>JAQJZZ010000014.1:2489497-3734246 GCA_030077755.1 Filosporella fistucella | reverse complement strand
GTAATATTTAAGCACCTGGTTCTATCTTTTTATCTACCCATTTATTTATGGATAAAATGCAATGGATAGCTTTTGCCTATAATATAAGTAAAAGCATAATGCAAACCAGAAATTTAAAGTAAATACGTTGCCACGGTCTAAAATAATGCCTCTAAGGCACCTAAAAACCGAGAATACTCTTTCCTAAAAAAGTTTTGCCATTTTAAGAGCTATGATCTCCTTATTATATAGGATATATTTTGCCATCTTATAATATTTATAAACTATTATAAAGATGCTATTAAGGATCTTCCCATTTAGGCCTTTTATAAGCGGAAGTCTTATAATAAAATCTATGATAATTTCTTACTATAATTATATTAATTATAAGGGTATTTAGAGCAACCTATAAAGAGCATGTCTCTTTGCTTTGCTCTTCTAGCATATAATATATTCTCTAATATATTCTTTTATATTAGATTCCATTTATTCCTAGTAATAATATTTATAGAATAGCTTTAAAGTCTTCTCTATACCATAATGCCTTGCCAAAGGGTTATTATAATAAAGTTTTATAACTTTTTGCTTTAACGCTTAATCATTTAATATATAGATTCTATTTTTCCACCTAATAGCACCTTAATCATTAATTGTCCAGGTCCTAAAATCTTAAGGCGGGTTATTATATTCTCTCCTAAATTTATATATAATGCATTTTTTATTATTAGTTTAAGCTAGCTTAATAAATACCCTAAGAGGTATCTAGAAAGGTGCCAATATAATAGCTAAGCGAGTTATTACATTTATTTATAAACATGGGAGAAGCAATTTATAACCTACTATTCCTTGGCGTAATATATTAAGGTATATATAACTGCCTTTACTAATAAGCTTAAATAAATCCATGGATAAATTATTTAAGGGGCCTATTATAGCTATTCCCAAGGACGCCTTACTATCCTCCCCTTAGGGTTTCCAGGTGCCTTTACTCTACTTTATTTATATAGAGTATAACTTATTTTCTTTAATCATTTTAATAGCTCTATTCTCTAGCTATATCGGTTTCATAAACCTGATTACTGCCGCGAAGCTGCTAGCTAACTTATTTTAGAAAGTAGGCAATTATAATTATAGATTTAAGAAGGTCTTATTTATATTAGCCTCCTTCTTATAATTAGGACGCCTGCTAGGCGCGTCCACCGGGTTTAAGGAACCTTTTCGGTATATAATCTTAAAATCATATATAAATAGGTATATTGCCCATCTGGCTTATCTTCCTTCTAAGTACTTTACGTTTATCTAATATTTAAGGTTATAATAATCTATAATTACTTTAATCATATAAATGGTACCTTTAAGGTAGTGTCGCTACTCCTTAAAGCTTTTAATAATAGCTAGCATCTCTTTATTATATGTGGCGTAATTTAGCTTAGCTTGGTTTAGTTTTCTTAAAAAGAATACTATTAGCTTCTAATATTCCTTTATATTACCGTTCCTTACCTATTATAAGAGCGTGCTAGCTATAGCGAATCCGGAGGCATTTATCTCCAGTCTAATCCTCTTAAAGGAATTAAAATGGAGCAGGAAAGGCGCCTTATAAAAGGCTTCTTTAAGCGCACCAAAGCTTATAATAGCTTTAGGAATATAAATAAAAGGTTTTATTTTCACACCATTCTTTATTCCCTTTAAGGAATTGATAAGGCTTATAGCCAAGTTAAAATATCTATAAATAAACCTCTAATAAAAGTTATAAAATCTTAAAAAGATCTGGATCTCCTTATAGGATTCTGGCATAAGCTAGTCCGCTATGGTCTAAAGCCTTATAGGGTTTAAATAAACACCATTTATAGCTATAATAAACCCTAAGAATTTAATAGTCTTAACTCCAAATTCGCACTTGCTAAGTTTTATAAATAAAGCATGCTTCCTAAGTCTCTAAAGAACCTTATGGACGTGTTTAAGATGCTATAAGGGATCCTTTAAATAAATTAAAATATTATCTAAGTATATAATTATAAAATTATCTAGCATTCCTAATATAGCACTATTAATATAAGCCTAGAAAGTTGCTAGTGCATTCATTAGCCTAAAAGGCATTACTTAATACTTAAAATAACCATAACGGGTCTTAAAAGCAATCTTTTAAACGTTTTCCTCCTATATTTTTACTTAATAATATGCATTTTTGAGATTTAATTTCATAAAAACCTTTGCACTAATTAAGCGATTAAGGGTTTTATTTATTAAGGGCAAAGGATGCCGGTTCTTAATAATAACCTTATTAAGACCTTAATAGTCCATATATAATCTAATTCCCCTATTCTTCTTTAGAATAAATAGGATTAGGGCACCTATAAGGCTTTTAAATAGCCTGATTTATCCTTTTTCTAATATATCCTTAAGGTACGTTTTAAGGGCTATAAGTTAAGGTTTAGAGAGGTTATATAAGGGCCCATAAGGGACCTGCCCGTTAGTCTTAATAGCATGTTTATAACCTCATTTAAATATAATAGCGCTATTTAAGTTAAACACGTCTTTAAACTCGGCCAAGTATTCTAGCAATTGGACTTCCTTCTTTTTATTAATAATATATACTCGGAGGGGTATAAGTGCTATTTTGGCATTAACACTATACCTCTTAGGATAAGTGCATTTCCCTTAATAATTTTAAAGATAATCGCATTCGTTTGCCTTTATAATAAATAGAGCTTATAGCTCTAGGGTATTATTAGCAGCCAAAATGGTATTAAATTCCTTTATAAATAAAATTTTAATACCATTCTAGTCCTTAATATAGGCCTAGCGAGAGCTAGCCCAATTATATAACCCTATACCCTTTAGGCAGAATTAGTCATACCCTAGGATTAGCTTATATCTATTCTTTTTAAACCCATAAAGCCTCATTTTAAACTCCTTAGTGATTCCTTAGGAATCCTTTACCTTAATAATTATATTATAGGCTTTAATTACCTAAAAACTACCTTTACCCACTATGTTAAACTAGATATTATAATAGGCCAAAGGCATTATTCCTAACCTTTAGGCTTTATGGATATCAATAAAGGAATTATTTATACCCGTATTAGCGAGTGCCTCTAGGGTATCTTTAGCCCCCGTTACGGTTTATAATAACTTAGTAATAACTATTAAACGCTTATATAATTCACTATTAGGCCCTTTAGCGCTTAAGATTTGGCGGGAGCTTTTCCCGAATTCCCTAAGGAATCTTCTCTTTTAATAGCAGCTAGCCTTTTAATAGCTTGGAGGTTCCATTTAGCCTCTTATAATTTTGCTTTCTCTAGGTTGGCTTTTACCCATTTAGCTCTATTTAGGCAAATAGGGCTACTCGCAAGGTGGTCCTTTTATTTACACGAATAGCAGGTTACCTTAGAAAGAGGCTTTTGGTTATTATAAGATATGCTTATAAAATTGCTTAATAAGGCGGAGGAAGCGTTCTTTTTCCGATAGTTACGATCTTGCCAGGGCTATTAAAAAGCTCCTAAAGAGTTCCTCTCAGGCTTCCTGCCCTTATAATCACGTCTTTTTTCAGATTTATCGCTATCCTTATACTTACGCTTATTTTGGCTTATAATACTATTTATTCTTTTTACTAGGATCTTAGCCTTTTAAGCGGCCATCTACTAGCTAAGGACGGTATCCGATATTATATTTATAATTATAATTTGCATTTTTTTAATTAATATCTCATTTATAAGGGCAAGCTTAAGGATAGCTACTCTTTTAGACTCCTCTCAACTTTTAAAGAGGTTTTGCTTTAATAATTTTATCCTTTTTATTAATTGCACGATATTTTTATTAGGCCTTTATTTTAGCCCTTATAATTTTCCATAGGCTTTAGCATTATGCTCTTTATTACTTTATATAATATCCAAATTTTAGCATTTAAAGTTATCCCAGGCTATTAAAAGGCCCCGGCGATCTTGATATTTATTATTAAGAATAGATTAGTGCTTTATAAATAGGCAACCTATCTTGAACTTTTAAATTATAATATTTATATATTCCTTATAAGAGTTATATAAACTCGGCTAATTATTAAAGACTAGCTCAAAGGCATTAAAGAAGGCCCGGTGTTCCCTAAGGTTTTTGCCTTTATAAAAAGGTAGGAAGGTTGCCTTCTTCTTTATTTTAAAGGAGAGGTTTACTTTTCGCTCCTAATCCGTTTACGGCTATATGCGGTTACTTATAGGAGCCTTAAAGCCACTATTCTCTATATATGGATTACGGATATGCATAGGCAATTATATTATAAGGCCGTAATTGGCGCCTATTTCTATAATAGGATAATATATACGAGTAATAAATAAAGTATTATTAGGGCTTATTTAACCACCTATAAGGTTACCCTTAAGGTTTATAAACCCTATATATAACCGACCTCGAGGTATAAATCCTCTATTAAAGATAATAGCTTTATATACTTGCCTATCACGGTTAATACTCTCTTTAAGGCATTTAATAGCCTACTTTAATTTATTAATCATAATCTTTTAAGCATATAACGCATTAAGTCAAGCTACGTCCCTCTTATAATATTTTTTAAGAATGGATATAAGAGTAAGGGTAGGAATATAGGAAGGCTCTTAGGAAACCCCTAAAAGGGCACTAGTCATTTCCACGTCTTCTTGCTTTTACTCGGGCTAATGGCCTTTATCCGCTATATTAGTAACCTAGGACTTAATTCTATTAATATATTTACTAAGAGTTTTATTTTCCTTAGCGGCGGTCCTAAAGACCTCTATAATAACCGTCCTAAATGATTCGCCATTATAGTCCCTAATAATTTAAGAAGAGGCTTATTGGCGAATTATAATATTAGTAATACGCGCGGCGGCGCCGGTAATAATAGGGTTATTAATAAATATAATATCGGTGGTTAAAAGGTTAATAAATTATATTCCCGTCCTTAAAGGTAAAGAGTTTAAAATGTGAGATATATAAATGGGAGGTAATTTAATAAATAAAATAAGTTATATTTTAATATAAAACTAAACTCTAGCCTTTTAAAATGCCAGAGTTAGACTATTTAAAGAGTGCCTAAGGGGTTCCTATAAACTGCCGAATATAACCGAATAATTAAGGTCATGTGAAATTATAATTCCAATTATATACCTAATAAAAATATAAAGAAGTAGGTCTAGAATAATTAAGGGATAATTATTCTTAGGGAGGGACGTATATAATAGGGTTAAAGCCCCGTGATTTTAGGTTATATATTTTATTAATAAATAGCTTTTCCGCTCCGGTGCTCACTTTATATATAATATAGCCCGAGTATAACTTAATAATATAATCCTTCTTTTTCTTTTAAATACCACCCCTATTATTTTGATTATTATATTATTTATTATATACTTAGATAGCATACTTCTTATCCCTTTATACTATTAAGCAATTTTATAAGCATATTTTATAGCGATTAAAAGCTTTTCTTTAAGATAACCTGCTATTTGTATAAATAAAAGGGCTACCTTATAAATAGCCCTATTTGCCTAAATAGAGTTAAATGGATAAAAGCTAATTTAAAGAAAGTAAAACCATAAGAAGCTAAATGGAACTTCCGAGCTATTAAAAGGCTAACTGCTATTAAAAGAGAAAATTCCTTAAGGAATTCGGGAAAAACTCCTGCTAAGTCTTAAGCGCCAAAGGGCCTAATAGTAAATCACATAAGCGTTTAATAATTATTATTAAGTTATTATAGATTATAATAAGGGCTAAAGATACCTTAGAGGCACTCGTTAATATAAGTGCAAATAATTCCTTTATTAATATTTATAAAGCTTAAAGGTTAAGAATAATGCTTTTAGCCCATTATAATATCTAATTTAATATAATAGGTAAAGGTAGTTTTTAAGTAACTAAAGCTTATAATATAATTATTAAGGCAAAGGACTCTTAAAGAATTATTAAGGAATTTAAAATAAGGCTTTATAGGTTTAAAAAGAGTGGATATAAGCTAATTTTAAGGTATAACTAATTTTGCTTAAAGGATATAAGATTATATGATTAGGCTAGCTCTCGCTAAGCCTATATTAAGGATTAGAATAATATTAAAATTTTATTTATAAAGGAATTTAATACTATTTTAGCTATTAATAATACCTTAAAGCTATAAGCTTTATTTATTATAAAGGCAAATAAATGCAATTATCTTTAAAATTATTAAAGGAAATGCACTTATCTTAAGAGGTATAATATTAATGCCAAAATAATACTTATACCCTTCCGAATATATATTATTAATAAAAAGAAGGAAGTTTAATTATTAAAATACTTGGCCGAGTTTAAAGACGTATTTAACTTAAATAACGCTATTATATTTAAATGAGGTTATAAACATATTATTAAAATTAACGGGCAAGTCCCTTATAAGCCCTTATATAACCTCTTTAAACCTTAACTTATGGCCCTTAAAACATATTTTAAGGATATATTAGAAAAAGGATAAATTAAGCCATTTAAAAGCCTTATAAGTGCCCTAATCCTATTTATTTTAAAAAAGAATAAGGGAATTAAATTATATATAAATTATTAAGGTCTTAATAAGGTTATTATTAAGAACCGGCATCCTTTGCCCTTAATAAATAAAACCCTTAATCGCTTAATTAATATAAAGATTTTCATGAAACTAAATCTTAAAAATGTATATTATTAAATAAAGATATAGGAGAAAAACGTTTAAAAGACTACTTTTAAGACCTATTATAATTACTTTAAATATTAGATAATACCCTTTAGGCTAATAAATGTACTAATAACTTTTTAGGCCTATATTAATAGTGCTATATCGGGAATGCTAAATAATTTTATAATTATATACTTAAATAATATTTTAATTTACTTAAAGGATCCCTTATAATATCTTAAATACATTTATAAGGTTTTTTAAAGACTTAGGAAGCATACTTTATTTATAAAACTTAATAAGTGCAAATTTGAAATTAAGACTATTAAATTCTTAAGGTTTATTATAATTATAAATAGTATTTATCCGGACCTTATAAGGCTTTAAACTATAGCGGACTAGCTTATATTAAAATCTTATAAGGAAATCCAGATTTTTTTAGGATTTTATAACTTTTATTAAAGGTTTATTTATAAATACTCTAATCTAGCTATAGGCCTTATTAATTCCTTAAAGGAAATAAAGAATAATATAAAAATAAAACCTTTTATCTATATTCCTAAAGCTATTATAAGCTTTAATATGCTTAAAGAAGCCTTTTATAAAGCGCCTTTCTTGCTTTATTTTAATTCCTCTAAGAGGATTAAATTAGAGATAAATGCCTCTAAATTTATTATAGCTAGCACGCTCTTATAATAAGTAAGGAATAGTAATATAAAGGAATATTAAAAGCTAATAGCATTCTTTTTAAGAAAACTAAACCAAGTTAAGCTAAATTATATTATATATAATAAAGAAATGCTAGCTATTATTAAAAGCTTTAAGGAATAGCAATATTACCTTAAAGGTATTATTTATATAGTTAAAGTGATTATAAATTATTATAACCTTAAATATTAAATAAACGTAAAGTATTTAAAAGGAAGATAAGCTAAATAAGCAATATATCTATTTATATATAATTTTAAGATTATATATTAAAAAGGTTCCTTAAACCCGGCGGATATGCCTAATAGGCGTCCTAATTATAAAAAGAAGGCTAATGCAAATAAGACTTTCTTAAATTTATAATTATAATTGCCTACTTTCTAAAATAAGTTAACTAGCGGCTTCGCGGCAATAATCAGGTTTATAAGACTAATATAGCTAGAGAATAAAGCTATTAAAATAATTAAAAAAAATAAGCTATATTCTATATAAATAAAGTAGAGCAAAGGCACTTAAAAACCCTAAGGGGAGGATAATAAGGCGTCCTTAAGAATGGCTATAATAAGCCCCTTAAATAATTTATCCCTAGATTTATTTAAGCCTATTAATAAAGGTAATTATATATATCTTAATATATTACGCTAAGGAATAGCAGGTTATAAATTACTTTTCCCACATTTATAAATAAATATAATAACTCGCTTAGCCATTATATTAATACCTCTTTAAATACCTCTTAGGGTACTTATTAAAATAGCTTAAATTAATAATAAAAAATGCATTATATATAAATTTAAGAGAGAATATAAGAATTTGCCTTAAGATTTTAAGACTTAAATAATTAATAATTAAGGTGCTATTAAGTGAAAAAATATAATTTATATATTAAATAATTAAGCGTTAAGGCAAAAAGTTATAAAACTTTATTATAATAACCCTTTAATAAGGCATTATAATATAGAAAAGACTTTAAAGCTACTTTATAAATATTATTACTAGGAATAAATAGAATTTAATATAAGATAATATATTAGAGAGTATATTATATGCTAGAGGAGCAAAGCAAAGAAATATGCTCCTTATAAGCTATTTTAAATACCCTTATAACTAATATAATTATAATAAGGAAATTATAACTCCTAAAATAGCAAAACTTTTTTAAAAAAGGGTATTCTCGGTTTTTAAATGCCTTAAAGGCATTATTTTGGACTATAATAGCGTATTTATTTTAAATTTCTGGTTTATATTATACTTTTACTTATATTATAAGCAAAAGCTATTTATTACATTTTATTCATAAATAAATAGGCAAATAAAAAGATAAAACCAGGTGCTTAAATATTACTTAAGATATTATTATAATATAAGAAAATTAAATTAAGTATATTAATTTAGCTTTACCGAATTTACCTATAATAACTCTATTTACTTAATTCTTAATTCCACACCTTTTAGGATATATTATAAATATAATCCTAAGCTATTATAAAACCTTAAGGGCAGGGGTATTAAGGGGGAAGTATTAGTTATGCGAGAAAAAGCAAATTTAATAAAGAAAGAGCAAAAGGCCTTTAAAGGTCTTTAAAAGCATACTTAAGAAAGCTATAAAAAATACTTTAATAAATTATAGCTAAATAAATACTATTCCTTTTATTAGTAAATAATGCTCTTTATTAAGAATCTAAGAATAAAATATAATAAACTTTAGCTTAAATATATAAGTCCTTTTTAAGTAATTAAATTAATAGGAGAATTTATATATTATTTAAAGCTTCTTAGCATTTATGCTAAATTATATAATATATTTCACATATTACTTTTAAAGCTATATTATAAAAGGAAAGGAAAGGAGCCTAAGCGGTATTAAGAGGATAAGCTATTAAAGCTTAAAGATAAAGAAAATAAATAGGAATAAGAAATAAAATCCATTTTAGATTATATAAAAGATAATAAAATAAAAAATAAAAAATATCTTATAAAATAAAAAGGATAGCTAAAGGATTATAATACCTAGCTCCTAATATACTTAAATTTAAGGAATATAAAGGAAATATTAAATATATACCTTAAAAACCATAGGCTACTTATAAAATAATAAAATAATAAAGTCAAGCCACTTAAAGCAAATTAGGAAGGAACCTCTTAATTATTAGGTAAAAAGAAAAAGAAGAAGGAAAGACCCTAAAAAAGCGGGAAATAAATTAGGAATAATAGCTAATATAAGTAAAATAAAGCAGGAATAAAGGCACATTTTAGGAATATTATAAATATATTTGGCACTTAGGTAAGAAAGCATTTTATTTTATTAAGGGCAAATATAAGAATAGCTTAAGGTATTTTAAAGTAAAAATAAAGCTATTTAAATGCTATTTAGAAACCGCTTAAATCTAAGAAAATATTATAAGGATGCTCTTAGGGATATCTTTATTAATATTAAGAGGGAAAAGCTTATTATAAATATTATATTATAAGGCAATTAATAAGAGCATCTTAGGCTAAGGAAAGGATTATACCTAATATTTATAAGCTAAATGGAAGCGCTTAACCTCTTAGATTAGCTCTTAAAAAATAATAATCTTTTTAGCATTAAGATTATTAGCATTAAGAATCTCATAAATAAAGGTTAATTATTAAAGCTTAATATAAAATTCTATATGCTTTTAATATAAATGCAAGTATAATTATAAGATATTAATAAGCACTAATAAGTAAGGGGAGGAAAACTTATAATAGGAAATCCTTTAAAAATAAAAATATCCTTAGCATTTATATTACTCCTCTTTAAAACATTAAAGCTATCCTTTATTCCCTAGCTAGCCAATTAAATTATAAGAAAACCCTTATTAATACCAATGAGCTCCTTACCCTTATTTAAAGCTATAAACTTATTAAATTCTTTAATATAATCCTTAATATTGCGGTAAATTTAATATAAATTAACAGGAATCTAAACTTATTAATATTATTATAATAGCCTTAAAAGAAACTTACCTTCTTATAAATACTATTTATTCTAATATAATAAATGCACGTAAACTTTCTTATTCAAATAATATAAGTATAAGAAGGATTAATTAAAATATACTTTAAGCATCTTTAATAATAAAAGATAATAGGCTAAGTATTAACCTTATTACTACTCTTACGCTTATAAAGCTTATTAATAATAATATTACGATTGCTATAACCTAATATAAGAAGACTTATAATAAAGTTAAAGAAGAATAAAGATTAAGAAGCTAAAGAAGATTAAAGATTAAGGAATAAAAGAAGAAAAAAGTATATGCTATTATATAAAGGTTATTATAAGCTTAAAGAAAAGAAGTTAAAAGTTAAAAGGGAGCTATTATTTATATAAATAAGCTTAACCTAATTATAACTTCTAAATTATTACCTAAATAATTCCTGCCTTAAGCTATTTTAGGGTAATAAATAGCTTTAAGTATTTTAAAGTTTTATATAATTAATTAAATGCATTTGCTATTATATAGTAATTTAGTTTTTTAAATTACTTAGCCTTACGCGTAAATTTGAGCCCTTTAGCCAATTAGAACCTTAGGTTTATAGGTATAAGAAAGCAAGATTATAGGAATTAAGCAAGTTTATTTGCTCTTTAATATAAACTCGGATTAAATATAAAGCTATTCCCATGTGCCAAGTTATATAGCTAAAGCAAATAAAAGTTATAAAATAGCATAATACCCGGGGAGCGTAAGAGCTAATTAAGGCTTTATTAGAGCTATTTCCCTATATAAGAGTTATAATTAATAAGATTAATTATACCTTAATAAGCTAAAATATGATTTTATAATAGCACTCTTATATTATACTTAATTAAACCAAATTCTTATAAGGAGATATAAGTAATATAATAGCTTTTAATCACTATTACAGGAATTAATAAGGCCTAGGAATTAATGCTAAGATAGCATTATTAAAAGGGGGAAATCTTATTAAGTATATAATTGGAATTATAGTTTTATATAACCTTAATTATTTAATTATATTTGATAATTCATAGGAACTCCTTAGGCACCCCTTAAATAGTCTAACTCTGGCATTTTAAAAGGCTAGAATTTAGTCTTATACTAGAATATAACTTATTTTACTCATTGGATTGCCTCCCATTTATATGTCTTATAGCTCCTAAGAAGCTCTTAAAAGAGCATTAATCATTTTTACGTCTTTTTACTCTTACTTAGGCTAATAGCCTTTATTTATTATATTAGCAATTTAAAACTTAATCTTATTAATATATTTATTAAGAGTTTTATCTTTCTTAGCAATAATTCTAAGGACTTTTATAATAATTATCTTAAATGATTTGCTATTATAATTCTTAATAATTTAAGAAGAGGCTTATTATTAAGTTATAATATTAATAGCACGCGCGGCAATGCTAATAATAATAGGGTTATTAGCAAATATAATATTAATAATTAAAAAATTAATAAATTATATTCCTGTCCTTAAAGGCAAAGAATTTAGAATATAAAACATATAAATAAGAAGCAATTTAATAAGTAAAATAAGTTATATTTTAATATAAGACTAAACTCTAGCCTTTTAAAATGCTAGACTTAAATTATTTAAGGGGTACTTAAAGGATTCCTATAAATTATTAAATATAATTAAATAATTAAGGTTATATAAAACTATAATTCCAATTATATACCTGATATTAATTCAAGATTATTAAGTAAATTAAACCTTATTTAAAGCCCTAATATAAATATATATTATTATATATATATTTATATATATTATTACTTATAATAAAATTCATAGCCTGCGTCCTTAAGACTAAGTTTAAGCGAGGGAATAAGCTTAAACCTTTAAAAGCTATTAGGATTTATATTCCTTATATATAAGACCATAGCGGTTATATAGCCTAGTTCTCATATCAAGGCGCCCACCTTATATTTACTTATTTATAGCCTTAAAAAAGGTATAAATAAAAAATAAAAGCATAGCTATTCTATTATAAATAATTTAAATTATATTAATTATATATTTAATATAATTTATAAAAAGCCATCCTTAAAGAGGGTTAAATTATATTAAATATTACGCTTATTAATATAAGGAAAATTACTTTAAGTAATTTTTATTATTATTAATAATAAGTATATTTAGACAAATATATTAAAATAATAATAATAAAAGTAAAAGAAGTAATAAGTAATTAATAAGAACTATAAAAAAGACCTTATTAAATAAGGCAATTATAAGGGCATAGGGATAATTAAATAATTATTATTTAATAATTATTAATAATTATTCTTATTAAGTTATTATTATAAGATTTAAAAATAATTATTAAAATCTCAATTCCTTATTATTTATTTTTAGATAAATATAAGGATTATAATAAGACTTATTATATTATATATTAATTAAGGTTTTATTAAATTATAATTGATTTATATATTAATTTATTAAAAGTAAATTTTTTAAAAAAATTTTAAAACAAATTTTAAAATTTTAAAATTTCTTAAAAATTTACTATTATTTAAAAAGTAACTTAAATATAATAAGAATATTAAATTAGTTATAATAATAATTATTCTTAAGTTATTATAAATAAAAATAAGTTATTATAAATAAAAATAAGTTATTATTAACTTATTATATTATTTCTTAAAATGATTAAGAATATATATATATATATATATCTTAATAAATTAAGGAACCTCTTTATAAAATTATTATTAAATAATATAAATACTAGTCATATTATTTAATAATACTATTATTTAAAACTTAAGATTAAATAATAGTAAATTAAATTCTAAAAGAGCGTTTTTATTATAAATATAAACTCTAATTATATTTATTATAATTATATTATAACTTAAGAATATATAAGATATAAAATATATAATATAGGTTACGGGGGGTAAACCTTTATTATATATATATATCAAAGGAGGGTGGAAGTATCGCTTAAGCTGTGAGGCTTATTAATAAGGAGTAATAATAATAAATATATTTTTTACTTGACTTTTACTTAATTCTTAAATACAGGAATTGACTCGATTTAAATATTTAAATAATTAATTCTAGTAGATTCTATTGATTAGAAATCCACTATTAATATTAATAATATTATAAGCTATGTGATATTATTAATTAATAATCACATATAAGAACGCGTAATCCATTACGTCAATTTTAGCTAATTGATTAAAAATCCAAAGTTATTAGAACTTTCCAAAAGTCCAAAAAACCTAACATTATTTATATAAAGACGCTAAGCCATAATAGGAAGCTATAACTTATAATATAAGTAATAATAGTATTAACAAGCTTATATATAATTTTATAGTAACTTATTACGGTTAGATTATGAGAAATCTTTTCTTAAAAGGTTTTCTCCTTTTTTAAAAAACTTTTAAAATTTTTTTAAAAAATTTAATAATTATAAATCTAATAAAATCTAACAATTAATAAGCCAATTCCTATTAGGCATATAATGGTTAGATGCGCTTGAGTCTAAAATTATTTTATTATTAATAATAAAATTATTATTATTATTAATAGCAGACATAAGGGTTTTATCTGAATTATTGCTTTTATTAAAATCCTTTTTATTCTTATTCTTATTCTTATTTTTATCCTTATTTTTAAAAGAATTAGAATTAGAATTAGAATTTCTTAATTCAGGATATTTAATAAAACACTTGGATTCTAAGTGCCCTTCTTTATTATAATATTTGCAATAAGGAATATTATTCTTATTATTTTTATTTTTAAAATATTTAGAAGTTTTATTAGCTTCTAAATTATTATTAAAACGGCTTTCTTCGGCGATTAGTTCGCTAATTAATCTATTAATATTAATATTACTTAGATCATTACTAATTTCTTCATATTTTCGACTAATTAGCGAATCAAAATTATTATTTAATCCCTTAAATATAATCCAAGCTATAAAGGGATCTGGCATTTTATAGCCTAATTCTTTTAAATAAATAGCCGAGCTTTGTATATTAGCCGTATACTCGTCTATATTTTTAAAAGAAGTATAATTAGCTTCTATTAATTGATTTAAATATCTACCAATTAATTCAAAGCTAGAATCGCCGTAAGTGGCTTTAATTGCTTCCCAAAGAAGCTTAGCACTATTTTTATCCTTAAATCTATCTATATTTTCTAAGGATATAATAGATTTAATAGCACCTAAAGCCTTATTATTATTTTTAATAAAATCGCTATATCTTTCCTCATATTTAACTCCTAATTCAGGAGTTATGGGCTCATTATCCTCGTAATATAGCGATTTATTAGGTGGGTTAATAGTGTTATTTATATAAGCCATATAGCCATTTATTTCTAGAAATAGCTTAGCTTCACTAAGCCATTCTATATAATTAGATTTACCTATTAATTTTGGTCCTTTAAAAGAAGCCATTTTTAATTAATAGAACTAATATTATTATTCTTAAGTTATAATTATAAATATAATTAGAGTTTATATTTATAATAAGAACGCTCTTTTAGAATTTAATTTGCTATTATTTAATCTTAAGTTCTAAATAATAGTATTATTAGATAATATGACTAGTATTTATATTATTTAATAATAATTCTAGAAAGAGGTTCCTTAATTTATTAAGATATATATATATATATATATATATTTTCTTAATCGTTTTTAAGAAACAAAATAATAAGTTAATAATAACTTATTTTTATTTATAATAACTTAAGAATAATTATTATTTTAACTAATTTAATATTCTTATTATATTTAAGTTACTTTTTTTTAAATAATAGTAAATTTTTTTAAAAAAAAAATTTTTTAAAAAAAATTTACTTTTAATAAATTGATATATAAATCAATTATAATTTAATAAGACCTTAATTAATATATAATTTAATAAGTCTTATTATAATCCTTATATTTATTAAAATTAAATAATAAGGAATTGAGATTTTAATAATTATTTTTAAATCTCACAATAGTAACTTAATAAGAATAATTATTAATAATTATTAAATAATAATTATTTAATTATCCCTATGCCCTTATAATTGCCTTATTTAAAAAGGTCTTTTTTCGTAATTCTTATTAACTACTTATTACTTCTTTCACTTTTATTATTATTATTTTAATATATTCGTCCGAATACACTTATTATTAATAATAATAAGAATTACTTAAAGTAATTTTCCTTATATTAATAAACGTAATATTTAATATAATTTAACCCTCTCCGAGAATGGCTTTTTATAAATTATATTAAATATACGATTAATATAATTTAAACTATTTATAATAGAATAGCCACGCCTTTATTTTTTATTTATACCTTTTCTAAGGCTATAAATAAGTAAATATAAGGTGGGCACCTTGATATGAGAACTAGGCTATATAACCGCTATGGTCCTATATATAGGGGATATAAATTCTAATAGCTTCTAGAGGTTTAAGCTTATTCCCTCGCTTAAACTTAGTCTCAGGGACGCAGGCCACAGATTCTATTATAAGTAGTAATATATATAAATATATATATAATAATATATATTTATATTAGGGCTTTAAATAGGGTTTAATTCACTTAACAATCTTGAATCGGAAGTAAAAGTAATATTACTTCTTATTTAGCGATTAGCAAAATCCGGGCTCGTAACCTATAAGATATAAAATATATAATATAGGTAATAGGTAAACCTTTATTATATATATATATCAAAAGAAGGTAGAAGTATCGCTTAAGCTGTGAGGCTTATTAATAAGGAGTAATAATAATAAGTATATTTTTTACTTAACTTTTTACTTAATTCTTAAATATAGGAATTGACTCGATTTAAATATTTAAATAATTAATTCTAGTAGATTCTATTGATTAGAAATCCACTATTAATATTAATAATATTATAAGCTATGTGATATTATTAATTAATAATCACATATAAGACCGCGTAATCCATTACGTCAATTTTAGCTAATTGATTAGAAATCCAAAGTTATTAGAATTTTCCAAAAGTCCAAAAACCTAATATTATTTATATAAAGACGCTAAGCCATAATAGGAAGCTATAACTTATAATATAAGTAATAATAGTATTAATAAGCTTATATATAATTTTATAGTAACTTATTACGGTTAGATTATGAGAAATCTTTTCTTAAAAGGTTTTCTCTTTTTTTTTTTTTTAAAAAAAAAAACTTTTAAAAAAAAAATTTTAAAATTTTTTTTTTAATAATTATAAATCTAACATAATTTAAATATTCAAATAATTAATTCTAATAAATTTTATTAATTAAAAATCTATTATTAATATTAATAATATTATAGGCTATGTGATATTATTAATAATATTATAGGCTATGTGATATTATTAATTAATAATTATATATAAGAACGCGTAATACACTACGTTAATTTAGCTAATTAATTAAAAATCCAAAGTTATTAAAACTTTTCAAAAGTCCAAAAACCTTAAAAATATTTATATAAAGACGGTAAGCCATAATAGGAAGCTATAACTTATAATATAAGTAATAATAATATTAATAAGCTTATATATAATTTTATAGTGACTTATTATCATTAGATTATGAGAAATCTTTTCTTAAAAAGTTTTTTATTTTTTTTTTATTTTTTTTTTATTTTATTTTGTTTTTAAAAAGATTTAATAATTATAAATCTAATATATTATTTAAGACTTATTATTTTATAAGTAATAGAATAAAAATATATTAAAATATTCTTATAATATATATAAGATAAAGGAAATAATTTAAAGGCTTTTCCTTAATTTAAGGCTTAATTTTAAAATATTATAATTTAAGGTAAAATAATTTAATTTAAAATTAATATATTTAAAAGTAAGCTTTTTTTTATAAAAAACAATAATATAATAAAGAAATATATTTTAAATTTAAAATATTATTAGCTTTATATATAATTTTATAATTTTTATATTTTAAGTTATATATATATCAAATTGATATTATTATAATATATAATTAAATATATAATTTTATATAATTTTAATTATTTAATTATATTTAATAATTTATAAAATCTTTTTAAATATTTGTAAAATAATTTTATTAAAATAAAACTTATTTCTTATTTTTATATCTTATAATTATTTTAAATAACTTTTATTATTATAATAATTTTAAGAATTTTTATTTTATTTTATTTTGTAATTTTAAACCTAATAAAATAATATTATTTTAATAATTTATATTTTTTAATTAAATTTATAATTTTTTTATTAATATTATAATTCTTTTATATTTATTAATAATATATTTAAATTTATTAATAATATATTTAAATTTATAAGGTTTAATTATATTAATATATTTATAAGGTTTAATTATATTAATATATTTATAAAAAAAAAATTTAAATTTTTTTTAAATATATAATTAATTATAAAACCCGAGGCAAGGTAGCACTAAAATGCATGTGCTTAAAATCTCGTGTTTTCAAGCTAGTTAAGGAAATGGCTATAAGGGAAAGCCAGAAATAGGACATTTCAACACCGTGGAGGTGAATCTCCGCCTTGGTGCAACAGTCACAATGTGCCAGATTGGCTGCAATTACTGCAAGTATTGGGACTGCAATTGTTGATCAGGGGGACTTCCTGTCCTTTATGCATTCAGAGCATAACTTCCAGTCAATTTACACACGGCCCAGTAGTCTACGTCTGATTTAGTTTTCAGCAAATCGGCAATGGCCCTGGCCATCTGAAGACTTCCCCATTCAGCTAAATATTCCAATATTTGAGAGATCCAACCTCGCAAGTCCTCGTCCGTCGAGAGCTGGGCAGTAATATACAGCGGTGAGAGCATGCTGCAGCAATGTAGCCTCTGCAATGGTGAGAAAGGCAATTCATTCTCTGGCCGAGCCTCTGCTATGATGAACTGGGGGATTGTGTCGCAGATTTGACGTGCTATGCGGTCAATGGCGTTGGAGGCGCTATTTTCGGAATCAAGCTGGTCGTACTCCCTCAATATGCTGTTCATCTCTAGACGCATCATCCTGATAGCATTGCATATTTGGGTTATGGCGTGGCTTGGGTAGACGTCGTAGTAGTGTCCCGAGATACGTGTGTCTTGTTCAACGCATGGGACGCGTTTAGGCTTCCAGGACCGAGGGAGATGCTCTTGCAGCACGGCAAACGAACGATCTAGCTCCCTCGCCCTGTAGGCAGCGGCCTCACCCTTAAGTTTGCCGCTACGAAGGTCCGCTCGTAAACTCGCGACGCTGACCACCAAATCTGCAAACTCCCAATTCGGGTGGAAGACGAAGCCAGCAATGGTTCTCCGTAAAGTCGACAACGAGTCTGGAACCGGGATGGCGGCAGATCCACAACTAATTGCCATTGCATCCGCCACACGACTGGCCAGCTGGTAGGAGATTTGGCTGGAAAAGTTCCTGCTCCCCCGTGCCTCGACCAGTGACATTGCACCTTTAATATGGATCATCCATGGGGGATTAGTATTTTGTAGATGACAATCGGCAAACTTCTCACAAAGGTCGAGGAGGAGTACAGCCTGAAGGGTTTCGTCACTTGTCCAGATTTTGGGATTGCACAGGGCTTCACTCAAAGTCTGGATGGCGTTCATATACGATTCTTTTGCTAGATTCCTTAAGTTTTGACTGTTGAACCTGAAAGCCGCAAAGGCCAAGCTGATGGCGTCGACGCTGGAAGCCAGTGGCCCCGCAACAGAGGCTCGACTGTAGAGAGGAGCAAGAGAGTTGTGACTTTGCGAAAATCTAGTAAGATACAAAGAGAAGAAGGCTTCTCGATAGCTGGTATCCCACGGTAGCGGTGTTGGAACCGCGAGCTTTGCTGGAAAAGCTAGCGATCTTCGGGCTAACACCTTCTGCTCCGTTGCATTAGTTTCGTCGTGGAACACCATATCCTCGCTTTTCCGATACCCATGGCATAAGATCCTTGCTCTTTGGCATTGGCCGCAAACCAGAACCTGCAGATCGCACTACGTCTCAAAGGTCAGCATGTTTCTATAACTGTGGACAGAGTAAAAGGTCAAGTGTCGGAGCTCGGTAAACAACTGCTCATACCCGGAGCTTCCTCTTCCTGCATGGAAGACAGTCCCTTGAAGGCCGACCTCGATTGACCATGCCTTGGATACGGAATTGAGGTACATTACAAAGAGACAGGTAGGTGCTTTGCGGTAAGAGGGGGTGTACCATGCGAATCAGAGGGTAAAGCAAAACACCTCTGTCATAAAAGGGAAGCGATCCGGTGATATATTTGTTTGGATATATACGACTTGGTACTGGTAAAGTTAAGAGGTCGGGTTTAAGAATATGATGTAAATCCTAGTCAAGTTTAAGGTTCACCAGGCTGATGCGGAACACTAGCCTGATTAGGCCAATGTGGGGGCAGGTGAATATAACGCCACATGAGCTAGGACCTTTCCGTTAGGTCCTTTACACCCAATTGCACTCAACGTGATATGGTTTATTTGGACTCAACCGGTTCAAAGGATGCTTTAGAGTAATCCCTTAAGTGACACGTTCCATTAAACTTTACCCTGTAAGGTCTAGCACTTGGGAAGTTGTAGGGCTTGGATAGGATGTCTCCGCTCAGCAAAACAGCAAGTATATCCATATAATTCGCATAGAGGTTCACTAATAGTGAGGCGCGAAGGACGTGACGAGTCAGCCTAAAGCCAAACAAGAGCTAGGGGCGGCTCCGAAGTGGATGTTCAGTCCCAGCGAATACCTCATATATTCAAACAAGACATCACAACGGCTACCCTAGAGGCTCTATTACTCTTAGTAATTAGTGCTGCTCTCTCTAATTTGGAATCTGCGTAGTATTATTTTTATCAAGCTGATGTTGTCTTGGTAGATAGGATTGTGGTAATCTCGGTTTCGTGAAAAAAATACCTCATATCATTTCGCTATTGCTAAGCATTTTGAATGACTTTTCTTATATTTTCAAAGCCTCTAACAAAACACCCCCAATAACTCCAGCGCTTGGCGGGTTCTGTCCCGTAATCAACTTTCCGTTCTTCCCACTGACAACAGTCTTCACTCCAAACGGCTGTTCAGCCTTGACATAGATCGCATGGTGGTTCTTCAGTTCCGTCTCCAGAAGGAACGGCATCGAAGACGTATTATCATAAGCATCCTCTTCCGCATTCGAAAAGCCCGTGACCGTGCTCCCAGCAACCAGATATGAGCCATCGGCGAGCTTGACGTTGACCAGTGCGGCCGGGCCGTGGCAGATGGCCGACACGATCTTGCCCGCTTCCCAGAACTCCCGGATCAGAGCGTGGGAGGTTTCGTCGTTTGCGAGATCGAACATTGCTAGAAGAAGAAATAGGTAAGCAAGTCCATTCCTCAACAATGCAGCTCAAAATCGACAACAAGCAAAAACTCACGTCCGTGACCACCGACGTAGAAGATCCCATCAAACTCTGAGGCCCTTCCTAGGAAAGACTCGAGTTTCTCGGTCTTCTTCCAGACGTCCTGCTTGTTCTCCCAGAAGTCCACGCAGGCCGGGTCACTCTTTGTATCCTCCACCGAGTAGGGATCTACTGGTGCCTCGCCACCCTTGGGGGAAGCCATGACAATATCCACAAGTGGGATGATAGCATTGTAAGGGTGCACTAACTCAGGGAGGTAGAAACCGGTCTTGATGCCCTTTGCTGGGAGGGAATCCCACGAGGTCAGAACGAAGAGGAGTTTTGGTCGTGGAGCCATTGTGAATTGAATATATGAGACAGCAATTAGTTGATCAGAAAGTGCTTGGGTGAAGATGCCGTGGTACGTGGAGAATAATTAGAATTATGTATGTATCGATTAGCCTCGGTGATACTAGAACTTACCCTCGCGGCACCCTCCTCCGTTTAGAGATAAGGAGGCTGGCTGTTAAGCTGGTGAGCTGTTGAAACTGTCGAGCTCTTCCCGGATCGCTTACCCTTTTCGATGCAAGGCCATACTTGTAGCATGCACCTTATCCCTTATGCATACCACGCGTGAAGTTTCAGGCCGGCAGAGTGACCGCTCACATGTTTTAAGCTTTTTCTTAACTCCTAAGTACGGTTTGATGCGTCTATGTCCAGAGCGATCTCAACTCAAAATGCTATTATTGGGCGTCCCGTACATACATAGTGTCCCACCAATCATTGATTCGCTAGAGACCCTTATATACATTTACTATTAGGAGTGTGTGTGTGTGAGGGGGAGAGAGTGAGAGTCTTGGCGGAGCTCCGCCGTACGATGTAAATGTATCGAATTAGTTACATTCCTTCGACTCACTCAAAAAGCCAGCTGCAAGCACAAGTTTATTTGAACCCACTGCTTCCCGCAGCATCCAAAATCTACCTATATCCGCCAAACACACTTTCATCTGCATTCTCCATCCATCCGAAGCTCCCGCAAATCTTCACCTCCAGCTCACACATAATACTCTCCGACTTTACCTAATTACATTCCATCAGGAAGGCAGACATCATGGCGCCAAAGGATGTCACTTATCAAAACCGTGGTGTGCGCATCGCCGCGCATCTTTATCTTCCCGACAACTTCCAGCAAGGTCAGAAATACCCTGCACTCGTCGGAGTTCATCCCGCAGGCGGCGTTAAGGAGCAGACTATCGGCCTCTATGCGCAGAAGCTCGCCGCACGTGACTTTGTGGTCCTCGTCTATGACTCCAGCTATCAAGGTGCAAGCGGAGGAGAGCCACGTCTCCTGGAGGATCCGGCAATGAGAGTGGAAGATGCCCGTTCCGCGGCCGATTTCCTGACAACCCAGCCCTTCGTTGATACCGACCGTATGGGTGTCTACGGTGTGTGCGCTGGTGGTGGGTATGCGCTCGCCGTGGCCCAGACCGAACGCCGGTTCAAGGCCATCGCTGGAATCAGCGCAACACCAATGGGCGAAGCAGCCAGAGCTTTCTTCGGAAACCCCATCCCTCCCGCGGACCAGATCAAGTCGCTCGAGGCAGCTGCAGGCCAGAGAACCGCAGAAGCCAATGGCGCGGCCCCAGTCTACGTCCCTTTCGTTCCCGAGAAGCTCGAAGACATCACCGAGCAGACGCCCACGATGCTTCGAGAGGGTTATGACTATTACAGAACGGCACGCGGCGCGCATCCCAACTCCAAGGGTCTCTTCCTGATGTCCAGCATGGACAAGATGTTCGCCTTCTCGGTTTTCCCTCTGATCCCAACCCTTTTGACACAACCTCTGCTTCTGATTGCTGGAAGTGACGCCGACACAAAGATCTACAGCGACCAAGCCTTTGCTCTGGCCGAAGGGCCAAAGGAAATGTTCGTCGTTGAAGGCGCCACGCATATTGCCCTCTATGACAAGCCTGAGTTTGTGAGCCAGGCGGTCGAGAAGCTCGCCTCATTCTTCGGGAGGCTCTGAAGGACGGCTCTAGGATAGCGTCGAGGATGAGAAGGAAGGGAAGGATAAGTCTGTGATATCAGCGTCAGCCTCTGTCATAAATAGGTCCTGAAAATGGCATGATAAGAATACTTCAAACCAATACCTTCTTTCTAGTGATTTCTCTCTTTTATACCTTGTCCCCATGTTTGTTTGGAAACCATCACAAGCTCTGACATATTTGAATTCAGCTCGTGTTACGAGGAATTCACACCCCTTCAGACGAAACGCATGTTTGATATGTGGTACCGGTATCGCGACCCACGTCCTTGCAACGCAGATAACTGTCTTCGTTCCCTTCGTGCAGAAGGAATATCAGGCCGCCTTAACGAGTCTCAAGCTTTCTGTGCCGAGTACACAAAATTTATTGTCACGGATTTGAGCCTGGTGAGGCCATACGCGGTATCTGCATGCTCTGGAACGTGTTTTCGAGAGTCAGCTCAGCTTGCTCCTGCTTACTGACTCCCAGCTCATAGTAGCACATATACTAATGAGAAGATGGACATTATACTCAACGAGCGATATATCTAGAGGGGCTGGGGTGGTCGTCTGTGCCCTATCGTTTATGGCTGAAGTATGATATGTTGGAATGCGATTGACCTCTCATACCGTTTCCCATGTAGGATCCATGCCAGGTTCATATGTATTGTAAACAGAACCACAAATAATACAAACAATAAAAGGAGGGTAAGCAGCTGGTGGTTTTCAGTAGTTATGGCATAATTGTCTAAGTCTCTAAGTACAAAAGGTCGAGCCCTGGAATGATATGGCAGAACACTAGAAAATAGCCGAACACGTGCCCACACGTGACTAGTACAATAAACACTGATTTCAGAGCCCTTTTACAGTATATGACGGAAATAAAGGGATCTCGGAATCTTGTGGACAAACACATAGCCTGAACAATCGCGCATAGCACTCTTTATCAGCACGCACGCCAAGGAAACGCGAGTCACCCCATATATCGTCACACTGACTGTTCATCTATGTGACCTAGGTAGCCGCCCCAATTTTAAAGCCTATTATAATGCAATAATTGGGATGAGATATGCCGAATGAGTATAATAACTCTTGGATTAAAATTATCTGCATGCTGCAAAGAAGCGGCAGGAAGATGCTCCTGGCCTACCCTCAGCCATGGAAATCGCGGCCTGGAAGTGAATGTATCGCTCTTGATGGATTGCCAGAGTATTTGTTCACACATTACCGACATCCTGGAAGCATATTTAGGAACATCTTTTTACAGCAGAAGTGTACAAGGTATTCCTAATTTTTGGGTATGCCAAGATACCATTTCCCTTTTCGTTACCACAGGGTCCTCTTGGCATGTCGTTCCCGAAAACGAATACGCCCATATAGCATAAGCGACTGTGATATTGTGAAGCTGTAGCAACTGCAGTGTAATTTGGTCTAAGTTTCAAATTTGCCTTTATCTCCAGCGGGTTCTGCTCAGCTAAAGTAGGCATCTAACATAGGTACCATTACCCAGAGAATATACTCCCTACTTCCCACAACAGTTTTTCGAACCGAACACGAACACGAAACTATGTGCCAGAGCTTAAACACTTTCATGTCTTCTCCGCGACATATGCCCCTGGTCAACATCCTCGAAATTCCAGAAGCTACATATACTACGTCTATGTTTACACCTTTGCATTCATTGAAGTGCCCTGAATTGTCAGGTAACTTGAAATTGTTCTTGCTGATTCGAACCCTCTGCATCGGTTCTGCCCAAACCCACCGAAATCATGTCTCGAATCATTGCCAACCAGGACCACGAACGTGATGCAGCCTTCAAGGTGGCAATGCATGGAAAATCAGCAACCTCGAACTCTGCTCTCCTTGCCATGCTAAACAAAGATTCAAAGTCACAAAAGGTGGTGTCTGATTCATACTTCAAATACTGGGATGACAAAGATGCGAAAGTTGAAACTGAGCAGGATCGTGAAGTAAGCATTACAACTCCATCACCTCTGCTTAAAACCATTTTAAAAAGCTAGGAACGGAGACATGATTACTTGAACCTGACAAGAAAGTAAGAAATACTGAGCTCACCTCCCCGCATGGCTGTAGGACTAATCAGTTATTGTGTAGCTATTACGACCTGGCCACTGGGCTCTATGAAGAAGGGTGGTGTCAATCATTTCACTTCGTATGCATTATTTTCCTTGTTACTACCTTGCAAGATTTGCTGCGAAGCAACTGCTATCAGCTTACGAGCAGGTTTCAACCTACCCGTTTGTTAGATTCTCGACAATTTATAGCGCTAATTCGTTGCAGTGCCGATTTGCTGCAAATGAGCCGTTCCTCGGAGCTATCGCTCGCCACGAACACTATCTCGCAGCCAAAATGAACCTGCAAACGGGAATGAAGGTCCTTGATGTTGGATGTGGTGTCGGAGGGCCTGCCAGAGAAATTGCAACTTTCGCTGGTGTGCATATCACTGGTTTGAACATCAATGATTATCAGATTGAACGAGCTGGAAGAGCCGCAGCAATACATGGACTTGCTGATCAATTAAGATTCGTCAAGGCTGACTTCATGGTAAGCATCTTACTGCTACCAACCTCTGATCCTTGAAACTAAATGTAAAATAGCAAATGCCATTCCCGGACAACTCATTCGATGCTGTGTATGCGATAGAAGCTACTGTTCATGCCCCAAGCCTTGAGGGGGTGTATTCCGAGATCTTTCGGGTGCTTAAGCCTGGTGGGATATTTGGTGTGTATGAATGGTTAATGACTGATGAGTATGACCCTGCAAACGCAGATCACAGAGATATTCGAATAGGAATTGAGCAAGGAGACGGTATTGCCAACATGGTCTCTATTTCAGAAGCCCATCGGGCTATAAAGGCAGCAGGCTTCGATCTCCAGCATGCTGAGGATCTATCACGCAGGCCTGATCAAGCCCCGTGGTACTACCCGCTTGCCGGAGATTTCCAATATATGGGATCTATCTGGGATTTTTTCACAATCCTCCGATTAACGAGAGGCATGAGGGCAATCGTGGAAAAAGTTTTGAAGGCTTTAGAGTGTATCCGACTTGCCCCTACTGGGAGCGCTCGAACTGCGGCTAGTCTGGCAAAGGCAGCAGACGCTTTGGTCGCTGGAGCCAAGAGCAGCCTTTTCACACCCATGTATCTCATGATTGCTCGCAAGCCAGAGTAGAAGGCAGTGGTGGGAGCGGTGGAAAATAGATGGCCGCGCGTATTGTAGTAACAAAAGCGCGGTCTAATATTGATGTACTAAGCAAACAGTGCACCAAGTAACGAAAGTGTATCAGAATAATACACTCTTTGTAACAGTGGCCAATGTTCAATCCGGTCTCCCCTTGAGAATCATTCTCTGCGTGGTGATGTGATGTTGCTGTCTCAAACATAGACATGCCATGAACCCTCAGCCAACAGACCGCCAGAGATGCTCAAGGTATGCTTTTGATGCCTGCCAAGCACTTGGTGTTCTTTTGTGCCCTTTCTGTTTTCGATCATCTGTCAGGACCATCCGAACTTTTCGGATTTCCTCGTCTGTAAGACCACACAGATCTTTCACGTATCCTTCAGCGCCTCCCCACCTTTGCTGAACCATTTCAAGCATTGCCAACATACTTTCGGCTCTAGCACCTACCATCCGTTCGGCTCGCTCTCTACCTCCACCGCCAGCATTAGCAAAGACTGGGCTCTTCATTAGCCTTGCGACGACAATATCCCGGGTAGGTCTAAGGCCAATGTCCGAAAGCGCATATTCCTTGGCCACATCCTCTGGACTCACACCTAACAGCGACAGAATGATACCGATAAAGACGCCCGACCGATTGTTTCCTGTTGTGCAATGAATGAAGCAAGCAGATGGAGAGACGGGTGACATGTCAGCTAGATGAAGAAGCATGATTCGGCAAGTTGGTGCACCATGAGTGAGGATATCAGCAAAAGCTTGCACGATGCCCTGTGAGATGTCAGAGCCCCATGGGATGAACCAGCGCATGCATGCGATTTTCAAAAGGCGTGTAATGAAAGACGCGCACCTCGGTCCCATCACTTGCATATTGGACGTATCGGGCGGCGGCCTTCTCCGGCGAGTACTCCCCATCTGGAAATGCAGGACAGCTTATTCTTTGGATGCCAGTGATAACTTTGAAACCGCCGGCCTTGACGATTTGACCTTTGGAGCGCAGATCGAAATCGGTGGTGATACCCAATGATCTTAGTTTTTGCTCACCCTCTTCGGTAATGGTGGCAGTATCAGGTCCTCGATAGAAGACGCCCCTGCGAACGGTGACGGTGATGTTTGCTTGGCCATTGATGCCAGTGCTATCGAATCTGTCAGTGCCATGATCATTTTTCCTGTTCTTGCAAACTTCCTTAATGGGCCAACCACCGATGTCTCTGAAATTTGCAAGACCGGAAACTTCCACGAAGGGGAAGGGTGGAGGAGAAGGAATTTGACTTGGACTTGGATTCGGATTGTCGCTTGTGGGAGCGATCTGATTGTCACTTTTCATGGTAGAAAGTACCTAGGTTCCTTGAGTCGCTCGGGTGATTAAAGAGGAGAATAGCCTCAGAGCACCGGCAGATGGTGGTGGTGGAGGTGGAGGAGGAGGAGGTTGGCCTTTGATTCCTCTAGACCCTAGTCAACGGCCAAGACTGAATGGATAGAGTAAGCAAGATACTAGGTACTGTAAGGTAAGTAGAGTTCACACGAACCAGGTGAGTAAGTAGGCAGGATGAGTGGGGTTGTCACCTTCTACCGATGCTGTTGGTCGCGCGGTGCCGGAAATATGGCAGCTGGATGCCTTCCGTATTGTACCAAGATAAAAGAATGAGTGTACAAGTACAGTACAGTAGTGGGTAAAAGCACAAGTATAATAGGTAGTAAGATACCTCGTAATGTTGATGAACCTGCGGATATAGATATCCGAGGCAGGTACGCGAAAGTGTACCACTGGCAGATGGGCCTTTGGAAATAGAACGTGAAAGACCAGCTTGAGGTTCTACTACAAGTGGCTTTTGAAGGGTATTTGTGGCGATGGCAATGACACTTAGCTATCTGTCGGAGGGGTGATGTGTGTGTGTGTGTGTGTTTGAATTTCGTGTGTTGTGTTGTGATGTATGTTGGTGATGTAGATAAGAAGGACGATTGACATGTGCAAGTGCAGCTCGCGCAGTCAGTATGTACATGTACAAGTCCAGGTACTTGCTCAGTATGGGATATCCAAGTACCAACTGCTTTGAAATAGGCCTATGTAGATACTTGAGTAGGTGGCTTCACTAGGCAGGGTACCTGATGTACTTGTATTGGTACAGTACAGTGCTTATCTACCTTCCAATGCGATAAGGTACGCTCGGTACGGTAGGCTTACCTTGAAAAGCCCTCGGACCGTGAAGTATTAGTCAGCTGGAGGTCGATGTCGGCGGGAAGCTGGACCTGGAGGTACCTAGGTACCTGTAATACGTGAAGAACTAAGGTGCAACGATTCTGTGTTGTGTGCATGTCTATGGACTCCTGACATCCCGAGGTTCCCTCTAAGTGCCTTAGGCCCTAAGGCCTCAAAGGTACCTTCCAATTATCTCCAGGGCTCAGGGCTCCAGCTTCCAGGTAACTTTGAACCTAAGGTATCAGTTCCATCAAAGTTGCCTTAATTCTTAGGCGCATGGCCCCGTCGAGCCCGTCCCCGTCAGGATGTCAAGCAAGCGAGGAAAGCTCTAGGCGCAGAGACAGAAATAGAATCCCCACAACCGAATGCATGCAGGGCAGACAGATAAGGTAGCTAGTTCGGAACTACGAGCACCTATCGCTACAGCTACGGAGGTACAGTGCAGTTTTCGACCTATCACCATCACCACCCAACCACCCATCTCGACCCACCCCAGGAAAAAAAAGAATCCAAGTAAGTACTAATTATATCTATCTATTCCGTGTATCTATTTTTATCTTCCCTACCTCACAACAACTACCATTAACCCCCGCGTGCAGCAAAAGCTACTATCGTAATTATTTTACATCCTACTAGTAACCTTATTACGCCCATATGCATGCATACTAGTATGCATCCTCAATATCCAAAATAGCATCACCATCATCATCATTCTTGTGCCCAACTGCAGAGCCTCCGTCCCGTACCGCACCTCACCGCACCCCACATTTTCTCTCAGACCCGAGCGCTTATCTTGACCATACTCGAGTCCTGGACCTCCTACGGTACTGACTTTCCTGTACTGTACTGTACCTTAAGCAAGCTAGCTCCCCTGGATAGCTTCTATTTTGATATTCCATTCCCTTCCCTTCCTTTAAGCAGGAATGGGCCTCTCCTTGTTTCAACGTTTCCACAGCATCAGGTAGCTCGGGATATAGACGCCCATCTCCCAGAATAAACATGGGAAGCAGAAGCACCTTCTCCTAAGAGCCTCCTCCTCTCATACCTATCTATCCGTATATTCGTATATCACATTGAAATACCAGTCTTCCGTCGACCCCACTTCTCTCTTTGTTCATCTCTTGCACCATAGTACCTTTGGAAATCGTCTCTCGCTTGTTCTCAAAGGGCGCACATCAACCTTCACCCTCATACTCGTATGTGATTGTCTCAAGCAACACGAGGAGCCTACAAAATGCCCATTACCAAAGATCGTATCTCGTCGCCTCTAGAAGCCGGGACATCGATTTTAGATGACAAACATCTCCCTCCCCAATTGACATCTGCTCTCGAATATGTCTCCAGCAGATTGGCACGGAAAAGGCTTCATCTGTCTTTGATTGTCATCCGCAAAGATATACATATCCCATCACTACCTTCCCCACAGGCCCAATCTCAAAATGTATATTCCGGACAATCAATCACTGCATCCCCAGCGAAATCTCTGTTCAACACGACTTTCGCACGATCACCCAGCAAAGCGTCCTTGTCGGATTCGACATCCACAGTCTCATCCTCATCGAACGCATCCCTGTCAAGGACACAATGGCCTGGCTTGCCCTCATCGCCCCGAGACCACACAGCTTTGAAGCTTCCACCAACGCAGCCTAGCCCGCTGAATCCGTATGGCATCACTTTGATGCACGCGAGCACATTAAATGCTAAAGCCGAGAAGATTCTGCGACACGTTATTGCCAAAGCAGAGAAGAAGTACAGCATTGGGTAAATATACACCTTTCTCACCACCCATCAGGGCTGCTATGCAACCCACAAAGCTCCGAAAATTGACTCCTCACTGTTTCTGCCCACATGCCGTCTTCACTTGCTAATTCGGCATCGTTTTAGAACAGGCTGGCTCTCATCTCATGCACCAACGGAAGAGGTGCTTTGCCCCGCTACCAACGATCTCATTCGCAGAAGTCTTGCACAAAACGAATTCATATTCTCATCCGAAGGCCTCACTCTACTCTCTCTCGATCATGTCTACACCTTTAAATGCCAACTCCACACCTACTCTCGTACCTTGTCTCCTTCTGATTTGACGAAAGCGGTCGACGAATTGCGCCTGTTGGTCCTGGCACAGCAAGGTAGAAGGATTTCTAAAGGCTATCTTATGCGAGCTTACGAGTGGCTCGGTGTCAGTCTTGCTGCCTTGGTAGATGTCAACGAAGGCTACAAGGTTGCCTATGGAGGCAAAGAAAGATTTGGCGGGATTGACGTGCAGAACGAAGAGAGACAATCACCGCCACCCCTCAAAACGAATTTTGGAATGAATGAATTACGGAAGATGAAATTGAGCATTAGTCTCACCGATAATAGCTCTGATTGTGGTTCTGAGTGCAGCGAAGAAGGAAGCGCGCTTGGCTTCGTCGAGGTCGGTGAGAGTGCCAAAGGGAGAGACAGCAGCGTCAAAGGATTGACTGAGGATCGAGGTCCACATTTACGTGGACCAATGACCCCGAATGGTTTCGAGGACATCACCCCAGTGACAAAGGGCGAGTGGTGTTTCTTGATGGTGGGAGAAGGCTGGAAAGAAGCTAAAACAGCGCCAGTTGAGACATGCTAGGTTCAAGTGCTATGCGTTCATTGGGAGTTTATTCTATATCCGAGAACAAGAGCTGTGATCGGATAAATGCATACTGGGATTATATATTACGGAGTATTGGAGCATTGTGGGAGCGTTGCATAATTGCCTTTACTATAAGAAAAAAATCACTTTCTAGAAAGCTGATATTGTGATTGCGTTTTCCGCCTTCTCATTCACCAATCATAGAAGTACAAACATGCTACTAATCCTGTAGTATTACTATTTCATGAATGTCGAGTTTAATATAAATTACATAAATCCAGATTGCATGAATGGATAACTGGTCAGCCCCAACGGTGTGAAATGCCTATGGGCCACCTTAGATCATTGGGGTCGTCAGACAGAACTACGCGATACTTGCAAGTAAATTGCAGCACTCAAGATAGGTGCAAGGTATGTTACTTTAATCACGAGTAGAAGGGAAGAATATGGGAAGTTCGATGTCTCTCAATACCACAATGGCATGGCCAAATTGATCGTCATTGCGCCTCTAATGTAAATTGGATCTTCGCTCGAAGTTCATGAGTGATCAATGCTACCTTGCCAACCCAAAGTTCCCTTCAGGGAACCCTCAAAACCGAAAAACGGAGGACAATGCTGTTTTTTCCCGCATTTGACGCCCAAAAGCGCCCTTTATGAATCCCTTGAACCCTTGTTACGCCTGACCCCATGCACCTGGCACCTGGCATCCAGTATCTTGCAATTTGATAGCCAGCCTGTCGGCTGATTCGCTTCCAACTCCAAAATACAAACATATAAATTTCGTAAAGTCATAGTGTAGCCAGATGTGCAACCATTCTATAATTGTCCATCGTCGACGCTACATATTTCTCCAAGCCTATCAATCGGCTCAGAGGAAAAGTCGTCGTCAGCTTCAGAGCCTTCCCAGTCTGTTCAATCAGTCCATGGTCTATTGCTAATCGAACGCGTGCTTACCTGAACCTTCATCCTCGGGTTCGTCCACCGTCATCCTGGTCAGTGCGGGAATAATACCTGGCAACATATTAGAGCTTGTCCACCAAAGTATACTGTGGAATGAAAGATGTCTCACTGGTTTGCATCTCAATGAAGCGCTTTGTATCATCATCCTCTGCATCGCCCAGTTCGTAGAAATCGTTGCATGACCGAACGACCGCTTGGATGGTCTCAACAGTAGCTCGGACTGCTTGAAGACGAGGTCGCGTATATCTCTCATACAAATACTCCAGACAATCTGAGCCAAGTTTCCTAGCCACCTCAATGACTATTCTGGCTTTATCCTGTTCCATGGGAGGAAGCTCGGAGTTCACCTCACTGCTATGGCTGAAAAGGGTTTCGATCAAAAAATCCTCGGTACTTGTCCTAACAAGTGATTCTGAATCACATAGAAGCGCTGGCGCAATTATTGGAATCTGATCGTAGAGAAATGCGAAGAGCACTAATTCGGTCATGTCTGTGTGACTGGGCTCGAAGCGCATTAGTTCTTTGTAGAAGTGAAGGATTTCCAACCCATCTCGCCCCATGTAGTTTGTAGCCACAGCAGAAACGCGGTTCACTGTCAACGATAACGCTTTTGGATCATGCGAGTTGATTGCATAAAGAGCCGCGGCTTTGAAGAACGAACCCGATGAACCTTCTTTCCTGATGCCATGAAAGATGGCCGCTTGAATATTCTCATCCAGGGAGTCTGGCCAGTTGAGAAAATCGATCATGATGGTAACAGTATTTTGTGGAAGAAGTCCCTGTCCATGATTGATGAGTTTTTCGATTAAAATATGCGCCGAAGTTCGTGTCCAATGCTGTGTGATCAAGTGACGTTCGGTGACGCTAAATGGAATCGCTGCGTCGATCAGTGCAAGGTCTAAGCGATCTTGGTCATCACCAACTGCGTCTAGTACCGGTTCGCATACTTGTAATAATTTGCACAAGAGGTTGATGATGGAGTCATAGGATACCGGTCTTGCTAGGCTACGCTTCGATATGATGCTGAGCATTCTGGAGTACTGGGGTGAAAGGGGAAGTAGGGGATCTGCGGTGACAATCTCAATGGTCTTGCGGAGGAATCCAGCATCCAGAAGTAATGTCGCTTCTCGTTTTCCCAATTTGGCTATATTTGTGAGCAGACCGAAATACTCGGGCCAAGCACGCATATTAACATGTATCATATCCCACAGCTTGTTGAGGGCCTTCACAACTCTTTGCATAATTTGAGGATCGCCACCTTCCAATTCGTCGACGCTATCATCGTCATCACCAAATCCGTATGCGTACGATGCGTCTGTCTTCACCTTGTTCAAGGCAGAGACAATGGATGCGGCGATTTCATTGCGCACCAGATTATCAGGATTTTTGATTAGAAGCTGTCGCAGGGTCTCTGGACAATCGAAGAACCATTCCAGGTAGTCTCGACTACATTCAGCACAGCTGTGGCAGATTTGTCGTAGGACTAGCATGAAGTTAGGAAAATCTGGTGTATCTCTTGTACGAGCGATGACCTGATCGAGGTGGTTTAGTGACGATGTCAGAGCGAGTTTCTCCAAGCTATGGGCCACAGAGCACTGTCCGCTATTGATGTGCTTGATGTTGGCAAGCATTTTGGTCACGAATGTGGCGTGCGACGGATCGTAAATGCAATATTTGCGCATTAGAAGCTCGTTTTCCATGGCAATGTGACTGAAGAGGCGATTGGGTACAGGCAGTCGTACAGGGCTGAGGTGACCTGATCGCTCGAGGTTCATGGTCTGCGAGGCGAGTGAAGCTGAACGCTGGTAGAAGAGCATGTAAGCACTCCATGCTCGATCATACGGCATTGTTCCGTTATCCACGGGGCCACGGTAATCTGGCCCACCGAAGCAATTGCTCTCCATAAAATTCGGGTCCCAGGGAGTAACACTCTCATCGTTGAACTCGACCCAGTTTTCTCGATCGCAGGTTGATGGTCGCTCTCGGATGTACGAGTAATAATGTCCCGATTCTGCAGTTCCCGAGTGAACGAGAATGCCGACTAGTTCAAACATATCCTCTGGGGTCTCCTCAGGGCCATCCATAAGATACTCCACTTTGTAAGGTCGCATATCTATCTCCTTTGGGAAAGAAAAGTGATCGTTAATCTTATTACGTTGGAGCGTGCGAAGGTTGAAATCAAATCTTTTCAGATGAAAGATGAGGTTATCAGGAATATCCTTTAGACATGCGCGCTTGACTGCATCAACGTGGCGGTCACAAGAAGAGCATTTGTATTTGTTGTCCCCTTCCATGACCTCCCCGTCCACGTAGGCTTGAAGGCTTTCTTGAAGTGTCGATTTGCCCTTGATGTCGCACTGAATGGCTGAGAACGGTTCAAGACGTTCAGAAATATGGGGGCATTCCTTTGACTTGACTTGTTGGACCAATTGGCCGCCATAGAAAGACCGAAACTGTCGTTTGGCATCAGCAGCTAGCATTTGGCTTTCCCAGCGATCGAAAAGAAGGTTGTAGAACTCATCGACGTCCATCTGTACTGTGACGTCGATTTGAGTTTCTTCGTATGTCGTGATAGAACCGGCCAGATTTGTGGGGTCCACAAATTTCTTGAAGCTGTTCTGCATGTAGCTAAATAAGTTCTGGGTCTCAGAAAGAAGTTTTTGCGAAGAACCGCCGTCTGCTACCAGAGCCTTCAGCATGAAGTCTCGGAATGGAATGTTCATGAATAGTTGTGTGAAGAGGGAGTTCAAGTAGCATGTATTCGAAAGGTTCCTCAGCCCAACATAGCCAGTATGGGATCTGATGGATTTCCCCCGATCAAATCCAAACGACAGATCATACACATATGGGCCTATTCAGAGAGTGAGCATGATCCAGTCAGAATTGAATATTTCGACATACCGTCTTCTGTAGGGGCGTACGGTACGAGCGCTGACAGGCTGGCTAGCATCGACTTGTACTGTACCTCGTCATCCTTCACAAGATAGTAAACCATTTCAGCCATGATGTTTCGAGTCATAGGGTTCAGAACAGGAATCCTAGGAGCTAGGAGTTCCTCGTCGTCATCATCAGCTGACAGGTCGGGGAAAAGGTGCTTTCGAAAGAGTTCAATTCCCAAGTTACTTGTACCATTAGCGCCGTTAGTGGAGATTGTTATATGAACGACCTACCCGCATGAAACGGACTGCTCGGAAGCTTTGGCAAAGGACGCCGCACATAGAATTAAGTTCGCAAGTCCATAAGCGACCATGTCAATACTTTCTGGCTGGCCGATTTTCTTGGTACAATGTCAGCTGTGCTGGAGAATATAAAAATGGACGATGTACCTCATCACAAGAGTGCGACAGCAAAATTGCACCCCATTCCTTGACGAGATCGTTCAAGTCGAACATTTCCAGAGATGTTTCCGCAAGTCGCTTAAATAGCGCATGGGCTAGAGACAATGTCTCTTCACATTGATACGATTGACGAGCAGCTTCAGGTATTAAACGGCCAATCATCGGCCAGAATGCCACAACAAAATTGGTCGTTGAAACATGAGCGAGACTGAAAAGGGTAAGCACGAATCTAAGAGAACAAATTAAGAGGGTTCATCTTACCTTGGGCTGAAAGTACATTTGGCTACAATTGTCTTGACAATATTTTTCCTGATGATCGGACGGGGATCTAGCAAGACCAGGTCTCGGAGTAGGGGCTTGGTTTCCAGGTGTGATGCGAATAACTTCCAGAAGTGTAGACTATGGGTGGACGCTTCCAGGACGGCTTCAAACGAGTGGTGGGTAAGGTGAATAGCATTTTTCGAATTATCAGCTTCCTTTGCGTCATAAAGTAGCCGTAAAAGACTGTCTAGAAGCTTCTGGTCTAGGTGGGGAGTTATCGAGGCTGGAATTATGGGTTCTGATTTTGTTAGCTACTTCTACGCACCATGATAATGAATTGAACATGCCTCTCAGGAATTGCACAAGACAATCAATGAAGTGCAAAGCGAGACAATCCCTCAGTTCATCACTGGGGCAATCTTTCAACACGTTCCGGTCTGAGATTGCCTGAACAATCAAGATTATCGCCCTTGTTAATGGTTCCTCTTCGATAGTGCCCTAATGGAGTTAACATGTCAATTGCCAGAGTGCGGAATAATCAGATTACCTTCTGTGATTGGTGTGCGATTGCTTCTCGCAGTGAATGGATGGCGTAGAGAGATTTGAACGGTTGTCCTGGCAGAAATATCTCAGAGTATAAAATCCCGGATTGAAATTCGGTCAATAATTTCTCGTACACTGGAAACTTGATCAGGAAATAATATATCTGCGGGATTTAAGTTAGTTGTGAAGAGTGCCAGGAAACGAGGTGGGGCGCCATACCTCTTGCGCGACTTTCTCATGCATGCCGAGGTAGCTCCATAGGTCATCGAAATGTTTCATGATCTCAAGCTCCAACGTCGATTTTCCACTTGGTTGCTCATCCGACTCTTCTCGGCTCTGAACAAGAACGAGCCCTCTCAAGTTCATTTCCTCTAAGGATCGACCGAATCCCAACTCCTCGGTCTTAATTTCCCTGCCACCACAGTACACTTTGTAGGACTTGAAACCTGTAGCTTTCTGCAAGCTAGAAAAGAGAGAGGCGGCCGGATTCAAGGCGCCGAGTGTCAGACTCTTCACATCACTGTGTTTATTACCGTCAAAATATTGATATTTCACCACCAATGATTCCCCGTCAGTGATCCCAGTTGGAGCGACTATAGGAGCACTTATCTTGGGTGATGCAAAATGTGGCTTGGATTGATATGCCCTCAAAAACTCTCGCAGGACAGCTAGAGATCGTGCGAATATCCTCTCCTGCTCTTGAAACTGATCTGCTGATATCACTATATCCATGCTTTCCTCAGGCCCAACCGAGTTTCCATCGTTAAACGCTTTTAACTTGGCTGCCGCTCCTTTCAGTTGCCCCAAACAGCGATCGACCAAGGCTAGGTGGATGTTCCTGGCCTTGACCCGCGACATGGCTACGATCAAGGAGGAATCGACGTAAACGTTGACGAGATTGCTGATAGCGAGCGCGTCGATGGTATTATGGGGGGCAGTTAATATCATCCGCCACAGTTGCTCAAGTGCAGTTGAATCAAAAGTGTGATCAGCCTCGTCAATTTCCTGGCTCGTCCTCTCCAACCAGCACTGTATTGCCTCTTGAGCAAAATCCAAGGCTCCATTAGTGAAACAGTGTGGAGGGAGGGTTGGAAGATGGTCCCTATAGCAGGCAGACAGGAATTCGTTGGTGGTGGAGGTTCTTTTGACCGCAGCATTGAGGATCTGCCATGATATGCTACGGTCAGCTGCATGCTTGGATCTGCTGCCAACGAGAACATCCCAAAGTCGCTTTCCGAGCTCAGGAGTGATTGTGGAAGGTTGATGAATAATGACAGTGAGCAATAGCTCACGACGTGCAACACTGGCAGGGCTGTGCCTGATTGGCTGCATGGAAGACTGGTCAATAACGCTTTCCAATTCCGCAACGACAAGCTCAGTCAAGCCATGCTCATTAGTGAGGAAGCGTAGGTCAGTTGCGATGTTCTGTTTGACGAGCGCATTTACGACACAGATACTTCCAGGTGCAGTCGCGGTTTGGTCCGAGATATCCTGGATACAGCCGAGATAAATCGCACGACGGGTATTAGGTGAGGGGCCATTCACAAGGAGCTCCCGAAGCCTCCCAATAGCAAAGCTTTGGATATCTGGGAGCGCTGTGGGTATATCTGGCGAGGCAATCGAGGACTCGCGAATGAGGCGGACACAAATTTCGTAAGGAATGCCATCGACGTATGGAGCATTATCATGGTGAGACTTTGTGACCAGGTGGCCGAATAAAGATTGACAGAATTCTCGCATGGCAATAGTGAAGGCTTCGGTGGGAACATCACTGACTTTCTTGCATAAATATAGGAGAGCATTGTAATCGTAGAGGTTGAGACATTTCATGACCATTCGCAGGAGAATCGCTTCGACGACCCTGGGATCCTGGCTAGTCATTACCGTATGCCATATTTTGTCCGTCTGCTCGGGTTTGTATGTTTTGGTAACAATCAGAAAGCCCAAGATGTTGTTACTCTCATTGATCAGTTCAGGATGCGACCCAATTCCAACAATGTAATCAACAAGCTGATTCCGAATCACAAACTCGGCAAAGTACAACAACAATGGACTCGTGGTTGGGTCAAGCCCTTTGCCGGTCGTGTAGATGTTGAGAAGATCTGAACACATTGTCGTGACACCTATAACTCGCAACTGCATCTGAGAAGAAGTGATGAGTTTCTTGAGTACCGTGAATTTCCATTCCATGGAAATAACCCGTGGAGACTGTTTTCGGGCTAGCATTGAGTGATCCCGACGATGCTTATCCAGAAGTTCTCGCGCAGCCGGATTGTCGAAAGAAAGAGACCTTTGCAGAATGCCCTGAAGAGAATTGAGGTGAACCACGGCAGCATCCGGGGAGAGGAACGTGACGTGCTTTTCGATAATGGATATCAAACCAGCGGACATGACATTGAAGAACGTGTATCCTCTCAAAGCCTTGGTTCGAGCAGCAGTCTCCGCGTCGGGATTATAAAAATTATCGTTTTCCAATGATACTGCAGCATCGTTGACGATTTTTGCCACAATTCGGCAAGGTTCAGTCAAACTATCCACCATTTTTGGATTGTGGGGAATTAGCTTCAGTAGAGCTTGGACCAGTCTTGTCAGGTTGTTGACTGTGCCACCGGCTGCTTCGAATTGTTCCATCATGCCGTTGACATCTTCCTCCCAGTCCCAGGCATAGTGTGTTTCCAAATTCCGACCAATATGTTGCACTTCTTCCTTTCGAGTCAGAAAGCTAAGTGCAAGCAGAAATGGTCGAGAACCGGTCTCCATTTCCTGGTCATGATCGGCTCTGTCTCCGGTATGTGTAAGATTTCTGACATCCATGGCTACAAATCTACCTGTCAGCCTAGCAAATTGACACATCATCTCGGTCAAGGCAAGTCGGCTCTCATTATTTCGTTTGAGGAATTCTCCAAAAAAGCGACTATTATTGGTAGAGGGATTAGCACATACTAAAGTACTGCCGGGCAACGACGCGGGAGATTCCTATCTAACCAAGGGACATACCTTCTGTAGCTCAATGCCCAGATAATGTCTGGCAAATGGTTCCAGAAATCACGATTTCTGGAAAAGATGTCGTAAAAGCTCTCAAGATTACTTGTTGTGTCTATGTAATGGCACATCCAATCCCGAAGTTTGCAGAAGGCATCATCGTTCAACACCTCATCTGTGTACCGTTAGTGATGCGGACGCAAGAGACTTCTGAGGAATATACCATATTGAAAAAACCTGGATAGCCTCGATACCGTCTGTACCAAAGTTTCCGATGTGCTGTAGTATGGGAAATTCGCAAGAGGGTCCAGAAATAGATCATCATCTTCTGTAATGATCTCCACAGCCCCTTGGTCCACATAATCAGAGCCATTATCTAGCACGAGCTCGATTTCAGGGCTCTCTCTGCCTGACGGCGAAGATGATGGCGTCTCAATAGCGGCAGTCGTGGACATGGCATCGCTCTCCGACTCCATACTGATTCTGGTTCCAATGTTCTCTTCGGACACCATCTTCGACGGAGAGGGAGGGGAAGACGGAATTGATTCGAGGTTTCGATTTGTTCGCAAATTTATGGTTACTCGGCTCGAGGTTTGGGGCTCAATCGGAGCTTGATCTGAGGTGGGAGTTACAGGAACTTCGTCTTTTGTCGCTCCTTCTACAAGCAACATGGGATCTGAAGAGACGTCCAGATCCCGGTTATTGCCACTATCTCTTTCTCTGGCTGTATCCACCGACCTGCTCCTCGAAACTCCTCGTGAAACTTTCTGCCTCTTCCGCGATGTCTGTTCGGTAGTGTCGTCGAAAGGGCGACCTGAGGAGCAGCACGGCTCGGAGGATACTGCACGTTCTCGATGGGATTCTTCCATTTGGCAGATACGCGAACGAATATTTTGAAGGGTTTGGTGTGAGCAGGAAGCTCTGCAGCTAAATAGCGCCTTCTGGTGTGGTGTAAATTCCCATGAGGCTGAGACGGGGGGTGGTGGTTGATGGCGGGAGCAGAATGTTGGGTTGAGGTGGGAAATCCAGATCCTGGCGAGCAGGCTGATAAAGCTCCTTTCTTTGTATCGGGGGAGGGGCAAACCAAATGGAAGAAAGAGGGGATTGAGGGTGCGAAGGAATAGGTAGGAGAGAAAATGGAAATGCGTAAGACGCAAATGCAGACGCGATGTGGTTGTTTGGCGCGAGAGTTGAAAGCTTCAATCGAAAAGTCTCGGTGTCGTGATAGGCAAGCTCGCAAGGCAGGTCGGTAGGTAAGGTAAGGTAGGTGTAGGTAGGTGTAGGTAGGAGGTAGGTAGGCAGATAGGTAGCCGATAATGGGACCTTACCTACTTGGAACGGACAAGGCGGGGTGAATTGATTACCTTAGTGGGAGTGGGAGGGGGACGGGAGTACTTCGTAAAAAGTTAATCGTTCCGCCTACCGAATAAACCACCTGCACTAGTGGGTCAGCAAAAGGCAGCAGTTTCTGCTCAATCAAAGAAACGTCGTCCGCCGCATACCTTATCTTCAAACAAAATCTAGGTAGGTAAATTGAGCATCATATGTACCTAAAGTATGCTCATCCGCTTGAAGTTCAGCAGGCACTATAAGTGTCATATAGATTATTTCCTTTGTGTCGTTCAAAGTCACAACAAGCATATGTTATTCACGTCGGTAAGGCTCGACAATTGCAGGGCCTTCTGCCTACAATACGACTTCATGATCCAAAGAGGTGCTTCATTCACGAGGAACACAACTTCAAACAACGTTACTATTTATCAAAATACGAAATTTTATCTTGCCTGTTTTCCACTTCTAGCCGGAATTCGAAGCATTTGTGAGGAAGAGCTGCCCAATTTGGTACTACCTATGACGCGATGCTACCTTGCCTACCTGTACATAAATGGAGGCGCAGTCTATCTTCACGTGACTGAGATTTTTGCTTCAAATCAAATTGGAATTCTTAATGTTCCAATTTGACTTTGTACAGGTAAATTTAATTGGTCGGGCACAACATTATTCATTCTACATAATCTATAGAATACAGATCAGCTAGATCTAATTTCATTCACTTATCCAGTGTCCTTTTGTGCAAGCATAGAAACACAATGGATCGAAAGCCAAAGACAGTCTTCCAGCTGGATTCCCCTTTTACTGAAAATAAATGGTTCGTGAAATACCTCGTCAGGCCCGTTTCCAAAAGAGGTGTGTAAACACTAATTCTGATGTTAGGCCTGAGTTGTTAGATCTTCAGGAAGAGGCGGTTGTTGAGCTCCTATGCAAGTACGTGTTATTGATCCCAAGCTTGCGGACCAATAATTGATTTGCAACTTGATAGTATTCTCTCGCCCATCGGACGACATCGTTCCACACATGTTCAGCCACCAGAGGGTCGCCGAAGGAAGCGCAAGAGAGCCAGTAAGAAATTGTCTGAGAACAAGGACATATGTGACTCTCCTGTTCCTGATATTGCCTCGTTTGTGCTTGTTGGCCTGAACAGCATCAGCCGTCATTTGGAGCTGCTAGCAAGATCGTCTAAAGAACAGACTGGGCATGACGACCTAACATGCCCCAAGGCCTTCCGTGATAAGGATCCACATCAAGTGCAAACGGATGAGGCATTTAAGACACAGAAACCCGGGAAACCTCTGATTCAAAGCCAACCAGGCTCCTTGTGTCAGCACTTCTCGCTGATACTTGTTCTACAATCAGCTTACACCCCCTCTTCACTCCTGAAGCAGCACTTCCCTCCGCTTGTGTTTGCTGCATCACTTGCACACCCCGATCGATCGCCAACCAAACTGGTCCAAGTTCGCAATTCCTTGGGTCCCCAACTGGCAGCTGCTCTAGGGATCCAACGGGTTTCCATCGTCGGGGTCTTGGATGGTGCTCCCTCCTCTCAATCGCTTGTGGAATTTGTCAATCAAGTTGTACCAGATATCCATATTTCATGGCTGGACGAGGCTATGAGCCTGAAATATATGCCGGTCAAGGTGAATGCCCTCGAGACCTCTGCACCAACAATATCGAAGAAGGATGGAAGCGTGGACGACTTTTGATGCCGGTACCTGGTTTTTATTGTTGGCTACAAAGATAGAACAATGTTCATGGCTGCTTGAGTAAGCACTTAGCCCTAGCTCAAGCTCTAATTAGCTTTTCTCGGGACCTGATCTTCCAGGTTCGTCTTTCGCTATATGGTTACATGGCGGATTGTGATTGGATTACTAGATAGGTGATAATTTGGCTTGCTTAAAAGTTGTTCTTTCTGTGGGCGGTGATTCTTTGCAGTTGAGGTTTCTAAAGCGATGGGCAATACCCAGAAGTACCATCACTTTTGGCCCTCTGAAAGAAGATGCTTCCTAGTTCAAGACCAGATCAAGCAACCGATAAAGGTCTCACGGGATGATAGACCAGATACCATTGCCATAATTGTATCAGTGGGAACACCTAAGGTCGAGGTTTTTGTAGTAGAATACTGGGTGATAGGGGCTCTGCAGGCTCGAGTCAAAAACGGTCCATGTACTTTTGCATTGGTTGAAGTACTTTTGAATGCAAGCGCTTGGCTGGCATGACACTGTCTTGATGACTGACGAGTGATCATTCACTATAGAAAGGAACAATTTCTACACCGAAGCCGCTAGTAATGAACCGAATCTGCTTCCAAGTTCAGCAATTCCCACCTAGTTACCAAAAAGAGAAGATGGTTGAGAAATACAAAATTCTAGTTCATTTCATGGCGGTCTCGTCAGGAACATCAGATAGTTGGTTCTATCTCTAGTGTGATGCTTTTTTACTGTTTTGGCAAAGCTCAGGACTGACCGACTTCAAGGCGGTGCGGTTCAATTGAACCCTTGGGAGTCGAAAATATCGAGATCAAAGTTGCCTACCACAAAGTCAAAGGTCGGCAGAGCCTCTACTACCTACTTCACGTTACAGATCACTCGTAAAAGACTCCAGCTTTTTATGATTCAGTTGTCAGTCGAGTGTCTACCGTGATCCCTCACAACGTTACCTCAATACACCTAATCAATTTTGCACGCTACGTTCTCATCGTCTTTCTCCTGTCCCTACCCTTCTGGCAAACAACGCTCCTACCATTTTAGGGAGGCGTGTCTGAATCCTACCCCCCGTTGGTATCTGTTGTTCTTCATTTTCTTCTCCCCCTTTCTCACTTTTCCCTTCGCGCGTCCCTACCTCCTACATCGCGAGCACCTCACAAACAACCCTCTGCTGCAGGGACTGCGACTGAGTTATGGCAATCTCTCCTCTCGCAAGTCCTCGATTACTGACGTGTACTTTATAGTCATACAAAGGGCAATCCAGTCGGTCATATCATCCAACATGTCGAATCCCTACTCGAATTTTGACATCGAGGCAATCAGGGCCATGAACGCGTCAATGACCCAAGCTGGACACAGATCTCGCCCTGGCCGTGGAGCTGCTTCTCGCGGAAGACCTACTGCGGCTGCATTCCGAATGAATCAGAGTGTTGCTTCACGGCCTAACGTCGTACTCGCGGCTCCACGATCAGGAAGCGGCGTGGGTTCAACTTCACTTTCAAATGCTGTTAGAGTTGGTGAGTATGCTGGCCTGTGTATGCAAGCATCTGCTAACAAAATGATACAGGCTCTGTATCAACTCCCCGTGCCTTCAAAGCCGCAAGCCCACCAAGACCACGACCTTCGAGTCCCGTGCGCATGCAAGGTTCTCATGTTGCTGAAGCCCCGACTGCACTCGCCACCGGCTCGAAATCAAAGATGAATATCATTCCAACTAGGACGCCCGGACTAGAACCTCTGCTCCATGGATTAGATCGATCTATGCAGCCTAGGGCGGAGACGGAGGGGGCGCAAGTCACTTCTCAAAATCATGTAGCAAATGGCCGTGAGCTAATAGTCACCAACATGACTCCTAGTGACCCGTCAAAGCCATGGATTCCGTCTCATCTACAGCAACGGTCGGCTTACGAGGCGATTAAACATATTGCGGAGTTGACAGATATGGGTACCGTCCCCCTACCCCTCTAACATACATTGGCGGAAGCTCATCTAATCTTGACTACAGATATGTCAGAATTGACAACTGATGGCGTTACAATCCCAGCACCACGAGATAGAACTCGACCTGGTGAGTCAAAACTTTTGGATTCATCTACATCATCTCACTACTGTTTTACTAACTGGCCACAGTTTCTCGAGCCGAGGAAGAGCTTTCGCGATCCCCAGAGCAGATGCACAAGCCTGACATCGATGCCGTGACTTGGTTCACATCAACAAGCCATTCTGCTCCTCCAAATCGCAACATTCAATATTCAAATGATCTAGGCAGCAAGGAAGTGACAGGATATATGTACTCGGTGCATGATGTGACACTGCAGGTTGAGCGCCTGCATAATCACCAATCAACCAACCATATTCGGGGACCCTCTTCCTCAATGGATGTAGAAATGGAGAACGCAACAGATAGCAGCGACCGACGTAGCTCTTTAGAAGCCCGACTTTCAGCCCTTCCTCGACTTGGGGATTCAATTTGGGCTAGGGAAGATCTTGAGACTACACACCGAGGTGGATCTGGCCCATTTGGTAGCGTGATGAAGAGAGCTCCACCATTCAAACCTTCAGATACTGCACCACTCCAAGAGTGGGATGCTCAGGCTAGAGTCTCTACAGCTAGTACTGGTAGGTGGGTCGGTGCGGGTGCAGGCCAGCGGAGCAGTGCGGCTGTCTCTAATACGACTCAAGTCTTTGGGGAAGTCGTAGCAGAAGATATCGTCACAGGTAAAGCAGTTTTTACAGGCATCAACTCCAATGCGGTCAGGAAGGTCCTTCAAAGCGAGGCTCCTACAAAGCCAGAAAAGAAGGTTCAATATCTGAAGGATTCCATTTGGGCTCGTTAGACACGATATTTGTATTGTGCCCTGTGGTTCTCTTCATTCTGTTGACTATCTTGCGCCAGGGGTTTAAGATTTCCGTCTGTACTGTGAATGTTGTTCGAGTATAGGAAAGATTATTGTCAGATGTGTGTGTACTACTGCCCTTGTTGGGTGTTTTCAATCTTGTACTTGTACATAGCACAGTTTGAGTTGCTGGCAGAGATGCAATAAGTGGAGGGATTTTTGGGGCAGTCGGAGGGTCTCTGAGGCTGAGGATGTATTCACTGACAATTTTGGGTTGTTGCGGACCATGCCACATAAGCAAGGCTACGACGTGGATTTTGTCTGAATGGCGCTCGATTGACATGCACCCTAGGTGCGCAGAGTTGCGCCGAGTTGCGCCAAAGAGCGAGAAACGAGGTCGGAATAGTGCTGCTCAATGGGTATGGTCATTGAAAACTAGCTTTTCGGTGTCATATCGTTAAAAATCTGTCTTAGAAATTTCTATATTGACATCTTGTGACTATCGGTGTCCGGTATAATTATATTTTGGATCGCCATGCTGTGAAATTCCGCAGAACACCCTTGGGCTAGAACTACGGTGTGCAGAGCTTTAGATAATTACGATACGAACTCAATATAAAGAGTGGATCACAGACCAACATTGCTTGCACCAACAACAAACTCGTTAATTTTCGTTCACTGTATCACCACCTTAGCCGGGCGTAAAGCGTCGCCGGACCATCCTTTAGAATCCCACGATGTTGCCACATCCGCACTGTATCTGAATGCGTACGTAGTAGATGGTTTACTTTAGGAATTACCGAAACACTCGACGTAAGGAAATGTGGTGAAATGTCTCCAGCCCAGATTGTACAGACGTGGAATCATGATAGCTCGACTAACCCGCTCTGTTTGAGAAATTTACAAATCATTGTGCCCCATTTCCTTATTCAACTCCCCGTCAAAAATTGAAAGGCCTTCATTGGGGGGGTCTTTCTTAGGAGCATTTTCTTGCGACAGTTCGATTGCGAATAGTTGCTTCGCAACACTGACCACTTCCCTAACGCTTCTCTTGGCCAAGCCCCATGTTCCCATGGCACTTTTAAGCACGGCAAGTCCTAATCTAACTCTATCCCGCCCGGCAACATAAGGGATGGTGGTAGGCTCGAAAATATTGTTACAAGCACTGACTTGTGCCCTACAGACAAATTAATATATGAGTAGCATTTAAGGCAAGGGAAAAACAGCCCGGATACACGAAATCCAAGACAAGCTAGTATACCGCGTTTCATGTGGAAAGCGAGCAGAGACTCACATTATCGTGATCGCTACCGCACAGGTAAAAATCGGAGTATGCTTGAGCAGTGGGGTTGGCATGGTGAAGAGCGTCATGGTGGTTTCAATAGCCTGTAGCGATTTCGTCGTATGCATTGCAATAGACCTCTGTATAGCTCGATTTTGACGACGAGAGGAGGGCGGCGTGCATTTGGATTCTTCCTCCACGTCACTATAAAAGAGTCGCGAATGCGGTCTGTGAAGAAGGAGTTGTTCTCTGTGGGAATTTCAATATATGTCGAACATAGAGTGGTACCGCAGGATAGCTTACGCGTTAATAGTTATGTGGGCTAGAAACATGGTTTCGTCCGAGGATCCATCTGCTCGAATGTATTCTTTCTTGCATTCTGGGAGATATAAATGCCAGTTCACAATTTTGGCATCTATAGCTGAGAGAATTCTGTCTCCTGGCTCGATCGTGCTATGATCAATTGCCATTGTACCAGAAGCAATTCTCATTGCGTCAATTAAATAAGTAAAAGACGAAAACTTGACTTCCCCTTCCGAGAATTCTCGATTGTCATATTCCTCTATTGATTTCGGGGTTGGTATTCGCTGGGTCCTTGGTCAGATTCTTATGATGAGCTTGAGGTTTGGGAGCATATTCTTTACTTACACCACTTTCATACTCCGAGTCTTCGCATGGTAGATCAACGTCTGAAGGTACATCTCTCAGCCTGAATGTCCGACGGTGAGATATTGCATCAAATAAGGAGTTACACAACCACAAAGTCCACCAGGTTCGTCTCCAACTCTCTTGGAGAATGGGTTGATCTTGACCGTTTGATACAGCAAAATCCTTACGATTCATTCCAATGGACAGAGCGATATCAATTGCTTTATCGATAGTCCGATCAGCCAGTTCGTACTCATCAGAGCAATGGCGAGAAAGAGAGTACAGGACCAGTGCTTGAACTGAAAACGCATTGCCGGGCAATTTGGCAGGATTGAGAGCCTCCTCAACAGCCTGCCGATATGGCTCTGTAGCGATGGCGGGTTCATAAACCGACCCAATGTATTCCAAAACAGGTAACAAGACGACAAGGGATTCCGGGTCTGAGTCACGGTGTGACAAGAGGCAATGACGAGGCATGATAATAGGATGTGCATCGTGGAAGTATTCATAAAATTTGGTCACGAGATCACCAGGTTCTAGCCGCTCAACAGAAGTATTTTGCGAGTTTGCAGCTGTTGGATGAAGCCCAATTGGAGATGTGTCTGAAGTGGATTCAGCTTGCACACTAGGTGTTCTCCCAGCGGTCGTGGAAGAGACACCAGAAAGCACAGATGGAGGAGATTTTTGGGAGCCTCCCCGCCTCGATTTGAGATACGTGCAGGGTTTTTGGTCGAGCTGACATCGAGTACATTTTGGCTCAACAGAGTCACACTTCATATGCTTTGAACGGCATTGAAGACATGCTCGAGAGGCCCGCACCCGTGATTTGCGTTTTGCTGGTACATTCTCCAACGGCAATAAGTCCAGTGATGAGTGAGACAAGTCTGGAAGATTGAAGATAGGATCAATGTAGAAGTCGGGATTAAGGAAGAAAGAGTTGTCTATCGTGAACGAATCCATTCGATCAATGAGGGTGAGATTGAACTTGTGGGAGTAATTGTAGAACAACAGTATTCAGGGAGTCCGGAGGTCAGCCAGAGAACAGTGGGTTGGCAAGTTGAAGCCGTTGCTTTGGATTGATCTGGCCGCATCCGCCTCTCGCGTCCGGTAGATAGTGAAGGCAGTAGATACAGCACCAAGTATAGTGTAGTACGATTTGCCACACCGGACGACTTCGCTTCCTCGACGATGTTGTCTGAGTATTGCTGATGGCAAAGGGAGATGCGGTAGAAATATCGATCGGCTCAGTCACTTTCACGCAGCTGAAAATCTCCATAGCACTGTATCGGAGGTTAAAGAGTCTTGGCTGTGGCGGGTGTGGTGAGACAGACTCTGTGGGGCAGATACGGGTAGGGTAAGGAGTAACGGAAGGGATAGGTACTCCAGACTCCAATACTGGGCTGAGCTGGACGGCAAAGTTAGCGAGGAATGGCAGGTCACTGGTGTTTCAATCTCTTACTCACTGAAAGGTTCCATTATTCCGTAAGATAATCTTACTGCCTGCTATACGGGTACAGTAGGGTACCTTACCCAGGGTAGGTAAGGTATTGCACAAATACAAGCAAATATTGTCCTTACCTACACATGGAAATACTTTCTTGTACTTCCAAGGCTGAACCAATATTGCATATATCGTTGGAAAAATTGTCGTCAAGTCACAATCATTTTCGCTTGAACTCTCGCACCACAAGCATTCGGCAACAAGCTATGACTGACTACCTGTCTACCTACCTGCATAACATTCCTTGGAGGTATCAGCGTACGTTCACATGTACTTTACTCATACATGAAGGGCCCACGAATAGCTAGAGTATCCCGCCTCAGTCGCACAACGTAAGAGAGTTGCGGATGATATCAACTGCTCCTGATTCTTCCGAATAATGGCGGGTTTGCTTTAACATATTCTCTGCACATCATGGTAAGATTACCTAGTATACTATGGAGTTTGCCAATGATGCAAATTTTCGTGACTCGATCCTTGCTTTACGGGTTTTGACTCCAGAAGTTTGTCTTGCTCCCACTGCTACTACCCACCACTCACTACTTTACCCGGCAATTCGATAGCCTACTGTACCTATTCGCGAGCTGACCAAGACGAAGTAGCATCATGCCATGCTTGGTTATGTACGCGGATGACAAACATCGGATCGCCCTTCATATTCTCCCCTTCTGACGGTCGCCTCTGTATTATACGCTGACATACCAGATGCGAGGACATGCGGAGAGTGCGTTTCTGAGGTTGTACGATTGACTAAGACCAAGATGACGAGTGTCGTCTGGCGAAGGACGTGGTCGTCAAGAAAAGATATAACATCTCCCAACATCTCCGGAGCCAGGGAGTTCGGATGAGATCTATAAGTTGACACGATGTCTTCACCCCCAAAAGATTTCTTTTCAACTCATATTAGTTTGAATCATCTTTGGGACCTTGTGTTGAATTCAATGAAGCCCTCTATCCACATTTGAACCCACACCTCGGTGTCAACTCAAACTACGAAATATCAATTCTCTCTCACCAGGCTTAGTTTCACACCTTGGTCCCAATCCGAATTACGAATTATCAACCCTTCTATAAAATGGCAACCCCGAAATCCATGAGGTCTCTCCTGCAGCCGAACAAAGATTCAACGTATGTTACGCTTATAACGTGCCCGGTCCCTACACCAGATTCAAACTCATTAGATGAACACACAATTCACGTTTAGTAAGCAACTTTCCCCTCACCTATCCTGTCGGATATTGCTACAAACCGAGTGTTGACAGCTCCCGAATGAGTATCAATATGTTTGATTGTTATATTGTGACAAATTAGAGAGCTAACTCAGTACAGTGCAGTAGCAATCACGAATGGAGAGCTACTATGGCCTAAATTTTTCCCTGGTTTGTGTTTTTGTCTTACTATTTTAAAACGCAAAGTACTAACGGGACAAGTCGAACAACAATCACTGCCTGCCTGGAAATTGATTCCATGCTATGATTTTTCTGGGGTTGTACTTACAGCCCCAGTAGATTCTCCGTTCAAAATCGGCGATGAGGTCTACGGCCGAAGCGACTATCGACGAGAGGGCTCCGGACGTGACTTTACCATTGTCACCACCCGCGAACTTGCCCACAAGCCAAAGAATCTTTCCTGGGCAGAAGCTGCGACGGTGCCAATGAGTGCGCAGACTGCTTGGCAGGCGTTATTTGTCCATGCTGGACTTGAAGCCAAAGCGGGCAAAGGAGCCCAAGGAATCCGAGTATTCATTACGGGAGCTTCTGGCGCTGTTGGAATTTGGCTGGTACAGCTTCTTAGATGGGCAGGGTGCGAAGACGTTGTAGGAACCTGCAATGCAGACAATATAGATCGGATCAAGTCACTTGGTGCCTCCGAAGTCCTTGATTACAGGACCACGAACCCAAAGAGTTGGGCATCCGACGAAAGCAAGAAGGTCGACTTGGTGATTGATTGTATTGGGAGCAACTCGCTAGCTGATGCCTGGTGGGTTCTCAAAGACAGGTACCTAGCTCTACTCATTGTCATAACCTTCTAAAACCTGCTCTTACGTGGATGCTACAAGAGGCTTTAGATCTTGCGGGCCGAGTACATTGAATAAATACGGTGCTAATTGCTTGTAGTGGGACTTTGATCAGCATATCTGGGTCGCCACAAATAGAGAGACCAGCTGAGCTTAGAAGCAAAACGATTAAAAGCCTTTTCTTCATCATGGAACCGATTGGTTCACAGCTTGGAGAGGTAACCCGACTGATCGAGCAGGGTGGCTTTAGTGTTGCCTTAGACAGTGTATTTGCTCTCGAAAGGTTTGAAGAGGCCTTCTCGAAATTGGCTAGCGGAAAGACAAAGGGGAAGATTGTTCTCGACATGGAAGTTCTGTAAGCTAGGCATTTGGCGGTTGTACGGAGGTTGGCAGTGTCGGAATTGTGCTGGAATTGTGTTAGTCAGATTATGAACTCAATGTTGTACCTACTGAAAACGAAAACGAGAGACATTCCAGAATCTGCAACAAACCTCGGTAAAATGTATAATCTTTCCCTAGTCTTAAGCGGATAGGAATCAGCAGGGCTGACTTGACTCTCGTTAATTTTACTTTCGCAGTAAGGGATTTGTCAGGTACGTACAGCGTGGTGCACAACTCGATTGTAACTCAAGCTCTCTTAGATCTGCAAGCAAACACATAACTGAAAATGTGCTAAAACACTCGATTCTCAAGAAAGCCGTTAAATAGTGATGTGCAATTGAGGTCTATAAAAGCAAGAAGAACAGCACTATAAAGAAGAGCTAGCTCAACGCCCGAGTGACGAGAACCAATAAAAAAGCAATGATCTGTAGGACGAACAATTGTCTGGAGATTGAAGGAGAAAAAGTCATGGTATGCAATCTTGTCTATGTAGAGAAGAAGCTGGGCTCAGAAGCCGGTGGGGAGGAGCCGACTTAGAGTCGTGCCGTCAATTGTGTGTAGAGACGTCTCTAGGTTGTTTACGGAGGTATGGAGGCAACTCACGTAATTGTACTCAGCAAACAAGACGAGGATGAATCGGGCTATCAGATCTGAACAGATATCTATCCTATCTCAAGAAGCCCCTGCACTAAAGTTATACCAAAATTTGCGCACAGGGCCTACCTAGTACAACAACAATTCTGCACTTTGCTTTTGATAGTAGATAGTTGAAATGGTGGATATGTGGATAGGTAGATACTGATGTATGCAGAGAACATGTACAAGTACACAAGTACACAGTACTCTGTAGCCCGGAACCTAGTTGAGCAGTGAGCACAGACATAATTATTGGTGAAACCCCCTCCTCCTTGGTACTAGGTACCTAGGTAATGAGAACGACTAAGGTAAGCTGGATGTACCTAGGTAGCCTTTGCCTGGGCACCCCGGGCTCGGCTCCGATGGTTACCCTAGCAACCGCGCCTGCTGTTTAGGTTTTGTCTTATTTGGTCAGCTATCGCCCTGCCTGCTTGTTGCACCCCAACATTGACTTCATCTTCACCTCACTCTCCTTTGCACAATAAGATCTTGAAGTTGAACTTGTTGTTGGCTATTTGGGCTAAATAATTGATTCCCGCCGCCGCCTCTTCTTGCTTTCCACACTTCTTCGTCTTTTTCAAGTGTGCATCTCCTCCGCTTCAACCCGCTTCGTCGCGTCGAGCCTGAATCAACACAACATTCCAACGAACCCGTCTTCGCATCAATGCTATTCTAAGACCATCCCGCCTCTAAATCGATTGGTACATTCTGGAGATAGTACGTACCTCCAGACCTTGAGACTTAAAACGTCAAGATGGCCTCCCCATCGCAGTCGGTGAGCGCAATCAACTGCCCGCAATGAAAATAAACAACATGAGACCTCGAGTACTACTAACACCTACGCAAAGCAGGTACACCCTTTGCGCATCCAGAAGGGAACATCATCGACACCAGCTTCCACATCGCCAGCCAAGATGGCAGGCTCATCTATCCCACGCCCTCTCTCGGAGCTTGCTCCAACTGAGATGAGAAGAAACTCACCCAGCTTCAACCAAGCCACAAAGGTATGAGGTCAATGGTCTTGGAGTGCGCCTCTCGGAAATTTGAAAAGCTGATTCGAGCGATACAGAAGATGGCTCTCAATGGGGACTCGTCTCCATTCCAGTCGTCGCCATTCAATGCCTCCGAAGGCAATTCGTCGCCGCGACTGTTCTGGCAAGGTCGAGATCCGGCTACCCCCAATCGATTCAATACCGAAAACTTCTTTGCTGGTCGAGAGGCATCGCCCTCCCCCACGCGACGATCATCCATTGAGCGTCTTCAACGTGCATCGCGGGTAAAAAATAGCAATATGTTTGCACGTGAACAAAAGCAAGAATACGACCCCGCTTCGGTACCTGTCATCGAACGACCACTGGCAAAGCAGCTGCAGGGAAACGCTTATGGTGGTTCTGGTCTAGATGGTCTTCGCTCTGCAGAACGTGGGCGTCCCTTTGGTCACCACAGAAATGATAGCAAGAGCAGCATCCCCGTCTACAGTCCATTAAGTAGTCCTAGCAAGATACCACTCACATCTGCTACTGATGGGGCAAATGGACCACGATCACCAAGCAAGAGCCAGATTTCCCCTACAAAGTCGTCCCTCTCGATCAGTCGCTTCAACGGGAAATCTAGCTTTGATTCGGAAAATGGCGTCTGGTCTGAGGATGTGTCTGGTGATGAACGAGAACTTCCTCCTGGGCGTATCTTGCACCGACATGCGAAAAGTGTGACGTTCGATGCTGCTCCTCCTCAGGTTAACGAATATGAGATGGCTACCCCTGACCTGTCTTCAATTGGAACAGGCTCACGAGAGAACAGCTACGATTCTGGTGAAGAAGAGGAGGAAGATAGCTATATGAGAGGAGAGTCACTTGAACAGGACGATAGCTTTGATGCTTCACTGGAGGATACGGACAAGACGCCTGTAGTCGGGCCGGAAGACTGGAGACATCCTAGCCCATGTGAGCAGAGCAATGGGTTCATGTCTGGCCGATTAGAAGATCTATTTGAGGGACCGGAGGGAAGTCCAATGCCTGATGCTCGCCCACCATCTGCAATGGCACGTCCTGGAGCAAGTCGCAATGACTCCTTGAACTCGAATGGAGAGCATCGACCTCTCCCTCCACTTCCTGGGATGAATTCGCACAAACGAAGTGGCTCAAGTTCATCAATTGGTCTCTCAGCTGCTGCAGAACGTGCATCTCATTCACAAAGAGGGTTGCCATCTCCACCAGCACCTGCTTCTGTCAGCAAATCCGACATCCAGGGTATGAGCGGAGGTAAAATGACTTTAGAAGAAAGACTTCGTCTAATGATGATTCAAGATGAGGACAAACCAAAGACGGAGGCTGAGAAGCAGCGAGAGCGACGAATGAGACGCGCTGGTCCTCGTGAACGTAGCAGCCAAACACCAGAACGCGAGCCCATTAACATTCATGAAGATGAGGACACTCTTGACGATCTTCCAAGCTTGGGAACTTATCAACTACCTCCCCGCATTTCTAGAGAATCAATTCTGCGGAAAGTCAACGGCCAGGACGCATTTGCAAGGGACTCCGACTACAACTTCTCCTCCCCTATGCCAAGTTCAAGTCCTGAGCGTGTCGCCAATCTTGATCCTGATACCCCGATTCCCTCAACCGAGGACCAGTCTATTATTGAGAATGATGACAGTGTCATAATCAAACGGGAGTTTGAAGATGAGGACGACTCCGAGATCGACGTCTACTCTATCCCAGAAATGTATCAACATACAGAGTCGAGGACCGAGGACGATGTAACCCAGGAATCTCAGACTGAAGAGGATATGGAAAGTCAATATTCAGAGCCGGCTGTCGGTCACCAAATCACGGTGCTCCCTGGTCCTAATTCGGCAGATGATGACGAACCCCCAACTCCACGTCCATCGAGTCCACAAAATAAAGACGAGTCCGTCGATCCAGTGAAACAAGATAACAGAGGCTCATTACCTGAGTTCACTGGGTTCTTGAGTAACAACGATTTTGGTTTAAGCTTGCAGTCATACATGACACCCTCTCCGCCGCCACCAAAGGAGGAGCAACATGCAAATACCCCCAAATTGACTGGCATTCATGAGTACTTGCAACGCCCAGAGACACCACAAGAAAAAGAGTTGCCACCCAGACCAGAATATGATGGCAGTGGATGGGGACCCGAGGAGGAAGATGATTTCGAGGTTGGAACCCCAGACTCTGTCATTCGCCATCCAATGCCAGCTTCTCCGGCCAGAGACTCGCCAAGTATTCCAGAGCAAGTCGCTACCATCAAGGCATCGGGATCTAAGCTGAAGACACGCCCATCGGCCACGCCCTCAGACCTTGCCGTCATGCGCGAATTGAGACGTCAAGTTAGCGGAGAGACACGCAACATCCCGCCGATCCCCGAAAGACACCGAAATCGACCTTCATTGAGCGTGGAGCGTGACTTGGTCGATTCAGAAGAGATTGATGGCATCGTCGAGAGGCATCCAAGCTTCAAAAAGAAGTCGTTGACACTAGATATTGGTAACGATCTTGGATTGGGCCTTGATCAAGATTTTGACCGGGTCATTGAAGCCCAAAAGGTTGCGTTTAACCTTTCATCTTCACCCTTTGCTTTCTTCTATGTTGGACAAGCGTCTACTACTGGCAGCGGTTCCCCCCATAATATATATGCTAACATCTCTCCCCGAATACAGCGCGGTTACCTGATGAGACAAAACACAAAGCTTGTTGTAGCATCGAGCAATGATGATATGGGTGATGATTACCGCGGTACAAGATCAGCTGGTAATTCGCCCATCAAGAAAGATCGACCTCAGTCATGGACCGTTGAGCCTTGGAACGGCCAGATGCGTAAGAACAGTATGCGTGATAGGTCGAGCCCACGTAAGAAGGCTGGCAATGGTCCAGTTCCCCCAATGCCCGGCCAAGAAAGCAATGTTACAGGTCTTGGAATCGTAGCTGAAGACGTTGCCATGGAGCCAGTCCAGGAGGAGGGAGGCGAGCGAGGTCGTTTGTTTGTCAAGGTAATTGGTGTTAAAGACTTGGATCTGCCACTGCCAAAAAGTAAGCCCCGCATATTTTCCTACCGCGAACGGCTTCTAATCTCAAAATAGATGAACAAACATGGTTCAGTCTTACACTCGATAATGGTGTACATTGCGTCACAACTGCTTGGTTGGAGTTGGGAAGAAATGCCCCAATCGGTCAAGAATTCGAGCTCGTGGTGCCAAACGAGCTTGAATTTCAACTTACACTGAACGCCAAGCTTGTAAAGCCACCTCCAAAGAGGGTGGTGGAATCACCCACGAAGACACACAAGGCTCAAAAACCATCAACTTTCAGTCGAGTCTTTGCCTCGCCAAAGAAGAGGAAGGAGCTGGAAATGAGACAGAAGGAGGAAGAGCAACGAATTGCGCAGCAAAAGCAACAGGACGCACAAGCCAAGCGGATATCAACTCAACCAACCGCCTGGGATCTCCTCTCGCCACTAGCAGCTGAAGACGGCAGCTTTGGGAGGTCATATGTCTGTCTGAAAGACCACGAGACTCGTTGCTATGGCAGGCCATATGTTGTTGACGTCGCTTGTTTCAACGAGTGGGCTACTGAAGAAGCTAACCACAAATCAAGCGTCATGAGCAAACGTGGAAATACCAATGTTCAACGAAGAGCTCCCTACAAAGTGGCAAAACTTGAGCTACAACTTCTTTTCGTTCCTAAGCCAAAGTGTGCTACAGACGACGATATGCCAAAGAGTATGAATTCGTGCATTCGCGAGATGAAGGAAGCAGAAACTGCTCTAGCCCGCAATTGGGAAGGGCATCTAAGCCAACAAGGTGGAGACTGTCCTGTAAGAGAACAACTTGGATCATATTTATCGTCTACTTTACTGACTTCCCCTAGTACTGGCGACGTCGTTACTTCAAACTTGTTGGAAGCAAATTGACAGCTTACCACGAGTCGACTAGACAACCCCGTGCTACCATCAATCTTGCCAACGCTAGCAAGCTTATCGACGACCGGAGATCTCTTACCCAAAAAGAGACAACTGGAAAAGGTGGCAAGCGTCGCAAGTCTGGTTTTGCCGAAGAAGAAGAGGGCTACATGTTTGTGGAGGAAGGCTTCCGTATCCGCTTCAATAACGGCGAGGTGATTGACTTTTACGCCGACACTGCGGCTGATAAGGAAGGTTGGATGCAAATTCTCGATGGTTGCATAGGCAAAGAGGGAAGTGGTGCCAAAGGAGGCTGGTGCGATCTGGTATTGAAACGCGAAGAAAGCCTACGCAGGAAAGAGCAGGGGACGACTCGGAAAACTTCGAGGAATCACCAGAGAACGAAAAGCATGATCGTCTGAGGGGCAACGATGATATGAATGAACGACGTCGACACGCGTTATGATCGACGACATTCCGCTTACATTCTTCTCCTGGATGGATCTCAATCCTAGAATGCTTTTTACAGATGAGACTTCACAGTCAAGTTTGCCTTCAGCCCTGGTGGCATCTATTTACCTGCATACCATTGATCAAAAGTGTGTTGTCGTGTTCAAGTGGATTTGGAGAATTGACGAGGGCACATTATCTGGATGCGATTGTTTTACAGGGGTGCATTGGGGCGTTTTCTCTGTATGCTTACTGGGTTTAAGTTGTTGATTGAACTGCTTGGTTCCTGTACAAAGCATGACGAGGAATGGATAATGAAAATTCAAATATAAATCTCACATTGATTCTCTATTGGCACAGGACCACACTTCATTAAGCGGTATAGTTGGAATTCAACGCTAGGAAGATCAGGATCAGCGGCAGTCCTGCTGTCAAGAGAAAGCATATAAATCGTGATAAAAACATGTCATCGTTATCAGATGACCGTCCTTTGCCTTATGCTGACCAGGAAGCCATGTAAGCCACAAGACGGTGGATACGAGCAATTATTTGTTTTTGAGTCCGGCTATTCGTCAGTGTAATCGCTTCCACACTATTTTCCGATCGGTTTAAGCATAATTGGACAGCATATTGGTCCGAACACCTGACAACCAGTCGAGACCTCGCTCTCCCGCAATAGACAGCTTTTCAACGTTGTCCTGAGCTGCAGCACATATCATGATGAATACGAGAAAAGCTGGGGGCTGGTAAGAAAGTCATCTCATCTATGAAGGAAGAGCCAGCAACCGAAAGATTCTTACTATTCTTACCTGAGGTCGGCATCATGATATCCCAGCACGCAAACATTTATACACGGCTTGCCCGCTCTCATCTGTAGTAGCCCGCGTACAAAATTACTATTCATTCGTTGAACAAGAATACAGAAATCATAATAACGGCAAAATGAAGCTCTCAACGGTCGCTACCATTACTGGAGCTGCAAGTGTCTTCGCCTGGGATACTACCACCACACCTCCAACAGGCAGCTGCCTTATCATCACGGCGACTGAAGGATCAGGATGCACTCTACCAACGCCCTGCACTCGCCCTATGTGTCTGATGTTGGCTACAGCTACACAATCTTGCGGTTGCCCGAATCCCGTTCCAACTCTGACCCAATGTGCCACGACGTGCGATGGGAAATGCCCAACTAGTACTCAAGTTGTCTACATTCCTTGTACAACTTCCGCCCCTTCCTCATCAATAACAACATCATCAGAGTCTGTCTCGACGTCATCCTCAAACTCTTCTACGTCCTTGCTCTCATCCACAAGTGGCTTCTATCCGAATAGCACCGTTACGGTCACGTCAATAACGACTATAAGTACCTGCCCTGTGCGCAAGACTTGCCATGGGCAGACAACAACTTGGACGGGAACTGAGGGACCGTTCCCTTGCAGCTCAAAGCCAATCTGTACCTGCGTCCTTCCTGGGGGAGGAAGCACCACAATTACAGGGCCGACGGAAACCAGCTCACCATTGAAGACTGGCCCGACTGCGACACCCACAAGTTCACCAACAATCGTACCGGCAGGAGCTGGGAACAGAGTCCTGCCCGGAGGCTGGATTGCAGCAATTTTAGGATTGGGAATGGCATTGATTTAATCAGAGAAAGTTCTTTCGAGGTTTGCGATAAGGCAGTAATGCGTTAAAGGTGATTAATGGTGATTAATGTGGTATGGTTAAGTGATGAGTTTGACTTTGGATTTTTGCTCGGTATGATGTTCAGTACACAGGGTATAGGTTGTGAATATATGTCAAGACAAAAATTGATACTTGTTAAAGGCGTGAATCTGTTATGAGATTTATACGTGCTCAGAATCTTGATGAGCAGCGTGTGACTAAATGACTTTGGATGCTCTTCGACCCTCTTCCCGTGGAAAAAAGAGGCAGACCAGGAGAGCGGTGCTGCATCAATTGATACCTATCTAGGTATACCTACAAAGTATTTCCCTCTAGCTCTGGAATAGTGGCAGAGGTTGAAAAGAAGATATGCCTGCATAGTAGCTATTTCAAATATGGAATTGAGATATGGTTAATAAATTAACACACATCAGTTTCATTTCTTCCCTCGGCTGCGCTTCTATAGGCTTCGTTGATGTTCAGTAATCGACTGAACCTTATCTCGTCGGATCCCTAATTAATTCTTGTTGTCAGCCCAATTGCGTGGGTTGTGCAGGAACACCACAACCGATTATTACTCATTCAATGCACCGTACCTAGGAGTATATATATCCTGCTCTTCTCACTGAAGAAATATAAATATGTCATGAGTATTTATTGTCCGACTACCTTACTCAGCCTTGTGTTTGCACAAAGGTACTTGTACAGTACAACACAATCCAAGTATTCCATTTCGACTCCTTTGGCTTCGGCTTGGACTTATGGCGTAGCAGGCGTATTTACAGTGCTGACTCGCATGGCATGGCTGAGCACGCACAACATCACAGCACTCCACCGTGCCTATGATCTCCTCTCCGTCAGGCTCCTCCTTCTCGTCAGCATAGGGATTTCACCTCTTCGCAGATTGATATCACCCTCAGGAGATCCTCACGTCTCCTTCTAGTTGAACGTAAAAGGTATCAATTGCAGACTGGGTGAGGCGCGCTACCATAGCATGGCCATCGCATGGAATGAACTACAAGCCACCTCGGCATTTGCATCTGCCCGACCGGAAACATTTTTTGTATGCCGGAGCAATGATGGCTCCAGGGCTCCAGAGTCCATGCTCCAGGCTCTTCCCTTTGCTTCTGCTCCAGTTTCAAAAACGAAGACGTAGCCTCTGCTTGACGACAAGTACAAGTACAAGTTCAGAGAGTTTCCTCTTTTTCATTCATCCCGCTGAAATCCATTTGAGACTTTCCATTATCGCTTGCACAATCTCAAGACACATATCTCCTGGGTCAAAGATCCTTTTCAATCACAGAAGTCACAGCAATGACTACAATCACTATTGATCCCAGCTACGGGTGAGTTGCATTCTCTACTCAGTGAATGAATTCGGCTTTCTTATTCATTAGTCATATGTAACACCGATTAAATCCCCTTCAATCCACAAGGAAAGCTGCTAATTGATGAGGAACAGTTGGGTCCTCCTAGCCGCAACTTCGACTTTCGTCCTCAATACCTGGCACGGCATAAACACAGGCAAATACCGCAAGGCTGCGAAGATTAATTATCCAGCTGCCTATGCGCCTTCTTCCCGCACAGATGCCGAAGCCCATAAATTCAATTGCGCTCAGAGAGCACATGCGAACTTCATCGAGAATCAGCCTTCTATGCTCGGCGCCTTGTTATTAGCTGGACTCAGATTCCCAATCACGAGTGCTGGTCTGGGTGCTGCGTGGACCATTTCTAGGTATTTGTACATGGTCGGCTATAGTGCTGGGGGAGAGGGTGGAAAGGGTCGTTATAAGGGAATTACCTTCTGGTTATTTCAACTAGGTCTTATGGGACTGGCTGGATACAACGGGGTTGCCATGATTATGGGATGGTAATATATTAGATTTAGGCCACAAATTGGTTGGTGTGGAGCTGCTGAGCTTGGAAAAGCTAGAGGCATTGCAATTTCAATGGTTTCGAAAGCCTTCAAAATCTGGTGCAATAGTGTTGAGGATTGATTAGGTTGGCCTTGGTTCCAAATGTCCAGGAATGGACTGAGATGGCATTACATCTCTATCTCCTTCACTGCGACTTTCCCCCCAATTTGAAGCCTCTCATCTATATGCTTGACCTAGGACATGCGAATCTCAACCTTCTTCACCATTGACGTCCGCAGCCTCGTCGTCACTTGGATCGTCTGTTCTTCCTGGCGCCTTACTTTGCGACGCAGCTGATATTCCAGAGGCTGTGACCCAGAGGAAATAGTCGGTTCGATAATGGTCCACGTGGTGGAAGAAGGCATGAAATCTGAAGGGTATTAGAATTTGGGAGCTGAAATTGCTCGAAAAACATGATCCCGCAAACACTCACTGATGATCCCTCTCCTCTTCCCTGAAGATTCGATCATAAATCTCTCTTTGCTTGAATTCATCTATTTCCTTCTTATATTTATCGAATTCAATCTTCTCTCGGGCCCATTCTCGAACGGCTCGCTCGTTGTAATTGTCGAAGACCGGCCTTTCAAGCAACAAACCTAGGCCAGGTGCTTTTGGTATGCTGATGTTTGGTGGGCCGTAACTGGCCGCAATTATGTGTGTGGAAGATCCACATCGAACCACGAGAGCTACCATAGCTACCATCTTTCTGATCTGATGCATCATGAAGGATTGACCATGAACCTTCAGGGATAACCATTCAGTATCATTGATGATGATAGGCGTTTCCCCGACTTCGAAAGAGCGGATAACTCGTTTCGCCGAAGGGTCCTTAAACGTTTTTTGAATTGTATAGTTATGGAAATTACGAGTTCCAATATAGCAGTTCAACGCCTCTTGGACTCTTGCCTTGCGGGCATCAGATATTCGATATGCCTTTTTAGCCAAGATATAAGCTGCCTTCACATCCTTGGTTGCTTGTTCAAGAGGTGTAAGCACTGATTTTGAAGTGTTTGCTGAGTCTGACGCTTGCTCTCCTTTGTCAGCTACTTGAGAATCCAAATGAGCAGGCCTGATATCCTCAATACTAGACTCCTGCGGAATTAATATTTCCGTAGATGGTAGCCCTTCTTGAACAGAATGTCGAGTTTGATCTGATCCTGATTCACCACAAACCGCAGCTTTAGGCTTGACCGCAGCTTCACCTTTCACATCCTGTTCCTGTACGGTTTCCTTCTTCGATTCTTGTTTATCTTTCTTAGGGCCGGAATTTTCTTCTTCTGCACTATGAATGGCAGACATGACTGCGTCTCTCATTTCTGGATCAAGTTTATCGAGTATAGGCTTGACGTATTTGTCTTCTGCATCGGCCCAGAAAGTTGCTGCATCTTGCTGGCGGGTTCGGAAAGCCTCAAAGACGCCTTCCTTCTCAGCAGACTCAACTAGTTTCTTGCCCAAATAACTTTGAGGGTGAGGCGGAATGAAAGAGTAAGTCGGGATCAAATATTCATACCATCTTGAATCACAAGTCTGATAGCAACTGAAAGACCCGTTCGTCCGCTCAATGCCCCAAACTCGGATTTGTGGAGGTAGGTTATCGTTGATCGTCTGAACAATGTTTGGCTCCTCGACGATGAGCTTCAGGGATATGACGTTACCAGCAGCATGTACACCTTTGTCTGTACGAGCACAACGTACAAGTGAAGATTTCTTGGGATCATCCGCATTTGCTTTTGAGATCGCTCCTGCAGCCACGAAAGCCTTAAAGATGTCGCCTTCGATGGTTTTCTCTAGCGAATTTATCTGCATTCCTTTGTAACCTGATCCTGCGTAACCAATCATCACTGCGACTTTCCGCTTTGGCTTTCGTGATTCTGCCTCGATTTCCTCTTTCGAGAAGGGAGAAGCTTCGACAGCGCCTTCGCCCCCTTTCTCAATCTTGCGCCGCTTCGCTTCTTGTCCGTCTTCATTGCGCTTCCTCTTGTCTACATGTTGACGCCTGGTTTAGTTAGTCAAGAAATACAATGGAGAACTGTTTGACATACTCATATGCTCCCCGGCCCAGGTCACCCTTTGACTTGCGGTCTTTCGACCCAAAGCCTTTCCCTCTGCCCCTCCCCTGCCCCTGGCCGCGTCCACCGCCACGACCTCGATTGTTCCTGTCTCCCTGCCCACGTCCATTGTGTGGTCGTGAATTTGACGAAGATGGATTTCGTTCGCTCTTGGAATCGGGGCCGCCAGCGCTCTCCATTGTTGCTGGTACAGTCGAGGTGTTGTCAGCCATTTTTGTAGACTTGAAAAGGCTTTCATAGCCTTCAATTGAGATGAAGTTCATCTCGACTCGCAAAGGTCGAGGCTGTGAAAAGGATGCTAGGCCAAGATCACCGCTAGTCCTCTTATGTGCTAGCCGTAGAATAAAGTTCAGCCTTACCTTTGAGACCGAACTGCATGGCACAGAGCAGGGCAATCAATCTAAAGTAGTATGGTTGATACCACCACAATTCTAACATACCCATACCTTCGAAATATTGTTTATTTCTTGCGGTCCTCGAATTCTTTGGTACTTTTTATCTCACTTTTACAATCACTTCATCGACACGTTTGCTGTCAGACGTGAATAATGGGCTTCTTCAACTTTCATTGAATCCCGCCTGTTCTCTTCCCTTCAGTTCGTCTTTGTTTGCCTGCTTGACACGAACAGTTCCGCATACGTCGAGCCTCTCTCTTCCACATTCCCAACCCTGCAGAAGCCTTCTTCTTCGAATACTGCCTTCTCGATTCCTCGCTGCTCCAGAACGTAGCAAGCGCAATGGAGCTGGCGCAAAGTCTTGTGCGCTCCTGCGTACGCTCATTCTATGACACCAAACACGTCCTAGTTATTGATGCGCTGATCATCCATTCAGCGTATGTTTGTCCATTAGTGATCAGTACCTCTGGGATGAGATGTTGACACAGTCGATAGCTTGCGCGATGATGATATGGCATACCTCATGGGCATGAATACGAAAGAGCTTCACAAGTTGTGTGGGCGGCTGAAAGAGGATCGATTTCTTGCAGTGTAAGCCTGGCCTGGCTTCTGCTAATAGTGTCAACTTTGCTCATTCAGGTATAGGCATACGCGAGCTGAACTTAAGGAAGGCCAGCAGCGCCCCATGAATCGAACCTACTACTATATCGACTACCGTGCTACGATTGATGCGATCAAATGGCGGGTTTATCTCATGAATAAGAACGTTCAAGGCAACACTATTCCCGAGGCTGAAAGGAAGGAATATTTCTGTTCAAGGTGCAAATCTGAGTGGACTCAAATCGAAGTTTTGGATGGTTGGGATCCCAGTCGAGGTTTTCTGTGCCACAAATGTGGTAATACCCTCACTCATGATCCCGACAACAACCGTGGTGGCCATGAGCAATCCACAAAATACCATGCTCAATTCAGATTCATCACCGACATGCTACCCAAGCTCGACGAAGTCGTAATACCAGAAAATAATTTTGAACGTGCATACAGCCAGCAGGTGAAGGTTACCAGAGATGAAACAAACCCCGCCAACGAGACGGCTCCTGTGGATTCCTCGTCGGCAAGACCAACAGCAGTAAGAGGAATGACAAATATTGGTCCTACTTCAATTGCTGTTACGCTTACGGCCTCGGAGGGTCCAACGGAAGCAGACATTGCTGCAGAACAGGCTAGAAAGGAAAAGATTGCCATCCAGAACGCTATGCCTGTCCACTTCACGCACAGCACAATTACTGGAGAGCAAGTAAAATTCAACCAGTCGACCTTCCAGGCATCACAATCTCTCGAAACAGACAAGAAGAACCCTGATATTGATACGCCTTCTGCCAATGGCGAGATTGCAGAGATTGACGATTACTTTGCGCGCCTCAAAGCTGAGCAAGCAAAAGAGGCAGAGAGGGAGAAAGATGAAGAATACGAGACAGATGACGAAGATGAAGATGATGAATTTGAGGATGTGGTTCCTACTGGTACAGGCTCTGGAGCTGCGACCCCGTCAAGTTCAGCAGCAGGACTCACATCAATTCCATCAAATGGTCTGGCCGGAGTTCTGAAGAAAAGTGCTAGTGTTTCAGTCAGTGGAACCAGCACAGGTGCAACCAGTCCGGTGACAGGACCTGGTACTCCTAATGAGGATGGCCGACCAGCTAAGAAAGTCAGAATCGAGGAGCCAACCCCGAAGGAAGACGATGAAAGCGAAGAAGACATGGAATTTGAGGATGTCTAGAGCGCTATGTTGTTAATAGGGGCAAAAATCTGCGGCTGGTGGTAAGGATTCAGCTTGGTGGCTTGCTCAATCGTGTGGGGAAGAATACATTGGTGGTGGAGCATGTGCTTGGCCATAGAAGCCATAAAATAACACGAAGTCAGCAGCTTACATAGCCAAATCGTAAAAAGCAATGGCACCAAAAATTTTCAAACCTGTCTTCCCATCATGAAGTATTTCAAAAGGGTTCGCACGTTGGCAAGAACGTTGGCTTTGCCCCAAATAGTGCAGTAGAAACTCCCAGCTCAATTATCCCGCAAAGTAGTGTATGTGTTAATTGTATATCTATCTTCTCGAATTTCTTAGTACAGACCGTACGTTTCGCCGTGGAGTTAATAGTGCTATACCGATTGGACAGGGTTAGCTGCCTCGCTGACTGCATATTTAGGTGGTGCTGGTGGTGGTAGGATACTCTATCAGATAAGGTTTCTACAATACAGTACAGTACTGTACTCTACTGTACCTTAGATAAAACAACCCAGACTTTTATAAGCCATGCAGCTGCCTTTGCCCCGTCATACCCAAAATTTTAGGTGATCTCGTCAAGACCGGTTTTTCCACGTTCCTTCCTCACTCTACCTCATCATGTCTTAACTAAATGTCAGGCATCTCGAAATGGTTCGAGAGATGTACTCTGTCTACCCAAAACGAAATAGTGAGAGAACGGTAAAATGAGGTCATTCAAACTCAAGATATCCCAGAATACCTTAGGAATATCTACCCCGCGCCCGTCAACGCCCCCTAGCATTTTCCTCGTCGACAACAAATACCCATAAAACTTGCAAATAACTCATGGCCCCTAACTTTCCCCCTATTTTTCTTCTTAAAGCACTCTTTGAGAGAGATCTCAAGGGCCTCCGGGCACGGGAGCAGGAGATGAATGTCGTGTTCGATGTCAACGAAGCGAAGCTCTTCCTGGGGAAAATCCAAAAGAGAGCCAGAGCAAGATATGAACTACGCCAGTTGGGTCTATACACCGAAGATGTGACCTCGGAAGAACGGCCAAAAGAAACGAAGTTATCGTCGCCGCCTAGAAAGCGGCGGAAGGTTGAGGTCACAACTATCGATGGTCGAGACGTCATCGCCCTTGACTCAGATACAGAATCAGACGCAAGCATAGAGACGCCGGATTTCTCAACCACGAATAATAATCCTGCTGGGCCAGGTTCCTCAAACACGGCAGTTGCTCCAACAATATATGCCCAGTCCAAGAAAGACACTGTTAAAGTCTTGAAAGTGGAATGGTACGATGACTCGGTGGCTGCTGGCAAACTGCTTCCCTTCGATAAGTACCTTGTTTATGAGGGAGTGGTTATTCCCCGACCAGAACGTACTGTACTTCCAGCTATAGCTGCCAAGAATACCAAAAATGATATACTTGCTCGAGCGAGAGCTGACACTCCTCCACCTCCAAGGTACAATAAGAAATGCGGCCACTCCTACCATTCCAGTCAAACGCCTCCTCCTCTTCTCCACCGGACAACGTCTGAATATGAAGGTACAGACATTCCAACTTTACCAAGCTTTATGCATTTCAAATATTCTTGTCAACGGCCGACCCCCGTCCGGCATCTTAATGACGAGTTCATTGCCCAGTTGAGAATCATTCAAAAGCAACGCGCAATCAAATATGGGAGTGATGAGAAAGGGGATATGCGAGCTCGCTCCTATAATCGCTCCATCGCCAGCATCGCAGCCTACCCTTATAAGTTGACCTCAGCTGCCGAAATAAGAAATCTTCCAAATTGTGGGCAGAAAGTTGCCAACGCGTGGCAAGAATGGAACGAGACAGGTATCGTCAATGAAGTTGATGAGATTCAACGAGATGATAGAATGCAGGCTCTATTTGAGTTTGTGGAAATTCACGACGTAGCTGGAGAGACCGCCAAGAAATTCTATGATCAAAATGGATGGCACAGCATCGATGATATTATTGAGCACGGTTGGAATCAGCTTACTCGAGGTCAAAAGGTTGGCCTCAAGTATTTGGACGACTTTCAGAAACGGATACCTCGAGACGAGGTGGAGGCCATTGCCAAGGTGGTCCTGGATCATGCCAATAAGATCCGGGAAGGATTCCAAATGGTCATATGTGGAGGATATAGAAGAGGAAAATCCGACTCTGGTGACGTCGATGTCATACTCAGCCATCCGGACGAAGACGCCACGGACCGCTTCTTGAAGACTCTTTTGGATAATCTAGAGAATGATGAATATCTCACCCATCGTCTCGAGGTATCTCAGAGAAATAGTGATCGTGGACAATCGCCATTACATTGGAAAGGAGGAATGCCCCGTTTTGGAAGAGGGTTCGATTCTTTAGATCACGCTTTTGTTGTGTGGCAGGATCCAGAGTGGCCTTCTAAGAAGGAAGATATTGCTAAAGATCCCGATTTCCCAAATCCCAATCTCCAGTAAGTTCAGCCCACCCTTGAGTATGGCTTCACAAAGAGAACATGTTGCGAGATAAATACAAACTTTTCCCACTGATCCCACTACCGATTCTGATCGCTCTATAGCCGACGAGTTGACATCATCGTCAGTCCTTGGAAGACAGCTGGATGCGCTGTGATCGGATGGTCTGGAGGAACAATGTTCGAACGTGATCTTCGAGGCTATGTAAAGGAGACATTCGACTACAAGTTTGATAGCACAGGAGTAAGAGCAAGATCCGATGGCAGCTGGATTGATTTGGAGGAAGGCGATGGGGATTTACTGGTCAAGGAGAAGAGAGTATTCGACGGTCTAGGTTTGGAGTGGAGAGAGCCCACGGAGAGATGCACAGATTGATCGATCTAGGGCATACTAGGTATATTCTGACAAGGGTGGTAAGCATTTGACAGAAATTCCTGAAATTTCCATTTTGCGATTACAATCTCAGAGGCCTCATCAATCTCGTCTTAAGGTATCGAGAGCGTCCTGAACAGTGCACATATTAGCATTGTAGTTGAAACCCTGTATTTGTTCATCTGAAAATGGAAAGCCGGGTCTGATGCGGTGAGTTCGAAGACTTTTGAGACGCAAGCACCATGTATATGAATTTATTCCATGAGATCCCTTCCAGTTTCATTGACGAATTCTACTGTGAGTATCAATACCAGATACCATTTCGCCTTTTCAGAAACAGCCAGTCGCAACCTATCCAGTGCCATCTTAACGCCGCCCTTAACGCCTACGAAGTTCCATTTTGAGACCCAGCAACAGTGTTTTCCAAATTGCCCTGAAGTACTTTTTTGACAAGCTCACCCACAACTTTCGAGTCATCATCCATTCTTCCTTCTCCTTCACCCTCGTGAATTCCCCTCAACGGTCCAAACAGCCACATCTCTTTCAATGCTCGTGTGAGGCCGAGAAGATCTTCAGCGGCGGCAACCTGTAGAGAAATTAGGTTTCTCTCCTCGAAGGGGTGTAGAATCTGGGCTGAAATACCAGGGCAGCACTTTCGATTTCCATCTGAAAAGTCTGGGCAGCGGCGGCTTCCTTTGTTGCGCCATCCTCAACTGGAGAAGCTGCAAGTGTCACGAGGGTCTTGAAACGTGTGAGCAGTGCTGCGACACCCCTTTGCTCTCTGTCTTTGAAAGTGTCAGTGAGGGTTTTGATATTGACCGGCGCGACTTTGTTGGAGACGTAAATTATGCCAGTATCGAGAAACTTCGTGGAATTTGAAGATCTGTCCGGACCGTTGTGTGAAGCCGAGAGCTGCATCGTAAAATTTGCCAGGCACCAGATTGCTTCTAGGGATGATTATTTGAGATGTAAGGTGAGTCTTACCTATTAATGCACTACTCGTTTCCATTTCAAGCAATATAATGGCCACGAAAGTGAATTTCGTGGAGCAAATACAGATATATGTAAAAGCGACCTCTAGCGAACCTAAGGTACCTATTGATGTTCTCCTTTACTCCCGGTCGCGTCCCGTCGGTAGGGTTCCGAGCAACAGCGGTAACCACCCAACGTAACCACCAACCACCTCGAGAAGGTGATTGTGCAAGTACTTTGTAAAAGTACCTCCAGCACCCACCCCACCAGGCTGGTTTTAATCCACCCGGGCCCCCCACCACAAGTACCTGCCACTCCAGCTGCCACTCACTCACCCAAATCCTGCCATTCTACCCCTCCATCCTTCCTTCATTTCAGATTGGCACCGACAACTAGGTATTGCAGTATTTCCATACCTCTCTCCCTTATCCACTCCCAACACAACGGTACTACAAAACTGAACCCATCTTCTCCACCCTTCAAGGCGAGACTAAATTGCATTTATTGTCGTCTGTACCTCAAGATGCAGTCCGGCATTTCAGGTAATTGACAGCAATCTCCTCTCAAAACAGACAACACTGACAGTGCATCAGCTTCTCAGGAGCTTCACACAGCGTTCAAAGAGCTCGTCTCTTCCCAAAACCAGCGCGGTTTACTCTGCACAATTACGAAAGAATCCCTGACTCCATTGAAAGTTCTAAGCCCTGCTACATCATCCTTTTCAAACGATCTTGCCCTCCTTGCTCCACACCTCCAACCTAAGGAAGCCCTCTACATTATCCTCAGACGGTATCCCTCATCCGAAAATGCGCCTTTCATCGCAGTCACGTACGTACCTGACTCTGCTCCCGTACGACAGAAGATGCTGTTCGCATCTACACGCCTTACATTAGTTCGGGAGCTTGGGATTGAGCGGTTCCGCGAGACAATATTTGCGACAACAACAGAGGAGCTCACACCTCAAGGGTTTGAGAAGCATGACAAACATGTTACGTTAGCGGCACCACTAACAGAAGAAGAACAGAGCTTAGGAGAGGTGAAGAGGAAGGAAGCAGAGGAGGGGAGGGGTATGAATGAGAGGAAGAGTCATGTTAGCTCCGGAGTAAGTATGCCTGTCTCTGATGAGGCTCTCGAGGCACTCAAGTCATTGTCCAATGATGCATCGGACAATTTAGTGCAGCTGGTAAGTCTCGCGCACACGACACCGTCGTGATTCAAGCTGATTAGGTACAGAAAATCAACGTCGCAAATGAGACTATGGAGCTGGCCTCTACCTCAAATACCCCGATCTCCTCTCTGTCTTCAACGATATCCGGGACCGAGCCCAGATATTCTTTCTACCGCTACACTCATACACACAATGGCACTGAGTCCTCCCCAATTCTTTTCATCTATACATGCCCTTCTGGCTCGAAGATCAAGGAGCGAATGTTATACGCAGCTTCCTCGCGGTCTGCTGTAGAGGTTGCACAAACCCAGGCAGATTTGAAAGTCGACAAGAAGATTGAAGCAAGCAGTCCTGAAGATGTGAGCGAGGAGAGTATTCAAGGAGATTTACATCCCAAGGTTGAAGTCAAGAAGGCATTTGAGAGGCCTAAGAGGCCAGGGCGGAAATGAGTATCAGACTGATGATTGATGCACACAATCCAATGTAGAATGAAAAGTCCTAGATGACGCTAGATTTTGGTATATTACGCCGGACTATGCTCCTATACCAAATGCAAAGTCTTGATCGCGGTTATCAGACCATATGATCCTGAATTCCTAACGCCGACCTCCCTGGCCCTACTATTACTTCCTCCAAGCTCAAAGATCCCGATATTTACTTTCTATCAAACACCAGCGGCGAACCCCCGTCAAGCGCTGTAATCGGGCATTCTTTTACTCTTCATATTTCCCCCCCACAATGGGAACAGTGCTATTTTCAAGCTTCTCTTTCAGATACTCGTAAACGGTAAAAGTCACGGCTTGGCCGGGTGCAACACGCATTATTCGCGGCGTAATTCCTTTGTAGAAAGCATGGAAACCTTCCTGTCTATTCAAAAGGATCAGCTAAGTTCGGGTTCTGTCATTGGAGCGAGGGAGACGGAAGAAATATAGGTGCATACTTGAACATATCTTTCGCGATTGCTGTTATCCGACTGATTGCAGTCTCGCCAGGCATTCCTGGCGTTTTCTGTAATCGAGTTTTGATCGTGTCTATTGGTGCATTCGATAATGGTCCCATCGCTCCGGAGACGAGACCAATGATGGTAGTTTGGTAGGACGGAATTGGGGAGTCCGCATATTGTGGCTGCCAGCGCTGCAGGATCTCCTTGAATTCTGTATAGGCTGTGAAGTTGACAGCTTGATTCGAGCCTGACCATTAAAATGTTAGAATATGGGATCTGTTGTTTTGGGGGTGTTGGACATGGGTTGTATAGATCAAGCAACTACAATAAAAACTGATGGATTATTGGATCAGAGACAGCAAACTGACCTTGTCGTAAGGCTGTCAAGGACACTCCACGGTAAAGTGCTCCGATTCCTTCCTCTTTCAACACAGTATATAAAGCGTGAGCAGCGTTCCTATACTTTGGTATGTCGAGCGGATCGGCCATGCTGTGATGCTGAGCTTGCAGGCGAATTTTGATAACCTCCATAGGTGTCACAACCGCTACAGCCTCGGTGACACCAGCAGCAAGGCCAGCTATAGTTTTCTTGTCAGCTTGAAATCCCATTTGAAATCTATATTCTGTGGCAGACTTGCCTAGGAAAGTAGCTTGTCCACTAACTGCCCCCGTTTCCTTGTCCGCCAACATTTTCTTGTAGGCCTCGAAACTCGTGAACCGAATCGCCATTTTTGGAACAATACCAGTGACCACAGCTCCAAGTCCCTTATATAGACCTAGAGGTGTTTCTCTTTTGACAATTTCGACACCAGTGGTAACGAAGCCACGCTTCTTTGCGCCTGGGGCACGGGCTCGACGAGACAGTTGCATACGGACTTTGATTGTGTCTGGAGTTTCCCATTAGAGCTGAGTGTATACTGCTGAAGAGAACTCACCCAGCGGATGGCATACCAGAGCCTCCATCATTCCTGCCGCACCCCCAGCTATACAGACCAATTAGCATGTGCTTGTGGGTTTGGGAGGGGTTAAATGTAAGAATGGGACAAACCAATTAAGTTTGTGGAAGCTGAAGCTGGCTTCTTGCCATTTGGACCTGAGATATTCTTCGCAGACATATTGGAGGTTGTTGTGGTGAATTGGACTGTTTGCGCTGCTGTCGACGTTGCCTCGGGTCAAGGGACCTATATTGACTTTCTCGGGCCTTCCTCTAAGACCCTTTTCTATACCAACAAATTGTGAGAGAGAAAACTTCCATATATTGAAATGCAAAACACTGAGTAATAGGATAATTGAGTGCAGAGAAAGAATACAGAGACTGCAACTGGGAGAAGATGAATGAAAGGAAGTGCAAACTCGGCGAGGTGACTAGCTTCTTGTCCACAGAATTATTTGATCCGCGGTCCAGGAAACAGTCATATCAAGCCAATCCCTATGCAGGGCAGCAGGGTAGCTAGGTACCTATCCTAGGTACGGGTGTAGGATGGCTATGGTCTCGTGTGGAGCCGAGAGCTGGATCGCGTGGGCGTAGGAGATCCCTTAGCTCGGAGTAACGGAGGGTCTAGAGTCTGGAGGGAGAGCGGGAGGGCGATTGTTGGAGATGCGGATGCAGGAATGATGAGGTGACATTTTGAGAAAATAAGGTAAAGGGGGGGAATCGATGGATGAAAGGATGGGAAAAGTATTGTGTGCAAAGGCTTTGACGATAAACATCACGGACTTTGATGATGCAGAGGCAAGCGTAGATGTGAATGTAAATGTATAGGTACAGTACATGTACAAGTACTTTCACATGTTTGGGAGACAGAACTTCTGGTTCTGATCCTGTTTGGGTTCTGGCTTATGCCTTGCTTCGTAGGTAGGTAGGTGCGAGGTGCACAATGCACATGTTGTGTTGCGTTGTGTTTTTCTTGTGCCGGTGACGTTGTGCTCCCGAGTGTTGGTCCCTCGTCCTCTGCCGAGCGAGCATGCGAGACTTTGAGACTTGGACTCCAACAGAACGAGACTCGAATAGCTGGGCAGGGCTGGCAAGGCTGGATGGAACAATAATAATACCGGTAGGTAATAGGTACCTAGGTATATGTACTGTACCTATGTAGGTAAAGTACTCAGTATAGGTGAGAAGTATCGTACTACGTGTAGATAATATTGGATGAAATCTGAATCTGGCATGAGTTGATAATAAGCTGGCAGCTGGCTCGTTGCGGGCTCGCTGGGAACTCCAGCTTCAGCTAAGAAAGCGCAGGCAGGGCAAAGCAAGCTTGTGAAAATGCGGGGGAAACGGAGTTCGAGGTGGAGGCGAAGTCCATGTCGACGTCAATGTCGGGATCGGGGGAAATCGGCCCGTATGTTTCCTTTTGTTGTGCCGAGGTTCAGGGACAGGATACCCTCACGAAGCCAGGTCACATGGTCCACTTCCTCCGACCACCGGCGCTAAGTATGTCAAGTACCTACCAGAGGCGCCGAGAGGCCGCTCATCTCGATTTTTCCTTCTATAGACTGCAGTTCTATTTGTTCTTTAGCTTACCTAGGGTTTTCCACATATTTGAATAGCTTAAACTACATTTTATTTTGCAACAAGACTGCACAGTTAGAGGCAGCTACACTTTCCACGGATCTGAATTATGCTGTCAGGCTTCTTTTGACCTACGATTACACATAAGTTTTCAACAGATCTATCTAATTACACTATATCAGGTATCTTCAATCCTTCGAATTGCCGTATCACTCATGAAATGACTGCGATTCAATTGATCTCGTCAGTTCTTGCTGGCTCATCACTAGTCTGAGATATCAGGATACTCACTCCTCTCAGCACAATAAAGTCCTTTTCTAAGCTAGTATATTAATACATAACCGGATATGGAACAATATGAATTTATTACGAGCTTTCAGTTATCTTATTCACAATCGACCATATCAGGCCTTCATTTCAGTTACCAATGATTAAAATTTTGACGTACTGGAATTCAGTGATGTCCGTCGCTCTGTCTTTCTACTCCTATATGTGAGGTTAGTTGTTGCTAAGCGAGAAACTGATAGGGGGGTTTCTAGAAGCCTAGTGGATCCGAGCAACAACTCTCAATATGATTGGTTTCAGTCTCAGTTAAAATTTCAATTTAAGGTGCTGATGCTGCTACTTTATCCCATTTATGTTGTTTGATTACTTCGGTCAATTTACATTTGCTATGTTTCCGCCATGAGAATTTGGGCCATATCCATGCACTTCACCTGTAGGAATAACAGATCCAGGGGCATTTCAGACTTCGACCTGTACTTTATGATCGAGAATTTCTGCTTTTGAAATTCATTGAATTATCTAGGGGTATTTGCTCCATGCTTACGCCATTGTCTATGCACAAGTAAGCACGCGTGTCAGGTCGTTGCCCATGGCTTTCAGGTCTCGCCATAACCTCAACTACCTCCAGAGCCGCAACATCACGGCAAAGTCAACGGCGGCTTGAAGTAGCTGGTTTGACTCTCACTTTGCCTCCACATAACTCCTTCCAGTCAAGCTCCACCATCGCCTTGTCGGTTTTGTCAATATTACACAGCTCAAGGAAGCAAAAGCAATGACCCCGTCACTCAAATCGTGAGGGAGGTTCAGCTTGCTGATGAAAGAGACATCAAACCTGTTAAAAAGTTGTCGAATGCCGATCTCGAGCGCTTCTTGACTTGGGAACTCTGGCAATTCACTGACAAACAGTCTTCGCCGGTCCGTCGACTTATGTGATGTGCCTCCGTTACTGCACGAGACCTTGATTTTTCCGCCCCAAATCTCCTTTTTGTCAAGTTCCTTGGCTGCGCGTTGAGCTTCTTCCACTGATTCGAGTTCAATGAAGCAGTAGTGATGGTTGGCATGAAATATTTTCTCTTCTGAAGTCGGGATCTGCTTGCTGATGATTAGAATCTCGAAGCCTTTGAACAGATCACGAAGCTGAGTATTGGCGTCCTCCTGATTCTCAAATTGTGGCAACCCTCCAACAAATACGGATCGACCTTCTTTTGAAGTTTTATCCATCTCCTCTGGGTCATCATTTCGACGCCAACGATCGTAGGCAAATGCATTAATTTACTCTTGGTTCTGGCGCGGTTTGTTGCCATTGCTTGACTTGCCACCTAGCTTGACTTTAAGGGGACAGCCAAGGAGGGTACGTTCATTCCATTCCTCCATTACCAAGTGAGCAAATTCTGGGGTGGAGAAGTCCACGAAGCAATAGGAAAGGTTTCGACCTGTCATTGGATCTACAGACATATTGATAGTTTCGATGCTATGTGCGATTTTCTTGAGCAAGGTCTTCATGTCACTGGAAGTAACCTCGTATGGCAGATTTCCAACATATACTCGCCTACCCTCGTCTATTGCTTGATCAATCTAACTTCGGTCAGTTGAAATCGAATATCAAACCCCAACTTTGTCTCACCTTGGCATCGTTGTGTTGCTTTTGAAGACCATCGCCGTTCTCGTCTCTTTCAGCGGTCCAACGGCCGCGCGATTGCTGGATGCCGAATTTCGGTTTGGTTCTTTGTTTGCTTATTTTGGTCTCTCGTTCCCTGCTTTTGGAAGAGGGTCAGACAGGAGGGGGGTCAGACACGTTGCGCTTGACGCGCCAATTATCTGAATCCATCCTGAGACGGTAAAAGACAGTTGTTCGGCGAGAGTGGCGCGATCTGCGTTGAAAGACTACCGGCTCGTGTACCGTCACAGATGGTAAACGGACCCTGGAATATGACGGTTCGGGTTGGTGAAGATAATTTCTTTTTAGCGAGGGGTACTGTAGATGGTCCCGCCTCGGCGAGTGTTTAAAGGAGGTAGGTCACATGATCGCTTCTTCCCATCTCATGAGGTGCGGCGAGGGCGAGACCCCACTTCTCACTTCACCTGCACCTTTCCCAACTATGCCTAGACAGAAATTACAGGCTCGTGAAGCGTATGTAAGGTAGCCGGTGAGATTTTAGTAGCTAGTAAGGTATCCCATTTTCGTTTCCATCTTAATTGTATTATCACCATAACTCGTCTTCCTATGTATAATTATTTCTGTCAATCTCCCTGGGCGTTTGTTGTATCGAAGTGGAGAGCGCACCGTGAGAAATATTCCACAGCCTGGGCAAAGGACAGGTCAGCATATCTTTCAATCGTTTATATTCCTGTTGTAGATTTTGAATTAACATTAAGCCTTTCGCACGCTAAGTGGTTACACCTCTTTACGTGAAGATTGTGGCATTCATGGCTAGATCGTCGAGCATCATGACTGTTCCCGCAGGACAAACCTGGCGGAGGTTTCATTGGCAGGCACTCAAGGCTGATCTTCCCCTATATATGTCAACCAACTAAATATCTCTCTCAAGCTGACATCCACTTCATTTGCGGGCAGTATTAAGAAAAGATAACTGATTCTTTTGCTTTATTTATGATATTTTCTGTCTAGCAACATCTTCAATTTTCGAGAACCTGTATGAAGCACATCTCGCCTTGATACACTATTCCCTCCTGATGTAGCTCTTTTCGGCCATTTCTATATGTGGACTCAGCTGCTAAGATTTCAACATTCCTTCCTCATCGGTTTGTGGACTGTGAAGGTCCTTCACCTCGCCCGTCATAGTCTACCAACAAACTCTATCTCCAAACACACCCAGTGAGACATCAGAGGCGACCACAGTCAATGCTTCGGATAGAGATATTCGACCCTCAAATCCTCACGAGATAGTCAATTTCCAGGAAAGGATCGCGCGAGAAATATCAGCAATTAGTTCTTTGCCCTCTTAACATCAGATCCTCTCTCGGTCCGCCCGAAAGCAAACGAATCTCAATGACATAGAATCTCGGCTCTTCCGGCATGACCATGTTATCAGACGACCTCGAGTTCTCCAACCTTACCATCCAGAAAAGCAGCCCCAGTCCGCATTCGAATCGAAGCTCGTAGCATCTGAAAGCGGGAATAGCGATGGAAGCTTGGAAACAGAAGAACGGTCCACTGACAATATCTTGAAGCAACTCTTACGTCTTGATTTATTTGTCGATCTGATATGGGTGTGAATCATCGCAAACCTCTCAGCTACCTACAGTGAACAGGCATTCACGTATAGTGGGGTGGCCATTGGCACCGCAGTGGTCGAGTATATTTTCCTATTTTTGCCTATCTGGCGCGTTTGGGACCACATCCGAGACTATCTCAGCAACTTTTATACGGTCGACTACCTACAACGAAACTTCATGGTGTGGATTATGCTACTCACCGTTCTCTACGGCATCAACGCTCCATTTGCCTACCCGTCAGAGGGTAAAGGAATCTCCTTGACATTGTTGATTGTAGTATATCTTACAATCAGGGGCTCATTTCTCTTGGCATATATCTTGCAAGCCTTGTACCTACCATTCTTGCGGCGACAAAGTTCTCGTCCAGGTAACGACTACATCAGCGGTTGCCGGAATCTGGATTGCTGCCATTTGGGTGCCAATTCCTCACAAGCTTGGATTGCTTATCGCCGGAAATTCGATTGAACATCCAATCGCTGTGTTCATGTCCTCGCCTGCCGCTGATCGACTTCTCACAGGTGGCTGGCATAAAGCGGTGCATACCGAGCATTATATTGAAAGGGTAGAGAGGGATTATTTGTCATTCTTCTTGGAGAAGGGGTCTTCCGACTTATCGAGGGAAGCCGTTCTGGCTCGGGCCTACATACCGAGACTGGAGTGGATGGACCGCATTGCTGTTATACTATGTGTTACATTGGTTGTACTTCAACGCCGATCAGAGCAAAGTTTTTATACACGCTTTGAAGCGTACTTGGTATAGGGCGATCTTATGGAAATTGTCAGTACATGACCACTCCAAGCAGCGACTCTTTCGACTTATGATTCAATAGTAGCTTCCACGTAACCCTATTCGGCTCTTTGCTAGCACTGGCAGCATCTGTCCTGTTCCTCGTTGAGCATGCCAAAGACTAGATCGAGGAGGGTCAAAATATGGCAGGTGAAGGGTATCCTGAAGCAGAAAGTGTTCCTCCTGAAGAACTTCCACATTTTCTACTATATGCACTATGGTCAGCATCGATTTCCCTGGCAGTGGTGCTGTGTAGCATGACGGGTATCGCGTCACTGAATCGACTTCTTAATACTCCTAAGACACTCCGTGTAAGTTCGAGATGGATACGACTAACCCCGAGACTTCCAGCGTTGGTATTGATCGTATGCCTGCCACTCATTAGACACATCGGGGCAGCAACATGGACGGGGGCATCGACAACAGCTCTTTATCTTGTTTTCCTCTGGCAGTGGTCAGCTGGGATGGAGAGAGACTGGCGATTCTTGGAATGGTCTAAAGCCTAATGCTGTAGAGTCTTGATACATGACATTCTAGGTCTTCTTAATTCACAAGATAAAATCCTCCTATTTCATAATTTGGATGCTTTGCTCTATGCAGCGAAATATATCAGATACACCAAATCATGATATTAACAGAAAAGATTTCGTATATATATGGCTATGAAGGATGAATAGTCATGATTATAGTAATTGAGTCCATGGAGAGTATTTTGCCTCATGATCAGTAGTCTGGTGCTACAGTATTAAATCCATCGCGACGCGACGCGACATCTACCCCTCCATTCACAGCATCCTCAGAGTTTCCAACTCAACAATACCAGTAAATCATGAGCGCAAACACAATCTCTAATCAAGGATCAGCCGCAGAGATGCTGCCTCGAGAGCTCACCCTTATAGTCGCAGCAACGAACACAATGGGCATTGGTCTTCGTGGTACACTACCATGGACAGGCCTCAAAAAAGAAATGGCGTACTTCGCTCGAGTGACCAAACGTGCAGAGCCAGGTGTATGTCTTCGTCCCACCATGATCTGAGCAATTCTGAGCATCTGCAGAATACAAATACAGTTATCATGGGCCGCAAAACCTGGGAGAGCATCCCGCCACGGTTTCGACCTCTCAAGGGCCGGTCGAATATTGTGATTACTCGCAGCAACGCTGAATCCGAGACTTTTAATGGCGCGAGTCTTGTCGCAGATTCACTTCAGGCTGCAATTGCATCTCTAAATTCTACGCCAGCCGGAAGCAAAGCATTTGTGATTGGTGGTGCACAAATCTACAAAGCAGCACTGGAGTTGGAGGAGACAAAGAGGATACTTCTGACGAAAATTCTGAAGGATTATGAGTGTGATGCCTATTTTCCTGTGACCCTTGATGATAATGGACTGGTCCAAGGGTGGGCTAAGAAGTCTAAAGCGGATTTGGATGCTTGGGCTGGGGAGAATGTTCCGGAGGGGATACAGACTGAGGCAGACACATCATATGTTTTTGAGATGTGGGAGAAGGTTGAGCAATAATGAGCTGAGTAACAGCTCAGTCAATATATTGCTTAGCATATCTATAATATCCTGAGATCTGAGAGGATGTCTTCCTGGTACATGCTCTATTGCATGCAGGAAGTAGTTCCCCTTCTATCGCTCTTACTTAGCTGCTTGGAGGCAGCACTTCATATTCTGCTATAATCATACACGAGGCCGTCAAAGTATTTCATACAGGTTTTCATCCAAGATCAGGCCTCTAAGCCTGTTTCCCACCTGGCAAATCTGTTCCAGGAGCTTTTTCAAATGGCAAATCCATCAGCCTACTCTTTACTTCGACTACTGAGCGCTCTGCTCCAGGGCTTTTAAACTCCAATTTAGCCCCCATAACTGCCTCGTCGGGTGCACCATCCAATCCTTTTAGGGTTCTCCTCATGTAGCTCACAATTTGTGCTAAACCCTTCACATCCACCTCCTCATTCGCCTTGAAGACGTTTCTCCAGATAGCAGCCGCCAAGACCGCGTCTCCCTTATAGATTCCCTCGTCGTAAGCGGCCAACAATCCTCTCCACTGGATGAACAGATCCTTCAAATACTTATTTCTGGTTCCTCGTGCATGCATACCGTGATTTATGGTCATTCGATTCTCGGCATCATAGAAGAAGTGGTCGAGGAGGTGTTGTTGCCATGGCTGAGAGGTAGTGGCCTCGAAGCAGCGAAATCGCGCAGAGAGAAGATACATGTGAAGCATTGTCACCTGCGACCAAGTACTGAAAGTTGGTTCCAATCCCAATTCTGGGCATGTCAGCATCTGCTATGTTTTCTGTCAACAACTTTTTACAAGCGTACCTTCGTGCCACCACCCGCCGCCGATTCCCAAATCCACACCGTCTTCGGTCTTAGCTGGCTCTTCATCCTCATTTGCTTTGGGCATTTCATAGGTCGCCTGTTTTGCACACTCTTGGTATAACAGCTCCGTTGCTCCATATGCAGTGTATGTTTCCGTCGATCTCGGGGCAAGTTTTTTGAGAGTTGCTGTCGCAGGTGTTTTCGATTTTGCTGGCCGTCCCTCGCCCACTTCTGGGGTCACCGGTGGGATTGAGGTCGAAGCCGTCGCATTTAGGCCAGGTCCATCAGATCGGAGCGAAGTGGTTGTGAATAATCGATAGGTTGGGCCTGATTTCCGAGCCTACAAACCACAGTCAGAGATATATTTATTTCGCAAAGGTTAGAGCCTTCTACCTGCAACATAGGCTTTGATTGGCGTTGGATTGCTCGCAGACATGTACCACAGGTCCTGGAACCCATCTTCATTTGAAATTTAATTTCTCCCAAAACAAAATGCAATTGACAGATTAACGGCTCAAGTAGGTTCGATCTTACTTCTAATCGTCATGACACTTTGGGACTTAGCGGAAAATTTCGGATGAATGTTGATACGAACCGGTCCAGAGCATCCTCGAAGCCCCTTTTTCACAATTAGGCGAACACAATATATCGCATTCATGAAGCTCATGCAGGTATGGGGCTATTCCTATAAATGCCTTGGTACGGAAGAGGGTATATATGTTATCATGATAATGTTATGTTTCATTGGTCGAAAGCCTGGCTTTGACACATCTGCCAATAAACCCCTTTCTTCCTCAGCAGCTCCTGGTGGGATCCTTCCTCTACCACCTTCCCTTCATTCATTACGAATATCACATCCGCGTTTTGTATAGTGGCCAGCCTGTGTGCTACAACAATCCTTGTGATTCCATTCCCGCTCGTCTCAAAGACTTTCATAACCTCCTTCTCGGTTTCCGAATCCAAATTGGATGTCGCTTCGTCGAGAAGCAGCAATTTCGGGTTCCTAATGAGTGCCCGTGCAATAGCTATTCTCTGTTTCTGCCCCTACATAAACATATGTCAATTCTGTTCAAAGGTAGATTTGGTACTTAAAACAACAAGAAAGTACAAAAAAACTAAAAATCTTACACCAGAGAGAGCCACTCCTCTTGCTCCTACCGGTGTGTCATATCCTTGTGGTAAGGATGCTATGAATTCGTGTATTCCTGCTTCTTGACAAGCTTTGTGTACTCTTGTCTCCAGGTCCTGTTCCTCTTTCTTGGCACACGACATGCAATCCGAAGGCAGTGGCGACGGTAACCCCAATAAAATGTTCTCTCGGACTGATCCTGAGAACAAAGCAGCTTCTTGTGCAACAAGAGATATCTTGCAACGATACTCCATATGCGGGATTCCATTAATGTCATGACCGTTACAGCGAATGCGACCAGATTGAGGCGTGTAAAAACGCTCCAGGAGGGAAATCACGCTGGTTTTCCCGCAACCTGCTCGAAGTCAGTATATGTGGGCTATTTGGTTGGTCAAGAGTTATGATTCTAATTACCTGAAGGGCCCACAATAGCTGCGAACTGACCAGCTTGGACCTGTATCACCACAAATCAGTCCCAAGCACCAGGACGGAACAGGCAAAAAGCTCACAGTCATATTCAAGTTGTCCAACACTGCAACATCTCTTGTCGGGTACCTGAAACTAACATTGCTTATATCGATGTGCAGCCCATCAACCTCTTCTTTTTCTGTGACCAAGGAGGTGTCTTCCATGAAAGGAGAAGACTTTTCTATGGACGACGGTCGCATCTGTCGGATCCGGTTGGCGGCAGTGAAGGCAGCTGCGACATCTAGAGGGTGAGGTTAGCATCGAGATCGCAGTATTCATATGCCGACGACGTCAGATTAAAGAAAATGACCAACTTGGACCGAAGCTCAATGACTGTCCAGCACTGCTACTTCCTTGAACGACTGCCAGGTAAACAACCACTAAACATTCCAATTAGAGAGGCGCCTTTTAGTCTGGAACGAAACCCTCACAGTAGTTAAAGGGGGTATATTCATGACTGGCAAGCAATTTACCACCATACCTTGCCTATAGTTAGCTTGTTCTTAGACCAATTTTGGTGTTTATCATTCTAACACCTACCATAAGATGAATGCCATGCAGAGCAGCGCACTACTATCACTTAGTGCAAAAACAAAGGTTGACCATCGTGCTTTTTTGAATGCATCCTTTGAATGGCTTCGCAGAAGCGATTCGTATCTTCCACAGATCTCTGTTTCCAAGGTAAGACTAGACACGGTTCGGAACGCTCCTATAGCCTCCGTCGCAAATTTGCTACTCTCAGCAAACACTGCATAATTGAGTCTTTCAAACTGCAATTCATACCGCAGACGAAGATATCCAGATACCAGGATTATTGGCATGGACGTGCAGATTGAGAGCAGGGCAAGCTTCCATCCAAAGTATAAAGACAGTGCGATAGACCCAGTAATGTTGACAAACGCAATGAAAACGATTGCCATATTAGTGCCAAGTAGCTGCTGCAATTGTGTCGGATCACTAGCGATACGTGAAGTCAGTGAGCCGACTGAATTGTCTTCGTGGTCATGGTATGAAACTGGTTTGGCAAGCATGCTTTGAAAATACTCCCCTCTATAAGTAGCGGTTATTCGCTGATAATTAAAGTCAGCGTTGAAAACCGGAAATGGAATGCTCACTCACAAAAGATACTACATTTGATGACCAACCAAGAATGAAGTAGCTGGCTCCGACTCCTAAGCCTAGCAAGAAAAGCATGAGACACCAGAAGCTCGTTTGATCCCGAAGATATTCTCCTTGGAAGCTGAATAAAGAGATGACCTTTGCAAAGAGAAACGAATGTATGGGGAATGACGCTGGATCAAGTCAGAAGATAAATCAATATATATTGGGGATACATACCCCCAGCACCCAAAGCACCGAGCATTATCAGACTATACCACTTCCATTGATACTTTTGTTCCCATATAAAAATTACGAAACTCGCGACAACTGATGTTGGTTTCTCAAGTGGCATCTTGGCACAGTGAGCTGATCCCACCTGAGTACCTGGGTGTCGATTTTCGGATACTCGTTTTCCACCTATTTGCTTCTCTGGATCGGAAGTACCTTGATTTTGCTGTGAACGATCGTCCAACGAAAGTTGTTGAGCACGAGCAAGGACTGAATAATGGCTACCGATATCGTTCAACAGTTCATTATGCATTCCTTGCTGCATCACCTGGCCCTTCTTCATGACAATTATGTTGTCGGCTTTTATGATTGTAGATAGCCGGTGAGCGATCATGATAGTGGTCCTACCTTTAGAAATTCTGTCCAATGCTTTCTGGATAATTCGTTCACTGTGTATATCAACAGAGCTAGTCGCTTCGTCAAGTATCAAAATCTGTGGCTTCTTCACAATGCTTCGAGCAATCGCAAGTCTTTGACGTTGACCGCCGCTGAGCTTGATACCTGCATCACCAACGATAGTGTTGTATCCCTGACAATACCGTTAGTTTTAGGATGAAGATGATGAGTTCGGGTGATCGACTAACGCCAGGTAACTGAGTGATAAACTCGTCAGCAAAGGCTTCTTTGCATGCCTGCCTGACAAGTTTCCGCTTTTGGTGATGGCTTGCGTATTCCCACTGAGTGCCTATCAATCCGTATTCTACATTTGCGAAGATAGTAGTATTGAACAGGAACGGCTCTTGCTGCACAAGTCCAATCCGCGACCTCCACCAAGTGAGATCTATGTCCCGTATGTTCTGCCCGCCAACAGTGATTGCACCTGGCTTAGAAAAGGGTGTCTGGATCCATGATTAGCGTGACCTCGTGTAATAACTCCTGATATAATGTCAACATACGATAGCCTCTTCTGGTATATGCCCATCGAGTTCATACCACCGTTCCAGGAGCCCCACGATCGTACTCTTTCCAGACCCAGATGCACCCACTATGGCCGTTGTTTTGCCAGCTGGGAATCGGAGGCTGAGTTTGTCTAGAATTTTCACGTCCCATCTCATAGGGTAAGCAAAAGTTATGTTCTCCAAAACGATGTCATGGTCTTCAATGTTTGTGCCCTCGACCCCACTCGTTGTCGGAAAAGGTGCATCAATGATTGTATGTAGTATACCAGAAGCACCGGCAGCGTGTGCAGCAGCAGTCATTGGGCCAGCAATTCCACCTATAGATGTGACAATTGTCATGATAGACATGAGAACACTATTTTGAATGAGACACGTGTTTTATATAGTTCAAGATGTAGTTCACTCACATGATGATGATCTTAACGCTCGACATTGCTGATTCGAGGTAAAGTCTAATGGCATACCAAAAAGACAACGCAAATGTTCTAGATGTTTGGTTAGAGAAGTTGAACACTAGCAAATTATCGATTTACATACGCATGAATTGCGAAGAAAGCTAGTAAGTCAGCTTAGAATATGAGGATATGTGTGACGAATACCTACCTGGAGCTTGCTGTAACGCTACCACTGGAGATAGGAGAAAACCCCTCCGCTGGGATTCTTTCACCCATTGAGAGTATCTTTCTGACATTTTGGCCTCTGCACCACAAGCAGCAACCATTCTTATCATTTCGAAAGCCTCGCTAGCAATTGAGGAACTCATTTTGTCTGCCTCTTCAACTTCCTTGAGTCCTTTGACCAGATGAGGGATAGTCAAGAAGTAGAAAACGACAATGAATAACAGCCCACAGCTTGTGACGAGGGTAAGCAGCCAATTATGATAGAATGCAACTGCTAGCGCTGCCACAACGAGAGAGATAGACTGCAGAAACATGGAAAATTTCTCTGATATACCTATCTGAAGAATGTTGGCAGTGATAGTGATAATTGCCGCGGTTTGCCCGGGAGGAAGTGCATCTAGGACTGAGATTGGCTGCTTGACCAGTGCTTGGAAATATGCCAGGCGGACTGCAGCTGAGATACGAATACTTGCCATTCGGAAGCCGAACTACGTATTGGTCAGCAAGACGGGAAGCATTGATCAAGGCGAGGATGAATACCACAGCGATATAACCCAAAAACAGCCGGGCAAGGAAAAGATAGACAATATACAAACTAAGAATTGGTTAGATTAGCATTTTACTCCTTTGCTATATAGCATCGATAAGTGGCAGCCGTACACATATTTGTTAATGATTTGGCGAAACAACTCTTCCGCTCCTCCAGAACCGGGGCTATATAATGCACTGAAGATACCGACAAGCTCACCTACACAAAGTCAGATGATCAGGGCGTGAGAAAGCTGACGGGGGAAAGGGTCACCAAAGACAACATTCATGAGAGGGAGAGTAATGCCCGTGAGTATCGAAGCTGCAGCAGCAATGAACAGAAGACACTTATCAGTCTTAGTAGAGTAGGAGAGGATCCGCTATGTCATGTAAGAATTTATACGATGTATCATTTGTTTTTACTTACTATAAATTGCAACAGTGCTATCTTGTATGCTGGAGGAAAAATAGGCTTTCTGGACGTTTTTGGAGAAGGCTCTTCCTCCTTCTCATCCCCTACGAGAGTATCATCGTCCAGTAGCGGCGCACCTTCTTCTGAAGATCGGCTTGGTGAAGCTGGAGCACTAGATTGTAATATGGTTGTCGTTGATGCATCTGTGGAACTTTTGCCAGGCGATTGGTTCCTCCAACCTGTGATGACATTTAGATTGTTGTGAGCTCCAGCTGCGCGACTTTCGTTAAGAAACGGAGAAAATGTTGGAGTCGGTATCTTTGACTGGGAGGTAGTATTGAGGTTCTCGTCTGTAGGTGTTCCCATCACCATTTTCGTTTGCTCGACGTCCACCATCAGTGGGGCTACTTCGGGTGATGGACCGACAGATACAGAGCTTGAGCTTTCCATTTTCAACACCAGCTCTTCACTGTCAACGTTACGCGCTTCAACTTCTTCTTGTGCTTCTAATATTCACTCCAGGTATGGAGCAAGAAATCACCATAAGATAGCTCTAAGCGCCAAAATAATATGCTGAGCCCAACTGGCAACTGGTGGAAACGCCAATATCACAAAACTGCCCTGAGTGATTCATTGCTGCGCCTTCAATCAAGGGGAAGTCTAGTTCCGTCTAGTATGGCCTCTGTGTTTCATTTGCAAATCATAATTTGTTTCAAACTTTGCGAACCGTAGATCTCGGCGCTACCAAAGCGTATGTTTGAAAGAACATGGGATGATTTATGCGTACTGTAGCTGCGAGGTTCGGAGCGAGTACTGCGAGTACGAATCTGAAAGTCACTTGATGCGAAAACGAATGTGATGTGTCCAAAATTTGTTAATAGCTGTCTATGTGATCTGATTCAAATCAAAGTCAATGTGACTAGGAGACTATATAAGCTCGCTATTTCTATTCTTCTAAATGTTCCAGGGTAATACCCATACCAACGCCACCAGTGATTCCATATAAAACATGATGAACAACGCGTCGTGCCTACCCAATTGATCACATATTGTATATCATATTCCTTATTATGTCGCCAAGTTCCTTCACAGTTTCTTTGTCTCTAGGCAAAGTGTGACCCTTGGCATGGTCGAAGAGATATGCATTGTCCATCTCGCAGATATTGTATAATGCAATTGATCCTGCCAAATACGGATCCAATGACCCAACTGCCGACGAGTTAGCAAGTATCAGGGCCATGAGGTGAAAATAGTCTGATACTTACTGACATGGCAGGTTGGAATGGTCACAGTCAGGTCTGTCTCGTCTGCCAAAACGAGTCGACTCAGTGAAGCGTCCAGCGGTGGCCACCCGGCAAAGAACAGGGCGCATTTGAAAGTTGGTTCCCTCCCTTCGGTCTCAAATCTCATTTGTTCATGTAGTATCATAGTCGCTGCAACTGTTGCACCCTCAGAATACCCTATGATGCCCTCGAATGGTCCCTCCGCTTCGATAATTCGGTATAGATAATCGATGGCCTCCCGAGCACTGTCGTTGCCGTACACATCATCTATGTCTGGGACCACTCCAATGGCTCCCCCGTTGATCAACCGCCGCATTTGATCTTCTGCTGAGGTACCCTTGGGAAAGTTTCTGATCCTGTCTAAAAGATCGTTGCTACCGCCATCCTCTCCATCAGCTGGCTTGATGAAGCGATAGTATGGACCTGAGCCAAAAAAGTCCTCTGTGACGAACAAAATTTCGATTAGCTTGTTTTTGTAATAAGGAAGGAAATTCCCGAAGTTGCAGAAAAATTTCAGAGTAGGTAAAGTACAGTGAATCTGACAAAGTATCCAGCTCAGCGAGAGTATTACTTAATTACTTACCAAATCCTGCTGGAGGAAACGCCTCTACCGGGCCATGAACGAAGACCAGCTCCGCAGTATCATCCGATGCCAGCTCCTTAACGAGTGGTGCTGTGGGTAGTCAGTGTATGAAAAGCGAGTCGAAGACATCATTTGGCCATACCGAGCTGGACCTCAAATTTCTGTAAATATAAATTAGTAAGAGCATGCACTGGCATTTTATTGAGCTTACATCTGCGCTTCCATATGCGCCGCAAAGGCAGAGAAACCGCATATTCACAAAGAGTGTGTAATGAAATATTAAAGTTCGCGCAGCGAATATAGAAAAGGATATTATGGAAATAGAGAGCGAAAAAACTCAAAAGACAACAAACATAAAAGCAAAAGAGTCGACACAGTGGATTTTGACAGAACCAAGAAGATCTCTTGATTTAGACAGTAAATCTCAACACAGCCACTACTTGAAATGCATCTGCCTCCGCCACCAGTTTCCCCTCTGTTTCGTTTCCGGAGTGTCTGGCGTTAGCACGGTCTCACAGACTCTCAAGAAAGTTGATATTCGTGACCCCGTGAAAGGACAGTTGCGACTGTGGGGGCGGCCACTGCCAGGGCAGTCTGAAACAAAGGTGAGAGTCATTGCATTACTAATCGACACCTATCATCCAACTGGAGGCAGACGGATAGTGACCGGGAAGGATACTACTGAGTTCTTCAGTATCACAGTGTTGGCCTAAGTATTGGAAGATGTAGAAATTCAACTTGTCAGGAGATTAGCAGTGGCAGAGGAAGAGTGTATCAGAGTTGGATGACAAGGTGTGATGCTCTTAATATGATCTGATCTACAGATCTTCAGTGCTTTGCACTGTAGGCCTTGAATCTAACTGTACTCAGTATACTTTGCCTTCCTTGGCCAGTACTTGAGTACAAGTACGTTTGAATTGTAGATCAGGGTACGAGAAATTCCGAGCTAGAACCCGTACTCGTATTTGGGTTTGTTCCTAAGGTGATTCCGACTCACTTTCGCTCAGGTCAGGTCGGGCTGCGGCTGTTTTACTATAAACACACCTGACCCGGATTTCTGCCGCAGGCGTGTCCTAGCCTCAGGTCCTCTTTTTCAGGCCAGGTTCCCCAGAGATGACCCGACCGCCACACCTCGAGCCTCCACCTCCAACTCTTTCCACCTCTGTAGTCCCACAACCGATCACAATTTCTCTCCACCACATATCTCCGACCGCCATTGAATTCTTATGATCTATTCACCATCCCCATTTCATGCAGCCGCACTTCGCACAGTACCTCAATCAGACTTCATGGGTGTTCGAAAGCATGCACCGAGTTCTATATATGTTCCAATTCCTGCACTACTTGGTAGTGCTCGAGGTGTGGTCCAAGTTCCCGGAGCACAACCCACAAAGTTGCTATGAGCATGAACGCCTGTCAGAGGTCTGAGAACTCGACCAAGTCAAATGCGGCCAAAAATCCAGAAAAACCTGTGCAGCGACCTTCTTGCGACAGACACATGCCAGATGGAGTGCAATCACCATTGCGATTGATCGGTGGCAGAGGACGGAGCATTTCTGTTTCAATCAATTCTGTCCATGGCGGCTTGGCATGAGTGTTTGGTTTCTCTTGGGTTTCACGAGTGTGAATCTCTAGCCCCTAGACGAGTTAAGACTTCAGCTATTGTGGACTTGAGATCGCCAAGATCCACGTGCGATAAGCTTAAATACAGCGCGCAAAGAGAGGATCAGGTTTAGGACTCGGCGGGTGAGAGGAGACGAGCCGGCATGCAAGGAGCCAGGAAGAAGAACGTCCGGTATGGAGTACAGCGTCGATTGCAACACCTGGTAGCAAAGCGGGAGACCTACATGCAGAACAGCTTCAGGATGGCCCTGGCTCCGAAGATCCTCCCTCCGGCAACTGCATGTTTCCTTCTCTGGGTGCACTCTCTGTTCCGTTTACGTTCCATTTCGAGCCAAGACTCGATTATTCAAGCCTGATGTACGGACGTAGGGAAATATCTCGAGGTTCAGTGCTTGAACTTTGATTCAGACATGCCAGGGTCTTGTTTGAACCAGCCTCAGCACGGAAAAGTACATCGTGCCTGCCAGCCATCTTTTGAGCACGGCGTGGCGATTGGGGCATGACATCCCAGAGATTGACAAGACTTGACTATCAGTGCGAGGATCGCTCCTCGTCCGAACACCCACTGAATGATGTGTCTTCATGCAACGTTGTCCGGTTTCTGAAATTTTCTTCCTTTATATTATTGTCCTAAGTGATTGAAAAACTTGATCAATTGTCAAGTCAAGGCAGTGCCGACTGGCAGGAATTACGAGTCCGTCATGGCACCTTCTGCCACCACCACGATGTCGCCGCAGGAAGGCACTGATGGTGCCGTTCGCATTACTACTCAGGAGCAGGAAGGCATTGAGACTCGCAATGAGAGTGAAAGCGCCAGTCCCCGCACCAAATTGTACACCGATGCCTACACACATGGATACACGGATGGATATATAACGGGGAATGGAGTACCCAGACAGATGCCTATTGCTATCGTTGGCATGGCTTGCCGTTTGCCAGGGAATGTAGCAACGCCAGAGGAGTTTTGGGAACTGCTTTCTAGGACTCGAAGCGGATGGTCAGATATACCCAAGGAGAGATTCAACAAGGCCAGCTTTTATCATCCAAGTGCCGGAAAAAGTGGATGTTTTAATGCCGTTGGGGGGAACTTCCTCAAAGAAGACGTTGCACGGTTTGATGCCCCATTCTTTAATCTTACAGCTCAAGAGGCTACTTCGATGGATCCTCAGCAGCGTATTTTACTCGAGTGTACATTCGAAGCTTTGGACAACGCCGGCATCCCTAAGCATGAGATTATTGGCAAAGATGTCGGAGTTTTCATCGGCGGCTCATTTTCCGAATATGAAGCGCAGTCATTCGCTGATACCGATACAATACCGATGTATCAGGCTACTGGTACATTCTCCAAATACATCTGAATTACGTGCGATTTTCTAACACTAGATTGTAAGGTTGCGCATTTGCTATGCAGTCGAACAGACTCTCTCACTTCTTTGACTTGCGTGGCCCTAGTCTTACAATGGATACGGCGTGCTCGTCGAGTTTGGTTGCTATGCACCAGGCATGTCAAAGCATTAGAAATGGAGAATCGAAAACTGCGATTGTGGGTGGATGTCATTTGAACATGCTCCCAGAATTTTGGGTCTCATTCTCGAACTCACGGTATATTTCCTGCCATGTAGTCCCATCTTCAGCGATAGCTAATTTCCACAGATTGTTCTCTGCTGAAGGAAGGTCGTTCTCGTTTGATAGTCGGGGTACAGGCTACGGCCGGGGCGAGGGCTGTGGGATCGTAGTGTTAAAACCTCTCGATCAGGCTTTGAGAGACAATGATGTGATCAGATCCGTGATCGCAGCAAGTGGCATAAATCAAGATGGTAGAACCCCGGGAATTACTATGCCCAGCAGGTCTGCTCAAGGTATGTTCATCTTGCCAATGTTCAAGAACCATGCTAAGTCAATTAGAATCACTTATGGAAACAGTCTATAAAAATGCTGGTCTTGATCCAAAAGACACAGGCTATATAGAAGCACATGGCACAGGAACCAAAGTCGGTGATCCGATCGAGGCCTCTGCAATACATAAGGTGTTTGGTGAAGGCCGGTCGGCTCGAAACCCTCTCTTTCTAGGATCAGTTAAATCAAATATTGGTCATCTTGAAGCTGCTTCTGGTGAGGATTGCCTATACATCAGCACCTGCGAATAACTGCTTATAATTTATTCAGGGATCATTGCGATAATAAAGACAACCATGATGCTAGAGCGGGGATTCATCTTGCCGAATTTCGATTTCAAGAAACCTAATCCAGAAATTCCCTTCACTAAATGGCATTTGAAAGTATGCACGTGCTGAAGAGACTAAAAATTACACTATCTGACGTGATATAGGTACCCGTCACTCAGCGTCCATGGCCAAGCTCCAAACGATTTGCTAGTGTTAACAATTTTGGATTTGGTGGAACGAATGCACATGTCGTTCTCGAAAAGGCACCTTTCATCCCTAAAAGCGACATAGTTGCCGAGTCAGAACCACCGTCAAAAAAGCTGTTTGTCCTCTCCGCAAACAGCAGAAATGCCTTAGAACTCACCATGAAAAATCTTGGTATCTATTTAGAACAGCGGCCAGAGATATTTCAGAATGACCTGATGTCGAATCTTGCTTACACACTAGGGCAGCGACGCACGTTGATGCAGTGGAGGTACGTTTGTCCCCCATTTGTACCCTATTTCCTTGTTTCTATTCTTGGGATAGCCATAGATCCAAGCTTTTACCTCTAGCCATCGCAGTGCCTTCGGCTTGTACCAAAGCGGATTTATGTTACACATTTGTTGCGGCCTTTCAGAACACAGTTGATTGTTGCTACAGGGTTGCGATACCAACAACAGTCTCTTTTGATCTGATTCAGGCATTGAATAGCGGCAAGGTCAACCCCGTCAGAGAAACAGATGCAGCCTCGAGAATTGGATTTATCTTCACGGGTCAAGGTGCCCAGTACTACAATATGGGCCGAGAACTTTACCAGCAGTATCATGTATATGCTGCGACTATTGATGCCTGTGAAAAATTTCTGGAATCTCTTGGTGCCCCTTTTTCTCTTCTAGGTAAGACTTCACCATGAAAGTCGGTACTGGAACACTGTGCTGACATGTCAAATGTGTAGCTGAATTAAACAAAGATATTGATAATACATTAATCAACGAAGCTCATATTAGCCAGCCGGCATGTACCGCGATTCAGTTGGCGTTGACTGATTTATTACGATCGTGGGGTATCTCTCCTACAGCTGTGGCTGGGCATTCGAGTGGTGAAATCGGAGCGGCCTACGCTGCTGGGATTTTACCTCTTAGCTCCTGTATGATAATTTCGTACTATAGGGGTCTGGCGACGAGAGGCATGAAGAAGAAGTTCCCCGATTTGAAGGGATCTATGATGGCAGTAGGAGCCACCAAGGAAGAGATCGAGCCCATCTTACTCAAGTTGAAGGCGAAAGCGAGAATCGCTTGCTTCAACAGCCCAACCAGTCTCACTGTACTTTACCCTCCCCTCCCTCCCGTGATACGAAGTTATTAAATACTCGCAGATTTCAGGAGATGAGGGCGCGATAGATGAGTTAAACGTGATAATGGACCAAAAGAAGATATTCAATCGAAAACTGCAGGTTGATATGGCTTACCATTCTCACCACATGGATCTTATCGCCCAAGATTACCAAAAGTCACTTCAGACACTGGACTCACCTCAGGCAACGCATGTCAGCTTCTACTCCTCGTTACGAGGAGAGCTTGTGAAAGCTTCCACCTTGGAGTCATCTTATTGGGTAGAGAACTTGACGAAACCGGTGCGTTTTGCAGAGGCTGTCACAGAAATGTGCAGGCCATCTGGCCCCTTCAAAACTGGAGTGAGTATGATCATCGAAATTGGGCCGAGCTCTGCGCTTGCGGGTCCGATCAAGCAGATACTTAAGGCTCGGGATGCCACGGACGTCCTTTATGCATCAGTTCTTGCAAGAAAAATGAATGCTGTTGATGCAGCATTAGAGCTAGCATCTACATTGTTTGTCAAAGGTGCGAACCTGAACATGGGGGCAGTCAATGTCTCCAAGCGTCCGCTTGAGGTACTGGTTGATATGCCACGTTACCCATGGAACCACAGCACTCGCTATTGGCACGAAAATCGCCTCGCCAGCAAGAGCAAGAATCGAACACTTCCTAGACATGATCTCTTAGGTACATTAGCGAATTATTCGACGGATCTTGAACCTACCTGGCGGAATGTGTTTCACATGGACGATCTTCTACCTTGGCTGCGGCACTATCAAATTCAGTCATTGAATTTATTTCCAATGAGTGGTTTTATCTCTCTCGCTGTGGAAGCTGCGTCCCAGAGAGCGACGCTTCGCAATATGGAGAAATATGAAAGCTTCCAGCTCCGAGATATATCGGTTCATACACCGCTGATCATGTCGGATGAGGACACTGAGGTGACCGTGCAGCTGCGGCCCCATCAAGAAAGCAATGCTGCTATATCAGATTCTTGGGATGAGTTCATTGTGTCTTCATGGACACATAGCGGAGGTTGGACGGAGCACAGCAGAGGCTTCATTGCGGCAAAATCTGTTCCCAACAAATCGGCGAAGGAGTCGTCAGTAGCGGAGATCTTCGATTCCGAGAAGTTTGATGTGGACAAGTCCAAGCTATATTCTTCGCTCAGCTCCCTCGGCGTCTCCTATGGGCCCAGTTTTCAAGGCATAAGTGGCTGCCGAGCCAACGATAGTTGCTCCACTGCAGTTATCAGGAGTGCAAATACGGCACAGGATGCGTCATTGACAACTCCGACAAGTTCCATCGTTGATCCAACAATGCTAGAGCAGTTGCTTGAGATGTACTGGCCGGTTATCGGTGCTGGCAGAGGATCCACGTCTGTCAAAACTGTCTTTCTACCCTCTTCCATTGAGTCGATGATTATCTCACGCAAAATTTCAAACGTCACGAAAGAACCTGACGACACTCTTCGGGCTTTCTGCACGGGTACCTTGCCGCCATCAGCTATTGTGCCAATCCAATTTTCGATGTTCGCTACTACTCCAAACTCTCATGAAGTACTGATTGAGGTGAACAACATGGTTGTTGTCCCAATCCTGGAAAGAAGCGCCAACACGGATAGTGAAGTTCCAAGAGAGCTATGCTACAAATTAGAATGGGAGCCAATTCTTGACGATTTCCAATCCAATGTACAAAGCCCACTAGCAAATGGTACTCCAAATGGGATCGTGAATGGGAACTCCGTGAATACAGCCAGTATTTCCAAAGATACCGAGACTATGGCGCTGGACAGTGTGTTACCGGATGCAAAACATGTCGCCGAGTTCGGGGCCAAAGAGCTGGTGATTGTTCACGGAGAAAGCAGCTTCCAAAGGCTACTTGCTATAGAATTGGCGGATGTAGTCAGACAACTCACTGGAAATCAACCTACTCTGGGAACCTTGGCAGATGTTCAACCCTCGGGGAAACTATGTCTCTTCATCTCGGAGCTGGATGAGGCATTACTTTGCTCGCTGACTTCAGAACGATTTTCGGCCTTGCAACATATACTGACCAGCGCGGAAGGGGTACTTTGGGTTATTCGAGGGGCCTATCTTTCATCAAGCAATCCCGATGTGAACATGATTACTGGTTTAAGTCGAAGCATCCGATCGGAAACTCTATTGAAATTTGCGACTCTAGATCTCGACTCAGAACCTGTGCTCTGCATCTCAAATACCGTTCGAACAATTGTAGCTGTTCTCAGAGCGGTTTTCGGACCAAATTCCGAGGCTGACTGCGAGCTTGAATTCGCTGAAAGGGCAGGCAGACTGTTCACTCCTCGTATTGCCAATGACGTGGATATGAACAAGTCTGTTCACAAAGACGCGAGGGCGCTCATTCTGGAGCCAACTAAATTTGCAAACCGACCATTGCGTATGGTCAATACTATACCAGGATCATTGGAAGCACTACACTTCATCGATCAGATCCTGGAAGACACATTGCCCGCCGATGAGATTGAAATCGAGGTCAAGGCTATTGGTATGAATCCTGGGGATACAGACGCTGCAATGGGATTACTACCAGCTTCAGCCGGGTTTGGCACCGAGTGTAGTGGACGTATTGTCAGGACTGGCAGTGCAGTTACCAACTTGGTCGTCGGAGATCGAGTTGCGTGTTTGTCGGTTTCTCGTGGTGGAGTGTATTCCACGTATGCTAGAACCCAAGCAACGTTTGCCTTCAAGGTCAGAGGTGATCTTTCGTTTCCGATTGCTGCTACCATTCCTATGGCATATTGCACAGCATATTATGGCCTCATGGACCTCGGACGTCTGCTTGAGGGTGAAAAGGTCCTCGTAAGCGGCGGTGGGAGTGCTGTTGGCCAAGCTGCCATCTGCCTAGCAAAGAAAATAGGCGCTGATGTGTATGCTGTGGCCGAAAGTGTCGAAAGCAAGAACTTCCTCATGGAAATTTTTGCCATGCCTGATGAGACCATCGCGTTGGGTCGTGTCTCTAATTTTGGTCCGGGTTCGAAAAGTGGTTTTGATATTGTGCTTAATTGTATCCCAACTGATGGCGACACCACACGTGAGCTATGGCAAGGCATGAGCAACTTTGGCCGTTTTATTGAGCTGCGACAGTCAGATAACACACACACCAATATCAAGCTCCAGACCGCCAATCTCCAACACAATCGGAGCTTCATGTCGGCTGATATGATGTCCGTTGCACTCGAGAGGCCAAAGATAATGGGTAGACTTCTCTCCAATATCTCCACGCTCCTAGAGAAAGGATTCATCAGTTCGCCTCAATCTGCGATCTATTCTATATCCGAGACAGAAATCGCTGTCAAACTGTTACGAGAGAAATCAACCAGTAATAAGTTAATCATCTCCCTGGATGCTGAAGCTGAAGTCAAGGTACGCAATTTTTTGTTTTCGGCCCTACATGAGAATCACTGCTAATTGTTCCAGGCAACGCCATGTGCTAACGGAAAGAAATTGCTTCGCCCGGACTCCTCGTACATCCTGATAGGAGGCACCGGCGGCCTTGGGCGAAGTATGACCAAGTGGATGGTAGGCCAAGGAGCGCGACATATCGTTCTGGTCTCTAGAAGTGGCGCGATTACCGACAAGGTTCAAGCGCTCATGGATGAAGTTCATGAGGCAAAAATTGTGGTAAAGAAATGTGACGTCTCGGATGAGAGATCTGTGAAAGCCCTTATAACTGAAGACTTGTTGAAAATGCCTCCCATAAAAGGCGTTATCCATGGTGCCATGGTTCTGAAAGTACGCAGTCTCTATCACATCCAATCATGAATGACTGCTAATGTGCGTAGGATGTTCTGTTCGAGAAGATGACATTTGATCAGTATAACAATGTTATAGAATCAAAAGTTCGCGGAGCTTGGAACTTCCACAATGCTTTGAAGTCTACGAATTTAGATTTCTTCGTGGCCATTTCTTCGGCTGCAGGTGCTGTTGGAAACAGAGGACAGGCTGCATACTCTGCTGCAAACACCTTTCTCAACGCATTTGTTCAATACCGTCTCAAGCTCGGACTGGCAGCATCGTCGCTGGATCTTACGGCCGTATCAGACGTTGGATTCCTCGCAGAAAATGAGGTAGCAGCAGCTGAAGTATCAAGGAATCTTGGTTCTGATACGATATGTGAAGCCGAGGTGTTGGCACTCCTTCGCGCCGCGATTGATGGACGGTTGAGCACATGCAACAACCATACCATTACTGGCATGAGAATAACTCCCGGCACATTCTGGACAAAAGATGCAAAATTCAAGTATCTTCGCCTGGCAGCGCAAGCTGCCGAGCCTACAGATGGGAAAGCAGTTGTAATATCGTATAAAGCTGCGCTCAAGGCGGCGACTTGCTTGGAAGAAGCAGAGGATGTGGTCCAGAGAGGGCTTTTGAGCAAGCTACCCTCTGTTCTGATGCTGGAAGTGGAGGACATGGATGTTACTCGTTCGCTCTCGAGCTATGCGCTCGATTCCTTGGTAGCTATCGAGGTGCGGAACTATATTACTCGGGAGTTTGAGGCGAATTTGCAGGTTTTGGAGTTATTGGGGAGTGGGAGCATTGAGACATTGTCGAAAGCCATTTGCGCAAAGAGCAGGTTAATCTCATTTGAGACGAAAGATAAAGATTAGAAACTTGTATACATAGATTTAAACGAGGTACATATGGTATTGACGACCATTTCAACATATTCTGGCATGGATCATGCAACCCAATGTTTTTTTGTCTCGATGCGAAGATCATTTTTCTTCTTTCATGGTGCGTTTCTCGCCTTGTCTCTAATAGCAGCATAAATACTCCTTCGCCATAGTGGCTGGAAGCTTTGTTCAATTTGGTAAAGTTGTAGGAGAGAAAGGTATCTTTCGCTGTAGATTATTGACTCTCCATCATAGAACTACGCTGAAAGGTGAAACTAATAATCGCATAGCTGACAATATATTCTACACCCGATCCCCTCCTGAAGTGAGCGCCCTACTGCCGCCAAGTAACGCCAGTTCCGGAACGCCATCATCCACTTCATAAATCATCTATTGCACACACCTTGAAGTCCATCAAAGCCGACTATCTCTATTAGCTGCGAGTCCTCCACTCATGAAAGGGCCAGAGTCCTGAGCACCAAATAACACCATTTCCCTTCCTCCCCTTGTTGCCCACCAAGCGACAGACACCGCACTTCGTTCTACATCCATCTCTCCACTTTCTAGTACTTCCCAGAACCTCCTTTTGCAATGCTCCTTCATCCTACGGTCTGTGATCACATTCAGAACCTCGGCCGCTAGCGGTAGCCAGTCCTCCAATGTGCTTAGCTTCACGTTGGGCAAGGCGTCCAGAAGGGTAAGCAGCAATACGGCTTGTTCAGATAGTGGTATTTCCGAGGTCTTTGCATCAGCTTCAGACTTGAGTGCAACAGACACCGGAAGTGGCGAAGTTGCAGCATGTATGGCACGATGGTAGAGCATTTCTAATAATGTCTCCGCCATCATCGGTTGGGACTTTGAAAGAAGGTTTGGTGGCGTGCAAATTTGCATTAAAGCCTTGAAGGCGAACCTGAATTGCCTTGGGGATAGATTCGTAGGGAAAGAGGCAAACAAGCTTTCCACATAGAATGGTAGTATCTTCGCCGTAAGATCCGCGTTTTGCGGTGCTGCAAGCACAGCTAACATGGCGCTGTGTGCCGCTTCGAAGATCTCCATGAGATTAGCATTGGCGGTCGGCGACAAGTAAGGAGTGGCAGGTGTGACAATGAGGGAATCGGCATCCGTAGGGGTCAGCGCGAGAGTGAAATGCTCCGCGGTGTTGAGGTAGAATAAGTCGTGATTTCGCATGAGAGGGTGGCCAGGAATCTGCCCAGCTTGTGCAGGACAGATAGATCGTAAGAAGGAGGTGGCAGAAGCTGGGTATCGTGTAAGAATGTCCATGGAGGTCATATTAACAAAAGTGTATGCGGAAAAAGCGTTTGAACCTAGACGGGATGAAATGAAATGTATGTTTTTCAGAATCAAGAGACACCGAGTAGCAGTCATAGGAGCGTTCAGCGGCGAGGCAAGCACAGGATCAATCAATGTTCTCCCTAGTACTGCACGCAATGTGACGACCGTTGAAAACATTGCTGTCTTCAGGATCTGCCAAAGCACAGGAAATGTAACTCGTAGAGTCTCGGGAGAAAGATAAGTTGCCTCTTCCGAAGGGTCTACTTCAGAAAGCTTGTTCCGTTTCCATCTCTCTTGAATGTCCTCTGTAAATGCTAAGAGATGATCTCTGGCTTTGAGTACCTGTTCGGGGTGTGAACAATTTTCAAGAGCATGAGCAATGAGCCGAGATAATGGACCCATCGAGGTGATCAACGGCTTGGAGGCAAGCTTCTGCAACTGAAGAAATGAAGCAGATTTGGCCGCCCAGTCAAATTTCTTCCCAGCAACCTCTTTGACATCAAAATCTATTGCCTCGATAAAGTATCCTTCTTGGTAGCCTTCCGTGGATGTCATGGCTTTGATCATAACGGGGAGTAGTGAATTGTAATTCAACTCTCTGCGAACGACATCAGACAATAGCGGAAAGGAATGATTTAGAGCCAAGACAATAGGCTCAGCTCCCATGAGACCACTATTTGCAGGGGCATCTAGAGAAAGATTCACGGCTGTGACCATCGCGCTTTCGAGTGCTGCCAGTAAGTTGCTTGACATCCCTCGCCTGTCCTGGCTCTCCATTCCAAGCAAGACACCCGCAATTACCAGTGAATGTTGCCATCTCGGTGATCGCTCATCCAGGCCCTTTATTACAGCTTTTGCCCATTCATCACACCCGATGCCGCCTCCATGTCTCGGTTGGTATGCATCGTATGGCTTTTGGGGTCCTTCGAGCTGGTGCTTATGAACTGTGATAGCCGCAGTATTGTAAATACTGATGACTCGAAGGCAAATTCTCAAGCCATCAGTCTGACCCCAAATCGCCGGTGCAGACAGGAGATGCGAGGTGAGGAGGGTGACATTAAGGGGATTTGAAAGAGTCGTGAGAAGGGATGTGGTACTGGACAGAATCTTGTCAGTTTGCTCTAGGTTTGGAAGTCCTTGAAATGCACGAAGCACCGTGGTAAGAAGGCGATCCGCGGGCATGTTCCTATCTGCCCATCGATCTTGAAACTTGTGTTCTGTTGTTGAGATGAGTCGTGGTTGACTTTCCCGAGCTGGAGGACTGATTGTACTGTAGCCGAGGCATGATTCAGCCTTTCGCGTCGATCTACAGACCTCACCTTGACTTTGTGAACTAATGGAACGAACAAGGCTGAGGTAAACACAAACCCCGGAGCGGGATATTGTGAAAATGGCAGCGTTCAAGTAAGTTACTCAGACTACCTGCATGATTATATGCTAACATGAATGATAGTCAGCGGCTCCAGTCGACAGCGCCATTAGACTATGCGACGCCTCCATTCCCCTCGTTGTACTGGCCGTACATGGCAAAGCCAGGGGTCGCGAATTACCTTTACTACACTCACGATATCTGGCGTTATACACTACTCTGGACGCTCATCATATATGCCGTTTTCCATTTGGCGGTTGCAGGTTTTGCTGTGATGCGGCAGTTGGGAAAGGGAAGGCATGCTTGGCAATATGTTTGGGCTATACCGCTGGTGTATGCTATCGTTGCAGGAGTTGAAGCTCTTTTAGCGGGCAGTATCGTTGGTTTGATGTAAGTATCTTTTATCATCACCATATTAATATGGTGTGCAAATCAGACTAATATATACTCAAGCCTAGGAGCTGTTTACAATGCAGGTTACCTAAAAATGACGACTTGGCTACCATTCATTTGGGCGTTAATAAACGTCATGGTCTTGACCCTCTCATCATTTTCGTTCCAAGGAGCTCTATGAACATCTTTACTCATGTTTCGGAGCCTGAATTATTTTGAGATTCATCAAACCCTCTCCGCTGCAGACACAACTAGCTTACTCTCATCTGCGGGACGAGTCGGATCAGGCTCTTTGGGCTCAATCTTCTTGATAATTCGAGCAGGGTTACCGGCAACTACGTGAAATGCAGGCACATCTTTAGTGACTACAGATCCAGCACCAATCGTCACACCTCGACCAATCGTGACTCCGGGGCAAACAGTCACATTTCCACCAAACCAGCAGTCCTCACCAATATTGATGGGGCTTCCGAGTTCGGGACCTTTGATCCCATTTCTAAGAAAAGGATCTAGAGGATGCGTGGCTGCGAAGAAGGAGCAATTGGGCCCGATGAGAGTGCGAGCACCGATAGTGATCAAGCAGGTATCAAGGAACGTGCAATTGAAGTTGATGTACACTCCTTTTCCGAGCCTATGATGATGATGAGATATGTGAGGATATTGGTTATGTGTCACGTACCTAAGATTGGTCCCATAATCAACCTTCACGGGCCCATCTACGTATGCATCATCTGCGAGGAGTGCGGCGTCTTCCTCGGGAGTAGCACCGTGAGGAGGTAGAGGGGACTTGTCATCAATAATGCTAGTCACATGTCAACACACTGGAGGAATGGAATCTCATTCTTTCGATAGAGAACAATAGGAAGCTCGTTTAGGGGCCCGTACTCTCTCCATAGTTTTACAAGTTCCCTTCTCGATGCCTCCCCTGCTTGATTGAACCGGTGGCATGCATGATGACAGCGATTCCGCTTAACTGTCAATTCAGGTAAGAAAGCGTGGTACAGCTCTCCCCTCAGCATACGGGCTTCATTTTCGGCCTCATCGATTTGAGCCATGGTTTCGAAACTTGGTATAGAAATTAAAAAGAAGTAATGAAAAAATTGTTAGCTGTTCAAAAGGATAATTCTGCTGGCCAAGAACTCTAACAGTTCTAAGGTGGCTTATTAGCCACTGCTCCTCCACGCCGTTCGGTAGAATCTCGGGGGTTTAGACACAGCATGTGAGTGACAAGGCTGGGCAACCTCGTTTGAGGAATGTGTATCCATATCTAAAAATATTGCTAGTCCGCCAATAAAGACCTCTTTGTTCCTCCTAATCTCGAAACATATAATCTGAAAGCCATGGTACCTCCATACAAGACTTGACACGAAACACAACCATGCCTTCAGAAAGCGGCTCTGCGAATGGCTCCCTCGAAGACGAACCTACAAGCAGAACTTCTTCTAGACATACGGGCATATTCAATGAAGCAGCTGCTCTCATAAACCGCGGCGGGCTAGGAAATACTGTGAATTCGCACTCACTCTCCTCAACCCCCACAACAACACACTCCCAGCCAGAAGACATCCCTCACCTCCTCTCCCTCTACGAAAAGCAATTCCTCCCCCATCAACCTCGTTCCCTCTCCGGCATAGCTGTGCGAGCTTTCCTCCTGGGCTCAGCTCTTGCCCTCTCTTCAACTCTCTCAATCTACCTCCTCTGGACCCAGAACCCCCTCTGGCGCGCCCCCTTCTTCGTAGCCACGCTCTCTACGTTCCACTTCCTCGAATTCTACACCACGGCCCTGACAAACACATCCAATGCTCAGATCTCGTCTTTCCTGCTCTCCTCCAATGGATCTGCATATAATATCGCACATACAGCTGCATTTACCGAGACGATACTGTCGCATATCTTTCTTAAGCCTATACTTCCAGAGGAAGCACATATAGCAGTTCTAGTCCTGGGTTTACTGTTTGTAGGCGTAGGACAGTATGTGCGAGCCATAGCTATGCTTACAGCCGGCTCGAACTTCTCGCACGTAGTCAAATCTAGAAAGGCACAAGAGCATGAATTGGTCACGACGGGGATCTACTCTTTCTTCCGCCACCCAAGCTATTTTGGCTTTTTCTGGTGGGGAATAGGGACACAGTTGGTGTGTGGGAATGTAGTCTGTTTAGTGGGGTATGCTGTGGTATTGTGGATTTTCTTTAGCAAGAGGATTAAGGGAGAGGAGGAGTTTCTTGTGGAATTCTTCAAGGATAATTATGTGGAGTATAGGAAGAAGACGAGAGTCGGAATTCCTTTTATTAAGTAGGACGAGCGCAAAATTCGGTCATTGGTCACCTGGTAGCATAGCGAAGGATTAATATAGAGTTCCGTCTGTTTTGGTGATAATGATATCCATTCTTTCCCCCTCTTAAATTCGAAACGCTGTGGTATCTGACTCTCGCTGTCTATCCTGCAGGTCTATCGACCAGACCACAAACATCCAAAGTACTCCAAAATACAGATGCCCCGCCGCAATGCCATGCCCGAAACATTACACAAAAGGCCAATGCGAATTGCCCAAACCTGAGCGTACCCAGGGACAAGACCGATCTTCATGGAAGGCCACGGTCTAAATGCAGAAAAATGCTGTTCAATAACGAAATCACATGTGGCCTTCTTGTTCTTCCAATTCTCTCATGTACTTTACAAACGTCTTCTTGTGTATCTACCGTTTTGTTAGGATGGGAGGTTTACATAAGTCCATAGGACTTACCAGTCCGGCATATTTTCCCTCTCTCGTGACACAGACATATCGGAGGCCAAGCTTCACAAAACACTCATATACCAGATCCATTGGTGATCGGACATCTAGTGCCAATGGTGCCTTGTTTTCTGGATTTAGTATTATGAATGCGAACATGATGAGCCGACCACTTACTGGGTCAATATACGGGGTAAAGTCAGTTGGGTCAGTTATCAGGTCGTCATCGGAATAATTGCTAGTCTCGGTACTCATCACGCACACAGTGCCAGGCTCGTCGTCCAGATTATCCAGAGCATATTCTAGATCGGGGGCGGGAATGAGACCGACAAGGACTCCATCCCTGATAATTGGGAGCCCTCCATCGACTTCGCCAGCACGGTGCAAAATCTCGAGTTTGTGACGAAGAGTGCTAGCATCTACCTTTGATGATTCGCTAACATCGATGATTCGTTCATGTCGGATACGGGGAACGATGTCATCTAAGTATGAGGTGAAAAGAGGCTTGTGTTTGTTATTCAGAAAAGGGTATGAATTCATGTTCGTTAACAGATCCTAAGAAGCGTTAATGATCATGGAAATAGGAGCAAGGTTGATGGTGCTTACATAAATGCTCAATGGTTCCATAAAGTCCGCCGTCCATTTTGCTACAAGAATAGCAAGTGAGAAGGGTAGAACATAGTCGAGACTGCCTGTAAGCTCGAAGAGAATGACTGCTAGAGTTACAGATAATCTAGTAACTCCGCACATTGTAGAGCCTGCTGCAATAAGAGCATAAACACCAGGAGTGATGCAAGATTGACCAGTAACATGTGCGGCACAGTTTCCGAAGATTGGCGATGTTGGAAACCGAAGAACTATCCATTGAATTATGTGGCCGATAAGACGTCCACCTAAGCCACCAACCACCATGGAAGGCACATATATTCCGGCCGGAACTTTCTACAGAAAAGTAAGCAAATTTCCAAGGCTTGTCGTCACTTTGTTTTACGAGACCACAGAGTAGGGACTAGACTTACAATTCCGAAAGTAATGATTGTGAGAATGCCCTTGATAAAAAAGGCGATCGCCAGCTGTAATACAACCGGAAATATCTGGTCCATATCAGCAGGACAGAGACCTAAGTCATCCGGCTTATTGATATCACATGGACTCGCCAAGTTGAAGAGTAGTTTCGCGACTGGGATTTTGGTGAATTGATTCCAGTAGCTGACTAGCCCAGTGAGCACAGCAACCATCATGACTTCTACGAGTGGCCATTTCTTTACAACAGGTATCTTTCTGAAAGATTGTGCCCATGAGCGTGATGCCTTGATGAAAATTGCACCTGTAGCACCGCCAAGCGCACCGACCAGAATGAAAGCCGCAATCTCGAAGAACTCCCAGTCCGTAAGATATCTTACTTCGAACATGACGATTTTGTTAGTTCCGTATGGGTTCAAAAATTTCAGGGTCAGGGCAGCGGTGATACAACAGAAAAATGTCCTAAATAGGGTTTTCGCGGGGAAGAAGTAAGCAACCTCTTCGAGACAGAATAGTACCCCACCGATAGGGGCCCCGAAAGCGACAGCTACTCCTGCTGCTGCAGCCGCTGACAAGACTTCTCTGCGTTTGCCATCGTTTCCGTCATATTTGGAGAATAACCGGCATGCGATGTTCCCGACACAAGTGGCAATATGAACGAAAGGTCCTTCTTTTCCTAAGCTTAGACCAGAGGCAACACTCAAGATGAGGGCAATAGTTTTGATGATGAGCGTTTTCAGACCAAGAAATCCGTGAAGCACGAATCCACTGAGAATGACCCGAACTTCAGCAACTCCACTCCCAGCAGCCGAATAGTAGACCATGGGAGGACCCAACTCAAATTCGATAGCAGGTTGTGGACTGTTGCCTCCATCTTCCTGAGCCGGGGCAGGGCGAACAGCTGGGGCAGCGAGATTTTCGTCTAGAGTTGACATATGATAGGTAGAAGGAACGACAGTTTTAGTGGTAAGAGTCAAGAGGCAAGACAGTGTCGAAAATGCAACCACTAAGAATACGAAAATACCAAATTCGGTAAGCTGTTCGCTGACTCCTGGAATCTTGACTAAATTTGACCATGATTCCCAGGCCTGACAGCGCCCACCTTCCGGACAGCAGTGCTAAACAGCAAGTTAGTTGTCTTGTAAGAGTAGAATGAAGTATGCCTGTCGTCCTCATTGAATGGTGTCAAGGGTTGTTCAGTGTGCAAGAACGGAAGGGATGGACAGCAGAAGTACTGGCTGGCAGTGGGAGGTGATGACAACACTTTGTAGCAAAATAAGGCAGGCAAAGTCATGGGCCGAGCTCATACACAGCGAAACTTCCACTTACCTTTTCACTAATCAGAAATCCGGTGGTACAATATCCGTCTTTCCAGTCGAACACGGGAGCTTCGGACACATCCACCGCATAGGCAATGATAGCAGTCAGGCAACCCACCAAAGCACTCAATATCCAACCTTGTGTACCGTCGAAAAACGCTTGCATTCGCCCTCTTATATCTTTCCGGGCCCGCAGAGCTTTAACTCTGTATGTATCCGCAATACTATCGTGTACCCAATCCGTCGAGGAGAACTGATCATACCACACGCGTTCATCAGGGAAGAGGGACCCTTTCGATTCTCTCATCTGATCTTTGAATTGGGGATGGGAGGACAAGGCGGCTGCCAGACGGTGACTCCATGACCCAGCACGACTATGGTGTCGAACAGTTCGTAGACTTCCTGTTATGATGTTAACGTGCTACTACAGCGGAAATGGGGGTATTTTTATCCTACCACTAGCGCTATGATGCCTCGAGAGTCGAGGCTTGCTTGTCTCTGTGGCAGATTGAAGTCGAATACGGGAGCGGCCCGCACTCTGTAGCAACGGAGTTCTTTCATCTCCCGCTGAAATGTTGCTGTGTGATCGTTGTAAATCGGATCTCCTGAAAGTCGGAGAAGGTGGCGAAGAGGACTCTGCGGAGCTGGGGAAGGCTTGTGTCATGGTCAGGTCTTCGAGAAACGGACCAGAACGACCGGATGGTCTTTTACGGGAGGACATGGCTGTTCGCAGATACTACATGCTTTATGAAGCATATGTATTCCCGTAAGGGTGGGGGATTTATCAAGCTGCTTGATCTGGGACCAGAACAGTACTTATGAATAAAGTTCTGCCAAGAGTGAATGGAGGGTTGGTGAGGAAAGAAAGGTATCCATCGTCGGTGGGGATGGAGGTGTGAAGGTGCCCTGGTGGAGGAGGACAAAAGGTTCAGGTTCAGGTTCAGGTTGTGATTGAGATGGGGCTGACCTTCCGTAATTATTTACGAAGCCACACCTACCCACCCGAGTGCTGTATCTTGCCTGCCTACCTAGCTCTGATCATGGGGCAAAAGAGTCAATGTCTTGCCCATCAGCTATACTTACTCATCGGGCGGATGATTTTCTGACACAGCGCCGTGGCTTTGCGAATCAAGAGCGGAACAACCGCACCATTTAGCTGGGTACGAAGTAGAGTTCTCGTACTTGTCGGTGTGAATGCATAAGTAGTTAAGTAGCCTTGTAGGTATGAACGCATGAGAGATGTCTTGTGGTGTGTTGTGGGTTGCACAGGTCACGAGCTTGCAAGCTACTACCTATTAGCAGCTGGGAATGGAATGGAATGTTTTGCCATTGTCTAGGCTAGAGTCTTGTCCGTATGCTGTGGTCTTGTGCAGTGCGACACAGGATGAGTTACACGACCTCTTCTCTCTGACTTCTGATATCTAGAAAGATAAGTAGGCGTTGTTACTTTTAATTTACCTATCATTTATCACTCATGATCATGGAAATGCCTAGGGTTCACCACTCATCCACCCATGATCCAGCGGCATGGGGTTTCCAGGACAAGCTGCAGCTTTCTCAGACCATTTGATATAGGTATGTATAGTCTCGAAAGACATTGGCAGTGGGAAAAGAAAGGAGTGGGAAACATCTTTTAATACAGCCAGCAAAATGTAAGGCTAATAGAGTATGTCCTAAAAAATTAAAGAAATATACTTTATTTATATGCATCAAACGCTACAGCCGCAACAATGATCGGAGGTATCCTCCTCCAGCTGCTTCCGCTGTCTCTTAGCTTAGGGGTCTTTCCCCCCAGCTGCCCCCTCATGCAGTGGCGCTTTTAGTGCTTCTCCACTGTTCGACTTCCCTGGAATGCACGAATCTCGGCCGGCGAGGCTGTATAACACTATGATAGGTACGCTAGATACGCTGAATATACTACTGTATGTACAGGCACCAGATCCCTGGAAATTCCGGAAGCACAACGCCAATAGCAATTTCGTAGTCTTACCTAGGTACCTACCTACGGCGCTGCTGGCACCTATCAACCAGTCGTGCAAGCCTGCATGCTTGACCACTACTTAAATGCCATGTTGAGCCGCATATAAGTAGAGTATAAATTCTCTTGAACCACTAGGTTATCAGACCGTTATCTTAGGACACAATGAGATCAGTACCGTTGAAGTCGAGGTGTGTTGTTGTGTCCAAAGCCATCCAGCTGCCAGCTGTTGCATGATTCCCGAGCTGCGCAATTTATCTCCCCATCGCCTTCATCTTGCACTTATCCCACGTTCCTGGTCGCCACCAATAGTGGCCAGTGTTGCACGACAGTTCCTGTTCAACCAGATATCACCCATATCATTCTCTTCTGCCTCTCTAGGCCAATATGCCCACCAACCCATATCCTCAATTCCTGCTCTTAGGCGACTCAATTCTTCAAAATGCTAGCCTTCTTCGAGATAATTTCTCCTTCGTGTGTGGCCTGCAAGAACGTACGTAGCCCCAAGTGATGAACAGTCATCTTCACTTGCTTGCTTAGCCACATATTATTCTCAAGTATAGCCAAGAAAGCTGACCTTTTGTACAGATTGTCTTCGAAGACTCGATGTAATCAACAGGGGACTGGTGAGCATGACCATAAAGTGACCCAAAGTAATTGCGAAGCTGATATTCGATATCCGTAGAGTGGATACACTACAGCGAATGTGCTTGAGATATTGCAACATCTGCTTCCCTCACCTACGTGTGCCAAAGTGGACTATATAGTAAGTCAGAGAGAGAATTCGCATTGCAGGCCCACAATGCAGAATCTCTAGAGACCTGTTCTTACCCGCCATACTTACCACGTTTTTCCCACACATACATATCATATACAACTCATCCCTTGACCTTTTTGTTGCTTTCTAATTAATGATTATAGCTCATCCTCCTTGGTGCCAATGACGCATGCCTGCCACACAGCCCAAGTGGTCAACATGTGCCTCTCCAAAGCTACAGAGAAAACCTGAAAACCATTCTCACTCACCCGTCAGTCACGGCTCACAAGGCAGCTATCCTCTTAGTCACTCCTCCACCTGTGCATGAGACCCATCTTCAAAAAGAGGATCTTTCCAAAGGCTATCCAGCAGTGACTCGGCTTCAAACCGTAACTGCTCAATATGCCGATGCTGTTAGAGAGATTGCAGCCGACAGCAAGGACCAGAATGTCATTTTGGTCGATTTGCATGCTGCGTTGATGGACGAAGCTGTCAAAATCACCCCCGGATACGTTCCAGGCAAGTCGATGCTAGGATCACTGGAAAGTGGTGACAATGTTGGGTTAAGACATCTCCTTCTCGATGGACTGCATTTTACAGGTGCTGGCTATAAAGTGTTCCTCGACGCTGTGGTACCACACGTTGGGAAAGGATGGGCCGATGAGCCTTTTGACAAGCCCGTCTGGATATTTCCGTGAGTGATAAGCATGTCTAAATTTTTGATGTAGAGTACTGACTTCTGCAGGCATTGGTCTATTGCTCCTAGGATTGATAAGAAGTAAAATGGAAGACGCCGGCTGCAGAAGTGGTGCTTAACTTAACAAGACAGCAGTAACGCAAATAAGGAAGCATGGAGCTCTAGATTAGAAAGCCACAATCAAAATCAAAATCTACATCAGAACTATTTATACATACCTAGCCTCCTAAGTAACGCATTTTGAAGAAATCTATGACCATGAAGTTTTACGATTGCAAACAATTAAATATAGTAAATCCTCCCAACTCGAAAAACTCATATCGCAGTATCCCTGCAAAAAAATCCGGGGAGCACTGTAAAGTGCGGGATGTGCTGTGCTATACGTTTAGCCGGCTTGCTTTAGACATCATTTCGCTGCTAGGCGTGTTGCACCTGCCAAACCTCATTGCAAATGCTATTCGATCTTCTTCTCGGCCATTTGAAGACAAACTGCCATTCTGCCATTCTTTCCGCGATACTACAATCCTCCCTCCAGTAATACACATCACATATCAGACGATTATCGTCACTACACTAGATCTCCCATCACTGCCTATCTTGTAACATCTCCAAACTCTAGAAGACTCCCTTACATATCTCGACTCTTCCACGTTCGGTGTCGACTCAAATTCTCAGATCACACAACCAATATCTACAACAGATAGGAACATCAAATACATCTCGTTTGAGAGCCTCACGGCCTTCCCTTGCCAACCTCTGCCAGCCAACACTCTGCGGAGTGACCGCTCCTTTCTGGACGTCAAGCCTCCACACCCAGCAATAGATACCGCTACATTCCTTGACCAATCCGAAGCACTGGTGTCAGAAGCTTCAACGGCCATCGGTCGCAGGTCGATGCGGTGGAGGAGTTGAACATCGGGAACCTTTGCTTGGAATAAGGGACGATACAAGGGGGCATCTGCTGGTGGGGTACCAAGGCAGTCTAGAAGGGTGAAAATTGGAGGTCGACAAGACGTGACCTGGGTTCTATTGAACACACCTTCTATGGGTGTTCGTATCTTCCCCTGCGGCATCGACATTCAGACAAGATCTGGAAAGGGCGATTCTCAAAGCTACTATCACTACCTCCATTCCTTTGGCAAGTGTCAGCAGAGTTGAAGTTCGACAACAAAATCACTAGGGCAATTGGGCAGAGGGTTAGTATTTCCACGACTAATACATCATCCGGAACTTAAACACATCTGGAAGCCTCCCATCAGTCGTCAGGTACACAAACGTAGTTTTGGCATGGATTCGCAGTTTGCCGCTACAAGAGAAGAATTATACCATGTTCAGATGGACGTCAAGCACGTCCAGGCTGTACAGAACAATCATGCTGATCGACTCTTGAGGTTGGAAAAACGCCAGGCAGATGACGCCGCCTTGAAATCTGTTTGGGGTACAAATCAGCCTTTCCCAGGTGTTCTCGGCGGCACACCACAACAAGGTATGCTACTTACTACAATATCCATTTACGAATATGCTGATATGTCATTAGGACCAGTCCAAAATCCGTCTACAGATGTATTTGACGATTTTGATGACGAGCAGGGACAAAATATCCTTGGTAGTCTCCAATTGGAGCCGGACGAGGAGCCAGTTAGACGGGGTGCATCACGGGCGAACAGTGTTAGATTTGATGTGAGTGCCTTGCAGGGTTCAAACTGGGCAGCTGGATCACGAAATTCTGGTGACTTCGGCCCCATCCGCCCCAGCAGTGGCTTTGGAAGCCATCCAATGACTGAAAGATCATTGTCACACAAATCAGATGGTCGTCATAGTTCAGCAGGCCATTCAGTTCATTCCATGCATTCCGTTCCGTCTGGTAGGACAAGCAGTCTAGGACTAGATACAAACTTTATCATTGGCGGCCCTGACGATGATTCTCCTCTCAATAATATGCCTGATCCACCCCCGGGACTGTTCATTCTTGGAACTGTGCCTTCCATAATACGATGCTGGTTGACGACTAATTTCTCGCACAATGCCCTTCTTTATGCCACTGTCTGTACCGGATCCCAAAGATCGATCCTTGATTACACACTTGTGAAGGACCTGGGATTAATGGATCAGGTACACAAGGAAAAATCTACAGGCCGTCACACCATCAGGTTGCCCGTCTATCTCCCAGAAGCAATCATTACACAACCAATATCTCGATCGAGCAGCCCGGTACCTCACCTCCCAACTCTTTCGGCTGACTTCGAGATCGTTGGGATGTTTCAGCGAAGCGGCTCAGACTATAAGAAGGGTATCCGGGTCTTCTTGGGGAGCGATACTCTCCGAGCACACAATGCGGATATCATGTTCTCCCAGAATCTCATGACTCTTTATGGTGATGATAGGAACAAGCTGTCTGTTCCGTTCGTTAGACCTGAGGATGAAAACACGTTTAAGAATTTATGCACCGCCAACATCCCTCCAGAGAAAAACGAACTCAAGGCAACTGCTCCGCCGTTCACCCCGACTGAGTCTAAGCAAACAGTTGCACCAACACCTGATGCCATAACGTTGGCTTTGGAATCTAAGGAGAAGAAGGCTAAGAAGATCAACCTGATTGATGGACAGCACACGCCAACAACAGAGCCAGCATCACCTTTTACCTCCAATTTTGCTGCTAATCTCAATAATCGCGAGAGGGCTTCCAGTGTGAAATCTGAAAGTGTTGGGGTCAATGGGAGTGTGTCAGATTCGGATAAGCAGCACGTATCAGAAAACACGACAGGAGAATCTGATGCGGGCGATACCACAAACACGGATTCTGCTCGTCGGGAATCTGCCACTGGGATATGGGGATCGTGGCGGCAAACCGGGACATCTATGAACGGCAGCGAAACCGAGTCAATCAGCGGGTACCAAAGAGCTACTAGAGGAGGACGAAGTATGAAGGTCCTCAAACCTTCAAAGGCTAGTTCTGTATCTACAGTGGTGCCACCTCGATCTTCATCCACAGCTCGACCCGGGGCAGCTTTCGAACCTCCTCCGCCATCTCGCCCATCTGGAGAGTTACGCCGGAAAAGCCAAGCTGGTGGTTTGGAAAATGCGCCTTTGAAATGGGAATCAAAGAGGGCTGGTGCAGAAGAGCAGAAAGCTCCCAAAACAATCGCTACAATTGCTCGATCGTCAAATCCAATAGGAGGTGCGTCGGCCTTTGCATGGATGAATCCAAGCAAGCCGAAGGCATCGGCTACGACAGCTGAATAGAGTAGACCTACATTGCTTCAGAGCAAGTACTTTGGCACAGAATTGAAGCCCGCATTTATGTAGGCAGGATTTCGGTAGATGAATAAAACAAAACAAAACATTTTAAATACTCAAATGCTGATGGCCATAACCAGCATTCTATAATGTTCTTGATCGTTTACACTTTGTATCCAGAAGCAAGAGCACGCTGAACAACTTCAGCTTACTAAAATTTCCGAGGTTTCCAAGATGCACTAGATGCGACAATATCGATGCGACTCGGAATGCTCCGATGTCTTACCTAGTAGTGCCTCCTTATGTAACTTGACGTAGAGTTCCCTCGTGTTCAGAATGACTATTTTTAACACAAGACGTCTTCAGATGAGGCTCATTTTCGTCCCATGTTGTGCATAAATCTCGTGCACCGCATTAGCCCCTTATGGCTCCTGCGACAAAACAGGGGTCTCACGAAAAATAACTGCCCGTGACATGTAACTTGAACATCAACACCACGACTCAATCTCACGCGCGTCTCTCTCTACCGTGACCTGCGAGACTCAATCCAGTGCAGTTTCCAAACGACAATAAATACTAGGTTGCTCCGGACCAAACGCCACGATGTCAAAAACAACTATAGCTATTATCGCTGCTGTCAGTGCTGCAACTGGTGCTGGTGTTACAGCAGCTATGTACTCTACGCGCTCTGAGAAAAAGATCCAAGCAGCTCAATCTTCAACAGCGGTTTCCGCGACTTCTACTACTTCTGTCCCTGCGCCTGTCCCCGGAGCAGTACCTATACCCGCACGAGATATCATTTCACCCGTTGACCCTTCGGGCCTCTTCCAATATGGTTTCCCTGGCCCGGTAGCAGACCTCGCAACTCGAAATGCGCTCGTCTCCTCCTACGACCGCAGGTTACGCAATCCCTCTTGGGTAGCAGAACATATCACTCCGACCTCTCTGGCCACCTCCAACGGCGACCGCAAACATAGTGTTTTCGCCGAGGACCCAGCGGTACCAGAGAAGTTTAGAGGAAAGCTAAAAGATTATTTTCGCTCGGGATACGATCGAGGACATCAAGTTCCAGCCGCAGACGCAAAATGGAGTCAGGAGGCAATGAACGATACTTTTTACCTCACAAATATGTGTCCGCAAGTGGGAGAGGGATTTAATAGGGATTACTGGGCACACTTTGAAGACTTCTGCCGACGCTTAACGCAACGATATCCTTCTGTGAGAATTGTCACGGGACCGTTATATCTACCTAAACGCGACGCAGTGGATGGAAAATGGAGGGTTTCGTACGAAGTTATTGGGAATCCACCTAATATCGCGGTGCCGACTCATTTTTACAAGGTTATCTTTGCAGAGGATGGGACTACCAGTGGGCCAGTGGCAGTAGGTGCTTTTGTGCTGCCTAATGCACCGATACCCAATTCAAAGCCGATTACGGATTTCGAGGTGCCGGTTGAAGCGGTGGAGAGGGCGAGTGGACTGGAGTTCGCGAGCAAGCTGCCGGTGCAAAGACGGAAGAGGTTGTGTGCTGATACGGTGTGTGCTTTGGTTATTAAGGAGTATGCGGATAGGCAGAAGGCTTTCCAGAAGGAGAAAGGTGTTCCTACAAGGACAAGTCCGAGGAATTAAGATGGATATTGTTTGAAATCTGGGAAAGGTTTAGAGAGATGGATGTCCGCAAGGATATTTGGGGAAGATCTGAAGAGAGCATAGCATTATAGCATGGCGTTTGTTTCGGCGTGCGTTTGCATTGTAGTTTCTAGCATGTCACAATAGCATACCCAGGAATAGTTTCTGATTCAAAGACGCCTGAATTTTCTGCTCCTATCCACCTTATGAAGGTCCTACAAACGCCATTCTGTTTTACATGTGCTAATCTCGCATTTTATATGCTGTATTATCTCGCACGAGTATATTTTCCTTTTCTCTGCTCCATTTGCAGACTCTCTTCTTGACTTGGTAACGGCCCTCTTCTTCTCACACTACCACCAGCAGTAGTAGGCTGCGAATCTTCTCTATACTCAGGCGTCCCCATACCTGGTATCCCGAAAGGAGGTGCACCCAAACCTGGCGGTGGAGGAGGAAACCCTGCTCCAAAGCCCGGTGGAGGTGGAAAACCAGGTGGTAGCATTCCAGGTGGTAAAGGCGGCATTTGGCCAGGAGGTGGAACTGGCAATCCGGCTTTCTGCATCATCTCAGCCAGCTTGGCAAAGTCAGGTGGATGATTTGGATCCAAGCCGGGAAGAGGAGGTGGGACGCCGCTGGCAAACATAGGAGGGGGTGGAGGTGGTGCATTCCCCATGCCTGGAATCTTGGGTGGACCACCAAGTTGTGGTAATGGTAGACCTGGAATCCCTGGAAATCCGGGTAGTTTAGGGGGCATTTTCTGGTCAACAAGACCTTCTGTCTCGTCTTCCATTTCCTGCTCTTCCTCTTCCTGTCTTTGACGACGTCCACCGCGACGATCCCATGTCCCTTGAGCCTCGGCAGCAGCTTCTCCAATGTGATGTCTATCGTTGGAAATGTCAGTATCGCCTGGGCGAGCACGGGTCCAAAATTTGGTCGTGCGATCGTTGGAACCCGAAGCAAGAATATGACCCAGAGGATGCCAGTCTAACGACCATATTGGAAATTCGTGGGCGTGGTTGATTTTATGTGCTGGATAGATGGTCTGCGCTGGAGCCGTAGAAGGATCAGGACTATCATAAGGAGCCACAGTCTGAGGTGTCCCAGCTGGGGTATTTGGCTCGTCTAAAAGATAATGAAATAGTGTTCCGTCGCCGCCTCCAGTACTCAACATAGAGGAGTGAATTGGATGCCAGGTCAAAGTCGAGATCTCTTTCTCGTGACCTTTGATGAGGCAAATATCACGCATCATCCGGAGGTCGAATACACGTGCTGTTTGATCTCGTGCTGATGACGCCAAGCATTGCCCTCTGACTCTTTCAAAGACTGTTTTGGTGATGGTATTTTTGTGACCATGAAGAGTCGTTAGGCAACGACCTGTCCGAGGGTCCCATAACTTGACAAGATGATCTTTTGATCCAGAAACGAGTAGTCCTTTGGTAGGATGCCAGTCAACACTCTTTGCATCCCAGCCGTGGCCAGTCAAGATCGACTCCTCAACTCCTCCGGCGAAATCAAAAATCTTAAGCGTCGAATCATCGGAGGCTGTGACAAATTTCGAATCATTCGGACTGAATGCAATATCTCTGATGGCATCGTTGTGTCCCTGGATGACTTTGACATTGTTGAAATTCGGCTGCCAGTACTTGATCAGTCCGTCGTGATCAGCTGACACCAGCCAGTCATCAGAGTGAGAATAAGACACAGCTCGGATTGCTACATCATGTGCTTGCATGATAGTCTCGAAGTTGAATCCCGTTCCATTCCATAGGGTAAACTCGCCACTGCTGGATCCGGTGAGTAATCTTCGACCTTCCGGAGTCCATCGAACAACGTTAACTGGGTGTTTGTTTTTGTTTAGAGAGGCGTGAAGAAAGCGCGAGGGAATGGTGTCTGCTGGATTTCGTACTCTTGCGAGTGGTGGAAGCATCTACGCTTGTCAGCGGACTTCTCCAAAAGAGCATGAAGACTTACATCAACGATATAACTCGGACTAGGTCGTTCCATTTCCCCTTGATAGCCTCCCTTAAAACGAGGCTGGCGATTTCTCATCCAGTGCACTATGGTTGATCCATAGTCTGTGACAGGCCCTATTTTGAGTCAATATCTTCCATTTGTGGGTTTCGTATCCAAAGTATAGAAACGTGAAAAGCTGCCAAAGAGTTTGCCAATAAATAGCCTAGACGGATCTTCGAATATATTCATGGCAATCGTCTACCGGAGCTGCTTGGCCAAATTTTCAACATCTTTTCGATGGGACTATGCGTATAACATTCGCACTGAGTCCTTGAAGATAGACCAAAGTCTGAATATATGCTAATTCCTCCTAGATTTCTGCCTCCCAAGGAAAATAATCAATCGAAAAGAGACAAACAGAGAGCTTACTTACGTCTACCACGTCCTCTGATGAAAACACCGCCGCCGCCGCCACCACCACCACCTTCATAGCCTCCTCCACCTCCTCCTTCCTGACCTCCACCTCCATAATTGCGCTCGCCTCGTTGTTCGTATGCCATCTTATCACCGTGTCATTCTTGGGGATTGTGTTGGAACGATTAGGTTGCGCCTCGAAGTAAATGACTTTTATTTGGGACCAAACTCGTAGAGATTGTGCCAGGAATTCACTATTACACACAAGTAATTGTCCCGTCGTCTAACAATATTGCAAATAATGATCACGTTTTGTTAGGCTAGGGTCTCAGCTTTCATCCCAAGCTGCGGCTGCGTCAAGGGTTTCCAAATATTGCGGCTATGGAATAATAGTTTTGCCTAGCCTCCGGCCACTGCTTTGCCCGACTTCCGTCCACCCCATCTTGATCATCCCTGCCATCCTGTCCCCTCGCCCCTCACTTCCTCAGCGGACTCCCAACAGGCAATTCAACCAGACCAAATCAGTTACACTTCATCCATCGATCGGTCCAATTGCATGCAGCCGCAGCAACATGTAGCTTTCCTCTCTTCCGTATTGCTTCATTATCTTTTAACTTTTCCTTCTTTCAACTCATTTTACTTGCGGAGGTTACCTCTCCTGTTTCACACTACCTTGCCCCGCCACGTCCCGCTTTCTTGGTAGAGCTGTTTCCCTGTTGTCAAATACTCTCTATCTTTCCTTTCGTCAGGAGTTCCCTCCTCAAAGTTATCTCCAGGACCCAGCAGAATTCAGATCGCACGGCTAGCAGAGTTGATGAATTACTTCAGATAAACTCGAAATGGTCTCAACCACTGATACTGCGACTGTCTCGGGTTCCAACGTCTCTGCAGATGCTCCAGTCAAGCGAACAGGCCATTCACATGCCAAACCTATCCTCAATGGCCTTTCCATTCCACAGCCTCTCGCGCCTCTACGCACGCACATGAAAAAGAAATACAGACATGTTGCTGCTGTGCATTCGAAGCCCAGGACTTCATGTCTTAGTCACGACTCCGAGTCAACTCCAAGTTTCCTGGGTTTCAGGAACTTGATGGTAATTGTGCTTAGTGCGTTGTGTTCTCGAAAAATTGGCTGGCATCGCTGACTTTTGCTCCTAGTTGTTGGCAACTTGCGATTGATGATTGAGAACTACAAGAAGGTAAGTAATTTGTGACTCTGAAACATCATTTGCTAAGTAGATGCAGTATGGAGTCCTGATCTGTATACGATGCCACGATTATCGACGACAAGACGTACTTCTTGGCGCTGCCCTTTTTTTCATAATACCATGCCATCTCTTCCTAGCATATGTTGTTGAATTGGTAGCTGCACAACAAGCCAGAACAGAGCTTCGGAGTGTGAAGAAGCGTTCCGGGACAGCCACACCTGGAGGGAGTTATATTGCATCCGATGAAGAGCGCCGAAAGTTTCAATCTACTTGGGTTCTAATTGCTTGGATCCACGGAATAAACGTGTCACTTTGTTTGCTGATAACTTCGGTCATCGTATATTTCTTCATACACCATCCTTTGATTGGCACATTGAGCGAGGTTCATGCCATCATAGTCTGGTTGAAAACTGCATCGTATGCTTTCACAAATCGAGATCTTCGGCATGCATATCTCCATCCCTCAAAACGAGAGGAAGATGCTCTCCCAGAAATATACTCGCAATGTCCGTACCCCCAGAATATTACGCTCAGTAACTTGACGTACTTCTGGTGGGCTCCAACTCTGGTTTACCAACCAGTCTATCCTCGGACAGAAAAGATCAGATGGGTGTTTGTGGCTAAGCGAATGGCCGAGGTATTTGGATTGAATGCCTTCATGTGGATTGCTAGTGCTCAATATGCTGCTCCTGTACTGCGTAACTCGCTAGACAAAATGGCTTCCTTGGACCTACCCTCAATTCTGGAGAGGCTGATGAAACTTTCGACTATTAGTCTGGTCATCTGGCTTGCTGGATTTTTCGCCTTATTTCAATCGTTCCTCAATGCGTTGGCTGAAGTAATGAAGTTTGGCGACAGAGAGTTCTATACAGATTGGTGGAATAGCCCTAGTGTCGGGGTGTACTGGAGGACCTGGAACAAACCAGTCTATCAATTCATGAAAAGGCATGTCTTCTCTCCACTCATTGGTAGAGGCTGGAGCAGTGGTGCAGCGAGTATTGGTGTTTTTGTATTCTCAGGAGTTCTGCACGAGTTACTCGTGGGTATACCGACCCACAACATAATAGGTATGTGCCATATCATTCATATATAAAGCTCTACACTGACATGTTTAGGTGTTGCTTTTATTGGCATGGTAGCTCAATTGCCACTGATTGCCATCACAGCGCCCTTGGAAAAGATGCAAGGCATTAATGGACGAATCATTGGAAATTGTATATTTTGGGTTTCATTCACACTCATTGGACAACCTCTAGCCGCTCTTTTGTACTTCTTTGCCTGGCAAGCTAAATATGGGACTGTCAGCAAGACCGCAAGAACATAATGTACTTAGTCCCCTCCTGGATAGACAAAACTGTAGCTGTTATGGCTTTTTATTTCTCATGATACGCGGTCATTCTCGGCACTTAATTCTGCCATCAAACCCCCTTTATCCCTCTTCTTCGCATCTTTTGCTAACCGATCTGCGATAAATTTCGAAAGCTCCTTAACTCTGACGCCAGCAATGCTCACACAATGCAAAACCATCACAGCATCAATAGGTGCGCCTCCCAACTTGGCGATCTGACACACCTCCCCATGTCTGTTCATCCCTACAGTCAAGCTGCCTTCTCGTAATTGCTCTTCCAGGAGATCAGCATCCAACAACACCTTCTCCTCGCCCACAGCCGCAGGGCCTAATATCCCTTCCCCATAAATACTAAAAGTAACACAAAACGGAAAATGTAACAAGCTCAACGGTACCGGTTCCCTCTCCCTTAATGTGTATACCGTCACGGTCTCTCCTTCGGTACTAGTATCCGGCTTCCTAAAGTGCTGCAGCGCTGCAATAACAGCTATACAACTAGCATCGACCAAATTTCCATCATGGGATAGCACATGCACATCAGCGCGAATAGACCATACTTTTGAGCCTGATATAAGGCAGAGAGATTCAGTATCTAGAGCTCCAGAGCGACGAATCGTCTTCTCGAGGAGCCGCGAGAGTAACATTTCTGCTTGTGAGGGACGATTGGCTTCGATTGAAGGGGAGGTCATGGGTGAGAGCTCGGTAGTAATTGTGAAGAGGCCGTCGAAGGGGCGCTCGGGGTAGGGTGTTACTACTTCTGCGGAGATTTGGGTATGGATTCTAGGAGAGGGGAGTTAGTGGGGTTAGTTAATGGTGTTGATGAATTGGTTTGTGTATATAGAGAGCAAGGCTGAAGGGATCATACCGTGTCTTCCCTAGTCTGACATCTGCGATTCCATAATTGTCTCCGAATTCGAGCTCTAAAGGCCGAAATTGGTCAAACTCTCGTCCGTCCAAACGGATCTCCTCTGCAAGTGCCTTCGCAAAGAACTGCCTCTCATTAAGAGAGGGCTCAACTTCTCGCGGCATCGTAGATATGCAAGGAAACTTGCAGAATGTTCGAGTCTGTGTTGTGTGATTGAAGTATTTGGCTGAAACTCTCAAGGCATATTTGCGCTCGACGTTCTGTTTACTTTGGTGAAGTTCACCTCTCCAGTTTTTCTATTCGCGATCTAGGCTTATCGTTATCGGTCTAAATTAGGTTAGCGGATTTCTGCTGCTTTGCATCCTGGCGGAATTTCCCATAACTTTAGAACGGCAAGCACAATAGAACATCGACGAGAACATCACCACATATTGCAATCATGACTACGGGTAAGATACATTGAAGTTCCCTCGGCAAAGCTGTACTAAATGGGAAAATAGCTCACAGACCTACCTTCGACCCGGTATAAACCTTCGCAGCATTTCCCAAGACCGCCACTGACATGGAATAGGCCAAAGGAAAAGAGGCAAACAGAGGACCAGCATATCATCAGCGGCTTCTGCCAGCTCATACACAATTGAAAGTCCGGTACGGAGCGAATTTGCAATTATACGGTCATGATCTGATAGAAATATAGGCAACCAGGACAAGGAGGAGCTGCAGATGGGCATCAAATTCGCGACCTTCGAGCAGAATTGCTTGAAGCTGAAGCAGCACACTTCGCCAAGACTAAAGGAGGACCTGCGCCTGTATCTAGTACCCCCGAGCCGTCAGCTAGCACATCAAAACGACAGTTAGAGAACGGCGATTCTGAAGAAGAGGACCCTGAAGCCAAGCGTCGTCGCATATTAGAAGAAACAAGGGACATTGACGCAGATTCAGAGGATGATGGAGAGGACGACAGTAGTGAGGATGATAGGTTCGATATACTGGAGCTAGATTTCACGACAGAAGGCTGACGGGAGTTAGTGATGATGAGGATGAAACAGCAGAGCTACAACGAGAATTGGAGAAGATCAAGAGGGAGAGAGCAGAAAAGAGAGAACAAGAGGTTCGATCAAGCTTTCCTAAAATCGCTATATGTTTGGCATAGCTGACGAGGACCCTGCAGGAGAGAGAAAAGGCGGCTGAGGAAGAAGCCGCAAGAGAGAAAGATATTGCTCTTGGCAATCCTCTTCTGAACACTAAAGCCGACTTCAATGTTAAACGCAGGTATGGCACTGCAGCTTCCAGGAAGTGTGCACTGGTCTAATTTTGGCATAGATGGGATGACGATGTGATCTTCAAGAATCAAGCTCGTGGAACGGAAGACAAAGGCAAAAAGAAGGAATTTGTCAATGTAAGTCGCCTGAAAATATGGCTCTGCCGTCATGATACCGTACTGATAGTACTCTAGGATCTCCTTCGATCAGATTTCCACAAGCGCTTTATGAGGTTGGTCAAAAACAAGCTTTTTCACATGAACGGTCCGGCGGATGGCAGGATATGGAGCTAACCTGTGGCACAGTAAATACGTCAGATGATGCATGTTTGGGCGTTGATCTGGATCGGACGGGGAAATGGATTTGTGGGGAATTTAATTCTTCGGCGTTTGACTCTGAGATTTGAAGTGCGAACAGATTCCAGCTCGACACTTCGCAGCTTGTATCAATTAGGAGGCCAAGCCGAAGAAATACGGGTGGCTTGCATAGACGAGGATAGAGATACTGGAGCAGCTGAATGTTTCAGCAGAACATGCAATGCGAGACGAGTATTGTACAAAATCCAATTAGTTTTTCGTCGGCCACTGCTGGGTAGCATTGTTTGAATTTTCTTGATCATTGTACCAGCATGCGATACAGAGTATCCGGAGATACAGTTGAGGTGAGTTGAGAAGCTGTTGAAAGGCTGCACGACGATGGGAAGCTAAGGTATCCATGTGCGGGGCATCTCGATTTTCCGAATAGGTAAGATCAAATCATTAAATGATTAAATCATCAAATAATTGGCTATAATTTCAGCCACCACCGCCACGATTAGATTGGTAGGGTGCAACTCGCTTCGATGTTTGATGGACACATAGTAGACGGAGACGGAGCAGCCGATCATGACGCTTCCTTGCAGGTCAGGCCAGACCAAGTGTGTGCCTTGGGAGGGGCAGAGTCGAGCCATTAAAGGGTCTCAAGCTACGAAGTGGGGAGGGCAGGGAAGAGGGACGGCCAAATAGCAGACCTGTTGTGAAGCACGCCTACGAGTACAAGTATCTACTTGTGTATTGTACGAGTACCTGCCGCGCCTGTCTGCCTCTGCCTCTACCTCTGACTCTGCCATGCCTTCTTACGACCACCCTCACCTTCTCTCCGGAAAGTGCTTCGATGAGCTCGCAATCAACCCATGGAATGTACTTGTACAGTGCAGTACTAATATCAAGGTATGAAAGCGGGGTACAATCAAGCAAGGCACCCATTCAATTCTCTCACCCCAAACTCCCCGATACGGCCATGTGTTGGAATGGGAAATGTCCAGACCAAGTTCTTCTAGCTTCACATGATCCCATGAGCAAGCAGATACATATCTCTCAAGCTGAATCCTGATCTATGAGCGCGAATCTAGTTTCCGATGGCACCATGCACCACCAATTGTGCAATTCCCGGCCCATTTTATCTTGATTGAGACTTGCTTTTTCCGGTTTGGGTTGCTTCCCACCCTGCTCCGTCTCACAAGCTGTGAGCTGTCGATATAGCTTCTCCCTCGTCTATGTGGAATGGTCTCATCTGCGGCCAATGGCACACCTGAAGGCGAAGCAGGTAGTTCCTGATTTAGAGATGGCGAGGAAAGGGTACGTGGATGACGCAACATGCTTTTTTAAGGAAAACGAGAGCTTTGTTGCTTTGGTTTGTGTGCGAGTGTGGGAAATGTGGGATGGACGGCTTTCACTGCCACCACCACAAGCTTATCCTCATCTTCACTTAGTACTACCGCCCGAGAGGAGAGGGGCACAGAGCTTGGGCAGCTGCCATCGGCCTTGCCCCGCTCAATAGCTTGACATATAAGAAATCATTCCCTCTCGCTTTCCGTATCTGTTTCTTATATTTAATCATCTCATCCCAACTATCAATATACCCTCTCAATTGCACATTCACACCTAACACCTACCCAATCACATCTTCTACCGCAGTCATGTCCAGCTACGATAACGATAACTCTGTAAGTTACCTAACACAAAACCAGTTCATGGTTCCTAGCTTCTGACAGACTTCCTTCCCAGGACTCTTACGGCGTAAGCCTTTCCTAAATTCATTCTACATGACAGCCATGCTGCGTATATAGCTCAATTCGATCACTAACCATTCCATCAGTCCTCTGGTCGTCAGGGAGGCAACAACTATGGAGACAGTGGTAATGACAGCTATGGAGTAAGCTCTCCCTAGCAGTTGTTGCCATGTTGCTGATAGCTCAATCAACTTTGATAACTTTACTGACTTTACCCTCCACAGTCCCGCAACCAAGGTTCCGACGAATACTCCAGTGGCCGTACTGGAGATGATGATTCCTACGGAAGCTCGGGACGTACCTCAGGTCGCAACAACGATTCATCTGATACGTACGGTTCATCAGGAAACACCGGCTCAGACTCCTATGGCAGCTCTGGCCGAACTGGTGTGAGTGGAGGTGATGACTCATATGGATCTTCCAACACCCGCACTGGCAAAACTGGCTTCGGATCTACAGATGATACCAGCGACAGCTACGGATCATCAAACAAGAAGAGCAGCTATGGAGACGACAACACCACCAGTGATTCTTATGGTAGCACCAAGAAGACAGGTTATGGAGACGACTCAACCACCTCAGACACTTACGGCTCAGGCAACAAGAGCTCAAGCTATGGAGATAACACAAGCACATCAGACTCTTATGGATCTGGCAACAAGAAGAGCAGCTATGGCGACGATGATACCACGACCGGTTCATACGGTGGAAACACCTCTTCAGGTCTCAGAGGAAACAACGATTCATCTGATACATATGGCTCAAACAACAAGTCCTCATCTGGATATGGCAACACCGACTCATCTGATACCTACGGATCCAATACCAAGTCCTCTTCAGGATACGGCAACACTGATTCATCAGACACATACGGCAGCAACACCAACACCTCCTCAGGCTACGGAAACGACTCATCCAACACGAACACATCTTCAGGTTACGGTAACGACTCATCCAACACCAACGACGACAGCTACGGATCTTCAAACAAGAAGGGTGATTCTACGGCAGGCAAGCTATTGGAGAAGGTCGGAGGTATCTTCAAGAATGACAATCTTCAAGAGAAGGGAGCTGCCAAGAGAGCACAGGCTGGTAACGATGATTATTCTGGCTCAACTGGTAACTCAGGATATGGTGGAAACAACAACAACAACAACAATGATTATTAAAGCGTTTTGATTTAGCGATGGAGGGGTAGCTAGCTAGCTACGTAGCAGCTTGTTTCACGAAGATATGAATAATACCAGTGAACATTGTTTTTCCGGCTCACATACTCACCGCAATTGAGTTCATTGGCAATGTTTTGTCCGTTGGCAATGTGAGTTCTTCTGATGTGAACCCTCCCCTCATCTCGCATCATGAACGGAAGACCCCGACCCCGCATGCATCCATGCGCGTGTAACTTGGTGATCCCTGCCTGATGGATACGTCACCGTTGAGATCCTTGTTGCGAGCGGGATGACGGGATGAGAAGGCTCAGATCATGTGATTGGTTTGTGATATGTGATGGATATTTTCCATTTATGAGAATGCGGTGTGAGTGCCTGATACAGAGTATGGTGGGATTTGAGTTTGAGTCTAGTTTGGATGTGTTGTGAAGCCAAGATACTTGAGATGGAGGTAGGGTTCGAGGATTGGTGAAGTAGGGAATTGGGCAGACTTGCAGATGGGTCAGCGATGAAGTGAAGAAGGTAGTGGGTAAATGCCTTCGGGTTTTGAGGTTGAAATTGGCGGAGGATATGTTATTTGACTGGAGGAAGTCCTTTCAAGCAGCTAGGTATGAGATTGAAAGGACAGCTAGAAGGTAGGATATTTTAAAGGTGATTTTGATTTTGGAAATCAAAGTTCTATCATGTATTATCATAATTTAGGACACCATCCCGAATATAAATGTTCTTATTTTCGTTTGGAACTGAGTGATATGTCTCCTGTGATGGAAGTCTCCATCTCAAGATAGCGTAGCATTGCCATTCACCCCTGACCTTGAGACTGACAGCGAAGGTCTTGTGGTCTATCCCCAGCTCATTTCAGAGAAGCAATTATACATTGCTTTTACACAGAATCCCTCGATTCGTGATAAACATCTCGTGAATCATATCCATCAGCCCCTTGTCAATGCCTTGAATGGCCTGCCAATGCAAGTGGCCATCATCCCAAAGTATCTTCACAATCTAGCAGTGTCCATTTTCATCTCTTCAGCTAGTCGCTTGAAGAAACTGGCGGCGGACCTTTTGGCGAGAAGCATCATCATACAGGGAGTTCGGGTTACTCATCATCTGAAAATGGATAGACAAGTGGCCTCTCATCCCGTTTTGCTCTCCACCTATTGCTCGAGACAATGATATCGGGACAACCTTTCAAAACCCATCTCCACTTCCTCACAAACCCCGGAGTGACCTCCCATCCATTCTTATCCCATGGTTCGCCCCAGACAATGAACCCTTTTCTTTGGGTAGTAATTTCGTCGTCCAATTCGCTCCAATTGTTGTACGAAATGTTATCTGTTGGCTCGGATGATTGAGGAGTATAAGGCGAACCCCCCGTAAACAACTCTCCAAAAGTATCATTACAGAAATCTTGGTGGTCGAAATCTTTCTCAGCTTTAATGAGATTATCCCGAATAGCGGCGAATGGGATGTTGTTCAGCCATGACGAATGTGCAATATTCATCTGAACATGTGTTGGTGTCAATGATGCAGGCATTACTTTGCCTGGCTTTTGACGCATAACGGTGATTCCATTGCACAGATTCTTGGATTCCGGAATGGTAATGCTAGCATCGACCTTGAAGAAAGTTGTGGTACGATAGAGCACAGCTTTGTTGTTCATAACAGCTCGAAAGACATTGTAATGAATGAGGTGGAGGAGGTGATCAGATGATAGAGGAAATGTAGCTGTCGACACATTGGCCACATCTATCTTTATTGTTGGCGGATTGTTCAATGCTTTTAGGGATTTGATAAAAATGGATTGACCATGGTGTTGTGAATCGTTAGGAGGACAGCCTTTGCATACGGCAGCGGCCAATTGTGATCCATCTAGACTGTGGATGCAATCATCCATGAGCCATGGGCCATTTTGGAGAGCAGGTGTGATGAGACTCCATTGGTCATCGAGTTCTGAGCTAGGGTCTGTGACTGCAATATTCGACTGAGAAAAGTGCTCTTCAACAGGACATAATGCAAGCGAAGTCTTGGGTTGATTGACTTGGACCAAAGAGGCAGCTTCTTCCGAATGATCTGGGTCCTTCGAAAGACAGTCGAGATCTATTGAGCTTTCCAAGCCTCGTTGACAAGGTAGGTCTTTGTCTTGAGCAGGAGGAATTTCCTTAACCCGAAATCTTTCCACTCGAAATGGACGTTGTTTCGATGGATTCTTTGGAGCATTCCGTTTTCGATAAGCTCGCTGGTTCAACCTGTTCTGGATCTTCTTCCTCTGTTCCCTCTCCTGGACATTGTTCCAATCATCGTCGATACTCCATGCCTCAACAGGGAGTGGAAGCTGCATTTCAAGAGTGTGATGGCTCATACTTCGCAATTCTGATTGAGAGGATGATGAAAATGTCTTCATCTGGCAATAATGTAAGTCATTTTCGGAGAGGAGGGCAGAGGATGGTGATTGTAATCAGAGGTGGAGTTGCAGGCAAGCGTGAACAGTCAGGCTTATCAAATTGCCTTTCTGGGACTAAAGCGAATTATCGACAGGGATTTAAAACTATTTTGCCTACCACAAAGTACTTACCATGCCACCCTGGTTTGATGTCCTCGGAATCACAAATCTTTCGTGTAGAACTTACAACGTCTTCTTTTTTTGAAATATGCCAATAACCAATGATTTAGGAAAGCCTTTTCAAAACAAGAGAAGAGTTCTTGCTGTTGAAATATGCTTACATTTCTAGTACTCAAGCCGATAAATTATAGGGTATGACCCGGTGACATGTTTAGGATGGCGGGGCAACAGGGGCACTGAAAATTGCCATGTTTATGTTACCATCCTTTCATATGGGTGAGGTAGAGGAGGCGGACAAATATATCGGCCGACTCTAGAGAATCAAATCTACAATGAGTTAGACCAGTCGGCTTTAGATATATTGCTACGTTCGATATCGACATTTTTGTCAGTCTGTTTCAGTCCTTCGAATAGTCAGACTCTGCTGGTATGAATAAATGAGTAGTCTCATACCGATCTGGCTTGATTGAATTTGGTATAAGTATAGTTTTCTTCCTCGAAATCTGAAGCATCCCTACTATTCCAAGTTTCTCCTTACAATATATGGTGATTGTATCCAGGAATGCAATTTCTTATTCTGTATCCCTTCCTCGGACCAATTTTCTCCCGCGGCACGCAGTAGTCCATGGTGTTCTTCACATTCGAACATGTTCAAACTATCATCACTCCCTTCACTTGAAGGAAAAGTCTTCTTGGTCACTGGAGGTAACACCGGAGTAGGATACGCAACATGTCTCAATCTTGCAGCCAAAGGTGCTCGAGTATATATGGGAGCCCGATCATCGACGAAAGCCTCAGCCGCTATACTCAAAATCAAGGGGAAATACCCTTCCGCGGATCTTCATATCTTGATCATGGATCATATGAAACTCAGTACAATCAACGAAGCCGCCAAAATGTTTTCTTCCAAAGAGTCGAAACTCAACGGCCTGATTCTAAATGCCGGGATCATGGCAGTCCCATACGAACTCACAGCTGATGGATTCGAAAGTCAAATGCAAGTCAATTACCTCGCGCATTGGCTCCTCACCTACAGACTGCTTCCCATCTTACTGTCTACAGCTCGCAAAGACAGTCCAGGTGCTGCTCGAATTGTGTGCGTATCAAGTGAAGGTCATCGTCCATCACCTTTTGGTGTCAAAAAGATGCTGTACGACCCGGCGGAGGTGAAAGCTTTTGGAGACTTTGGGCGTTACGGGCTGAGCAAATTAGGAAATGTTCTGCATGCAAAGACTCTACATGCACAATATGGCTCTGGTAGTACGAGCTCAAAAGCGGATAATGGAGAGATATGGACTGCTGCTCTCCACCCGGGATTTATCGACACACAAATGAATGAAAAGACCAGGGATAAGTCGAGTTGGTACTTGAGCTGGATTCATCCGATCTTGAGGTTGTTCGGGTTGATGCGTCCATGGGACGAAGGTGCTGTGAGCAGTTGCTTTGTTGCCGCAAGTAATGAGTTCGAGGCAGAGTTGAGCGGGTTATACTTTGATGAATATGCGCGTGTGAAAGAATCGAGTGATCCGTCGATGAATCTAGAAGAGAGACTCAAATTAGAGGATTGGACGAAACAGGAGATGAAAGCTGGTGGTTGGATTTGAGCTGAATCTGTAAAATTTGTCTCCGTCTTTGGTAATACCTGATATAGGAACAAGACCAATGTATTGCAGGTGATTAAACTACTTTAATGTCAAACGTGGAGAATTTTCCAAATTTGGGCAGAAGTGTACGTAGGTGTGCGTCCTTGCCATCGTTGGCGAGTTTAAAATCGATGTGAATATAACAAGAGAATACCTCAAGGACAGTACAGCGAGTCGCTTTGGAAACCCAAACCCAACTCGCAACGGGCTTACAAGGCGAAGATGGATCCTCAAGCAGATTGCAGTAACCTCCAGAATGGAATTTTTCGGCACTTCAGAGTAAGAACTCAAGCCCACTTCTTGACTGATTGGTGCAAACCAAACAAACTCAGATACGTAATGAGATACATTCAAGCCCCAAGAGCTACCTCAAAAACCTTCTTTGAAATCAGCTCTATAGCCCTCTTCAAAGCCTTATGTCCCCATCAACCCGACTCCTACAAAGATCCAACTCACTCTTTTTCTTCTCCAACTCCTTCAACTTCAATTTAAGTCCCCTCACATCATCATCCGCGGTCGACTCTCCATCTTCGCCACTAAGATGTGTGTCCAAGCTCACACTAAGCGCCTGTTCAAGTGACTCGGGGGTTTTGACATCGCCAGTTGCTTGTCCAGAAATTGGCGAGGAGGCATTGTGTCGGGTGCTCATATGTACATCCCTATTTCCTTTTCTTGGGAAACCCTTCATAGCCCTGGGACACGAGTCAACCAGACAGTAATACCTTTTAGCACCATGTTTGCCGTGTTTCTGTGCCTCATGGCGTTAAAGGCCGGCTTTGTCACTGAAAGCAGCTCCGTTGCATCCCATTTCTTGACAGACGTACGGCTTGGTGTGCTTGTCCGAATGCTTCCTGAGCTATTGTAAGAACATGCTTCATGTATTTGAGTGAGATACCCACTTTAGATCGCACTTTCTAGCAAAGGCTTTATCAGAACATCACCCATATTCCAATCATTCAGATCCATAATTCCACGATTTCACGAACCTTGGATGGCTAGTAAGCAATCCTCATGAAGGTGCGAAGATACCACCTGCCCAGACATCTCGGGCGACAAGCAAGAAGTCAACATAGCTCACCTTGAAGAGGGTACTGCTGCTACGCTGGCTATTTGAGAAGTAATGACGGAAATGAAGATGACCGACCACAGAGGCAGAACTATGTACAGACTTGCTACATGTCTTAGATATCATTTAATAATAAGGGTCAATGACTCAAGAGGCTAGTAGCCTCCGATGCAGAGGTTCTAATCATGTCCATGGACACACAAGTATCCCCTGCACATGGAAATTTAGTAATTTTAGAAAATGTAAGAAGCGTTGTATTGATACCATATACATGTACACCATAGAATTGAGAAGCGCTTGGCTGTCCTGTTAATGTTCTAAGTCATAATTCTGCACCACATTGCCGATTGAAAAAAAAGGGCTATGGAGGTTACACATTTGAATATCCGCTGATATCCATAGATGTTCAAGCATAATTTGAGGTCAACTGTGACTGTAAACAAATAAAGAGAACCAATTGCTACACATTATAGAAATCGGTATCGATTGCTTAAGCCAAATGTGAGGTGGAAAATACAACATACTCCTCTCCTCAGTGCCCACCATGGTAAATTCGCGAATCGGCATAGAGGTGAATAATACACTGCGTCTTCGGCTTAAGAACAATCGATGACTCCCCCCGTTCAAATCTCGATTTGACGGGGAATTTTGGAGTTCCCAGAGCTGGATTATTCGAAATGCCTGTGTTTGATAGAAACTATCAGGCCTCTAAGAATAATAGCAATGACGTAGTCAGCTGATATGTTGGCATTTGAATTTCCTGTCAGCACTTGCTGGCTTTAAACACCTTGTGAGTGGTTTTATATGTAAAGCAAATGCGAGTTAATTTGACAAATCTAAATGTTCTGACACAAATGGGTTTTATCGTGATTGTGCCAGTAAAAGTTGTAGCCGCAGTAGGAACCCAGGTTTGTTTTTCGCAGCACCACTTGTGGCCCAATCACAACTGTTACAATCGCAATCTGATGTGCCCAGCGGGCACGATGTGGGCAACTTCTCGACTCGGGCCAGCTAAAGGGAACTAATAACAAGGACCTTGATGGCTACTTCCCAAAGCAACCATGCAAATTACCTTGACGTCGACCCTTCACCTGAATGAAAGACTTACGAGTATGACAAAGACGTACAACAATAATCACTTCCTCTCCTCGAACTCTTCGCCATCCTACAAGCCTCTCCCGTTTTCACCGAATCTCTTATAAAAGCAACAACACGCCTCCGATTAATTTCGAGGTTCTATGCCGCTTGCGCGAGACTAGTTGGAAGACGAGAAGATTCGACGAGGACAGGCGCCTGACGCGGTTGTAGAAGAATACTGTCATTACCTTCATCTGCCATCATGGCAGAGATGGAGCTGGACAACGATACTCGGGGATGGATTATGTGTGTAATTAGCGGCATTGGTAGGTTGTGCAGTGATTCTTGAAAACTGGCAGATACTGACCTCTGCAGCTTGCGTCGTCGGAGCAAGTATTATCTGCGTTGACGTTCTGGTCCGCCTCATTCCGAGCAAGAGGAACTTCCGAATACAGGACAGCAATGTTTTCCTTGCTTCCTCGCTGAGTTTGAGTTTCGGGGTCATGGTCTGTTCTTCTCTCCATAGCTTCAACGTTGGTAGATACTGACTGGAAATAGCTTTTCTCCGCCTTGTATAGCATGCTTCCGAATTCAAAGAAATATCTCATTATGAGTGGTTTTATTCCATCTTCTGCTGCTTGGATCTTATTGGCAGGCTTTGTAGGTGGTTTTGTTGGTATACAAATTGTATCGAGGTTCCTACACCATTATATACCCTCACATGTCGTGGACTGCGATCATAGCCACGATGAGGGAGGCCAGGAGCGTAGACATGGCCATGATCACGGCCACAACCATGGATCTCAGCACGAGCACAACATACAACGTTCATCGAGGGGCTTAAGCAGAGGGCGTGCTGAACCACGTTTAGAGAGATTGCCCGAGGATACAAACGGTAAAGCGTCTGAGTCTACACCATTACTTCTGCCCACAACTGTTCCTCAAAATCGACAAAAGTCGCCCAAACAATCAGCATTTGGTGGTGATGGTTCCCATTCAAGTAAGCATTCAAAACGACGTGCCGAGATTCCACGAGTAGAAGCCCCTATCTCTCGAAGACCTTCGATGATTGAGGTACAGAAGCGTGTTCTATCTTTTGTTAAAGATACGAAATCCAACTGCGACTCTACTGGTCCTTGTTTTGGTTACTCTGATCCATGTGGCCAAGAGTGTTTTAAACATTTGAACGGTGTGACGCCTAACAGTTCCCGACATCCATCAACCCTCCGCACGTCAATCGCAAATATATACTCCGCTCCGACTGCCTGCCCACTATCAGATGATGAGAACGTTGATGTAAATCGTCTTCGGGAGCCCAGTATTACACGAGTAACTCGAGCACATTCTCACATGGATTTCGATGATGACGATACATCTGAAGATCTCGAAGCTCAACATCATCACCACGTGCCCGAGAATGCGTTCATGAGTATCGGTTTGCAAACAGCTATTGCAATAGCTTTGCATAAGCTACCAGAAGGCTTCATCACTTATGCGACCAATCACGCAAACCCGGCGCTCGGATTCTCTGTCTTTATGGCATTGTTTGTTCACAATATTACTGAAGGTTTCGCCATGGCCCTACCGCTTTTCCTTGCCCTTCATTCTCGCTTTCGGGCTATGTTTTGGGCTTCTCTCTTAGGTGGTGCTTCGCAACCTATGGGAGCTGGTATTGCTGCTGCCTGGTTTAAAATCGCAGGCAACGAAGGCCACAAACCCGGATCAACTGCATATGGAGTCATGTTTGCTATCACAGCAGGAATCATGACTAGTGTTGCTTTGCAACTGTTTGTGGAGAGTTTAAGTTTGAATCACAATCGAAACCTGTGCATTGGATTTGCATTCATTGGCATGGCAATTATGGGCGCGAGTAATGCTTTGACATCCTGAGCTCGGAGACATGGCCGTTATTGGCTAAGATGTGGATATTGAAGACGAGACTTTGTATGAATTATGGTTATGAGTCCACACACATTACATTGCAAGGCGTTTAGACTGGACATAGGCATCGGTTGGGTCATTGGTGCTGGTATCGGGGTTTATTAGAATGTGACTTGGGTACGCAGATGCCAAACCGGTTTGATCAGATGCGTTGGGCAGTCGATCTTAAATTAGGCAGAAATATGTTTATTCTTTTGACCACAACACTTTTCTACTGATTCTATTGATATGTGGCTAGAATAGTACTGTGAGGCCACAGGATCGCAACAAGTCGCGTTTTTGGTCCGCCCCTTTTTATCACATTCGCTTAAAATCTCGAATTACTCGATGCACCAGCTTCAATGAAAGGAACATTAAAAGACGAAGCAGGATAGGAAGAAATTGTCACAATAGAATCAATCTAATTTTCCAAATCATTCATATCATCGGTGTACCATCTCTTGAGCAGTTTAGCATAGCACGAGATATTGAGAGGAAGCACTTTTGTTCATTTCGCCATTCCCTGTATTTTCAAGAGTTTCTTCCGATTTGGTATACAACGCTCCCAGGCCAAAAAATGCAATGAATTCGTTCCACTGAGGATCTAGGCCTCCCTATATTCCATCTTCCCACTATATGTTCAACGACTCGATGCCGCTGCACCACCCCTGTTTCTGTTCCCATAGTTTAGAATCTGTGGCTTCTTCTCTGCTGTGTTCGCCAGGCTGTGAATCCAACATAGGCTCCACCAACAACCGCGAAGAATAGAATTACTTTGAAGAAGAACCAAGTCCAGCTTCCACCCTCCTTTGGCTTCTTTGCAGCTCCAGTTGATGCAATCTTTCCTCCTGGGCCAGGCTTATTCATAGTGGTCTCGCGGCCTTTGGTATCATAAAGGTTCTTGGTAGTGACACTAATGATATCGTGGTTGTCGCTCAATTCGCCAGTCTCGGCACTGAATCCGAGATATGCAACAGATGGAATAGTTGGTGGATCAGTCGTCTCGAAACAAAGTTCCCATTGATCTTCGACCTTGTATTGTAATTCCAACTTCAAGCTTTTGTCTTGGAAATATGTGAGCCTAGCCTTTGTAGGTATACTCGCACCACGAATTCCTCTCGCGGAGCAACCCATGAATTCGTTGTCCTTGCCATCATTGGCTTTATCATAAGGTGTTTTGCCGTCTCCAATCATAGCCATTACATAGGGAAAAACTGTGCCTGGCCGATTGTTCTTGTAGGTGTCGAAGAAGATACCAAGCCCCTCGAACCGATCGGTACTTCCAAAAACTGGTCCTGGTGTAGCACGCTGTTTTGTCAGCCACATGGCGAAGCCATCCCCGTGAAGATTCCCATTTCCTTGGATTTTGAACTCGGTGGTGATCTGCAAAGGCAGTGTTAGTCAGTTAACATTGTTAAACAGGAGCCTGTTGGTTATCGCACCTCCCAGTTTGTAGCTGTTAATGGCACCCGAGAGAAGATCCAACCTTCCTGTGAAGGTCGATCAGACGTTAGTCGTATGTACCTGCAGCTAATCAGCCCAGTTCCTTTGCCTCTTGGAGCTTTAATTCATACTGATCGGCGCGCACAATTGTGTTTCCTCCAAAGTCAAACCACCGACTTTGCATATCAGAATCTAGATATGGCTGTCTCAAATATCAGCCCTGGGTATGTAAGGGGGGGAATATCGTCGATCCACTGACCGAATGCAATGAATGCGTCCGCAGCTAATTTTTCGAGTTAGCATATGTCTTTAGAGGTCCCACGGGGCTACAAACAGGTATACTTCGAATACCATTCTCATCTGTGGTGGTTTGATCTTGCACAGCAGCAAAGGCACATGCTGCCAGCCATACTGCCGACAATGAAGTCGAAAGCCACATTGCCACTCAATTGTTCCCTTCTAAATCCCCAAAGGAAAATGGCTAGCTTCCCGAGTTGCCGAAGGAAGAAATTTGGTGAAGAATGGAAGAAAAGAAATACAAGACGAAACGCGACTGCGCTCTCGTTGGGATCGTAAAAAGTTGCAGTGCAGCGAGGCCACTTTGGATGTTCGTTAGCTGGCCTTTCTGCAGTGCACAGTCTAATCCGGGGATTGGCCTGGATTGGGACAGGCTTCGGAACCCCTGTAAGAGGTGACTGGAGGCGTCGGTGGTAGTACCTGCCTTAGCCGAAGGAGGCATCATTGACGACGGAGAAAAAGTTAAGGTAAAGCCTCATCTTGGACAATATCAAGCTGCAAAAATACTCTCCTGCAAATCCAGATTAGAATCCATCGTCAAATTACCTCAAATTCAGCCTCATCACCTCTAAAACAATGGACAATTTTGGCAATGGACTTGCATTGGGCTCTGATACCAAGGCGGCCGTCATGAATCAAGTCAGGCAAGAAGCTGCCATGAACAATGCCCGACAATTAATCCAGGTAAAGTTTATCTATGTTGTCAGCAGAATTTATGGTGTCTAACGAGCTTCTAGAAGGTGAACGAGCACTGCTTCGAAAGCTGTGTGCCAAAGCCCGGCTCGTCATTATCTAGCGGCGAAAAGACATGCTTCACACAATGCATGGAGAAATATATGGGCACTTGGAACACCGTCAGCCGGCAATACATCACCAGGATACAGCAAGAGTCGGGGAAGTCTGCGGGGGGTGGTAGTGGAGGGATATTCTAAGGATGGCAATGGAAGGTATAAAAGGGCTGTACGATACTCCAGACATGAACGTCGGACTAGAGCGACGACTGTACAACATGGACCCATAAAGGATAGCGAGCATGAAAATTGGAGGCCAGGATATGAGTCTCTCTATGATATGGAATGAATCACCTCTTCATCTTTTCCTCTTTAAAATTTGGGATTACATTGGGGAATACTCACAAAACAACAGGTTCAGAGCAACTATTCTTGAGGTAATATGCTCTCACTGAGATGACCGAATGTATCATTCTACTTCTGGCATTCTTACACTGAAAAGACGGTTCCTGATCATCACAAGTGCCTTCTTAGTCCGTCTTCAGTACTCGAACGTGGGGAAATACGACGCCGTTTCACTTCTCATGCACCAATGTACTTGTACACCTGTCAATGTTTACCTGCATCACTGAAAAGCATCCAAGGGAAACGGCTCACCTCTTCGCCCAAAACCATGTCGTTCATACCCTTGGAATTTCATAAGAAAAATATCGAGGTCAAGAAATTGTCATCAAAAACTAGTTGAAGGCTAGCATGTTCAATTATTGCTTTTTTATTTCATGGCGATCTCCCAAACCCTAAAAACGGTTCCATTCTATGTTATTCTCTTAATCCAGCTCTCGCTATTTGTTGCGCTCAAAAGGTTCGATGTACCCGCGTGATTCCATGGCTATCTCCCCTCAGCCTCGTCCGTCCTTTATGTATATTGTCAGATAAGCCTTCCCCTTCAATTAGTTCGGACTAATGGCGGAGTTGGAAGGCTTGAGTAAGTCTAATTACAACAATGACAGAGACCCAGTTAGAACAATTGCCAATCAAACTTGTAGCTCTCAAGTTTGGAGTTTTCCTGAATGTCCCAAACTGGGTTGTTCAGGATGTGAATCTTTTGTTTGGATGGCAGTTTTTTTTGGGCTTTATTCTTTGGCTTTTTTTGGGGTTGTTTTTAAGAGCGAACCTGTTTCACACGGATCAAAATCTATAAAGTCTAATACTGTTTAGGGCCCTAAATCGTTGTATCTTCTGCAGGTTCGCGTACGCATTATCCACATACCATTAAAAGCGGATACTCTTTTCGGCTTTTAAGCAACCTATCTTACAAGTAGCCTTAAGCTCGAGATTTCAACAAAGTTGTTGTAAGAAGGCTTGTTGACCGAGTAAGTATTTTACCTTCACTTCTAGGTGGAGAGAAGTAGATTCAATACTTTTGCAAAACAGTGGAAGAAGGCCAGCAACTTCTGAATTGCCAATTGTCTATTATTGCCAAAATCATCGATTCAAATTCACAATTTTACCTATTTCGCTTGTACAGAGTTGATGGTTTCTAGTTATGCATCACTACTTTGCAAATATCTGGCATCCGTTGCGTAGTCAATAAACCATCGCAAATTTCCAGCTTCGCCCATTCCGTTTCATTGAACCTCTCAAACCCTTGGAAAATCAGATTGATTTACTTGAACGATTTCGAGATCAAATTCTTTCGCGGAGAAATCATGAACTTGGTGCACAATTTGAGTTCCAGGCCATTCTGGCCGACGCCGTATAGTCGTGTCGAATACCATTTTTACAGAGTCACTTCACTCCAATCCGGTAAGACGACACGTTCTCATCTGGCTCAGCTGAGAACAGTGCTCCTCGCTTTATCGGGCGTCAATAGCTATATGCCTGGGGAGTGATGGTTCTCTGGAGCCAAATTAGGGGCCATAAAAACTGAGGTGTTCGACAGCACCCGCCATAGCCTGACTGAAGCTCTTTCCAACATGGTTCCATATTCCATATCTAATCGTTCAGCCGAAGCAAGAATATTTTCACTCGGGATAATTTTGGGATCCGAATATAATCCAAGCCTCTGGAGACTTCTGACAGAGTAAATCAACAATTAATCGATCTCCATGCAGGGCGCCGCGGATGGAAAAGATTCAAGGGCTTGAATTCTGCAAGGAGCATTCTTTTCTTATTCACCTCTCTTCTTGGCTTCTTCCGCTTCCCTTTTTCTGGCAAGATATCTCTCTTTGGCGCTCATGATATCTCCTTCGGTCTTCCTACTCTTCGAAGCCCTTTCCACCTTTTGCCTTTCTTCCTCTTCTTCCTCTAACGCTCTCTTCGTCGCCTTTTCTAGTTGCTCCTCCATCATTCGGGATTGTCGCTCCCGCATTGCCTGTTTCCCGCCACCAGCGCCAACAAATCCAGATCCTCTGCTGCGATCAGATATCGATGTTCGTGTTGCATTGGATACTGCAGTGCTCTTTGGTTTTGGTACAACATTCAAACCACCTTTTAGAAGTTGCCTCTTGTCAACTACCTCTCCCTCATCATTGACAGCAATTGCACCTTCTTTCTTCGCGTTGATCTCCCTCGCCAAATCAGCCTCGGTTTTCTCCTTCTCCCCCTCGTCTTCATCTACTGGTCCCAATTTGATCTTCTCCTCCACAGCTTTCACGACCTCGGCATGCTTTTGCTCTCCCTTGTCTAGCATACTCTTGTAGAAGCTGGTCATTCCCGTCCCCTGGCTTTTCTTCGCCTCCTGTTCCTCCCTTATTCTTTCCTCCTCCTCTAGCCTCCTATTCTCCTCCTGTTGTTTCTTGTAGGCTGACGTGACGAATTTCTCCTTGTCCGCATATTCTTCACCTTCTGCCTCTCTGTCCCTAGCCAGCTTTTTCTCCTCGGCAATAGTAGCATCGCGCTTCCTGACCGCAGCGGCAGCGATGAGATTACTCATATATTTGGGCTTCCTCTCGACGTCCTCTTGAGTTGCCTTCTTGCGTGGCTTGAGAGAGTCATAGACAGCATCGTAATCATAGATGTTCGCATCTAATTCTTCCGCTGTTTCCGCATGCTTCTTTGAGGTAAATGATGAAGACAGGTCCCCATACATACTAATTGGGGCTTTTTTGGAGCTGGGCTTCGACGGAGGTTTGCCGCCTTTTGATAATGAGAATCCTCCCAATTTTGAAGGCTTGGTGCTCGAAGTAGGTCCAGACAAGCCTCCTAGCTCGCCAATCTCTCCGATCTCCTCAACTCCGTTTCCAGACTCATTATTCTCTCCATCGGAATCTTCGTCGGCGCCAAAGATCGGTTTTCGCTTCGCAGGTTGTGGTTTATTTCCCGTAGGTGCTTTCTTCGTGATATTTAGACCATAAGAGAGCCCTTTACCAGACATAGTGAGGGTTCTGAATGCAATCGTATGGCGCAGATATTGTGGAACAAATATGTGCAAGGGGAGGGACGCGGAACAAAGAGCTTGAAATACACAGCCGGCGCTAGTGGATGCGATAAGATTTTCTTATCGGAAACTTGAACTCGGGTCAACAATCGACTACTTCACTACGAAGGCACACCTCATATGATCGGTACTCTCTCCCAGCGGTCAAAAGTTGTTTTCACGATATGCGCTTGCTATACATCACGAAAGATCTGAACGGCAATGGCGTCTGAAGCTGGTCGCGACCCCGCCATACATTCTGAGGGTCTGAGTGGAGGGGAACGAGATGGTGGAAATGTACCTCTGAAGTCCAAATTCAGGTTCAAGTCGAAATCAAAGAGAGACTCGCGCCGTGATGGGAGATCTAGAAGCCCCGAAGATACTCTGGACGACAGGGAGCGAAGGCATCGTCATCATCATCGAAGCAACAGGCGCAAACACTCCCCCGCCAGACATGCAGACGACCCTTCCGCATACGACGATACGTACCTTCCCAACACCTCATCTAGTCAATATTTGGATCCAGATACTGCATTCAGGGAAAGTCTATTCGATGCGATGGCAGATGATGAAGGTGCACAATTCTGGGAGGGAGTCTACGGCCAACCAATTCACACCTACCCCGATGTCAAAGAGGGTCCAACTGGAGAACTGGAACGGATGACAGATGAGGAATATACTGCTTTTGTCAGGGCAAAAATGTATGAGAAGACTAATCAGCATTTAATCGAGGAAAAAGCGCGACGAGACGAGGCCAAGAAGGAGAGGGAAAGATTGGCGAAGGAAGGCCAGAAAGCCAAAAGAGAGGCAGAGAGATTCAATCGCCAAGTCCAGGAAAGTTTGAGACGTGGTGAGGAGCGAAAGACGCGGAAAGCCTGGGGAGAGAAATGGGATTCCTACATCCAGCAATGGGACAGTCTGGGAAAAGGCGGTACAAATAAAGTTGCCGTTGCATCCATACCTTGGCCAGTTGAAAGTGGGAAGCGGAAAGATATTGATATGAAGGAGATCGAACGGTTTTTCCTCTTTGCTCCAACCTCTGGGCAACCCACAGAAGCTCAACTAAGCAAGACTCTAAAAATTGAGCGGATTCGCTGGCACCCAGATAAAATACAACAGAAGCTTGGTGGGCAAGATATCAATGAAGATGTCATGCAGGCTGTCACTGCAGTTTTCCAGGTCGTCGATAAGATGTGGTCCGATATTCGCGATGGGCAGAAATGATACTGTTGATATTATCGAAGACGGTTGGAGCATAGCAATGGCGTTTATTACTATTAAATGGACGAATAGGTGCGGGGCGAACAAGGTGCGGTCGGTCTGCTTTTTACTTGACACGCATCAGGCTAGTAAATGAAGAGATGACGAGATGACGAGATGAAGAAATGACGATAAATTGTCCATCGAGACAGAGAGTCAATGCTCTAAAAATTCAGAATTCTGACTTCCGTGATTCATAGAGCGGTGAAATCTGATATTGCCTGGTGAGGTAAAGTATGGTAGGTATGTTAATATTGACGTATGTATTATTTGCTGTGACTCGAAATCAAGGCTGGTCTAAAAAGAGTAATCGCGATAGGGATGCTCGATGATAAGGATAGTACAGCAAACGAGAGTATTCGAATCACAATGGTTAAAATTCACCTATCAAATAAATTTTCGACAGTCATACACTCTTCAATCCCATATGTTTGTTTATCTATGCAAAGTATTGATTATCACCACCTGCAAGGGCGAATGCGCATGTGAATACGGATCACTCAATCAGCTTTAGCAGGGCGTGGCTCTGCAGCCTGCGAACAAGCCTATCTTCACGTCATTTTCCAAACATTCCATTCATTCTTTGAGAGGGTGAGGGAGAGAGGTTCAAAACGCCGCATATTCAACAATAATCAGTTGACTAACCGCATTATCATAGGACTGGGGTCTAGTTTCCGGGCTTTGAAGGAGCGGCGAACAGCATTATTTATTCATTCATTATTGGGCTGAAGTGCGAGAGTTCGCCAGGCCGCCGCTTGCTTTTGGTGCTCTTGAAAGACGGCACACTACCCTCGTAATCGGGGACGGACCAACCCCTCACCTCGCCTCATACTTGTACTTTGTACTCTCTCTGCGAACTAGGCTCAGGCTCAGGCTCACGCAGGCCAGCCAGGACCAGGACCAGGACCTGAAGAGCGATCCGACCTCTCCTCCTAACCTTACCTTGCCTAGGTAGAAGGTACAACTAGTGTTGGATTTGCTCTGGTGGGGTTAACCACGACCTCGACCACGACCACGACCACAACCACTTGCTCAGGTCTTGGTCTGCTTCCTACCTTACCTACTACATAGTACAGTACAGTCCCTCCACTGCACTTGACCCTACCAACTGCCTTACCTTCCCTTGCTTTCCTTTACCTTACCTACGCTCCCGCATCCGCATCCTCCCTCCCACCACAACCCTACGACTTACCACCAACCACCTCCCACCTACCACCGACCTGAACCTAAACAACCTACCTCCTCCACGCTCTTCCCCTCCTCCTCCTCGTCCTCCTCCTCCTACCGCCACCACCTTCTCCTCATCAACCCTACCAATCCGTTTCCTTTCTCACTCCTCAACCCCAATTCCTCTCAGCTGTACTGTATATCCTCATCTCAATTGGCAACCACAGTCAATCGCCCCTCACCATCTCAATCGCTATCTGTGCCGCACTTCAATCCACTACGCCTCGCTTTCGCCAATTGTGAAGTGGAAAGCTACAGACTGCTGCTCACGACTGCAGCAACCCGCATTCCTTCTCGGCCGCTGTTGCTTGTTCAAATTCGCCGCAGACCAGCAAATCGAGACATTCCAGAACCTTTAGACAGCTTCTTTTCCGTCGCAGACTGTCGTCTTAGGTAGACTTACACAACAAAGCCACTTCTTTCAGAGACTCAACACGCCTTTCAACCGCCTTACAGCTTAGTTACCGCCCTCAAATCTGGGCTTGCTGGCTTGTCGAACCCGCCTCGACATCAGCAATCACCCCCATTACTTCATATGCCGACTTTAGGATTCTTGAAGAAGAAACGGACGAGGGAGTCGCCGGGTCAGAAAGACCTTGCCTCTCCTACTTCAACTTCAAGCCAACCTAACAGTCCGATAACTCCCACCTCCTCCAGAGGGTTTGATGATTCCATAGCTTCTGTCTCCTCACAGTCAACCGCACCTCAAGCACAAAGCGTATCCCAACCCGTAGCTCAAGCACATGAAGGAAGTCCCACGGTCGTGGGCGAACAACAATCAATGACGCAAGGTCTTACTCAACAGCAACAACAGGGTTATGGAACATTGACCCAACCTGTAGCTTCTAAGGACCAGCAGAACTTTCCCTCGATCCACAATCTCATCAATCCTCCCCAGAATGACGGTGCGACCCAATCGAAATCAGGCCAAATCGAATCCGAGAACGGCCACGCAGACACAATGAAGAAGGTCCAACCTACTACCCAGATTAGGCAGACCAAGGGCAAATACTCCTTAGGAGACTTTGAGATTCTGCGGACATTAGGGACAGGCAGTTTTGGCAGAGTTCACTTGGTCCAATCGAAGCACAATCAACGGTTCTATGCTGTGAAAGTATTGAAGAAGCAGCAGGTAGTGAAGATGAAGCAAGTAGAGCATACAAATGATGAGAGGAAGATGTTGCAAGAAGTCAAGCATCCTTTCCTGATTACTTTGTGGGGAACATTCCAGGACTCCAAAAATCTGTACATGGTCATGGATTTCGTAGAGGGCGGAGAATTGTTTTCTTTGCTTCGAAAGTCGCAGGTAGGGAAATCCTCGACCATCACATGTGAAGTGTTAACATATTTCTAGCGCTTCCCAAATCCTGTAGCCAAATTTTATGCCGCCGAAGTCACTTTGGCATTAGAGTATCTACATGAGCGAGATATCATCTATCGTGACTTGAAACCGGAGAACCTTCTCCTTGATCGACATGGGCACTTGAAGATCACAGACTTTGGATTTGCAAAGAAAGTCCCAGATATTACGTGGACCTTGTGTGGTACTCCAGACTACTTGGCACCTGAGGTTGTCTCGAGTAAAGGATACAACAAGTCTGTTGACTGGTAAGTCAAGTTCTCCCACCCAAACTGTCTCGTCTCACAGTCGTAGGTGGTCGTTGGGTATTCTGATTTTTGAAATGCTGTGCGGATTCACGCCATTCTGGGATGGAGGGTCACCGATGAAGATATACGAGAATATTCTCAGGGGCCGGGTCAAATACCCACCATACATCCATCCCGATGCTCAAGATTTACTCCAACGTCTCATCACAGCAGATCTAACAAAGCGGTTGGGGAACACACATGGTGGAGCTGAAGGTGTAAAAAGCCACCAGTGGTTCGCAGAGGTCACCTGGGAACGTCTAGCAAAGAAAGATATCGATGCGCCGTATGTGCCACCAGTCAAAGCTGGTGTTGGAGATGCAAGCCAATTTGACAAGTATCCTGAGGAAACAGAACAATATGGAAAGACGGGTCATGACGAGTACGTGGATCGTTACAAGTGGTTGATCTGTTACTGACTATTCCTTAGATTTGGAAAATTATTTACTGACTTCTAGACTGGTTCTTGGATTGTACTGCGGTTACATGGTCAGAAAGTTGATGTTTCAACAGGACTCCATGCCACCATTTACCCATCCGCAGCTACTTTCTGCACATAGGCGCGAATCGGTATTTTTTATGTTTATTGATAGTAACGAACGGCGGCGAAAATGATGGATTGGCAAGGGGTGGTGTAGTCATGACCGGCATGGTACTTGGTTGGATGGGCTTCTTCGCAAATGATTGTCAGGGCTTCACAGCCTCTCAGAGGATGGATGAGTGGCGGTGTGTGAAAACACCAGAATGAAACGCACTTTGGTGTATGGGTGTGGCTTGAGATGGAGATATCATCAATACTGGCCAAAGAACGAATATCCGCGGTTCTTTACCTACCCTTGTTCTTTTCAGTGCATTTGAGATCACTGGTCAGTGTACTTTTGCGACAGTTTTCTTTCACGTTACAAGTGTGCGTGTTGGCTGTCCCTATTCATGATAATCAACAAGTAAATGGTCAAACATTCAACAGTGAATATGCCTTCTTTTTTGCCATTCGCATCTCGCCTTCATCGCTGGATCATAGAGCCTCTTACTTGGAGGCCATCACCAGCTGCATGTCTGGTGGGTAATCAAGTGCAATCTGGAGATAGACACTGAAGCTGCCTACGAGATCTATACCTGAGCTTCTCTGAGCGCAGCGCTCAGCAGGATACTTGTAGGGCCCCTCTTATTCTTTTTCAAGCTTTTGCTTCTCTATCAATTCATCTTCTTGTAACCTGCAGAGTAGGTAGACATGAAGCAACTCTTCCTTACTGCAGAAATCTTATGATGGTACATCTGCGCCTCTGATATGCCGAAATGTCTGAATATACACTGCTGTCACTGCCTTTTGATCGACTGACTTAATTTCAACCTATTCTGGTACGTATCTTTTCATAGTGTTTGGGCAGCTGGCCGTAAATGACATTCTGTAATCCAACTTATGGTGTCTCAATGAGCATGGCCAATCCCCCTCCATCACCAGGCCTTGTTGACGCAGCCCCAGTACCACTCAGTGTCTCGCAGTATGAAATACTGTCGGTATAATAAATCGCAATACATCCAGGCATCACTGAGCAATACTCCAGACATCCAGAGAAGGTAGTGGACCTCAAAACCCCGCTTGTCGTTTTAGACCACCACGCGGTATTACACATCTTGAAGAATCGCTTCCCGTTTTTTGTCGTGTATGGTGCAGGGCAACTGGCGCAATCATATTGGATTTCAGGCGGAGGGAGAGTGGTCGTTGTGTATGATGAGCATGTCGATGTTGTCTCTGTCACGGCGAAAGAAGTAATCACTGTTGATGTTTCCTCATTAATGTAAGCAAGAGTTTTTGAATCCAAGGTTATCTTCTGTGTTGGTCTTACTGGAGTGGGAACAATACTCGTAATGATAGAGGTAGATGTTGCCGTAGCAGACTTCAAGACACAACTACAAGCACTGCTGATCCTAGATTTCTGAGGAACCTTATTCGCTAATGTGCAAGCGCTTGCGAATGAAGATGCATATGGATTTGATTTAGTTACGGCTCGTTTCCGATCAAATGCTTGGGTGACTGTAGCGGTGCACTCGATTCCGACGGTCGATGTCGTTGTCCCGGTTGTGATGGTCACGAGAGGCTGAGCAGGAGTGCTAAAGACTGTAGAGTATGCAGTGACTGTAACCGTTCCAGGAATCGATGAGAGCCAAGCTTGACAGTATGCCGATGCCGAAGAGATTCCTCCGGTTGCCAGAGCGAATCGGAGACAATTATCTGTGTTCAATTAAATTCTCCATATTCTCCGAAGAAAGTGTGTGGATCACTGACCTTTGTTGCAACTACCTGCCCTTACTTGTAGTTCTCTCGGAATAGCACATACTGCTACCGACAGACACGTAATAATTGCCGTGAGATATAGCATTCTTTTCCCTAAAGTAAGATCGAGAAACCCAAATTGAGTGACAGATAATAGAGAAGAGGTGTCTGTTGGTCTATATCTAGTTGCTCTGGGTCCTTCCCCTCCTTAATTCTCCGCTGAGATTGGATCAGTTGGCTCGAGCCCCCATTTATACGAGATATTCGAGTGAGACTGGAAAAGAAGAACGGGGCCTGAACAATTTTCAGAATGCTTGCTTTTGGGAAATGTCTTTCACGGGAATCCAACAGGGGGTGTAGACGACTCAATTACCACACATAGATCCACCAGTGAAGGGATACATTATATTCAACACACTTAATCTCTGATATTCATACCAAATTATACTTGCATAGCGGCAAGTACAGAAAAGTAAAAACTATCAAATAAAAATGAACTGCCCAGCTACTGCTCCTGAAGCGAGCAGTAGTAGAGCAGTGTACTTGTTGGTGAACTTGTAGAGAACTCCTAGTGCAATCAGGTAGAGAGCAGCAGCAGGTCCTCCTTGAGAAACCCGGGCGTAAAGCTCTGCAATATCTTTCGTATTGACCACAGCACCCTCGATACTAGATTTCATTATCTGGGCTGCGATGACAGCAATGACACCAACAACTGAGCCGCAGAGCCCATCAAAGAATGCCGAGAGAAACTACAACAACTATGAGTAAAGGTTAAAAGCCAAGTACAGTAACGACAAACCTTATTCCGAACGAGTTTCTCCAAAAGATTGTGGCCGGCAATTGTGAATAGGAAGCAGGGAAAGAACATTCCAAGAGTAATGACAATGGCCCCCGCAAAAGCGTTTCCCAATCCGCCATCCACTAGGCCACCTTGGAAACCGACAAAAGTAGCAAAGATGACTAGCGGGGCAGGAAGAACGTTTCCAATTGCAATGCAGTCAATGAAGACACTTTGACTGAGCCATGCTCCTTTCAAAACAGCTTCTACCTGGATAAATGGTATCGCAGTGTACGCACCACCAAATGATAAGCTGCCTGCAACAAGTCCAAGAACGAATAGGTTGATCAGGGATGGTGTTTTGGCGATTCCAAGAGCCAACGAAATTGGTGAGGGCACGCCTTTGAACACAACGTAGATAGCATACGCGACATATTCTGGAAGTCATACAGTCAGTGATCTTCACATATGAAATTTCACCTTGATGTAAGAATTTCGACCAATTGATGTGGACAAGTCATTTTGTAGTGGCAACACGCCTAGAAGCAGCTTGCAAAGTTTGTAGAGATGATGTGATAGCCCGGTAGATGTTGAAGAAAACTTAACTCACGCAATATGAATAAGATCCCTGCTGGTATCCAAAAACGTCTAGATATGAGAGTGTATATAACACCATAAAGGGCCAGTGATATAAAACTAATATCATCAGCGCGGTTCAGAGCATGTAGGATTCTCTTACATGTTAATTCGCAGTGCACTATTGATTGCTGTGCAAATTGCAGCAATAATGAGAAATGGATCGACTTTCTTCGTTTTATGGTTGATAACAGAATGATCTGCGATCTTATGTGTAGCTCGTAAGATCTTTGAAATAGTTAGCTTGGTGTTATGTGCAGACGCTGTGGTTTTACCATTGCAGCAACAATAGGTTGAAGAGCTCTGAATGAAGCATTGAAGTACTTGTTTTCGAGACCAGCTAATGAGTACACGTAGCTTGCTACGAGCATCAAGCAGAATCCCGGAAGTATGAAAGCCAGTCCTGCCACTATCCCTCCAACCCTTCCACCTGAGAGACAACCAAAGAACATACACAATTCGGCAGCTTCCGGACCAGGAAGAATCTGGTAAACTGAAAATACTCGCTGGAAGCGTTCGAGAGTAATCCATTTCTCTTTGATGACCAATTGTTCTTTGATCAGGGCAATCTGTGCCACTGGGCCTCCCCAAGCAAAGAGACCAAAATTGTAGAAAAAGAACCAAAAGAGCTTCAGGATTGACATCTTGGGTACATTTGAATTGTCTTCGAAAGAGTTGTTTTCTTCGGATGCTATAGGGCTCGAGGAAGAGGCTACTTCCTCCTTGGTCTTGTGATTTTCGGAATCGACATTTGGATAGATGGTGGAGCCACGGTCATCTTTCTCTGTAGATGCAAAGTCCCTGGGACCAGAGGGGCCAACAGAAGCCATTGCGATAAAGCGAAGGAATAGGAAAATGATAAAATTGCAATACAAAAGTCATCATCAATGCTCTTTATATTTCGATATGATCTTCGATCAGCCTCACTTGAGGATGGCACCATCAAACAAGGACGGACAGCGACAACATGATTGGTGAGAGTAACAATAGTCTTAGACTGAAGGCGTCTCCCCTCGGTCCTCGCTTGAGGAAGTCCTGGACAGCCAGAATATGATTGGGTGTGTTGGTATGAGGCGTTTGTCATTATTACATTCCTTTTTTTCGGCGCCAAGGAGAGTATGTCATTGTCTTGGAGCGGCCACCAGAATTGCAACCGATGGCTTCAACAACACCAATCACGCCCAACCTATCCCGGCACAGACTTGAATTTGCTAGCGCCACTTTGGCGGGATTCCCAGTCATTTCTTCTGGTGCATGTTATGCTGCTGGTGAGACCTCGTGAAGACGGCTCATTGCAAGTCTGCTCTTATGCAACTTCATATTTGCCCCAAAATCCACGATATCAATTGGAATGGTAGGACCCGAAGCCAATAGGGACATGATGTATGATTGACGCGACTTATGTAGGATGGAGATCGTGCTGCCCGTCTGAAGGAGAACAAGCGCCGGTTTCGGTCACGGAGAAAAGAGTATGTGGCCGACCTGGAGCGTGAATTGAGGGAATTCCGACAGGCCGGTGTGCAAGCATCAAAAGAGATACAACTTTCTGCGAGAAAAGTCGCCCGGGAGAATGTGCGGCTGAAACAATTGCTTGATCATTGTGGGGTTGACAAGCATACGATCGACGCCTGGCTTCGTGAGGGAGATGATACAGAGGCAAGCACAAGACAGGTAGCGATACTGCCACCAATGATACCTTTACCCTCTGTAGGCTACGCTTGATACTCTGGTCTCTTGTAACTGCAGCTTACATCTTCTCAGACGGATCTGTTCCATAGCAACGGTGTCAAGGATCCGACCTGTGGGCTTGGATCTTTGAACAGTCACACCGAATCACTAGTTCCCCACGAAATACTCCCAAATATATACCAGGAGAGAAAATGTGTTCAATCTGAACCAGACGAACCCAGATCTGTGGCCGTACCATGTGCTTCGCGATGTAGCAAGACCAGTATATCAACCAGGGAACCAGATCCAGCTACAACCGCCTCAAGCCAATCAATTCCATGCAAACTCATAACACATCTCTCAATCAACCCTAGTGCGGATATCACACAAATGCCGATTGATAGTAGTGTGAAGAGCCAAGTGGATGAGCCAGGTGGTGTACAGTGTTCTAAAGCGTATCAGATGCTGATGCAGTACGCCACGAGCGAGGAAAAGCTCAACACCATTGCCAGCGCCTTGGAGAGTGGCTGTGTGAAGAACAATGGTCCTGCTGGTGGGTGTAAGGTGAGGAATCAAGTTTTGTGGAAAGCGCTTGACGATGTCCAAGGTTAGGAGTAGGACAGTGATTGGCAACAGTATCATGCTGGGAATGAGATCTTTTTTCAACCCAACATATATATGAGGCAAGTGCGTTTGTGTAAAGACGTTCAAAAGCATCTATGGTAGGTCATTTCTGAGGCACTGATTCACACGTTCATCATCATTCCTGTGGGACCAGCACAGAAAGCACTATCTTGAAAAATCCTACTGGCTTCTTCAACATTCGCTACCCCTGTAGACCCATTTTCCAGTATAGTCCAGTACTACCTAGATGAGAGAATCTTCGATGGCTTGATGAAGTACACGCAGATAACCATTGCACTCATCGACATGCACGACCCAGTAAATATGACCAGGCTTTTGAACTTGGAGATTCCATAAGTGTCGAATCGAACAGTACTTGACAGCAATCCCGAACTAATCGGGCCAGCGAGGATGTTTCCAATCCCCTGGAAAAATACGAAAATCGAGTAGGTCGCCAGCACAGCCGAGGGATCATCGCTGACAGCCTTTCCCATTGCTGCTCGCATTGCGCTAAAGGCATAGCCAAAGAAGCCATAAAGAATACTGAAGAGAATTAGGAGGCCAAGAGATTTTGCAAGGCCCCATACAGCAAAGGTTGCTACCATGGCCACGGCCGAACAGACAATGGCGAGGATGGCAACAGATAGTTGCTTATCAGACAGAAACCCAAACACGAATTGGCCCAGGAGCTGAGATATCGCCATTACAGCAAGGACCAATGCGCCTTGCGTGGAGCTCAACCCGATGGCAGTAGCGTATGAGGGGAGATACAGAGCTGGAAAGAAGAACCCTAGACCCTGGACAAGTGTGGAGGTGCCAAATACCCAAAACAGAGGTTTCTTGAGAAAGATCCAATTGACTTTAGCAATAGCGCTCCTCTCAGAAGGAGGCAGGCGGCCCTTCAGAAATGGGATCAGAGGTCCCGTAAGAGCCGCCATAGCCACAGCCGTAGCCCTCAAAGTAGTCTTATGCCCATACTTGTTCAGCATTGCCGAGATGATGAAAGGCATAACGGCACCGGATGCACCAGAAGCACATGAGATGACTCCAAACGCCATTCCTTTCCGAGCTACCCACCATTCGTCCACCATTGCAATGATAGGATACGTAAGGGTGATGAATCCTACTCCATACATGACTCCCTGGGTCACAATGAGACCTCCAACAGAATCTGTGAATGAACCGGCAACGAGACTCCCGATACAAAGCGGCCAACCTACCCAAAGCTGCTGGCGATGATACTTTGGAAAGCTTTTCGTAATCATGGCTGATAGAGGTGATCCTAGGTAAGAAAGACCTTGAGCTAATGTCCCGATGAGGGCAATCTTGGAACTGCTGCCATCAAATTGAGGTAAGGTTGAGTAATATTCTTGAAATACACCAAAAGAGATTGGGAAGCCTGGAAGTTGGTCAGCACCAAATTTCGATCCAAAATTCTTCCTGGAACAAACCCCACAGTAGTGCCTCGAATACAAAAGCTGCTATAAGAAGCTTCCAAGCAGCAGGACCGCCATCAGCAGGTTCCAATTGTTGTATCACAATGTCCCTTTCTATATCAGAACCGCCCTGAGGATCCGCTCCATGTTCTTCTAGGATTTTGTCCTGAGAGAGAGCCTGCTGCCTATTCCAGTGGCTAAGCTCGATACAGTTTTGGGACCGAGAAGGTGTTGTAGGTTCCATGCTGCAACACTACTCTGTGCAATATTAGGGAGACCGAGAAGATTGGCACATCAAATCAATTAGATAGGACCCATCTCTATATACCGCCTTCGCCGCATCGCAGCTCGAGAGTGGAGAGTGTATAACCCGTTGAAAGGCGTGCACCTACTAGATAACTGGGTCCAAAGTCCGAACTAAGTCTCCGCACTCGCAGAGCTGACACACTGAAGGGCGCCCTTTGGCTGGGCATGCTAAAAGAACAGCGAAGTCGAAAGCTAGGACTGTAATTCAAGAAATGATCGAGACAGCTTTCCCCAGCTGCCGGAGGCTCTTTCCTAGTTACTTCAGAGCTTCATAATCTACTCTACCTACCATAGGTAGCCAAGTTTGAAGACCGAAGCGTGCCCTGCCGTCTGATTACATTATCCGATTGGCAGGTATATTTATCAAGACTATGTCATGTGATTAGGTACGTTCATAGCTGTATAGTTTCTGGAGAGGAATTGCGGATATTGTGCCTAGCTTCCACACTAGAAAATTACTTGCATGAATTTTACATGAATTTGAATGTCTCCTCACGTTGACGTTACCACAACCCATCCGAACCTGGATTTTCTTCTACAATGCGATCACGTGTCGTTCCCAACCATCTTAACCAGCAGGCATTGGGGGAAAAAGGAGATTAGAGTGTGCGCCAATACCCGATGTATCTCTCCAAAATTCCCTTACATTTTAGACATAAGTCCATGTGGTATTCTTTGAGTTTCGACTCTCACTCATAATGCCTAAACCACCGATTGAACAACAGATGAACACTCTCTTATCCAAGAGAAACACCTCCTCGGCATTAAGAAAACTCACCACCGCACCCCCGACTTCTATAGATTTTTCGTCTAACGATTTTCTCTCGTTATCTCGTTCGCCTCTTCTCAAAGAAGCATATCTGCAAGAATTACATTCTCACCATAACTTCTCTCTGGGAAGTGGTGGGTCCCGGTTGCTGGATGGAAACTCAACGTATGCCGAGGAGTTAGAAAAGTCAATTGCGGAATTTCACAAAGCACCCGCTGCATTACTTTTCAACTCCGGCTTTGATGCAAATGCAGGATTCTTTGCCTGTGTTCCTCAGCCAGGAGATGTTATTTTATATGATGAGTTTATTCATGCTAGTGTGCATGAGGGAATGCGTTTAAGCCGAGCTGGGGCTCGAATATCTTTCTCTCACAATTCGGTGGAAGACCTTAGAGGCAAAATAGAGATCCTTTTGAGTACCGATGAGGCAATTAGTGCAGGCAAGAAGAATGTCTTCGTGGCCGTTGAGAGTTTATACAGCATGGACGGGGATTTGGCTCCGATTGAGAAGGTGGTAGATGTCGTCGAAGGACTACTTCCATGGGGAAACGGACTTTTAATAGTAGATGAAGCACATTCAAGTGGTATATATGGTGATCAAGGGAGAGGAGTTGTATGCAGTCTTGGAATTGAGGATAGGATTTTTGCAAGGCTACATACTTTTGGAAAAGCTCTGGCTTGCAATGGAGGTGAGTTTTGAAACAGATAATCTTTTTCGCATTCGCTGACAAAACTAAGCGGCAATGCTCTGCTCGCCCTTGACGAGGGAGTATTTGATAAATTATGCTAGACCACTTATTTACACAACATCGATGTCTTTTCCCTCTCTAGCAGCAATCAAAGTGGCGTATTCGTTGATGAGGAATGGAGTTACAGAACCAGTGAGTCAGCAGCTGATTTCCAAAAACACGATCTCATATATTTCGCAGTTGATATCACATCTCAATGGTCTTATTCAATATCTATATAATCAATTGAGCGTGTCGACACGAAATACCGAATATTCAGGGCGAAGTACTCGAGTGCTGGAATTGCCAAAGGAGCCTCCACAATCACCGATAATTTCCCTCCTCACCCCCGAGCCTCGAAGTCTAGCGAGATATTGCCAGTCATCTGGCTTGGTAGTACGACCAATTGTGCCTCCTACTGTACCAGAAGGAACGCAGAGAGTCAGGGTATGTCTACATGCTGGTAATACTTACCAAGATGTCGATAAATTGGTACAAATCATTGGAATGTGGCTCAGAATGGAAGACCAATCTTATGTGAGAAATGCTGGTAGAGAAGAATTTCTCAAGGCAGTCTTGTGAAGTGGCTATAGAATATATGACTTAGATTGATGCAATTTTGCCCAGATCACGCCGCCGCAGTGGCTACAGTGGCTGCTGGCTTTTGATCACTGCTTTCTAAGGGAGCCGACGATAAAACCAGTTCTCGAAGAGCTTCGACCTCAAAGCTCTCCATGGGTCTCAGACCCCACTTGTCGAAGATTACCCTGTCTTCATCCCAACCATTGCATTCGGTTGTGAGCATCTTCTCGCCAGTGAAGACTGCATTGGCACCTGCCATAAAACAAAGGATTTGTTGCTCTTCGGAAAGAGTTGTACGCCCAGCAGCAAGTCGGATAATAGTTCTTGGCATAACTATTCTGGCTGTGGCAATTGTTCTCAAAGTGGCATCAAATGGCGATTGTTCCCTGTCTCCCAAAGGGGTGCCTTTAATTGGGACGAGTGTATTTACCGGGAAAGACTCTGGGTGCGAAGGCATCGTGGCGACTGTGTGTATCAGACCAATATGATCTTTAGGTTTCTCGCCCAACCCTAGAATTCCTCCGGTGCAAACATTTAGTCCGGCGTCTCTGACATTTTGAATTGTCTGCAATCGTTCATCGTAAGTTCGAGTTGAAATGACAGAAGGGTAGAAATCCCTCGATGTATCAACATTGTGGTTGTACGCCGTGAGACCAGCCTCCTTCAATTCCTTTGCTTGTGCCAGATCAATCATTCCCAGGGTCACACAGACTTCCATGCCCATTCCTCGGACGCCACTGACCATCTCTTTGATGTTCTTCAGACCGGATTTTCGGCCACGCATATCTCTCCAAGCCGCCCCCATACAAAATCTCGTAGAACCGTTGTCCTTGGCTATACGGGCAGCGGTAAGCACCGAGTCAACAGTGACCATTTTCGATGCTTGGAGGCCAGTATTGTATCGAGAAGACTGTGCGCACTGATTGAAGTTAGCATATTGTATTTTCTACTGTGATTGCAGTCACAATGCTCTGTAACGTGAAAGGAGCAGGAAACTTACATATGAGCAATCTTCGCTACAGCCTCCGGTTTTGATGTTCATTAAAGTGCACATCTGAATAGCAGCGGGGTTATGGAATTTTCGATGAACACTACCCTGTGTCACGCTGTAAGTCTTGTCCTAAAATTTGTAGCATAAGCTTACGGCTGCAAATGCGAGTTTCATGAGAGGAGTCTCGTAGATTTCTTGGATTTCATCTTTTGTCCAATTGTGCCTGGGGGCAGTTGCATCGAGAGCGGTAGCAAACGTTGATAGCGGGGTGGTAATTGAAGCAACGGAGGAAACAGTACCATATGTCTTGAACAAATATGGCTTCTCGCTCATCAGAGCTCTGAAGCCTGCCACGAGGAGTTGGGGTCGATGGCCGCGCATTATTATCTCTTACTTTTAAGCTCAAACGAATCGTGTACAGCAATAATGTTGCAATTTGAAGCACAAAGAATGGGAAGCTTGTAGTGGGGCAGAATGCCTCGGGAGTTTAGCCTGAGCCTCTGAGCTCGCTGAATCGGTGTGGGACTACCCCTGACCGCTGACTATTGTTGAAAAGGTCATTGTTGGCTTGTTGTTGAGCTCGTTTCACCCCTCGTTGGAGAATCGACTCACTTGAACCTTGTGGCCCTGTCGGCATCTCTCAAGAGCCTACTAGCTCAAGCCAACGATTCCGCCATTTCATGAAGCTGCAGGCCATTGCTCAGGCTTGCTGGGTATTTTCACGCTAATGCAGGAAGCCCAAATGTGACATTCAGGCATTGCGAAGCCATTGGAAAATCTGTTAAGCAAAGGATCAAAAACTTAGCAGGAACATTGCTGGAAAAACGCAATATTGGGGTGGCTTTTGAAGTTGGAGAGCGGAGTTTTGCTTTCAGATGTGGTCGAGATAGCCTTCCACAACTTGACATTAGGCCCCTCGGGTAACAGTGGTTGGGCGATAGTCCCACACCACCCAGCCATTAAGTATACCCCCGACAGTACAGTACAGTACTGTACCTACTTACCTGATTAGATTGGGCGGAAGTGGAACATATCTATGCGTGAGTATTATTTTTACGTCTGCTCCAGTCAAATCTTACTTATGCTGATTATATGTCTTGAATTTCACTAGGCTTGATGTTCAGAATGGCATCCAAAACCTCAGCCCTGTGGAGATCTCTCCAGTCCTACCAAATATATGGAGCAAATACAAATGTGGGGAAAACAATCATGTCCACTATATTCTGCAAAGCCTTTGCTGCCAAAAACCCTGACAAAAACATTTGGTATCTGAAGCCTGTATCAACAGGTCCATTGGAGGAAGCGGATGATAGACATGTAACTCGATTTTCACCAAAAACCAAAACCAAATGTCTATATCAATTTGATGAGGCAGTAAGCCCTCATATTGCTGCAGGATCACGCAAGGTAATTTCTGTTACTGATATCCCTGATAGGCGGCTGATATTACCGTAGCCAATTTCAGACGCAAATATTCAAGATAAAGTCCTCGAATACCTCGCATCATGTTCCCAACAAGGCTCCGGTGTATTGCTGCTGGAGACCGCGGGAGGGGTCCATTCTCCTACTCCTAATGGAAGTTCTCAAGCAGATCTGTTTCGTCCTTTGAGACTGCCAATTTGTCTTGTTACAGACCACTGTTTGGGCGGAATTTCAGCGTCCATCTCTGCCTTTGAATCACTTCACATTAGAGGATATGACCTCGATGTCGTCCTGCAGTTTGAAAATGCCAAATATCAAAATCATGACTACCTTCGTGAGTACTTCAACAAGAAGGGTATTTCGGCATTATCTCTTCCCCGACCACCACCTAAAGAAGAAGATGAAAATGAAGACTTTGAGGTCTTGTCCGAGTACTACGACAAAATGAGTAAACTGGATATCGTTGCAGAAACATTACAAGGCTTATCAGAAAAGCACCTACAGAGAGTGGCAAGTCTCGAGGAAATGTCGACTAAAGCTCATAAGAGTATCTGGTATCCTTTTACTCAGCATAGGGATGTCTCTCCAGAGAGCATTATGACAATCGATTCCGCATCAGGAGATTTTTTCCAAACACATACAACCTCCAGAGAAATTACAGTTGACACTCCGGTACTCACTCCAACTTTCGACGGCAGTGGCAGCTGGTGGACACAAGGTCTCGGCCATGGGAGCCCTGAACTTTCTCTTGCATCTGCTTATGCCGCTGGAAGATACGGACATGTGATGTTCGCTGGCACAATCCACCTACCTGCCTTGAAACTCGCCGAGAAATTGCTCCAAAATCTCAGGAACCCCCGGCTCTCCAGAGTGTTTTATTCAGACAATGGAAGCACGGGCATGGAAGTAGCAATGAAGATGGCGTTGACAGCCTCTTGTGACCGATACAAATGGGACATCAAGAAGGGAGACATAGGAGTATTGGGCTTAAAGGGCTCGTATCATGGTGATACTATTGGAGCTATGGATTGCTCCGAGCCAAGTACATTCAATGAAAAGGTCCACTGGTATAAAGGGCGCGGATACTGGTTCGACTTTCCGCAGGTGAAAATGGTAGGCGGAACTTGGCTCGTAGAGTCACCACAGGGTATGGAGGAGGAATTTGGAGCAACAACTGAATACGCTTCACTAGATCAAGTTTTCGATCTCAAAACCCGCTCGAAATCTTCTGCTGCTGGAAAGTACACGAGCTATATTTTGGAAACACTTGACAGGCTGGTCAACAAGGAAGGTGAGACATTCGGTTCATTGATTATGGAGCCCGTCATCCTTGGAGCGGGAGGTATGCTCTTTGCGTAAGTACTGTTGCACAATTGTATTCAAGCCACTGACACCTACAGTGATCCCCTGTTTCAACATATCCTTACGCAAGTCGTTCGCGAAAACTCGGATCTCTTTGGATCTTATTCCTACACTGCTACCCCAAAAGAGGGTGCCTGGACAGGTCTTCCCGTGATTTTTGACGAGGTCTTCACAGGCCTCTACCGTCTCGGAAGATTCAGCTCAGGCTCTTTCATCCAGATTCATCCTGACATTTCCGTGCACGCAAAATTGCTGACTGGTGGATTGGTACCACTGTGCACCACGCTAGCAAGTGAGAGCATTTACGATGCTTTTCTAGGAGTAGAGAAGCGAGATGCGCTGCTGCACGGGCATAGCTATACTGCTCATCCGGTCGGATGTCATGTGGCAAACACCTCTCTAGACATGATGCTGGCTATGGATAGAGACGGCGATTGGAAATCGTTCAAGGATGATTGGAAAGAAGAAGAGTCTGGCAGCGAAACTGATTCGCCTACAAGAGTATGGAGCGTGTGGTCGAAGGAGTTCGTGACCAGGATATCGAACCACAAAGGTGTAGAAAGCGTTATTGCGCTAGGGTCAGTGCTTGCAATTAACCTGCAAGATGACAACGCCGGTAAGTATCGTTAATTGTGAGGAGTATTCTTTGAACTAACCTTCAAAAACCTAGGTTACAGCTCCAAAGCCGCCATTGGACTCCAGAAATTATTAATCCAAGGATCAAATGATTTCAAGATCCATGTTCGCGTTCTTGGAAATGTGTTGTATTTGATGGCCAGTCAGAAATCTAAACAGGGAACCTTGCAGAGAATTGAAGCATTTTTGCTTTGCACTCTCGGATGAGCATCACGACTATCAGATAGACAACTTCGAATGAACATGTATATAAGAAAGTGATGTATGGTCAGTACATATACCCCATGTATATGTGTCTCCAGAATTATTGTCCACTTTTCATCTTGACCATCGCTCGGTTATATGCTCACGGTGAACGTTCTTCGACTGCAGTGCATATAAGTCTACCCCTTCTAATGCGTTCTGTAGAGCCTGGATTTCTTGCTCGAACGTATCAACTGTGGACTCTAGCTCTGGATCTACAAGCCTGACAGTATGGAATTGTGTTTCTCTCAGGAGAGAATCTTGAAGTATATCCAACGTGTTGTGCGCATCGAGCAGGTGCGTGGATATTGATGATTCTGTAGTCGATTGTAGATTGGCAACATGGCCTTCAAGGCGACTCAGGCGTTCGAAAAGTATTTTCTCCATGATATCAACTCGTGATCGATCGGAAGCTTCTTCGGCAGGCAAGGAAATGCCAAGGTTTCGAGCAAGCTGCAGCTCCGGCTCCAAGTCCTCATCGTGTCCCGAGGAGCGACGAGTATTCCTAACTTTGAGCACTGACTGAGAGGTGGATGATTTTCGTCTACGTTGAGTATTGGGCTTCATCGGACTTGCAGGTTTCGAGGACTCGGTCTGAGAGGATGTAAGCTCTTTCTTGGCAGCATCCAAGATATACTGCAAAGCCATTTTGTGGGATTGACTTTCTTCAGCTCTCGCCAAAAAAGTTTCGATCCTATTGATAAGAAACACAAGGCACTCATTAATCTCGCATAAAGTTAGCCATGTCTGAATGTCTGAAATTCGAGGGAGAAACCGTACGTATCTCACAGCATTCACCGTTCTTTCCTGGCTTTTGCCATCACTGGCTGCCACCTGCTTCAAAGCAGGTTCTAAATATTGTTGCTCGACCGACATCTGCGCTACAGGGAAAATCTCAGAATACAAAGATTCGAGCTCTTCCTGCAAATCGTTGACCTCTTGGCTGTCACCTTCTGAGTCGGGGGTGCTAGAGGCATTCAGAGCCTCAAGATATATTCGATCGAGTCTTGTACGTATGCCCTCGACTGTATGCTTGATTAATCTACCACCTATAAGTACAAGAATTCTGCACAGCAAGATATATATACCTCGCACATAACTCTCTTATCCTTGAAATCGTGCTATCATCCTCAGGTCGGCCAGGCTCAAGGTCGCTAGCAAGCTTCTGTAAGCTTAGCAGCAATTTATCATCCGATTTGAATATGCTGTCCACGGTCTGTTTCACGCTTGTATCAGATGCCTTCGACTGTTGCTCCAGGTCTGCAGCCTGGTATAATAGACTTTGGGACAGTTCTTCGATCTGTTCCTATCTTAGCACACATTTGCTTATACGCAACCACTTTGAACATACAGCCGCACTTATGTGAACCCTCTCCACGTCCCATTTCCGAAATTGGCTTTTATCCGCGTGAGATCTAGCTTGGTTGGTACGTGTCTCGGTTTTCATAAGAGATTTCATAGCGTTCTGTTGGAGTTTTAAAGATTCGGCTTGCTTCTCAATTGCAATTGTCGATCGATTGAGCTCTTCGATTGCTAGCTGGATTTCTTGTTCATTAAAACTATGGACTAGAGAAAGATCTTGCGCTACTAGAGTCTCAGCATGTCCAGTTTTTGAAAGGGATGCGTATCTGGTTTCTGTTAATATGGGTAGGAATTTAGAGACCAATAACCTCACGCATTAAGCTCGTCTCTGGTTAGCAAAGTCTCTGGTGAGAGGTATTCCTCTACCCAAGCCTGAATGGCGGTCTGGCTCTCAGGATTCGCAAACGCGGCTTTGAGAGCATCAAGATCGTATGGCAGATCACGATCGCGCAGTATCTTCACAAGGGTGTTGATAGTATCCGAAGGCATGATGGTTGATGGAAAGGCTGAAATATTGCCTCGTTGTTTACAATGATGAAGTCAATCGCGTGTCAAGAGTGGATCTCAGCCTTGACGTTCGGCAAAGCGGCTTGAGCCTCCGAGTTCGTCGCCGAGCAATCCACTCTCGAGGGACTCACAATCGGGACGAAAAGTATAAAGTGGTCTGGTAGATGGCTATGTCTCCTTGTGATACATCAATCGGTCACATTGCAGCATACAATGGAAGTCACTGAAGGCGTAAAGAGTGTTTTGCGCGATGGAACAGAAGCCCTGAGATTGGTATGCACCTGCTCAGCAACTTGTCGAGGCAAGACAAATTACCACAAAGTCTGACAATTTCCCCTCGCAGGTTTTACGCCTCACATGGAGCCGAAATCTTGTAGCCTGGCTCTATGTTCCTGTTGGAATAGTATTTATCCTCCTGGTATGTTTCGGAGTTGATTCTTTGATCGGGTTGAGCACTGTCTCTTTCCCAGCATCAGTAGCAGTTCTCGTTCTCTTGTTCCTAGGACTAATTATCTGCGATATGATTATTGGGGATCGAAAAACAAGAGCCTTTGTCAACGTCATTGATGTGCCTGTAAGCATTGGCTATTCTATCTGTTTTCAAGCATCTGACAATCTTGTTGGCCGGTTTCTCTCTCCGATACTTGAATATATTTTTTACCCCTTCGTAAGCTGTTCCTGTTGAATGTTCAGAACCAGGAATCCTAACATAGAAAGTTTCGTCCTTCTGCCGCTCAGTCCTCCTATCAGTGGTGTAGAAGTAGCCAAGATAATTGCTGTGTTTCGTGCGTGAGTTCTTGCTCTGGGTCTTCCACGATTTTAACGTTTCCAGTGGTTGGCTTTTTTGTCGTAATGGCAGCAACAGCATACCTTGTTCGTGGGCTACAGCTTGTTCTTGGATCGAAAAAGCGAGCCATGACCGAAAGAGCAGAGGAGCTAGGAAACGAGAGTGATGCAATTCCTCTTACAGATGCCCGACAAACCTCTGGGCAAAATTCCGAACTCACGTTCACACCTCAGACTGGTCAGAGTGGAACAAGCACACCAATGACCCCTGATGAGCACTTCAATGACTTGATAGCACCTCAAAGGGCCCAAGATCCATCGCGTATCCGGGGGACTGGGGGGCCTCCAGAAAATGATACCCCAATACAAGTAATCTCTCGGCTCCAAGCGCTGCAGACTCCCCTCCCTCTCACTAGAGCCCAAAGGTGGGCTGCTGTTGTCAACGCAAATTTCGACAAATTTACTTACAGCATTCTATTCGTTTTTGTTGGAATACCGGTATACTATGGAACTGGATATGCTATGCCTGCTCAGCTTACCTTAAGCATCTTGTCGTATTTTGCTGCTCTCTCGCTTCCTCCAAAATGGAGACAGTTTTTACATCCAGTCCTTGTCTCATCTGGTATCACAATTTTGGGAGTATGGATTTTAGGGCTCATCCGTGGCGATAGTCTTACCACATCGCTCCATGCTTACAAGACTGGCACAAGCTATCTTGATCTCTGGAAAGGGCAGAAACATCTCAGACCACCAGGAGCCGGAGATATACTTGTCAGTATTCTTGATGCCGGGATCGTAGCTTTGGCACTGCCAATGTTTGCTTATCGACAGGAACTGAAGCGACACTTCTTTGCTATCGTCATTCCAAATGTTACGGTCTCTATTGGCTCTCTATTTGGCTATCCTCCTATTTGCTACGCGATTGGGATATCCGCAACGCGAAGTCTTGCATTTCCGGGACGTAGCTTAACACTGGCTTTAGCTACACCAGCGGTCGCAAATCTGGGGGGAGACGCAAATACTGTGTCTGCACTTGCAATAATGAGTGGGATAATAGGTGCTTTAATCGGGACGCAAATGCTGGACAAGTTGAAAATACCTGAAGGTACGTTCATGTTCTGCAAAATTTTGATTGCTGCGGGGAAAGGTACTGGGTAAACAAAAATCACTGACACTTCCTGGCCCTAGACGACTATGTCACTCGAGGAGTCACGCTTGGCGGAAGCTCATCTGCAATTGCAACTGCTGTTCTCTTGCAATCAGATCCAAGAGCCGCTGCGCTTTCAAGTCTGAGTATGAGTTTGTTTGGTATCATTACCTTGGCATTGACTTCAGTGCCCGTAATAGTGAAAGCAATTGATTCTCTGGTAGGCCTGTAGAAGTAGAAGAATGTATCAAGCTTCGAAATCCCATTTATTCGCCTAGACGCGCTTTTCGTCAGGAAGACCATAAATATCCTCAACCAGGAGAAATTTTTCCGCATAACAGAGACATGAGCTGATGAACTGACTATGCACAGCCTTCGACAGTGACTGCACACAGCTGCAGCTTATTCAAGTCTGTAATATCGTCAGCATTGATGGTTGACCGGCATTCGGGGTTTGAGCATCTACCTCTCGATCAAATGCAGTCCTGAAGCTGTTTCAACGACATTGCTCATCTCCCCAGGCTTCAGTTGGAAAGCTGCCTCTTCGAACTCTTTCTGCATGTCACCTCGACCAAAGAAACCCAAGTCTCCCATTTTTCTCGCACTGCTACAATCTGATTCACTTACGGCAAGTTCCCCCAAGGATGATTGGCCACTTCTAATACGAGCTTCGTGAGCGAGAATGATGCTCATCGCCTCGCCCTTGGTGCGCTTGATTTCTGCCTGTACAGAAGAGGTTAGTGCTTGAGCTCTAATTGGCACTGTTGGATAATACATACCTCGCGCCAACTGCTTGGACGTCGACTATCCTTGTGCTTGACCAAGAGATGGCTGGCACGAATCTTTCCCGAGTGTCCTGCCGCATTTCCATTGGCAGCCTCGGGCCTGATTTCAGGAGCACTGTGGTGCTCAGCCATGTAGGTCTTGAGCTTCTCGGTGTCGGTCCCTGGCGGAGGCTCCCATCGTGAGAGTTTTTGTGATTCATTGAAGTAATAAGGAAGATTTTTGGAATTCGAGTGGCGGACTTCCCAGCCAGAGGGCAATCCTGCGTCGGCCTGTTGTTGAAGTCAGCAAACTGCTAAGTTTTAAGGATGTTAGGAACGAGGCTGGCAGGCTGTTTGTAAACAAAGAAAACATGCTTGGAAGCGGTACTGACCATTTTGTGAAACGTGAAGACCTGATGATGTGTGATTTACTGCCAAGGGTAGACGATAGAAGAGATTGTCCTGAGTGTCGTACGCCAGGCTTTTGTGATTGATGGGGGATTGTTGTTGGATTTAATCAGCTGCAAGGAACCTGACCTGGACGATTTGGGAAGGGATCAAGTGACCTTGCCTCTGGTAGTACCAGTACCTACCCCTCAACCAGGCAACCCACACTGGAGCCACTTTGTCTTTAGCGTGACGACAAGGGCTAGCTGATGTTCCGCGATTCGTCGCCTCGCGCCGCTGAGACAGCTTCGACCGAATCTCAAACTTTTTGAATAATTCTGCAATAATATTCAAAGATTCACCGCGATCTCACCTTCGTCTTGAGTATACCGGAATCCATATCGCGAACACTTCAGAATCCCAACTCGGTTTTCTCACACCCGCACCCACACTACCAATCCTTGAACCTTACAACTCATCTCGAAGTAAATATTTCGCCATGGCATCACCGGCATCCAGTTCTGGCGAGGAGCCCAAGAAGGCTGTGGAACAAATTACTTTCCGATTCTGCAGCGAATGGTAGGTTCTTATGTTGTGTATCTCACTGCCTGGCTAAACTAGTTTGCAAATAGTTCGAACATGCTGTATCCCAAGGAAGACCCCGACACCCACCGCCTTCAATTTGCATGCCGGACCTGCCAGTACTCCGAAGAAGCGACCTCCTCCTGTGTGTTCAGAAATATCCTCAATAACGCAGTTGGTGAGACTGCTGGTGTGACGCAAGATGTTGGATCAGACCCGACCGTTGGTTTACCCCTCTGTTTATTATGTGGCGGGGTCGTTATGTGTGAAGGCAAAATGTCGCAAGGCAAATCAGAGAATGAATCACAATAGGGGACGAGGAGTGGCGTGGAAATTCTGATCAGGCTTTCATCTCATTCAGGAGGTTTCTTGTAGAGACTTCTGCTGACATATCTTGAACTATTTAGCTTCCACGTTCGAACAAGACTTGCCCGAAGTGCAAAACGGAGGACGCAGTGTTCTTCCAGTCACAACAGAGATCTGCCGAGACTGGAATGGTAAGACCGTCAAGAGTTGAGGATGGTCCTCCGGGCTAATATTGTTTCCAGAAACTCTTCTATGTCTGCTGTGGGTGCGGTCATATCTTCTCATGATACCCCTGGTTTGTCTTTTTCCTACATTAACCATTTGGGGTTCGGCGTTAGATGGCGATTGCATATAAGGAAAAATCAGATATGGAGTTAGGGGACTTTTAGGAAGTGGGCAGAGGGAATGCAGAGTGTAATTATCCTCAATCAAATTCTTAACGCCGTGACCTATGCTACATGCGCCTGTGACCTCTATACAGATATTCTTACAAGTGCATTGGCGCCAAAGACAAAATCTTCGACCACTTCAACTTCCTCAGCTCTGTACCAACAACACCTGCATCTTGTTAGCCAGCTCTCGTGCTGTCAAATCTCTTCCAAACTGACCATTCAATCTGGTACCTATTGGTTCCCCCGCCTTGTTGATCAATACGCAGGCATTATCATCGAATTTAACCACACTTCCATCTGGTCTCTGCAGCTTCTTTGCCGTTCTGACCACGACCGCATGTCTGATGTCTCCTCTTCGAACTTTGTTGGCTGCTGTTGTGGAAACACTGGCGCCAGGTCCAGATTCTGTAAAGTTTCGTTGCTTCTGTACGACGACAATGATTCTGTCCCCTATTCAATCATGAGCACCAGATATCCTAACCCGTTCAAATAGCGGCGTACCAATCTTAGCATGGCGTTTCATTTTCATAACCATAACACATTCAACGACGGCAGCTCCAGAATTGTCGATGCAATTCAGCATAGTCTAGGATAATCATCAGTTTAAGATCCGCAGCATTATTCACCAGGATTCTCTAACCTTTAATTGAATCATCGTGAGATCATGCCACAGCGTTGGACGGATTGCTGCTTGAATCTGTTCAATATCCGATATGAAATTCTTAGCTCGCGATGGGCCAATCTGCACGCGCGACCCTTTCGGCCTAGCCTGATTGGCCTGCGCCTTCTTAATTATTGAAACTCCCCAAGTCTGGGTGTTTACAATGCTAAATCTCAATAATGAACTGTGTAAATGTGTTAGACCTTGGCTGGTACTGACAGTTCTCGCAATCCACACTTCTTTTTTGGTGTTCCTCTTCTCGTGACCTTTTGACCCGCTGGATTTCACATCCATTTCATGAACATCTCAAAACCCCTGGCGACATTCTACGAAAGGCTGCTGAGCTGAGAGGCTGCGCCGCGACTAAAGAGGAGGACAATAGGACGTGGTGGGTGAGGTGGACCACGAAGCCTACTATTGTGCTTCGAGATAATAATAGGAAGACTGCCGGACACTTGTTCGAGTACACTTATGGCTGGATTCACTCATACTCATTCCTTTGATTTGTTTACAAAGTTGCGATTCAATCTCTTCCTCTTCCTCCACAACAGCTTTCCAACAATCAACATTCTCACACACAACCACGGCGTCGCATGATACTTTACCTAAAAGACATTAATCGCAATGCCTCCAAAAGCGCCCCCGCCAAAAAAACAGAGGATCACACTGAAGCAATTGACCTCGTACGACGACATACTCACAGATGCACTTGTTGACAAGGTAACGAACATCCCCTCTCACAATTCAGCTGGGCATTCGCTCATGATTCACAGGCATACTTCTGGACATCTATCCGAAAGAACAGAAACGCATATCATCCATCCAGAGGCATTACCGAGGAAGCCGTCACTGCAATTCTCCGGGAAAGGGTGATTATCGAGAAAGATCCAGCCAGAGCAGAGGTTGAACTGTTGGCACTTCCAGGTCTCAAGAAGTACTCGGACAATTTGAAGACCGACAAGGAGAAAGCGGATTTTCGTGCACATTTGCGAAGGTATATCAATATTTATCTGCCGGAATGCCCATTCGAGGTCTCAAGCACCAATCGATACACTGTTGTCACCCAAGAAGCTGCTGTCACGGCGCGTCAGGATATAAAGAAAGGCGAAGTCATCAAATACCTATGTGGCATTCAGATCATCATGACCGAAGAAGAGGAGGCTTCTGTTAAGGAAGAAAAGAGGGATTTCAGTATCGTCGTGTCAAGCCGAAATAAAGCAGCTTCTCTCTTTCTCGGACCAGCACGCTTTTCAAATCATGACTGCGGTGCCAGCGCTCGACTCATGGCCAGTGGAAGTAATGGAATGCAAGTTGTTGCCGTAAGAAACATTGAGGTTGGAGAAGAAATTACTGTATCATATGGTATGTATATCCGCCATTTCTATCTTCAGGGAATGAGAATCTAACATGTCGCAGGCGAGAGCTATTTTGGTGAAGACAATTGCGAGTGCCTGTGCAAGACCTGTGAAAGTGTACCAATGAATGGTTGGAGCCGCGGTGAAAATAGCGAGAATAAGCATGCCCCCAAACTATCGATTGAGGAGTCAACAGAAGGCTATTCTTTGCGTCGACGACAAAGACGCGAGTCTACATTCTCTTCTTCCAGAAGTCAATCAAGGACGCCCGACGTCAACATTCGACCCCATGTACCAAAACGAACTCCCAACTCGGCCAGGTTCAAGAACAGTTTCTCTTCAGTAGCACCGCCGACAGAACCGGCCCAATCTCTTTCGCCATTGAAGAGAAGTTGGGAAGAGGACCCAGTCGATCAAAGCATATCCGAAACACCCTCGAAGCGGAAGAAGCTGGATCACTCAACTGAAGAAATGAAGTTGAAACGGAAGAGGACTTATGATGAGAAGGCCGAGGAAGATCCTGTTCCATCACCATCAAAGAAGAATAGGACAGATTCAGTCATCAAAACGGAACCCGAGAATCTAAACCTGTCCACCCTCCCGACTACTGACGATTCTGTAAATGTTGTTACACCAGCAAGTTCTACAGCCGAGTCGACGCGTGAGAGCTTATCTCCTTCGGGGACTGATGGTCAAAATAGCACAGATGCTACTTCCGCAGATGAGGACACGATCATTGTCGAACAACCTAAGATTGTGAGCCCTACTATGTCCAGGCTGAAAAAGTCTCAAAGAAACACACAGGCTGTACTAGCCCAGGTTCATTCAGGCGAACCTATTCTTGTGGGCAGCACAGCTACCTCAGATCATCCCATCCTACAAGACGATGATAGTTCGGTTCTCTCCACACTTGATAGTGATATATTTGAGCAGGAAGAGTTTCTTCGGAGTATGTCGCCTCTTCACGGCCTCAACGATGGTTCTACTCCAAAGAGACCAAAGACTACCCGAAAATACACGAAGAAGTCCTTTGTCCCAAAGTCAGATATGGACCATGCTCCTGCCGTTCGAGTGCCTGGTGATTATGTACTTACCGCACGACTTCTTGCAGAGCCTGCCTCGGCTTGGATCACCTGCAAGATATGCACTGAACCATTTGTTCAAAAGGATGCATACTTCACCCGATCTTCTTGCCCAAGATGTGAGAGACACAGCAAGCTATATGGTTTCATGTGGCCAAAGACTGACGTCGAGGGAAGCGATGACGAGGAGGAAAGAATTTTGGATCATCGAACCGTCCACCGCTTCATCAAGCCTGCAGAGGAGAAGATCGCGCGAAAGAGAGGCAGGAGTTCGACAGAAAGCGCTGCTAGAGAGGTTAGTGAAGTCGTTGCCGAAGAGCCTGTGACGCAGGTTCGCAAGGGAACAAGACAAAGAGCCAAAAAGGCTAGAACCACGCTTTGAGAATTGAACGGCATCTATGTATATTGAGTGAACACATAGCATTCACGAATGGCGTTTAATGGATGTTCATCACGACATGGTCATGGGTAACGACCTCTGTATCAACACGGAGGCACTTTTTTGTACCAACAGGGATTCATATTGGACTTGATAGTCTAACTGGAGTTCATCCAATTATATTGTACATATGCATCAGCTTGACTCTTGCTTAGGGTTGACCACGTAAATAAAAGAACCTTAATGTATTTGAATTGGCGAGATTAGCAACTTCCATGTACTGTTAGACAATCAGCTGGTTGCCGACACTAAACGAATATGCAGGAATGGATCTTTTCGGAAACGAATTCAACAGCCAGGCAGCTCTAAGTGATGTCAATTGCATTGTCTAAGGAACCCTTGATTTAGTAGGAGGATTCTATACACCATTATTCATCAGAGCCGGGGTTTACTGTTACTATTCTTGTTATTTTTAATGCATTCTGAATCTTCCCCGTCAACCCTGAAGGAGATTTCAGCCACCCGCTCAAGGGGTATTTACGCGAGCTTGAGCCTAAAGACGGCAGGATCGCACTACCTACGGGACAGGGCTCCAGGGAGGACAAACATTGCGTCACTCACCAACAATTTCTCGACGATCTACAGCACCTTGAAGCACCTTGACTACCACGCGAAATTGCTTTACTGGCGATGTCGTTCCAACGTCACCTCGATGGCCTTCTCAACAAAGGAAAAGCCAAATTCGAAGAACTGACAGGCTCTCAATCTTCCCAGAAACAATATGCTCATCCCCCTCAAGGCCAATATCCTCCACCGCAAGGCCAGTATCCGCAGTACCAGCAAGTGCAATATGGACAACCACCTCCGGGACAATATCAACCTCAACCACCGCCCGTAAACTACGGAACGAGACCTGGTGGTTCAAATGCCCCTCCTATTCCAGCCTCAAGGCCACCATATTGGCAAGCAGCTTTCAACCCTCAAACTCCTGTGTCACAGATATTCAAGCAAGAAACCGGAGCACATGGATGGGGAAACAACGAATCTCAAAATTATACTCAGGACCCGAGGAATTCTTTCTTCACTCCCGACGGTAAACTTGTCCTTCGAGCCATCGTAGAGACACAATCCCCAGGAGACAAATATACCAGTGCCAGACTTGTCAGCCACCAAAAGCTAGACAGACAGCGAGGATGTCTCACCGGAGTCCTCACAGCTCCATGCGCCGCAGGTATTTGGCCTGCATTTTGGTTACTCCCAGCTGAGCCTTTCACATGGCCAACCGATGGCGAGGTCGATATATTTGAGAGCTGGAATGGCGACCGAATGAATCACAGTTGTCTGCATTGGGGTCATTTTAATGGGGAGGATTGGAATAAGCATCGAGTCGTCGATACACCCATACCTACAATGGATTCACACCCTCATGTCATGGCTTTTGCATGGGATCAGCCGGAGAATGGACAAGGAGGGCGTTGCGTGTGGTATATTGATGGTCAAGCAGTTATGAAGGCTGATATTCCACCTGGAACCAGAAAAATCAGTGACTTTCGCATCATCCTGAATGTTGCCATGGGAGGGAATGTATGCCAAGGCAAACTGCCAAGCGATGGATGGTATGATTTCGTGGTTCACGAATTGGAAATGACAGATGAACCGAATGGAGGATGGGGACAATTCCACGCGGATTGGGATCGGACTCGAGAGGGTAAGACCATGTAGTTGGGATAGCTACCGCAGTCTTCTTTCGTGAGAAGGAGACCATCGACGATGAATTACGTGATGCTGCTTCTTTCACACCTGCTTTCTCATAAACCTTGAATGCCCCAAGTCAATAATTATCAGCAATCTCAATTATTTTCCTGTTTACTTTGGGCAAAATATATCCATAGAAATTCGATGCCTGTAGTAGGACGGTTTTTCAAACAAACGTTACCTGAAATGTGGTGAGTCTTCTCGCTTCTCGGATTCTTATTATCCAGTATATTGTGCCTCGGGGTTCTTCAGCGGCATCTTGTCTTTCAAGGCTGGATAGTGGTAGAAAACATGTTACCCCATTTTCGAAGATAAGATTGTCATGTCTGGACAGATAAGGTTGATTGATCGAGGCGTGAATAGTGGGATGTCCACTATCTGAGGATACAAACTTAGAGTTCCAACAACCAAATTCAAGTCGACCGATGACAACCCAGATTATTGATATTGACGATGGGACAGAGCAGAGGAGGGCATGAAATTTCCGATCACGATGACGAACCGCCCACTAAGACGCGAAGAATCTCGCGGGCTTGTATGCAGGTAAGTGCTGTAATAGATTGTTGCAACTAAAGAAGGAGCTCACAAATATAAATGATAGTGTCGCATCAGGAAGCAGCGATGTGATGGACCGCAAGCTAACCCACTTCTCCCCTGTCGTCGTTGTGTTCAGTTAGGAGCTACGTGCTCATTCACAACAACTGCCCCCGAGTCTGAGAACGATAACAGTACTCTGGTAAATACCGTGCACAAAGTTACAAAAGTGCAAGGAATCTTGCAACACCATCAAAAGAGGATTGATGAGTTGGAGAGCGAGATACGTGCCTTGAGGGGAAAAGACGTGCTTTGCAGCAGATTGAATGACACCGACCCTTCCGAAAGTTGTACCAGTTCACCGTGTGTAGCCACGCCCGCAATTTCAGTGCAACTGCCGGAGGATTCGAGTGAAGAAAGGATCGAAAAGTGAGTGTCCATTCCATTTTAGAAGAAATCTTACATATTCAGTGAGCTTAATATTGCATAGCATTTCAATAGCATCGAGTGCCGACCCACTAATAACCACCAGACGAACCAGAAATGAATCGGGTTTATTTACCAACCCCATACCATCTCCTCGGTCAGCAAGCAATGAATTTACTATGGATGCCGTGGACCTCGATACCCCCATGTCTACTTTGAGGAATTTAAAGTCACTTTCCTCCCAGGCTAGTCAAAGTCAAAGTATGGCATACGATCCCATCCATCCAGTTTTCACCAGGAAAGACTTCCAGATATTCCAACAAGACCCAATAATTCAAGGAATCATGACCACTGAAGAGACCCAGCAGGCTTTTGACATGTATGTGAATCCTCTCAATATAGAGGGGGGCAATAATCAGCCTATGATGCCAACTCTTTCCTCAACGCCTCAGCTAAAACGCTCTAGATACTTTGAGTATTGCCATCCACACGCCCCTTTCCTTACAACAGAAGCAAAGAATCTGGCAGAGTCTATCCGCCAAGCCAGCCCTCTCTTATTCCTTTCAATTTGTACGGTAGGTGCTCGATTTTGGCAATCCGGAAATAGGTAGGGGCATTCGCAGTAATCATTCTGCCCAAAACTGATTATCTGTGTCAAGAAATCGTCAAGGACTTCATGAGGGATATCAAAATCTGGTTGCCCTACTCGACTCGGCCGTAGGTCGCCTGCTACTTCAACCAAGCCTTTCAGATGTGAATCTTGATAATATAAGAGCTTTACAATTGTATATTCAATGGATGCCGTTCGAGGAAATAGGTGATGGAACTTATCAGACCAGATGTGGGCGAGTCCTGACCCTGGTTCATTGTCCAAATTTTTGACCTTCACAGATAATGACATCTCGGCATTGAGTGTCCTTGGGTTGGCGATTCGCTATGCTGTCATCTTAGGGTTGGATCGAACAGCTGTCTCTCCATTCACAGGAATTAACGCTACATCACCGACTCGTGAAGACTTCGCACGCCTGAGAGTCTGGATCAATCTTCTAACCTGTGAATGTCATCTAATGCTTGCAGCTGGATTACCAGCATCCTTAGATCCAGCCCCATTCGCGAAGATAGCAAGAGATTTCTCATCACATACAGATGGCTTGCAACTTGATGACTCAAAGGTTGCGGCAGTATGCGAATTAGTGAACATTGCAAAAGACGCTGCAAGAGAGAGTGGCGACCCGAGTGTGAGGACTTTGGATGCACCAACACTGAAAAGGATTAATGCAAAGCTTGATTCTTGGGATATGTAAGTTCTACTGAAAGTACCCAAAGTCTCACATATTGACACCCCCAGGTTTTGGACACCGGCTCTCAGCAGTAAATATTTCCCACTTGAGTATTGCTGCTTCTACGGCTGATCGAATTGAAAACAGACGACGTGTTCCATAACCAGATTCCGTTCACATCCTATAGAGTATGTGTGAAACAATCAGGTCAATGTAGAAAGTGCTAATGGTTTGTTCCTAGTGGTATCGACTTGCTATCAATAGTGCTGGCCTGGGGACAATACTATCCCAATCTAAGACATTGAAAGAACCGATGCAGATCTTTCAACTACAGGCATTAGAAAACAGTCTTCTGGCAGCAGCTCAAACAATATTCGCACTCTCAAACGAGACAAATAAGAAGCCCTGGCCCAACCAGTCCCAGGACCTGACATCCTTCCCACCAGGATCCTTCACGATAGATGAAGATGCCATCAGAAGGTTCCGATTTGCTGTGGATTCGACTTGGGTGACGCATAGTTTTGCAGCTGTATTTCTCGTCCTTTGCTATACTCGTGGTACTATAGATGGTGCGAACCTCTGATGGGTAGCCATTTCGTCACTGACTTGAATAGATAAGCTACAAATAGTCCACTTGGCCTTTGATAAGTCACACCTTACCATAGCGCCGGCATCACCCCGCCCTGGGTCTTTATTATTTCGTCTGATATCTCTGGCCTCTCAGATTTTCGACTCACTTTGTCGAACAGCTGTAGCTCACCCGGCTGCAGAGTATCGAACTATCATCAATAACCTCTTTTCAGTGATACTTAAAAGCGCACAGGAAGACCTTAGTGCGCAAGTTAGCGAGGACATGTCCATGGGTGGTTTGTTCGAGATGATGGTTGATGCAGGATTCTATTGGCAGGGAGGGCTGTTTAGAGACGAATCTATCGATTTCGCAGGTCTGTAAGAAATTTTATAGCGAGCTTGGGATAAATCTGTGTTGTGGTTGGGATGCGGGAGTCGGTGTATTGTGAGACCGACTCATGATACTGTGCAAGTACAAGGATGATAGTAATCGTTGTTGAAGGTGGAATCAATAGTAAAATATGCTGTAAGTGTCAATAGTTCTGAATTGGCGTAGACGTGAAGTATAGGGGTTTTCCTAGAAAACCAATCGAGCTCTGCTCATTTGGCTCGGCTTTAATAAGCTGGTTTTCCACAATGTGAATAGGGGCTCGGTTGGCACATTCTCGCTACGGACTGAGAGGATTGATTATTGTCGTATGAATCTGCAAAATAGAAAACAATGAGAGAGATTGAATGAAAGAAATTGAATGGAAAGGATAACATCTTTGTTTAGACACACACAGTGTGACCTCGACAGATTTTCGCGATACCCAAAGAAATGCCATGTCTCATTCATCCAACCTTTGTCGCGAAGAACCCTGGTGCATTACATCACCGAGTCGCTGACACGGTCCGTGTAACATCAATATCGCAAAGTCGACTCGAAAAACCCTCACCCCAAGACTCCCAAGCAAGCAAGCCAAGCTCTACCCTTACCTGAAGCGAGGAGCGGAAACGAGATGTCCGATTTCTCGTGAGTCGTGACCTTTGATACTTGCTGCGCCGCTGTTGGCGTACGCAGGCTGCATATAAACATTTCCAAGACGCACCACCTCACTGACACCGAGGCACCCTTGACGTCAAGATGGAGCGACGTTTCCCCGGCTTGGAGATTTCTTGTGGTGGGTAGGCTGGTAGGACGAGAAAGAATTCCTTGTTTGTTTGCATAGCCTGGCCTGGTCTGATCTGTATGATCTGATGCTGGAATGAGTGGCTCGAGAGTGGTCAAGAGAAATTAGAATATGTTCTGGTGCCCAATCCGGAGTGCATCTCATGAGCTCGTGCTAACGCCGAGATGCCGTTCCGATTTACGACATATCTCTGATACGAGTATGCGGCTCATATCATGGGGAGGGGTGCTTGTACAGTACAGTAGATTCAGGATCCGAACAGTAAGGTCAGACAAAGCAAAAAGAGATTTGATTTGACTTGATTAGATATGCATGTTGTTGGTCAGCGGCTGAGAAGGAAGTAGAATTCGGAAGGTCGGGAAAGGTTAAAAGAGGTGAGGCACTCGTAGGTTTTATCAGTCAGGTTTTTGTGTGACCCCTTTTCAGGTTTTCGCTCAGGCCAAGCACAAGCAAGAGCTTGGTGTGTGTGCAATTTGTGTCGGTCCCGAGTATATCTGCGATCTACAAGCCTCCCGCCAATACCAGCCATGAGATAGCAAGACCGTTGAGCGGAGCACATGATTCGTGGCGGGTGTGAGGTGGATCCATCTGGGATATATCATTGGCTGGACTTAAGGTGCCAAGCCGCCATCACGTTGAAAGGCTGAGGGCATGGTAAGGGCGATCGCGTGGGATACTGCCGTTTCAGTAGTGCATTCTTCGTATACAAGTATTGCTGGACTCAGTACTGTACTTGTAAGACTGCAGGTAACCTCCATTGCCGTGTGGTCGAATCAGAGGAAGAAGAGTACGGGGAAGGAAGGAGGGAACAACACGATTACCTTGATGCTTGTTGCTGATGAAAATAACCAGAGCTTCCCTTCGCATCGGATTATCTATTCGTCGTTCGTGTGATGTACCCGGTAACTGGTTTCTTCTTTTGTGATATACTTCGTACCCGTACTCCGAGCTCCTGTACTTGTACATAGTACGCTCGGGTCCGAGGTATACGGAAGCATGCTTCAGCCAGATTGAGTATGGAGCTCGGATCCACTTCTCCCCAAGACATGAAAAAGATATTGGACGCGCTCATCTGCCACCCCTGGAACGGGAATGGCGGTTATCTATGCAAGGCTTGATTGGGATTTGGAGAGCATTCTTTCATTCCGATCCTGGAATCCCGTTCCGATCGGCTGTTTGAAGTTTCGTCATCGTCTACTCAATCTGTTCGTCCCAGCATCAATGATATCTTCGGTGGTTTGCCTATTACTGTTGTGCCATCTCGTTGCAAAAGACTGTGAAGCGAGAGCATAGGAACAACTGGACAGATACCAGGAATTATAGCTGAGATAGATAAAGTCGCCGGACTTTAGCTGGGCTCAAAAGAGTTTATATAAGATTATACAGGAGTTTATCGGACTTACTACGGTAGAGTGCCCTAGCAAAGTCGTCGTCGTCGTAAGCCCCCCGTCGTTTACTACGTATGGACATTTGGGCCGCGCAACTCGATTCCCGACCAATGGAATTCTTGACTGCCCTCGTTGACCCGCCTGTTTGCATGACCTGGACATGCGACTGGCAACTGCGACTCCATGTCACGCACATTGAGATGACGGTACCATTTGCCCCGTAATCTTTTTCTCGAAGAAGCGTCTTGGCAGTATGGATACATCTTCTAAGAATAATGTCGGATCTGCGCAAGCCAAGAAGCCAGCCTGATATTATCATGAGCTCCGCCCCAGTTCCATACTTCCTTTCCTTCTCTCTTCACGTACGAGTACAGTATCACTCTCTTCCGTGCCTTCTTCCTTCGATATATCTCTGTCATCTCTCTATCTCTTTCGCCTTGCCTGATATCTTCGACACTTCCTGATCCTTTGCTGTCACTTGGTTGTGACTGCCTGATCAATAAGCTTGGAACGCCTTCCTTCATCATTTCGTGACAATAACTCCCAACAGTATCTCTTTTAATTATCATACGCTCTTTTGTTCTATTCAAATACCCATACATACTCAATTCGAATACTGGCGATACAAATAATCCTGGCCCTCGAAACCCGATTCTACACTTGCATTTAACCAGGAGAAAGAAACAACAGAGTACCCAAGCAAAAGCATAGAAGGCCGAGAAGATGAAGGCAGGAATGAAGCTCAATATTACGGTTCCTTATGAAGAGCCGCAATGGAACTCGGCCCCAGCATGGAGGTTACCCGGATGGGCAGAACCAATCGTGAGACTTCACCGATGGTAATTCCCAAGACACGAGCTAACACTTGAAAGATGGTTGCGAGTATACTAGTAGGCTCGATGATAATAACAAGAAGAAGAGGATTTAAACTCTTCGGCAGGAGGAGGCGACAGAACGGAATTTTGGACGACGACCCTGACTCCGCGAGATCGAGCGATGATTTGCTGTCAAGGGATTATATGATTGGAAATGACGACGAGAGCATCGACTCGATGTCTGGAATGAAGCACGCGCCAAAGAAAAGGTCATGTTGCGGAACGTCCATATACACGCCAAATACTTCCCGATTTGCAGACTACTTGCACAGCCGGATTATGCAGAAGTTCCCATTTTTGATGGAGATGTTTTACTGGATCGTCACCTACGCTTTCTATCGCTGTACTAGTCTTACTGCCCAGGCAATCTTCTCAAAGACTGGAATTTGGGATGTTGCACAGGACCACGGCCTGGCTATCTTGGAATTTGAGCAATTTTCGTGGTTGAGTTTCCTATGGCCAGTGCAGGAGAGAGAAGTTCAACAATGGTTCATGCATGGCCACCAAACCTTTTTGACAGTCTTGAATCGATCGTACGCGCTGATCCACATACCAGGAACAGTTGGGTAAGTCCGTTTGCTGTAAAGATGGCCAATACTAACTCGACCTAGCTTCATCGCATGGTACTATTATGTCGCACCATCCTTCAATACCTTCTCAATCGTCCGAAGAACAATGACTCTGACCAACCTGATTGCCTTCTCAATTTTCATCATGTATCCATGCATGCCACCGCGATTGCTGCCTCGCGAGTACGGTTTCTTGGACAGTGTTGGTCGTAACAATGCAGAGAGCGTTTGGATGAGCGGCAAATATGTCAACTCACTCGCAGCCATGCCTTCGATGCATTTTGGATACGCCTTCTGTATCGGGTGTACGATGCTCCACCACTCTGGAGTCTTCAGGAAAATTTTGGAACCTGGAGAGTTGCGTAAATCGAAGGCGTGGCAATTGTTCTACCTTCTGTTAGCTGCTGCGTATCCCTCTTGGATCCTCATCACAATTGTGGCAACTGCCAACCACTACTACCTAGACGCATGCATTGCGTTCTTCGTGGTGATAATTGCTTTCTTGTGTAACCGAGTGTTTTTGGTATTCCTCCCCTTGGAGGATTTGCTTCTTTGGTGTTTAAGACTTGAGAAGCCAATCCCAACAACAGGAGAAAGAAGCCGAAGGCAAGGACAGGCGTAATATTAGGGGCTTGCATTGGATTGGCGTTTCTTTCCTGGCGGACTTAGTTCCCCTTTTTGATACCAATAGCATTATTTGTGAAAGGCGTTTCGGTGGAGAAGGGCAAGAATATGCTTGAGGTGCAAGCAAAAGTGTTTCAGCTCGAATCTCAGCCTCATTTGCAGGAAAAGAGGAATGGAAAGGAAAAGTGCTACCGAGAGAAGCGGAAGCGGTTTATATTCACTTCAATGAATAGATTCAAAGTAAAGAACCTTTTGAGTGCGTGAGACGTTGAACTTAACTTTTGTCAGATTCAGCCACATTCCTTCCAGATGACGCTTGAGCCGTATCATTTGGTGGGTTTGACTCCGGAGTATTATAAAGGCGAAATACTACGCCGTTCGTTTGGGTAAAGTCGACATAAAGATCGTGACAGAAGAGTGCTATACGAGCTTTGTGCATGCACGTGTGGTAGTGGGACTTCCCCTGAAAGGAATGCCTAGGTCGCAAGGCAGCACTGCATGAGCCGATTCTGTGAGGTGCGATTGAGTGAGAAGGCTGCGGACGAGCTATCAAGAGCTCTCAGACAGCTCACCTTCAGCTCACCCACAATCTTTCATAACTCAATTCAAGCACCATTCTCATTGAAACATCCAAAATTTTAACGCTATTTTCAAACATTTGGTTAGCGCAGCTTGTGTGTACTTGAAAATCGAAGTTCTATCGATCATGTATTATCAGTCTCTTTCGTTGCTATCGTAAACGACCAATTTCGTCTTTCCCCACAACTTGACATTTTTTCGATACAATGGCGGACAGCGGCGAGAATTATGAGGACCTCATCCCCGCTGATACACTTGCGGATGTTGAGATGAGCGGCGATGTCCCTGTGGTCGAGATTGGAGGTACACCTGCTGAGGGCGAGGCTGAGAACGCTGGAGACAATGGATTACCTTTCCAAGAGGAGACAATGGATGACGCCCCGGCTCGAGTTACTTATATCGATTACTTGAAGAGTCCTGTCATTGGTCTTCTTGTTGGTCAGGGTGATGAGCAGGCTCTTCTTACTGCGCATCAAGCTCTCTTGACCTCAAGCCCATGGTTTGCTGACGCGTGTGCAAAGTTCAGTGATGAAGTATCTGTGGGTACCTTTTCTCTAACAATTATGTAGATGTGCTGATTATTATTATAGGAGCGCCGAATTGACCTCGTAGACGAAGACCTTGACGCAGTCGGATGCTTCCTCGAGTTCTTGTACACCGGCGATTACTTCCCCCGCAAGATAGCAAACACTCGAGACCTAGAGCGAGACCCTGGTGTCCCAGCCGTCGACGAGACCGGAGATCAGCTTTTAAAGCATGCCCGCGTCTATACTCTCGCTGAAACCCTCGATCTTCCTAGGCTAAAGAGTCTTGCCTCTTCCAAGATCCACTGTGTCAATTCTACAGCCAAAGGCGAGATCGCATACGCCAGATATGTGTACGCGCACACCGGCAAGGACGATACCGCGATCCGGGCACCCGTTGCAAATTTCTGGGCTACAAGAAGTCATACCCTGCGTGCGGAGGCGGAGGACGAGTTCAGATCTATGTGTCTGGAGTTCCCGCAGTTCGGATATGACGTTCTTAGTAAGTCTTGTTACCCCTATGTCTGTACGCCCATATCTAACGAGAGACAGCACGTGTGCTGGACGATAAACTCAAGAGAGAGAAACAGGAGAAGCTGCATCCATCTCATACTCCGGGCAGCTCTCGCAAGCGAGCTCGCGGACTGTAAAGTCATTCTCATGTTGCTTTGTTCGTGTGCCGGAGTTTGGGTGTCTCATTGCTTGCCTTGCGCTTTTTCATCTGTTCTATTAAGGAAGAGATTTTTTCTTTGAGTGCAGGTTTGACGGATCAAAAATCTGGGAAATGGCAATGCCTGTTTAGGAAAGAGGTGATAACTCTTTGCTTATCCATGTGAATCGTATCGACTGAAAAGCGGTTGCTTGTATACTAGCAAAAATATTATATAGAACTGATTAATGTTTGGGATTCACTAGCTGCATGTTCAGGAAAGGTTGACATTGTCAAAATTGACATGCAATTTATTCAAGAATATTCTTGCTAGAGAAGACGGAAGGAAAAACTTTACCACCTGAATTTTACGCCAGCTTGCCATCCAGCTTGCTATATCCCATCCAATAATCCAACCATTTCCATCCCAGAAAAGCAAGGCAGTTCCTCTCCAATCACAGCCAAAAAGAAAAGGCATTAGTCGTTAAGTTTTCCGCGGGCATTTCCTCCCTCTGTATCTGATCCATCTTGCAGCTATTTTGCACTTTCACCTCTCGTTTTCCACTCAATATCAGTTTCCTATTCCCATGGTTCATGGTACCCACCATCATTTCTCCTGTGTACCTTCATCACTTCCATACAGTCACGAGAACACAGGTGGACGCTCCCTCTGCTCTACGCTTTGGTTGCTTTGCATACCGTAGCCTTGCACGGGCGGTAACTGTTCTTGAGAGCGAGGAATCTGAGCGGAGGGTGGGTAGCCACGGTTGATGGGGTGGTAGAGGAGAGCGCCGATATTGTGGACGAAGAGAGGGTAGAGCATCTCGGTGATTTTTTCTTTGTTAGCGAACTCGAGGGCTCGTTCGAAGGGGATCCTAAAAGTTTGTTAGTCTCCTTTTACGATTTTGGGAACTGTAATTTTTGTAGGGACTTTGAAGGAACTGATTGTGTTACTAATATGGATGAATACATACCAAACTCCTTTCAAATGCATTGGACCAATCTTGACTACATGCTTCTGTTTCTCGCTTTTGAGGATACCATCTCTGCGGCCTCGTGTCATACCTGCAACATTCAGAAGCTTGGTGCCATTGATCATATGGTTATCTTAAGCAAGTCAGCCTATGTTCGAGACTTACTTTCTCAAATTCATTCTAATACGCCTGGACTTCCCGACATAGAGAATTAGAGGGAGGATGTCCCAATTCAAATTGGGACGTCAATACTGAAGTGGCAACAACTTACCCTCTCGCCTCGCAACACAAGTGCCCTTAACATCAACCTGAAAGCACAAGGTTCCTTCATCCTCCCACAATGTAGCTGTAACCCTAGGCTTCACACCAACAGGAGCTATCTGACCGGTTGTATCCGTGAAGGCATTCTGCTGCATCTGTCCATTATGCTCCGGCATTGTCACCATTGGCGGAAGGGTACCGTTGAAGAGCGGGGCAGGAGGTGGAGGATAGGAGCGAGATTGATCTTGAGGCTGAGGGTAGCTGAGTCGAATGTCGTAGGTATATTGAGGGTAATGATTGGATTGCTGAGGTTCTTGATTTGTTTGAGAGTGCTGAGGGGTAGGATAGGGCTGGTTGTTGCTTTGGGAGGGCGGGCCATAGGGCGAGACGTGCTGCTGCGGTGGGGGAAGCTCGGAAGACATGTTGCTGTTGGGAAAGGATGATGATGATGCAGGAGCAGGAGACAAAGTATCTTGAAATTCTTTGTATTGACCGTTTGAATTGGAGCTTGGAAATTGGTTGAAGCTGTGATCTTTCGAAACCATCCTGGTTATTATTAGCAACGACGTGCGTGGGGTGACTGACGAGGATCGTGCTCACTCTGCCTGAATTGACGCCCGACTCACAACGTTGATTTCCAGTCGGGAAAATTTTGTATCTTCAACCTGGATTTGAAAATAACGGAAAAGACAGAGAGAGAAGTTCTGGAAGAAGTCCAGTCCGCTGAATACACAGCCTTGTGAAGCTAGAAGCTGACGCCTGAAAAAACAGCGTGGGATTTCCGAACATGGGGTGCATTAAGGTTAGCGATAAAGCCATAGCACCTCAGCCATGCGCGCAGGGCCTCTGTGCCTGCGAGCTGCGAGCCTGTGAAACAGTTCAGAGAAAGCTGCCAATCCTTTTCATCTGCTGATGGGCCGTTTGCTTACGCAGATGTGGAAGATGCAAAGAAACGGATAATTGCGGACGGCCCTCTCCTCTCTGCCGTGTTTACGTGAAAATGTACTGAAATCTGACAAGACGGCACTACCTATCACGCCCTGGCATTGAATGGTACAACTAAGTATCAAACCATGTTCAACTAGATTAAAAAGCAAGAAAGTACTTATCAATCATAACCAAAGTCCAGAATCCATAAGATGCACCAGATGATACAAATTATGCTTTGTTAAGCATACAATTTGGAAATGGAAGAGACGAAACTGAAACTTCTTCACACTAGGTGCTAGGGAAGGTACCTTTCTAAGACAGAGCAAAAGGTACTTTGCGAGACTAATTGCCTTAGATTTCATTCTAGCTGAATCCCTTTGCCATTGGTTCGCTTGGAGGAATGATTTCACCGGCGCCGCTGCCCCACGCAACTTTCCATCTGTCAAAAGTTCACCCCGCCAGGCACATGACCAACTTCAACCCGTTCATGCTCACCAAAGAGACGACCTCGAGGATTGAAAGGCAAAAGTGAAGCAATTCTAAGATTATGTTGCACTCGAGATAGCTTTTGACTATCCCCCACCTACACCACTCGTCATGGCGTCAAATCCAACCGCGACCCTCACAGCACTCCTACGTGGTACTTCCATTGAAGACCACGAGGAGGTGCTCAAAGCTGCTAATGCGGTCCTCAAGACATCGAAAAATAATCCAAACGCTCTACATACCCGAGTTGTAGCCCTTCTCAAGCTTGACCGTTTTGATGATGCCCTGCGGGCCCTCGATGATGGTGGAGACAAACTGGCAGAACATTGTGTGCTGGAGAAGGCATATGCGCTGTACAAGACCGGAAAGCTGGTGGAAGCCGAAGAATTGGCACACAAGGCAACTAAGAGAGGTTTGAAACATGTCGCTGCACAGGTTGCATACCGAGCAGAGAAGTTCGAGGACGCTGCCGCAATATACAAAGAATTGAGTGCCCAGGAAGCTGCAATTGAAGGGGAGGAGAATGATCTCAGAATCAATAGTTCCGCAGTAGATGCACAGCTAGAATGGCAAGGGTGCGGCGATAAGATCGATCCGAGCAGAAAGAAGCCTTCTCGAGAGGACTTGGAGGCATTCGAGACGTCCTACAATGCGGCATGTGGCTGCATTGCCCGAGGCGATTTAGGTGCAGGATCAGTGCTGTTAAAGCGGGCAAGAGACTTATGCGAGTCTTTAGATGAATTGAGCGATGAGGAGAAACGAGCTGAAGTTCTACCAATCCTAGTGCAACAAGCATTTGTCTTCACAAAGTTGGGTAAGCTAGCGGAAGCAGAGTCCATACAGAAGATGATAAATATCAATGAGTACCAAACCACGCATCCGGTCTGCATGCTTCGCTGACATTTACAGTGTTCCTGAGCCACCATCTCGAGTTATTGCACAGAATAATGCTTTGGCTTCTGCAACGACGAACGACAACCCATTCATGACTCAACGACTTTTCGAATCTGTTCCCAAGCTATCACCTACGGAACGACATTTCGAGCACCAGGCTAGCATCTTGAAGCGAAATCGGTACACGATTGATCTACAATCGCAAAAGTACTCTGGAGTTGCATATTCCACATCTTCAATCATTCAAAAGTCTGCTTCACCTACCACTTCCTCCTTTATCAACACTCTATCTGTTTTGAATGCTGCAGCACATGCTCAGAACGAGAGCGGGAAAGCTGGGCTGAAAGCTATCATTCCACTCCTAGAGCGACGACCAAACGATGTTGGGTTGATATTGGTCATAGTTCAACTATATATTCTGACTAATAATCCTGGTCCAGCGATAACTCTGCTGGAGACATTCTTCAAGCGCTTGGAAGCGTCCGCTCGACCAGCGGATCAAGATGCTCGGTTTGCACCCGGGCTAGTAGCACTTCTCATCTCACTCTACAGACTTTCTGGTCGTAAAGGACCGATAAAGTCTGAGTTGGGTAAAGCAGCTTCGTATTGGCGCCGGAAAACGAAACCATCTATCTCATTGCTTCGCGCCGCTGGCACATCTCTTCTGGAATCTACTGAACCAAAAGACCTTTCCGTAGCTGGTGAAATATTTTCCAGCCTCAGAACGCAGGATCCAAACGACCGTACCGCTATTGCAGGCTACGTCGCATCCTATGCAACTACGGACCTCTCTAAGGTTTCTTCAGACCTTGACAAATTGACACCAGTATCTCGCCTCATCTCCGGCATCGATGCTGCATCTTTGGAAGAAGTCGGTATTCCATCTCTACCAACGCCCGTAGAGCCAACAAGCAAGAAGCGGAGCGCAGATGCGGACAAGGAGAAGACAGCACCACCCAAGAAACGCAAGATCTCCAAGTCCAAAATGCCAAAGGATTTTATCGAGGGCAAAAAAATGGATCCAGAGCGTTGGCTTCCGTTGAGGGATAGAAGCAGTTATCGACCGAAAGGAAAGAAGGGCAAGAAGAAGGTTAATGATTTAACACAAGGTGGTGTTGTAAAGGAAGAGGAGAGCTTGGAGTTGGCTGGCGGTGCTGGAACTGTAAAGGTGGAGAAGTCTGGTGCAAATGGCCCGAACAGGAAAGGAAAGAAGAAGGGGAAGAAATAGTCGCTGCGATTGCGAAGAGTTGTTAGCCATCTATGAACCAATATCGCAATTGGAACATACATTGCATTCACTCTGATGGTGACAATCATGAAACAGATCTCGCTCGAAAAGAATGTGTATCATATGCCATTTCTCTTATGCTATACCCGCTATGCACGTCTCACCGTCCCACCATCTCATCGTAACCACTTCAGCCATCTCTCATCTTCCCATCAAGACCCTTTTCTATACAACAGAGCACAAGAAGGACAAGAATTGAACGCCATCCCTATCTTCCCATCCTTCCCTAGGTAACAAGCAGGTGCAGTTCCGGCATTGTACCATCCGTCTAATTTACACCACAAAAATGAACCCTACAACCCAAAATGAAGCTTTTGTAAAATCAATGTGTTTTCCTGCATGCAATGCCTTCCATGTCATGCGAATGCTGATGAATCGTAACTTATATAAAGAGTGTCGCTAATCGGATAAATGTATTCAAAGTAACAAGTAATGAGAACTTTTCATATGTATGTGATGTGGGACAGCATCCTACGCGCTGACCACTGTTTGGAGAGCAGAACCAGATACGAGGCTCGATTCGACTGCTAGATCTTCCTGTTCGACGCCTTTTTGTTTCTCCGAGAAACCGTCTACTGTAGGCGAAGTCGACGCGTCTGGGGTATAAAACATTGCTTGTTTTTCATGATTGCCGTGATCTTCGTCCTCGGATTCGACTGGAGGAAGTGGTGTCCTCCTGCCCTCAGAGAAGCTAACGGCTACATCGCTATCCTCGCCATCAGACCTCACAGGGCCACGGCCGGAGAATTTCCTGTGCAAGTCTCGGAAGCTTCTTGCTGTTGCAGTGCTGGTAGTAGCGGCCGAATCATGGCGTTCGTGGAATTCAATTGGTTCCGCAAGAACAGAATGAAAATCATCCTCGATAGTTGCTGGTGAAAGCATTCCTGGCTCGTCCCTGTGCGGCTGTTTTCGTAGCCGGAGGCGCTCGTCTGGAGACATGCTTTGGAGTTCCGACCCGAAGGTGATGACGGATGCCTTCTTCCCATGAACCACGAAGCTACCCGTACCGCGAGCCAAAACGTCATCTTTGCCCTCCTCTGACATCCCTGCACTGGACGAAGAGTCCTTCCCCTTACGACTCCGAGCATGAGTTGGGACATGGGCGTCTCGAAGTGTTCGGTGTAAGCTGCGGCGGATCTTACCACGATCAAGTTTATCTTTCTCCGCGACTTGATCTTTACCCTCGTCACTTTCAGGCCCTGTTCCTGGCCGTTTGGAGTCGGGCGTCTTGTCAGTATCTACAAGCCCTGCTTGCTCCAAAACTGCCTGTTCTGCAGCATCCACGTTAGGTGAAGGTGCGCGTGGAGACTCAGTTGTAGGAACTGGCATGAGATTTGGGTTTGTCGGAGTCATTACAAGGCTAGGACTTGGCGGAGCTGCTGCACTGGAAAATGATGCCTTGCGTGGGCCACGTGTCGCATCGAAGCTGAGCGGAGGCAGCTCCCAAGATGCTTGAGATTTGTGGTAACTCGATGAATGAGCGAGTACTGGTGGAGTCTGGAAGATGTCCTCCATACCATGCTCAGGATCATGCATCGGAGTTGGCTGGTTCGATGTTGAAGGGCGATTTGCAGAATGTGAAGTTGGCGACCGAGGAGTACGCTGAGTGGTAAGCGTGCTAGCTTTAGAGTGAAGTCTAGCAAGAGCAGTCCGCTCCGAGGAAGGAGTATCAATTGTCGCCTCGGGCCTGGTGGCCACTGGGGTTGGATTTTTCTCCTCCTCCAGATCCATAGAAAGAATATCTTTGTGACACTTCAAACGCCAGATTTCCATTCTTCCCCATTTTAATTGAGCAGCCATTCGTCCAGCTGCTAAGATAACCTGTTCGCGGGTCTTTGGTTGAATTGGGGCGAGAATTTGCAGATGGCGAGCATTTCGCAGCTGTGCATCGAGCTGTTTCTGAGCTGCTGTCAATTTCTCCTCTGCATCAGCGATCTTTTGCAACATGATCTCTCGTCGAGCAGCCAGAATATCTTGCGCCATTTTTGTGTCTATCCTTCCACTGACTATTGTCACCTCTCCTGTTGGAGTTTGCACTGATTTTGTAGAGTCGTTTTGGCTCTCCAATCGACGAATGCCGCGAGTTCGTTGCCCATCGTAGTTCCCGCCAACCACGCCTCGCATTCTAACTCCAGAGGTCCGGAAAGCCGCTGCGTAATTGAGCTTCGCCAACCAGTCATTCATTTCATGTTCGTTGTCGGCCAAAAAAGTCTCTTCGAAACCTCCATGTCTAACAAAGACAAATGCATTTTTATGCTTCTTGTATGTTGAGTCAAGAAGCGCAACAGCATCGTCTGTAGACATTAGCGCATCGGGCTTGAATTGATCCAACGGAGGCTTGAATATGACGGGAATACCATCATGACCTTGCTTGATATGTGAATCAAGCTGGTGTATGAGATTCTTGATCCATGTGGTATTTCGGAAGAAGTAAAGCTGAGCGCCTGTAAGAATGGCTCCCCACTCCTGCCAAGGCGATCTCGTTTTCTTCTTCTTTGCATCTTTCCTCCACAGCAGGCCGACTTTCGTTATTTTGATATCTACAATGCCGGGATGTGCATCCTCGGGGTTGTTGACCGTCTTATCAGACATGAAAGCGTCGGGTCTTGAACGTGCAGAAACGATCTGGAGGATACCCGTGCGAAAGAAGGTCTTCTGGAGATCTTGGAGGTTCAATGAGGGCGCTGTTCCAAGGTAGGAATAATGCTCTTCCAAATGCATAACCTCCTTCAAATTGGGTCGCAAAGTGTCGAGTTTGCTATCAATAATGAGAGTATAAGGATCCACAGGTTCTTTTGAAGGGCGCTTGTTAGGATCGACAGCTCCACGAGGGAATATAGACTTTTTCTTCATTTTGTGTTGAATAATGCGCTCGCCGTTGATATCCAAATCGTCTTCAACATGAATGAAAGGGGTATATGAGATGTTATCATAGAAGCATTCCAGGATTTCGTCGAAAATCCCCTCTCCACGAGTATTCTTCAAATAATCCGGCTTTTGCATTTTGTGCTTGTTGTTTTTGTTGAAGACATCTGTGTGTAAAATCAAGAGGGAAAATGCAATGAAGTACGCTTGTTCGGGGGAGGCATATATCCCTGGATTGCATTCATGATATCTGTTTGCAAAACCTTGCAAGCACCTGTCAATTTGTTGTGTTTCTTTAGGCAACTCAACCTCCATCAAGAGTTTCCGAATAGCCATGTCCATTGGGTCACCGAAGAAACCAAAGCCTCGCATATAACTTCGAAGAACTGCTTGTGAAAATGGATCTGTGCCTTTGGAAAGGACACTAGCCACAACCCCCCTACTGACAGCCTCTTCGAGTCGCACCAGATATTTCGCCGGTGTGTCATCTTCGTGTCTTTCGGGCAGAACAATAGGAGCCACTGGTTCTCTAGCTAGCTGCATGGAATTGTTTTTAGAATTACATGATCCGGGAGTTGCAGGTCCTGAGTTGTGAAATGGAGGCTCGGAATTCTGTCGAAGCCGATGGGAAAGACCAAACAGGTCTCCAAAGCTCTTTCTACCAGTAGACGTAGAGGTACGTGTAGAAGGTAGGTTGGGAGTAGGCAATGCGTCCTCAGTCTGGGCATTTCGTAGGGAACTCAAAGTTGAGGACCGACCACGCATACCAAGTCTCGTCCGAGTCGGAGAAGATCTGTTAGAAGCACTTGATCCATTTCGTAGTATAGGCGGAGCAGCAATCGTCGATGAGGACTTGGCAAGAGTACTATGTGAAGGAGAAGGGAGGGGAGATGGAAAACCACCAGAGGTGCCTATGTCATCAGCGGAAGGAGAACGAAGAGCTTTTACAGCGGGAGACTCGGTTCCTGGAAGCCTTGACGAGCTGGCAGATGCCCGGGAAGCTGCTGTTTGATCTTGGCTTGAAGATTTTTGTGGTAAATGTGAAAGGTCAAACAAAGGCGCTGGCTTCTTCCGGCGGGGCAGGCGAAAGAAGGTAGTTGTGGTATGTACTGTATGTGTGGTAGTCGTGGTTGTGGCATATACTCCATGCTCCCCAGAACTTCCATCCGACCTCGAGGATTCGGACAATCTGTTGACAGGTAGAGCGAGGGTCGAGTTCCCATCGTCTCCATAAGCTGGAGGCCCATGTCCAGTCTGTGTGACGGGGCGTTGCGGCTCGTCGAATGTGACCCTGCTCTTGCTCCCTGATGGAGCTGTCTCCGACATTGTTTTCCTCCTTTCCTTCTTCTCATTTTTAGTGACCCTCAGTGACATTGGCTCTTCTGGAACAGCGTCACCAGAAGAAGTCTTCGAGCGCCCGGGCATCTTTATTCTAGACTTCTTCTTTACAGGTCGAGAATTGATGTCCATCGTCGGAGCGGTTGTAATGATTTCTGGCGCTGAGATTGTTAGTGGGCATTAAGTTAAGAGTAGTACGTCAGGACTTACGCTGTGGAATAGGAGGAGCAGATTCGGCTTGGGCTTGAAGCCGGGCTGACATTGTTAGCTTGTGACGTTATTCAGACGATAACAAACACGTTTCTAACATACCCCTTGTGGACAATTGGGAGTCTGAAGCATGTCGAAACTTCAGCATGCTAAAACGACGATGTTTCTGACTTTCTTCTTGAATTGGTGGTGACACTGAGCGGTACAGTGATCCGGTACCACTCTCAGCTGACAATCTCGAGGGGCTTGAACCATCCATCGCGGTCGCTGGCGACAGAAACTCAGCAGCAGATGGACGTCGTGGAATTTGCTCGCTGGCCCTGCTATCAATCACTGGTACACTCGGATTGCTGTTTGACTCGGCCGAGTAGAAGCTATGTCGTCGCAGCTCTGCATCGCTTTGCTGACCTCGGCGTCGTAATAGGGCGGGCATGAGAGGCATGTTGGCAGTGAGACAACAGAATCATTAATCTTGCAGCACTCTGCAGATTGATGATGCAAGGAGAGAGATCACATCCGTTCCGTGATTTTTCGATGATGTTTCCGGTACTGTGGCGGGACGTTGAGAATCGAGTTCGAGGCTGGGAGAATCCTTGGACAACGCTCTGATGCTGCGTAGGATTTCTAACGAATGACTAGGTAGGGTACCAACGGCTGGGCACACTCAACGTGGACGCATCAGGAATACATGGAGGGGCAGATGAGGGGATGAAAGGTTGAAGGATTCAGGATAAATTGAAGAGGACGAAAGGGGAATGTGTAAATGAAGTTGATTGAGGTAGGGTAGGACAGAGACACCCGACAGCACGATTGAGGCAATGGTGCAGTTGTGGTTGTGAAAGGAGGTGTCGGCGTCGGTGGTTCTGGCTTGGCTGTGCTGAGATGAGATGAGATGAATCTGGACCACAATAATTCGATTATTTCTGTGATTAAACTTGCGTCCAGCTTTATTGGGAACATTCAACGGTAGTGCTGTCAGGGCAAGACTGAGAGTTGTAGCGAATGGTAGATCGGAGCTCTAGGGGCTTCTAAATAGGTTATGTAACACCACCAACGGTGCCCTATTGTTGACACTATGAATGCACTCTTTCCAGTGAGAAGATACACTCCCATAGCCTCCCTATAGAAGGAGTTCTGAACTTACTAACTATGGTGGCTACCCACCAGCCACAGTCGAGAAGGCTCCCGTCAATCCTGTACTGCACAGAACTGTGCCAGTACCCAAAGAGATTACATCCAGCCGTGGCTCCCAGCCCACTTACACTCCATCAAGCTACCTTACTTCGTCCTTACTTGCATCTGCTCCATCCATTTCACACAGCCAACCAGAGCAGAATTAGCCCACCATCTCCAGTCCCAAGCTTGCCTTTCAGCCACTCGACTTTGTTCTGTGCCTTGGCCGGCCCATGATCCCGCATGAGAGAAGGCAACCATTACAGTCCCACCACGAATTCCTGATCCAACCTTCCTTTCCTGTTGTCTGGCAATTTTGATGCCAGCGATAGAAACTGCGCACACGACCACACCTATCTCTACTACCAAGGTGTCATCTTGACAGATGTACCATTCAACATGCAAATAATGCGCCAGATACCTGCCTTCCTGCCTATTGTCCTTGCCATCCTCATTTGCGCTCCCGTCCAGGCTTTCGTGGTCCCATGGGCTACTGGCGATAATATCCACTTTCCAGCCACGCAACAACACCAAGCAACAGTAGAGTCGAGCAAGACCATCTTTCCACAATGGACTTGGCTGAGGAATACAGCTATTGAGAAGGTATTTGGTCTGCCGCCAAAGACCGTCAAGTCTGGATCCGATAAACCGAGCCCTCTATCCGCACCAGCCCATACCCACCTCCCAGCAACATTACTTGCAAAATATGGAGGAGATGTCGTTCTGCGGTTCAACTTGAGTACGCCTCAAGAGGAAACGGCATTGGCAGAGGCGGCAGATACATTATTCCTCGATATCTGGGAATTTACAAATAATTGGGCAGACATCCGTCTCAGGGAAGATGATGTATGTTTAACAGACTTCAACCTTGTACAAATCCTAATCGCAATAGGTTCCATCACTTCTCGGATTACTCCCGAAATCACTCCATAATGCTTATTCCAATCTGATGCCGGATCTTGCCAAAACAATTTATCAATCTTACCCCTCCATCGCATTCTCCGAACCGGCATTTCCACCCAACCACGTAGATCGAGCATTCACACCAACCCTAAGAAAATCGGATGGAGTTGATAATATATTCTTTCAAGATTACCAACCATACTCGGTTCTTGTGCCATGGATGCGATTGATGGCCTCCATGTTCACAACTCATGTCCGAATGATCGACATTGGGACATCCTACGAAGGCAGGGATATTCCTGCTCTTCGAGTTGGAGTGTCTCCAAACTTATCGCAGGATCCGGAAGAACCACGCAAAACCATTATCATCACGGGTGGATTACACGCCCGCGAATGGATCTCGGTAAGCACAGTGACTTATTTGGCCTGGTCTCTCATCACCTCGTACGGAAAGTCTCCGGGAATCACGAAGCTCCTCCAAGAATTTGATTTTGTTTTTATTCCTACCGTGAATCCCGATGGATACGTATATACATGGGAGAATGATCGATTGTGGCGCAAAAATCGGCAACAAACAAGCCTTAGATTCTGCCGAGGGCTCGATTTGGACCGCGGATTTGGCTTCGAATGGGATGGTACTACATACCAAAGCAATCCGTGTTCGGAAAGCTACCCTGGAGATGAACCATTCCAGGCCGTGGAATCTCATCGGTTGGCCGAGTGGGCTAAGAATGAGACTGATAATAACGGAGTCAAGTTTGTTGGCTTTTTGGATCTTCACTCATACTCACAACAAGTGTTATACCCATATTCTTACTCGTGCTCAGCCGATCCACCTAGCCTAGAGAATCTGGAAGAATTAGGTATGGGACTTGCAAAGGCCATTCGGATAGCCAGTGGAGAACAGTACAGTGTTGCATCAGCATGCGAAGGCGCAGTTTCCTCGAAATTCAAACCGACTGGGGGATTCTCGAGGATGGAAACTGGCGGTGGATCAGCAATTGACTGGTTTTACCACGAGATGGGTATACGATACAGCTACCAGATCAAACTGCGCGATACTGGAAGCTACGGCTTCTTGCTTCCCAAGGAGAATATTGTGCCGACAGGAGAAGAAGCTTTCAATGCCTTAAAATACTTTGGAGACTTTCTTCTTGGAAACAAGGGCATCGAGTCTCGACTTTCAGATGAATCACACGAAGAGGTCGTGCATATTATGACAGAAAATGTTGACGAAGATTTGGCCAGCGGCGACGGAGTCACACACGAGACTGATGATACTCAATGGGAGCTTCGGAGGAGGAGAAGGTAGATTCATGGCTTAATGGCTTATGGCGTTATCGGTTGGTTGGCGGTCTGTTTGTAATACCTGATAGGAACCCTGGATTGGGTATCTTGAAATGCTGGAGGCGCAATTGATATCTGGAGTTGAACAAATAAGTATGATTGGAAGACGTATATATGGAGTGCTAGCACGCAAGTGCAATCAATCAATCAATGGAACTAACCTTACCATGGTATGATTTCGAATCGTGATATCTCTGGATCCGAATACAATGTCATTGGCCAAGCATGGCATGAATTTGTCAAGCACCAATCCTCTAAGTGGAAGAGGAACAGCTAAGATAAATCAAAAAATAAAATAAATGATCAAATCCCAACTTTGCGTAATACCCATTTATCCATAGGTTCTTCCAGCTGCCTCTCAAACACAGAAATTCACCAACAGATACTTTCATCCGTATGACCACCCAATCACCGCTCCCCTCTCGTTTACAACCTAATACCTCCCAAAACCCTCTCCCAAACCGCAAAGCCAAACCCCGAGAAGAACCCACTATCAAACCGCCCCCATCGTACATCCCACCAGTGTCCATCTCCCTCTCGGGAAACCATATTTTTGCGAAATGCAACAATATCTTCTCAGGTCTCGGGGCACTTGTCGGATTCGGTGCGAATTGGCGAGAGGCAGATGGCGTTTAGTGCTAGGCGTTTTGGGTGTATGGTTTTGCTTTTGGCCCAGAGGACCAGAGATGGTTTTGGCTGTCTGGTTGGTGGCAGGAACACGAGGGCTGAGTCGTGAGTGGTTGAACCGCTGTATCGGGAGCGTTGTGGGGCGGCGACGAAGAGGTTACGAGGGTAAGTACGTACCTCGGAGCGGAATGGCGGTGATGAGATGAGACAGGAATTGTGGATTAAGGTTTTTGCTTTCAGGATGCACGATCCGATTGCATTACTGACAGGTGAGTGGGAGGTCGAAATGTTGTTTCTACGTACTTATGTTGGAAGAACGGAGGTTGAGAGTGACCAAGTGAGTTTGGAATTGATAAGTCTAGATATTTGATCGGTAATGGCATGCCTTCCATTGCATATACGGAGACTACCTTCCTTCTCACGGGCCGATCATCATGTGAGACATGCCGGATTAATCAACTGTCTTGCCATATCTACAAGCGGAGAAGTGTATTCCATTTCTATTCCACATCCAGTCTATAATGTTGAATTTGCACCCTATATACTCCTTACTCTATACTAGGATAAAGCAAACTTGCTCTTCTCCCTCAAAACTTTCCCGTATCGATAGAACAGATAACTATTGAGCTATCAGAATCTCACAATAGTCATGTGTCAGCTAGACTTACGGGAACGGCATCATAGCCAGAGCAAGAAACCCAAGCAGCGAGGATGCCCACTGAAAGCCGAGCTTCTCATACACTGGTACTCATTAATACATGTCCAAACGGGGCTCCAGAAGATCTTACTCTGGTCGCCAAAGAGGGGAAAAGCGGCCGCAAAGATACATCGCGCACATGTATTGGCTGCAACTGCGCTTGCTGCGTACGTAGGATATGCGGCGACAAGGAAGGTGAGGACAGCCGAAAAGACGAGGAAGAGCCTGGCACATGTCAGTATTACTTTCTTCAAACCAAAGGAATGAAACTTACCCCGCGCCGAAGAAAATGCTTCCGATGATTGGGACCACCCAATGCACGGAGGAGTAAGTTGTCCAGCCAAACCACTAGACACGGATGAGTATTCACCTGATACTGAGACTTTAGAGAAAAACTTACAAAAAGGCTCGCAGGAATCAGAACTGCGCCAGTGATTGCTGGAGGAAGACGCAACTCTGGCTCAGGCTTCTGGTTGGCATTCTCCTGGCTGGAATTTTGCTTCGCATTAGCAACCAGACGTGCGTAGTTCTTCTGCCAGAATGGAGTGCTTGCGGCTGCAATGAAAATGCCAATCACAAGTCCAATAAATGTAAGTCCAGTCTGCCAGCTATTGAAGCCATGATTCACTGTAAAGACCAAAGGGAACGCCCCAAAGAATAAATACAGTATCCCTAGAAGAAGAGCTGAATACAAGCACAGACTCATGCACATTAGTTCGAGGAATAATAGCTGGAATGGGCGATATAGTGAGATGAGCAGAGCACGAGACAGAGATTTAGAAGCCTTCTCTCTTTCAAAGGCAGAATAATATGCAGGGTTCCCGGTTTCTTTCCGACGAGCCGCTGCTTTCTTTGCAAGTAGAACAGGGTGGTAAGTTTCTGGGACAAAGAGGAGGCAGACGAACAATGCACCAGACCAGATGAGCAACACATAGAAAGTCCATCGCCTATTTCAATAATCAGCAACAGCATCACTTAGTGACGAGCATTGTCGGCATACCAAGTGGTGAAGGCATTAATAAATCCTCCCATAACCGGACCCAAGATTGGACCAATGAAAGGCGACAATGTGTAAAGAACCATGGGAGCTTGTATCTCTGCAGGTCTGAACAAATCAGACACAGTCCCTGCAGCTACACTTAAGAAAGCGCTACCAGAAAGTCCGTCTAGCAATCGTCCAACTAGCATGGTCTCAATGTTCTTGGCCAGGGCGCATTGTATGTTCCAGATCAGGAAGAAGAAGCTAGAGATGAGATATATTTGGCGGCGGCCATAAAACTTTGAAGGTGAGTATAAACATTAACATTTACGAAATGGTTTTTTACACACGCACCTCTGACAACGGGCTAACCACCATCGGACCGACGGCTAGTCCGATCACGAAGAGTGAAAGACCAAGTACTATGACTTCTCGAGAAGAATTGAACTCCGGTGCTAATTGCGTGTACGCGGACGCGTATATTGAGGAGGTACATGTCCTTGTGGTGATCAGACTTGAACTTTACATCCAAACGTTAAAATTGAGAGGGATTGACTTACACTGCCAGAGAACCCATCGACACAATGAAAACGAGTACCCATTTCCTGAGCGTCGGCATGCTGTATGGACTCAGAGGATCGTTTCCCCCGTCCCACTCGACCAAGAACTGCTTTTCATCTTGTATTGGCTGGTTGATCTGTGTCGGCGAATCAAGGCGTACTTGGGAATCAAGAGTTCCCGATGTTGTCGAGGCGGATTCGAGATCTGCCTTCCTCTCTGTATTTTGTCCTTCCTCGGACATTTTCGAGCAAATAAAGATCAATACTATAGTCTGTCCAATACTCCATATAATTTGTTCTGTGTCCGAATTTCTCAGATTTCGTGTATTAACTGTGCATAGAACATGAAAAAATGGACAAATGTGTGATATCTCACAGCTATATACTTAACTCGCAGAGTTGATTAGGTATCTTCATGCTGCTCGTGGGGGCTGTTGCCTCGGAAAACACATTGGTGAATTAGTCAGAGGTGTATTGCAGCTCCCCTATAATAAAAGAAATCGGCCGAAAGGGGAGGGGATCATTGACCTAAAAACAGTGATCCTATGCTTTGGCTCTGGCATACATGATACCGTCCAGCACATCTTTCGGAACAATGCAACGGTCCTGACGGTTACGTCGGCACGGGCGGACCGTCCGGGTATTGGTGTGGTTGCAAATCAGCACGCGTACAGTGTCATGAAAGACGATTATTTAGTTTGCAAATCCGATTCCTCGAGGCTGGATAACCGCTTGTAGGATACGAATGAGCACTCAATGAAGAATTCATCAGCATGCTTGTAGGAGAACAAGAACTGGGAGAGGATTGTTCTCGGAGAGTTTCCGATCTCGCTTGTGAACCCCTTTTTAACCTACCTATCTTGAGTTGTACGTTTGCAATGCCTTCTTGAGCACATTAAGTGCACAATGTTTCCTAAAAGATAGTAACCGTAAGTCCTTCTACTCCATGAGTAGTTATTCATCGATCCTATTCTGCAAAAGCAGGAGACTTAGAATTCTCGTAGCCGTGGGACGGATTTAGCTCACGTGATTGCCCCGCCTGGAAACTGTGCCAACCTGCAAATATGGAGGAGGCAGAATGAACAACCTCACGTAACGCTCAGCACCCATGAATATGACGCAACATTTTTCGTCTTCGATATCTTCCATAGCTTCTCCCTCTAATTACATGTTATAGAGTATAGGCTTCTTGAGGGGGGCAAGGTATTTCAGATTCGACAACTAAGAAAGCGGAAAGCTCTGTACTGTTGCACAACTTTGGCTCTGGAATCTCAAGCGTTAAACCCAACCGCTCCCTCATCCATAATGCCTCCACAGCGTCATATACATGCGCAAGATCTGCCGAAAGTGCGACAAAGGAGCTCCAAAGCATGCCTTCCATGTCGGAAACGGAAAATAAAATGTGATGGGGACCTCCCGTGTGCAGCTTGTGTGGGATACGGTTACGAGTGTGCGTACGCTGATAAAATCGGCCAGCCCACAAAGTCTTTTCCAGCGACATCCCCGGCCCGGACGGCGTCTGTTAACGAAAGTACCCAAATTATACAAGCTCCAGATGTTACTGACGATACACTTCTCAAGAAGCCTGAGGTTGAATACCTTTCCAACGAGATCCTTGTCCATCCTGAGTGTTGGGATAACTTTCTTCATCAACCACTGAAGACAAGATTCACGAGTGTACATAGTGCAATTGCTCACCCAAAAATATTGGGCACATTACTTGGACTAGAAAATCCACCCCGTTTGCAGTCTTTTGGCTGGAATCCAAGCATTAGACCCGAACCGGTTGTCCGTATTCCTAACACAATATGCAACATCATCACTTTGGAGGAGATGCAGCAATATTCTGGTGTTTACTTTAATGAATTCCATCCGTTTTTCGGTATACTAGACAAGGAGTCATTTAAAACACGAGCGAACGAATTTTGGACACAGAATGTACGTGGCACAGATTTTGAGGCTTGTGTATGTGGAGTCGTGGCTCTAGGATCTCTATTTTCTGGACCTGGTTCAAGTCTGGTGGAGGACCAAGTTACTGAGCATGGTAGACTTCTGCTGGAACTAAGCTTCTCGAGCGCGCCCGCGCTGCTCTCAATAAAGCATGTCGTCGCCTGTAAGTCCACAAATTTGTGTAATTTTCTCAGCCAATGGCCATGGTAGACCTTTCTCGCTCTCCCTAATGTAACTTTCGAAAAAATGGGTCTTCAAGCATCTTCTTCTACAAAACAGTTGACTGACTCTACTTTCCTAATAGGGAATCTTCGAGCTATCTATCTTCGGCTTACCACTCGACCTCACCTGTCATGGATGGCATCATGTACCGCAGTTCACATAGCGGAGTCGATAGGTCTCCATCGAGAAATCAGTGATGCTACGTGCCTGCTTTTCACGCAGAAGTCACAACGCGTAAGTGTAGATGTGGCGGAACCTACAGAGCCTCGGAGAGAAATAATCGACGATGGATTGGTATGCCAACATCCTCGGCAATTTAGTCAATTGGAAGATTTCCGACGACGAACTTTCTGGGTGTCTATGGCCCTAAATCAGCTCTTTGCATCAGAATATGGAAGATCAAGAGTGCAAATCGATGCAATCGGAACCAAACCTCATGAACAAAAGAGCGGAGATTTCACTGCTGAAACAATTGCCATTATGCAGTCTGTACCAAAATCTCAGCAGCTCTGCAGCATATCCAATCTTCTTGAAGCTCTGCGCAAAACCACCCAGCTTCCTGCCAAGCTGCCATTCCTTGCACTATTAAGGGCAGATGCTACATTCTGCCTCTTTCGCACACTCGGCTCAACGAATATGATTCTTCCACCCGACCTTGCCGAATCCGTCCTGGAAGTTACGAGAGTAGCATTAGATGGTGTAACATTCCTCTGTAGTATGAACCATCCGTGGTGGAATATTATATACACCCCTTTTCATAGCGTTTGTATACTACTTGCCATGGCTACGCCACAAAGCTTTGCCATGATACCAACGGCTTTGGATACGTTGAAGAATGCCGTATCCAACTACCCATCCCATCTCTCCAACGAGGCTCTGAAAACAGCACATGCATTGGTGAAGGGGGCTAGGGATAAAAGAGCGAAAGAGTTAAATAGCTTAGATAGAGGGTTGACAGTTGTTGGAGAAGTGGATTTGACACATTTCTCAAGTAATGGAAGTGGAAATGGAATTCCAAACATGAATGGACTTATGGATGGGAAAGATGGATCTTTTGATTGGCCTATGGATGGCGACCATGGTTTTGTCGATTTCTTTGATTTAGGTCAGTATGGTGGGTTGGATGCACAGAACCCTTTCTGAAGGAGAGTCTATGTAACCAGTCTCGAAGTAGACTTCATCCATGAAGCACATGCGCTACATGAGTGTAGTATAGCATATCATCGTCAACAAAGAAGTGGGTTTCAGCTAGACATCGCCATCTGACAGGATAGTTTGTTAAGATACAATACCAGTGCAGACCAGTGACCATATAGTTGATCGTGTGCGTCTCGAACACAAAGTAGATTGTGGTGCTTGGGAAAATCGAGAAAATTACTCACTCAAGCCTTTTCGTCGTGTGAGAATTATCTTGAAAGTGTATCGGGCACTGGCTCGTTTGCGGGCACAAAATGATTTGGGAAGAGACATACGCTATCAATACTATCTGAGTAGCCCAAAGACTCCACAGCCCCTGGCTCCATGCAAGAAGAGATTGAAAAAAAAATCTTCCAGCCTTACTTCAAATCTCAGCATATCTTGCCGACGACTATCAGATGTAGAGATGGTGGCATCTCGATGCTATATTATTCTTAGGGGAAGAGTGGCGATGGATTACCTGAAAAGTCTTGCGCTTCATTCAATCCATGCAAGCAGAGGTTGCTGCGAATATCCTTTGGTTTTGAAGCTCTTGTCGACTCGGGAAAGTAAAAGTACAGTGTTTTAATGTGGAATACTCGAGCTTTTCTCAGCCGTACCATAGTATGGACGTTGGGCAATTTCAGGCCCAATTGTAGCCATCGCACGTCTTGTCCAACAGTGAAAGTATACAACTCGCGAAAACAAAGAACAGCATCTAAGATTATGCAGCTGGCCTTCGAAGGTTCCATGAGTGAGGGAAGAAAGCCATACTCTTGGGATACTTGGAGGAAATTGAAAAAACTTGACCTCGATCCTCACATGTCACTTGTAAGTGCGCTGCTGTTAGTTGCGCAAATAAGTGAGATACCTACCACGAGGTACCCAGCAATCTTCGAGGTAGTTTGATATAACGCGATTCCTAAGCTGGACTAGCGTAAGGCTAGCGACAACACAACTCAGCCTTGTCCTCTTGTCGTTTCCTGTGGCACTAGAATATGAAGTAAATCATCACAATCAGCAGAACTCCGGTCGGATAGCAGCAATGCGACGAGGATTTAGCGCGCACTATGGAGAACTTACCGCTAAGTTCGAGGAATGAGCTCTTTCAGGAGGTAGGTAGTGCGAACTCGTACACAAATAGATATCCTTGCTAAAGTAGTCTGCTTGTCAGTTAAAACCACGCTGTGTTGAACTTAGCCAGCTTGCTCTCCGAGACGATGGCACGCAGAATCATGCAAAAAACCTTACCAGATCAACCGAGCAGCTCCTGAATTTCCTTGAAAACAAATGCAGGCGAACCGATGGTATCTTTGACGAGAAGCTTGCAGATTATGTTTTCTTTCCACTTTCGCAAATACTTCGCAGAAAGCAAAAGTTTACGGACCATCTCTCAGAAGTGTCTATAAAATGTGTTAAGATACTACTGGAGTACGGATGGAAGAATTCGATTTCCCTCGATCTTGCGAAGCAGCTTCTCATATTGCTCACATTTGTCGCAGGTGGAATACCAGGTCAGGATGCCACACCGTCTCCCGAGGAGTTGACAACTGAAGCATATGGATCCCTTGCGGCATTATTTCGAGATTTGGGTAGCACTCCCGGTGGAGCATCGTCACTTGTAGAATCAGGTACTGTACCGGCCTTAGGACACTGTGTGACAGTGATTTTGGATGGAGTTGTCAATGGCCCTTCAGCAGAGGTACAATTGTCAGCCTTATCCGCACTGGATGCTGTATGGTTTTGCGTCAAAGATCCGCAGGCTCTTTCGAGTTTTATGCCGGGCACGGTATCTGGGCTTACAAAGTGCTTAATGCCAGCAACTGGGACACGTCGATCTAAGAAAACTCTAGTCAAGGGTTTGGAAGTTTTTGGGAATGTTCTTACATCACTTTTGAGTGATATCCATACGCGCAATATTCGGATGCAGAGCAAGCCATCCGACGGCATGTCCCCCTATGATGAAGACCAGAAAATTGTCTCGAAGTCCGTGCTTGGAACTACAAAACCTCAGACGACACTTACTAAATCTTGGCTTACCGCCAGCTCTGGTCAAATTAAGCTGGCTCTCTCGAACGTTATAAGACTTCGTCGTCATGAATCAGCTGAAGTGCGCAAAGCACTTAATAGACTCTGCATAACCGTTCTGGATGAGTGCCATGACACTCTGTCAGAATCGTCTTCAATTTTGGTAGAGACTTGCATGACTTTAGTTGGGGTGGATGCTGAGGATGACTTGGTGAATAGAAGCACATCACTAGTCGACCTTGCAACAATACATCCGAACTTGAGCGAATCGGTCAAAAACACCATATACAATTGGGTAACTAGCCTCCCCCGGATTATGCAGTCTAACGATGAGACTGCGAAACTAGCGGCGTTGAGTCAATTATCAAAAGCCCACGAAATGATTGTTGGCTTAAACCTTGAATCTTCCATACTAGAAAACGCTCTCGGGAGCTCACTTCGTGATAGTATCACTATAACTCTAGAGTCGACTACATCTAAGGCGCTTCAAGAAGAAGAATTTGACCTGAACAGCCAAGCTGCGATGACGTTGACTACCGAAAAGGCATTGTCTATAGTATTCCGACCTATTATCTTGGCCGAAGAGAGCGAGAGGAAGACTCGAAAGCAGCTCACAACATTACTTGCTAATCTGGGAACAAGGCAGTCTCAAATCGCAATGGCTAGCGAGATGCTAGAATACTCTAGAGCCGCTACAGGCCCAAGTCTTCTATCGTCGTATTGGCTCGCCGCCCAAATCTTGAGATCGGCATCATCGAGCAATGAAGACATGGATGCTTTCTTCGAATCGTCCATGACTTTGTCCGATGAGCAAGAATCTGTCAATCAAGAGCTTTTTTCTTATTCCCTAAATGTTCTTGTGAGTCCGGATGACAGTATATCCGACTGGCGAATGCAAGCTATCGCATTGGAAGTGATGGCAGAAACTGCTCAGCACATGAAGGAAGGCTTCCGAACGGAGTTGGTAGACGCTCTATACCCCATCGCCCAATTGCTCGGGTCATCAAATTCACAACTCCGAGAGCATGCCATCACGAGTCTGAATATCATATCTAAATCGTGTGGCTACGCAAATGCTAGTGAACTTATAGTGGACAACGTAGACTACATGGTAAATGCCATCTCGCTACGTCTCAATACATTCGACATCTCGCCACAAGCTCCGCAAGTGCTGGTCATGATGATTCGACTTACCGGACCATCATTGTTATTGTATTTGGACGACGTCGTGGACTCCATATTCGCTGCTCTTGACAACTTCCATGGCTACCACCGCCTTGTTGAAGTTCTCTTCTCAGTCCTTGGAGAAATCGTCTCTGTCGGGTCAAAATCGGACAAGTTACAAATTGAAGGCGCACCAATCGTCAATCATAAGAAATCAAAACCCTCTGAGATCTTAATAGAGAATATCATAGATTTCATTGTTGCAGAGCAGACGAAGAAGGCAGAAGATGAAGCTCTGCTTCATGAAGACTTTCCACATGAACCATGGAAATCAGCCAAAACTTTATTGGACGAAGCAGATGCTGCTCGAGAAGAAGCAGATGATGCTGACCCAGAACCGGAACCAGAAAATCTCGAAATTGAAAAACTGCCTCCAACAAAAACCTACAACATGCTGCAATCAATAACTCGCCTCTCGCAACACTACCTCACATCTTCTTCTCCAGTCCTTCGGTCTAAGCTCCTCAATCTCATCAGGACATCAGCCCAGGCACTTTTTTTATCCGAAAACGACTTCCTACCACTAATAAACGACATCTGGCCTGTTGTCATACAACGTCTGTACGACATTGAACCTTTCGTGGTGATCGCAGCTTGCGACACAGTCTCTGAATTATGCCGATGTGCAGGCGATTTCCTTTCAACGAGAATAGTCACTGAATGGAAGGAGATTATGCGCATGAGTAGACAAGCCAAGGGAAAGGTAGCGAGCGAGAAGAAAGGAAAGGGAGGGAGAGGAGTGTACAGCCAAAACAACCAAGTATGGGAGGCTATTGCGAGGTTCCTAGTTGCTATCGTGGGATACGTACGGATCGAGGACCAGATGTTTGATGATGTCCTGGATGTTTTAGGAGAACTGGTTTGGGAGAGGCAGGAAGTTAGGGAGGTGATGGAGGCAATTAATTCTCATGCTGTGTGGTTGGTCATGCAAGTAGCAGGGAAGAACAAACCGCTCAAAGTTCCGGCCATGGAAGGGTACAAATTTGCTACTTTGCCAGTTTCACTGAAGAGCAAGGCACAATAAGCAGGAAATTAGAGTTCTTAGGTAATAAATTGCTGCTGTGAACATGCGTTGGTACGCGTTCAGGTGGAGGGGGAATTTTTGCGTTCAAGTTCAATATTCATTTGGACAGCATAGGTAAGAGCAAAGTAATTCATTAAGCTCAAGGACCAAAACACTTTTGCAAAACCATGCTAGAGTTGAGTTTTAAAAAGGCAGCGATCACAAACAGCACTCTACCACAAGCAATCCATCTAACCCCCTCAAGTCCACATAAGAATACCAGCCAAGCAAACTCAACCAGACATCTATAATATAGGACACCTCCGACTACGACTTGTACTGAAAGACGCAGATATTCAATCTTGGAAACGAGACTACTCAGAATCTTCATCATCGCTCTCCGCCTCAGCAAGCCATTTGAGGAAAGTTTCGGCAGACTTGCGGACCTTCTTGCTGGTGGGAAGATCAATATATTTCTTGCTGGCCTTGCTTCCCCACGTGGTTATAACATCCTCGGGAAGAATGTCGTCGTTGTAGAGAGCGAGAAGAATGGCGGAAGTCAAATCGTAAAATTTGGCATTCTTCTGTCCACGAAGACCAATGAATCGTTCAATCCCACCAAGGAGAGCCTTTTGATGCTTCTCAGATGTGACCAACTAATATATCTGTTAGAATTATTCCCCAAAAGCTGCTAGTTTTTAAGCTTACATTCTTGAGCATAGGAGCACGCTTTGGAATTTGCTTGACAATGTTGTCATCAAAGATACATTGAACCAAAACAAGGAGGGTGCGGTGCTTAGACTCAATACCCAGCTCCTTTGCTTTGACGTAGATAGCAACATCATCAACCTTTTCAACACTTCCCTTGGTCTCGGCCTCATTGGTGACCCAGTTGCCGAGTTGGTCATAGGCAGAATTTCCACCACCTTCACCTTCCTCGTCATCTTCTCCGAGGACGAGTTTCTGCTTGAGGTCATCAGGAAGCTGTTGCTGACGAGCACGGACAGCATCTGGAGACATGTCAACAGTCCACTCGTCATCCTTGACTTCGTGTGTTTGCTCGATTTCCTCAGCTTGACGGATGAACTCGTCATCACTGCCGACCTCATTTCCGACATCTCCATTGTCGTTGGATCCATTCTCGGAGTTGTCATCAGGCGGTGTGTTTTGTCCGTTCTCCTCGGTATCAGCATTCCCATTTTGTTGCTTAGCCTTTCGAGCAGCCTTCTTTTCAGACTTGTCTTTCTTGCCCTTCTTTGGTTGGTTCTTGAGAATGAAACCACTCAGTTTGAGGCGAAGGTCGACATCGGAACGTTGACCACAAGCCTTGCAATCAAGAACAATACGGCCATCCTTGATGACTACATCGGTCTCAGGGTTCTTGCACTTCTTGCAGAGAACGAACTTGTTGATGAAACCATCGAGGTAGTCTTGAAGTTTGGAGGCTTCGTGGGCACCGTTGATAATCCAACGATCATCAGCAGGGTTTGTGTTGGTTTGAGCACCCAGTTCGAAACCAAAGTATTTGATAACATAAGCACCAGGGCGTGCGAGTGATGCCGCAACACTGCTGAGATTGACAATGACAGTCTTGATACCGTTGCCCTTGCCTTCGATCTTAGACTGGAGTCTCTCCATCTTGTAACGATAGAAGGGATCCTTCACATCGCTGCGAATATTGATAGTCGCCATGATTGCGATTTATGTGGAAATAACTTCGAATTTGGATGATGGATCAGGGAAAGACTTGGACCGTTAGTCGACGAGGCAATGCGGCATATGACATGCAGATGAGGTAGCTAGGAGGGAGCGAAAGGAGAGCCGAAGGAGATTTGATTTTGTTGATTTCTAACGCGACATTCGTCGATGATGATGTGTATTAGCCGTTGCTACTGAAGTAGGGGCTACAAGGTTTCCGCGGTATGCGAAATGGTTGCAGCTCGAGAGGCGGCTGGTGTCTAAGGTCGTTGGCGTTGGGTGTGAGATACATATAACGCAGATGTATCAGTTGTCAGGCTGATGGCTTTGTTGATGAGGTTGTGGAAGAAATCTTCCTTTACTAAGGCGCTGTCGAGAATGACCAGCCGATTCGAATCAGTGAGGGGCAAGGTTTTGAGTCGCCTTGGAAATTTGCACGATGGATCGGTGGCTTTATTGTCAAAGAGTGAGAACAATAGTTCTTGGGGAAGAGCGCAGAGAAGATTGAAGTTGCAGGTCTTGTGGTCGAAGTCCTGTTTGAATAGAGTTGTTGAAGAAGAAGGAAGAAAGGAAGAAGGAAGTTCCACTTTGATGACTGAAATCGTGTCAACCTAGGAAATCTTGCAGCCGTTTCCGCAAAGGGTTAGCTGTTCGCTTCTGGCAGTGGCCGGCGTTCCGTGCTGGCTTCCTCAAACGTTTTCTGGTACCAGCGATCTGATGTGCATACCCGTCTGTATGTAATGCATACAACAAAGAATCCTGGAAGAATTATTTGAGGTTATCGACGTTCTTCTTAGCTTGGTGCTGTACGTTTCATAATTCTTCGACAAAGGCGGCTTTAACACTATTCCGACCGCTCATACACATCGAACTTTAGGTCACCAGTCATTGACCTCCGTTCAAACCTAAACCTGAACTTCCAGGTTCTAGGTTGAATTTGCAATTCCACGTGATTAAGAATCAGAAGTGGAAGGGAGTTTGGGAATTGTCTTGAAGTCTTTGGTGAGAAGGAAGCCTTCCATCTTCACTAGTAAGACTGTTCTTCTCTGGGTGTATTTCTTATACGCAAATTGCCTTCGCGCAGATACTTGCCCATGTAGTTGTAACTGTGGCACTTGCTCTTCAGTTCCAGAATGTCCATATCTGTGTACTTTCTCCCTGTGTTTTTAGACTATGAGAATATATCAGTAACCATATAGCTTCAAGGCTCCAAACAGCACTGCCGGCGTCGCGGAGAAATCTCAAGAAGAAAAGCTTCGCTTCAAGCCGAAACAGTCTGATCCTCGAGAGCAAGAAAATACCTGTCTCATCTGCAATATGAAGTCCGGTGACGTGGATTACTCCCTGTACCTGGTGACAGACTCGACTCCTGCGATCCTAGGCGACAAAGATCTTGTGGAAGTTGTGGAGAAAGCACTACAAGGTGGTGTGACGATCGTTCAGTACCGAGACAAAGTCAGTGATACTGGAAATCTTGTTGCGACAGCACGGAAGTTGCATACAGTCACAAGGAAATACAATGTGCCTTTACTAATAAATGACCGAATCGATGTGGCTCTGGCTGTTGGCTGTGAGGGTGTGCACATAGGTCAAGATGACCTTGGTATGCTTGAGGTGCTCCGGGTCCTTCCACCAGTATGTTGACTGCAGTAGATCTCCCTACAGTCAGAAGGCTTCTTGGGAAAGATGCAATCATCGGCGTGACTACAGCTTCGATTGAAGAAGCGCTGACAGCGTGTCGAGATGGGGCAAATTATCTAGGTATTGGTACCATGTTTGCAACAGCAACGTGAGCGTCCTCTCTGAGGGATATGATTCGTTGGCTGAGATGAAGCAGAAAAACGAACACAAAAGATATCATTGGCACTGCCGGGACAAAGGAGATCCTGCATGCCATTGTAGAAGAAGGAAAACACGTCCGGACAGTATCCATCGGAGGCATCAACGCATCGACCGTTCAACGTGTACTTTTTCAATCTTCAGACCCGCAGAAAAGTTTGGATGGTGTGGCAATTGTAAGTGCAATCATAGCGGCGAAGGATCCAAAAGAAGCAGCGGGAGAGCTTTTGAAGCTAGTGAAGACACCCCCGCCGTTTGCTGTATCCTCTTTGAGTAATACCGGGAAGAAAGTCGATGTTCAAGGCCTCATTGACCAGATTCCAGCGGTAATCAAAGCAGTTGGAGAAAAGACTCCCTTATCTCACAATATGACAAACCTGGTTGTCCAAAACTTTGCTGCAAATATAGCTCTTGCTGTTGGTGGCTCTCCCATCATGGCAAACTATGGCGAGGAAGCAGCAGATCTTAGTAAGCTTGGTGGCTCACTAGTCATCAATATGGGGACAGTCACTCCAGATGGTTTGTTGAACTATCAAAAAGCGTTGAAAGCGTATAACCTGGTAGGCGGTCCAGTTGTCTTCGATCCGGTAGGAGGTGGCGCAACAGCCGTCCGGAGATCTGCTGTGAAAACTTTACTTGCCACTGGATACTTTGACGTGATCAAAGGCAACGAGGGAGAAATTAAGACAGTATTCGGGACCGTCGTTCAACAACGTGGAGTGGATAGTGGTGCAAGTACTTCAACAGATCTTGAGAAAGCTACCTTGGTCCGGGATTTGGCTGCCAGAGAACGAAACGTAGTTGTCATGACCGGAGCTACAGATTTCATCAGCGACGGACAGCGTACATTTGCCATTAAGAATGGTCATGAATTGCTTGGCAGAATCACGGGAAGTGGGTGTGTCCTGGGAACTACGATCTCCATCATGCTAGCTGTCTTCCGGGAAGATAAGCTTCTAACTGCTATGGCTGGATTACTTCACTATGAGATTGCTGCTGAGATTGCTGCTATTAGAGGCGATGTCAAGGGGCCAGGGACCTTTGTTCCTGCTCTTATTGATGAAATATACAATATTCAGAAGGCTACAAGTGCTGGGGATTTAGGGTGGCTGAAAGCAGCTAGGATCGAGGCTGTGGAGCTGAAGTAGGAAAACAGATGGCGCGATAAGTGAGAGTGAAGTATCTTGTAGAAATCAGATTTAGATTACACATTTGTTGATAGATAGAATACAACACACGAACACTGTACACACATGCTTCAATTTCACCAATTTTAACTGCACGCTAAACAATTAAGATATATCTCCTGATTTCTCATACATGTGCGTAAGACTTGTCTATTCTCACATTACCCTTCTCCTAACTTCCATGATAATGAAGCTAAAACCCATCTAATTCGGTGTATATATCTCTCTTTTCATCAATCCCATCCATCCCAATCCCCACAAACCACCTCCCTAAATCTTACTCAAAAGCGTCCCAACAACCTCCTTGGTATCCTTACTAAACTCCTTCACCACCCCTGCCACGCCCCTAAACTCAGGAATAGCCGCATCCCCCATACACTCATAAAGCCAGCTCTCACTCGTCGTAACCACCGCTCCCTCCCTCCTCAGCCTCTCAAGCGCAATCGGAACTTCCTCCTTATTACAGCTGCTCACCCCATCTGCGAGCACATAGACCTTATGTCCCTCCCTCAGCAAATCAATCGTCGTCTGCGTGATACAGATATGGCTTTCTATGCCTACCAATACGATTTCAGAGGGCGTGGCGGAAGAGAAGTGCCGCGCGATAGGGGGGATGAACATGCTGAAGGCGGTCTTGTCGATGTGTTCTACGGCGGTCGAGAGATCGAGTTCTGTGCATGTTTCGCCGAGACGGGGGCGGTTCTGTGTAGTAGCATAGACGGGGATGTTGAGGATGGCGGCGGCGCGGAGGAGTTTCTGGGTGGTTTTGATGCTGAGTTTGCATCAGTACTGGTTAGACAGGGAAGAAGGAGACTTACATTTTCTCATATTCCCATATTGCTGGGCGGAATTTTTCTTGGATATCGCAGATGCTGGGGAGTGTTAGCTGGGGCTATGGAAGATGGTGGTATGAGGACGGACAAAAGGGCTGGCCGATCTGATGATTGTTAGTGCAATTGAAGAGGGATCAAGACATGAAACTTACTCAAACGTCTTTGAGGCTTTGAAGACATGGTGGCAGATGTGATATCTTTGAAGAGAGAGGTCGTGAAATAGGTGACTTGTCTTGCGAAGAGATTGAAAAAATAATGAGCAAGTCTGGGGTACAGCGCGGGGCATTCTTACCGAGGACCCCGCGACTTCATGATCCCGAGATCAAGCCGAGATACGGATGTCAAGGCAGGAAATGTAAATTGTCTAAGGTAGGTCGAAATGTCACTTTTTTTCTTCTTAGTTAAATTTTCATAGATAAGGAATAGGATGTTGATATTGGCATTTTCTTGTAATTTATGGTTATAATAGTTTCGGGTGTTCAGTGACTTGTGGAATTCAGATTCTGCTTTTCATATCAAATGTAACCGTAATATGTCTAACTTGATTGGAGATGCATTGACCTGAGAGCTATTTCTGATTCGGTTCATTTCTGAGTATAACAGAATACGAGTATGGATAATAGATGAAATAGAAGATATGCCAGCTAACAATCGACAGGAATTTACAGCTGTTTCCCTCCGTTTGGGTAGTCAATACCTCAAGTTAATCACAACTTCCACCACAATATCTAGTGCCAATTGACAAATGCAAATGCTTCAATTCTCCCAAACGCCAACCTCTATAAACAAAACCCACCGATAATTGCACTATTCTATACAATCCCACAAACCACCTACGGCGTTGTCGTGCCTGCCGCCCTGGGCATAACTACTGAACTCACAGGCAAGATCTGTTTCTCCACCCCAGGCTCTATTTCGTCACCATATAGATTCTCTCCCTCATTCGCCCTATTAGCTTCAATCGCTCCTCTTACAACAGCCACCTCCCTCCTAACCCTAATTGCCTCCTTTACTGATACTAGCTCTTCTTCAAGCCACTTCCTCATTTTCAACTTTGCTTTCTCAGCAGCCGCATTTGCGGCAGCGTCTTCTACTGGAGGAGGAGGTACAGGTTTCCCAGCCTTCTTCAATTCTTCCTCTTTCTTCTTGCGCTCTGCAGCTACAATCGCTTTCTTATTATCTGCGTCCCTAATCTTCTTGAGTTCATGCTCTAGTTTATCTCGGCCTTGCATCAACTCGATCCATTCGTCATATTCTTCTCGGCCGCCGAAACAGATGTGGTAGAGACGACAATAGGCTTTGTGTTCTATAGGACAATCGATTGATTTACCCATGAAGAGGTATTGCCACACTATAGATATATCAGCATGAAAATTTACAGAACAGTCGAAAGAAAACCCCTGAGCAGTTTTTGAACTACTGAGAAGGTGATTTGCTTTTTTTAAATCGATACATTTAGATCGACGTACTGTGTTCCCATGTCCTTCCACTAATGCTATCTGGCAGCTTGGTATTTATCAACCAATTGATATGATGCTGATACTGCTCCCTCGGCACACTCAGAATTCTCTCTTTCGTAACGGCAATCTGGGAACAACAAGGTGTAGCCAGGATTTCGGGAATATCGTAAATATTAAAATTGGCTCGGAATGCCTCCTGCATCTCTTTCTGCTCTGGCTGAGTTCCTGATTCTTCGTTCACCCGAGTAGTATTTATGCTTCCCGTACTGCAACCAATACCCCAGGTAACGCGGAGGTTGACGAATTGTCTGCGTTGGATTTCGCGAAGATCGATATGATTGAGAGAGAAGACCATACTATCATTCAAATTAGTCCGCGATTCTCTTACATTTCCCAGTGACTAACCTTTGCTCGAGAAGTTGCTCAACATGCCATGACAATTGTTGAGAGTGTATAAGAATTGAGATGTCAGGTAAATTATCGTAGAAATCGTAGAAGTACTGATGGTAATTCATTGCTTCGTGTCCCTTATTTTGCTGTGGATGATGTGGGGCAGTCGCGTTGTCTGCGATATAAGGCACCACAACCATTCCCGGCACCTTCAAATCTTTAACCCATGAGTAGTCCTCCTTCGAAGTTGCGGACACCACTAAGTTCACGCTGGGCAATGGTCCCTTGGGTATCCGATAAACCCCCCCTGGTTGTTTGAGAAGATGTTGTTCAACGACTTCTGACGGTAAGTCCTGGATCTCCCGCCTACCATACATGCACACAAATAGGAAGACTGTACATGCTGTGGCAAGTATGGTTCGTGATGCTCGTGGGAGAGTGTATCGGCTCCCAATTTGAGCAATCTTTGCCGACATTTTAATCCAATTCTGAAACGAACAGAGAAAATTATTTGCGCCCTAATTCATAATTGAGGATAACAGACAGCGAAAGAATGGAATTACAGATGTGCAATCATATCCGAAGCATATAGAGAGAGTGGCCTGTCTTGGCAGAGAAAAGATGTTAAAGAAAGGGAAGAATGCGGAGGTGGAAGAATGGAATGTTGAAAGCTGGCAGGAAGTCGGGAAAGGGAGTAGGGAGAGCGTCAAAAGAAACGGAGGTTTTACTCAAAATTTATAAATGATGGAAGACGAGAGACACGGTAATCTCCATTTGTGATATCCCTCGATACTTTCCGAGAAAAAAAAGTTCCTGCATTAATCCAGTAAATCTAGGCAATGCATCGCGGCTCAAAAGGGGTATGTTACCAACGCTCTATATCTTGAAATAATGAGCACCTCCAACTTTGGAGTAGTACTTGTCAATTATCATCTGGAGGATATGAGATCGCCCATGGTCGATGATCGACTTTTGTTTGATCGACTGGGTTAATCGTAGGTACGAGCTTACGGGTGGAAAAAGAAAAGAATGTCTGAGATATTTCTTGCTTCTCTCATCCCGATTTGGACGTCTAGAACAAACTTGTCAGACCAACCTAAATTCGACGACTCCTGGCCCTACGATTTACTCAGCTACACTTCTAGACTGAGTTGAAACTCGAACCTTGCTTTCTTTTCGATGAAAACCATTTAGACTTTGCTCTTGCGAAATGTTTGGAGGAACCCCTCGAGCCCCTGGCTTGATTTCTCCTCGTGCTACTGACTGCGATTTTTCTCCAGCATCTTACAGCTTGATGCCGTCCAATCGCTGCATGTATCAATCAATGCTTCTCATCAGTCCCTAAGCCGGTGCATACTACGAGTAGCCCAGTCGAGAAGTCTCTTCCCGTCCTGGTTGAATTGGTCACAGCACGTGACCGTCGTATGAACGATAACCTAAAATGCAATCGATGTGACATCAGATGGCACACTTGCATCATGCAGGAGCTAGTGGAGTGGAAGTTGACTCACCCCGAGTCGCATGGGTAATGCTCCCCAAGTCACATGAGACCCCCTCAGTTGAAGGGCCACCCTCTCGCAAGACCAAATCCTTAGATATCGACAATAGAACGAAATACCATAAATAGACAGAGCGTGAGCTAAAAGATCACTTCCAAGGGACGACGTGATGGCAATTCTCTCCTTAGACTCCGCGGTAATGGAAGGGTTTTCAAATCCCTTATCAAATTTATAAGCACGAAAAGAATGCACCAAAGGACAGCAAGAGGCAAATAATTCAAATCGACTGACCAATTCGTACATCAACATCCAATCGTAGCTTCGAAAAGTGTACAGATTCATTAGGTAACCATGTACTTCTCCAAAACAGTGTGGGTGGCCAAATGCAAGCGTTCCGCAAAGGGTGAAGGAAGCCTTGTGAGGCTGACTGCAGGTAAGATTTTGAAGCATATTCGAAATGCCATGTCCAGCTGGACCAGGTCTATTTCTCGGATGACTGATTAAGGACTGTTGGATAAATCGACCAATGTTACTTGCCTGACGTTTGAAGTCCTTGGAAGATCAGGTGCTGACGCCGACTTTGAAACAAGTGTCGAGTCACCGAGGGATCTCAAGGCAGACAGAGGTGCTAGTCTCCTGTTACTCCCGATACCGCAATGATTTGGTGGTTGCCGCCTATGCTTTTGGCTCACCGACGAGTTTTCGTAAGAAATGGGGACGAGTCTGAAATAGTCCTCACGCGATAATTATTTTGAGCGTGCTGAGATGAGAAGTGTGCGACGCGTAGACTTCGTGCTCGTAGTAGCTGATTGTAAAATCCTGCCAAACCTCCATGACTTGGTACCTGCGTGAAGGATTAAGACTAGACGCGTAACGAGTCGAATTGCAACCATCGATATTGTCAGATCGATAGCAATGTGCCGACCGCCGTAACGTCAAACAATAATGATGCAGAAGCACACCAAGACAATGTGTACTTGTATGACATCGGAAACTACTGCACAAGCTATGTGGCGCGATTTCATGGAGAAGTTTGTGGCGGAGACGAAGCTTCCTGCTTGGTGTAAAAGACCGAATTTGCATGTTCATCATGAAGTTTTCCACAACGATGAGCACAGCCTCAGGGGAGCTGGAGTCGGGACGGGCACAGCCTCGAATAGCGACAACCCCACCACAGTTCGCTCTCCCCATCAAGACACCTCCCGCTGTCCGCTGCTGGCGGCCGCTGCAAAGCTTCGTCACTTGAATGAACCGTGCTTCAAATTTCACATCAACTTGTGCATCAATAGATTGTGGCTCCTGCAACTTGTGCGCCTCAAGGGGCTGAGGTGTTGATTCTGAGTGGTGACGATGTTTCCTGTCTCAGGCCGAGTCACTTCAATCTGTGGCACTTGCATGGAAGGGCTTCAAGGAAGGTTTTTGAGTAAATCCCGCTGTGGAGTGGCATGTACATCAAACAAAATTACCTGTGGCACTGGCTGGAGAACGCCTCCAAGGGCTGAAGCCTTTTAGATGATGCGAAAAGTTTTCTCAAATCTGACACGCTCGTAGTAATTGTCTACTTCAATGTATACATGGAGGAATTAGTTGGGAGCATCTTGCCTCAATTAGGTACAGATTTAATTAGTTACCTTCGCGCTATAGAGAAGTGCGTGTAGAATCCGTAGATGCTAAGAATAGCCAGCGGATACTTTCGGTGGACGAACTCCAATACAGTTATCAATACGAGTGCTTCGTAGCTATTAGCAGATCAAGAAGAGGTTGCAGAATCGTCTTGAGCAGTTTGCGACAATCTCAAGATGATTTTCAACAGGTTGTTGAATGCGTGGCGGTTCGTGTTCCACATCGACCCAGCTCTCTGGCACTTGCAAACGCCTTTGAAGGCTGAAAATATCCGCTACGATAGCGGCCACTGATGCAGGAGAAAGGGCACCAGCTTCTCCAAATGGCCCGTCGCAAGCTCTCCAGCGCAAGCAGGCTTCATTGGTAGCAGGTTCTCGCAAACTGAAAGTCCCAATTTCCCATGCTCCCCACCCTCGCACGAAACATGGTCAATCATGTCAGTTGGACTGAAGCTGGAACAATCTGTCCAGTAGGTGATGAGCCCGAGTGTGTTCAAGCAGAAGGAAATGGAAACACTTCGCGCCGACCCGTATTCTCACACATGAGATGCTCTCCCTGACATGAGGCCCTGATTCCTGGGTTTGGATTCTATTCTTGTGTCCCCCTCCCCTCCATCGAGAAGGGCCAAGGGCACGAGACGATCATGATCCCCCAAAGTGGATTTCCAACATTCTTCTCTCTCTCGCCGCCCCCGTTCCCCCCTCCCAAACGGTTCACGCCGACCCAGTGAGTGTCCCTTTCGTCTTGCCGCCATCCCAGAAGCAGGCCAGTTCTCATCGAAAAGGTTCTTGTTTCAATGATGCTCCAGGGTCGGGTCGAGTGGCCAGGGCCATGCTGTGCCCTTCTCTTGTCATCCTGACAGGCATCGACAGGACTTGAGCACCACGGACATCATCTGTAGCGGGTCAGGTTGGTAAGTCAGGGTCATATGGGTGGCTGATCGCTCAGCCTCGTAGCGGACAGTGGGCTGTGAATGGCTGTCATTCCAACACCAGACTCGAACGGGTCAGAGTGTGGAGGGGTGCAGAAGTTGTCGAGGGTTGCAGAGTGGAACGGGTGCGGTGGAAGGTGCCAAAAGCGTGGGAAAATAATGGAAGAGAGAGTTCGCGCGACTCCGACCATGGGAAAAAGAAGGGAGGAAGCTTGAGTGTCAAGGGTGTGTGTGGGTGGGATGCAGGGCAAGGAGCGAAGCGGAGGGAACTCAGGTCAAGGAGACTCAAGGATACACTCAAGGATGCACACCGGCAAGGCACCTGCAGTCGTCTGTACTCCATAGGGAAATGCAGCTCAGTGCAGCCCAGTCCAGCTCGAACAGCCCCCAATTTCCTCATTCTTCATCGGTGACTGTGACTCCATCGCTCTCACACCAGCTTTGATTTGGCTTGTCTGCCTAGTCAACCAGGTCCACCTCCTCCTACCCACCACCACTCCCACCTGGTTACCGAATGACTGCCATCAATTCCAGCCAAAACACATTTCCCATATAAGATCATGCGCATGCCCACCATTCAGACTCTTTCGTTTTCACTCTCCTATCATACTTCACCTACTTCCACCAGACTCGCCATCTCATCTGAAGAGCAAGTCGCATACTCCCGCACCGCTTTCACAGCCTTGCATTACCTTACTCAGACAAGAAACACCCGTTTTCTATATCGAGCTTTGACATATCGCCGCCTGCCACACCCACGCTCACACTCACACTCACACTTTCGCGATCAGTACTACACCCTTCCTTCCCATACAAAAATCACCGTATATTCTATATATGTTCCCTCCATGTCTCTAGTCCATCGGATCGAACCAGAAGTGCGATTATTATTTGTCCCTGATTTCGGAGACTGACAAAAATATCCTTGCGGACTTTCTAAAAAGACGTCCTCACCCCACAACAGAAGAGAATAACCTTCCAAACATATATTGAAACACATATATAAAGTCGATCCCCAATCGCAACAAGAGAACATCAACTCTCTTCCTCACACACAAACTCGTCGAAAGGTACTCAAACCGCCTACATTCCGGCAAAGCATCGCACCAAAGCCATCGGGCAATACATACGTTACAACCGTCACAATGTGCGTCACCAACGTATACGTTGACCGTTATCCAGACGGGAAGGAGATCGAATTCAGACATACCGATTTCTGTCAGTATGGCATTGGAGGTCGTCCATGCCAGAAGCTATCCACACTCGAGAACCCAGTTCGACACATCCAATTCGGAGAGCTCTCATCAGAGATGATCATGAACGCTCAACGCAGAGGATATCCCCAGACACCACCTCGCTCAGCGGGAAATTCTCAACACAGACACTCAGGAGACTTCTCCTCTGAGGATGGCAGACTCCGTCGCAGACATAGCAAAAGAGACTCTGCTACTTTGCGCCCACACAGACAACATAGAAAGGAGCGCATCATCATTGTTGATTCCCCTCCTACTCCAAGAACACCACCTCAACTTTTCTCTCAAACCTTTGGCAGCTCCGTTCCTAACTCTCCTTCCACACCACCATTCATCATCGATGGTCTCCCACGGGAGAGAGGTCGTCCAATAATCGTTGATGAGCGTCCATTACCTCGTATCCCACCACGAGTACCATCAATCGGAGCCGTTGTCGGTGGTCGCGAGCGCCTTCGCGCACGTTCACAATCTAGAAACCGCTTCGCGTTCGAGAGCCCTTCATCTTCACACACTTCTTTCGACTCACGTGCACGTCGCGAAGCAGAGAGTCTGGAACGCAGAGAAAGAGAGCGCAAGGACCGAGAACGCGAAGAGCGACTTGCTGCCCTGGAGACAGAGAGGAGAAGAGAGGCTAGAATCAGACAGCAAGATGAGGAAATCAGACGACGACCACCAATCCCTGTTCCTAATGCGCCATTGCCAGTGAGACATAGGGACTACCTACGTCCAGTGGTGGATCAGAGCCATACATTGCAAAGCATTATGGGTGGACTAGCATTGAGCGATAGAGGATCGTCTGCTAGTGCTGGAGAGAGAGCACTTATTCAAGAGGCAGAGATCAGAAGACGCATGGAAGTGAGAGATAGGGAGCTGAGAGCGAAAATTGAAGCGAGAGAGGAGGAAGCGATGAAGCAGAGACTTAGAGAGAGACAGATGCCTAAACGGAGATCATCCGTGGGGCCAGGAAGCAGGAGACATCGGGTGTTATATGACGACGGGGTTTATAGATGGGAGTAAATGTTTGCATTCTCATCGCGATCTGATTTTTGTTTTGGGGAAAATAAGGATAGATAGATTTTTGCAATTGAATTTGTTCTTACCCCAAAAGAGTTTACATGACTTGGTGATCATATTGAAGTGTCGTCCAACTAAGGCTGCTCAAGTGAACAGGCCATCCATGCCTTGCCAACCTAGATCTGCACGAGGACTTTGACATGTTTCTCCTTGTTCGCGATCAATTCCCTGATGCCGTCTTCGACCACCCTCTCGAGTGGAACTTTAGACGTGATCATATCAGCTGGTTTCAATTTTCCTGTGGGATGTCAGTGAGAGATTCCACTTCCTCATCCTAGCTTCTCATGCGAACGGCAATTCTTGATCTGAGACAACAACGTCAGATGGAAGACATAGGGCTCACCAGCTGCAATGGCTTCAATCACATCCTTGAAATCTTGCTTCACGTATCCTAGACACGCCACGAATTTTCCTTCGCGGAATACCAAGTCGTTGGGTTGGAATGGAATGGCCTTCTCCCATATCGCGACGTTGACTACTGTGCCTTTGACCTTGATACTCTTACACGCAGCTTCGAGTCCAACTGCAACACCGGCACAATCAAACACAATGTCCACACCTTCGCCGCCAGTCATCTTTTTCACTTCAGCAACCACATCATCTTTTCTCGGGTCCAAGATTGACGATGCACCAAAATGAGTAACGAATTTCTGGCGGGAAGCAGAGAGCTCCGACACAATGATTTGTCCACAGCCTCGTGCGCGGAGTGCTAATGTGACTGCGATACCGATAGGTCCACCGCCGAGAATCAGAACGTTGCTATCTGCTTTCAATGGTGATTGGTTGACTGCATGCCATCCAACTGCGAGCGGTTCTACCAGTGCAGCGACGTCGAGAGGGATGTTATCTGGTAGAGGGAGGCAGTAGTCTGCTGGAATAACGCAAGCATCCGAGAGTCCTCCTCCGTATCCAGATAGGCCGACGAAACCACCGCTATAACAAATGTTCTCGAGACCACGTTGACATGCTTGACAGGTACCGTCGTAAATAGTTGGTTCTGTATACGATTATTAGCTAGGGATTCCAGTAATAATGGCGTGGATGATGTGTGACTCACGAACAGAGACGTGTTGTCCTGGTTTGAATTGTGTTACTCCTTTTCCTACTTCAACAACAGTTCCAGAAAACTCATGGCCAAAGGTGATAGGGATTGATTCTTTAGTAATAGGATGTGGTGTTCGAGGCGCAAAAGTCGGTCCACCCAAGAATTCGTGAAGATCTGGCAGAACTTAACTTTTCTTCTTTCAATTATAAAGGAGCATAGAAAGAGGCTCACCTGTTCCGCAAATACCAACAAAAGCCGGTCTAACTTTAACTTGGCCGTCACCACAAACAGGCTCGTCGATCTCTTCAACCCTGATATCCTCGACTCCGTAGTATCTAGCTGCTCGCATTTTATATTTCTTGGAATTAGTGAGGTAGCTATTCAAATAGTATAGCAACTCGCAAAGGTTGACTTCTTATAAGAATCCATCTTGGCTAACCCCTCACCCCACTTCATACCGGCCAGAAGGGAAACAAGTTTGATCCGATGCAAATTGTGGAGTGACGGTAATATGCTAGAAGGCGGCATTTGGTGGGTCTCTACTGTACACTTGGACCGTTTTCCAGGTGCTCCACTTAGCTTGTTGGAGGTTGGAGATCTGGGGAACATTGAGTGAGGAGAAGTCGGGCTGGGGAGCTTCTGAAAATCGTTTGGCGCTTCGGTTATATAGACTCTCTTTGTTCCCCATGTCAATCAGCGACTAAACCACCAGACAGTTTCTATCCACTCTTGACTGTTCTCTATTTAGACTGGTAGTAGTGCCAATTTCAATATACTTTTCCTAGAATGGAAAACACCCTTCGCATAGTTAGAATCGCCCGAGAAGTCCAAGTGACTGCGTTGTTCCTGAATCTCCCCAATTGAGAAGAAAAGGGACAAGCTGCAAATCATCTACAATGGTTTATTGGGAGTTAATTCGGAGTAAGTCGATATAGCCGGCGAAAAGCCATTCGAGATCTCAAGTTATTGGCAGCAGATAATCGCTGATGATCTAGTAGCGGAATTATTCAATCATAGTGCGGAACGCTGCTCCCCTGGATTGCTTCTGGCAAGAATGGAAGGTATGCCGATGACCTCAAACATTCCATTCCATCTCCGACGTTGGATTTCCAAAGTCAGTACCGTGTCAACTCCGTGTTTCTATTGCAACCTCGCACCAATTCCAATTGGATTGCTGATACTTTCTGTTTGTCAAAGTTTGCTAATGAGTACCTACACCTAGTCACTATCCTTCGGCTTAAGAAGTGCCTATGGTAGGAGTGCCGCATCTTGGCCCGAGAGACGCTTGACCCCGCCATAAGTACCCCACTTAGTGGCATATTTCAAGAGAGACTTTGTTGACTTCATTGCTTCTTTCTTCTTTCTCGAACAATAACTTTTTTCGGATTTAGAAAGTTACTGTTTTCAAGATGTACACTGCTTGTAAGTATTGTTTATGCAATATGCCTGGACAATTGATGCCTCCTCATGAGAAGCTATCTCTCTCTCTCTGAAGGGGAAGAAGGGGATATTCCGAGCTCCGAAACTCGGGGATGGAGCTTCAAAGAGCTAACATTTGAATAGCATTCGCATTTTTCGAGGCATTATGGGAGGTCAGTTGGCTATTCAGCTATGGGAGAGATCACTAATGAGTTGATTGGCAGGCCGGAGTCACTCACTGCTTTGTGAACTTAGGTTCTGATCATCCTTCTATCATTGAAGCTATTGTCAAGGGTCAAAATGAAAAGAAAGGAGAATTTCCCCGCATTATCACATGCCCAAATGAAGTAAGTACTTTACTCTCACTTGTACCACCTCGTTGACGTCTCTAGATGGTAGCACTGTCAATGGCAGATGGCTATGCTAGACTCACGGGAAAACCCCAGTGTGTTATCGTCCATGTCGATGTAGGAACCCAGGGATTAGGAGCAGCAGTACACAATGCCTCTTGCGGAAGAGCTCCAGTTCTCATCTTTGCCGGTCTTTCGCCATATACGTTAGAGGGCGAAATGCGAGGTTCTCGAACAGAATATATCCATTGGATTCAAGATGTGCCAGAGCAACGCCAAATTGTTTCTCAATACTGCCGTTATACAAACGAAATCAGAACTGGCAAGAATGTTAAACAAATCGTCAATAGAGCTTTACAATTTGCGACAAGTTCTCCCGCAGGACCAGTATATTTAACCGGAGCAAGAGAGGTTATGGAGGAGGATTTGACTCCATACCAACTTGATCAGAGCTTTTGGGATCCTGTTGAGCCAGCTGCTTTATCAGAAAGTGCTGTGAAAAAGATTGCAGATGCTATTGTAGAAGCAAAAGAGCCTTTGGTTATTACAGGTTATAGTGGACGAAACCACGCTGCTGTTGGAGCGCTGGTAAAGCTTGCAGATACAGTAAAAGGACTAAGAGTTCTTGATACAGGTGGAAGTGATATGTGCTTCCCAGCAGATCATAGGGCATGGTTAGGCTTGAGGTATGGAAATGATGAAGCTATCAAGACGGCAGATGTTATTGTTGTTTTAGATTGCGGTATATACCCCTCGTAATACTTGAATGCCTGACTAATATATCGCCAGATGTTCCTTGGATCAATACCCAATGTCATCCATCCAACACAGCAAAGGTTTTTCATATTGATGTTGATCCATTGAAAAAGTAGGTCACCACCATGTCCTGGCCATTTAAAAAGTGGTCGAATCTTCGTTAGAGATCATTCTTCGTCCGTTATTCCAAATCACACAACTAACATCTCAATTACAGTCAAATGCCAGTTTTCTACCTAAATGCCCAGTCGCGCTATCGCGCAGACAGTTTCACATCAATAACTCAACTTACATCCTATATCAGCAATACTCACGCTCAAAGTCTTTCCTCCGAGCCATACTCATCACGGTGGAACGAACTTGAAAAGTCTCATGCCGCCCGCATTTCTGCAATTGCGAAGTCATGCGAGCCCAAATCAGATGGTACATTTGGAACAGGGTATCTCTGCCAGAAGCTTCGATCTCTCGTCCCATCCGACTCCATCTTCGCAATCGAAGCTGTGACCAACACCGGGTTTGTTGCTGACGCCATTCAAGCTACTCTTCCAGGCTCTTGGATCAATTGTGGTGGAGGTGGACTTGGCTGGTCTGGCGGTGGAACCCTTGGTATCAAACTAGCATCTGAGTATGAACATGGAGAAGGAAAAGGAAAGTTTGTTGTTCAGATTGTTGGAGACGGCACATTTTTATTCTCCGTACCAGGAAGCGTATACTGGATCAGCCAACGTTATAAGATTCCTGTCTTGACAATCGTGTTGAACAACAACGGCTGGAATGCTCCCAAGAGATCTTTACTACTCGTTCATCCGGACGGCTTGGGAAGTAAAGCTACGAATGAGGAGCTCAATATCAGTTTTGCGCCAAGTCCTGATTATGCTGGTATTGCGAAAGCGGCAGCAGGTGGGAATTTATTTGCGGAGAAGGTTAGTGAGGTGGGAAAATTGGAGGATGTGTTGAAGAGAGCGATCGAGAGTGTGAAGAATGGTGTCACAGCTGTGGTGGATGCAGCTGTTGTATCGGGATGTTAGATGACTGGAAGGGAGAGAAGGCAATTGACTTTGGGACCAATAATAGTAGAATGGACAGTAGAAATGGTAAATGGTCATTCCTTTAACAATTGCATTCGCTTCTCAAAAATAACGGAGACTACATGTTGTCATTCGCCCAGTCCTTTTTCAAAATTCACTTCTCCAACGATAGGTATACAAGAATTGAAGCGCCCCTTCACTAAAACATATTCCAAATCAAAGCCTCCTCTGCACCCTCCCCAATTTTCTGATAACTCCCTGTCCCGCCGACTCATACCACAGAACTCATACCAACCTCACTACAAACCTAAGACGAACACCCTCAAACAAGTGTCACAGGACACGAACTTCCACTTCCATCCCACTTACACAAATCTTTACAATATCCACATATACCTGTCCTGCTCATTTCTCAGTCCTCACCCCTTCCACAAAATGTACAGAAAATGAAAATGAAAACGAAGAGTGACTGAAGACTTACGAGAAATTCCATGGTGGATCCATATCTACTTCAGCGCTAGCTGAATACAGCCATGGTGACAGCGTGGACACGAAATATCTATTTCATCAGACCTTTGTAAGCTTTTATGCTTTGAATTGGAGAGGCGAAAGGTATAAGGGAGCAAGAGAACGTACTGATAGCATTTTAGACCTGGACAATAGAGTGCTACCGCTGCTGTAGAGGGGTCTGTTGAAACTGGCGTTGTGGAAGAGAGAGTGGAAGAGGGGGAAGCTGGAAATGAGAGGATTGGTGTGGTGAGGTGGAGGAGGATGAAGAGTGTAGACGTTAATGACTTGGGCGGGATGTAGGAGAGGAGATGCATTGTTGCTGCTTATTTAGATAGATGATAGAGCCAAGACTTGAGTGATCAGAGATGACGGGAGAAAATAGATGTCAGCATCGTGTTCAGTGAGATGGAAATACAAGAGAGGTGGTTGTAGGTGGGGTAATTATCCATCGCAAGGTGAGGTAGATAGGTAGGGTTGAGGGGAATAGGCTATTTGAGATATATTAATCGTGACTTCATGAATGGGAAGGCAACGACGGATCAGAGAGACGAAGATATGATGAGCAGTATCCTATCCAAAAACCAGTCCAATTGATTAGGCTATAGTGCAGTTGAGCATGCAGCGTGATTAGGGGTATTATTTCAATATTAGTGACCAAGGACAATCTACCTGGTTGGCTTATCATACGGAGACTCGAGCTGGCAATATACTGACCATCGAACATAGCTTTATTTTCCTATCTGGTTTAGTATGACCTAGACTGAATGTGAAGAGACTCCGTCATGAAGTACAGTCTCGGTCAGTGACAATTGATGCCTAGAACCAAACAATGTGTGACGAAGAAACGTTTGAAGGAAATGTTTGCGAATGAGGTCTCAACACAATAATTAACTTTAGGATATATATCATAACAAGCCATTTGTTCACATCGGCCGTCAGTAACCCAGCTCCTTTGGCTCAGTGGGTTGACAATCAACACGGTATGCGGATGGAATCAAATGGTAATACATTTGGGGTCAAGTGATCTTTTGTTCGTGGAGACAAATTTTTGGGCACACGAAATCTCGGGGTTTTTTTTTCCAGCGCAACACTTCCACTCTATAGCAATCAAATTTCTTACTCTCGAGCTTTTGAGACATTTAAATTTTGAATTGGGAATACAAATGTTTCTATGTTGGAGTGTTTGTTTTTTCCTGGCTCAGAAAGTTGAGTGGGACCAGGGGCGCTACGAAGTATTTTTGACGCATTGATAGATAGACGCGCTCAGGTTAAAGAAGTTCATTGCGCTACTATGCTTAAGATCACAAGCACTGCTATGCTTTGCTGGGGAGGCAAGCGGGGTGGATAGTGGTTGATTAAACACGAAGGACAAACTGTTATGCTAGGAGAGATGGTCGAAGGTGGAAAAGAATGACAAGTGGCATGCTCGTCTACCGATAGTAGGAAGTAAGTACTCAATTTTGCAGTTATTGGAATGTTGGCAACACTAAATTGTTGCATTTGTTGGGAACGTTAGGAATGTCAACACAGGAAAGCTACTGAGCTGGAGGAAAATTGGTTGACTACGCGTGAGGTTACAGCAATGCTTGATATCAGAGCAATAATAATATGAAAACACATAGTATCAGAACTTTTGATGGGTAGAGCAAGGAGTGGAATTTACAAACAGAAATTTGTGTTCTTGGTCTACACTCCAAGCCGAAGTGCTATTCGAATGTGGTGGTGACATTCAAAGCTATGCCATTGTCAAGAAAACTTGACGAGCAACTCGATCGGGAGAAGAACTGAAAGCAATGCGATTACCTTTTGAGTGCGAGAGGTCGTATTGGAAATTGAAAGAACCCTGAAAATCTAGAAATTCGTATTTAATCCATGCCACTCACTTGAGGGTTCTGTGGAGCTGTAAGGGAATACACTCACACCAAACATCTGGCTCACCAGTGACGTAGAGGAGGGATTCTGTAAGCTGCTGGCAGTGCACAATTCCAAGGATAGCGGTGATTATGGAGCCAAGTATTCCAATCACATCTCATTCACCTCACACACATAGCACAAGTAACCAATTCGCAGAACAATAGAGTTTCGTCGTGCATGGCAAGAGTGGGATGACATATTCCAGCAACTTGGCCGTCATCACTGCATCGCCAGTCCTCTTGTCAAATTCGAAGAAATCCGGCGTCATCCCAAATAGAAACAACATCCGACGGCGAGGCACCAAAACTTGGTGACAATAGCACCGAGGAAATAAATGTTCGGCGCCATTCTCGGAATATCGGTTTCTTGATCCTGAGACACATTGCTTGTATGCAGCCGACGATGCAGATTATTTGTGATTGGAAAAATCTTTGTACATATGCATTCTGATGGTTCGATGTCGGAGGATTGTTGGTCGGGCAATGGACAATCTATTCTCCATGAGCATAATATGAGCGGTGGGAATGACAAGGAGAAAGGAGATCATTCAGCGAGCCTGCAGCGGAAGAGGACAAGTGTGTCTGGGCTGGCTGGGCTGTCTGGGCGCTTTGTGCTCCAGGCTGCCTTAGCGAACCCCACCATTTGAGTGGGGGGGCGGGCTGGGTAACCCTATCATGGAGACTACAGCCTGAAGGAGTCACTGCGTTGTAATGAAAATGTTTGGTGTAGTACAAATTTGTAGCTGAGAAGTAGTTCAATGTTACCTACTCAGCTACTTTCGAGAACGAGCCTTGTCGACAGAATGGAATCTTGCATTCAACATTTCACTTTGTAAGTCTTACCTAAACATTTTGGGGGACAAACAGCACAGGGATCTTCGAAGCTCGGCGACGGCTGACTTGCTCCGAAATTTTAATATATTACGGAGCTGAATAGTAAGTACTTGGAGCTGATCAGCGACATTCCACGGTGGCAAATGGCAGGCAACAATTAGACAGTGTAGATCAGCAATATATAGGGCAGAAAGTATGTCAAATAACAGCGCAGAAGCTCGAGACCTAAAAGTACATGGTGGGAAGAGCTCGGTGACCGAGAATATTGTGGAGATTGAAGACATATCGAGGGGATGACCAAGGCTATAGGAGCAAGGTAGAGCTGAGAGCGGCCAGTATCTTCAGCACGAGGAGATACAAGACATTCAGCTGAAGAATTGCACGCTTACGCACACCGTGATTATGCTGTGTTCCCTGAGAAGCAAGTATGAGGAGCAGTACCGTTGACATATGTTTGAATCTCAGAACTCAAATATTTCATAACGTCACAGCAGCTGTCAATTGGAGCGGGTAGTCCAAGACTTGCCCTATCTCCACGTCAGCCTAGCTTTCAAGGTAGGCAAGGCAGGTCAACGTTACACTAGTGTCAGATGACCTACTTGACATCTACTTCGAGACGTTGAGCAGAGTATCGAAGTGATAGTCTTGGGAAAAACTGAGAGCTTTTATGAATGGATAATGATTTCCAGGTAAGACGGTAATTGAGAGCGGCAGATGCGGTGATTTTTACCAAGGGCCCAAGACAATGTGAAATAAATGCCACGTTTGGAAGGAAGTAAAATCGAATTCAGACTTGCTTGTGTTGGCTCAGCTGCCATCTGACACAATATTGACAAGCAGAATAAACAATGTGTGGCTTGACGAACGCTGGGTCGGCGAATAAGTGTATGGTCGAAATGCAAGAAAAGCGGTTACTTGCAGCAGCCAAAAGAACACTCCTGTTGCTCCAGTTGTGCAGACCCAGTCGGATTATCCCCACTGTCTCAACAGTGTGCATGCAAGAAGAGGAGATAGAATGTGTTACCAACAGAGTCCGCGTTCATGGCACAAATGCATAGTCGTTCTGACAGAAGGGTGTACTAACAGCCAACCAAAGGAAAAGTACTAACACAAATCGAGGAAGAAATTCAGAGGAACAACCTGCGCTGCATTGCTTTGCGTTTTGTTGCGCTGTTTCTCCAGCGAGCAAGGTCCACGTCTCTGTCGCTTGTCCCATTTTTGCAGACTGGACATGGACGAAAAGGTACGGCAGGGCAATGTAATGAAAGTCAGGCAAGCAATAGACATTGTGGCCATCCGAGCAGATTTATACGATCACGCGCAGTAATAGCAAGACAAGCGGAGAGCTTGGTCCGGTATTCCTAACACCAACCCGACCGGCATCATTTGAATGGATTTGTGACTCCGTCTGTTGGATTGTCAATTTGCAAGGGCAGGGCATGGCAGGGTAAAGTATGGATAGTATGGATGGTATATGGATGTTGATGGCAGATCGGAACTCTCAAACAGGGAGAAATCTTCAGCGTCCTAACGGGGAAAGAGGATCACCTACTTAGCCTCGCTTACTTCTGTTGCAGACACAGAAATTATTCCCCAGCTCATCTCACATTCCAGTACAGCTCCCCCAAACCCCAGCATCCCCGGACCGGCCATATCCACATCCAGATTCCACCTCGCATCAACATCTACAAGGATACAGGACCCCGAAGAAGTAAACCGAAAGAAGTCTGTATCAATGTCCATCTCTTCGTGAATGTGGGGAGAAAAGGGACGGATGGCTTCGCCTCGTTCGCATGACACAGCATTCCCTTCGGCGGGTGGGACGGTGGCACAACATAAAAGAAAGAGTGTCCCAAGTCCACAAGTACGAGGTTACCAACCCAGCCCAGTTCTGCCAGGCTGGAAATTTCAATGTACACCAATACTGTACCATTCACGAGTCTGCTCTAGGGTCTCTGTCCTTCGAGACCGCCATCGCGGTGCCAGATACAACGAGCGCATCTAGACCGCCAACACTAGCCGCGACGCCCTGCCGCTATTGAAACTTGAAAGTTGTTCGTTGTCGGTCTCATCCACCAGCTCCCTCGGCACGCTGCAGCGATAAGAGATTAGACCGCGAAAGAAACACCAGACGAGATTGTGAGAGGGGAGCCGACTGGACATAGGCGAGCAAGTATGCAGTAGCACCGCCATTAGGTTCAACATTATGTACATCTGTTTCCCATCCTGTCTGGCGGCGGAAGGGAGACAGATATATATGTATAACTGCTATGGGAATCCTGTACTGACAACATTTGTTTGACACAGTAGCAACGCCAGGATCCCATATACGCCATACTGTTGTCTTCCGTTCACCCTCTTCCTATTGTCCTGACCAGCCTTGAACGCTGCAATACGAAAACGCGAGTCAGAGTCTCGATCCCGACTACGCTTCTTTCCCCTCTTTATTTGTTGGTTTTTGGTTCCAAGATCCAGTCATCCCATCATCCCGATCTCTTCCTTCACGTGCGATAATCTCGGCATTGCTTCGCCTTGCTGGAACCAGTTGGCCCGAAATTATTGTTCTTCTAGATCCAGAATCAACACCTGTCACTGCAGACGTTCCACATATACAGGCTGAAGTATCCAGGTACATCGCACCGCATATGCCGCCAAATCCTGCTGTGGGTACCTCGACCTGCGTCTACTCGGTTGTCACAGTAAAGTAGAGAGGCTCGCCAGCAATTCACTCCGTCTTGCCCTTCTACGACCCAACTCCACATAAGACACGATTTCGCCGCAAATTTGCCATCAGCAGAGTCTTTCCGACACCTGATCGAATTTCCCAGATAACCCCACCGAGAATATGCGCCTCTGCAACGATTCGATAAAGCTTCAACGGCTGTGGCCCAACCCCCGGTCAGAAAAGCTGTGATACTTTGCTACTTAGAGAAGAATACACCCACACGAAGAAAAGTACCTTCCGGCTTGTGCCTTTGCACCATGTCTTCAACCAGGTCGTCGTCTGGCTCAAATACTACGACGATCTCTCCATCAACAATCCAAGCCGAAATCCATGACTCCGCCGACTCATTCACATACATCTTACCACCTCGACCCAACCCATCATCCGACGCTGGATTGACTGTCAATTATTGTCATGATGGGTCAAACACACCACCATCTCCCAACAGTATGGATGTCTTTACTATTGGACCGATTACCGCATTAAAATTGCTTTGCGCCGGGATGGAAGCGCTGGTAAAGATCACCGGCGATATACCACCTACCCCACCACCAACGTACAATACCCCGCCAAATATGAGAGGAATGCAAGCAGAGAAAGAGAGTATTATAAGGAGCAATTCTTTCAAGAATCTCGCAGACTTGGCATCGAGCGGTGGTTCCGGGAAGGAGAACATCATAAGGAACAACTCATTCAAGAATTTCGCAGACTTGCACAAACGGCCGAGGACACCATCAAGTTCCAGCGGAGGATCAGAAGATATCGATGGTGTAAATCTCAGAAGAACCCCATTTGCTAGTCCTGCTATCGCTCCTACCGAACCGTACATTATTATTGGTGATAATGCCGAACCTCTCAACGTTCAACATAGTGCCATAACACGAAAGTTCTATTCAAAGCACCCACCTCCAATCACGCTGGAAGACTATTTGATGCGGGTACACAAATTTTGCCCTATGTCTACAGCAGTATACCTAGCAACAAGTCTGTACATACATAAACTTGCGGTCGAGGAGAGAGCCATTCCGGTTACACGAAGAAATTGCCATCGCTTGTTACTAGCAGGCCTTCGAGTCGCCATGAAAGCCCTTGAAGATCTTAGTTATCCACATTCCCGATTTGCTAAAGTAGGAGGCGTTAGTGAGGGGGAACTTGCCAGGTTGGAGATCAGTTTCTGTTTCCTCACCAACTTCGAGTTCAAAACGAGCAAGGAAGCACTGCTCGAGCATGCAATCAACTTGAAGGAAATTTCTTCTCTCCAAGGAGCAGTGAACTTTGTTCCCAGAATGCCATCGAAGACAAAACGCAGAAAGCCCGGCGTACATGAGACGGTGCAGGAAGTCACCGCAGATGCGTAGATTGAAATCGCATGCAAGATTGTCTAGAAACAGCGCCCACGCGCTTGGAATCTGTCATATCTAGAGTATTTGGGATGGAGGCGGCTATTTGGTTTTTCATCTGGTTTCATTGCATTCGGTTTATTAGCGTGGCGCACTGTGAGGTGAGAAGCATACAAATTTTATCTAGATGGGTACTGAGAGCAAATGGAGCTCTCTCATGGGGAGATATGTATGCGTCGATACCATTTGGAGTTTGGGTAGCATGGATTTGAAGTTGAGCATTTGCATACCTTGGGTGAAAGCAAATTCAGGAGTAGGCGTTGTGTGGCATTGCACCTCAGAATCAGAATGACACGCCATACGAGATCAGGAACGCTTCGTTGATTGTTCCCCGGTATGGTTCTCTAATACAAGTAGTCTAAGAAATAAGACTTTCAAACCTTCGTCTTTACTGAAAATGGCTACAATCACGTGAAGTAATACTTCACCTGCCTAATTTGATCGTTCCAAGCATCTGAGTGTTAGGCCACGGGCTAGTAGCCATTGAACACGGATATACACGGTTTATGCCATTTGTTGTCGATGTTCTGTTGTGTGCGGTCATTTAATTGCCTTACAACTCCGCAAAGGTTTCAATTCAGGATTCCAATCTCCTTGGCAAGCATTCACCCCTCAGCCTCGTGTCAACTCAGCAGAGCAACTCTCGGTACAACCACTCCGAATCTGCCAACACCTCGACAGATACCCAACCAAAAAAGAACGATAACAAATTCGAAGTGGAAATCTGCAATTACTATTGGGACCAAAAAAAGCCAAAGAATAAACAACATGGCGACCGTTGAAGCTACATTGGCGGGGAAATACCCCGCCAAAGCTCATGCGCAACGAGTTGTAGAATGGATGAAGAAGAAGCACCCCAAAGTCACTGGTGTACTCTATCTCGAAGGTCAGAAGACTAGAATGATTGAGGATAATGACGAGACGATGCCTTTCCGGTGCGTGCCCTCTTTATATTCCTCTTGATTGCCTACTTAACTGCCCCTCATTAACAGCTCACAAGGCAACGTCGATTCTTCTACTACATGACCGGCTGCGATCTACCTGATTCGTATTACACCTACGATATCGAAAGCGGAAAATCAACACTATACATTCCCCCCATTGAAGCGGATTCTGTTATCTGGTCTGGCCTTCCTCTCTCCGAAGAGGAAGCTCTCTCCCTCTATGACATCGACCAAGTCCTCACTACAGACCAAGTAAATGCAGAACTTGCACACAAACGAACCAACTCCACAGTATGGGCGATCGCAAACCAAATCAGCGATCATATCACGTTCCTCGAGTTCGACGAAAAGGACCTTGAGCTGCTGAAGACGGCGATTGAGGAATGTAGGGTGGTGAAAGATGAATACGAAATTGCGTTGACAAAGAAGGCAAATGAAATTAGTACTATTGCTCATACAGCAGTATTAAAAGCTGTCAAGCATGCATCGAATGAAAGGGAGTTGGAGGGATTGTTCATTGAAAAGAGTATTGCGAATGGAGCTAGGGAACAGGCATATCACTCGATTGTGGCCAGTGGAACTGCTGCCGCTACACTACATTACCAGAAGAATTATGAGCCTCTGAAGGGGAAGTTGAATCTTTTACTGGATGCTGGCGCAGAATATAAGTGTTACGCATCGGATATTGTAAGTCCTATCCATATGATATTGATCATGCCACTGTTGCTAATCTCAAATAGACAAGAACATTTCCTATCAATGGAAAGTTTTCGCCCGAAAGCAGAGCCATTTACGACATTGTTCTAGAAATGCAATATGTCTGTACAGAAATGCTCAAGGAGGGTGTCATATGGGATGATGTTCATCTTAAGGCACATGAGATTGCAATCGATGGGCTTCTGAAGCTTGGCGTTTTACAGGGTACGAAAGAAGACATCTTGAAATCGAGGACAAGTGTTGCGTTTTTCCCACATGGTTTAGGTCATTATTTGGGCATGGATACTCATGATACGGGCGGACATCCCAATTACGAGGATAAGGATAGCATGTTCCGTTATTTGAGAGTCAGAGGTCCTTTGCCTGCTGGCTCTATTATTACTGTTGAACCTGGTGTAAGTCTCATCTCATCATCCCCATGAATGATATCTCACGTGTCGTAGATCTATTTCTGCCGCTTCATCATCGAGCCTTACCTCACGGATCCTGTCCACTCGGCCTACATCAATTTTGAGGTTTTGAACAGGTATTGGGAGGTAGGCGGCGTGCGAATTGAGGATAATATTCTAATTACCAAGGATGGTTATGTAAATTTGACGACGGCGGTGAAGGATGTGGATGAGATGTTGGGCCTGATTAATGGTTCATAAGCTAGGGTGGATTTGAGGGGCCAGATTAGGTAGTGAAAACTAGGCTTTCACTTAGACATGCGAATCAAAAGTTGATCGAGAGGATTGAATTCGACAGAGGGAGATAGTGCGGTAATCGTCCTTAGTTATCGACGATTCCATTCTATAGATCTAGCAAGAAGTACCTGGAAATCACGACAATGACTTCAATTAAGTGATGAGTGTTATGTAAAGGCTAACCTGTCTTTTATGTCTCAAGTACGATTATAATGCTTAAGAGCCAGTTCTAGCCCGCGTGAATAACACTATTATGAGTATTCACGCCGTGATTGTAGCACTTCCTGCCGATGAGGCGGGGATTTCTGATTTCAAACGTAAATCCATTGGGACTATATATCCTAAGCATTCAGTATCCAGCATTTCCAATTCGACTAAAACAATACCCCCTCCAGCGCCAAGACACCGTTCCTTCCTAAATGTACATTTCTATTTGCGTATATACCAAAATCGGATACGTTGATACCGGTCCTCCTAGACCCCACTCTCTCTTTAATCTTTCCATCTATTCAAAAATCTTTGCATGTCATCTGTAGGTTGCGAAGCTGCCGCAGCCTGTAGAATTGTTAGCGGTGAAGAACCTGTACAAGGAGACAACATACGGTATTTGCGCGACTGGAAACACTGAAAGTGTTCGCTTGAGTGAGAGTAGTAACCTGGCTAGGAATGGGTAAAAATGTGGTAGCATAAACTGCAGAGCTTGTTGGCCAAAGAGGAGATGTATTTGTGGCAGTGATGGCCGTAGGAGGCACTGGCTGCATTGGAGCATATTTCGTAAGTCCGGTCTGGAGATTGTAAGGCGTTCCCCATGCTCCAGCTGCCACACTTCCCCCCGCGGCAGCATTATTAACATTATTGACTGTATCGGGGCCAGTCGTTCCAGTGACTGCCTTGTTGGCAGCTAAGACGGCCGTAGAGAAAGTGCCTGTCATTCCAGTGAGGGTGAAGCGGTTGGAGTAGTTCCAAACAGTTCCTCCTGCTTTGGCTACAGATAGCATTCCCAGGAAGCTGGATGAATCAGCAGTCATTTCTCAATGGTTGAGATTTACCTACTATGCATTTGTTCCGGTTCCTCCAGTTCCAAGTGGAACTGTAACGCTGACAGAGGTGCCAGCAGCTTGTGTCGAGGCAGCTAACTGGTATAATTGCTGAGGAGAAGCATTCGACCCAGAGAAAAGGAATAGTGTGTATGTTGACAAATCCGTTATTGAAGGCGCTTCACCTGAGTCTACCCAGGTAACAGTGAAAGCCGTTCCGCCAGGTACAGACGCAGCAGCAGCTGGAATCGTGAACTTGACGTCGGCGAAAGCCAGGGGCGCGAGCAGCAAGCAGAGTGTGCTTGAAAGACGCATATTCGAGAGTCGGAGAATCCAATCTGCTAAACGAGTGACTGATTGATTGTGCAAAGCCAAAATGCGAGAAGGAGAGCGATGGTGATGCGCTGTTGTTGGTCGTTTTGTGTTGTTGAAACCAGGAACCCCGTACCCGTATGAATCTTGAATTTGAGATGGAGGCGTTTACTAGGTGCAGTCAGGGCAGGCTTAAATTTAGCAACAGCGATTGGCGAATTGTGGGAATGGCATGGTATCGCATGCTGTACGAGGCAGCATTTATTCGAACATGGAACGGCAAATTAGTGAGGTCACATATGACGAAACTTCTTCACAAAAATTCAAAGTTCTTCATGATTCGGATTTTGTATGTAAGCTTACTACCTGGAAATGCTCTCTAAATTTCCACATTCTTATCACCACGTGTATCACATCCTATCGCAAGTCTCCCCCACTAGAAGTGGCGGGTATTTATGGCCTAAGATTTTTCTTTGGTAACAGCTTCAAAGAATTGCGCCACAGGTATAGTACCTTACGTTTCTCATCCCGTACAACCATCTCCTTCAAAATTCGAGTGAAGAGTTTTCTTCATTGCTTTCTCACAAAATCTACACATCAGCTAAAATTATCATGTCTACCACAACGAAACCAGCAGTCCCGCCTGTCATGGCGCAGTCTGCCACTGAGCTGATTGGAAATACACCCCTCGTTCGACTGAACAAGATCCCCCAAAGTCTAGGTATCGAGGCGGAAGTGTATGCCAAGGTAGAGTTGTTCAATGCGGGAGGCAGTGTGAAGGATCGCATAGCTCTGCGTATGATCGAGGAGGCAGAGAAATCAGGGAGGATAAAACCAGGAGACACTCTTATTGAGCCTACGAGTGGAAATACGTATGTAACTCTATAGGTATCTGAGAAACTTTCTGACAAGTGATAGCGGTATCGGTCTAGCCCTTGTTGGTGCCATAAAAGGATACAAGACCATTATCACTCTCCCTGAGAAAATGTCACCAGAGAAGGTTGCTGTCCTTCGAGCACTCGGCGCAACCATTATTCGAACCCCCACACAAGCTGCATGGGACTCCCCAGAATCGCACATTGGAGTTGCGAAGCGTTTGCTAAAGGAAATCCCCAACTCACACATCTTGGATCAATACGCAAACCCAAACAATCCCTTGGCTCACGAGTACGGTACTGCAGAGGAAATTTGGACTCAGACAGGTGGGAAAATCAAGGCTATTGTGGCTGGTGCAGGTACCGGAGGAACTATTACTGGTCTGTCGAATGGCTTGAAGAAACACAATTCAGACATCAAGGTGATTGCTGCAGATCCTTTTGGCTCTATACTTGCATTGCCGGAAAGCCTCAACCAGGAGCATGCCAATGAAGCATACAAGGTCGAGGGTATTGGATATGACTTTATTCCAGAGGTGTTGGATCGAAAGTCTGTTGATGTTTGGTACAAGACTGATGATCGGGAGTCATTCGCATATGCTCGGAGATTGATCGCGGAGGAGGGTTTGCTCGTTGGTGGTTCTAGTGGAAGTGCTATCGCAGCTATGGTAAAAGGCGTGAAAGAACTTGGACTTGGTAAGGGTGACATTGTGGTTGTCATCTTGCCAGACAGTATCAGAAGTTATCTCAGCAAATTTGCAGATGACGACTGGTTGGCAGCCAACGATCTCTTACCACCTACTCCGCCAACCACCAGCCCTCCCTCCCCTATACTCGAAGCTACTTCCTCCAAGAAGGATCCGTACCATGGTGCTACCCTCCGAGCTCTGCGACTAAAACCTGTTACTACTGTTCTGGCAAACAGCCCTTGCGCAGAAGCTGTGGAGACAATGCGTGAAAAGGGATTCGATCAGCTTCCCGTTCTCGCTCCTACTGGAGGAAAGCTTGTTGGGCTTGTAACACTTGGTAATCTGCTAAGCTGGATCAGCCGTGGACGAGCAACTGGAAAGTCTCCCGTCTCGGATGTCATGTTTGATTTCTCGTCCATCCCAGAGGTTGTTACAGATCCTAAGGATATCAGCAAGCTCGCTTCTCCTCCTAAGACTAACGGTCTTACTGAAGGTGATGAAGGTAAGAAGCAAAAGACACCGAAACGAAAATTTGTCGAGATCACAATGGATACGCCTATTTCGGCCCTCAGTAAATTCTTCGAGTGGAACAGTGCTGCTATTGTCACTGAGGAAGGAACTGAGAGCGGAGGATTGTCGAAGCCCATTGCCGTTGTCACAAAGGTAGACTTACTGTCTTGGATGGTGAAACAGACTAAAGTCTAGGATTTTATGAAGCTTATGGATTGAATTGGCGTTTGTTGTAGAGGTAGAAGTAGATTCAACAACTACGGTGCTAGGAGTTTAAGGTTGGTGAGTGCAAGCACTTAACTGCTTTCTGAGGTAGTTCCATAGCCGTACTTGAGATGATTACAAATTAGCTATGTCTCTCTCTCTTAATTTGTACCCCTCGAGCTTTGATATGCGTAATTTGACTAGGAAATTGTGGCAAGCGAATGGCTTCTAAAACACAGTATCTCTCCAGCGCATTGAAATAATTGCCTAACGAGGAGAAGAAATTTTTGATTTTCTAGATTCTTAGCAAAATAGTAACCGTTTCATAAATGGATCCCTGAAAACAACATCTTCAGTCCCTGTTTGTTGCACATCGGACCAATACTCCAGGGTCCCTTGGAAGGATGATCTGCTGTGCTGGAGTTGCTTTTGTCCATGATCGACAGCCATGCCCCCAAAGCTGACTTAAGTGAGTCCGGCAATGAAGTAAAGACGAAGCGCCATATTGTTATTATAGCGTTGCTGTACTCTCCAACTGAAGGTTTCTTTGCATTCAAGGGTGAGATATTATGTAAATGGGCAATTTTTTACTATGATCTTTTTAGACAAGATTAATTTATTTATATGCACAAGGGAAGGAAGTACAAATGCGAAATCGAAACTAGGGACTTAGGGAAGTTGTATACTAACGAGTAGCGCCCTGTAATTCTACACATATTTCTGGGGAACCTGTATCATATCAGTATACTTGAAAGCTTGTGCCGAATTTGGATTTTGCTTCAGGCCGCTGTGGCAAGGCATTCACGCCATTTTGTTGTATCCGAAAATAAAGTAACTCTTACTATCAGAGCTTCCCCATAATCCACAATGTGATGTGTCACTAGGTCACTGGGCTGGGGTTATAAATGATCGATTTTGATTGAGACTCAAAGCCGTTCCGAGAGCCATTTCCACCATTTGTCTACTGATGGGCCCTCTCCTCCTAGAACATTCCCTCCGGAAACTTCTACCGAAATATCAAATTCCTCCATTTGCGAGAACTTGAAATTCGTAGATCCCATCTCTCCCAACCAATCATCCTTCTCCTCATCGGCTCCGTCATTCATTCCAATACCAGAATCCAATAACCCCTTTGATCTCGATACTCGTACTTTCGTGATTTCTGCCTCTAAGCTACTCTTGACCAATGCTGCTGGGAGTGCTGTAAATAGATCCATCTTGTTGGCTGCAATCAAGACTGGGATTTCCTTCAACGCCTTTGCCGCTTTGCTGCCAATCGACATTCTCTTCTGCAAGAGCAATAACACATCATGAAGATAGTCTGCTGTTTGTCTCAGCCCCTCGTCTCCGGCTGAAAGGGTGGCTGCGTCGACGAGGAATATCAAGCCTTTCAGATTCTGGGGATTTGTGATGTTCTCCAGGGCATGATGTCGCAACTTTCCGTGGCCTGGGGTATCTACCAGAAGGAATTTTTTGTGTGCTTTATTTGTGGGATCATTATCTGAGCGGTATTGATTGGACTTTGCCACGGTTCCAACTGGAAGGTGGCACTCGACTGATATCGGAGTTTGTGAGGTATGTGTCGCAGCATTTGAGCCCCGTTCAAACTGCCCATGAATTAGCTAGGTATAATAAGTCGCACAAGCCATACTTACAAGAGTCAGAAGAGACGTCTTCCCAGATCCACTAGGACCTACTAAGAGGATCGAGGGTAACGATATCAATCCGCTGGCTTTGAAGACGACGGAGTGGAGAAATATGGGAACAGTCACGATGAGGAGTACTGCAATCAGTAGAGCCACAGGCGAGGGGGTCATGAGGGCATGCGCCCAATCTGTAATTGTCGACATGATATTTGAGCAAACGGACTCGTCGATGCGAGGTTGTGTTCCAAAGGCTGCGGTGGGAGGAGAGTGCAACAAGGCTTCAGAGTACGTCGCTTCTTGGCTTGGACCCTTGCAGCTTTTCCTTTTTGGTGTCGAGCATTGCTCAGCCTCGCTCACATCCGACGCAACGAAGGCAATTTACAACCCAACATTGACTTTTACATCTGCATTCTTCTTCAGCTACTAATACATTGGCATCTGCGGTATGTTTTCGCAAGATCTGAGCCTCTAACTCCAATTCGAACGCGAAATTCTGATCACCCTGGTCGATTGTATCTGTAATCACATCGATTCAATTTGACCATGTCTCATGCGGACTCGAAACCTACTTTGGCATCAGGGATATCTCAGAGTACTGCTCCCATCATGCCAAGTGGAAAGGCTTCGGCCGTTGCCCCTAAATTGAGCGACGACAATCATGTTGAGATGGAAACATTTCCCTCTGGACCGGTAATAAGCCCAGAGGAGGACATCATGCAACTTGCCCGTGTTGGAGACATCCAAGGACTTGAGAAACTATTCGACAGCGGCAAGTTTGATGCGTCCTATTGTGACGGGGAAGGAATCACCCCGCTTCATGTGCGTATGAGTTTCCTGTGTGCGATCTCGAGACTAACCCCTATGCCAGTGGGCTGCTATCAACAACCAGTATGCGACTTGCCAGTTTCTGCTAAAAGAAGGCGCCGATGTCAACCAAAAAGGAGGAGAATCTGTAGCAACACCTGCAATGTGGGCCGCGCAACGATGCCACTACTATACCGTGAATCTCCTGCTTCAACATGGAGCAGACCCTCTCATTTCCGATGTTCAGGGCTATAATATCCTACACCTGGCGACCTTTGAGGGAAACATATTTCTACTAGTACTTCTCCTACACCAGAATATAAACGTCGATACACCAGACAGTCATGGACATACTTGTCTAATGTGGGCAGCGTATAAAGGGTTTCCAGCATGCGTGGATTTATTCTTGAGATGGGGTGCCGACGTACATGCAACGGATGAGACGGGATTTACAGCTCTACACTGGGCACTTGTTAAGGGATCTCAAGGGTGCATACAAAAGCTGATTGAATATGGTTCGGATCGCTTTGCTGAAACTTCAACTGGAAAGACTCCGGCAATCACTGCAGAAGAAATGAAGACAGTAAGAATGTGGCACAGAGCATTGAAAGAGTGTGGGTATGACGAGGACGCGAACCCGAGGAATATGGAATTCCCATTGTCGACATGGCTCATGAGAGACAAAAGAGGGTTCATGACTAAGTTCTTCTTCTTCTGGCCGTTTTTGATTATGTGGGTTGTGATCATGATATCAAGCCATATGTTTGTGTACGCGGGCATACCTCTTGCCCTTTTCGCTGGTTACTGTTTGCAATGGGTGGCGATGCAGGTACTAGATTATGCTCCGTCCGATATGAGACATATGCATAAGACGCCATGGTTGACTGGAATATTTGCAGCAACTTTGTTCTGGGTTGGATTGCGTTGGTTGACTGTTATTCTTCCAGGTGAGTTTGCCATTCAATTTACGCATTCCTTTCTCTAATCAAGCCTAGCAACCTACTCAAAGTTTCCTATCAGCAATTTATCTTTTGCGGTGTTTTACAGCTTGACAGGCTACTTTTACTTCTGCACTATGGTATTCGAACCTGGATTTGTCCCAAAGCTTGGGGGGCTCACACAGCAAAAGGATGTTATTGATGAGCTCATGGGGCTTTGGAAATTTGACGAGCAAAATTACTGTGTTCCATGTATGGTCAGGATGCCATTGAGAAGCAAGCACTGCAAAAGATGCAACCGTTGTGTAGCAAAACACGACCAGTGAGTAACATATCTAAGCTTCGAAGCTGATACTGACATATGACAGCCATTGTCCCTGGGTTTACAATTGCATTGGGATTAATAATCATCGCCACTTCTTCCTGTACTTGATTACACTGGAGCTAGGCATCATCATCTTGGTCAGACTAGTAATATCCTGTAAGCATCCTCACAATACAATGGTGTTTCTAGCTGACTTTACAGACTTCGAGGCGTTGAGTCCAGAGGCTAGCGTAGAATGCAACATTCTGGCAGAAGGACTGTGTCGGGTAGTGAATGCCGACCCTTATACCCTAGTCCTTTCTATGTGGGCAGCATTGCAATTGACTTGGGTTACTATGCTTCTATTGGTACAATTACTCCAGATCTCAAAGGCCATGACAACCTGGGAGAACATGCGAGGTTCCCATCATTCACATGGTGGCAAGGTATCCGAAGCCATCACATCTGCTCTTACAACCGGAACCACAACAAGATCGGGGGCCCAAATTGGAAGCACAGGAATGGGCCCAGATCCAGCGTTACCGCCAACTCATGCACCAGGGCATCACCATCATAAAGCCGGATGCTTTGCCCAATGGAAGAAGATCCTCGGTGTAGACACCTTCGTGGAGACAGCAATGCACGGGGGCAAGAACGCTCGAAGAAACCGAAATCCTTTCTCTAACGGCTGCGTGGGCAATTGCAAAGACTTTTGGTGTGACCCCGCTCCAGTATTTGGAAAACGAGAGAATGGAACAGCAATGTTAGGTGGGCAGATCGTAGACTACACGGCTATGTATGAGACGCCGAGGATGATGACAACTAGGAGAGGAGGCGCAAATGGAGCGTACGAGAGTGTGGCGAATGATGATAGTGTATGATGATTAGGTGTAATAACAGCGAATACCCGATGAGACTGGCTGTCGATATGTTATGATAAGAAATGAATTGCGTGAATAGCTTCACCTCAAACATATCATGAGGTCTGGCTGCAATTTAACTTAAAACGCGGAATGGAAATGGAGGCAAATGTTGTATCATGGCTTGGGCATCATGTGGGCTGGCGGAATTCCAGACAGTGCATATTACTATGTATAAGAAATATATTTCAAATGTAAGTTACCAGGAAATGTGGTATTAAATACTTTTCAACGGACATATTGGCTTTTGATGGTATTGAACGTTGTTCGGATACAACACAACTAGGAGGAGAATGTATGTAGTTGTCTGTTGTCTGGCTGGTGTTGTAGCGGAACATCAGCAAATTCAATTTTGGTTGTGAGGCCCCTTTGGACGGAATGCTAAGTGGCCGAAAATTCGACTTAATATCATGTCGAATTTCAATCTGGGTTGGATGCGGTTGCTAAAAATTGGTGATTATTAGCGAACTGTAAAAAGTCTGCTATTTCGAAGACAGAGCAGGATCAAAAGTTTGTAAAAACAAAAATCTAAAAAAATCCTTAGAGCCATAAAAGACTAGTCATGAAAATTGTCTGAATCTACCCTCAACGGAGGCGAATGGTTCAACGGGTAATGATCCAGTCATCCTCGGTAGAAAGTGGAAAACAGAGCTTCTGAAATCCCATGGCAAGTAAAATACATGGAATGACCAGTGTACCGAGGGTACAAAAACATCTCCAGGCTTCATGGCTTCCCTCAAATTCCGGCACCGGAACCCTTGTGCCGGAAAGGGGGTCGAGTCCTCAACTGAGCCTTAAATGTTAGGTAAAGAAGTAAAATTTCTCAACGCTCAGCTGGCCAATTTCCAGATAACGGGAGCTTACTTCTCGTCCGGAAAAGCAATCTATTGATGCAGTTTGCCTTGTCTTGACTAGGACGTCGTCAAAATTTGTGAAGACTCCTGTCCGTGATATTCAACATCGTCGTTGAAAATTCCTGTACTTCTCACCTCGCGCTACCTACATCCGAATGCACCGAGGATAGGAAGCTCTCCATATCGTCATAACTCTAGCACGACCGGTCCGCTCACCCATCTTAAATCGCTGATAGCCTCGGACGGTCCCTTATCTTCTCAACAAGCCAGATCATCACCAACACGAACAGGAAAAAACTTGAATTGGCATCCCGAGACGGTCCATAAATAAACGATACCCAAGTTGAATTAGCGAGAGACATTTTGACCATCAGCTTCGCGATTCGTTCTGGAAGACTGGATCGCAATTTAGTCTTTCAGGGGTTGGCCGGAAAAGTGCCACTTTTCGATATGATTTTTTTTCTGCTGGGCCCACTGGTCTGTGCTCAAGCTTTGAGCTGCCAGCTGGAGCTTGAGATGAGTTTTTCCAGGAGATAAATGTCAATTGTGATTGCATGAATAAACTCTTACAGCTCAGTGAGTACATGGAGATAAATTGAATAATTGCGATTCTAATGAATGACATTAATTGATATTTGAGAAGTTGCGATTTTGCAAGCAGAAACCCAGAAAAGGATTTCGTTCAGGGGTTTTGCTCGTTTGGTTGACTCTGTAGTCGGAAAGAGTCGGGATCGGAGTTATGCCGGCGCACTAGCGACGCTAGAGTCTTTTGGGGCAACTGTGGATGTCTTTGCCGAGTCTTGCAAGGCCAACCACGCTTGAGGCTGATAATCCTTGCTGCGCTCTCAACCTCCAGCAATCACCATTGTCACCGACCTTGCCATTACTCGCGACAATGAGACCTCCGAAACTTACCATAAGTCAGTTTCAAGAAGAACGAGTTCAGTGACACTGAGGTGATGAGTGAGAAACATCCAAACTTGTTGTTTGTGACAATTCCCTCATTGCTGCTGTTAGTGTCAACATTGGTTGAGTGAGGTACTTGTGTAACGACCCCCAACTGACCCCCATCTGCTTTTTGCGGTCGTTGAATTAGAGCCCTGCAGACGTCAGCTGTGCAGTGGCTGCCAGCCAGAAACCCGGAAACAAGCAAATGGGAAGGGCAGAGACTTCCACCTTTCAATGTCCGCATTCTCCCGACCAGAACCTGTATGATCTCCTTGTGCCCGTAGACTGACTTCTCTTCCCTGAATGGGCCCATTGTTGAATCCACTACAGATCCGTTATTGGGTCCACCCGGATGAATTTGAGCCTCGAGGAGACAAGCAAATATGGGCCCAAGTATGATGTCTCAGACCCGGAAGGACTGAAAGCAGTTGGCTCCAGCCTTCAGCAAACTCAGCAAACGGGGGGCGGCACTCTCAGATCACCTCGTGCAAAGTGCGCGTGAACTGGCCAACCCAATCTTAGACGAAAAAGAAGGAGCTTTCTGTCCTCTCGTCCCAAACCTGAAAATTTTCTTCCTCCAGCTTCCATCCTTTCTCTCTGCGTCTTGAAATTCTTCACTCCAGCTCATACTCAACTTCAACTCCATACTCCCCTCCTTCTTCTCCAGACTTTGCTTCAGTCCAATCATCTCCACACCTCTCACCTCTCTATACACAATGGCTGCTCGTATGTTCGCACCAAAGGTTGCTTCCCTCATGGGATCAACCTCAGCAAAGGTCGCTCGTCCTGTTGTTCGAAGCAGCATCAAGGCCACTGGCTCTCAACGCGCCTTCTCTGGTATGTATTCCACTGTTGGGACATGAATTGAAGGAGATTGAGCTGATCTTTCCCTTAGGCGTCTCTGTTTCTGCCCGCAACAATGCTTTCCAAACCATGAAGCGTCAACAAGCCTCAACCATCCTCAAGGCTGCTACCCGTAACGTTATGGGCCGTCAAATCACCCGTCCTTTCTCCTCAGAAATCGCAACTGCCATGGTCCAAGTCTCCCAGAACTTGGGTATGGGTTCCGCTGCCATTGGTCTCGGAGGTGCTGGTATTGGTATTGGTATGGTTTTCGCTGCTCTCTTGATGGCTGTTGCCCGCAACCCAAGCATGAGATCTCAACTTTTCGCATACGCCATTTTGGGATTCGCTTTCGTCGAGGCTATTGGATTGTTCGATCTCATGGTTGCCATGATGTGCAAGTACGTGTAAATGTATAGATTGTTGGAGGGTGCCGGAGGTCGGAGGATGAAAAATAGACATCATAGAGGATAGACGGATAGACTGTACAGTACTGTTCTAGAAGCATATAGGTCATGGAAATCAGCATTTAGCGGTCTTGCAGTTCAAATAGGCTCAAGATGAAGCCACTCTTGCATTCATCCCAACTTCCTTGCATATCCGAACTGTCGGGTTCAAAGTCACACCACCCGTAAAGACTTTTTACATCACGTGTGCCCCCTTGGACAATCAGTCGGCCAAGGAGTATGGTCTAGCAATTGACTGAGAATTGAAGGTTGGCATTTCCGACACTCGAAACTTCGAAATATGGAAAAGAATTTTTTTTGGGAGAACCCCTTGGATCGTGATTGGTTCATGAGATGTAGAAAAACGACATTACGAGCTGCCCCGACGCAATAGCCCCAGTATATACCGACCATGCTCAGCACTCTTTCGAAGAGAGCTGTTGAGATACATGAATGGAATCGCGGTGCGACCGGAAAGTCTGGATACTGGAATCATATCCATCTTTTGTTGTCCAAGGGATGGTTGCCACATTCAGCCTGCAATATTCGAAAATGAGCATTGCCCGGCATTCAAATAACAATGTTGCCATACCCAAATTCCGAGAGGCTGTGGAGTGCAAGATTGAATGTCGGAAGCCCGAGTGCGCGAAAAGCAGAGTAAAGCCAACAGAAGTCCTGCATTAGACGATGTGATTGCCAGGATAGTGCTAAGTCATGGACGTGCTAGTAGAAGCTTCGGCAGGGCGATTTGAAGTGTCCTCCATCGGAATAGCAGATTGTCTTCCAGGCGGACATAGAAGATGGCCCCCAACTGCCTGAGTTCGATTATGTCTCGGCTTTTAGACATGGTCATCGATGGCGACGAGGGTGTAGAGGTAACAGATGGCTGCATACTAGACGGAACATTCGGTATGGTAAACACGACAAGTAGCCTAGGTGGTTGAACCGGGTAGGCAATCTCAGCCTACGGCGAAGATAATGGCAGGAATCTAATGATTATTCCAAACAAATCGAGAGGCCTCAAAGATATTGTATCGTCGAGACACCATCACGACGGGCACATCGACGCGATCATTTGAAGCACATCGAGTGCAAATCGTTTTCTGCTTCTGATAGATCTTAGATTGAAATCAAGATATCCTTGGCTTTCAATGAAGCCCGGTGTAGATATTGCGTCCTTTGCCATGGGCTCTCTGACGATAGGCGTAAGGCGAAGTGGTAAGGACGATCAATTAGAAGTCATTGACTGGTAGAAAGTTAGTACTGACATAGATCAATTTCAACTGTACATACATGGTGCAGAGGGGTTGGGGATAGACTGAGTTGATCCTTCCCCGTACTTCAAAACCCGAACATTGCACCCTAATCAGCTCACAACATGTACGAATGTGTTGCATTCACGATACCAAAGTTTGATGTTGCTTGTGTCGATGAGTCGACTGAATGTTATTAATGGAATACCTGTAGGGACGAGTGTTGATCTTGAAGTTGATTGACGTCGAGGAGGAAACGATGAAAGGGGAGGAAGGGAAGATGGAGATGGAGCGGTGACAATGCAAAGCAAGTGCGAGGTGCGAGGCCAAGGCTAGGTAGAGCCAGAGCGAGTGAGTGATGGTCTGAGACTTCGGAAATTGGAGAAGCGGGGTAAAGCTGGGGTTCGGGGAGATGGTCCACTCACAGCTGCGATAAGAGAGGCAGAGAGGAAGCAGCAGAGCCAAAAGAGAAAGAAGGAAAAATCCACTTTCCCATATTCATATTTGCATAAGAATACAAACAATGACAAGAGCAGGCCATGAAAAAGATATGAATCGCTTTATCACTGACCACCAAGTCACATAATTAACTAAGAAACGTTTGAGATCTTCACATTTTCCCGCTGGACTAGATTTATGCATTTCAAAGCAATCAGGATCAGGATTACAACAGTCATTCCTCGATTAGTCTTCTCCGACCTCAATAGCTCAACATTTTCAAATGGACTGCTGCAACACAACAGACACACAATCTGGATTATGTAAAGAAACTGGTGCAGCAGATTTGTCATCATCTCCTTGGTGCCTGAATTATTGCGGGGTAGCTTCATAGAGCTCACCTTAACGTCATTCCCAAGGCGTTCCGGCTACCATAATTTGAAGAAGTAGGTAAGATCGGTGGAAAATTGGTGAAGTAAGTCCACTTCTTTCAAGATTGCGACGTCTCTATGACTCTTTTCATCTTTCGTCACTCTTCACTGTAGATGATATAAATCTGGAGGCAAGAGCTCCCGAACCATTCCTCACTGTCACTTCAATCGATCAGAAACATTCAAGTCTTCTTCTTACAGTCCAAAGAAGCTGTTTTTAGAGACAATGGCACCTCAACCATTTAAAATATCTATCCCTCAAGAGAAGCTCGACAACCTGAAGACCAAGCTCTCCTTGGCCCAATTTCCTGATGAGCTATCAGAATCTGCCTGGGACCTTGGAGTTCCTCTTTCCGATATGAAACGGCTGACTAAAGCATGGGAGAATTGGGATTGGCGACAAGCAGAAGAGAGATTGAATCAAGTGCCCCAGTACCATACAGGAATTGACGTGGATGGTTTTGGAGAACTTGATATTCATTTCGTATGGCAGAAGAGCGAAGTCAAGAATGCCATTCCGTTGCTCTTTGTTCATGGATGTAAGTCATCATCTACTCATCTCAACATCTTCTAACGTACCAAGGGCCGGGTTCATTCATCGAAGTCCTTCATATCCTTCCACTCCTCTCCAAACCTGGCGGTCCAGCCTTCCATATCGTTGCTCCATCTCTTCCCAACTACGGCTTCAGTGAAGGACCCAAGAAACGTGGCTTTGGCGCTGCTCAATATGCCGAGACCTGCCATAAACTCATGCTTCAATTGGGCTACAACGAATATGTTACCCAAGGAGGAGACTGGGGATTTTACATCACTCGTGCTATTGGAGCACTTTATCCAAAAAGCTGTAAGGCTAGCCACATTAACATGATCAGAGCCAATCCACCAACTTGGGGCAAACATCCCCTTTTGGCCTTGCAGCATGCGATTACTCCTTACAATGACAAAGACAAGGACGGATTCAAGCGCACAGAATGGTTTGCAAAGGAGGGCCGTGGATATAATCTCACTCAGTCAACCAAGCCCCAGACTTTGGCTTATGCTCTGAATGATAGCCCAGTTGCGCTCCTGGCTTGGATTTACGAAAAATTGCATGACTGGACGGACAGCTATCCTTGGACCGAGGATGAAATTTTCACCTGGATCAGTATCTACCAATTCAGTCGAATGGGACCTGGAGCAGCTCATCGTATTTATTACGAGGTCACCCATACGAAGCCAGGCCCCGGAAAGATCACCAGACCCGATGTAGAGGCTTATATTCCGGGTGTGAAATTGGGGATGGGTAAGTTCTCCTGACCTTCCTACACTTGAACACAGTCATACTAAAATCACTTAGCGTATAACCCTAAAGAACTAGCAGTTTTGCCAAAGACTTGGTGCAGAACCCTCGGCCCGGTCGTTTTTGAATCTGACAATGACTCCGGTGGTCATTTCTTCGCTACTGAAAAACCTGAACTGCTTGCCAGGGATTTGCGAACCATGTTCGGCAAGGGAGGTGGAGCATATGATGTAGTGAAGGGAAAGAGCGGATATGATGAGGGGAGAGCCAGATTGTGAATACTCATAAAGATGATGGAAGAGAATTTTTTGTGTTGGTCTTGGTTGTTATTTAGCACAAACCTAGTGATGAGTTGAACTTGTGAAATACATTTTCAAAAACTTATAATGAATGGCGATACGATTTTCATAAATTCGCTGAAGACCATAGTCTCATGCCTAAAGTAAAGCCTACTCACCCAGCCTTCAGCATTTATATTCCCTGTGCAGGCAGAGATGTTGCTCATAACAAGCAAGTGCAAAATGTGTATTTCAACACGTACAAAACCAAGACGAAAACGCCTGCACTACAAGTATTGAGCTCCCCAATAACTCAAGCATAAACAATCCCCGGTTTTCTCACAACCTAAACAGCAACCTCATCTTCATCCCCTCTTTTCCAACCAATCCCAATCCAAGCCTTCATCCCAATCCTCACTCCACCATCAAACTCCTCATACGTTCTCAACTTCTGCACCTCCTCCCTAAACGCCCTCCTCGCACTCTGCAATTCCGCCTCACTATACCCAACAAAGAACATACCGTCTGCAAGCATCATGTTACTTACAAGCTCATGTAGGCTACTTGCTTGAGTATAAGTCACAGCCGAGCGAACCTCGATATTGTTGCCGAAGCCGCCGGCTTCGAGTTGTGCTACTAACCATGAGCTACTCAGTTCATCGGGTGTGAGAGCCATAAGTGTTTGAGGTGGCTCATCTGGTCTGACTGAACGAGCGGCGTTGTAGAAGGCTGTGAGCCATACTCTGTCTACATTGTGTTAGAATGATATTTTCTTTGAGGACAAGAAGGACTTACCAGCCCAGGTTGTCAAGACGGCCACCCCTCCAACTTGCAACACTCTGTATAATTCCTGTGTAACCTTTGGCCCAGCTGTTGGATCGCCTGGAACGGGCAACCCAAGATTGGTGATTGCGTGGGTGAAAGTGTTACTTCCTAATTTATCCAAATTCCTCACATCCAACACCTCTGTCTCAACGTTTGTCAAATTTTCTTTCTTGATCATTTCTTTAGCTTCGTCAATCATAGCCGTAGACAAGTCGGCAGCTGTGATTTTTGCTCCTGGAAAGTCTTTTTTGATTTCCTGGGTCACGATACCAGGACCACAGGCATTGTCCAGAACCCAAGATGAGTTGGTGATAGGTGGTGAGAGGGAGGAAAGTGTAGAGATGACTGTCTGAGCCAAGATACGCGTGCAATTTCCAGACATTCGCTCATAATGAGAGCTGTATGTAGATGTTGGTCGAGACATGGTGTGAAAAATGCTTGTAAGTCGTAGGAGTGTTGGGATTTGGTATTTCATAAGAATTTGTTTGTTTAAAAGGGAAATGAAAGATATAAGGAAGAACTATGAAGTGAGATAATGAGGATTCAAGTCATCCTCTTTATACCTGTTTCGATAACCAACATAACTATGAAACTCCAAGAGAACGTTCATAAGCAGATCACGTGCCGGAGACATAATCTCAGAATATGTCTCCGCAATGACTCTTTATGGCTGGTGCCAGCGGTTAAATTGTGACGATCATCTGAATGCTTTGGTAATCATGCTTGAGAGTTTGATCGTACATGCAGGTCGTTTAACAATGTTGTGTCCTGCTTTTGGTACTTTGGCAGGTTGATCCAAGCTAACATCACTCGAGTTGCTGCTCAACCGGCCTTTTTGACAAGCTGGCTTACAGTAGTAGTGGTTGCAATCTTAATAACTTATTATTACATGAGAATCAATTATATGGAATGCAAAGGATGAGCCGGGGGTGTCGAGAACTTTGGATGTAAAGAAATAAGTGTTTAGAAATTGCAAGAACAGAGATAATACGGCGAGGTAGGCGAATGATGGCTTTACGCCTCAATTATTTCAGATACTAGGGTTTAGATAATCAGAATCAGCAATGGTATTTGCACCTTGAGACTTTGTTAATGTTGGCTTTCAAAAACTCATGAAACAACACATCAAAAATCTATATGGCCTTCCATATTGCAGAGGCGCGTTAGGTAGGTAGCTGGCGCGTCCAGCTGCACGTCTCGCCTCGCCATCGTCTAACCGCTATACTCGTCACTCCAATCACTCCCTCGTCACAGAATTTAGTCAGAAAGTTTCAAGAAACTGCGGCCTCTCGGTCTCAAACAACCCAATTTGTATAAAAGGTGCCATAATTTCAAACAGGTAAGGGGAACTCATGTGCCTCGTAAATTATGGTTGCTGCGGCAGAAATAGTTCGTTGACTTCGTAAGTATATACATGAATATTAAAAATATATATCGACACCCAGCTAATACATGGGACATTACAGCTCTCATCAATCATCTATGCCTTCCAGCTATGCCATTTATTGCCACCTAGCACATTAGCTTCCTTCGATATCCATTTCTCGACAACCTTGAAAAACTTGGCGCTGTTCTTCTCAAGGTATCCAAAATGGCCGTTGCCTGTAACGCCATAATCGGCCAATTTGATCCAGTCCGTCTTCACACCGACTTGATTGAGATACTCGATAACACAATGGTCGTATGTGGCATGCGGACTGGCTTCACCGGTGAAAGCAACATATGGTACTTTGGCAACATTAGGTAGGGTGTGGATCGTGGCGTTGGCAGTTGAGTTTGCTTGCAGGATACACGATCGCTTTTCTGGCGTGTCCTCCCCGAATGTGGCAGTGACGAGGTCGGTATAGTTTTTGATAGGGGGACTATAATTGAGGTTGGTGACAGTTAGTCCGAAGGGACGCGCAGCGGTCCTGCCAACTGATGAGGTGCTGTTGCCGACATATGACTGGAATGGAATGTTTCCTGGCTCCAAATTCACATTGCCTGCCACAAGTGATGGGCATTCATCCGAAAGTAATATGGGATGAATAGCTCCGATGGAGTGCGATACCAAGAAGGCTGGACCGATCAGATTGAGGAATTCACAACCTGATGCTCGCATAGATATCTCTTGGCGAGTATTATTGGAGGTCAGTGGGATGAAGGTTGACTCAAAAGCGTCGAATATCGGGTCTCCTCTAACTCCGCTTCCAGGCCACTGATCATGTAGCTGAGATTGCGGGTAAGCATCTTTTGCTTCTGGGTTTGTGAATCCAACTTCAGTAATATTGGATGTGCTACCAATTCTCAGAGGATACCCAGTCAGGTCATTCTGAGTACCACGTCCCTTCTGCGTGTTAGCAATTTTCATTAGATCAATGAATTGCAGTACTAACCACTGACGTTTGATCTACGATGTAGACTAAGTAGTTTTTATCCAGAAATAGGGATGCCATGCCTTTACGATTATCTGGTGTGTTGAGCCATGTCTGTATTCTATTGTTAGTAACCAGAAGCTGTTGAGAAAATCGAAAAACTTACGGCTCCGGAAACCCCACCACCATGGAAGAAGACGATCGGATATGGCTGCTTCACACCTCCAACAGGCGTAAGCTTCTCAACGTACATTTGATCATACGTTAAGAGACCAATGGCTGCAGAATTGTATTTGCCACCAATGAAGAATACATCCCTCTTGTACGCAGTCTCGGCGGATTTACATTGAGGCTTCACAGCATTGATTCCAGTGCAGTCAACGGCAGCTGTAATGCCAGCCAGACCACATACAATGACTGCCAACAGAGAGCCTAACATAACTGCAGTGAATGGTCGAAAAGTTGATAAGACGACCAATTATCCGGAACAGAGTTTCGATCACACCTTGACAGCGGCTCGAGGAAGTCTTAATCTAATTCTTGACAGCTTCTGATTCCCCATATCAGCTTCCAGAAGCAGGTACGCCGAGATGGGGGTGTCTCATCCCATCTTTGTCAACATTATTGGACGGAGATTTACCAGTACAGTGGGCCAATATTGATCCTTCTCCAATATGCCCGCTTTCAACTGCCTTTACCCAATCGTATCTTGTCTTCTCGTCGGAGAGTAGGGATTTTAATGATACAATGGCTGGGACTGAAGACATTGTGGGGAAGACGGTGAGAATCCCAAAACGCTCAAGCCCCGACATGATGCAACTAAAATATAGTTTCCAGGGATTGTATCTGTAAAATATTTCTCGCGGGTGCTTCGGGCAAGCTTCACCTTTGCACCTCTCTTTTGAGAGCATAGTAATTTATTTAGGTCTGTTTATTGCCGGACGTATTTGAATGGCGGATAGCTTTCAGATTTTGCACCATTTTCCCATATTCGTCCTAGCGACGGCACAATGTTGCCAAATTGTTGTTAGACGTGTAACTATTGATACTATTCATTGAGCGGTTCTACAAGGCTATCTTCGCACTGATGAAGTGGCATACAAATGTGGATATGGATCGAGTATATGGTCCTTTTACTGCAATTTAAATCCAAATCGCCTTGCTCGTTCACAAATTATCCAATTATCGCTTCCCGCGAAATGACTTGGAGAGGTTTGTGAAGATTGGACATTTCGATTATGCAGGCATTACGCCGGGAATTCGGTGTCAATTCCAAGATCCCAACCTCGACGACCAAAAGATGGAGCTCAACTTCGGGTTCGGCATTTGAGTTCCGATCTAAACGCAAACTGGTGTGAGACGCACAATGCCGCCTCACCTTTCACCACTTTTCAAAGTTTGCAGATGAAAATTGCAATGTGTGGCTCGTTTTTCGGAATTAATCAAAATTCACGTATGCGACTCCATACTCTTGTAAGTACAGGGAATCATGAGGTCCCCTGATGAATCATATCAAGAACGATTCTGATCTTTTACTGAGCTTCTTGGCAGATTTAGTCTCTATACAGCATAGGCCTGCCAGAGATCGAACATCCAAGTTTTGGTGGAACATGGAGAAGTGTTTCACCATTGCACAATTTCGACAGCAGAGACGGTTCCAATTCTAAGATCCTAATATGGTGATTATTCTTTGATCGGACATCAAGTCGTCCCCTGCTGCTAGTGGATTTCGCCACCATGGTGTCTTTTTTCTAAGGCCCATTTCTCATTTCTTTCGGAAGGATTCTGGCGTGAGAAGGTTCTCGGTACATTACGAAGCTCAAGGATTCAACGATGCAGTTAATATAAGTACTCCGTGAATCCGATCCTTGATATCATCCCATGTAAGGATGTTGCATGTAAAATCCTCTCTGCCAAGCTTATTCGGGCATTGAGAAGAGACGCAGGAACGAAGCACTTCTCGCAGGGCAGTCAGCCACAACCCCATCCTAGAACTTCTAGGTATTGGGATACTAGTACTTTTGTTCTGGAAAATCACTCCACCCTGGATGAATTCAACGATGGTGCGTTTGAGTTATCTTAAATACCACTCATATTTTATTCAAGGGGATATCCTTAAACCTAAAATCTGCCTGAGACTGAGATCAATGTCACACCAGTGGCCTTACACTCGATATCTGTATATACCCTGATGCTCGCATGCAGCTTGGTACCGGCCTTCTAGGCGTGCCTTTAGAGACCAATCTTACATCGCAAGCTGGGACATATTTGATGTTACATCTCCATCAGTACTTATTCCTCAACGCCGCCCATCGTGGATCATTTCTCACGGCTGTGGCCTAAGCTTCCTCAACCCCACAAACTCAGATTCTGGATGATCGAGTAAACGTTCTCCATCAAACATATTCCCTTCTCTCATCAGCAAGAATGTCGTCAGTCATAGCAAGCTCGGCGAGCTCGACTCATGGCACTGCAATTCCAACAGGGACAATATCAGCACTTATCGGGAGCCCACCGAACACGACGAAAGACTACTACATTGCTAAGTATCTTCTTATGGCAACCGGAAAAACATCTGATCCTCTTCTTGGTGCATTCATACCACCAGCGAGGCCAGCAGCAAGCGAGTATGTCTCTGAAACGAGAGGACCCAGAATGATTGCTTCTATGAGCATCGCAATTGCTGTCATGATTATTATTACCGGGCTCAGGTTGGGAGTTAGAGCGTTCAGACGTGGTTTGATGGTAGGATGGGATGATTGGTTCATAGTGCCTGGCGTGGTAAGATTCCGCTCTCGGAAGGATGGTTTTGGGGCCTTCAATGTCGTCCCTCAATTATGGGAGTTCGAACTTTCTGCTAATCCTGTATAGCTTCTGGCAATAACTTGGCCTACTCTTCAAATATGTGCAGTTATATATGGTGGCGCTGGAAAACATGTAAGCACTCCAGCAAAATGTTGATGCGATCTAGCAATTAATACTGGTACTTCTAGATGTATGATGTTACATATGAAGAGTATGGCCATTTCAAGACCTTCTCTAATCTTTCCAAACCAATGTTCTTCCTAGCAGTTGGATTCATCAAAGTATCCATCTGCTTTTTCAACCGACGTCTAACGTCGATGACATCACGATACTGGTTACTCTTCAACAATCTATTTTTGGTCCTTCTCGCAGTATACCTCATGTTATCCCTATTTTGGACATTATTCCAATGTAACCCACCCTACGCTGGTTGGGACCCGATTCGAGTTGCGAGAGAAGGAAAGCCCTTCAAGTGTATTAGTGACAATATCGTTGGGTCTACGCTCAGCATTATCCACGTCATTATGGACTTTGGGCTTCTTTCGGTTCCTTTAATAGTACTGTGGAATGTGCGTATGGGTTGGAGTACCAGAATTAGACTGTATATTGTTTTCAGCATCGGTGCGATGAGCTGTATTGGTTCAATAATGCGCCAGATTGAGCAAAAGAAATTGTCATTTGTTGACATACTCTGTAAGAGTTCAGACCGCACTTGGGTACACCTTTTGACAGTTAGACAGGGAACTTCATCGATCTGCAGAATTGGACTTTGGTCGATCTATGCTTTGGTGTAGTCGCAGCTTCACTACCAATCTTATCCGCCTTTATTCCCAAGTCATGGAAGTCGGTTCGAGGAACCATAGATCCCACCAGTGCACGATATGGTGGCTCAACAACTCAAAATCTGAATGGTCGTTCAGGCGCATATATTCGCTCGCAAAGACGAACAAGCATAAGTGGCAAGCGAGAGGCTTCCGACAGCACCGAAAATATTGTTCGCACGGATGTAATTGAACTGAAGTTCCAGAACAAGAGCCAACTATTCGATAAGGAAATGGGTTTCGGACAGAATCCAGGACATGGACTTTCAGAAACAGAGGATAAACAAAGGGAGCAACGAGATGGCTCATCATCGACGGTTGATCAATTATACCCCGCCACGGATAATAAAATCTGGAGTGGTCAAGCCCGAACCTGAACATGCAAAACACAGGGTTGACACCATCATTTCAATACACAACTCACGACCTTAACGACTCTCATTTCCATTGTCAAAGCACTCCAGATTGCAAAGACTGAGGAAACACCACCCACTCGGGATGTTGGACATGGGCGAACGGGAGCAGGATCAGCTACAAGACATATCGCCTCAGAACAGAGAACAGTCCATTGCACGTTATAACGGCAGAAAAATCCGACAGCAACGAAACGGATGGGTATTTGACAGGCCCGTTATATTCTGCCTGCTTGGCTTTTGAAAGTGGAATTCGAAAAGATATCTCGCGTTTGACAAGGGAATAACAGCGACTAAAGCAGAACACTGACGATGAATTAAGCATCTAGTCATCATACATTGACAGAGATTGTCAGTATGATGATATACCTCAGAAATTTCCTTATTCAACGCCAGCAGAAACATGATCATAAACACCCAAGTGCCCCGCATGCAGACCATCATTTCAGAGAGATAAGGAGAAAAGACAGATAAAGAAGAGATAAATGGAAAAGGATAAATAGCAGATAGGTGCGACGCCAAGTATAAAGTCAATTCCATCAACTCCATCTCGACTGCTCTCTAAGTTGAGACCCAACTTCAGAAATGCTCCTTCTGATGTTTCGAAAGATCTCTCTTCCTGAAGAATCCTCGGCCACCGACTCTCTCGCATCCCTTGACATGACACGGGAATAAACGCTCGTCGTGCTTTTCACGCAAGTGCGCTCTGTAATCCTTTTGCGTGGCAAACCAATTTCCGGCATTTCCTCCATTCTCGTTCATCGTTGCCTCAACATGATATTCACATTCCACATGAGGACAAGACCGGAGTTTCCCCTCAGGCTTGCCAGAGGAGCTTGCAACATCCTCTGCGATGTAAAATTTGTGGAAACCTCGCAGATGATCTGTGAGCTTATCTTGGCGGGTGAAACTTTTATCACCAGGGCAGTAGGAGCAGGGGTAAAGTGTGCTCGGATTGGCGTCGTTGAGGTGGCGCTCTAAGACGTCTCGTCGGGAGTAAGTGCCTCCGCAGGAGCAACCATAGGGAGCATGTTGGCTTTGTTTGGCGTGAGTGTCGAGCGCTGATTTGCGAAGAAACGATTTGGAACACTCAAGGCAGAAATTTTGGCTGAGATCGCCAAGTGGCCGATGGGAGACTGCTTCTTTTGCGCCTTGCTCATTGATGCTTGTGTCCTGCGGAGATGGTTCGGTAGCAACTTCAGCCTCTCTATCTGAAGCAGGGACAGTTCCTTGGGCTAGATGCACGTTTGAATGCTCAAGAAATCCAACCATAGACTGTTGAGGAGCAGAATCGAGGAATGGTGAAAGAACAATAGGCGCATGTTCGCCGAAGCTACTCCTGTCCAGCTCCGGCATTGACGTGCTATCGGTAACGAGCTGATAGTTCCTGCCTATGCTTAGTCATCATTCTCTTAGGCGTGTTCTGGACACTTACCAGTCCCATTCATCTATTATAGTACCTGGCTCAGGGGGCAAAACATGGGGCCATTCAAACACATTATCAAAGGCAGTTCCTGTGTCATGATATACTGCACTGCGCACTTGTTGTTCATTTGTATCAAATTGGAAGTTGGAATTTCCGCCACGAAAGGAAACGGCAGAATTATCAAAAAGATTTAAAGCCTCTCCCGCCGGGTCATGTGATAAAGCGTCGGGGAGTGAAATGGGGGACAAGGGGTGGCGAATTACGAAATGCTCCCATAGTTTTGTTTCTGACAGGAACATTGGTTGATCGAGGCAGAGAGGGCAGCCGTACATAATTGATGAACCACTCGCTAGGTAGTTAGTTGACTGTGGTTTTTTGGTCGTGTCGTGGTGAAAGACGCTAGGGAAGTGAATATTATTGGACCGCTTAGGGTAAGATTGGTGGTTTCTGTGCCTCACCGTGAAGCTTGGGGGGCCTCCGCATATATAAAGTAAGTGAAAAACCGTAAACTGACAGGCTTTAAGCCAGGGTTTTAGGGCATTTAGCGAACCGTTCGAACCATTTGCCTTGTCTCTCTTTCATTGGCGAACCATCCGCCTCGTGAGGTTTTCAAGGTCATGGCCATGCCCCTCAGCTACTCACCGAAATTTTATTCTCAGAATTGGCCGCCTCGGTAAGCTGTTCATCTCTAGTAAGATGTATTGGTACCTTTCATCATTGGCTGAAACGACAGATCACGACACGATTTATTGTTGAGGTTATTTTGATGCACACCAATAAACTAGCCTTTATCAAACCATCGGCGATTTGAATTTGCATGAAATGAATATTCACGTTTATAGTTTTTGTAATTTTTAGTTGTTTTGGCTTCTTGGATTAGGTAACTACTAGGTGACTTTATTCTATTATGTGTCACGTGGTATACAGAATCATCAGGATGAATTATTCTTCTCTCAATAGCAGGAGTCCTGCAGCTAGAAGACCAGAGCTTTCTCCGGAGGGAACGGTTTATCATTTGTTCTTTGTCCATTAAGCGGGAATTTCGGTGAGCCATTCTACCATGGAAGTCTTGCTCCTCTTCTCGCCCCTCTGCAAGGAATACCAAGGTAGATTCAAGCCACATTTGCTCACCTGCAAGTTCATTTGAACGTGATTTGTCAACTGTCAGTCTTTTATCGCCCTTCGACAAGGGCGCCCAGGAAAACAGATGTATGCCCATCAAAAATTGAGCCGTTCATTTGACGTACATGTTTTCCAATTCATAATAGACAGCCCTTATTGCTCGAGCCTGGATTTGTTGGATTTCATTTTGTATTAGATATGAATATTCGCCACGTGTATAGCAGTCCGAGCTGTTAGTACATCGTCCAAAGCAAAAAAGTCGCAGTGACAAGTATCATAATTGCGCTATTCCTTCGAAATTGCAATTGAAGAAATCCTTAACAAAGCTAAGGATGTATATCTAGGTATGGTGAATCTACCCTCTTTTATGATTGAGTTAAGCGAAACACCACTCTTTTATAAAGCCTTTGAATAAGGTAACTTCGAGCAGGTTTCATAAGACAGGGCAACTAAAGAAGTAGTCTAGATATATTGTTATACTTGCACTGCTGAAAGTAAAGAGGCCAATCTGTAAACTTCTGGGAGGGTGCGTTCGAGCCAAGAGTGAAACAGTACGGACAATTTACCCCGCCGCTCTTTAGATTTGCAATCACTAGTAGAAGCCGTGAATGCTTGAAAAACAAAATCAAGACTTACATTTAAGAAGTATTAATAATATCTTAGCTTGCTCCTTTCCTTGCGTCCTTTGAAAATTACGATTTCAGTTATCGAATTATAGCTTCTGATACTAACATCTGAAATCTTCGAGGTTTGCTGCGCACGACCTATAGTAGTTACCTAGCTAGAATATCATTCCTGTTTCGTTAACGCTAAGACTCCGTTTGATTGAAGGGTACTGAAAAGAAGGCTTCACTGCTTTGCCAGCCGCCAAGAAGAATTTTCGATAGTCTCATACCCCGTGTTGGTATCTCCATTCGTTGAGGCTGAAGATGCTGCGCCTCACTTTTGACGCCTGCGCCTCACACCTTCCTACCAACTTCAACAGCAGATGTTCGCCGCCAACTTCTTATGAGCAGAACATAGCGAAGTGCTCATGGATATCATATCAATGGCAGCGACTACTTCAACGGCCACATGTTCAGCTAATCAAAAAGCAATATTCGCATACTTTAAACCTCAGCCTCGTCACCTCCATGAGAAGCCATATGAGATTCTCGCAGCTCTACCTCGGGTAGGAGGAAAACAAATACCTCAGAATAATCTCAACTTTGAAGATGTTATTTGTCCACTTGAGGATATCCGAGGTCGAGAGTATTCTTTTGACTTAGATACACATGGATTTGCGTTTCGGAAACTCGAGAATTGTGTCACGGACTTTAATGATAGGAATGATGTTGAGACTAGATATTTACCGCAGATCGAGGAGCTGCTGAGAAGAGAGCTAGGAGGGAATATTAGGAAGATTTTTTGCTTTGATTGGCGGGTAAGTTGCTACCATTAAATTTTGAGATCGTTGCCCAATATGACGTTCAGTTACGGGTCAGCAAGAAACCAGAAGCACCTTCAAGGAGGGACATTGTTTCGGAAAACAAACTCGAGCCTTTGCAGCCTGCAATTCGGCCGCATCTCGGTACGTGGTCTTAGATCGTTGATTTCTTCTCTGTCTGACCTCTGCCAATTAGATCAGAGCAGTAAAGGTGCGATTATACGTTGCAATCGACACTTTCCCGATGACGCCGAAGACCTTCTGCGGGGCAGGTTTCGAATTATCAAGTACGGTGCCCCAATCAATTTCTAGTCAAAACTAACTCGGTCTCTGCAAATAAAGTGTCTGGCAACCGCTTTCGCCCGTCACTGCCTGGCCTCTAGCTGTTTGCGACGGCCGATCTGTCGCCCCTACAGACCTAGTTGCTTGTGATCACATAAGACAGAACCACGTTGGTGAATTCTGTTTCACGAAATATAATCCTCAGCATAAATGGATGTATCTGAGCAAACAGACGGAGAATGAGGCTAGTTTGCTGAAAATTTACGATTCTGATGAGAGTGTTCAAGCCAGATGTGAGTCGACTTCAGCGAAGTTTGTTATGTTGGGAATCTGGTAGAAATTGAGGCTAATGCTTTTCAGTCTGTGTGCACTCAAGTTTTCAGTTTGCAGGAGAAGGTGGGCGAAGGAGGAAGTGGGATGGCGTCAGGGAAAGTGTGGAGGTAAGGGCGATCGTTTTTGATCATCCGCCAGAATCTAGGTAATTTCCAACGTCCGTAAATGATCCTGTGGGGCCAGAACTCGAATAAGATGGAGATTTCGTCCGTCTGGGTCTCTCCACACCTCTTAAGTATCTACACAAGTATGACCATTGATGTGCTAGCCGAATGAAGATTTAGAAAGAATTTGGAAGAACCATTAACATAGAACCATATTTGCATCATATTCTACTCGTAGTACAAATCATCATACATAGTTTTGTACCTCTCTTTTTGGATCGATCAAACATTTGAGCACGGGAGTAGACAAAGTGGACAAAGATTTGAATTGTCATCATCCTCTCTAATGCTTCCCAGAATGAATTTTTCGATATCACCGTAGCCCTAAGGCTTTCTACCAGTCAATCACAACCTCTTTTGATATATGTCAGCCGGTAGTCCATTGTTTAATATTTCAGGGATACCTACTCAGTGTCCAACTTGCTATCGAGATCTCGAAGTCTTGTCAACACTTTGGCGTCTGAACCAAAGGACACGAACTGTTTGCTAGAGCAAAGAGTCTCCCATTTCCCCAGCCTTGCTTTCAGTCAATTTAAGAAGTCAACAATCGACTTTCCAACGTCGTCCCCGATTGTTGCACCATTGCCAGCGACGATCAGTGAGAATGACCAAAGTTATCTTCTTGTTAAGGTTGGTGAATCCATCAAACATGGTCGCTAGGATTTCTCTCATGTTTGTTTTGTCTTTTTCAGTGATGAATTGACGAGCTTTCTGCATGTATGCTTCGAGCTCTTCGGAGTCTCCAACCCCTTCATTCCCCTGAGGTTATGATGTGGATCTTTTATATAATTGACGTCGAGGCCATATGTATCTAATGGCCCGATCTTCACGGCCAATGTTGCCAACATTTATGTCATACAATCCCAGTAAGGCAGCATACTCATTGTGTTATCGACGACAAATATCTACGAAAGAATGTTTGAGACTCATCAGAATATTCTCATTGGAAGCCTTGTCTTGGTACTTTACTGTGTCGCGATTCTTATGAATCTTTGGAGCAAGTGATCGACCTGAAATTTGCTAAATGCAGAAACCAAGGTAGCCTCTTGTTTTCCAGGAGTGTATTTTGAACTGTGTATTCCCGAGGTACCTGACGAAGTTTTCATACCATAACTTCAATTGTCCGGGTCCAGCGAGTCGAGTATGACCGAGTAGCTCGGCACGCCTCTAAGCCTAGGAATCCGGTGAAAGTGTGGTTGTACAGTTTATCTCGACGAAATTTGATATGCAAGCAAATGAAGACGATCGTACAGTGTAGGTAAGCTTATGATCTTTCTTTCGAAGTTTCCCTCATTTCACGACACGGAGAACGTTGCAACGTGGGTGGATATTTTTCTGTGCGCAAGGCAGGCACATGTACTTCATACTGGGGTAGGCTCCCCAAACACATATTTGAACATAAGTAGAGAAAGCAGTCGAACCTAGTACGCAATATCTGTTCTTCATCCTTTGCCCATATATCGTCAAAAGTGAAGTTAATTTGTTGAGACGTTCATACGATTCAAAAGACTAGTTAATGGCTTCGTGAGCCAAGCCAAGTTCCGCTACTCAACCTAAGTCTCTGTAACGTAGGAACGTGATCGGGCTCATGATTCGCTGAATTATCATCTCAAGTTCCCGGACCCGTTTCCCGTTCCCCATAAAAGCTTGTCTATCTCGCTTATATCTCGTCTTACTCCTTTCAGATCTTAAACCCCTGAATTTATATTTGGCCGCCAATAGCCTCCCTGACGCGTATGAACTAATCTCAATATATCGTGTGGGTGATTTCCTGAGGGAACCGCCTCAGGAACCCATTCGATTTTTCCTTTCTACTTGAATGTTGCGAAATCTTCCTATATTTCCTCTCCGCCAAGTATTCTCCACATTCATTTTCGACCATCAATGCTTATCTTGATAACTCTTCCCATATTGCCATTAAAATCTCTTTTCAAAGAATGCTTTCAATATCAACCCTTGTTCTAGGCCTCGCAGCAACTGCCTACGCTGATCCACTCCCTCACCAAGCCCGTCGGGTTTCAACCTTGACTTCAATTGGTGTCTCTTTTCCAACCGACGATTCGAAAATCAGCGCAGAACTGAGTCTACTTAATGGAATGCCCACGTTCGCATCCGATGTCGCCTCAGTTCTTTCCACCGCCATCCCAACCTCATGGCTTAAAGACAACTACGGTTGTGATAGTACCGTTCCCAGCTGGTATAGCCCTCTCCCTACGAATGTCAAGACTGCATTATCAAGCTATGCGGCCGCACTTGAATACTATTTAAGCGTTCACGAAAGTGAGATCTCGGTTTTGGAAGAAGAAAATTTCACGATTCCTCCAGGATATACCTCACATGCGTTCAACGCACTGTGCATCACAGCTGTTGACGATTCTGTCGCTACTACCACTACCAATGTGCAGGCGACGAGCAGTGGTAGTGCTGCAATAACTTCGGTCACGCGAACAAGTACAGCTACGACTACCAGTAGCTCTTCCTTTTCAGGGACAGGATCGGGAACAGCTTCAGGCTCGTCGACTCGCACGGGATCATCAACAACTGCAAGCGGTACAGCAGCTTCGGTCTCCGGATCTCAAGCTGCGGCACCAAGAGCAACTGGACCTATCGTGGTTAGCTTTGCTGGACTCGTTGGTGTGTTGGGTCTTATAATTGCTTTGTAGGATGGTGATTTCTCAGATGTGATGGGAAACAAGGTTTTCTCAGCGTGTAGCATACGGGGCAGTCGAGCCGCTATGCAGACATTGGTGGATTGTAATTAGAGCACCAAGAGTTCAAAGGTGTTCTCCTCCACCCTTTTAGTCATTCTTACTGTTCTAGATAACCTATCATCATTCTAATGCTCCACACTTGCATAGTTTTATAATTGAGCCAGCACGCCATGTTCTGGCATCAGCCGCACCAAATATCAATTCTGAGGCTCAGTATGATGGGGCAGTGGCTTGCAAGAAATGGGCGGAATATTTCATACATAGATCTGCCAGCAGGTTTCTACATTCACAGAATTCAATCCTTACATATATTCTCGCACCACAGCCAACGGATGGCTCTTTGTTGGTCATTGCTTGGCGCTTACACTATTTGAGCATTGAAACACAAGAGCGCTTCGAGGCTGTTTTTGTAAGGGAGGGTGACTCCGTTCATATGTACCTTCAAAAGTAGAAGTCGCCAACAATTCAAAGCCAATACTTTCCAATTCACCGAAATCACAACAGTCCACGTGATACGCACCGAAACATGAAGAGGTGGTCAACCGAATCCCGAAGATTTATTCTCTCGCACGCCACCTCCATCACCAAGCACGCCAACATAATTGCCTCACACTCTCTATCCCTCAATCACCCTCCCTTAAATTTATAACCAGGCTCCCGAGCCTGAAAACAAAATACTTTATCTCCTGAAGGGAATTCTATCGATTTTTCAGTCATCCTCCCCCACCTTCAAAATGCCTCTTCAAGTCTCAACTGAGAGCCCTGCCGCAATCGCGGAGTTCCTAAAGTCCAACTCTACGAGTTCTAAGCCATCGTTTCTCGTTGTTTATGCATCGTTGACAAACGGTCGATCATGGTGTGGAGACTGTCGAAGTGCGGAGTCGTATATCAACAGCAAGTTTGCTAGTGGAGAGGATGTTGTGAAGGTGGTATATGCTGGACAGCCTGCTGAGTAAGTGTTGCTGAATCCAACAGAGTGAAGCTATCTTCCCTAAACCCAACAATGCAATATTTCCATAGAGGCTAGGTATATTGACTTGGATATTCGTATCATACTGGTGTATACATACATGGCTACTGATAATTTTACTAACATTTGTCACAGATGGCGAAGCAAAGACAATCCTTGGAGAAAATCGCCCTTCTCAGTCACAAATTTGCCGACTCTCATCAAAGTCACGAGTGAAGGCGTAAGTCGTTCCTTCTGTCAAGGCCACAGAATCCCTGTTCTAATTTGATTTTAGGTATGGGAGAAATTGGTCGAAGGTGATGTGTATAATCAGCGCAAGCTAGACGCATTCGTGGGCTCTATAGAATAGCCAAGAATTTAGCTGGCTTTGCCTTGGGATACAAAATTCTCACTGCTTTCTAAGAATAATAAAACAATCCGAGGTCACCTAGCATGTGGAAAAATACCATGTCTTCTCAAGTCACATTTACAAGCCCCGGTTGAGTTGATATTGCGCCCATCTTTCTCAAGAAAGCTTTTCGTTCTCACTGTAGTAGCTATGGAGCACGCCAGGCACGACGAGCACGTCAAACATGACATGAGCGCAACGTGCCTCACGCTCAGCACGCAATTATCAATTTACATGTACATGAGGCACAAAAGAAATACAGGGGTAGTTTTTGGTACCTTGACACATGCCACATACGCAAAACACATTCAAATAGCTTCCTCCATACCCTGAACTCCTGGGACTTTTTGAAGTTTTGTTCTGCGCCGTCCTTGCAAGTTGGAGGCTAGGGAAATATGCGCGATCAAATTCTCACTTCACCGCACCAAACCCGGGTTTCAAAATTCGTTTCCTCCCACTGGAGGATAAAATATCTTTAGGTTTCTCCCCTGACAATGAGCTTCCAAGATCTTGCACGTCTGGTACAGGAACAACCGTCATCAGCCACAGATTCAGGGGCCGGAACCGAGCCGGCAGGGGATAAAACCAAGGCACGGCCACACCCACGTCACTTTGCAACGTGATCCACGAGACCGTGATCTGAAATACGGTCTCGAAGCTTTGATCAATTAGATACTAGGGTAAATACTTGGTATGAAGATTGTGGCTTGAGCCTATCGGAGATTGGCTCTTTGATATGGGGGAAGGAAAAAGGTGGGGTGATGCTGGGGAAGGAAAGGTATATGGGAGCTTATATCGTGAGAAGTCTTGAAGGAAAAGCTTCGATTGCTTGTCTTCAATAGTCCCAAACGAAGAGTTATTCATCTTCTACTAAATTTATTCATCATGCTTGGCTTCGGGAAATCGTCAAGTGAGAAGCGGACTCGTTCTAGCAATCAGGAAAAGCAGAAGGGGACTTGGGATGTACCGTAAGTTGAACCATACGGCCGGCTTGCCAGCTTGGAGGTAGAGGCTAATACTCACGCAGTGTATTCTTCACTATTATGTTTCTGCTTGCTATTGCAGAGATGTTCTTTACAATTGATTCCCTCCAATACCTCCAAAAGACGCATACTTTCCACTCCAAAACCGAGAGAGCTCGCCTCGCTTTCCTGGCTTTCTCATCTGCTAGAACAATTTTACTGAGTGCAGTATACATGGGGTTTCATTGTGCGAGAAAATTCTTTCACTCGATGTTCCACACTGTAAGTTTCTCTACTCGACATCCGAAAGTTGGACTAACTTTGGGACTTTAGATATTTCTGGTCATCTCGACAATTCTTTGGATAGTCTCTGGTGTCTTGATACATGATATGTGGGGAGTTATAGATTGTAATCAAGGAATAGGAAATGTAAGAGGTGGCTTGACGGAATGTCATGAGCTGAAGATCATTGAGATCATTGCTTGGGTTTTGGCCGGAGTCAGTGTTCTTGCTACTATTCCTGTTGTGATGAACGCAATGAAGAGAAGGAAAGCTAAGCATCAGAGGAAGACACACACTTCGGGTTAGGGGGAGAAAACTGTTGCTACTAGGTGCTTGTACATTTTTTGAATTAAGAGCCTTCTTGTATCTTGAATTTAAATACTTGTTGTGCTGCTTTGGTATGAATCAATGTGATCTAGCTATGAAATATCGAGAAGGGACTTTCAAAATAGAAAGACTAGCTAAACACATTCAAGTTCAGTCACTTACCGTTTTTGGCAACTAATCACATATTGGAGAACGAGGTGACTTGATCAAGACATACGATTGAAATCATGGATTTATTCTGAAGGAGGAATATCAACTGATTGAGAGTGTCCACACGTTGATGGTCAACGGGATGCGTCGGACTAAGCATTTCGCAAATCACCTCTCTGCTTGCTCCTCCGTTCATCAATCGATTACATATACAAGCAACTCAGAGTCAGTGATCAGTGTTTTCAACTTGAAGCAGTGATCATCGCATCTGTATCTTCCCCTGTGCGTTGGGCATGCCTCACGCTGTGTTACGCAACCTTGGAATGGCTGACGTCCTTGGAAAGTGCAAGTTGTACTGCTCAATCACTTTCGTACTGCTGAAGTTTTGTACGGCCGTGTTAGGCATCCCTCACTTGAACTTCGGAGCCTTTCGGGGCGGTCCGTCATCTCCCCTGCCTTGGTGACCCCTCTTTTGGTTTGGACAGTCCCTCTTCATATGCTGGCCACCACAATTGTAGCAAGAGATGTCCTTACTTTTCGTATTGTTGCCAATCAGTGGGTTCCCACTTAGGGAGCTCAGTTCGTTGAGATTAACATCCTTTTTACGCCTCTTTTGCGCAACTTTTTCTAATTCTGACTTCTCGGCTTGTCTCTTCGCTTTGCGTTCTGATTTTGCCTTGTTTGCTGCCTCCTGTCGTGATGCCTTGATTAAATTATTTGCTGGATTGTCCGAATCATTATCCGAATCCGATGATCCATCATTTTCGTCATCCTCCTCAGAATCATCTTCAGAATCTTGGTATAAGGGATTTTGTTGCTTCTAGATAACGTTAGGAACGGTGGAATAATCGCACTTAAAACTGACCTCCAGAACCTTATTGAATTTCCCAAAGCTCCTCCGTCCCACCATGGCGGGCTTCTCTTCTGTGTCCTCATCCATAGACTGTACAAATACAGGTTGCGAATCCAGATTGGCAAATCCAGTCTCCACAACACGTAAAGTCAGAGCAGAGGATTGCGCCAGAGCCTTCTGATCTTCAAAACTCAAAACCCATCTTGTATCTCCGGCTTCTGCCGCTTGTCGTTCTAACGCTGCTTGGCGCTTAGCTTCCTCACTTGCTATAGCAGCTTGAATTGCTTTTCGGTCCGCTAAGGCATCGACACTGAAGGTAGACGGTGAAGAGTCTGCCTCTTTCCTCCGTCTCTTTGGTGATGGCTCATCTGTTGAAGGGGGTTGATGGGTGGTAGGGGAAGTATTGGCAGCTCTTTGCATGAATTTCATGGTCAAGAGCCTGGAAGACATGGACTTCGGCGCACCGCCAGGAGTGCTTGCGGCCGACATCTTGAAGATGTAGAAAGAAATCGAACCTTGGAGGAAATTTCAATACTTTTCCGTTCGATAAACACTGTTTCGTTAGCTGTCTCACCAGAGAGCAATAAGCTCTGATGATGTACGAGCCAGAACAAGGTCGTTCAATCTTGCTGTAGGCGCAAACCTTAAATATTTCGTCATCACGTGCGTGGTTAGCCTCGTTCCTGAGCTACGACGACAACGACTTTACTACCACGAGCAATTGAATTACCAACACGATGATGTCCACCGCAAGATCGAGGGCTGTATTACAGCTCGCAAAAAGAGCTCAATTCTCGGCCAGACGAACTTATGCTTACTCTGCGAACGATAAGCAAGGGATCAACGATGCAAACGCCCTAAAGGAGGTTCCAAATGTCTCGAAGACGAACGAGCTTCCAATTGAGACGCCACACAGAGATGCGCTGCTGCAAGAGAATGCTCAAGATGCAGAGAAGCTGAGAGTGACCCAAGCACCAAATAGAGTTGGCGTTTGGTCTCGAAGTCAGAACCCCAGAGCTAAGGCTATGTCGGGACCGAGATTTGAGCAGACAATTATGGAGGTACAGGTATGATCAAAATTACTCTGCTGTATTGAACACGCTTGTATAACCTTGGTTTCTCGAGGGACTGGTTGCTTCACGAAATGTACAGCTAACAGTCATGCAGCCAGCTCCACAAGCAGCTATCGACCTGATCCATAAGCAACCGGTACGATGGACACATTCGCGCATCGTTGAATGTGATGGTGGTGGAGGACCATTGGGGCATCCTCGCATCTTCATTAACACAGACAAACCCCAAATCTGCATGTGTACCTACTGTGGACTACCTTTCGTGAGTATGCCCCATAGCGGGGTCGATTGAGCTCGATAGACTATGTTATCTTTCTCATGGGCCTTTCTTGTTACAAAACCTTTCAATTTCATTGCTAATATGTATTTATAGGCCAACGAGCACCACCGAAAACACCTCGAATCACTTCCAGATACTGCCTACCCATTGTCTCCCCAAGGCAATGCTGCTGAGGTGCCTGAATCACAACGTATTACCGACGAGGTTTTGGGACAAAGATAAGAGCTACTGGGATTTCGATGGAGTTTGTTGGTTGCTACTGTAAATATGAAGAAAGATGAATTTATAAGTCAGGAGATGTACCCTGGTACGCGAGGTACCCTGAAAGTTTGATAACTGGAGATGTCCATATGCCTCTGTACTCCGTGATAAACAGCAAACGTAATCTCCTTGCTTGTGTGGCATATAAAGAATCCTGCCTACCAAGGTAGCTACCACTCAAGTCTTAACGAGGCACCAAGTAGATCACCTACAACGCGGCATAAATCATAGAAAATATAAACAAGCCGATATTTAAAGCCTATATCTTAGAAGCATTTTTGGCATATCAACTCTGCGATGTAGTTCGACATTCTCATAGTAACAGATTATTTGGTGATATTAGGCATTTTTGTGTTGTGAATTTGGATCGACACAGTACCTGAGCTCTTCCTCCGACCCCACAGTCCCAAGCTCAAGCTCCCTTCAACTAAATCGCGACTCTCCCACAACCTCACCCAGCAACCTCCAATATGTCAACCATAACCAATATCGCGCTGCAAACCTCCTACCCTCCAATTCTCCCTAAATCATTCAACGCCAACCAACCTAAAACCATCCGTCTTTACCCTCTTTCGAACTACACTTTTGGCACCAAGGAAACTCAACCTGAAGAAGACCCCTCTGTCCTTGCACGCCTCAAGCGCCTTGAAGAACACTATGTAGTCCATGGCATGCGACGCACCTGCGAGGGAATCTTAGTATGCCATGAGCATAATCATCCTCATATCCTTATGCTGCAGATTGCGAACGCGTTCTTCAAACTGCCTGGCGACTATCTAAAGGAGGACGATGATGAGATCGAGGGCTTCAAGATGCGATTGAATGAGCGGTTAGCGCCTGTTGGTACGCAATTTAGTGGTGAGGGTGTTAATGAGGAGTGGGAAATTGGTGATACACTCGCGCAGTGGTGGAGACCAAACTTCGAGACCTTCATGTACCCTTTCATCCCGGCGCATGTTACCAGGCCGAAGGAATGCAAGAAGTTGTACTTTATTCAGCTTCCTAGGCAGAGTGAGTGCTTTTGCAGATCATATATTCTAGATGGAGTGCTAATTTCTTTGCAGAAGTTTTGAGCGTTCCCAAGAACATGAAATTACTTGCGGTACCACTGTTCGAGCTTTACGACAATACTGCCCGATACGGTCCCCAATTATCAGCCATTCCCCATCTCCTATCGAGATATAATTTCGAGTTTATTGACGAGAGTGGACAAGTCGTAGCCGTTACTCCAGGAGGCGGACCATATGATGGCTATGTGCCAAAGACAAAGGTACTAGCAGGTGGAACAGACGAGGAAATGAAGGAGGATGGTATCAAGGATGAAAATGGCGTTCAGTGAAGGCGTACACACTTTAGTGTTGCATGGCATGGAAAGGCGTTTAGAGTGATATCAAAAGAGATATCTGGGCAAGATCATTGAGGTAGCAAGGCACATGAGCTCAGTTCTTCGTGCAGATACCAGGAGGCATGTTGCATTAGCTGCGGTCTCAATTACCGCCTTACGGCTTCAGTCAAGACTTGAATATCAAGCGCCAAAGCACATCGCAGAGTTGCTCCTTCATCAGCCTTGTGCTCGCCCAATGAATATGGGACCTTCGTATGCATGTATGTCCGTCGCCCAGGATCAACCAGCAGACAGTTCCAAATATTTCTCATCACAGCTTTAGTTCATCTCCTAGTCAAGCTTTCTCTCCTTGTATCGTAGCCACCACCCTTCGTTGATGCTTACTCGCCCTGAATTCTAGGTACCAGATACCTTGCCATGTGCCTGTAGCCAACTTTCCGTCTTTGATCGGTATAGTGACGCTGGCTCCAATAAGTGCACTCTTGATGTGTGCCTGCCAATGACCTATTAGCCAGACGGTCCAAATCTGTTGCGCTCAAGCTTCTATGCAGAAACCCAAATTGTGCAAATAGAGAATGTCAACTCACAGGCATGTCATCGAGTCCTTCGGCGCTATGCCTGTAAAACTCTCCCTTCTTATCTTCCGGCGCAATTCGATCCAAAGCATCACTCATATCGGCCCTAACATCTTCATCCCAATTCTCATTTAAACTGAGCGCACAGCTTGTGTGTTGAATAAACAGATTCAACAATCCAACCTTATATCCCCTTAACTCTGGCAGCTCCTTGACGATGGTATCTGTAATGAGGTAACTGCCTCTGCTTTTTGATGGCAGAGTTATGGATTTTTGGAACCAAGACATGCTAGAAGGTATGGTTTGGAGAGGAGGTTTCGGGTGCGGGAGGTAGGTTGACGGTGTGAGAAGGTAGAGAGGAACGCTCCAGAGAAGGTGAAATAGGTTCGGGAAGAAGGCTAGGAGTAGGAGGAAGCAGAGGAGGACAGTTGTGGTTAGTGATATAGAAGTCGTGGTTTGTGATGGAGATGGCATTTAGTTGAAGCTTTTGGATCTGGTGGGGAAGAACGTCATAGGTTTGTCGACAGGGGTCTGTTTGACGACCTCTATTTCTCAAGTGGAACTAAATATCAATATTAACAACCCCAATCTCAATTACCTTTTGGAAAGCTTTTTAGTGGTTTGAGTCTGTTATCTATTCCAGGCAGGACTTGCTTCGTTGAGCTTCTAATCCATTCAGCGAGGGGTGCCTACCATTGGAGAGAACCCCGCCTTCTAGGCAACACGATTAGGAGGACACATTTTATTTTTCTCTCCCGAGCCGAAATTATTCACATTCAATCAGGTATCACAAGTAGAGAGCAGACCATTGTGTCTGGACTTTGCTTTATTACAGATATGATGCTAAAGTAACGCAAGTGTCCTATTGAATCAACGTTCTCGCCAGCTTGCCTCTCATTGCAATCCACATGCAAGTCTTGGTGCCCATGGGCACCTAGTTGCAAGGGACAACACACACCTTTCATACGACCTTCCGATGCGAACTATACAGCAAATATTAGGGAAAGCTAAATTGTCGTTCCTTTGGAGATTTCTTTCCCAAATCCCACCTCGACAAACAAACAGAAAATACGACCTTACCATCACCAAGATACTGGCAGGACCGGAATCGTATTATGAATCTGATGACGGCTGAGACAAGGACTCATCTCATACCTTAACAAGCTACCAACCACTCTGCTTGCTAGAGTTGATGTTGTTATTGTTGTTGCTGTTATTGTTCCACTTGTTGGCTGCTCCGTTTCCTCCATCAGCCCAACTTCCAAGAGAGAGTTCGGAAGCAGCAACCATACGTGGGGTACCCCATGCATTATTGCCTCTTCCTCCACCGCCATTGTTTTGATTGTTTAGACTTGAGTTTTTCTCCCATGGCTTCGGTGGAAAGTTTCCATTACCAGAAAATCGGTTATCATTCGAATTACCTCCCCAGCCGCCATTGCTGCTATCTCCGGTGTTGTTATTATTATTATTATTGTTGCTGTTGCAGTTTTGCCAACCAGACCCTGAGCTGGAATTGCCGTTCCCATTCGTGTTCTGGTTATTTCCGCCCCAACTGTTTGAATTGTTAGAGTTTGAATTTTGGTTGCTGTTCCATCCACTAGAGCTCGGATTTGGGTTATTGTTGCCCCCCCAGTTTGATCCACCAGAGTTCGAATTTGGATTATTATTGCCCCCCGAGTTCGATTCACCGGAGCCCGAGTTTTGGTTGTTGTTTGTAGACTCATTGTTTCCTCCTCCGCCTCCAGACCCCCAGGAATCGCCGTTATTGCTATTGGAATTCTGATTATCATTGTTCCAACCACCAGGCATTGAGCCTTGATTGTTGTTCGACGAGTCGTTGTTACCACCCCATTCATTACCCGAAGATTGTTGATTATTTGAGGAGTCGTTGTTATCGCCCCACTCGTTTCCCGAAGATTGATTGTTGTTTGAGGAGTCGTTATTATCATCCCAATCGTTTCCCGAAGATTGGTTGTTATTTGACGAGTCATTGTTATCATTCCAGCGAGATCCAGAAGATTGGTTATTATTAGATGTATCGTTGTCATTCCAGCCTCCACCTGATGGCTGATCGTTGTTTGATGCATCGTTATTATTCCAACCTCCACCAGAAGAGTTATTGTTATTGTTCGATGAATCGTGATTGTTCCAAGCTCCACCAGACGAGTTGTTATTGTTGGTATAGCTGTCATTGTTGTTCCAGCCTCCAGATTCCGAGTTATCGTTGTTGTGGGAGGGTGATGATTTGTGTTCATCGGCTTTGTTTCCTCCATTTGGCTCTGTTGAGCGCCAGCTCACTCCTTTATTACCCATTCCTGGTACCGCACCACCCTTGTTGAAAATGTCAGCTTGTTCAGGAGTTAACGTATACCAGCCATTTGCATCTGGCTTCAGAAGCGTTGGATGAGGCGAGTTGTTGCGTGGAGACATATTGTTATGTTGGCTTGCTGGTGTATTGTAAAGTCGAGAGTGGGCTTGATATGGAGTTTGCTGAGGGTTCTTCTGGTGCATTTGTTGTGGTGTGATATGGCGGTGCTGCTCCGAGGTTTGGTGATTCCCATAATTGTTCTGATATTCCAGCGGTGGTGGTCCGCCATGGCGCAAGTGTTGAGCAGCAGGATATCCGCCACCGTAGCCTCCGCTATGGCCTTGATCGAAACCTCCTGAATTAAAGTTGCCATACTGGACACCACCAAATCCATTCCTACCGAATCCATGCTCATCACCATACCCATTACCACTACTGAAACCGTTTCCTGAAAAGCCTGGAACTGGCACGTCAGCTGTACCGGTGAAAATAGGAGTTGGTCGGGCAAAGGGGGCATCCGGATTGATAGAACCGATAGGAAAACCTGGAGGGACCAGGGTTGAATAGTCATTACCCCAACGAGGTCCATGGTACACACGGAGAATGCCACTATTCATGTCCAGGAATGCATTAGGTCGAGGGTCAGAAGGTTCTTCGATGCAATCCTCGCGACGTACGACCACTGCTCGCAATGGCTGGATGATTCTACCCATTGTTGAAATGCGTCCAGTTAAAGGCACTGAAGGACCAAGGCTTTGGGTTTGAGCTTGAATTGACCTTCCAGTCTGATGGCTGCCTCTGTTTTGTGCACTCGCGTCGTTTGAAATCGGATGGCTACTGCTTTTACACTTGTCACATTTAGAAGTGTTTGAGCCGCGCTGGTTGTAATGTGAGTTATAGTTGAAAGAGTTCAAGGTCCGATTGGGTTTGCCTTCAGTCCACTCTTGCTGTTGAGAATTTCTTGCTGGCTGAACGTAGGTGTGGTCCCGAGATGAATTCCTGGTAGCCGAAGAATTGTAATGACTGCCTTGGCTCGTGTGAAAGGTGTTAGTATTTGAGGCGTTAGGTTTATCTTGCTGGTGGTTTCTGTTGCAGTTCGAGTCTGGTCCACAGTTGTTTCCTTCGGGTCTGCTGGGGCTCTGGTGATGACCACAGCTCTGACTACAGCGGTTGTTGCTGAAAATTGTGCAGTTTGAGTGTAAGCTATTGTTAAAGCTTCTACTCCAATTTGTTTGGGTCACACTTCGGCAGCTGACGTCGCTAGGGGCGATGAAGTTGAAATCGATCCCACAACTCGACGTGGCAGGGCTGTTGTTGTGCCAATTGATAGGGTTGTTGCAATTCAGGTCTGAATTGCTGGTGTGCTTGAAATTCTGTGCCGCTTTGGATTTATTGTTGCCGCCTGAGGGTTGATGCTGCTGGGAGATATGGTTTGTATTTTGGTCACTTCTGTTTTGATGTTGCTGTTGTTTTTGCCCATTGGCAGAATTGTTTCCGTTTTCCTTGAAACCTTTCTGGCTGCCTCGGCCTTTATCATCCCCGCTATTCTGGTTCTTGTTTCCCTTACTAGGCAAGTAGAGAATTAGCCTCAATTCTCCCTAGCTTTGCGTAAACCACATCAAGATAGAAGAGAGACTTCTCTCCGCGTCTTTCACAGACAATGAGCTGGACGGGGGGTAATTGAAGGCGCAAGTGTGCCTGCTCTTCAGTGGAGAATCTTACGTCTTGCTGTTACCTGTATCCTGATGCTTACTACCCTTTTCATTCAAGCTCTCTTCGCGGTTCTCCTGTTTTGAGAGACAATCTTTGCACTCACAGATCACTGTGCCCGGCTTTGCCTTCTCTGCCCCTGGTTTCATCGCCGATTTTGGTGACAGATCAAAGCGAACCTTCTTTGGTTTCTTCACTTCGGCCTTGGCCCTCTCATCATCTGATGATTCGGGTTCTGAGGATTTGGCCTCAGAGATCTCCACTGAACTATCGGATTCGTACTCTGATTCGCTGCTCTCAACATAAACAGTTATTTTCCTTTGTTTCACAAGGGAAGCGCTGGTCGCCTGGTTCATAGAGGTGGTGGGGTTCTGTTGACGCTGTGATGACCTCATGGCGGCTTGGTCAATAGACATGCCGGCAGCATACTCTAAGAAGCTATCGAAATGACCGAACTTCATGGATAACGATGTTGCTAATTGTTTCCTACAATGACTCTGGCAGGACCTCACTCTGCTTTGGACAAAAACCTATGTCTCTGAGAAGCTCTGACTGCATCACTCGTCAGTCTACTCATCTATACGATAAATCTTTTGGAGGTATACTTGAGCCGGAATATTGCTTGAGGGCAAAGACACTTGGGGATAGTCACAAAGGATGGATGGCCGAAGATTCAAAGGTTCAATGACTCACAGGCCCAATCGCGCTTTCTTCTTATATCACCAGTCTATTTGCTGGACAGTGAAAATTATATTATCTTTCTTATTCTGCGGTATTCTGATGTTTTCAAACCCAATTATCAGCTGGCTTCACTGGTAAATATCTTGTAGGGGTAACTCACCTGTGTGGCAAATAAAGCGCAACCATTCAGCTATCGTATGCTGTGAGAACTTGGGAACTCGCACACCTATTCTGGGAACAGCTGAAGAGTCCTGGAATACCTGGAGAAGTGACTAAATGCTGGATTTTGAGTTAGCAGAAAGTCTGGATGTGTTAAACCTAATTCACCGTGTGTTTCTGTGTACCTCTACACATCGATTCCTCTTTGCCTAGGTACCTTCCAAGGAGGCATGGAAAGGAGATCAAACACCTATAGAACATATTAGATTCTTTAAGGTCGCAGACATCAACCATAATAAAATAGTTACCACAGTACTTTGTCCTGAAACTTGCCGCCGCTGTCTGTTCCCTCCTCCACCGCAATTCAATGTCTCGCCAAGTATCAACCCTCAATTCTGGAGTACGCGAACTACTCTCTGCATTTCGAAAGTCAGCGGATCCACGAGTGAATTCCGATGTGAATTGAAGGTGCGGGGCCGCCGCTGAAGTCCTGTCAGCGGCCGTTCACTTACATGATGGACGCCGGACCACTTCACACATTACGTGCGGCTGATCAATAACACGTTGTGACAGTCAAATATGTACTTCGCGGATTGAGTTGGATGTGTTGTTTTGTGAAAGATTAATTGTGTGTGGAGATATCAAGAAGTGAAGGGAGGTGGGGGAGAAGAAACAAAACTGGCAGGTGCGAGCAACCAACCCATACCTGCGAAAATGGGCAGTTCTCATTCTGTGATTACAAAACATCAGACGGTCGGAACCAGTTTATTCTCCTTTTCCTATTTACATGTACAGAACGTTATCCACAAAGGTAAGCCATTGCAGAAAGCTAGAGAGATTCGCGGCACGTTTCTTTGGGTGCAAGCTTCAAATAGCATTCACGTTTCTGTGTTCCTTTAGTAACTTTACATATATCATATACAATAATATCCGAGATACATGTATTCTTATGAAACATGCGATAATCACTTAAAAGAAAGTATGTAAATCTTTTCTTCAAGACTCTGATACGTCTTCTCAACTTGCAAGTTGCAGAAATTTCTTCATCTGTCTTCTATTCACTTGACATATATTTATGTACTGAGGTATGGTATCTCAACTGATAGTTCTTAATTGACAAAGAAACATGAAAGTGAATATGTTGTTTTTGACATTTCAAGAAACATACTCATGTCCTGTACTCTATTTCACCATTCAGATACTGGAAGTGCATTCAAATATCGAGCATGGATGTTGCAAGTATAGCGCTGCATATCAGAACAGAGAATCTTGATTGAAGCTGGAGGTGTTGTTCATGATAGACAATATACTTTCTACTGCAAATTATTTTAGCTTCCTTATAAACTTCATATTAGGGGTTTATCTCCCTTTGAACAAATGACATATAGCACAAGTTCTGTATCGACCGATAGACTCCTATCTAGAGTGACCTATCCTCTCTTGCGGATGCCACGGTTGAACTAGAAAATCTAGATAAAATTACTGACGGCTTGACGTGTGCTACTGAAACCAAGGACAGTGAAATTACTTTTATCTTTGACACTATACACCAGGATGACCTGAACTGGAGAAATGTAGTCAATCATCAGAGTATGTCGAACATAACATCCAATTTGACAGTAAATTCTCTACATCTACATAAACATGCAAAATGCTCTCGAATTTAGAGTCTTATAGCTCAATAGAAGACTATGACACACAGTAATATAACCTTTCAGCCCAATGAAATAGACCTTTGTCTACTCTATTAAGTATTCTTTCAGAAGAGAAGTAAAGTAGCATTTACAAAACGTTGTCTTGACTTCAAGGTCTAGCAATTTAGATATTGTGTACTTTGACTAAATTCACACTAGATAGATGTATGAAAAGTGAGCAGACGCTGCTGTTATTGAGTCGACTTTCGCTGATGTAATCTTAGATCACTTGATTTTTGAGCATAACCAAAATAGTTGGTTGCTCAGAGCCATCATCCTCACTCAGCGCACAGGTATTTGTCATGGACCCCTCACAGGCATCAAGCCTTCATCTTCAACCTCCGTCAGAGAGAGGATGCATTCGAAGCCCAGTAAGGCATCATCATATCGTCCACATAATATTTGTTTCAAAGGCAAAATATAGCATCGTAAAACAGGATGCGGTAGACGTCGCCATTCCCAAAAAGAGCTGGAAGAAGCTATGAGTCTCTGAACGCGTGTAAATTGCTCGAGTAGTTGCTTATGCAAGAACCAACACGACTTCATGCGCAATAACACATTACGAATTGGCCTAGCGCTTTGCGTATGCTAGATGATTAATATTATGACAACTGAGAGAGAAAGAGTGATGATGATGATGATGATGATGCAGTTGTGAGATTAAAAGCTGTGCCCTCGAGCGCAAGAGGGGAGGTTACATTCTCGACATGCCCCTGCTGTTTTAGGCGGCCCCCTAGCCCGCGATTTATCGTCCCCTATCCCAAATCCTTCCGAACATTCCATTACCGCTGCATCGACTTTATCTATCTCAACATCCCGAGTCGACATCCCGCTGCATACTAGAGTAATAAATGAGGCACCGATGGTATGATACACGGCATATTTGTACATGTCCAGCGAATGTCTTCAAGGTCACCTGCTCTTAGAGACCGAGCAGATCCTATGCCTTTCCAGATCGCCTCACCGGCTGGATTGGCAACCCAGGCTGCATGACCACGGCCACGGCCACGGCCACGTCAGGTTCACATCTCAAGGCTGCCAATCTGAGGCTGTGCCACTCTGCGACGGGATTCCTTAGTGTTCTGATAGTTCAATGTCAGACTTCTGACTCTTGCGGCTGAAGATAGGCCATTCAAATCCCTTTATTGCTGCTGGCAATGCCTGGACCCCATGAGTCTCAGCGAATGCCGAATGACTGTCGCCATTGCAAAACTGGGCAGGGCTGCCCTTTGGCGGCGCTGGATGCACGCCGGATCTCCCCAGCGAATTATTGCCAGTCCATGGTGAGTTGAAGGCAATTATGCAGAGGCTCAGGCCTTGTGTCTGCCTGTTGGATGCAACATATCATCCAATTGCTCGTCTGAAAAGCGAGAGGATGATCGATGAGTCGCAAGGCTGGGCTTCCACACCGAATACATACCACCTCACCTCTAGGATCAGCTTCATTCCCTTATGTTGCACAAAGTCACCTTATCATGCGAAGACTCCTTCCTCCATTTCTATTCACTTCATTTATCTGCACCATTTTCAATATTGATACCCGGTTTCTCCAAGCAACAAAGATATAAATAATGTCGTCCTCCGACAGCGACTCTGACACCAACAGAGGACATCCCAGACCTCCTCCTCCTCCACCACCAATGGATAAATCAAAGAAGAAGAAGAAGTTTCCCCCACAGGAGACCATTAACAGGATATGGCAGCGCTTTTCAGCGCCAAAATTCAGCAAAGCGACAGTTATTCTCCCATTCGCGCCCCCCTCCACCAAATCTGCCAACGACTCCTCTCTAAAGCCTGTTCCAAAAAGCGAGCACAAAAATCTTCGAGTTTCTGAAGACTTTGACAGAGCAGTCCAGGAATGTCGCATGAGGGTGAGGAAGCTGGTGAAAGAATGCAAGAGAGTCAACATGCGATATCGCGATCCCGACTTTGACATTGATTGGGATTTGAAGTGGGAGAGGGGCTTCTGCCTGAATCAACTTTCTAAGAAGAAGTTTGATCTTAGTGGAAAGTCCCTGACTAACCCCACTTCTAATGTCCCCAAGTCGGTCAAGAGGGTACATGAGATCTTCGAAAAGCCGACCTTCCTGAAGGAGAAGATGTCGCCTTCCGATATCAAACAAGGCAGTCTGGGAAATTGCTGGCTGATGTCTAGTTTGACCGCATTGGCAAACATGGACGTCGGCATACAGCGAATATGCGTCGAGTATGACACAAAAATTGGCATTTATGGTTTCGTCTTTCATCGAGGTAAGTGATAGCGGAACAGAATATCAACTCCCCGAGACGAGACTTTCCGTTTACTGTGTTCATTGTTTTTATTTCGAAGGCTTATTCAAGTTCCAAGTGAACTTTCTCCTTTTTTGATTATTAACATATTTCCTGTGCCAGGATGAAAAGAAATGCTAATGGGCTTATAGATGGCGAATGGATCATCTCAATCATCGATGACAAATTATATCTGAAGTCACCAGATTGGGACTCACCTTCGGTACAACGCTGTCTTCTTGAGCAAACCGACAAGGAGGACGTCGAAAGGGAATACCGGAAAACGTACCAAACCGGTTCGCAGGCTTTGTTTTTCGCACAATGCAAAGATCAAAATGAGACTTGGCTCCCGTTACTTGAAAAGGCATACGCAAAAGCCCACGGAGATTATGCGTCCCTCTCTGGTGGTTGGATTGGGTACGTTACACTATAGCTGGTTTTGATTTTGACTAACGTGGCACAGTGAAGGAGTTGAGGATTTAACTGGCGGTGTGACCACCGAGTTGCTGTCCTCTGACATCCTCGATACAGATGAATTTTGGTCCGAAGAGATCATGAAAGTCAACAAGGAGTTTCTCTTTGGGTGCTCAACGGGTCTTCTGGGAGAATATTTCGGATCTCGAGATGGTATCTCTGAGCGCCATGCATACGTTTTGATGGAAGCAAGGGAGCTTTCGAATGGCACACGACTTGTCAAGCTTCGGTAATTTCCTCTTTAATTAATGCGCCTTTTCCTAACTTTCGTAGAAATCCATGGGCGAAAGGCAAGAAAGGAAACTGGGAAGGGGCATGGTCTGATGGAAGTAAAGAGCTCACCCCCGAATTTCAAATGGAATTAAACCATAAATTCGGCAACGATAGTGTCTTTTGGATCTCATACGAAGACTTCCTTCGGAAGTATCAACATTTTGACCGTACCCGGCTATTCATGGATTCTCCAGACTGGCGGATAACCCAGAAGTGGATTAGTGTCGAGGTACCTTGGAAGGCAGAATTCGAGCAAAGATTCAGAATTGTTCTAAAGAAAGAAACGCCAGTCGTTCTTGCTCTTAGCCAATTAGACGATCGATATTTCAACGGGCTCTCTGGGCAGTACAATTTCAGATTGCAATTTCGACTTCACGAGGTGAATTCTCCCGGTGAAAATGATTATATTCTACGCAGCCATGGAAATTATCTCATGGAGAGAAGTGTTGTTACTGAACTTCGAAGCCTGGCTGCTGGGACATATTCTGTTTTCGTTATGATTTCGGCCGATAGAGACAGCGGGTATCCTTCAGTCGAGGATGTTGTCAAATCACAGCTGAAACGTCGGGAAGAGAATGATAAGCTTGCCCAGGTAGGCATGTCATACGATCTCGCTCATAGCAAGGCAACAGTTCATATGGAAGCTCGAGCTGCTGCTCGTAAAGCTCAAGAGAAGGCCAAAGCTCGTGAGGCGAGAATTGCGACTCGACGGAAGAATTGGGAGAAGCGACGACTTGGCCGCGAAATAGTCAGAAAACAAGACAAGAAGAACCGCGAAAAGAGAGAGGCAAAGGCAGCAAAATTGATTGTTGAGCAGAAAGAGAAGGCTGAAAAAGAGCCCAAGGACCAAGCCGTTCAGACCGAAGACGTAAACGAAGTTGCAGTTGACACGGCGGACAAGGCCATTCAGACAGAAGATGGCACACTTCCATTCGTGGAACCTGAAAAGAGTATTGCATCTCAAACAGATCAGAAAGACGGCGACAAAACTATTCAAATAGACACCGAGTCAGTTTCATCAGCCTCTCAAGGTATTGCTACGCCGCAGTCCAGCATAGCCGTTCCTGACTCTCCTCGATCACGAAGTAGGAGCTCGCACATTGTTATTGGTCCTCCTCCACCACCCCATTCCAGCTACCGCGATCGTAAAGACTCGACCGCTCATCGCAACAACCCACGATCCTCGCGCCAACAATATATTGAATCCGAAGGCGAATCAAGTGCTTCTCCAATATCGGACTTTGATGATATGTACAGTGATGACGACCCTACTTTGAAGCCACGACCAAATACACCAGGTGGACCGGTGGTGCCCAAAGACAAGCAGTCTCAAGATGATGAAGATGATGATGTGGAGCCGTGGAATGCAGTTGCAATCGTTGGTATGAGACTTTACACTCAGGATGAGGGAGCGGAGCTCAGAATTTACGATGGGCACGATGATGAAGAAGACGAGAACATTTTGGTCAAGGAGGATCCAGGCAGTGAAGCTGATACTGAAGACATGGAAGATGACGAGAAGGGCAAATGCAATTGCAAGTGTAACCACAAATCCGGCGATGACAACGGGAAAAGTATCGACGACAAAGACCCCAGTAAACGTACGGGGGAAGACGAGATTATCTTGATCAACAAGGAAAAAGAAGCTATGGATCTGGGCACTGAAGAATCAGCTTCTGCTTCTGTCGTTGAGGAGAAGAGCAACAGCGGCAAGACAGAGTCTGGAGAAAAGGAGAAGCCAAAGGAGGAGTTGCCCGTTGAAGATAGTGCTCCCAAGGCAGAGGTTGCGCAATAATATGTTATGGGACGACGAGCTGCTCGGATTGGTTCACCCTCATTCACAGGATTTCACTCTTCTCACTCATGGAAAATTGGATATTTTCCGCATCATTACTGGTTTATTGGATTCAGAGCCACAATACGGATGGTAACATGGTAACGGCTGTACATGTTTATTTTGATACCAGAAAATAGCACACATTTAAGAACTTCACTCATAAAGTCTCACTGGAATGGTCCATTTGCACGTGTAAATTATGTTGTGTGCCGTCGCATTGGAAGCAACCTCCAAAATGTGGGGTAATGTAATCCTCGACTCGGACTTATCTAACGTTTGGAGTGATAAGGTAGCATTAGGTTTCGTGACATTGTCTCATTGTAAGTTCAAGCCTTTGACACTAACTAGGTACTCAAACTATAGCTGAGATTTATAGCTCTGAAGATGAGACTCAATCGACCTGTAAGATATTCTTCCAACTCCTCGAACCTGAAGCTCCAAGTTCGCAAGCCCCACTACCACTCAATTACAGGGTCCCTTAAGCCGACGAAGCTCGGCATCCAAAGCTCCCCGCGTTCCCTGAATCATCCCACCTCACCCTTTCGCGTCATTCAGGTCTTACATTCTTACCACGCTGTCCTCCTCCGAATCTTCTCATCCTCCATCCAACAAATTCCTCACCCATATCCCCCTTCCCGAAAACGCAATAATGCTCCTCCTCGGCCTCACCGGCTCCATCGCAACCGGCAAAAGCACAGTCTCCTCCATCCTCTCCTCTCCTCCCTATTCCCTCCCCATAATCGACGCCGATATCATTGCGCGCCAAGTCGTCGCGCCCGGCTCAGCAGGCTACAAAGCTATCCTCTCTCATTTCGCAAATACGACTCCTGATCTGCTGCTTCCGTTTCCAGACGATGAGACATATGATCGCAGTAGAGGTGCGCCGTTGAATCGGCCGGCTTTAGGCAGGAGAGTGTTCGGGGATAGCGAGGAGAGGAGGAAGGATAGGGGTGTGCTGAATGGAATTGTGCATCCGGCTGTGAGGATGGAAATGTATAAGCAGTTGCTGATGTGTTATTTAAGAGGCAATTGGGCAGTGGTATTGGATGTGCCGTTGTTGTTTGAGAGTGGGCTCGATGTGCTTTGTGGGACTGTGTTGGTAGTTGGGGTGAGGGATCCGGAGGTACAGATCAAGAGGCTAATGGATCGCGATTCGCATCTTACGAGGGAGGATGCGGAGAATAGGGTAGGTAGTCAAGGAGATGTTAGGGAGAAAGCTAGGAGGTGTGAGGATAGGGGAGAGGGGAGAGGATATGTGGTGTGGAATGATAAGGATAAGGATTATTTGAAAGGAGAGTTGGAAAAAGTTATGAGTAGTATTGGTAGGGCGAGTCCAAGATGGTGGGCTTGGTTGCTCTTACTTTGTCCCCCGTTGGCAGGGTTAATGGGTGTATGGAATTATTGGAGAGGAACGGTGATAAACAAGAATTGGAAAGAGGGAGAGCTGAGGGCGAAGGCGAAGCTGTGAAGATGTTTAGATAAGAAGTGGTATATTGCTGGATATTTGTGCATATGGGAAGGATTAGCATTGGATGGAGCATGGAAATGTGCTACGGACATAACAGAAAGGAGCTGCGGAACAAATCTTTCTACTTCATAATATGTACGAGAAGAACTCATGGTCTTGTCAGGATAAGAACCATCGAGTTCGAGTAAGAAGATACACAGGTATTAGATTTGGTATTTCTTTTCCGCTTTCCTCCTTTAGATCGATGAGTCTCTTGACCTCCAGACCTGGTCGTCCATTTCTGTCAGTATTATAGTTTTAAGTTTTAAGGTTCATGGCAGATTGAAGGAGTCTCTTCGTCAGAATCAGCAGCTCGGTCCCAAATTACTCAAGGCGTGGTAATAGAGGAGGATGAGGAAGGGGTGGAAGAATCCCCGAAAATGAGAAAGCCTAGAGAGATATTTGGAGCAACTTGCGAGAGAAATGCTCCCTCTTAAGAACTCCAGTGCTTGAAATAGCGAATTGATCATCCTGTTACTGCGTCATAAACCGAGACCCAATGTTATAATAGATTGATTCGCCTTGCACCCTCTAAAGTTAAGCACTTCATTCTCCGGGCAGATCATGCATACTTACTGGCGATCACCCGACTGTGTTTCAAAAGATCAGATGAAGCCATTCCCGACACCATCAACGGCTACCGAAGTTTTAGGTCTGCCCAGTCTTACAGAGGAACAGTGTTTTGCATCCAAAGCGTCCAATCGCATCATTATATTCCTATTTGTTCAGCATCGGCCTAGGACTGGAAGTGTATTATATGCAACAGATATGATCGGTTAGGGGATTGTGGAAGTCACTTTGGATAATATATGGGGAAGTACATAAGGGAGCAAATCCTCTTAATTTGTTGGGTGGAGTCATTTTGGAACTATTTCTCATCCAACTGTACCAACAGGCCGTCAATATGCTATCGCTACTAAGCATTCTCCTCCTGGCGCTGCCACTTGTATCTGCTATACCAGCTGCAGCTCCAGCTCCTGCAGCAAATGGAACTAGCTCTACCAATGGGACTATGCCAGCTGGTAATGCTACTACTACCACGAACTTCAATGCGACTACTCAGAATGGGCTCACACCATCTGCTTGTAAAGCCATGACTGTTATCTTTGCGCGTGGGACAACTGAGCAAGGGAATGTTGGAACACTCACCGGACCTCCATTCTTTTCGGCACTGTCAACAACAGTTGGTGCCAATAACCTGGCTGTGCAAGGTGTAGATTATCCAGCTGATGTGCCAGGTATGTTTGAAGCATTTGACTCCGTCACAATGTCCCAGATCTTTATATCTCTTTTCTTCTTTCATCCCAGCTTGTACTTTCAGATGAAATAGATGTACTAATCCACAATCCAGGTTTCCTAGCTGGAGGCGACGCGAATGGAAGCAAGAAGATGGCAATGCTAGTTCAGACAGCCATGACCTCTTGTCCCAATACGAAAGTGGTGATGAGTGGATACAGTCAGGGAGGACAGTTGGTACATAATGCAGCAAAAATGTTGCCTGCTGCCACGGCTGCGAAAGTCAGCTCGGGTATGTTTGTCACTTTAGCTTTCCCTTCTTTCACTCCCTCTTCCACTCTTGGTCGACATAAAACAGGGCTAATCTGTTCAGCTGTCATATTTGGTGACCCCATGAATGGCATGCCTGTAGGTACATTGCCAGCTGCGAAGACAATGGTGATTTGTCACACTGGGGACAACATTTGTGAGGGTGGCAATCAAATTAAGCAGGCACATCTTACAGTGAGTTTTTTACTATTAAGAACATTAGGACAATATGCTGATCTGACATAGTATGGAATGAATGCGGATCAAGCCGCGAAGTTTGTTGCTGGCGCCGCGGGAATGTGATTGAGTAAATGTCGGATTGCACATTATATATCTCGGTCTTTATTTCTCTGAATATTTTCTCTCTTCTGTATATACAATCTTTGTACTGCACCTTTCTCAATCGTTGCCGATATTCCTCGATTGTAGATTTTCTCTTGTAACAGCGATGCTGCCCCGCCTTTCAGTTTACCATCCTTATATCTTTGTAATCAATACAATAGAACTTTTCTTTGTGACTTGAGTACATTGTACAGGCAGTTCGAGAGTAAGGATTACTGTTGGTAATATCATAAAAGATTGTCTGTCTTGACTGATATCCTCGACAGATTGATAGAAATTGTATGTAGTATTGCCATAGTGTACAAATTTTTATCCAAGAGAAGTTTCGACTCTGATTTCCACCACACTTCGCCTTGCCAGCTGACGACACAACTAAATGTCTGAATCAATGAAGTCATAGTCGACTGGGTATCTGTGCGTTTCGCCTCCATTCTCCTTCAAGGGCAAAACGTAACAATGCTTGACGTCTCCACCAGTAATAGAGTACATCACGTCTGCGCTTTCTAACATGGCAATACCTTTGACGGGATCTTTCATGGCGAAGACCTTGGCTACCAAAGCTGGATCCTTGTACTCGCAGACTGCGAGCACATAGTAGTCATCCATCGTCCCTGCGACGTAGATGTTGGGCGTGGTAGGATCTTCGTCGTGATCAACAGGTTGCAGAACACTAGTCAACATATCAGTATTGTAGGGCATCAAGAAGAAAATATCAGAGAGAGGAGGTGGCTTACACTCCAATAGAGTCTGTTGGCAGCTCGTTGTGGTCGCTCACACGCAGGCGACTCACACCGGTAGCCGCCATGGTCTGGTTATAGATGTGGATGACACGACTCTCACCGTCAGTGACGGCAGTATGGTTGCGTTCTGCCCACATTTCGCTGCAATAGGAGTCGATCATAGTATCACCGTTAACAGGCTGTAGATATATGTTGCCATCGAAGCAAGAGGCGATCAAGTACTTATTGTCAGTATCGACCAAAGTGGTGTATTCGTAGCCGTCAGTTCGGTTATATGCGTGGCTGGAGATGTTCGCGGGAACATAAGTGATACTCTGTTCAAGAACAGGCATGGAAGAGTTGGAAAAATTGTTCGATGAAGCTTGACGAGAGTCGATAGTAAGTCGTCTTTCTGGTGCGTCAATTGTGCGTCTGAGATTGCCTCCTGGGAGTCTGAGGAATTGTTAGCGAAAGTCAGTGAGTAGCATCAAAGTCAACTTACCGGATACAAGCTTGAGCAAGACGAATGTCATTTGTATCATGGAGGGTAAATCTCTTCAACCTAAGGATGTCGATAGACACAACATTACGGAAGAAGAGCTGAGTTGATATTCCAGTGCATCCGTTCGCGCTCGTAAAGCCTTTTTTCCAAGCGCCATCGACAAGACCAATTGATGCGGCCACTTCGGCAGTGGCTTTTAAGGATGGTTTCTCGATGAGAGATATCTGGGCCCTGATTAAACCACTGAGTATGCTAATACCACAGTTGACTGCAATTGGAAGACCAAGCTCAGCTGAAGCTTTGATAGAGCCCGAGGCTTCAAAGATTGGCTTAAATTGAGGTGTCCAACCAGATCCGCCAGACTTACCCCAATCAACAAAATCGACAGTCGCTCTGGCATTCTGAAGTGAGACCGAAGCTCCAGCCAACAATTGTCCTTCGGCAGCAATCTCAAGATCGATTTCGGCGTCAAGAGATAGAGTTGGGCCAATATCGAGAAGGCCAGGGACAGAGAGACCAGGAATTCCGATGCTTACGAGCTGTTGACGGACGACACCAGTAATGACAATCTGAGCATTAAGACCAACCTGCATCGTCGCAGTGAGATCTCCACCAAAGATAACCTGTCCTGATGTCAAGCCTCCAGCAAGCATGAAACCTACTCGCCCGGAGACAAATAGATTACCCTTCACACCACAATCCACACAGAAAATGTCCAACGTCCCTGTGATAGAGATACTTCCTTTGCCAGTGGTCTTGCCGACATTGGTAGATCCAGCCTTTTCTTTGCTTCCAGATAAGGATTTGAGGAAAATTGATTTTGGCCATGGCGACTCTCCGAGTCCGGGGCAATTGGCGGGAGGGTTGTTCTTTGGACAGGCTGGTTGTTTCAACTCTCTTGGGATAAGAACTGGTACTGTTCTTTGAAAGAGATCGACATACTTTGGTCTTGTGACTCCCTCGATGGGTGGCAAGACCCTGGCTACGAATCTAATGATTCTTCCAAAGAAGCGTTTCATTTTGATACTGCCATTGCCATCATTTCCATATATCTCTTCTTCTGTGAGTGAGAGGTTCTCTAATGAGACGTCTTTACCGAAACTGCTTTCATCATCGACTCCTGGAGCCATTTCCGCGATGAACTTGTTGAAGTTAGTTTTTGACAGAGGCTCATAATCCTGTCGATCATCGAGTATCTGATCAAATACTGGGCCAAGGCAAGCAGTAGGTAGACCTGGCTACGTTAGTTGTTTGGACCACTCTTTGAGAACGAACCCCTCCAAACTCACCATATTTCTTGTCGACTGGAGCTTTACAAGTATCATTCCATGCACGCGTTGTGCTATCTGCGGTACGGTCTGCCGGTAGAGTCGAGTTCTTATCTCCTCCCTGGTTTCCATCTCCGCTCGTATATCTGTCTCCGTCATTTGTGCCAGGTCCTGCTTCGAAATAGCCACCTGGCGATGCTTGGTAGCCTGTAGGTACATGTCGCCCCCACTCAGCTTCACCTCTTTTCAATACCTCCGTAACTGCAGCAGGATAACCAAATGCTTCAATCATCATGTCTTTCTCGATAAACACAAGCTTTGTGACAACGAAATAACAGCTTTGTGAATCGTCGAAGTCGCCGCACGTGGCCATGTGAGTAATAAAGATAAGAGCATCGTCCGAAGACCAAGCTTTCATGGCAACCTGGAATGCATCCTTGTCATCAAAGCTGATGATTAATTCCTTCAATTCCTGCATATATACGACTTGTGTAATGTAGTCGCTGTGATCTAGAACTACCGAATGATCATTGAAAAACATCTCAATCAGTGCCATTGAGTGAGGTTTGGTCCAATCTACGCCACTATGTTAGTATCATGTACTTCGACATCATATGTGGGAAACTCACCACTGGTACCTCCGGACGAGTAATACAACTTGTGGCCATCGTCTGGGTGGCAGGGAACTAAATGACCAAGATCAAGACCATCCACTGTCCAATGTCGAGAAGGAAGTAGGACATCAACTGGACCGGAATGAGCGAAAGTTTTATATGGCTCAGATTCCGGTATGTTTGCGGTTGGCGGGAGTACTGTAGCGTATTTGCTCGCCGGTTCGGAAGGAGTGGCTTTTACAGGAATCTTCTTGGTGCACGACGCAGCCGGATGAACCATTGGCGACGTCGCATTGTAGTTGAAAGTTGCAGAGGTAGCTTTTGAAAGAGGAGATGTAACTGATGTTGCCGTTGCCGTTGCCGTTGCATTTTGAAAGGTATATTTCGAAGAATAGGTAGGATAAACTGAGGTTGTTGCAGCCTTCCCTTGAGGGTAGAAAGGAACAGCAATAGCAGAAGCCGCAAATAGAACAGCAGAATAAATGAATTGCATGATGTGTTATTAGCAATTAAATGTTGCCTGCTTGGCGTATATTGAGATACTGTAAACTGATCTGTATTCAACGCAAAAAAGAGTGTGGGCTATCAAAGATAGATTCAAAGAGTGTAACCGCCGAATGGCGAAAGGCAGAATGCCCAGTGTACCAGAACTGAAAATGGGTATAAGAGTCAAGGATAGCAGAATCATCCCGTCAAGGGGTCCATCATGAGTTTAAGTAGACAATGACTGCCATCCATCCTTCGTCAACTGACTTTGAAGTGCAGATTCCAGGAGCTCTCCCGGCACACAAATTTTTCATGAATCTGAAATGCTGCGCAGTATTGGTAACTTTAGGAATCAGCTCCACAAAAATTCAATTAAATCGGCACTCGCGAGACACTCGAGGTTCTTTAACACCGCAGACTGATCTGGCTAAGCTGAGAGAAACGCATAAAGCAAATACGAAATAATATCAACCACTCAGAGAATGTACACAGAAGGCTGGTGCTTAAATACAGCACAATCCCACATGCTGTGGTAATTATGGCATAGCATTTTTGGCGGAAGAGAATCTATTTCCGGATGTAGCCTATCCAAAATATCCGCGTCCCCTTTGCTCTGCATCGATTTCAAACTTCCTCTATGCACTTACAAAACTGGAGTCCCGAAGTAGAAAGTCACAATCACCACTAAAAAGCATTGTCGAAGTGGGAGACAAGCTTCAGCCAGCCTTGAATAAGCGAGGTTTTTCAGTCCCAATTAAAGGCCATCGCGCAAGAGAAGCACCAATATTGTGCCAGGCCGTAAGGATAAGTTGAGACACCTCGAATGGATTGGGAAGGGAATATAATTTGGTACATCATAGCAGAGTTTTACATTATGAAAGTTCTGCAGTTCCATAATTTGGCTTCATCTTTCTCGGGTTGAGGCGTCCAACTTTCCAAAAAGCAAGGAAGAGAGGTGGCCAGCGGGAGTCAGTGTTCAAATCGTTCTCGGCATCATAGCGGTCAAAATCCAAAACGACATCGAGACTTGACTTCAAAGTTTGTCCACTTTCTTGGTGTTCAGGAAACCAATAAGCACTCAAGAGGAGACTCAAGATCGTTCTTATCGGCAAAGTTTCAATTTCTCTAGGCCTAGGCTCTATCTGCTGTCGTATTGTATGAACATCTTCTAGGTAACATCAATCGACGCGAAGGTTCAAAACCCTATCAGATGAATACATGGTATCTAATAACCTAGTAGAGATATTAGAGCCGTCCTAATCACATTACATATGATCACTGCACAAAATGACATATTCCGGTATCACGTGATTTGACATATACCTTCCAAATGCCCGTTTACCTTCCAACAAGCGTAGTCAGAGTGGTTGCACGGCTGGAAGCCAACGTTTATGGACTCGACCATCAATATTCTTAAAGTATGAGGTGATTCTCGGGGATTTCACCAAAATTCAATATTTTGAAATGGGTTAGCCTACAATGGTAAGCGGGCTACGTAACCGAAATTGGGAAGGGAAGGCGAGACATCATCTCAACATACCTTCTTCTCCTCCTGTGGTATTTTGACATTTGGAAAGCCAGCGCGTCGAGATGCTCCTCACAACTGTATCCCTCCTACCGTTATCACCCGAAGTATCTATCGGTACCTCAAGCTCGGTGGGTATGGACGAATGTCTTCAATTGTCGCCCGAAAGGGGCTCCTACCCGAGAAACGCCACGTTAGGTATATGCAAGCTTCCTTCCATTCGGTATCCGAAACTGGCTAACTTTGTTCTCAAGGAATATCAACCTCCTAAATATTGATAAGGACCTTACGCCCCAAATACTCTGTTGCGTTCTCGAGCGAAATTTCACTGTAAGGTGAAACAGCCTCGCTAATATTCAGGGGTTGAATCTCAGTCGTTGATCGCTAGAGGTTAGGAGAAGTGACACACTTTCATGTTCTCACCTACGAACCAGTGACATCGACGCTATCCAGTATAAACAAGACGGAAGTTCCACTACCGTCCGCAAATTTGCTTTCGGGGCAAGATGAAGATACTCCCCGACACGCGAAGTCAGTGACAATTGAGCGACACTATCAGTCGCTCTGCTTCATGGCTCGAGGATGCAATTGAAATCGGATGATTGCAAAGTCACAACCCCTCTCTAAGAGGCATTGTATCCTCTCTTCGAATCTTCCACCAGCCATTCGACCTTGTGAAGACATAGCCAAGGACACCAATAGATCTGGTCCGTTCACTGCGAAAATCCCAGGCGAGGAAACGTCAGCATACGTGTGACGATTGCATCCCCCTCTGTATCAAACGCAGCTGATTAGCCAATGATCATGCTCTGCGTTACATTCTCGTCCTCTCACCTGGTATACGTATGTACATACGTGGATGGATCTGTATTCCACAAACAGAACGTTTTGGTTTCGATCGGCCACTATGCATCTGCATGGAGCTTAGACACCACATCTAAGTTACCAGAAAATGCAAAACACAATGCAAGTAATACCTACATCGCTGACTCCCCAGCCTGCAGACCGTGGGGGGTTAGGTCCCGCCGTCCTGGAGATCTTGCATCCAAGCCCGAAGTGAAGTCGATCACCAGTCGGAGAGTTTCTCTTGTCCAACCTAGGGATGTGGCTCTCCCACGCCAGCGGGACCATTCTTGCATGCTCAACGGGCGTTAGACGTTTCAGGTTTTGGGATGGCGTATGCTAGTCACACACCTTTTCTACTTTCACTCGCAGTGATTGCCGAACATGTGTTGCTTCTAAACCGGATATGATAGGCAAGCCTAGATGCGGTGGTATTTTTACAAATACTACTGGTATGCTGTGTTGCTTCCAACACAGCCGTCACTGCTGATAGTGGCGATGTGCGAGACGCTGTCGGCGTTAAGAACAAGGCTTAACGAAGGGATACGAAATCTTGCCCTTTGGCTTGTTATATTTCCTCAAATCAACTGCTTCCGGCAGGGGTAAGATCACCGCAGTTCTCAGTGAGTTTCTCTCGTCTCTTCTACGCCCTCGATGTCTGTCTGGCAGCGATGGCAGAGCCATCGCCCCCGGAGCCTCAACACTTCAACTTCGAATGTTCATGAGCATGTATCTTCGCTCGTCGTCCCGTGCGAATATTTGCACAACTTGAATCGGGAATGGCTGTACAGGTACCTAAAGCCTATTGCCGGTGCTGCAGTGCTGCTTTTTATTCCCCCTCAGCACAATCGGTCACCGAGCCGTAGCAGTTAAACGAACTACGGACTACCCCGAGAATTTGCGGAATCCAGCACAGAACGCTCTTCGCAATCACTTTGCGAGTCACGAAGAATATTGACATCAAAACGTGGCGTCATATTCCGTATTCTATGGCGGAAATGTACAGTATAACAACAAGCACGAATTAGTTACCAGATCACCAAAAATCCCAAACTTTAACGCCAACATGCAATAAATAGCCTCCCACCGCGAACTTTATCATCATAATTAGCAACCCAAGATCATACATTATACCGACATTTTCTCCATACTCCAGTTCTTGGCCAACAACTGAAGTTTCCGCTTGATTCCATCACTTATCCTTAACGCAACACCTTGGTCAAGCAACGCAATACAGTGATTCAAGATCTGATCAGGCAACATGCTCACATGTCCATGTCCGTTCGAAAGCACTGGAATACCCTCTCCCCTCCAAGCATACGACACCGCTGCTGGATCGTCAGGCATCACAGCATCGATTGCAAAGATTTGCCCTTTCTCCATTCTGTGTGCTGTTTGGTCCATGCGCAGCAAACTATCGAGCCACATTATCAATGCTGCGCGATATATGGCCGCCGACCACCAATGAGGTCGACCTTCCCGTGGCATCGAGCAGATAAGACGGATAACTTGACCACAATGAATAAGAGCCTCTTCAGGTTGATGAATACATCTCTTATGGCGAATCATCAGCTCTCTGGTAGAACCATCAAATCCTTCTTTCCGAGCCAGGCGCTCGATCTCTGGGAAAGATGTTACAGCGTTGAGACTGATGAGGTGGTAGAGGACAAGATTGGCTCTAGTTACAGGACAAGAAGGGTCATTCTTTGCGTGTATAACACAGAGTTCATACCATTTCTGCAACAACGACTGAACCTCCTCGAGACGGAGAAGTGTCGATGCCTTGGTCACAGTCCTCGATCCTCGGCGAGATCCGAAAAAGTCAGAAAAACAACTCAAGACTTGCCTGAGGTGACAAAGCAGAGACTGCAGTGGATGCAAAAGCAATTTAAGCTGCAGAGGGGATAATTGAGTATATCGACTGTCGATGTTGTCATGGAGCATATCTTGAAACAGATCGCAAAGCGAAGGGGTTAGAGGCGGAGTGGCTAGCGAATTAGGGTTCATCCAATCTGTGCCGAGATTCGATTGCTGGACAGCAGCGAGCCATTCAACAGCATCTTTTGCCAGCCAGAGACTTTCGGGACCGGGCATCGGGGTCTCTAGCTCCGTAATCGACAGAATCGGGGCCGTGTCGTGGAACAGGCTCAGTTCTTGGTCAACCATCACCCAGTTATACACCAATCTGCGAGCTGGTTAGCAAGTTGTGTTGGCTGAGAAGAACGCTGATTGGGGTGGTCTGGGGGAGTCGGATGACCACGGCTGCTGACCGCTCGGTCTAAACCGGTCACCCCTCCTTTAATCATTTTATTTGACTTTAATGGAACGGATTGAGGGAGATATAACACACCTGCTCTTGCTGTCTCGATGTTGCCACTCTCGCCATCGAAGCTCTGTACTGGACGAACCTCCGTGCATCTCCATCATCGGTGATGGCTCGAGCATACCTGCATGCTTCAACATCTGGATACCATCAGCAAAGAACATCTCATCAGAAAAGTCGGGCGATGATGTATGATTATCACGAGAGAGGTGCCACATTCAGTAGGGTAAACCAAAAAGCGATCAAGTCTTGGAATAACGACCTAGGAGTGGAATGGTTCGTCCGCTTCAACGGCATGAATTGTGACAAGGTGGAAGAATTGCTATCAAAGGACAACTTACTGCAAGATACATCCCTCGTTGGCCCATAGCGATATTCATATGCCATGCGTCACCACTCCATGCTGCGAGAATCACAAAGAGCAATGCGCATCTTAGAACTATTGGATCAGCCGACAACTCGACATCTTTCTCGATGATGTGGAAAAGTGATATGCGACAAGTCTCTGTCAGACCTGCCGTCAAGCATCTTGCTTCGGCTGTTGGAAGGGCTGCTGCTCCGTATGCGATAGCAAGGAGGAGCAGTAAAGTCGATGCCTGGCTATTCAACATCAACTCGTTTGGATCAAGCATCCCGCCGTGCACCAAAGTATAGTACGGAGAAAGACTTCGAACGTAACTTCGAAGGAAGTACTCCAGAACTTTTGATGGAGGCAGAACAAGGAAGTTGAATCCGCCATCAGTGTTTGCGGCTTTCGCCCAACCTTTTAAGCCACCTCGGTGAGTCTCGAGAGCAGTATGGAGAAAGCTTTGAGTGATGGCAAGTATTCTATCTCTAGTACTCGCATTCAAGGGGACAACTGATATTTTTGATTGGTAGTCGATATCCTGAGAAGATATATTGCTGTCCAGCAACTTCCACGTGTCTTCGTGTTTGGAATGGGCCTCCAGATTCTCAAGATGAACAATTGCGGTACGAGGGCAAGAGCCTGAAAATATAGGGCGATTGCAACGTGCAAGTGGCCATGCCGCCTCTGCTGCTATCACTACTTCGAATTCCGGAATGGACGTCTCCTTGGTTACATGCATGATATCAGGAACTTCAAAGGGCCTCTCAAGGTGATCTCCAGATGCAATACTGGTACTTCTGGTATGAGTCGATATTGATGTATTCATTGAATGGGTGGAATCCGAGGCCATAGCATCAGAATTCGACGACGTGCTTGCAAGATCCATAAATGGAGGCATAGCTATGTTATGCTGATGGTCGATGTTGGGGTTTTGGTACATGTCCAGGTCCGGCGTGAACTGATCCCACATCATAAGTTCGTAGCCGACATCTCCATTCAGAAGCTCATCGTCGCGATACATCGACGTGGTGATACCTCTCACTGATGCACCGGACACAGTCCCAAATGTTCCAGGGACCAGGTGTTGCATAGGCGGGGTGGGATATTCCATTTGCTTTTGCTCCCCCTGTTGCTGGATGTCCATCACATTGTTCTGTTGTATGCTTCCTTCACTGATACTCGGACTACTGGAGCCAACATGATCTGATCTTGCTGGGCTATTTCGGGACTGTTGCCTCGGTGTTGGATTGCTGAAGCTCTGTGACCGAAGTGCAGCTTTTGCGGGCCGACGTGCCCAGCGAGGTACGCAAGTGAGGTTCTTTTCTGAACATTTCGAACATGGGTCATTTTTATCGCATCCGATTTTGGCAGTGGCACAGTTTTCGCAAGCAATTCGAGTGCGGCCGGTAATCGAACTTACGCCGCCCGGTACAGGCTGCATTGGATCTCTGGGTTCGTGGTACGTGAAGTGGTGTCGTTGGAGAAGATCTCTGAAGAATGATGATCAGCAAGAGCTTTATTACCATGGGAGGGAGCTTCTAGGAATTACTTTCTAGGAAAAGATAAGTAGCATAAACTACAACGGTGAGGTTTAACGTTTGTATCTGGAAATTTGTCAGTATGAATTGGGATTTCGGTGGCATTGTTGCCAGAAGGCTCACGGCTTGGTAAGTGTCTCTCAAGATGTTCCTTCCGAGTGAAGCCGTTACCGCAATATGTGCAGAAGATCATGTTCTCTAATCACACATCTTCTTATTTCAATACCAGACAAAATTTCCTCCTTCTCTATCCCAGTCTTGGCAAGATCAGATATCGTTGAGCTTCAACTTCCTTATTGGCGTATATCCGGCAAGGCTGAGGAAATAACGAGCGGGATGTTCAAGGCCTGAACCAGGAGCAGTTTGTTGAATTCTTTGCGAGAAGTTGTCCGTACGTCTCGGTCTGCAAGATTCAAGTGAAAGTCGGAGAGATGAAATGCAGATGATGCGTTGGGTTGTCTAGAACAAGAACGGTATCAGGGAACCCAAGACGTAAAGTTGCATGCGGGACAATTTCATAGCACACTCACTCATCAGTCAGCCCACTCTCTTGAATACCACTCAATGCCACTACCAGTCACTACTGCTACCACGAACGAACAAACGTTTCGCTCGCTCGCTCCCTCCATGCGAGAAGACGGAATCCTCATATCGGACCCGAGCCACAATGCTTGCTCCTTCTAACGCATCCTGGCGTAGATCCTGGGTGGCAGAGTCGAGCGTCATTTGAAATCAGCTACCTCGTCCCTTCCTGACTTTCCAGCCGCACCCCCATGCTAGAGGAGCTAAGGCTCAGGGCACAGCTGTGCGGTGCACTTCTTTACTGCTTTGATATGGCAGAGGCAGTAGTGAAGTGGATGCCATTTTGCTTCTCGTACCGCCCGCTTCGTTCTCCACTTGCTGGCTCATTTTGTGTTGTCCTCTGGCCTCTCACCAAGTCTTACTCGTCCATCCCAAGTTTTTTCCTTCATGCAGCTCTCGGTGACCTTGATGATTCGGGCCTGGCAGTTGCGGAGGGCCATTTCAGGCCAGTGAGGAGCAATTGTGAGTAGTAGAGACCAATCAGGGGAGGTATGATAGCGAACCGTACCTCACTAGGAATGCTGCCTCATTACGACCTTACCTTATCATCGGAAGGTCGGTACATGCAGCGGGGGAAGGGTAGTGGGAGTGGTAGTGTAGTGGTTGTGTTAGTGGCAGTGAGTGTAGTGCAGGCTTCAGGGCTAGTAGACAGGGGCCCCTAACGAGGTAAAATTCCCGAGTGGGTACAGTGAGTGAGTGCGGTGGGTTCAGCGCGGGGAGCGAGTGCCAAACGGTCTCTGCGTTCAGATCTCCCACCAAGCTAAAAATATGCTCATCATTAACACTGGCTTGACCGGCTCAGATGGCTTGGAAGCAACATGGATCGGCTGGTGGAGAGTGCAGGTGGCATGGACTCAAAATGACTGCCAGACTGCCACCAAGAAGAGCAAATGCCATGGCCGCATATGGTTTAGAGTCTTTAGACGGAGAGTGTTTTGGCCCTTCACCATGGCGTCAGAATACGGCACCAGGGGCGGCGCACCAAAATAATCATTTTTAATCTGTTCTCATCATGATTTTATAGTGCTGTCAAGGAACGATGAATACGATATCGGCAAAAGTCCGAATTTCATTAAGAACATTAACACAGTGCACGCTCTTTGCGACTCGACCTTTCAAACGAACCAGTCTCCTGTCCAGCCGATCATCAGGTCTGAGATGCATCTTTCTGATACTACCCATCGACTTAGTCATGATTGATTCCCCTGTCCGGATCCCTCAATTATAATCGCTTTCGTTCCCGCCGTCGCAATCGCACTTTGTTTACTACTCCAGGTTATCATAATCTACCGGTGCCAGATGAATTGGAATCTTTGTCAGAATGTCAGAAAGGCCAGGAAAAGCGGCTGCTAAAGCAGGAGAGAAGCCACATTCAACGAACGGTAGTGTTTGGCGCCAAATTAAATCACCGTGCTCTTGCCTTGCCCTGAAGACAGTTAATTCTCACGCAACATAAGGTGCTGACCCGTTTCCCTTTCTTTCTGCTCTGACAAATACTGCAATTAAGACTTGCATGTTCCAAATGACGGTTACTGTCTTCCGCCACCTTTTTATATCCGTTTTCCAAAGGGCATTTAAAGTGCTGGTCACGGGAAGGTGGAAATAGATTATTGTACCAGAATCCGCGGAGAGAAAACACGTTTTTCTTTGCCTTCTGGTCCCTCCTTGCCCCTGAGGGATAATTAATTAACTCGGTCGCTCCCGCTGGGCACGCTGCGTTGTGCCCCTGAGGTGGGTTGGATAGTGGTGAGGTGGTGCTGGTTTACCTCGTTAGGTTAGGGGTTGGTCCAAGCAATTCAGCAGTTTGGGTACTGCAGCACAACATCGTCTGTGCAATACCCTGTAGATGGTAATGGTACCCTACTTTTCCTGCTTTCCAGTGCATCAGTGGCAGACTACAGGGAACGAGAACCAGATTTTCAGCAATTTGTGCATGCTGTAACCGGTATTTATCCGGTAGCACACTGAGCTACGGGAGACTTGTTGCTGCTACAGTGTGCTGTGCACTGGAGCTTCTACCTACGCTTTCATCGTGGAGCCCGTAGCTATGTACCTACGAACTCATTCCGTTTCCTGCAATGTGTTCACTTCTCCGGATTTGTTCTCCCGGAATTGAATGTATTACTCCCTATTGCACGACATTGACTCTACATTATGTACTTGTACACCGGGACATCAATGACTACTTGATTCTGCATTCGAGATATCGATGGTTCTACGACCTCCACTTCCAGATATCGATGACCATATGACTCTGCAGCCTCGATGCGGTGCTACATATATTATCGCCATACCACAGCACCCACGTACCCAGTGGATGTTTCGCCGCTCCCACGCACGTGGTGTAAAGTTGCACCGAGTCGTTGATTGCGCTTTGGTTACATTTCTTGTTTTCAATGAGAGTTTAAGTCTAAGAGGAGAGGGAAAAGTTTGCTGAATACAAGTTTTGTGGCTGATGCAATGGTGTTTGAAAAATCTCTTGTCCAAATTTTTTCAATAATTCAATATGCTGCATACACTTAGTTTCTTGATGGGTTATCAGATACCCACTACCGAAACTGCACTACCTGCCACCACTGCAAGTGCTCTGGCTATCCAGGTGTCAGGAGGCAAAACCCAAGCTTCCAAGAGCGGCAAACAAGAGCTCTTGACATGTTGTGAAATCCTGCCACGGTCTGGGCTGAAAAATTATGAAAGGGTACGCACGGGGATGAGTGATGGAAGTTGAGAGCAGTGATCATGTCCTCTTCGAGGAATTGAGCAGCATCAGTTTATCAGTCAGCCCTGCACCCCACAATTCCCATTTCCAAAATCGTTATCTTCAGCTCTCCATCTTCACAACCTTTTGTTCAGAACAGAAGTAATCATCTCTTGCGGTGTGCACAATATTGAATAACTCTTGTCGATCTCGGTGTCTGACACTTGGCCATCCACCCACCTCAACTTCGGTCCGGAAAGACAAGCAAAAGCATGTAGTCATCCCCCGAGCCTTAACCTTACCCATCCTATTCCTACCGCCCGGCTCAGCCAGATAGCGTACAATAATTCTTTACCTATAGTAGAACAGCATGGCCTTCTCTTACTCTACCTCGTTCCTGTCCCAATTGAAGCTGGTAACGTGTGTTGCTTTCTCCACGAGCATGAGGCAGAGAGGCTAGCGCCGCAGGCTTGCAGCAAAGACAAGGATGTGCGGCATGGAATACGAAGAGAAGTGCTGAAAGTCGGAGCAGATATTTTGCATAGGTAATTGTATTCAAGAGATGATCTTCGTGATGTCGTTGTTGGCATGTGTACGAAATGCCGTGAGCGCACATGTCAATATGCGGTGATAGCTGGTTGTGGTAAGAGATGAATTGGGAATTGCATCATGGTTTCGAGGGATGTTGGTGAGCAGACCTGGATGTATGAATACATGCTCACCTCAGAGTGATAATAAGTCTCCGGTCTTTGATAATCAATGCTGTGCATTCTTTCTGCTGTCAGCCCGTTGTCAGCCCTGCGAGTAAGATGGCTCTTGTCTTGCTCCAGAAAGTCGATCCGTAGGTAAAGGACTTGCTCCATACACGATAACAACAACACCCCTCATCTATGGAATTCCTTCCTCTAGCCTCGTGGAACGGAATATACCTTCTGAGAGCATCAATGTCTCAGCAACAGTCAGAAAATCAGCTGTTAGGTGGCCTGTCCGTCTCTCTTTCTCATCCTGAACTCTACCTGCTGGGCTGAAAGAGGATCTTAGACAAGCTGGCGGTGCAGTGTCTTCCTTCGAAATGGAGAAATGAGAATGAGAATGGTTGGACTGGATGCTATCGTGGAGTATATATCTGCATCCTTTGAAGGAAGCATGTATTCTATCGGGGACCTGAAACGTGAAAAACACCTCCTCATGCGGATGTCCGTTGTGGGATTCTCATCCAGGTTTCGTCACGGGGATTACGCGGCTTGATGCATGCATGTATACAGAGTCACTTGTTCAGATCAAGATATTTTTATTTCATGATGTTTTCCTGGATGTAGATTCCAGGTAGAGTTCAGATACCACAATTACATGTAACCGCTACCAACCTATCAAGCCTATCCTTATCACTGCCTCCACCCCCATCGTTCAGCAGGCCAATCACATGTAATCTGCAGCCTGGCGGAGGTTTTTCCTTTCGACTCTTTAGCGGGCGCGGAACATTATTTGAGTCCGGCGACTTTTTTGATTTGCTGCGCTTCGTACGGGTCTGTAAGACGGGCGTAGGAAGTGTGTCTTGCTAACGGAAATTCCCATAATATCAAAATATGGTGCTCGTATGTATACCTATAGAGGACATTTATGTTTGTTTTAGAGCTTTACGAGGGATGGAACATGGCTTGAGAACATGGGATTTACATATGGAGTCGAAGTGTTGTGGTGATGACACTGTCTTAGAGAGGAGGGGTAAATCAAGATCTGGACACTGAGTCTCGGACTGATGTGTCTGGGAATAGTTATAGGTTCCGGAACCCTATTTTCACTTTTTTTAAGGAGACGAGTGCGAAATCTGGGGTAAGCTCTCTAAACGAGGTACAAACTCCTTCAATTCTCCGATGTTACGCTGTTTACTACGAATATGTCGCGAAGAAGCTAGTATGGTCAAGAGCCTGAAACTCAAAATATTGGAAGAGCTTTCGGAAAACAAATATGTCTTCAACTCAACATTCATTTGCCTCTTTGAAACGGGCTCACAAAGTAGATTCTCGAGCTCAATCTAATCTCATCTCTTCATCTTCATCCCGTCTTACCTAATTTCTTTCCCCTCTCGGAAACAGACTTTTGCACTGCCCGCGTCTACAAAATAAGCTTCTTGCGTGCCGCTAGAATGCAGCTAAGTAATGGTCTCAAAAACGAAGTCTCCATCAGGCCATTCTACGCCACGAATTAGGAAGGGGGAACGGCTTGATGATGATCTTTTGTCGAAAGCAGTAGATTCGAAACGGGGAGAGAAGACATCGTGAGTTTTGACGTTTGGGAAAGGGGTCGCGAGCCGAATATCCTTCTAGATTTTTGTGAGAAGGGAAAGTTAGGTGATGATCATCGGATGGAGAGGGGTCGGTGAGGGGGAAAGGGGTAATTGATATTCAAAAGCTGAAAAATGACAATGTTTCTTGTAGTTTTGCAAACGGTGCGATAAATCAAAGCGTTTCAACTGAGAATATTGCCTTGTTTGAATTAAAAAGGTGCGGTAATAAGCTTTAATAGTATCATTATAGCGTTGTCCGGACTCTTTGCGCGAGAATGTCACCACGGAATAGCTTGAAGATCTACATGTTCTCGAAGGGTTTCGAGACTTGAATGAGGCTGTATTTTAGGATGCGGGCAAGTGCTACCGCGGGTAGTAGAGAAACTCGGAACGGAGACTGAGAAAGACGGACGATGTTACCTACCCTTCACACTTTACGGAGTTCAGATGTCGCTATTCGGTGTCGCTAACTAAGAAACGTGGTAGTGGCAAAGAACTAGTGAAGCTTTATCTGAGCAGGTATCTCGGGCAAGGCGCCGGATTTAGCTGGTAGCTGTTTCGCGGTACGGAATAGATAGGTAGGTACCTGTACCTCTCACTTCGCAACCATTGACTTTCTGCCTCGTTAGAACTGTACCAACGACAACCATTACAAGATGTACATTTTCCACACACAATCCCATCGGATCTTTGATCTCCCATCCAATGATGAATTGCATTTTCCTTTTATTCCCAAAACGGTCATCTCTCTGCAGAATAACCCACTTTCAGACTGCAGTCTTTGCATATATGCAAGCCTGGTTCACTCACTTACCTCACCACCTCCCCAACCCAACCATCTCACTCCAAATCCTGATCATTTTCATTCCGCTTACCTTTGCGGCAGTGAGCCGGATTTGCACTTTTACCTTCCATTTCAACTCTAGATACAAGTAAACTTATGCATCTGTTTTTGGGTTGTAGAATGGCCATGCAGATGCCAATTGAGATCGACGCTGCATTGTAGATTTTTGGATGGTGAAGAATTGACACGAGCCGAGAGGAGGTAAGGTGAGGTGTGATATTGCCAAGATGGAGGCGCTGTTGGTGGGTTGGGTGTTCAGATAGCGAGATCAACAGTGTAGTAGGAGGTACAGAGTAAGCACTTAGAGTTTCGATAGAGTGGGTTGGTTTATGAGTGAGGTTACTTTAGCTTGATAAATATATCTCTGTTATGTGCTTTGAGAAAGAAATCGAGGGAAATCCTTCGCTAATTTGACATACAGAAAAAAGTGGACGGAATCTGTTTCATTCCTGAATTGGAGCAATTGTCGAGTGAAGGGTGCCTTTCTAATCGACAAGTAAGAAACAGAAATCAGGAGTCACAATTACCCACATACATTTATCATAATATTTCCTATTCCATCCGCCTCCTCTAACATGCAGACCTGCATTACAGTAAGCCTTGTCACGTACGTATGATCTGACGAAAGAGTTAGGACAAGGGGAGAAAAGTCCAAGGCTTGAAGTGGGATGTATGGCGTCTTTTCAGCGGGTCTCAGCGGGATCTGGGAGGGTTTGGCGTGCTTGGAGGCGCTGGCCGCGGGGGTCAACCCAGGTTCTCCAGGGTCTCAATGACTGATCAGCACGCAATTGTAGCCGTAGACGAATAGACGAAAGAAGTGAGAAAGTGGTACCCTGGGTCTTGAACAATCTGGTTGCTTGATGATGGATGTTGAGACGGGAGCAATTGATGCGGTGGTATCGCTGTTTGAAAACTTGCTGATTCATGATTGCTGATATGATATGTTCGGTACTATACGTGTCTTTCATAATATCTCTTGGCTATTCTCGTACAGAGCGAAGTACCTCATATCATTTCTCGTACGGCCAAGGCTTATCCAGTAATCGTATATCTTTGGATCAGGCTCAGGTTGTGCCTGCTCATGTGTCCTTGTGATGTGTCTACGATAAGTGCCGCCCACCAGGAACCAAGTCTGGCAGCCAGCAGGCTGAGCTCAGAACTGATACTGCGATTGAAAGAGACCTTGAGCATTGATGAGCAATCGAGGTCTGACTTGGCAGGCGATGTCGCGTTGCACGGCACTCAGAAGTAAGGTCTCGGCCTACGCATCGTTCTGCTTCCGTCTTATAGCTGTATCTGCAGCAGGTGGAGCCCGAGTCTCAAAGCCATGAAGCCGTAACCAACGACTCAGAGAAGCCGTATCAAGGTCTCACATCGGCTTGATAAGGCTGAGCCTCATAGATGGAGTGGGAGTTGCCCGGAGGATTCGCTGTGATAACACAGGAATGCCTTCACTGGGAAGATGGCTTGCACAGCACAACAGCTTTTTGGGGGAGACTCCGGCTCTGCCTCAAGCCGAACAGGACCTTTTCATCCCACCGTCAGCCAAAGCCGTATGCTATTTTCGGGGCTTGTCAAGATGTTGAGATGGAGCATTGTGTGGAAGATATGCGAGGAGTCGGGACCGGCCCGTCGGGTCAAGAGAGTCCCCAGGCACCCACACCCCTAAGCAACCACTGTAACCACCCTCGACTGTTGCCCTGTCTCGCCTGTCTTTGCCTACCCTCTCTCGCTCACTCATTGTCCCATTCTCCCCTGCCCCTTTTCCCACCCCTCTATTCTCCCCTCCTCACACCCTCCCCGTATGATTCCACATTGATACACAGCCGAGAGGCTTCACCGTATCAGAGCTGGTTTTTACCACAGGGAATACCCCTTCCATAATTCCCGAGATATGATTTACATTCCCTTGTGAAAATCCCAATCTCCCAAGGCGTGGGAGCCGATCAAGTGAAGGGAATCACTTTTCAGGGTCTGTTTGTTGGGATGTAATATATTTGCCCCAACGTAGCTTGTCCTCCGTAATCACCACGAGAAGCAGAGCCGGATTGTATGTTCCTCCGTATGGATATCACGAATTGGGCTGGGCTGGGCTGGCTCGAGACTGACTCTTATCCAGATCCCCACGTGGATTGCATGAAGAAATGCTTGGCGCTGTATCCCAAGCTCCATTTTGATGTCATGATGATCTGCAGCAGCAGCTAGAAAAATTATCGTGTGAAAAAGTCATAAGACGGAATTAAGGACCATTCGTTTTCTTTGCATGTTCATGTGCAAAGTGCAATGTCATTCTTGGGCTCGTATATGACCCAGTCTAAAAGCCGTAGCTATATGCGAGGGGACGAAGATATCCGTAAATCTAGTAGTCAGACTATCCTTCATACGCCGATGTCCGCCCAAGAACCTGTTATACCGACTGGAAAAGTACATGTGTATAAAAGACATTATATGAAAAGGAAATCATCACACCCGTAAAGGGAGCTGATGATATAACAGAACGAGATTCATCATTCATTTAGACCACAAGAGTACACCCTCTGCTTTTTCAGCGCCTCAGTCGTGTGATGTAAACTCTGACACAAATAATTCGTCACTGCCCCATGCATGCTGGCATCCTCCTCACTCTCACTCTTAACTGTCATTTCTTGAAACTTCGCAAACAGCTCTTTCAACTTCTGTAAATCCCGAAGAATAATCTCCATCTGCAACCATCGCGTATCCTCACTTGCAACACGGTAGGTACCGAATGTTAAGGGAAGATTCTGGATGGAAGAAGGACCTGGAGAGGGACCGAAGTAGTTTTGCGAAGCATCTTGGTAGACGGCAATGATGCCGCCAAGGATAGCGCCGAGGAGCATGGTACGGAGACTGGAGCCTGTTTTTGCCATGCAGATAGGGCAGTCCAGCATCATTGAGCAGGTCTCGACAGCTTTTTGGTTGACGGTGAGTATGACATCGAATGGAGAAATGGCCGTCACTGTATCCGAATTGTGGAGGGCGGAAAGGGCCTGGAGACAGGTGTTGAAGCAATTGCATGTTGGTGTGTTGGCGAGTGATTGAGTGTTGTAGCCGCCGGGCATTGCAACTCCAGGCGCTGAACTCGAATATCGTGCATTGGGGTCTGTTGGTTCGTACCAGTAACCTGGAGGCGCAGTAGCATCTGGGATGCTTCTTGAGCGCATGTGAAGTTGGTTTTCCATGTACGGTGGGGATGTGTCTGCTCTAGAGGAATTTGACCACATTGCATAGGGGTCGTACATCTCCGTGTTGGTAGAGCTCTCCCCTTCAGGTGTACTCGCATCTCCAATCATAGATATATTTTGGTATGAAGCCGACCTCCTACTCATCATCCCATCTGGTGAGCCAAGTATGCCTGTCCAATCTGTCTCATCTGCTTCAATTCCATATGTTGGATGCTCTGGGTCGACAGCGAGAGGGTGTGGTGAATAGACAATTGTGTTGGAGCTTTCTGGCATCGACATCCCTCCTGATACAGAAGCTCTCTTTGCCTTACTCGCATCTGATTTTGGCTTGCCCGCCCTTGAAGAGGGACTGTACTTGCAATCTGCACCGCAAGCAAGACATCGTGAACATATAGGACGGCTCTTGCTACATTTGACCTTGGCCAAGAAGCATGTATCGCAGGAGGCTCTCAACTTTGAATATCGAGGCTTTGAGGTTTCTCGACTTGTTGGTCCATACATATTAGATATACAAATTATGAATTATGAGAAAGTATGAGGGTATTGTAGGGGAGCGGACGGAAAGGAAAAGGCTGGATGTAGCTGTAGGGGTTGAGCGAAGGCGTCAGTTTCGGAGTATGTGAACAGCGTATTCAAATAATAAGTGCTTCTGTTCTCGGGGAACTGGCAGAAACGACCGTACATGCTAAACAGTTGTCTATGAAAAACTAGGGGAGATGTCGAGAAAGCTTGGGGTAAGTAACGCAAAAGGCAACGAGCAGCATGAAGGTTGAAAAGAGAGGGATCTGTCCAGCACTAGTCCGGAAATAGATTCCAACCTCATGAGATTCGGCAGTGATGTGGGGAACCTGTGCCTGTACGAACGAGGTCTTATCGAGCGAGAGATCTGTGCCGCCTGCACCACCACAACGAACGGGGGTCGTGGAGGTCAGACATACCTACAGTACAGCCACCGAGCCCGAACAATGACATGACTGTCAAACTGGCACTGCTGCGACTTACACAACTTTTTGCACTAACTACTTTTCAAGACTTCGTGACGGACGTCCGAGCAACCAAAGAAATTCAGAGTGGAGAATATTCCGGAAGCCTTGCCCACCGTCAGCCTCCAGGTGTGATAGTCCGGATAAGACTTTAGAACAAAAGCGAGAAGGAGGATTACTCACGAGTAACAGATCCGAAGATATGCGGGGGACGAGGATGAGGATGAGGATTAGGATTCGGATGACGGTCAGTCAGGCAATGATGGGGTTGGGATATCATGAAGATACGGTGTTGGCTTCGTCAGCCATGCAAAGTAGCAAAGATAAACACCAGCACGGCAGCTGAGACGGACTCGGTCCTATTGTTCCATTGAATGGAAAAGAAGGTGCCTGCTGGGTTTTTGGCTGACTTGCAGGATGGATCAACATCATTTTGGCAGCACTTGCTAGCATTCCGCGTCTGCGGCGGAGCGCTTCTGGAACAGAGAGTCCCGTACAATAGGTGAAGACGCCCGGAACATGTTGTTGTGGTGAGATGAGGATGAGTGGTATGGATGAGACGTAGTCAGTGAGCACTGGGCCGAGTAAGTGAAGACTAACAACCTCATTGTGCCCCAAGAGGTGCGAATCTGCCATCTCCGTTGGATTGTTGAACATTGTTACTGTACATAAACCTCCGTACAAAAAAGTGGTATTATTGTCCAAGGTGAGTTGTATTCGTAAGGTACCTATCCATGGATGTAATGTATGTGCGCACACCTGTAGGGATGCTTGATGCTTCTGCAGATGGCTTACTGGGGACACCTTGAAGCCGCTGGAAGAGCCCTGTAGGTGCGTTGTAGGTGCGCCGTCAGTAGGCTTGTGCGTACCCTACTGTAAGGTTTGTGGGTTTGAGTTTCAGGCTATGATACACTAAACCTTATGTAGCAGTGCTTCTAAATGCCCGTCGCCCACAAACATGTCTTAGCGAACGGCCGGAGTGGGGGAATCCTGAAAGTAGTTCATGTTCAAGGGGGAGCTTCCTATCACGTGCTGTCGATCATCCACATAAGGAAACACTTGACGGAGCCTTATCTTGGAATTATGGCAATCAATTTGACTCTAAACAGAATTGAGATCTTAATACGACGTTCAAAAGCCGCTTCCGGACACGGTACAAGATACATGAAAACCAGAGCGTAAGCCGCAACCACATCGCTTAGAAAAGCATTAAAGACCAAGATAACCCGAGGTCCGTGAAAATACGGGAAATACTTCTTTAGGAAATGTCTTTACACCGCCGCTAAAACGGCCTCTCTAATCAAATCACCCAGTGTTTGAACCTGTGTCCGGAATTAGCTATTGATCTGCGGATCTGAAAGCGGGAATGCGAATACGTACGTGGGGAGCTTTCATCATGGAGAAATGGTTTCCCGGCATGTGTTTGCACACAAACCTTTCCGAATTGAGATATTTATCCCAAATATTAGGTCCAAAATCGGTTCTGTTGTCAAGAAGAAACTGAGCATGTCCGTAAGGGAACGGATCTGGTCTCGGATCTGTCGGTAGCTTGCATACACCGTCCTCGCACCAGATCGCCGTAACATGCGGCGACTTCTTCGGGTCGATTTTCTCTGGCGTGTAGTTTGACAATGCATTCACGGATGCTGCGAAGTGGGGTAATAACCAGGAAGGGAGTTTCGTAAAATCACCATCGCCAAGTAATCCGATTGATGCAAACCATTTGTGCAATGATTGCGGCAAAGGCTCGATAATGTCAGGACAAGGAGAGTCGATGAGAATGAGCTTTTCGACTGAGTCGCCACTCTTCGTGAGTTGATTAACTGCTTCGTAGGCAATCACACCGCCGGCACTCCAACCAGCGAGGATGTAAGGTCCAACTGGTTGACGTCTCTTCATCTCCTTGATGAAGGCCTCTGCCATGCCAACAACTCCACACTTGTATTCTTCCGGAGCCTTCATGTATGGTGAATTCAAACCGTACACCGCAAAATCAGATGAAGGTGTTTCAATATCGACATAGGAAGTAGCACATCCGCCGCCATCAGGAATCATCCAGAGATATTTTGTCGCGGTTCTGAGACTTCCCTTAAGCATGACTGAAGTTGCCAGCCGCTCAGGTGGTATTATTGAGACGGTTTTTGTCTTACTCTTCGCCACAGTAACGGCAGCTACTGGTTTCGGTTTCTCGGGAGGTGGTACGCCAATGTTGAGTGTTTTCTTGATTTCCAAAATGGAAGAATTTGTCACGAGAAGATCCGATGGAAGAATGAGATCAGTTAATTCCCGTAATCGTCCAAGGATTGTGAGACTCATAAGTGAATCCATTCCGAGTGTCGACAAATCGACAGTGTCTGCAATCTCATCTGTATCTACCCCCATCTCCTCCGCAATTGTAGTTCTGATAAGATCACCCAGATCATTGCTATCTTTGTGGTCATCCATAGGGTGATCTTCCAGAGGTGTCGTGACATTTGAATCTTCAACAAGATCAGGGGTTGAATTATCGACTGAAGGCGGGCTCGCACTACTTCCAATGGAGTTCGATCTTTCAGGCTCGAATTTAGCAAGGAACGTTTTGAAAGCTCCGATTGTCGGGTGGTCGTTGAAGTCGTGTGAATTGATATCAATCTCCATTTCTTCCCTCATTCTTCCACTGACCGTCAAGGACATTAGAGAATCGACTCCAAGATCCGAGAAACTGATGTTATCGACAAGCTCGTCAAGTCCAACACCAATTTCTGCTGCCAGGATCTCAAGTGCCTTTCCACAAACGTTTGACATAAGTTTGGTGTTAACTGCAGCCATGTTGTCCAGTGTTACTTGAGCCGTCTTGACAATCTTTGGTTTAGTAACCTTATCAGCAGGTGAAATTTGCCTCGATGAAACTGGTTTGGCTGCAGTCTTTGCTGCTCCAACTGGAGGCAGGAAGATGTTCAACACCTTGCGAGGAATGCATTGAAACTTCAAGCCTCCAACAAAGGCAACAACGCGGTCACCATCAAATACGTATACATCCCCAGCAAGGACATTCTTCTCTTGTGGCTGCATCTTGACGTATGAACGGTATGTCTTATCCGCGGAGAACCTCTCAGCGAACTTCAGAGACTCCCAGCCATGAGATATGTAGACGCTCTCCCTTGAGTCGATTGCATCTGATCCGTTCACTATGAATCCAGAAATATGGGCAACGCTATCAATCCAGTACGGGCTGAACATGAAGTTGCCATCCGCTTCGGTAGTTTGGAAATTGACTCTTGAAGTTGCCTCCATGTTTCCACTGTGCAAAATGACCTCTTCCATTCCCCGATATTTTGCATCGTAATCTACCAAAGCCGCAAACAACTTGTAAGCCAGACCACGGCCGATTTTGTGAGCCTTGCCTGACTTTTCTGCGTCTTGAAGCCAATCGACCCGAGATTGAATGAGATAGGCACTTCGTTTCCACTCCGCAAGGTAATCCTCTCCCTTTCCAAAGTACACCTTGCAAAATGCATGTTCGACTTTGGCCTTGTCAATGCCGGTAGAGAAAACAAGCTCTGCGCTACCAGCAGCAGCATCCACAGTGGCTGTGAGTCGAAGAATCTGGGACGATCCATCGTGATGAGCCAAAAGTGACTTTGGAACCTCCATGTGAGCAACGTTCATGACGAGGTCCTTGGCATCTGGTCGTACAAGCTTGTAGGCGTAGTCACACACCGTCATGGACATATCAGCATAGAGTGACTGTCGAGAAATTAGTACTGCGTGAATTTGCACCGAATGATACTTGAACTTACTGATGGCACGAGTAAAGATCCGTTAACAACATGCCCACTGACAACCCCTCGGAGTCCTGGCTTAGCCAAGTCGGATTCTGTCGAGATGATGACAACATCGCCTTCAATTGTCTCACTGGTGATGGTGTGAATGGAAGTTGTGGAAAGCTTTGGCTTGGCGTCTTCGAGCATGGGGGCGAAGTCACCACTTGGTAGTCTTCCTTTGGTCAAACACCAGTCTCCCTCATATTGGATCCAGTAATTCTTGTCATCGAAGGAGTATGCCGGAAGATCAAGAAGTTGAACTGAGTCGTTGAAGTCTCTGTGGTACTCATTCCAGTCGATATTAAGACCGGCCGTGTGCATTGTGCTCAAACTATTGCTGATAGTCTTGTACGCACTTTCATTTCTTCGAAGGGTAGGTGCAGTGATAGTATCTGTCTCGAACGTTGCTTTCACCATACCCAAGCAAACAGGATGAGGTCCAATTTCAAGCCAAACAGTCTTCTCGTCCACCGTTCCTGAGTTCAGAGCAGACATTAATCCACCACGGAAGTTAACTGGGTTACGAGCGTGATTTCGAAGGTAAATCGAATCGATTACTTCGGGCTCGTTAAGTAAGCGACCAAGAACAGACGAGATGAGAGGCACTTGTTCTTGGCCAAATTGAATTGACTCGGCGATTTTTTGGAACTTCTCGAGGATAACATCCACTTGAGCTGAATGAAATGCAAATGGCACCTTCAGCTGTGTAGTCTTGAATCCATATTCTCGAAGACCATTTGCAACCTCTTCCATCTCGGCAACAGTTCCACTAACGACCGTTTCGCGAGTGCCGTTGATACAAGCAATGTTGACGGGTTCGGTTCTATCTTTCAAAGCCTCATTGATTTGGTCCACAGATCCACCAACAGCAACCATGACATGAGATCCAGGAGTACATTCATCAACCAAAAGCTGCGCTCGCGAACCGACTAAGTATATAACGTCGCTGACAGATAATATGCCGGAGACGTTCAAGGCTGCATATTCTCCCAAGCTGTGGCCCATAACGGCGCAAGGTTTGATGCCCCACGAGTCCCATAATTTGGCCATTGCCATTTCGAAACAAACAACACCAAGTTGTACAACAACTGGAGACAATGCATTTACATCTTTAGCACTGCCATCGATGAGTGGTAGGAATGATGGAAATCCATGGATGGTAGCGATCGTGTCAAACTCGTCGATCAGATCTTTGAACAGACTTGAATTATCGTACAATTCCTTTCCCATTGAAGCATAATGTGAACCTTGTCCCGTGAAAAGGAATGCAACTTTCGGTGGCTCAGGTAAAACAGGCACAAAATTCTCACTTGGCTTAGCTCTCAACATTGCTTGAACCTGGCCAAGGTCAGAGGCAACGACCGACATTCGCCAATTGTGTTGTATCCGACGAGCAGTTGTAGTGTATGCAAGATCCGGAACAGTCGTCGAGGAATTTTGCTCCAAATATGTTACTAGACGCTCGCAATTTCGAAGCATTGCCGATTTCGATTTGGCAGTTACGGTGATAACGTGGGTTGATCTAGGATCAATGACAACACGCTTGAGGGCGGGTGCTTCTTCCAAAAGAAGACCGGTATTTCCGCCAGCTGCACTGAAATTATTCACGAAAATACGACGAGGTGTACCAGCTCGCTTTCGCAGTGGTGTTTTGTGGAAGGCAATGTGCACATTTCGTTCCGCGAGGTCCTTGGGGAATCCTTTGTTGATTGTGTTCTTGATGCCGACATGTGGCGGAATCGCATTTTTTTGCAGCATCATCAAAACTTTGATGAGCGCAGTAACACCTGAAGCAGCCTCTCCATGTCCCACGTTCGCTTTAACTGCACCGAGATACAGTGGTTGCTCTGCGGTTCTCTTGCGATCAGCTGGGGCGAATACGTTGGTGACGGAACGCATCTCGGTTCCATCACCAGCTTGTGTTCCCGTCCCGTGCATCTCAACATAGTCGATATCGAGTGGATCCACGCCTGCTTTGTCAAGGATACTTCGATAGAGAATCTCTTGTGTTCCGCCGTGAGGGTGGGTAATGGAAATAGCATCTGCGGAATGGTTCGTCGCCGTGCCCAAAATGACAGCGAGGACGTTGTCCTTCCTGCAAAATTATCGTCAGTTCTGAAGTCATAGCGGAGTTGAAATTGATGGTAATTTTCGATTATTGATAAGATAAGTGAAAGAAAAACAAGAGGAGAGTGGGATTGCGCTTCCTTTATAAGTGGGTGCCAGCGATGAGGGGCGGTCAGCGCTATAAAGGGGGGCGTTTTCGCCAACATCTATTGGAATACACGAGACGAGATACAACTTACTCAGCTAAAGCATCATCCAATCTCTTGATAATAACAGTGCCTACAGCATCAGCACGGCAGTAGCCGTCAGCGTCGTTGTCGAACGTTGCGCACGGTCCGTTCTTGGAAAGGAATTGTCCTCGACTGAGTCCGGCAAAAATGTCCGAATTGGTCATGCACGAGACACCACCGACGATGGCAGTGTCGCAGTCTCCGGCCCAAAGCGATGTGCATGCTAATTGCACTGCGGCTGCACTGGATGAGCATGCGGTGTCGATGCTAAAAGATGGCCCTGAAAAGCCGAAGTGATAGTTGATGCGTCCGGGTCCAAAGGCTCTTACACCACCAGTGATGAAATAAGTATCCACGTCCTGAGCCGCGTTAATTTCTCTCCAATCATCACTAGTCTGCCCATAAAAGGTGCCAATTCGGTCCAGTTTAGTAGATCGGGTTCGATTAGGAACATAACCTGCCATCTCCAGGGCTTCGTATGCTGTCGATAGCGAGAGTCGTTGCATCGGATCTGTTTGAAATGCTTCTCGTGGGGACATGTTGAAAAACCCTATCACACATTAGATCAGTGTACCACAGATTTCTCCCGCCGAGTTCACTTACTTGGATCAAATAACCCAGGTTCTGGTATCCAGCAGCCATATGGAGTATGACTTGTGTTCCTAGCCTTGCCGGAAGGATCCACGGCGGTCCGTATATCGAATCGGTCCTTTGGGACCTCCCTATGAACATCTAGGCCTTTCTCAAGAAGCTCCCATAACTTCTCATGACTTGCAGCATCTGGAAATCTCCCTGCCATACCGACGATAGCAAGCTTAGCACGTCCGGTAGCCCTATGGTCATCTCCAGTTGCAGCGCTTGTCTGTTTTGCGGCAGCAAGTGGGCGGCGGAGTATGATCTCCAGATCCGTTTGAGCTTTGAGCATCGTAGAAAGACTGCTTGCCGCCTTCGTGGGCCCTGCAAAAATTAGCTTTAGGTTTCAACGGTGAGCTGTTTAGTGTGTATATACTTACCAAGGGGAATGACGAGGCATTGAGAACCCCGGAATGTCTGTGCCTTGACTACACAGCCATGGAGCACTTTATGAAATTGCAGCGGGTCCGTTAAAACATCACGGAGAACCGCTTCGAGCAGCTGGGAGCATGTTTGTACTGAGTACCACGTGCCCGTGGCACAGGACATCACTGGGAACCTTGGTTTGTTTCCAAGCATTCTCTGAATCTTTGGATCACCGAGGTGCAAGATCTTTTCCGCATTGGGATGGGGGAATAAATGCGCTGCATGATACGGTCCGTGTACTGGAACTTCCAGAGGTTTGCAATCGAAGGTGTCAGAGTTGAACAACGTCTTGAGTGTTGCTGGAGGCCCGCTAATGGCAATACTACTTGCTGTGACTGCACTGATATATGCTCGACTTGCTACAGGAATTCCCTTGATCTGTTAACACTTATACATTCGTTGAATCTGACCGACTAACCATTTCTTTGTGGAATTCGTTGAGCATGGATGCCGCTGCGGTCTGGCCTACTGTCGGTAAAACATACGTCCAGCTATCCGACGATTTTGAGAAGCCGTACAAACGGTCAGCGAGAGCTGCAACATGGGATCCGGTTCGAAATGCCATCAAAACCATTTGAACTGCGACCGGAACAAGCCCTGATAGCGATGGCGAAGAGGCAATTGCAGCAGCAGCGAACAATCCAGTGCAGAGTCCTACCAGACAGGTCTCTGATGGTTTCGTCGAATCTTCGTGCATCTTTTCTGCACGACTTGCATTATTGTTAACACTGTCCGATTTGAAGTATATTTTCACTTACTCGATGTAGTGGGCCAGCTGTGTGATGCACAATAATGCGCCATCCACTGCCGAGTTCTTGATATCCCAAGCATGGTAACGATCGTTGAGTTGTTTGATATTTGAAAATGGTGGTACTCTTTTGCGGTCAAGAGATGACAATTGATCAACCTCCTCTTTCAAAGCCGTCCCAACCTGATCCAAAAAAGACTGTGTCAACACGCTTGGATTTTCACCGCGACAGAAGTCTGCCAGAAAGCCGTGTATATCCAAGGTTTGATCTCCAAAAAGGAGAAAAGCCATCTTCTCCGACATCTTCACATAGGTAATACTGGTGACAAGAAACAAACTTGGTGGGATGGTCTGGCGATGCAATGGTTCCTATATCAAACGAGTGCGCTTCAGCTTGGAGCGTGGCCTTTGATGATTTGATACACCTTCATTCCTGATCCTCTCAATAAGCTGGGCTGTCAAGAGAACATCGCCTGAGACAATGGCGGGTACGTATAGTGCAATAATATGACATGTGTCTCATCCTGACACTCCGACAAGGCCTCAGTCCGCTCATATGCTGCGGACGTCGGTTCCTGTCCCGTTCGTAGCACTCAATTCGTCCAGTGTGACTGGTAATCACGATTTTTGGGACGAAGCAGCTCTGTACGGACTCGTATCCTTTGGGCCGAACACCGTCGCCGACATAATACCTCAACACAGCGCTGAAACCAGCACATACCATTGAGCAATGATAGATGTCTGTCCTCTTGATGATCCGAGCCTTATCCGTGTACCTAAAAAAAGGTACCACTATGTGGCAATGCTGGGAAGAGTCTAGCAATTTGTCCGTCGGACTACCCCACGAAAGCTCTGAGCACCAATGAATTTCACCCCAGCGCTCTAGCCAGAACCATAGTTTACGGTGCTGTAAGCCTAATTGACCCATTATCAGCTGTATCTAACAAATGAATACTTAATGAGTATCATCTCGGTGAGGCAAACGCTTGGTTACCATGTTTCCGGACGACACGACCTTTCCGTAGCGGAACCCCGGCCCTTTGCCTAGCCTCCACAAGACAAGAATCCAAGCTGAGGTATGCAAGGCTATGGAAGATATTTTTTGGTGGGCCGGTCGCTACATGTGAAAAAGATAGTGCGCAAAACAGCAATGTTGGTGGAAATGGACATCGAGATAGTTGCAAATCAATATCAGCTCGTTGTCCAGCTCACGTGAGAGGACTCAAACCAGCTCAAATTGACGCACTGTGACCTATATGCATATATGCCTATATGAATAAAGAAGAAGTTTGAAAATAGTGCTGTGATCTCATTCCGTAATTCTTCATGGTAGGAAAAATGGATTGCGGCTCCCACCGTATGAATGGCATCACACCGTTGATGCCCTCAAATCCCCCACGCCCGCTTTGAAATCATTGCCACCGGTCTCGTCTCATTATCTCGCAATTGAACGGGATAATGAGTTTTGGTTTCATTTCGAGTCGGGGAAGCAGAAATTGCATTCCAAATTTGTTGCGGATAGACGGCTCGAGATACCAATGTTCTCCAGGTCTCGCAGGGACGGTTCACAGCTCTTTGGGTTTCTCTGAAGCCAAGAGCTGACAGATCCATGTGCGATTTTTCAACGACCGTGTTGTTTGACAAAGGACGTTTCACAGGTTCACCAGGTAGAGAGCAGGGCGTTAACGTTGGTGTTCATCAGCAAAGCATTAATTCTCCGCAAATTAAGGTTTGTTTAGCTCCCGGACCTCCCCCCGATCTGCTCTAACCAGAAGTTGATTAGGGCAAATAGGTAGCTCCGTCCTCCGACTCCACGTTCACTTCGAATACAACTTGACAATGACAGTAAGAAATCATGAAGATGTTATGCAACATTCTCGGCCTTACCAATACTATGCTCGCAGATGGCATGGCACTCTGGTTTCCCCGTATTGCACGAATTCCATAAACATTATTCAATCAAAACCGCTTCTCGATATCCCATCAATTTCATTCCTACCCAGCATCCCACACCTTCCTACAGCCCTTGGTCGAGCGCAAATTCCCTCGCACGTCTCGAGAGCTTGCTTCGAGTCTTTAAGAAGTTTTCGGAAGCCCTTGGGTAGATCGCACTATCAGAGATCAGCAACACTTTCACGCCATCGCCGGGATATGCTTACCCTGGGTCTGTCACGTCTGGTTCAGTGAGTGCGCCAGTCATGTCAGTCAAATTAGCTGTACGACCCGCAGCGTTACCCGCAATGGGAATGCCCTGAACCGCACAGGCAGCCTTGTGGTCACTGGGGATTGACAGGCCCCGAAGATGTTCTGGAGCTTCGATGATGGTTGCGGTAAGACCCATCACCACATGCCACTCAATGTGGCAATGGAAGAGCCAGACACCAGGATTATCGGCCTTGAATCTGATAACAGCATAACTACCGGCGTTGACCGAGACGGTATCACGTCTTGGGGGATTGTCTGGGAAGTTTCTACCTTGGCCCTTGTACGAGCCTTTCCCAGATGCGGGCCTTTCCAGAAGTTGGAACTGATGCCCGTGCAAATGGAATGGATGAATGGCACCGTCAAGGTTATTTACCACAATCTGGACAATATCGTCCTTTTTGACCACAAATGGGTTTACCGTGCCGTAAATTGCCGGGTTTGCATTCTCCTTTCCCGTGGATATGGCAGTAAAGAGGGATGGTACCTTTTGGTGAACATAAGTAATGTTGTTGAAGTATGTCCTTCAGTCCTATTAGTGAGATGTTCTCCTGTACCTCAGATACCATGCGCTTACCGGGGTATTCCGTGGGAATCAAGTCCGAACTTGAAATCAAGTCTAATGTCTTTATCAACCTTATCTCTCGCACCAAATATTGGCTGGCAGTCCAAAGACTTTAACGTGGCATCATCATAAGGCCTCCATTTCGCCACAACGTACGGGGACGGTGCTGCCTTTTGCTCATCGTATGTGATTGAGCCGGTCAAATTGAAAGGCCAGACTGGAGCAGGGTCGTGTGCAAAGTCCCTGTTCATGTCGAGTGAAGCCAAGAAAGGATAATTTCTCAAAGGGTTGGATTTCGCGGTAAGAAGAACGGTGTAGCGCTGTGCAGGAGAGAGTCTAAGCTGGAACGCTGATTGTTTTTGCACATAGCTTCCATCAATCTCGATGACTTGCATGGTATGAGAATCGAATTGGACCAATATTGATGCAAATGCAGCCATTGATATCATTCTGATCTTATATGTCTTCCCCGGGATAAAATTCCACTTGACATTTTGGCCATCATTCAGCAACAATGCATTTGGAAATGGTGGCAATGCACGTGGGTTGGTAGGTACCAACATCTGTGCGATCAAGGGGGGTACGGCTGTATGATACCAATCCGACATGGTGAGCACGAGTTCTTCGTCATAATCTCTCTTGTACGGATCGTGGGGATCGTGAACAATCAGAGGGCCTGGCAAAGTCAATATCAAACCTGGTCAATGGTGCAAGCTTCCGAAGGAGTATAGATTGCTCTGCAGACATACCTCGCAAGCCATCCGGATATTGTCCCTTGTTGTGAGAATGGTACCAGTAAGTGCCGGCTCTATCAATCTAAATAGATTGTCAATCCCAATCCTTATTGTTCCATGGATTTGACTTACGTTGAATTTGTAGGTAAAACTCGATCCTGGTGGGATGGGACATTGTGTTACCCCAGAAGGCCCATCCATGAATTGGGTGCCTCTTTGATCGAGGCCATGGAAATGAAGCCCAGTAGATTGTGTGCCGAGGTTGTTCTTCACATTCACAATGACTGTATCTCCGACATTTGCCTCAATTGCAGGACATGGCCATTTACCATTTATCCCAATAACCTGGCGGCTGAATCCATCTGGGGCAGCAGTTACAAAATCTATGCTGAAATCGTACGTCACAGTCTTCGCAAGAGCGAATGAGATCAAGCCGAGAACGACAGTAAATGAATTGAGCATGGTGACAGCTCTTCTGGTGCAGAATCGCCAGATTAGATTAAGAATTATGGGTAACAATGCCTTGTCAAGGGCTGGGAATGTTTGGGTTTTAAGAGAGCTTCACCCAAGGATGGGAGCTCCGACAGCTGTGTTCTTTTTTTTCCATTGCTGTCTTGTGCACTCCCAAAGGAGTCAGCTCATGCTGTGGCTTGTCCAACCAAGGACCTGGGACCTGGCAGTGGCACTGGAGGTGTCTAGATATTTGTTACTCAAGATGACCAGATACGAAGTGGAGGCTGATATTTCGTGCCCTGTCTTAGGGCCCAACCAACCGGAGAGCTCATCTGTCAATATAAACTTGCATGCACCCCACAGCATGAGTCGAACCCCGGTGAAAACGGTCGACGTCAAAAATGCAAAGTCACGGTTTTGATCCATTATCAGACGGTTTGATCGCCATGAAATAGCTGAGCCGAACTGGCGCCATGGCACGGCTATAAAATAAGCTTCTATTTGCTAAATTCGGCACATCAGGATTTTTGGGCTGTGGTGGCGGCTGCAGCTTTCGGTGCTGAAGGGGTCGATATGCACGTCTCGGTGATGCGCTGCGGTGCACTCTTCGGTGATCCTTAACCATGCCACCACGGTCCACGATTAACGATTGATTATCACCGCGAAAACAAATCCATGTCGATTCTGCATGTCAGAGCCAGCTCAGAGCGCATGTGCATGTTCTATTAAGACTCCTCATTTGGATAACCGTCGACAAGGCTCCCATCAACCAGACTCCAGCTACAGCTCCAGCTCCAGGTCTCGCCATAGCAGCGAATCACTTTGTTCGGTACGATCGGACGCAGCGCTCGGGCACGGAATCGTCTAATCAATCCCCAAAATCCTCTCCGTACGAGGCCAATTGCGGAGAATCCTACCAGAGACTTCTATGACTGAGGATCACGATGCATTCGTCACTATCCCAACCTTTACGTTTGAAACGACGCGTGGACTCGAAGTCTGGTAGAGCCTCGAGTTGCAGCATGATAAGTATATCATGGTGAGTTTTCCCGTTTTGTCGTTGGAGATATACTTTCTGGAAGCAAATTATCCTGTATTATCAAAACATGATGAAGTACTATGCTTTCCTTCTTGCTGTCTCAGCAAGTGTTTCTGCTTGGGGGCCCGGATTTGGTGGCTGGGGGAATTTTCCGTCTTGTGCTGTAAGTAGCCATCAAAGCTCTTGCTTTTACAACACAAAATACTGAATTTCTTGAAGTCATCATGCGCTCCTAGTTGGGGATCAGGCACCAGCTGCTCTGGAGGTGGAAATTGGGGAACATGCTTTTGTCAGGATCAAACTTTGATCACAGATACCAACAAGTGTGTTGCGAATTCAAGCTGCAGCGATGCGGACAAGTCAAGTAAACCTACACTAACCGAATGCTGTGACTAATTCCCTGACAATTCCCTAGCAACTTACAAGAATATTGCTCAGCTCTGTGCAGATGTTGGTGTGCACGTGACAGCCACTCCCCAAGCAACTTTCTCCGTCACTTCTGGGAGTGGTGCTTGGAGTTCAGGATGGGGGCAAGGCTCCTCGAACTGGGGACCTGGATACGGCCCTTTTGGCGGCAGCTGGGGATCAGGAGCATGGACCTCTAGCGGGGAATGGACGAAAGGTCCTTGGACTGCATGGTGGGGAGGTAAAGGGTGCCCTGATGCTACCTGGGATGGCTGGACATCAGGAAGTTGGAGTATTCAAGCCCCATGGACGACCTGGTCGGCTTGTACCGAAACAACAACCGCAACGAAAACATTTACAACAACAGCTGCGGGCTCAGTTATCACGGGTAAGTTGTGGTGAATCCTGAGGGATGTATCACGCGCTAATTTGAACCAGGCGTTACTTATGGCGTTCGAGTCGCTGAGCAGACCGGCTCAGCCCTCTCTATCACCAGCTCGAAAACAGGAAGTGGAACATCAGCAACAGGTGCAACGCAATCAGCTTCTTCAGCTACCAAAGCTACTTCCCGTGACTCAGCTGGGCTAGTATTCGTGGTCGTTTCTCTGGCTTCGGTATTCTTGGGCATGGTCATGGTTTTCTAGATGGTCTATTTCAGGAACACTTTCACGGAGGGATCGCCGATATATCCCGCTAGTTCGTGAAACATTCTCTATATGTTACACTCGTTATAATATAATTCATATTTTTAATGCATCATTTCATGTTTCTGTGCTGGCTATGCAGATGTTGGACGTACCTGTGCGGCGAGAGAAGGAAAGTTCTAGTACGCCACCTGTGAGCGCCACCTCTGCAGCACTGCTCACACCGCTCAGGAAAGCTACGTTTCATGTTACACAGCATGGAATCTTGGCTGATTTTGAGGCTGCTATCTACACATTGGCTTGATATCAGGTGAAACTTCGTACGGAAGGCGGCTTATTGATTCTCGCCAAGATATCTTGGGCTCATCCCCCGATTCCTCAGACAAAGAAAGACGAAGAATACCACCATTTGTAGCTCTTGGAGCTAAGAGCTTCTGAATGAACGAGTCCCATATCTTCAGAGTCTTCGACATATTATATGTTACTTCTTTACCTCGAGTGATCTGCAATCGTCGCTTGTATATTCAAACAAATTATCTTTGATCTTTGAAAGGTGAGCTTTTAGTTCTTACCCCTATGATCTTGTCTATCGCTACGATTCCATTGTACCGTTTTTGCCACCCCTTCTGTTTCCGTTGTATTTTCATTTCCCCAACTTGAAAGATTAAGTAGAGCTCCTTCAATTATTGATCAATCAACCTTATCTCTCGAGTTTCTATTTTAAGCCTATTCACGATGGAAATGACCATCAAGTGTCGCTCTTCAAGCCCATGGCGAAGATAGGAGCATCAACAGATGAGTCGCCAAGTACGACGTCGAAATATCCTTTTTATTCCCTCAATTCGTCTCAGCTACATCGGAGAATTCCATGGAGCGGGCCGTTCGTCAGCAATGTGCAAAATTATCTCAATTTGTCTCACCGACATAATGATCTGGTCGGCATATTTGTTTCTTAGTGGTATGCTGTGGCGGGGTAGTACAAGAACGCCGTGCAATTTCCACCTGTTTGCTGAAGATTAAGGGCTGGGGAAGTAGATGCATCGTGCCTTTCCCGAGAACAAAACGAATCAAATCTACCCGCAATCCAAATATACATATATCATGTTCCAAATTTGTATTTTCGAGAACCTTCAGCTCTGAGGAAAGAACCACGATGCAGAGCTGTTAAGGGCAGGCGAGGCAACCACGATCATTCTGCTACAGCTGTGTACCTGGTACCTCTCCACCTGAAGGGTTATTTTAATGGCAGTTCCTTGATAAGAGTTGTATTTTATGGCTGCTAATGCTTTTCAGAAGCATTTTTCCGAATGCCGAATTCTATTGGTCTTATCTAGAAGCCTGGAGCCACAGCGATCAAGCCCCTGGGAGGACGCCTGGTGCACTACCGTTTAGCGACAATAGCCTGAAATTTACTTCAACGTAGCCCAATCACAATGAGTTATCTCAGCTGGAGAACTGATGCATTCCTCGCAGTATGGAAAAGAGAATTCTCGACGGGCTAGGCACTCGCTCAGCATAATATTAGCCTATTAAATGAAAGCCAACAATTTCTTAAAAACAAATGAGGAGAATATGAGTGACCAAATTGACAATATATGTTAACTTGCAACTATGCTTCTGCTATTGAAACTAAAAAATATAGTAACTCCTGGGTATATATAGCTTTTCTAGATGAACTCATCTTCTCCATCAAACTAGGTTTTATCTATCGCGTCCATTTTGCAACTGCGATCAAAGGCTAGTTAAAATACACTATACGAAAGCTGAGTCGACGACATTAGACAATGCTCCCTTTTCTTATCTGAGATTAATTCCTTTTCATGGAAATAAGTAGTCGTTGCGAGTAGAATTACAAAGTGTCTTATCGATTCTTGAGCAAATCCTGAGGGGCACACGTATAGTGAAAATTCGCACAGGCTCAGCTTCGGTACTTTCAGTTGCGCACATTTAACGTTCTCTAAAACCGAAGTATGTAATACACAGCTTGCGTAGTGTAGTTGACATGGATGACCCTTATATTTGATGTCAAAGTCCGCAAAGAGGAGCGAAGGTTTCACACATTCTCGACAGAGCGTCGTGCTGCGACCACTTGTACTTGCTGTCGCAAAATGGAAGCGCTTCTAACCCATATATAGTACAATACTACTGAAAAAGAACAAGGCTGACATAGAAAAAGCTTCGGCTTATGATGTACAACAACCATACGGAACACTGTGTTTGTAATTATCGTCTGGCTAGGAGAAACTTTACGAAAAACTTTGAAATTGTGCTGGCAAATCTAGTAGGTTGCGTTTGGTAATTACAGTTCTGTTTCTTTCCTAATCAGAGTTATCGAACTTCCTACAGAGTCTGTTATCAAAGTATGGAAGCGAAGGGTGATGAGATGGCAATCTGTTATGACTCCACTCTATTTGAAAACTTCCCCGCCCCGCATCAAAATTTCAACCACATCGTGAAATAACAAGTCAAATATAGTATACACGGGTGATAAATAACTACATATCAACATGATAGAACAGAAATTAGCATTGCAAGGAAGTGTTATTCACTACCAGAGGCACTCGACACTACTTATCTCACTAGAGATGGCGAAGTATTGGAAATGGAAGAGATTCGCCTGATAAAGGCGGACTATTGATCATTTAATCCTCTATCGTTCAATCAGAACGAGTTTTCCTTAGTTGAGCAACTCGCAGAGCTGCTTTTCTTGTGTGCACTCGAATCACTGAATTCTCGATTCAATGCCACATCCCCCCTTTCTAAGCGAGACCGCGTGGAGATATCGCATTCACACTGGAGGAGAGACAGCATCGGCTTTAGGAATACTACCAAGTACACCTCCTCTAAATAACTTTGCAGGCACATTCGCCTTTGCTTTCGCTGAAGCTGCTTTATATGCGGCAAATGTTTCGTTGGCATTACTACAAGCGTCAGCATGCCCCCACAAATTGCAACTCTACAGCATTTGGTGAGGAGCTTTACCTATTAATAACCATTACCATGCCCAGCATGCAGTGTGGTCCCTGAGCACAATATATGTATATTGGCTTTGTATCATTTATCGGGACATCAAATGTCTGCACTGTTGTCGTATTAGCGTCCCCCGCGGCTATAAATCCAGAATGAATTCCAGCGGCCGAGGGATTGCTTTCCTGTATCGGTTGACATGGTGCAGCGAAGGATGATTGCGTGACTGTATGATTTATTTGAGAAAATTGGAATTGAATTACTGAGCCCGGAGCAGCAGTGACCTCGTTTGGGGTGAACGCTAGGGATTTGTTGAGGGTCGGAGATCCAACTACCACGGGGATGATTCTCGCAGCCGTCGGAGGGCTTGGATTGGCTGCATTTGTCGGACTGGAGCCGATTGAGAGGCCAGTGAGGGTAGATAGGGGCTTAGATGATGTTTCTGTTGTAACAAAAAGTTAGTTCTAATCCAAAGCTCGTACTTCGTGTTTTCATTGATATGCATGTCTCAATGTTGCTTTGGTACTGCTCGGAGTCTTGGTGGGGAAAGTTTGCAGTGATGTTTGATATTACTGTACTGTGGACTTACGGGCTGATGATAGGCTTAGTAGCGAGACAGTCACTACCGCGGCCAAGAAGGGAGCTTGAGAGAAGTGCATTTCGAATTCTTGGAGATTGACGGGAAGGAAAATATCTCATAGCTTCAATGCTTTAATTATACTTGCTCCAGATGGAGAGAGATTATATGGCATTTGGATATGTTCTTGTTGCGGCATTTCGAAATCGAGAAAACTCCGAAAAGCATACTCGCATGAACATGACTGCCTACATTTCTGTATATTTGCTGCAAAATCCCCCAAAACAGAAGGCTATGCTACAGAATGATTCGATGCGTGCGAAAAGTCTATGATGACTCGAAACACGCCATTCAGCTATTGTGATATGGGGAAAGCATTTCGGGATGTCGCAAAGAATGTCTCTTGATGGCCGTCCAATAATCTGACAAGCAAACGAAGCCCGAAACAAAGTTGCACGTCTGTGGGTGATTACAGCCGCATCTCAAAACCTGTCCGTAGATCAATCTCCACCCTTGCAGCAGTACCATCAGAGAATCTGTGCATATCAGTTGAGGTTCAAGCTCAAAAAATTTAACAGCGTGATGAAAGTTTTGACACTTCCGTTAGGTATAGTTCATACTCTATAGAATATCCTCTGAATGCCGTACCGACCGTGGTCAATCCTCAGTTCAGAAAGACCAAGTCTGGCCGTCATATAAGGATTATTTAATTAATCTTAGGCAAGTTGAAAGGGCGTATCATTAACCTCGAGCATTCCTTGGTGATAAGATAAGATGTAAGATCGAGGTACACATAAAGTGCTTGTTGCAAGCAATAACAAAATGCCATCAACCTCCCTCAGCTTCGCACTCTCCACTGTCAAAGTCATGGGAAAGAGATAGAGGCTGTAACCATCATTAATGATCTCCGGAGCCAAGGATGAGGCCCACAAGCGAGACCCCGAAGACCCAAAAATACCCTAAAGGCGTCGCATCGCATCGCAAAGATCCCTCCACCACCGCTACGGACCTCCGTAAATTCGCTAAGACCTCAATCCGTGAACATCCAAAGACAGTCCTGCATCACAAGGAAACCTCCACCTCAATCAATTGTCGTGCCAATGATTGACACAGCAGCTACGATACGGATAAAACGGGCTTGTGAGCAATGGTCGGATGGACTATGCGAAACAGCGAAGGAGCGAAAGAGCGAGCACGGAAAGTCCGATTGCAATTTCTCCTGGTTGAGACGAGTGTTGAATTGAATTATGACACTGACAGCGAATTCAACCCCTTGATGGGAAGTATAAAGAAGAACTTTCCCTCGAGCTTCCTATTTTGATCATCAACTTCCATTTCGCACTCGATACCCAGATAGTACTTCACTTTGAACGATAAATATACCACATCAATCAATTTCTACCGATATTAATTCAGCATGTCTACCACACTTGAGAACGGAGCCACCACTGGTGCTGTACCAGAAATCGTGAAGGAGACCACAGCAGTTGAGGTTGCACCAGCCGTCGAGACAACCAACAATGGACATGTACCAGAGGTTGCAGCTGCTGAGAAGGAAGTCCCAGAGATCTCCAGAGTTCGTGGTCCATTGGGACTCGGTGCTGCCAGTCTAGCTGGTAAAGTCGCTTTGGTGACCGGATCGGGTAATTAGCCCCTGAATCACACGATCACTTCATTTGTTAACAAAAACAACAGGCCGTGGTATTGGACGTGAAATGGCTCTTGAGTTGGGAAGAAGAGGAGCAAAGGTTGTCGTCAACTATGCCAACAGCTCAGAGGCTGCCGATGAGGTTGTCGCTCAAATCAAGCAGAGCGGCAGTGACGCCGTTTCAATTATGGCCAATGTCTCAGTAGTCAAAGACATTGTTTCTTTGTTCGATCAAGCCGTTGCTCACTTCGGTCAACTGGATATTGTATGCTCAAACTCTGGTGTTGTCTCATTCGGTCACATTGGAGATGTCACTGAGGAGGAGTACGACCGAGTCATGAGCATTAACACTCGTGGCCAATTCTTTGTTGCACGTGAAGCGTACAGACATTTGTCCGTTGGTGGACGTCTTATCATGATGGGTAGCATCACTGGTCAGGCCAAGGGTGTACCAAAGCACACTTTGTACTCTGGATCCAAGGGTGCCATTGAGACTTTCGTCCGATGCATGGCTATTGGTAAGAAAATTCACACCAATCATCTTACGATCATCGCTGACAATCACAGATATGGGTGACAAGAAGATCACTGTCAACTGCATTGCTCCAGGTGGAATCAAGACTGATATGTACCACGCTGTCTGCAGAGAATACATTCCAGGTGGAGACAAGTTGAACGATGACCAGGTTGATGAGGTAAGACAAATTCAAGCAACGGAAGTAACTGACAAACTGACAAACAATAGTATGCTTGCACATGGTCACCATTGCACAGAGTTGGTCTCCCAATTGATATTGCTCGTGTTGTCTGTTTCCTTGCTAGCCAAGATGGAGAATGGATCAATGGAAAGGTTTTGGGTATTGATGGTAAGTCCATACTTCCGTTTTATTTGGCTTCCATACGTGGGGCGAATAGCTTCCAAGCAGTCTGGAAACTACTGACGTTTGTCTCTCACACTTTGGATCTTGTACTAATTCACTCACAGGTGGAGCTTGCATGTAGATCTAATACAGTTTGTGGGTTTATGAAAGAATATGAAGTAGAAAATATATATCATGATTGTGTTTCCAAAATTGTCCGTCTCTCAATCCCTTGTGAAATTGTTGCTCCACCGTATGGGCAACATATTGTATTATTATCACAGCATTTCTAAACCCCTATTCCATAACCTAGCATCAAAGTTCTAGGTTTATGTTCAACATCCAGTCAAGTTGCTCTATTTCCAATGGCAACTGGGAGTCCACGTGACCATCTCTCCTCTTCGTCTAACTTTTCTAATATCAGCGTCTTGGATTCTTCAAGTTCACTATTAATGGCCGCTTCTTATAGTTCAAAGTATACTGTCCCATATCTAGCCAATCTCTGCTTTTATCGCAAATTTCCATATCAAAAATAATTTTGGTTAGCATTGACATTAGTTCAGAATCCTATAACTTTCTTCCACATTAATCTTGCGAGCACTAATCTCATCTGGGCCATGGCAAGACTGGATACAATTATTAACTGGCCTCTTTCAATGTAGTCACTGGGGATAACTACTCCCATTCTGTCCTAAACAATTCTTGGGACCTGAATTAAAAGGATTTATCACACCTCGGTCGTCGTCCTCCTATTCCTCCTCTTAGCCATCTCTCCGGAAAAAATTCTTCGGCGTGCTTCCAAGAAGCAGCGTAGTGACCTGCTGCCCATTGATATACTCCCACTTTTGTCTATCTTCATATCAGCATTTTCTTCAGGAAAGCACGCAATATCCGAACACTTGCTCCCCCTGGCACATGTTTTCCACATATCGTGTTTCCTCCTGGGTTGGTAACTCTTCTTGTAGCTTCGGGCGTTGCTGGGAAGAGACGCATGGCTTCTGATAGTACTGCGTTCAAGTAGCGGAGATTCGAGAGTGAAAAAAATGTTATGTCCGTTTCTTGAGGAAAGGAAGGCTGGATCTCGGAAGTGAGGAGATGAAATTTGGAGGGGTCCGAGAAGCGGTGATAGAAAATGCCTAGAGTGGGTAAGATTTTAGGCACCTGTTAATTGGTAGAGATATATCAATCGGAGTCACTTACAGTGAGCTGGTTAGGTGTTGTATCACTCCCAGCGATCATGAGACCACCTGACACGCGCCCAATATCGAAGGGGTGGAGTGTTGCTTTCCCGGAGGCCATAAAATTGAAGAGTATTGATACACTAGTCAAAATCAGCTTCCCTCCTCAAATTTTGCCCAAGAAAGTTCAGCCGATCCTGGGGTACCCTCTCACTTACAAACTTGGAAACTCATCCTTGGATTCCGCTTCCAGACTTGTCTTCGGCTTGGTTTGTCGCTTCATAGGTTGCTCCTTGACCAGATCGCCAATGAAAGAAGTATGCGGTACTACAAGAAATATTATTTTCTGCAATATATTGGTGGGCCAGTAAGCTTCCATCGCCAAGTGAATGTTAGTCTCCGAAGGATGGTGTTGATCTCGTTCGTCACTTGTGGAACTCTCATGACCTTCTCATCTCTGTTGTATCCATTAGGTATCTTCAGATAGTTTCAGTTGTCTGGAAGGATAGGAGATGGAAATACTGACAGTGCATTCACATCCCCCCTAAATCCTACATAGTGACTGACATCCGCCTCAAAGCATTCGAGCCACATCAACAAGTCCACCTCCCCATTTCCATCCACTCTTAGTCTCTGAAAGCGCTTTTTACCGTAGCTCTGAATCATACTCTCTCTTCCTCTAATAGATTTGTCGCTAAATGCAGGCGTAAACACCTTTTAAAGCCGCGCATAGTCAGCATCAGAATGATTGCAGAAGATAACAGATGCATTTGGACCTGCTTGCCAAATGTATTTCGGGAGCTTCTAGGTGCCTAAGGAACGTTTGTGGTAGATATCTCTCCAGGCGCGGGGTTCAATGTAAGAGGGCTCATTGGACCATGTCCGGATGATCTTGCATGTTTGTGAGTGATATTGACTTGGGTTTTGGGTCCGAGTGGAGCTGGTTAAAGCTGGTAGGACAAAAACATACCAAACCATATTTCTCATGGAACTGAGCCATTTTGTAAACTCTCTTCTCAAGAAGGACACACACGAAATCGGGGATATCGGTCGCTGCTCAGAGAGTTGGGCCTGAATATGTTGACAGTGGATGTAGGAAGATGTTGTAGACTGCTCGTGTGAGCAGGAAGACTGGTACCTGCGGCTTTTGTCAACGTAAGCCATATGTTGGAAAAGAGAGCAGTAGTGCTTAACATACTGTACATAAAGCCGCCCAATGTAGTCCTATATTGCTTGTGGGGATTCATCCCTTTAGGTTATCGAACTACATGATCGCATAAATTACAAAATGATAACTCCTGACGGATCTTAAAATTTAGGAAAGAAATGACAGAGTCATTACTGAAAAGATAGGAAGCTGCAGTGGCGGCCGATTTGTCAATTGACCTGGAAATTCATTCACGCATCCCCTTACTGTAATTGCACAAGCCTGACTCTGGCGACTTTACGTACAAGCAGAGAGAAATCATGGGTCTTCAGTCTCTGCCGAGTTACTGTCCTATTTGAAGGGGTTAGCGCTGATGACCTCGCTGTGGACGAGCCCCTCAACAGCCATCATTACGTGAAGGTGACGCCAGATGGAATATTTAGGGTTGAATTTGTCAAGCACACGAGTACCAAGACAGAGAAAGTGGTAGAACAGAGGCAATTTTTGTAAATGTATATTTCGAATAATGTGCCAAAGATTGTATCGTGCAGGCATACTGACTACAATTGAATGAACGAATAACGAACTCTTACTATTACAAGGAGGTAGGAAATAAGTGACAGGGCATCTCTCTAATAAGCATATACAATATCGCACCACAATAATTCTCCTCCTCCCTTCTAATAGTATTTACCAAACATTGGGGCCGAAATGCTCTCCTGGTGCGACCATCGCCTGCACAGCCGTTCCTTGTGCGTCCATGGTTGTGGTCACAACATCATTGCCCCACCACTTCGGCGCCTCAATACCATTAAGTGTGAATGAGAAGAAGATAAAAAGTGTCGCAAGGGCGAGTCCGAGATCGAGTCCTGAGCTGGTGAGGTAGTTGAGACGAGACCACCATCCAAAGTACTTCTGCCGAATGACTTTCTGGAAGATAAAGCCGACAATTCCCCAGGAAAGGTAATTGAGGGGTGTAGCTGGGGGAATGCTGGCTGCTCCGCCAAAAATAAGAGGTGCCATCAGGTATTTGATCGGGGAAGCGGGATACTTGCGAGCGGCGAAATAGATAGCAATTGGGGTGATTGCACCGACGAGAAAGAACCAGAACAGTCCAGAGTATACTTGTCCTGGAGAGAAGATTCGGGCAGGGCCGATTAAGCCCCAAATGACAGACGCTACACGTTCATGAGCACTGACCGTGTCATAAAGTTGTGCATAGGAAAGTAACATACCTGAGAAAAACACGCGCCCTGCTGGGCAAGTGAAATGATTCTCCTGGTGTGGAGTGCAGACATCTTTGATGTTTGTGAGCGCAAAGTTGAGCACTGCAATTTGGATGAAACAAGAGAATGTTGTAGCGACCACTTGAGCCATGAACATTGTTCGAGGTGGAATCTGATAGAGTTAGCCACATGTTATCGCTACTAAATTTCTAGTATTACCTTCATGTAGTGACCGAACTTCAGGTCACCAACAAAGCCCAAAGCTTGAGACCTGTGGTGAATAAGCAAGTGATCCATTTCAAGGATGATCTCGAACTTACATGGTGATATACCCATAGGTCTTGAAAATCATCAATGCGAGCGGTCGTCCAGGCTGAATGTAACCGTAAACGAATTCAGTAAGGACATTGAGACCGATTTGATTATTGGTGATAGCTTGAATGATACCGATAGGCAGGGAGAACATCGTGGAAATACCCAGAGCCAAGAAGAACGACCACCAGGCTATAAAACTTGTCAGCGAATGCATTTCTGATATACGGAAGCATCCATAGCCTAAAAGATGCATGAATAGTCCCATTAAAACTTCGTATTTAGAAGTTCCTGTATGAGAATTGTGTGGACTGGGATACTCAAAAGTGAGAGGGACAATTTAGTACTCACTCAGATTTGTAGGGAAGGCAAGAACAGTAACAAGACTGAGTGCAATCATGAGAACAAACAAAGACATGTACCACCAAGTCGGGGCCTCGGGATACTTCTTCATCATCTTCATATGAATATCAGGTTCCTCTTCCTTTGTGCTGTTCCTGAACTGTCCCCAGATTTGTTTGCCGTGGTTAAGATAAGTATATACGACAAGGGATGCAATTGCAGCGAATGACAGTCCGTAGGACATAGCGAATGTTGTAGACAAGAAAAGTGGCGAGTATGATTTATATGCATCAACGTCAAGAGTGAACTTTGACGTGAGGATTCGAGATACATTGTAGGTTGCGCCAGTATTATCGTAAGTCGCGCTATCGCTCATAGGTAGGAATTTCGCGCCCCAGGTACCACTATAGTGCAGAGCTGAAGCGCCAATGATATAAAATGTGATGACACCAATGAGCGTATTGGCAATAGCGAACCATGGTGGGATGAGGGGCGATCCAACGAAGCCTGAAATTTGCGTCCAGTCAAAAGTTATAGGCAGGAGGGACAATCCCGTGGTGCCACCAAACATTTGATTGACAACGACATTGTTGGGCGCAATCCAGGTAGCGAAGGCAAAAACGCTTAGGAATTGCATCAAGAATCCAGGAATGAAATAGTATGCACCAGCCGCAGCACAGACATATCCAAACCATCTATATCGGGGAATCGTTCCACCTAATATTGTTGGATCTGGTTTAAAAGTCGATGTCTCGTACATAGCATTCATCAAGGTCACACTAACCAAATTTCCTGGCCAGATCATTGCTGCTGGATAACTAATGGGAAATCAGAAATCGACAATATACACCACAGAAGAGGTCGATATTGCTAGGATCAGGATATGGAAGGAGAGGGAAAATTACGTACACGAGAAACTTGCGAAGCATTCCAGCAATGCCATATCCAATGGATTGAGTTGAGATCGTCAACATGAGCTGGAAAAGAATTCCAAAGTTTTGCTTGTAGAATGCCACCTGAGCGAGGATAATGTCGGTGGCATATGCGGCACTGAAACTGACACTGGCCATAACCACAATGATGGAGTGCTCCTTGATGTTGAAAGGCCCAGGATTGAGCGACCAAGTAAGGCCGAATGTCGTGAATTGCCGTGTCGGCATGACCTTCGCCCACCCATGGCCAATTGGCCAAGCGATAATTTGAGCAACAAGAGCACCGAGACCAATTGAAGGGGCACGAAGAGAGAAGAGCGTGTTCATCGAGGCACCAACAATGACCAGAGTCAAGCCAATAGTCCAGGCGCGAATTGTGTTGGCTGGGACGTCCTCATCGTAGTTGCGCACAGCAGCACGAACCTCGGGATACGGCGAGTCTTCTTGCTCCTTCACTTCGAACACACTTTCGTCGTCTACAGCCCTACTCAGCAGCTTCATCTCACTTTTGTCTTCTGGATAGTTGGGATCTGCAAGGTCAGTCAACATCTATAACATTAAGCTGGCTGAGATACACACCCCATGTTGAAAGACGGGCTTTCAAGTCAGTGACAGGATCAGACCTGTTACTATCGAATCGTGATATCGCTGAACCAAAATTGACCTCTCGACTGCTGACATCTACATCGTCCATCTTTGGATTCCAGTCTTTCTCATCTTCATATCCATTATATTTTCGTGCCGGGGGAGGAGTCGTTCCTGACGACTTCTCATCGTATTGTGAGGCCATGTTTGAATGGACCTGTCGACACGGAGAACGATCAACGGTCTGAAGAGCCCTCTTCATAAAGCATAGACGCTATATAAGACAAACATTCATTGACTCCCCTGTCCACTAGCCCTATCGACTAAGAAAAGAGGCGCACCCACGGGAAGATCTCTGACCTACGTGAAGCATGATGGCTGTGGGGTAGGGGAGAGTTCAGATAAGCCTCTGCCCTGAGATTCGCTTGAGATTGTTCTCCCTCGCTGAAGTGGATAAATCACGACATGTTCCCTAATACTTCAGTAACCTAAAAGAGACCTCACATGCGATCAAATGCCAGATCCAGCCTCGCATTCCTTGCACAGATCTGCCCAGCACGATTCTCCTGGAAGGAAGGGAGAGCAGCCGACAAGCACGAGAGACAGTGACATTGCGATTGGATAGCTCGGAGTATAGAGCCAAGGAGGTATACCAAGAGATAACGATGCAACACACCTCTGTCCATGCAAGCTCCTGTGAAACTAATCTGCGGCAGTATGAAGAAACAAACTTTTTATGCATTGATGTTCTCCCCACCATTTTTAAATCCTCGACGAAACAAACTACGGAGACTTATAAGTCCGAGCTTCGATAAGTCAAAAGACAACAATTGTATCTCAGATACAGTGTATAGACCTTATGTGGCGGTCGCACTTGCCAACATTTGCACCTCCGATTCTTGTTCGAAACAAGTAAAGATTCGGCTTGGAATCTGACGCCCAGACATTAATCTTCTTTGTCGGGATGGCAGGATAGCATGGCATGTTCAAAATAATACTTTGAAGAGGTATCCGTGGCATATAGATGGTATCATATATGCCACATGCCGATGGATCAATATGCGTATGTAGATGTAAAGCAGTTGACGTTGTTGAAGTGTCTCAGAAGGGAGAGGGTTGGGAATAGCCGCGACTCGCGCTAATTTCAAGTGGACGGGCCGGAAATTTCCCAGAGGCTGGGGCTTGTAATTTGGTAAGGTAAGGTACTCGACCTTCAATCTTCCGAGTCCCTCAAACTCACACTCTTCACCACACTCATCTTCTCAACCCCCACGATCTCGATAGCATGGCTCGACAATGCGACGTGTGGTAGTGACAGGCCTCGGCGCCATAACACCCTTGGGCGTCGGAATCCGCAAAACTTGGAGTCGGCTGTTAGCCAGTGAATGTGGCATTATCAGTGTCGCAAATCGAGAACCAACGGAACGATGGCAGGAACTTCCAAGCACAATCGCTGGAGTGGTTCCAGAAGGGCGGAACAGTGAGGGTAAATGGCAGGCCACGGACTGGATAGACAAGAGCGACGAGCGTAGAATGGCAAAGTTCTCCCAGTATGCCATTGCCGCGACACAGATGGCACTGGAAGACGCTGGATGGCACCCGCAAAAACAAGAGGATAAGGAGGCTACTGGTGTATGCTTGGGTAGTGGAATTGGCAATCTGGATGAACTTTATAATACCAGCATAGCGTACAGCCAGAATGTAGGCTGTTTTTGACAAGTGAATTTGTCTGGAAACTTTTACTGAGACCAAGAGCAGGGTTACAAAAAAGTCTCGCCATTATTCGTCCCTCAACTATTGATAAATCTCGCTGCCGGTCACATATCAATGAAGTACGGCCTGCAGGGACCTAACCATGCCGTTACCACCGCCTGCACAACTGGGGCCCATGCAATTGGGGATGCCTCGCGATTCATTGCTTTTGGGGATGCAGATGTCATGGTAGCAGGAGGTTCTGAGTCTTGCATTCATTCATTGGCTCTGGCGGGATTTGCACGATCTCGTTCTCTTGCTACTGCCTTCAACGACAAACCTTCATCGTCATCCCGCCCCTTCGATCAAGATAGGTGTGGGTTTGTGATAGCTGAAGGCGCTGGAGTCGTTATCCTGGAGGAACTGGAACATGCAAAAGCCCGGGGTGCTGAAATATATGCTGAGGTCCGAGGTTATGGATGTAGTGGCGATGCTCATCACGTTACTGCTCCCCGTACAGATGGTGCCGGGGCACTCTTGGCGATGAAACGAGCTCTGAAAAATGCCGGCATCCAACCAAAGGACGTAGACTATATCAATGCTCATGCTACTAGCACGCCATTGGGAGACGCTGCGGAGAACGCTGCGATTAGAACTCTGATGCTCGGAGATAATGGTGTCCAGAAGGAGAGCAAAATAGCTGTGAGCAGTACCAAGGGGGCCCTTGGCCATTTGCTTGGAGCTGCTGGTGCTGTTGAGGCAATATTCTCGATATTGGCATGCAAAACGGTATGGGATTGAACTAATGGTTTGGAAAATTACTGACTGACAATTCCAATAGAACATGCTACCTCCGACACTTAATCTGCATGCACCAGACCACGGTTTCAATTGTAATTACATTCCTCTTGTCGCACAAGAAAAGACCGTCGATGTGTCTCTTTCCAACAGCTTTGGTTTTGGCGGGACCAATGCGTCATTGGTATTTTCCAAATACAAATAACTTCTCCAGGACTCAATCATATCCATTCGGAGACGCACTGTAAGATATGGAACCTCTGCAATGAGAATATGAAGTTCTGTTGACCTTTGAGTTCATATTCCTCCTCCGTTGATGCTCCCGAACATTTCTCCTCTCTTAGTATACCACCTGCGAAAGCTATCCCAGCTACGACCTGAATTACAGAAAGTTCGGAGTCAGTCCACTGGCATTCATGATACGAAAGAGCAGATAAGGAACAAGAGCTCCGAAAGAGAGTAGGAAAGGATATTTTCCCCAAAAGTTGAAACATACAAGTGTGTACTTGTGGTGTACCTACAAGATTGATATGTGGTTCTTCTCCATACGGCAGAAGCGGGACAGGGGTCAAGTCACCTGCACATTATACACTTTGTCGCAATTGGTCTATGCAATGCTCTATAGCAATATTATTACGGGGCTTTCTTTCAAATTGCCTAACTTTGGGCTTACCGACGTGAATATGCTGAAGATCTGCGGGTAATGTATGTTCATCGTGGACCGAGTAGTACTCTGGATACAATGCCTTTCGAAGCGCATTTACACAGTGCAGAGAATGCATTACCTCTACTCTTTTTGATTGGTTATTTATGTATGGCGACAACAATTCTTAGAGACGTACTCATTCAGGAAATAGCCTCTGACTGGCGCTGGATCGACAAGCTGTTGGGCTTCGTCCTTCAATATCAGCAGGTATTGGCCTGAAGCGTCAGCCTTGGGGTGACGTCTATGAATTAAAATTACCTTCAACAGCTCTGACCACGCACGATCAATATCTGGTCTTGGATCTCCGACGTATTGTGGTTGGCCCGGATCAATGTCTCCGTAGTATGACCTCGCAGTCGCATTGTACCGAAATGCGCTGGTACAAGTCACTTTCTCCAGCTTTAATGCTTCCTTTGCAGCCCTGCTCATATGTCAGATGGATTGGAAAATCCTATGGTGAGGGTCCTGCCCCATTCAGTTGAGTGTCCATGGAATATTTCCTGTAGGCACGCGGCTGGTGATCTCAGTGAAAGATACAAACTTTGGCATCCAAACATAATAGTTGTGATTGCAAGGGCAATCGATGTTTTACTCAGCCATCCTGAACGTGTTGCTTGCTGAAGTCTACAGGCATCGGGTAGGTTGTCGTCTGTTCCTCTCTCCCTATAAATGACCGAGGACTCTGTCATAGCACTTTGGTGCATTGAAGAAGGAGGAGGGCGCCATTTACCTCTTTTTTCTGAGCTCTTGCTTCGTAGGAAGAGCAACCCCCTAATCTTCTTAGTAGATTGTAGCAACGGTAATATAATTGCAAGAAAAACTGTATTCGGTGGCTTGTACTTAGATTATGCTACTCTATTAATTGATTGATTCCCAGTTTAGCCTGCCCTGTATTATATGTTACTCAATATCCAAAGAAGCGAGCCCCTTTTTCGGCTCCACTATTCGCCGACTGACCTCCGATTACTCCTTATTCAACTATGCTCCCCAACGCTCGAATAGAAGCACATGGCATCGGTTGCAGTTGGAGATGAGAGATAGAGCGAGTTATGCTGGCAGCAAAACCTTACTTAATACAGGTCTTCCGCAGTAAGAATTGTCGGTGCACCTCCCATCTGGTATGTTGCTGCAATTGACACCAAAGGGCAAGCGTCTTACGATTCAATACAACAAATGAAAGATTAGAGTCACGAAAATTAGGCAAATACCTTGCCCATGGACACGGAATATGTCGTGTTATTTGTTAAGCTCATCGAACTGAAATATGCACATTGCCCCAAGCCACCCCAAAGAATTTTCAAAGAGAGCCACAATCTCACAACTTCAACCCTGGCGATTGGACTAAGAAGGTAAAAACATCTCCATCACCACCTCCTTATCTCCTCCTCTCCAACTCTCCACTACTTCGATTCACACAACCCAACTAACACTGCTGCCATTGCACACCGACAACGAACGAGATCTTTCCATCAGCAGAATCATCGGTGATCAATCCCTGTGCACTGGGGTTTGTAGAGGTAAGGCGGACTTGTGAGTTAATGTTAAGAGCAGTCTGGGCACCGCAGGGAGACCAGACAACGGATGTAAGAGCTAGAGAGTCGGTATTTGCATAATCGCCTGATTTTGGTCCCTTGAAATTTGTCCCGGTAATTGTTTGAGCGGATTCTGACAGGATGATTAGCATATGATAATGAACGGAAGTGCTGAAAAGTGAAGCTTACGGCCTGAGAAGTAGAAAGTAGATTGTTGACGGCCAGTGACGCCTGAATCAAGGGCAACATATCCTCTGTAGGTGGTACTGAAGATACTGTATTGGAAACCGGAGGGGTAGGCAAGATCGAGATTGATCTGACAGTTCTTGCGATTTTCGGTGACAGGAACCCCTGGGCCGATAGATGCGACGTAGTTGTCAAAGATTAGGGTGAAGCTATCCAAAATCTTAGCAGTAATTCAAGTATCTGTAATACGGCAAACTTACGTTTGTCTATCAGCTGATAGGTATTTCCCAACGCTACCCTGAGGACAGCCTGAGCCTCCATATGTGATGCCTCTAATGTAGACCTGGCTTGGATCTGGAGAAGTGCCAGCAGTACTGCCAGCATCGAGTAAAGCAGCTGGAGCGGCCAGGGCCGTGACGGCAAAGGCAAGTGTCAAGAGCGAAGATAGCATATTGGTGAAAGGCTTTGGTTGTTTAAGAACTGAAGGACTTAGTATGATAATTTAAGGCCGGGGAGGATGATGTAAAAAGAATATATGAATATGAAGGGTTTCCTGCCCCTACCTATATACCTTCTAGCTATTAGACATGTGTTGACAATAAGGTGACGAATTTTGATGGCGTGCAAGATGAACTGAGCAAAATGCCCCGCAGCAATATAGGCACCTTGCCAAGTAGTATCTGGAACCCAGGCTAAAGCAATATACGAGCCTAGACACGTACAGATACCACGCGAGACTCTTTGTGCTATCAGAAACCTACTGGCGGGGAGAAGAAGAGACTCAGCGTCACCCGATGGGGGTACTACCCCGGAAAAGCTTGTTTTCAATAACGGTAGATAACGTGGCGTGTGGTATCGGTGGAAATTGTGGCTACTTGCTCTCCACCTTTATGATATTTATAGACTTAAATTCATGAGATCATTGGGTGATATACATTTACTGAGAGATGAGATGATGTGTAGAAGCGGGGCATGTAATCGAGATCGTGCCCAGGTACAAGTGGAATTTCAATTCTCCTAGTGACTTTTCGTTAACCTTACCTTGTTACGCCCTAATAGCTTCGCTACAAGTCCCGACTATACAATAAAAGATTAAGGTTATCGTTAAAGACTTTTGAATAAGCAAAGATCTTCGATGTCGTCCTTTTCGGATTTCGGCATGGGGCATGTAGGGGTCGTGCCATTGTCTGGCAATTGGGACCCAAGACCACCACTAGGCTATCTAAAGGATAAAGCGAGAATCGTCACCTGGATTTGTGCAATATCCAAGGTCATAAAAATAGGAATTTGTTGTTTATCTAGATTAAATGACTTAAGGCTGAATAGGAAACTCTGTCCATGTTCGGCCAGAGTAGCCGAACTCAAGGTACCATTTCGGAAGAAGGACATTTTCTGGCGATTTGATTGGACAATTCTCGGAAGGAGAGAAAGATGAATGCGGAAATTTGGAAGCGACTCTCTTTAGCAGCCGCTGTAAGTGACATGGAATTTAGCATTGCAGTGAATTATCGAGTATTTGGGACGATGTTATTATTAGATGAGATAACCGAAAGACTTCGGTGTGAAAACAAGTGGTCGGTATGCCAGGCAATTGAACAAACTTCTCGTCACAGGTCAACCCAGATCTCTAAGAGATCAGACGGAACTGCACGCCTGCATTCTCCAATTTGTTTTGATATGATCACTGGCCCTTCACCATCCCAGCTGACTTCAAGCTGCTGATTTCCACAATCTCTTGCCACATCTATCACACGCTTGAGAAGCGAATGGTAACGTGCTAGTGGTGAAGAGTTTTTGCTTTGCCAATCCGAAATGTCATTTTGAACTGAAATAACCTCCGGTTTCTTGAAAAGTCCATGATCATGATGAGCTAAGAGAAAGTTTGGTGTTTGGCTGACCCATAATCGGGGGAGAATCTCTTCCATATCAAAAGGGTTGTGGGTAGCCCGAGTCTTGATGTCGAAAATATGATCCTGGGGAACTTTAAATCCCTGCTTGCGAACATCCAGGACCAGGCTAGGTCTACATCGTGGCTCTTGACACCCATGCCACTAAAAGCCATGTCGAGTAGGACTTGGTCTGCAGATGTATCCAAGTCTGATGTGACTGCAGCAGCAGGTTCCTTGAGATAACCGTCTGTCTCCGACCGGACGAGAAGCGATAAATCGCCGAACTCATATGTTATGATACGCTGATGTGAACATTAATTCCGTCCTTCCGTGTCCCAAGTTGTGTATGCTTCCGGAAAGGTATGCCCATAATCCGTGTAACCCTTTATGAGCTCGATGGGCGAGCTACCCCGGCGAATGACGAATACCGTATTCCCAATAACGTCGAGGTCGAAACGGAAAGGCATAGTCTGGGAGCGAGCACATTTCAACTGGTTGACAATCGTGCTTCCGCAGGCTATAATATCCAGCTCACGAAGCTTGAAATCTGGGCGTAATGCTACCACAGAGCGGATAGTTGGCTCCATTGGGTGCATCGGGTGAAATGCAGCGTTGATGTCTCGAAAGTAATCGTTGCTGTCGGGCTTCCACGTCGTGTCTTCCTCTGGGGGTGTCCATGCTGGCGGCGCACCTGGATTTTGCAATTAGTGATTGTTGGCAGATGGGAGAAACATTGATTGCTGGCCGGACAAGATAATATATTGTCACAGTGCAATGTGAGGGCTGAGGACGCACCTAGCACAAAAATCACCGGACAGGCGGCGTTCACCCAGTTGTACGATGCGATGTACTTGACATGATCGATCGCAGAACTTTCATGATCAGTGAAGAGAGATTTGGCATTGATTGAGTCGATGACAGGCCCGAGAGGCTTTGCTGGGTGTTGTATCGAAGTTCGTTCGGAGCTATCGATAGCTCAGGACCCAACTCCCCGCCAAGCTTGATTTCCACGCGAAACACGTCCCCTCAAGTCATTCCCCGCCCCGAGCTTCTGCCTCTTGCAACACCATCACCACCACGGTGTTAGACAATTTTTTTGCTAATGAGTGCCTAGGCATCTAAATGTTTCAATGGAAATTGAATCATCTGTGTTTCTGCAATCTATTTTCGTATTGTCGCCAATAGCCTCTTTTGACGGGTCATATGTTTTCAGTCTTTTCTGCGTGTCCCCAAACTTGGCTTAAGACCATGATCACCACCACAAGCTGAGATGCTGCAAGAGTCCGCTGGTCAAATGTCGTTTCGTAATCTGCAGTAAGCCAGCGATGGTCGAAGGAGGGAGGTCCCATATGCTGCGATCCGGGCAGGCTATGCAGCCATTTCCTCATCTGGCCAGCAAACAGACATCATGAAGTTCTACTGGTCTGCGCTGGAGCGTACTCGGTGTCTTGTGGATGCCACTTTCTAATAGTAACTTGAGAATAGCTATCGAGATGAAGAGGCATTGAAATGCTTGTAACGAAGTCCCCCGAAATCACCCGAAGAAAGACCATTTTGAACAAGACTGCCGAAGTGGTTTTGAAGATTCTGCTCGCAAGGCATTTTATTGCATTTAAACTCCAGCTCCTCTGTCATGCGAGCTCCATATTTCCAAATCAAACAGCAGCCAGTTATCCTGATCAGAACAATCACTGCAGCTACCTGCTGTTTTTGCACTTGACACTATTGCCTCATTGAACCTCGAAGCTCCTCGGCTGTCAAAATTTCCAGATTGTTCAAAGATGTAGTTTATGAGCAAAGATCGGTCACTACCTCTCGCGATAGGAAATTGTTTCTGGAGGAATGGTGTGCACAGCAAGACCACGACCTATGTGCTCACAAGCTACTCGATGCTGGTAATTGCCCACAATTGCTCGGAATCAAGATTGATGAGAAAGGTATCGCTTTTCCTTTGATCCATGATCATTTTTCATATCAAAAACTTCGCGCTCTCATTACAGATCTTGGTCAATTTCGTTCTGGGGGTAAGGCTAAGGCCATTATCACAGAGCTGTGTTTCAAGACAACAGTGGCAGCGGGATGGAAGTTGTACTTTCGCAGGATATAGTACTCAGATGTGCTCAGAGCATTTTGACTGGTCGATGAGCGAGAAACAATGCTCCTCTCCCAACCGCAGCGTTTTCTCAGAGTGGTGCTTTGAGAATGGCAGATCCTCAGCACCCGTCTCCTCCCAACTGCAATATCTCTACCTCGACCAAATCCGCAACAAAGAACTCAGGACAGTGTCCAGCAGATCAAACAGTCACTGACATTGGCTCTCGCGATCCCGAGATCACTGATGAAATCTGGGAAGTCTAACAAGGAGACAGAATACTGGTAGAGACGGAAATGTCAATACTCGAAGCAGCGATCAAGCAACATGCCGAAGACTTCCCCCGTGCAAACACAGGGGGGAGAGAGGCAGAGGAAGCTGTCAGCTCTGGCCATGGCTCAAAATAACAGCGACAATGAGGCCAATAATGCTATGAGCCTTCTATGAGCCTTCTTCAGGCCCGAGAGTTAGAGGCGGTTACACAAAGAGAGGTAGACGAGACTGTGAGAAAGGCAGCGGAACTGGCTGCTAAGCAAGCTTGGTTTTGAGAATCCAACGGGTAGTTTTGCGTGGAGTTCGTACTGGAAATTCTTGGAGTAGTATATGCTTTATAAGCTTAGGGAGACGACAGAAAACATCGGTAACTAAATTGTTATAGAGTTATTGAGAGATGCTGTATTCCATTTTCCGATATCCCTCCCCTACTGGATATTAGATTACAAGAGGCATGTCGTAGGTCATGTGATGTGCCCAATATTGTCCAGCTGCATCGTGATTCCCAAGGGTTATGTACGCCAGGCAGAACATAGAGCCTAGTTATGCCCGACTACTGGACCGCCCTTTATGGGTCATATGCGTGATATATGGTATATATTTGCGGTATTCATGACAATTAAATCCAATTGATACATGCTGAAATGTGCCACGTGATGGGTCTATCGTTCTAGGTTTGTGGACCGGGTTCCATTTGGCATCTTCCAAAGCAGTTTGCGGCGCCGGCATTCATTTCATGAACCTACACTGAAGCCCGGAGCTCTATTCAATTGTTTTTCATTACGAAACTTGCATGTCAAATCCCTAGTAGCATCCCGCAGACGGGCCGACGACTCACGGCTTCTATATCGTGATTTAATTCTCCGCCTCCAAATGATCACCTTCAATCCATCACCCGTTCTTTCACCCATCTCCAGCAACAGAGTACACAGCCCCTCTGACAACACTGCAGAGGCGTTCGGAGCACGCCTATGTCATTATAAGCTTTTCTTTTCTAAGTGTTTGCACACTAATCGCTCATGTCAAAAAACTATCTTTGCACTGTCACCTCACGAAAGTGGCGTGTTCTCGGTTTTCAGGCCCGAGAGTTGGACCTTGATTGCGAGAAAGCTAGATCTCAAATGGAGAGCCCTGGTCGGTGAGTATTTTATAAAAGACTCTGCTATATGCCTTTCGTGAAGGTTTTTTTACTCTCTCAATTGCTTTGCTATAAGTAACACGATCTATCTACTCTCATATCTCACATCTTTTCAATCCATCATTCTGGCATCAAGTACCACCCCAAAAGTCATGTCTCCTGCTGCTGCTAGTATGAATGCCAGCGAAACAGACAACAATGAAGATGATGCTTATTACTACGATGAGCGGCTTTCTCGTATGCCTACACAGGCTGGTCAACCTGGTAATTTGCACTCGCATTATCAACGAGTGCTTATGAGCAAGCGAAATATCGCCAATCCTTCCCCTCTCGGTTTATGTGGATTTGCGTTTACGACTTTCTTACTTTCTGCGATAAATATGGAGACGCTCGGAGTCACCAAACCAAGTATCGTTATAGCAGCTGCGTTTGCTTACGGAGGGTTGGTGCAGTTATGTGCTGGCATGTGGTGAGTCTGCAGTGGGGTTTGAATGCCAAGAGAAGAGAGGCTGATTCGATTAGGGAAATGAGTATTGGTAATACCTTTGGAGCAACATCTTTGTCGAGCTTTGGTGGCTTTTGGATTGCGATAGCGATTATCCTCACACCAGGTGGTTTTGAAATTGAGGAGGCGTATAGCTCTCTGGAATTCCAACACGCTTTTGCCTTGTTTCTCTTCGTACGTTTTGCCTGATTTGCTCAAAAATGAGGTGTCTAATTATCTCATTAGGGTTGGTTCATCTTCACTACCATTCTACTGGTCTGCACGCTATCTTCGTCAGTGGCTCATTTCTCCATATTCTTCACCCTCGACATCGCATTTCTCTGCCTCGCCCTCGGCCGTCGCTATCCTCATTTGAGTGGGGCAGTATATGTCCCACATCACAATCTCACTTACGTGGGTGGTGTTTTTGGGATGCTATCTGCTTTCGCTGCTTGGTATAATGCACTTGCTGGTATTGCAGCAAGCAATCATACCTTTTTCACGCTTCCAGTTGTTCATTTTCCATGGTCAGAGCATAGTCGCAAACGGAGACAACATGCCGCCATGGGAACTGCCAGTCCAGCTTAGATTTCAACTTTATATGGAACAAATTTGATGAGGCCGTCTTAATTCTCCACTTTGGTGCGGTCAAGCAGCCTTGAAGGTCCAGAGACATAATCACAGAGATTTTGAAAGTCAACTCCAGTTCCAATCTACACGCATAGGCGAAGTCTAACCCAGATTTCTGCCCCGCATCTATTCTTTCTCCAGGATGCACTGGTCCATCACAATTACGAGATCTTTTCCTCACAAAGCAGCCCGAGAATCAAATACTCTTCCACAGCCTGAGGTGACCGAGAGCAAAAAGTCGAGGAAAGGTGGGAGTAAATATTGGGAAAACAGGTCTTGAGTGGAATAAATCCAGAGTTCGAGGTTTCACTTTTTGGTCGAGAATGCCCATTCCTTGTGTGTTGAAGAACCACTTTATATGTACTATACCTTTATACCCAGTCGTACTATCTCATAAACCGGATTGGACAGTGGAAGGACACTTTCAGGGATCGTTCGCTAAAGTCTAGGGGTCGCAGGCCCGGTAGTCCTCTATCCTAGGGATGTTGCATGGCATTTCCAGGGGCTGTGTACCTAAATTTTCAGCTCATTCTCGCTATAGCAGATACATCATCGAACAAGCGCATGAAGTTCAAATCCATGTAGCTACTTGAAATGCTCAGACTGCTCAGTATAGTGAAGGTGATAAGGTGATCAAAAGTCATAATTATGGTTGCTGAAGAATAAAATTATTATTTGAAAGCTATCACACCTAAGTAGTGCACCACCGACATCCAAAACCCTCGCAACAAATTCATCTCACTATGTTTTCCACAAAGTTATACCAAACCCAAAGGATATATCTGTTATGGGATCACTCGTATTCCCGCCCTCTCTATTCGAAGTTTTCAATGCTTCTCTGCGCCCTATCATCTGGTAGACAGAGTAAAGAGATTCATCGTGCCTCTGAGTGGAACACTACTATATCTAAGAAGCAAATCGGAAGTCGAGGCGACGACTATTTTTGTCGGTAGTGTTGAGAGTGTAGTCAGCACGTTGCTGCAAATATCATTAGTCAGAATAATATCAAGCACGGATGATAGACATACCTCAGGAGTCATCGCATTCCACTTCTTGTCACGGATCTTGTTCTTGAGGACATAGTATCCCTTCGCAAACAGAAACAAGCAGATTGACAAGACGTTGATGCCAAGGAGTGCCCGGTTTCCGCGACGGTAATACGGTTTATCATCGTTGCGGTAAATATTTGCTGCAGTGATGCCACCGAGTTGAACACACATATTGTAGAAAGCGGCGGAAACAGATCGGGATCCAACATTGTTGGAATTCTTAGAGATCCATCCCACATTGATAGCGTGGCAATAGGGATAGCTCAGCAAGGTTGTGATGAGACCGAAAGTACCCCATTTGTCCTTGATCAAACCTGGCCAGGCAACGAGAGCGACGATACAGGGAAGAGTCCAGAGCGGCTGTGCGATGCCGACTAGAGCACGTTGATTGGTCTTTTCACTGATCCATGTGATACCAAGCAGGGTGATTATATGGAAAATGTCCTTGGGAATGGTAAGTAAATTGGTGTTGAAAGTGCTGAATCCGAGACCTCGAAGAGTTTGGGTCAAGTATGTGCCAGGTGGAGATTGAGGGATGAAACAGATCAGACCGAGGGCATAGACTGGCCATCTGTTGGATTTAGTAAGTGCAATTTGACATGGAAGGATGAATAAACTTACAAATCATAATCTTGGATGGCATGCCAGAGACGCTTTGGGGTGATGGCTTGACGATTGTGCATGTCGCCTTTGCTTGGGTCATCACGAAGCACACGGTTGACAACGATGCTCAATTCACGGTCAGTGAACCAACCATTAGGCCTGAACCAAGTCTTGGTTTGAACTGCGGAAGCAGGCATCAAGAAGAATGATGCTATTCCAATGAGAAGCGTGAGAAGACCCTCGAGCAAAAATAGCCAACGCCATCCTGCAAGGCCATTCGTACCCTCAAGATGAAAAATACCGAATGCAGCGAGCGAGGCAGCAATGCCGGTGACACTCAGAGCAGTCCAAAAGAAACTTAGTCGAATGGGAAGCTCCCTAGATGTATAGAAATAGGATAACCAGAGGACTAGATCAGGAATAAAACCACCCTGGCTCAAAGTCAGTCTCTGAAAACCGTAAATGAGGAATTCTACGACGCACCTCAAGCATTCCGATAAGAGAGCGTGTCAGCAAGAATTGGGTTCTATTCTTCATGGCAGCTTGAGACATTGCGACGATTGACCATAGGACCATTTGCACCGGAATCCACCGATCAGGACCGAATTTCTTAGACACTAGTTGAGAAGGAAGTTCGGCGAGCAAGAACGAAACCGTGAAGACTGTGTTACCAAGATTGAAGTCATTGGTATTGATTTTCAGGTCTTTTAACAATGTACCAGAGACAGCTTGACTAATGTTTCCTCGATCGACCTGAAGACTGAAGAACATGACACAAGCCCAAAGACATACTGCACAATGTTAGAATCCGACTTATAATTTGAGTCTCGCAAGGGAAGCGCATTGACATACCGCGCCAATCGAGCTTTCGCACTAGCTTTCTCTCCTCTTCTCGTGTCCAGGTGAGGTCAGCATCGAATACATGTCGACATTCGTATTGAGCCTTTTCGTAGACGCCGACATAGTAAGCCTTGACCTCGGGATCCTGGAAGACGTTGGTTGAAAGGCTTGAATCGCTATCTTGTGTAGAAATGACTGCACCATCTTTGGTGATAATATTTCCTCTGGCGGTGACCACTTCGGCATCTTCAAGGAGTGCTCGTGGAGTTTTGCTATCGAGATCGACTTTCTCACTTGAGGTCTGGGATTGGCGGTCGGAGCCCCCTTCAGGCGCAGTTTCATCCTTTCGGGACGACATGGTAGGAAATGATGGAGAAGTATACAGCCAATTCAAGGGTGACTGCGAATATGAGCTGTGTAATACGAGCAGGGAGCGTTCCTATATATAAGTTCTATCAATGCCTAAAATTGGTCCCAGAGATAGACCATAAAGGTAGAACTATCTGGGTATGTACTGTACAGAGTACATTATCGGCGCATACTATCCCACCTTATTTGCAGTGTGGCGTCTTTGAGACCGTCCGGCCACATGGTGGGAATAACATCAAATAGCAAGTAGATGATGCGATGATAAACATTCAGGTGTAATGTTGAGGCTTCTCATACCACAAACCCTAGCTACCGAGGCCGTGGTACTGGCATGACTGGTACCAGGATAGATTTTAAGGGCAGGAATTGCACAAAACCACTGGGCTGGGATATTTGCAGCCAAAGAACAAAATATTGATAGGTTTTGAAACTTACCTTATCAAGGGGTGGATTGCACTTATAGCCAAGCTATTGTGTCATTTCTGGCACTTAAATCGACACACCTCGGACTTAGGGTGTGCAGTCGAACAATGTAAATCCCTTAACTCCACTAATGATTAAAGTGCTGAAGCGCCGTGAATATCGTCATCTTTCCAATTTTTGCGCAAGGTGGATCTTCTGTCTGCGGTACTTGCAGGATTCCTGGTTAGGTAGTTCTCAATCACCTCTTGGTTGATGATTATCTACAGACAATGATCACGCATTCGCACAGGATTTTGGATAATGCCTTGTGCTATGATCGAGAATAAACGTGCTTCCCAAGTTGTGTGGTAATGTACGGAGAACTTGCCTCACTTACTTGGGAGGTACTGCACACATCCTTCGGATGTTGAGCTAAAGTGGTTCATGAACGAGTTGGCTTAACAATACATTGTCTGAGATCAAGGTTTCCAGGTTATAGGAAAAAAGAGAGCTGGGGACAAATACTATGCGATAAAACCAGCTCAAAAGTCGAGACGGCGCAAGAGTGATATATGGTTGAGCACGAAGCTCAAACCGCCAGGAGACGTTGAGTTTATCCTAGCCGGGTAGGCAATATACGATTTACTCTGGGAGGTGTGTAACTTAAACGTCACCTGAAAGAATATTTGAATGGAAGAATCTCCGTGCATTAGAAAGGTGATCTAAGATAACTATTCTGTCGCGCAGTGAGAGAATTCTGACAAGCACCACACTAGATAACTACAGCATCAGCACCCCACCTTTGACAATGCCTCGACAACTTTATTTCAACATCAAGTATCAGCAAAATTCTCTTAAACATTTCTAAGCATGAAAATTATCCAGCCACTTAAAGGAAAAGTGCTGTAACAAATATTGGCGGAGAGTGGTGTCATCTCCACATGGCAAGACGAAAAAGGATGCCCAGACATTTTCGGCCAATGACTCACGATGCCTACTACAGTAATCCACGGACTAACAGCCATCCGATATTTCTTCTCGAAGTGAGATATCAATCCCAAAAATTCCTCATCTTTCTGAAAGGACAATAAAACTCCTTTCAAAGTTCCTCTGGACACCGACAAATGTTGAGGTTGAGCTTTGCAAACCGACAAGAAGCGGCACAGCGCACTTGGCACCGCAAAAGGAAGGAACGCTTCAAGACAAATACAAAACTTCACCACATTGCACCTTTTAACTCATCACCTTCAACGTCTCAGTTCATCAGTTATCGCGACATACTCCGATATGATTGCTACAATGAACGAAAGACAGCTCTAAAGAGTCCTTCAGCATACATGACACAGAGGCATCAAGGTAAAAAGCACAATACAACTCACAAAAAGGGGCAGACATCCATGGCAAGTAATCGACCTGACGCACGCAATGTACGCCTGAGAGGGTATGGAATTTTGGGCATACTATTCTGTGTATACCTCTTCTGCATTCATTCACACCACTCCGCATACCCCATTATGCATGGAACTTCTCAAGAATGGCCCGTCACAAATCAAGAACGAAGCAATAAAACTACCTTGAGGATCGCGATACCGATGACAGTCAAGGAAGAAAGTTCCTGCACAGAAGAAGATAAAGGCATGATGACCATTTCGGTCTCAGCGACATAATGATCCTACTCGAGAATATTCGTAGCACTCGCCGTGCGGGAATGCCGCCTTCATCACAATACGCTCCCAGCTCATCACGCAAGCAATAAATGGCTGTAATCTATAGACTATGTGGATAGATATCTTCTGGAAGACCAGCAACCAGCCTCGCCATTCTGCAGCAATTATAAGGTTTCGATCACTTTTCGCCATATTGTTGAGTCTAACATCCCAGCACCGGAAAGGCCGATTGGCGACTTGTCTTACTGATAACAGGCTGACAGGCTTAGGATATGCGCTGGAGAAACATCACCGAGAGACGCCGAAAGGCCTGGCGTTACGAGCAACTGCGAACTTGCTGAAAAGCTCTGCGGCATTTGGAATTATTTCCCAACCTTCACGAACAATTCAAAGGTGTTACTGCTTATGTTTGAAAATGTCGGAGGGACTCCATAACCATATCCGAATGTATATCTCACATGACAATTTCTATATGGTCAATTGCCACGTTCTATCTCTTTATCGGTGGCAAGAACTATTTTGCGGATCTTTAAATCTTGGAACATTCTCCCGTTCGTTCTAGGGTATCGCTCACGGCTTGGCAGTGCAGCATAACGGCACAACAGGATAAGAAGTCTTGGCATACAATAATTTTGCCATCCAGTATCTCGGGATAATCCAAGTGGGAGTCTTCGCTGATAACATGCTTGGACATTGCATGTGCGGTTTTCTATTGTGGCTTGATTGGATCCCAAAGCAGAAGGAGGGAGACTCGTACGTTGATTTGTTTGTTTATCTGTCTGATTGTTTGATCTGATCGTTGCTTCACACTCTGTACGTACAGTACCACCAACTAAGATTTCAGATGAGTCTGAAGTCTTTGACACGTTGTACCAGGACGAGACTCGTATAACCAGATGCAAGGCATCATATAGTTCTCCTGAGTGCAGCATTACATTCTCGAAGCATTGCATGGGGCTCCAAGTCGCGTGCAAGTTCTCCAACAGCGTGCTTCTCTCGTGTTCTCGGTCTCTCACATATTTCGTACATAATACGGAAGCTCGCAGACACCTCAACCGTATTACACGACCTTCCCAATTGCACCGACGATCCTCCTTCGTCTCCAAATCCTCCGCTGACTCTCTGCCACTCGATGCACAATTGACTAGAGCTGAATACAGCCGCAACGGTGAGTACCGTCAATGGCCGTCTCGGAAATGCCCACTACCACAGTGGTCCCTCTCCATAGATCCGGGTTTACTGCACAATTGGGAATCTGGAGATCTTTGAAATGTTGGAGTGCAGTCCTCACCTTCCTAATCCGTATTGACTCCCGCCGCCTCTAGCCAGAGAGCCAAGGCTGAAGACGCGAGCCAAGGCTGGTAAAGGCTGGGCACTCGACCTTATCGCACGAAAGACACTTTAAAGCTGGTTCGGTGGGTAAGAAAGAGGGGACCTTGAGATTATCAGAGCTAAAGTTTGAAAGGGCAGGCCTCCGATTTGGCGCATCCGGCCATTTAATTGGCACTGGCACTGGTACTGGCTCGACTGGCACTGATTAGAAGGCGGCCTCTTCAATGTGGTGTAAATGTATGTATGTGCAGGGAGCCAGGTGGGCTTGGGCTCGACATTATGCGGCATGTCCTGGTCGTATGGTGCTTCCGAGGCTAGATGGGGTGAACTGGCTCGACTGGGAGGGAACGGTGGGCAAAGCTAAGAAGGCGGAGAGGTAGATATAAATTCACTGGCGCCTCTTTCAATTTCAGTTGTCTCCTCGTCTTTTTGATCCAGCTTGTCGTCGACTCCTGGAGATCACAGCCCCACCTCCTGTCAAAATCTCTTGCGTAACTCGACATCTTACCCAAGATGGCCAGCAACGTGAACGACACTACCGTTCGTGGTAACGATCACTTCGATGCCGGTGTTGAAATCCCCCACCATGAACAGGCTCAGAAGGTTCATCACGAGAAGGAAATCAGCTCCGCGCCGTCGCTCGACCACAAGTCGTCCTCCGATGAAGAAAAAGGTGTCAAGGATGGCGCAATCTTCGACGAGAAGGACCTCGATCGCGAGCGCTCCAACAATTCCATGGAGGTCAGGGAGGAAATTGATGAGGGCCCAGTACACTGGACTATCTGGCTCTGGAACACCTACAGACCATTTTTCTACTTGTTCTTCTGGTTGGTATGGACTGGGTATGTAGCATGCGTCGGGCTTTCCGTGTTGCAAAAATCAGGCTGACAGGTAACACAGTTGGTGGATCGCCGGCTTAGTTCTCCATCGCTCTGATCTTGGGTGGTTGATTCCATTCCTGGTATGGCTTGCTATCACCGTTCGATTTGTCACTTTGTATGTCTCAACCAAATACGTCACCAAGCCAATCGCTTTCGTTTGGATGAAGGCCATCTACGGACCTGTCAAGATGATACCCGAGAAGCTCAGACTACCTCTTGGAGCTGCTGGCACTGTTGCTGTATTCCTTGTGGGAACGTTCGCTACAGAGGAATCTGCCGATAATACAAGGGCCAACCGAGCTGTCAGTCTGTTTGGCTTGTTGGTCTTCATTGCTGTTTTCTACGCTACATCCAAGAACCGCAAGGCAATTCAATGGCAGACTGTCATTGTTGGCATGCTAGCACAGTTCCTTTTGGCGCTTTTTGTGTTGCGCACCAAAGCCGGTGTAAGTTTCCCTCTTTGCAACATTCACTCAGCCGCTCATATGACTAGTATGATATTTTCAACTTCATCGCATACCTCGCCAAGTCTCTTTTGGGATTTGCTGGAAGCGGAACCGCTTTCTTGACCTCAGCATCCGCTCTTGAACTTGGATACTTCATTCTGGGCGTCATTCCACCAATTATCTTCTTCGTTGCTTTTGTCCAATTGCTATACTACTGGGGCTGGTTGCAATGGGCTATCGGAAAGTTTGCCACCGTTTTCTTTTATGGTATGAAGGTATCTGGAGCCGAGGCTGTTGTCGCAGCTGCTTCTCCCTTCGTTGGTCAAGGAGAGTCTGCCATGATCATCAAGCCATACATTCCTCACTTGACCTTGGCAGAATTGCATCAAGTCATGACATCTGGATTCGCGACGATTGCCGGCTCAATTCTTGCTGTTTATATTGGCATGGGTATTTCTCCTCTCGCCTTGGTGTCCTCTTGTGTTATGAGTATTCCTGCATCCCTGGCTATCTCCAAGCTCCGCTACCCTGAAACCGAAGAATCCCTTACTGCAGGAACCGTTGTTGTTCCCAAGGATAACGATGAGAAGCCGTCAAACTCTCTTCACGCATTTGCCAATGGCTCTTGGTTGGGAATTAAGGTCGGTGGCATGATCATCGCTGCTCTGCTTTGTATTCTGTCCCTCTTGGCTCTCGTCAATGCTCTTTTGGGATGGTGGGGCCATTACCTCAATATCAACTCTCCTCCTTTGAGCGTGGAGTTGATTTGTGGATACCTCTTCTACCCAGTTGCTTTCTTGCTGGGTGTCGAGCGAAGTGGTGATGATATCTTCAAGGTTTCAAAGTTAATTGGTATCAAGGTTGTGGCCAACGAGTTCGTCGCTGTAAGTCTGATCATGCTTAGATACAATTTCTGTTGCTAATTATTCAATAGTTCGCAGCTCTCACCGCCAAAGAGGGTGAATACGCCTCCCTTTCTGCCCGTTCCCGCTTGATCGCTATCTATGCCGTCTGTGGATTCGGTAACATCTCTTCCGTCGGTATCCAAATCGGTGTCCTGTCCCAACTTGCGCCAGGTCAAAGTGGTCGCGTTGCCAAGGTTGCCTTCTCAGCGCTTATTTCAGGTGTTATTGCTACCTTGACCAGTGCCAGTATTGCAGGCATGTTGATCACAGATGGAAGCAAATATGTTACTGTCTCCTAAGCTGAGATGAGGCTTTCTTCCTTTTGATTGCGATTTGCAGCGTTTAATTTTGGGGTTGATGCAGGCTTAGCTGTGTTTTGGGCTAGGTCTGTGTGTCATGTTGCGGATCGCTGTGACGCCCCCTTGGTGTGGAATGAGTTAGATGAGAACTGAAAAGCAGTGAATCATAAGATAAATGATAATCCGTTGAAGTCCTATAACTACATCGTCAAATTTTCCTTTTGACCAGTGACCCAGGAGACCCTTAGCATTCGAGCCCTTTCAAACCATCCAATCTCCAGCCTGTGAAGACAAACATGCGCCGTAAAGTTGTATGCTCTTAACATACTCTATTCCAAAATCATTGCCCAATCTTGGATCCCACTCCCAATTTTGTGTCCCCTGCCCTCTACTTCAAACTCATGGTCTTCCGTAGAAAATCCCCCTCCCATTGGTCCCCACAAACACTAATTCCTCCTCACTGCTCGCAGCAAGACAATTCGCGCTACTGCTCCCAAACCCCATTTGCGGGGTACTTATCACCTCCCAGCTTCCCTCTCCCTTCCTGAGCCTCAACTTGCTCTCTCCATCTATAGTCGCAAACGCATATACATTCGTCGTATTCCCGCTTCCTTTACCGATAGCTATCGCGTGGCCTGCCGAAACGTCAGGGAGTCTTGTGAGCGAGGATCCGAATGAGGAGTGGTAGATTCCAGAGGAAGTGGAGATATATAGAGAACCCGGGATGAGAGGATCGACAGCTAGTTCCGGGGTAGAGGAAGAGGAGAGATTGGTGCTGAGAGTGAAACTTTGTCCGCTGTTGGAGGAGGTGTATATTCCTGTTGTAGAAGCGGCGTAGAAATAGGCAGGGTTGGCTTTATCTGCTATGACTGCTATACCAGTTGGTAGCGATGCGATCGTAGATGCAGGCGTAGAAGAAGCATTCGCAGAAAGGGAAATAAGTAGTGATCCAGCAGATGAAGTCCATACGACCGTTGATCCATCCGCAGAGAGCGCGATACTCCCTCCACTTGCACCAGCAGGGGGAGCAGAACTAAGGCTCCAGGTTTGTCCTCCTGTGGTACTAGTAGCTAATTGACCATTCCCTATCCTAACCATCTTCTTCACATCTAACCCCGCGTAATCAAGGGCGTTGGTGGTACTCCAAAATGGGGTCTCGAATGCGTCTGCAGGCGGGATATCAAGATCCTTATGCACGAAGCCGCCGATATCAGCTACGGCGCTCACTAACGGGCTTCCTATCCCCGGGGGAGCAATCAGGTTTTGAACGGAGGTTTCTTCTATTCCTGTTGCTGCGGAAGAGATGTGCACGGCTGGGAAGGAGAGGGTGTTTTTGGAAGAGTAGATTGTGGCGCCTGTGCCGTAGAGGAAGTGGGATGGGTCAAAAGGGTTGATAGAGAGGGCCTCGACCATCCAGCCTAGGATCTTGGTGTCGCCTGGTTGGCGGGAGGCGGTTATCCAAGGGGCGGCGTCAGTCTAAGGGGTTTGTTAGAAAGGATTAGGAATGGGAGGGGGATGAGGATGTACATCGTAGGTATAGTATTTCACTTGGGCGCCGTTTACGTAGTCCCAGATTGTTGACCATGTTGCACCCTGGAGATATTAGAATCGATTTTGAGGGGAAAATCGGGGAACAGAAGAGACTTACAGAATCAGTACTTCTGAAGATTTGAACATCAGGAGCCCATAGATTCATCGCTGCTACCATGACCGTTCCGGGATTCTGGGCATCTAAAGCTAGACCACCATATCCGATAGTGATATTGTTCTTCGCTGCCCAGGAAGGAGTGATGTCCGTGAATGTACCATTAGTAGATACTCGAGCGACGTATCCGGTTCCAGCACTGTAGGGACCAGATTCGCTGTTATATGAGATGTAGAGTGCTTTCTCAGCTGTTGAGAATAACATCTTGTGAGGGAATACGCCAGTTGGTTGACCAGCCATAGCTATCCATGTCTCTCCGGCATCATTTGATACCCACGTTGAAGCATTCCTATCAGCAGTGCCGACGTAAATTCTCGATGTCGCTCCATTGATCAGAGGAGAAGTAGGATCAAAAGTCACAGCAGCTAGCCCGTTGATATCATTGCTATAACCACTTGTATCAGTAGCATCAGCTTGATACGTTCCCACTGCCGTGAAACTATCAACTTTCTGAAAAGAAAGTCCTTGATCGACACTTTTCCATAGTCCGTTCCCACTCCGAGCACCAAAGTAGATGATCTTGTTATTCTGGGGATCGATGGCTAGTCGTTCGCCCATACCTCGACCGGGCATGTTACCGCCGACTTTGAAGGGGAGAGGTGTGCTTTCCCAGGTTTGGCCGTAGTCTTGACTGCGGAGAATGGAGCCATTGTTCGGATCCCAGGAATTGGTATACATGCCTACTGCGATGTACAGGCGCTTTGGGTCGATTGGATCTGTTGCTAGAGCATCAACGCCCCAGTCGTGCCTTTTCGGTGAGATACTGATATTACGTTGGGCGTAGACGCAACTTACCATGTTGTGTCATTTGCATAGTCTTGTAGCGGCGTCCAGGAATCATCTGTGTTCAATTTGTACAGACCACCAATGTCTGTTCTGGCGTATGCGAGGCCCTCTTCAGTGGGGTTAAAGACAATTCCTGGTGTAAAGCCGCCACCTCCACCGATTCTGACATTTTTCCCTGTTAATGTTAGCATGTTCTGGTAGAACTTAAAGGTAAGTACTCACAGGTGTAGGCTGAAACAGAGTAAAGAAGACTGCTGAAGAGAAGTATGGAACGCATACTGAAGAATGGAATATGTACAAGTGAAAAAATGAAGGAATGTAGGAACAAACTTACTCTCAAACAAGATGGAAATTCGAGTTCTTACATATATACTTAGGTACTTGCTCACAAAATGACCTTGTCACATATAAAGATCGACAAATTTCGTTCCGAGCATCGCGAAACAAATAAACGAGGCCAAAGTCTGTTTCTACTTGAGCCTATTCTCGAACCCCACCTATCCTCTCTAAGAACCTCGGATTCGCGAAAATATGGGATGAACGAGGATTTGCATGAAGCGAAGTGGAGATGATGCTGAGAGAGCGAGTTTTGGCTAAATGAAGAAGCGTCGATCGTCGATCTGGGGTTGGTGGATTTTTGAGATTCTTTGCTTGGAGGTGCCGGAAAGGAGAAATGATGGTCCGTGATGGGTGTTTGAGGTTGAGAGAGGAAGGAGGACAAGGAAAGACTTCAGAAAAGGGGATGTTAATAGCGGGGTAGACTAGATGAGTGTGGCTGGTGTAGGTAACCCCGCTATGTGGCTAATAACCCAATATCGGTCGCTCGATCTATATTCAAAAAAAGAAAAGCTTGATATTATTCAAGTCCGATGACTAGCATTTAATAAAGCAACCCTCAGACATATGTTGGTTTGAAAATTCTATTCTGCCAAATAGAAGCAGAGAAGCGAGTTTCCCTCCTAGCAATTTTCCCGTCTGCCCGAGTTGGCTGCGGCACGTGACGGGTAAAGGGGCACTGACCCCCCTCTACTCTCCGCAATATGCATTTAAAATGCCGAGTCCCAAATGAGAAAGAAATATATAAGAAGCTGAGACCTTTCCAGCTGTTTTGGGAAAGCTGAGAGGCGTGTTCGGAGTTTTGGCGTACACAATATGTCAAAGCGGGCGCATATAGCCTAGTGGAGGCTTCATTTACCAAAGAGTTGTCAACAATGGATGAGCACGATGTGCAACAAACGGAGAATTTATATGCAATTTCCACGTGGGATATGCTAAAGATGTACTGCTTTGACAGCACTATAGAGATTAGATTTCCGGGGCCCAATTTTGGGTCTTCCAATTTAGGTGTAGAGGGAAAGATGAGGCGAGATTCAGATTGAGCGGCGGAACGCGAAGTCGTCATTTAGCTTTACAAAGTCTGCCTCATCGGGGAGGAGGTCGGCTCGGACTTCTACTGGTTGTCCGCCGTGTTTTAAGAAGAAATTTCCTTGGCTGAGTGGAAGTTTTACGCGGAGCGTATGGTTTTCATACCATTGTGCCTGTACATATGTCAATACAGTAATCTTCAAGAAAAGGAAAGACATTGAGGAAATATCCTTGTACCTGATATCCCAAAGCAAGCATGATCCTATAATTCTCGCTCTCGTTTGGCATTCCAGCATGCCATGTTCGCAAATCTCTCAACATGATATCTCCCTTCTCGCAAATCGGTTGTATAGGAGGTCTGACTAGACGTCTCTTTTCTCTCACTTCAGGTAGGACATTGCACTCCGGGTCTCCAGCAATCAATCTTGCATTTGCTAGTGTAGATTCAGCTGTTGCAATAACTTGATCGTGACCGGAAGTATGCGCATGAGAGCCAAGCCAAAACTCTGTAGATCCAGTACTTGGATTGAAGGAGCAAAGAGGAATATTGGCGATGACGAAAAAGGGGCACTGGGGGTGTGAGTACATCGATCTCAAGTGGTCAAGGAGTAATTACCTGAGGATGGAAAAATGTGATATCCTTGTGGACAGGCTGTCTGAGACCATTCGTCTTTGGTAATGCATTATTGCCAGTCATAAAGTTCCAGATGGGCTTGGAACCAAGATATCTTATTGAATAAGTATATTTAATATACCATGAAATCTGAAATAAAATGAAAATTGAAAACATACGCGTTCATGAGCTGAATGACAAATGGGTTGAAGAAAACGTCATCAAAAAGTAAATTTGGCTCTTTCAGGGGAGGAGCTTGAAGAATGTTTGCTAAAATTTATTTTAGCTGCATTTCTAAGAAGAAAAGAAGAGCATACAATTGACTCCTTGATTGAAAGGCTTGACATTGTTCTTGAGTAGATCATCTGCTTCTTTGCCCATATAATCATTTAATTTCTCGACATGATCTACATGAACGACAGATTTCAAGACCACGAATCCATCTTGATGTAGCGCCTCGAGTGCTGCTTCAATATTCGGGCTGTCGTACGTTGACCTTCTCAATTCTTCAGAAGTGGGGGTGATAACGCGCGGAGCATCTTGTATATCTTTCGTACGATCTGTAGCAACAGTGACCATTTTGAGATTGAGAGAAATACAGTAGGATATAGACCTTGTCTAAAATTTAAAACACATTTTAGAAAAGTATCTACCTTACGAAGATATATCAATGTTACTCACACCGGAAGAGACAACGGCGAGACGAGATAGGACTAGCCGTCACATGATCGCTTGCTGAGAAGAAGTTCTTTTCGTCATACGGTATTTGAAACTTTCCTCCGATTTGCTCTCAACATCAGATGAACATCTCGAGGTGCGACAGACAAAAATGAATTTCCCCACCTCTGGTATCAGTATCACCCCTTCCGTTGAGCGTGGCGATAAGATATCGACGACTGAATCGAATCTCACCATCTGACGCTACCCAAATCAGGCAAACAGGCACACCATCTCATCCAGACCAGCTGTTGGGCCCACCAAAAGGTGCCCACTACTAACTATATTTGCCTTAGAAACTGCAGTACCGCCGAACTTCAGGAGCCACCGTTATCTCTAACTCGATGTCTAAGTGGATACCAGAGGGTCAAGCTCATGACAGTTGGTCATCGCTTTCAGACTAGAAAAGCTTCTTCTGCAATATTATGCTCTCATTCTTGAAAATTTTATCTATTCTTCACTTTCTCCTGCAATTCCTTTTTCTTTAGTTCAACAATCAATGATTGGCCCAGGTCATCCTATCAATTGATCAAAAGGGCTGTGATAGCTTACCCCGCAATCCCGAAGCCAAGAGATTGCATCTGCAAGCCACCCAAAATGGGCGTCGCAGAGTTTAAGGCTGCGGCAAGCCAAAAAGCCACAGTTTTCAAGAACGCATTTCGTAGTCGCGAAGGGTTCAAATTTTTCATTGAAACTCACGATACTGCTCTGGACCGACATGGCAATTCGACGAATCAAACATGGAGCAATGAGGATTTGGACCCTACGCCACCAGAGAAGAGGACATGCAAGTCACTAACACGTCCTGGAAGATGTGTCACTGACATCATCTAGGGAAATGGTGGAACTATGTCAGTTTCTATCTCGGGCTGTCGTTCGGAAACTGGACCTTAGGAAGTACGATGGTGGGCATAGGATTGAATTGGTGGCAAAGTATTCTGGTCATATTTGCCAGTCAAACCATCTCTTCCATCGCAATGTTTTTCAATTCCAGATGCGCCTCTGTTTATCATATTGGATACCCCGTTGTTGCCAGGAGTGTTTTTGGTATGTGGGGTAGCTACTATTTTGTTGGCGCAAGGGCTGCATTGGCAATTATTTGGTATGGTGTACAATGTAAGTCAACAGATTGCTTGAAGCTTTAGTTGGTTTCTGACAGCTATTAAGTATACTCTGGGGCGAGTTTCATGTCAAACATCCTCCGTTGCATTTTTGGACATAACTTCACCGACATCCCAAACCACATTCCTACCTCCGTCGGTATCACGACAAGTGGGATGTTAGCATTCTTTCTCTTCTGGCTTGTTCACTTTCCATTCTGTTTCTTCAGGCCATATCAGCTTCGCGGATTTTTCTGGTTCAAGTCGATTATCGTCCTTCCTGCTGTGTGGGGCCTCTTTATCTTTTGCATGGCGAACACCAGAGGCAACGTGGGATCTATCTACTCGGCCAAGTTCTCAGGTAGCAAAGGGTGGTTCATCATGTATGCTATCAATAGTGGGATGGGCAATACAGCGACCTTGATCACCAATCAACCAGATATCGCAAGGTGGAGCAAGACGAAAACTGGAGCTCAGTGGTCTCAATTGATCACTAATCCTCTGGCCGTTACCCTTTCAGCTTCTTTGGGAATCTTGGCTACAGCAGCTATCAATAACTCATGGGGATTGGATCTCTGGAACCCTTGGGATTTGCTCGGTGCAATACTAGATCGTTATTGGTCAGCCAGCACCCGATTCGCTGTCTTCTTATCTGCTTTTTGCTGGATGGTGTCGATCTTGGGGACGAACATCGCGGCAAACATGATCCCATTTGGGTCTGATAGCAGTATGCTTCTGCCTCGATATATCACTATTCCACGTGGCCAATTCATCGTTGAATTCCTTGCCTTCGCAATCTGCCCTTGGAAGATCTTGGCTTCGGCTTCTGTTTTCACAACTTTTCTTTCAGGCTATGGACTTTTTATGGCAAGCGTTGTGGCTATAATGGTTGCTGACTGTAAGTCCCAAATACATATGGACCAAAACATTACTGACATGATAAGACTTCCTTCTTACGAATGGCAATGTTTTCATCGGCCATCTATACAATGGATCTCGCTCCAACAAGCACTACTACTATAACTACGGCTGGAATCTCCAAGCAATTATCGCCTACCTTTGCGGCATTGCCCTCCCTTTCCCCGGTTTTGTCGGTACTCTCGGGGCCCACGTATCCGAAAGTGCAACTGAACTTGGCCGCCTCGGCTGGCTGCTCTCTTTCACCGTCAGCTTCGTCGTTTATTATCTGATCTGTTTAGTCTGGCCAACAGCAAACCAGAAAATGATCAAAGAGATGGGCTTGAAGTGGGAAGAACAAAGTGGGGATACCGTTATTGCTGCTGATGGGACAGAGATTGTTGAGGAAAGGTCGTCGGTTCGGGCTAGAACCGAGAGTGATAGTAATGTTGAGACGGAGGCCTACAGTGAGCAGAAGTATTGATAGATACGAGCGCAGTGTGTATAATCTCCTTTAAATCTATATTTTGGAAATGTAATATTATGATAATCACAATTTATGTTGGCAATTTGGATCGTCGTGTATAAGAAGAGGTCATCAGCCCAAATTTAATACAAGAACACCAACTTCCAATCCCTTCAACCCAGTCTTCGACAGTTTGTTCCCCTCCACCGTCCATCCAGAACTACCATAAAGCACCTCGGCAACCGAAGTCGCGCTCATTGGAAGCGTGATAGTGACTACGGATGCGTAATCAACATATTGCCCACTCGCCACTCCAACCATCATTTGCTTTCCCACAATCCACGCACCGGCATCAAGTAATAACTCGCCATGTACAGGAATCCCTTTAATCGCATCAGCACCGAATAAGAAATCTATCGCAGGCTGAGTCTGAAAGACTTTTCCAAGCTGCCCGCTCCCAGTATTGACATCATTTGTACTGGGGTATATCCAGTACGTGATTCCCTTTGCATTATGATTCACTGAAAGCATCATCATGTTTTCCACCTCCGCTACGCTGGGAATGCTTTTCCAGTAGTCCTGCTCACCGAAAACCTGAAGCACAGCCCAGGTAGGTTTGCTCCCTTGTCCTGGGATATTGGCTTGATAAGATTGAATGTCATCCAAACGAGTCGACACATCTTTTAATTGCCCCACACAATTATCACAACCACAATCTCCATACGTGAGATTACAGGGTATGTTCCAAGGGATGGACCATGTCGCGTTGATGGCTACAGGATACGCGTCTTCAAAAATAATCTCTGCTCCAGAGCTGTACTCCTCGTAGAAGAAGTTTTGGCAGTTGAGAACGAGAGAAACAGGATGATATGGGTCCATTTCTTTGAGCTGGTCATACGCGAGTTTAGTAGAATTGAGAGCGTACATCCATCCATCAGGTTCATCTGCGGTATACCACATCAACAGCGTGGTGCGATTAACCCATAGATTAACCTGCTCAGTGATCCTCGTGGCGTTTTGAAAAGCGAATCGCATATCGTAGACATTAAACAAGTTGAGCTCGTCCATACGATCCCAGTATTTCTCGAGTTGAGCTGTAGGGTACGATTGATCTGGGAGTCCTCCGTCGGGAACAATATTGATGGTGTTGAAGCCGAGAGATGCATATTTGTCGAGTCCAGCGTAGGAAATGTTGGACGGCGTCACGGTGCCGCCATCTGCGTACCCTCCATTTGGAAATACAGCATACCAGCCTTTCCAGTTGTTGAGTGCATTCTGAACATATAGACCTCCGTAGAGATTATCTATCCTCACCGCACTGCCGTATGATCGCGATGGAAGAATATATACTTGTGTTGATGCAGTAAAAGTCTGCTGACCATCCGGAGAAGTGGCATATATTGATATAGGATACGGCTGCAAGCGGGGTCTGAGTGAACCGAAAGAGAATTCGATGAGATTGCCTGTTGAATTTACTAGGACTGAATGTGAGACTAACGAAGCTCTAGATTCTTCGCTGAAAATCTCATAGTCCAAATTGGTGAATGAGCTCCCCTTTTCACTACCAGGGCTGTCGTAGGTAATATTCTTGAACGGCTTGCCGAGGGTATGAGATATCGAAGCATCCACGATGAAAGACCCAGACTTATCACTTTCTAGAAAAATGGAGTATCTAGGTTGTATCCTGAGATAAAGCAACGGGTTGGCCTGAAGCGGTGGAAATTGAAATTGCCCTCCGGGATCAACAGCTGGACTCCTGCTTTCGTGTCAATATCTGCTTGTTTGACAGATGAAGTAACTCACGTGCTCTTATATGCTTTTCCGCACCAAGACACATCCGGAGGTGAATTGAACCCCGTGCTCTCCTTTGCAAGTAGCAATGCAACTAGCGTTGACTTCCACGACCTCATGAAACCCATCTTGAACTCGGGCTTGTCCAGGAGGCTCGGAATAGTGGCAGGAGCTTTCTCCACCGTCTCGGAAGGCCAGAACCACGAAAAAGCTGCATCTTGGAATTGGTACCACCGGTACATGCTTATATGACCGTGGTTGAACGATTGACTACCCTAGGCTTCCCCTCACTGCGGTTTCTGCAGGTTAATCTAGATCGGCATCACGTGATGATATAGAATGCAACGTTTCAATCAAATAGCTGTTTTGTGTAGGTTGTTACTAGTGCATTATTCTATCCCCGTATACGGTCAAATACCTTATATTTTATTCCGAAACCTTGGGGTGAGAACGTATGGCTGTACTCTATCTATGCCGTGGATAGAGAGGTTTAAAGGAGGGGGTTGGCTGTGATGTGGAGCATTCGTGAACTTCAATGGTCGATCTCGATTGTTATCGAATGATTAATTGATAGGGACAATTTCTTCACAATCGAGGGAAAACTTCGCTTCCAAGATGATCAACTTGTTGTGAAGTTGATTATAGATCGTGAGTACTTGGAGCAAGTATAGTTGTGAGGTACGTACCTAGGTAGCGACATAAACAGCTTGAGAGGTGGCGCTTTGAGTGCGGGGCAAGAGCACCATAGCAACAACGACGATAGTATTGCTCGAGCAAGCTTCCATTTCTTTTGTATGACCATCGGAAGGACTGGTGTTTCCTTGGTGCCGTAAGCTGTACTTTAGACTAAGCTCAAATACAGTGTATCAAGGGTTCGATTGTATTTTTTTAATGTTTCCTTGTTGAGCTCTATCTTTAGTGGCAGGCCATGTTATCTCGCACCCTTCTCAGCCTCAGACTCTCTGCCCCATGACTACCTAGCGGCGAGACGACTTCTTATACAAGTGCATTGATAGTCGGAGCATACATTTTCAACCCTTTGATTAAGTACTTTTTCTACTTCAATGTGTTTATATCAAGGCTGTATTTGTATTCTCGGAATATCCAATTCCGATGTTGCATCAAAATTTCTTTCAACACTCTTCGTCTCGGCATCAATTTTGCCTGAACATTGTTAATCCGGCAGATACTCTTTGAATTTAAATTTCAATCCCCAAAAATGCATCCCCGCATCTATTTCCGAGTTTTTGATCTTGATTGAAATACTAATATCGTGCCGTGCTCAGCATGCTTGATTTTCGTCCAAGCGTCGTCTCCAGCTTTCAATGAAGATTCGTTTCTCGAAATGGCTCGTCCACCACATGGCCATCGAAGGCCACCCCGACCTCTCAAAGTCTTCCATGGAGTCTTCATTTTGCTTTCAATCTTGTTATTCTATCATTGGGCGACCTCTGATCACATCTTTAGTTTCGGTCATTCCTCCCATCAAGGATATTCAGGCCAAAATAATGTTTCGCGTGTAGCTATTGCAACACTTTTGCTGCCTCCGATAGGCACGTCTCTAGATCCCATCGAGCGAGATCGCTACTTTACAAGTGTACGACTGTTGAACTACCAGCTGCAACATTCTAAAAAGACTCGGTCTCCACATATACCGTTTCTTGTCCTAGTCCCACCTGATATACCACAGCATCAAAGGAACCAACTGCAATCCGAGGGTGCAACTATCGTGCCAGTACAGAGAGTGACAATCGGGTCAGACTGGTTGCAACCTATGGCAGAGAGATGGAAGGATGTGATGATCAAGCTCCGCCTTTTTGAGCTTGTTCAGTACGACCGAATTCTCTTCCTTGATGCCGACACCTTCATCCTCAAGTCTATGGACAAAATATTCTCCGACCATACATCATTTCCATCGCCAACCATGTCGAACAAGAGAGAGATGAAAGATGATGAGGCTCCGTTACCTGAAGAATATCTTTTAGCTACATTACCAGAGGTTTTGCATACTACACATCCATTCCCACCTCATCCATGGCCACGATTTAATGCTGGCTTCTTCATGATGCAGCCATCCCCCATACTTTTCAAATACTACCTCTCTCTACTCAACAAAGAAGGCAAATTCAAAAGCGATTACCCCGAGCAAAATCTCCTAAATTATGCCCATCGTGAATATGGCAACATGCCCTGGAAGCATTTGGACAGTAAATGGAATATCAATTTGCCGAATTGGAACGATGTGAGGGCGGGGGTGAGAAGTGTACATGCAAAGCTCTGGGATGAAGGGAATGATCTGCAAAGGACTGAGCCGCGGCTTATGAGGATGTGGGAGAGTGAGGTGAAGGATATGTTGAAATTTTATGAGAAAATGAGGACACAAAAATGAAAGAGAAAGTTTTTCGTAGCGAGTGGATGAACATTTAATTCAGTTTGGGATTTGATCAGCCTCGAAAGTCTGATACGGGTCATACAGATGCTATATTTGAGCTCGTTGCCTCCTAGCCTTCCAATCGTCAAAATTCAGGGGTACTTCAGGGGGTGGCAGAGAGGCTTCGGCACCTTGCATACACTAAATCCCGATATTCAAGCCACAACATGACAACATTCTGCGCTTATCCTTCTTCCTTCAACAAACCTCAGCCAGACGGTACATATATGCATTCTCATCTTCGCCCAGAGTATAGGAACAATGAATACACCGAATGGGAGGAGCAATTTTGGTGCCAGATACACGACGAGCAGCAAAGGGTAGAATGGAGGAGCGGAAACAGCTTGTCAACTCAACGAACTCTACTGAGCGTGTGCGGTCTCCTCGAAGTACGATCAATCCACGAGAACACATAAGAGTTCGATGACCTAACATGCGCTATTCGATGCGATCAGCGATAGAGAGTTCAACCCAAAATCGCGTTCACCTCTGCGAGAATATCTGCAGCGTGCGCCGCCTTGACGAACGCAGAGAGGGAATCGAATCTTGGATGAAGTTGAGGCCATGGTAGCCTACCTGCCAAGTTGCGAAGTTGCACCCGAATTCGATATTCGGAGCCCGATTTTATACATATGATGGATGTTGGGGGTTGTGGGCAACCTGGACGTGTTCCTACTGGATTACGAGCTTGCTCCGGAGAAAGAAGTCAGATCGAATATTCCTAGTTTCTATCGTACCAAATCTCGATCGTCCAAAGACTTTACATTTACCGGAAGCCCGGGCTTGGCTTTTGTCCTTCCTATCACTCAGTCCTGTTGCTTTACTGTCTACCGGTAGCTTGCAAGCTGCCCGGGAATGTCTCCTTCTCAGCCTCATCATTACATCATGCCTTGACTTCACCAGCTTTCATGGATTCACGTGTGTTAGAGTTTTGGAAAGCATCAGTCCTTTCTTGCATCAAAAGTTTTGATGCGACGAGATGTCGCTCCGTATTGGCTCCCTCTAGCTTAGTTGGTTTCATGCTTGAATTTATTGTCCTATCGCATGGCTTCCACCAAAGCTGTCTCCAAATGGAATGCCTCAAACTCCAAGGCAGTATGTACAGGCCCAGTGAGACGCAGCAAGATGCAGTAAGATGACAGCAAGAGCCAAGTGTTCTGGCATATTCCCTCCTTATGAGTGATTACTTTCAACATCAAGCCATAACAAGAGCTCTTTTTGATCTGCGGATGATAGGTGGTCTGCCACATCATCATGACATTTTACACGCAAATCCAGAAGAGATCCTCTGGGCCAAATCTACGTTAGAAACGACTTGAGGACCGAATTTTGTCTGTCTGATGGGATGAAAGGTCGGACCGGCCGCCTGCCCCCGAGATCGAGTTTGTTTGGCGTATCTCAAGTCTCCATAGCGACCTCGGTAACCCTTTCATTGCAGGTGGGTCAAAATAGGCATTGCCCAAGTTTTCGTGTATCCATTGTATTGGATTATTGTGCGTGATCGCTGCAAGGTTTCCGAGGCTTGATGGAAGTTCAAACCGAACACGAGAGTATGCTATCCTTACCTGATTTTTCGTGCTTTATCGGCCGATGTCTCTGATGATGCTCTCGTCTGATAATTTTGATCTTCCCAAGGTGATGTAATTTCATTATTTATGCTACGTTATTGAGATATCTCACCTGATAAATAGAGCTGATCAGAACGATTGCCCATCTCTTCTCATCACATCTTCATTGTCATTTCCAACTCTCCATTAAACATCAGCATCTTAAGCAATTCTAATATATTACTTTCCTCTTCAAGATGCTATCTTCACTTCTCCTGAGCCTCCTTTGCACAACTGCTCTTACAGCGCCAACGCCACAACCGATTCCTCAAGCTACGAATTCCACCGATATACAAATAGCAGGAGCAGCTCCAGAATCCGATGCAACAGCCATTGCAGATGGGCTTCTCGCCACGGTTGGCATGCTATCAGGCCTTGGACAGAGTATAGAAACTATCTCTGATAACCTTGGAACGACCGAAACCGCTCTCAGCACTCAATTGAACATTCAAGACACCCAGGTTGCTGCCAGCGGCTGCACGGCGATGACTCTTATCTTTGCACGAGGTACCACCGAGCCTGGCAATGTAGGATTATTGGCCGGACCGGCTTTCATCAAAGCCTTGGGGGCTATGATAGGGGCAAATGCGTTGTCGGTCGAAGGTGTTGACTACCCAGCCTCTGTTGCAGGCTTCTTAGTGGGAGGAGACCCACAAGGAAGTCAGACTATGTAGGTTTTTCTCATATTGAGAAAATGAATACGACTGACCACAGTACAGGGCGCTTATGGTTTCAAGTGCCTTAGTAAAGTGTCCGAATACAAAGCTGGTCATGTCTGGTTATTCTCAAGGCGCACAACTTGTGCATAATGCTGCCAAAATCTTGCCAGCTGCTACCATGGCCAAAGTCAGCTCAGTTCTTCTTTTCGGTGATCCAAGTGAGCGTATTCTCGATTCCAATTGGCCTCCGCTAACGAGTAATCTAGATGACGGACAAGCTGTGGCCAATGCTGCAGGTGGCAAGACGAAAGTGATCTGTCATGTGGGAGATAACATTTGTGATCATGGAGATCTAGTCCTGCTTCCTCATCTCACATACTCCAAAGACGCTGTGGAGGCAGCTACCTTTGTTGCAGCTCAAGCTAGTTTGGCTCTCGGGAATTAGGAAGTCCCAACGAAATGCGTCTTGGTGAGAGCGGACGATGAAACGAATATACGATTTCCTTTTGTAATGTTATTGTTCAGCGAGGAGTAAGAGCGTCCAGAGAGGAGTGTTTTAGCGTTTTTGATTTACACACGTTCCCCAGCGAGTGCAAGACTTTCCCTTCATGCTATATGTTTGTATTTAATCGCCTTCTACTACCTCGCACCCATCTTAGCACCAGCAAAACAAATTAATGGAAGCCTCTTATCTCATCCCTAGGTATGGTACGTGAACGCAGGGTTCCTGTATCCCAGCTTGTTGATCTCACTATCGCTCAACCCCGCGATTCTCCCGTTCCTATCGCCATTTGCTCTCTTCTTGTTCTCCCATTTTGTGTACCCTATGCCGATAATTGCCAACAAACATGCTACACATTGTGCTCCAATGTTGATGTAGTGGCCGCGGTAGAAATTTGGCTTATCTTTTTCAAGGTACGCCCAAGTAGCTACGATCGAGCCAGCGCTTCCGAGAGCAACGATATACCCACCGCTGACGGCACGAATTGATGGACCAGCAGCATTATTGAGTCCCCAAGCAAGAAGGATAGGACCTTGAGGGAATGCACCCGAGGAAGCGAAGAACCTTGGTTATGTCAGTCCTTGCTTCATCAATATTTCGGTGAATAATGGAGCAAACTTACACTGCCAGGTATTTCAGACTGTTACTCTTCACAGTGACCAACATTATATACCCGAGAGCGCTCAAAAATGTGCCACCAACAATAAAAATGCCTCTTCTCTTATACACATCGCTCATTCTTGCAATAAATATGGCCCACAAACAAGCACATACATATGGTGGCACAGAATAAAGCTGCGTTTTCAAAGCTGTCCATCCGAGATTAACCAGGATTGTTGGTAAGAACAGGGAGAAGGACTGGACTGTAACATTGATACTGAAGAATCCCAAGGCACAAATCAAGTTATTGATGTTGAAAATTGCTCTCTTGACATGCCACAACTCAGTGGGTTCAATAGCAGATTCCTTGTGTTCGCGATTGATACGCTCGAGGGCGATATAACGGTCTCGTGGTGTAAGGAATTTCGACTGGTCTGGGCGCGAGGGAAGGATCAACATCGCGATTCCGGAAACAAGGAGAGTGAATAATCCCTCAAAGAAAAATATGTTGCGCCATGTATGGATTTTGTGGCCTGGAGCACCCCAGGCTGGAATGGGCGAAAGGCCCGCAGCGAGAAGACCACCGAAAGCTCCAGCAAGAGATGCACCTGTGATGTAGATACCCATTCGGAAGAGGAGCTCGTTGCGACGATAGAAGCAAGAAAGGTAGTATGCGCTGGGAGAAGTCAGTAAAATGGCAATCAGGAGTGCAGGGTATTCGAGGGACTTACATGCCAGGCATCATTCCACCTTCAGCAACACCGAGGAAGAAACGGCATATGAAGAGACCTTGGTACGACTTCACGAATGCAGTACTCATAGAAACGATCCCAAACGCAATGACCAAGGCAGGAAGATAGTATCTGTTATTATGAGCACCGAGTAAAGACAACGGGTAAGAAGACTAACCGGCCACCAATCTTCTTCAACAAGATGTTGGAAGGGATCTCAACTGCAATGTAGGAAAAGTAGAAAATAGTCAAAGCCCAATTGAAGCGATATCCGATCAATTTGAGGTCTTTTGCCATTCCTTGAATGCGAGCATTGCTAGAACTACTGTTAGATCACGAATTTTGGAAATTGAGGATATATTTACCCTACATTAGCACTGTTACAATCATTAGCTATGAATCTCCATGAGTGTGATTGAGACTAACCGATCAATGAAACACAACAGATACAGCGCAAATACTGTGGGAACAATGCGAACATCTATCCTTCTTCTGATTCTTTTTTCGTCTTCTTCGGTCCATTCGATTGGTGAGTTGTCCTCGCTCGAGGATACCTTCTCCTCCAAACTGACTCGAGGAGCAACTTCCTTGCCTAGAGTATCCATGTTGGCGGTTTTCACTTTGCTCAATTGTCGACAAACTTATCGATGATAGCAGAGATCCGAACATGCAAAGAAATTCCAGAAACAGAGAAGGAATCATATGTAGATATGAAATATGCGCCGTATGCCGTGCCTCTTCCCGACTCTAGATCCAAACCCACACAACACGGAAATCCATAAGCGGATTCATTGATACAATATATCGGCAATTATAGTCGGCATTTTGATAGGGTACGACAGTCCGAAAGCTTCATGTTGGAGGCTGTATGATGGATGAAATGACTTTGCCATGGCCGTGGCTTGCAAGAGAACCAGTCAAAGAGTGTTGTATTGGAAGCACCCTGTCTGTATTGCCTTGGCTGTGCGGGGACACCATCGCGGCAAATATCCAGCATATGAAAAATGGTTGGGGTAAATGAGATGTCGTGAGCCGTAAAGGGAAACTTTGAGTTGGTTGAACTAAAAGATGACCGGTCAAGAGGAGTTTGTGTAACTATACAGATCGAATTGAGATTGTTCTTGAAATTGTGTAACATAAGTCTAGCAAAAGATACTGTTGGTCGTTGAAGTCGAATTAAGAGACTGAAGAAATGGTGGCTGTAAGCCCACCTGCGGGGGCGGGGTCTAAGAACTTGGCAGATGGCACACGTGGAGAAGTGGGGCTCGGTCAAACGAGAAAGAATTACGGAAGTCTCTCGGCTGTGGGGTTTTGGCAGAGCCGAACCTAGGTAAGTAATCACAAAGTTTGAGCTTGATATTGTTTAAGTTCAAGAATCTGATTGATAATGGCACTTTGAACTGACCCCATATACGCTTCGATCTCCTATAGAAGTAGGTGCAAAGCAAAGAAACTCGCATACAATCTCAGACAATCTTCTTGTAGAGGCATGGAATCAAGGCGACATCGAGGTGCACGTTGAAGAAGACTGATGATGAACAGTGTTATAGCGTTCTTTCCCTCCACAAGACTCCTGGTTATCACTCATTGCAAACATCATCAGAATCCAGCTATAATCGTCGGACAGTCTCTCTAAAGGAAGGTGATCTTGAATCATCCTATCCACATTTTCTTTATTCTCGCACTCTAGTTGCAATCATTTATCATTGAGGTTGCATGTAAGATAGATTCCCAAAAACAGCAAGCGAGTCAACTTAACAATCTCGAAGGCGAGCATACATCTACCTTTCTAGTTGAATGTCCTTCAGTTGAAGATATTTTAAACAGCTCAGCGATCTACGATGCCAATTTTATTTGTATGGTTTGTATCAGCACGAACAACTTCAATATGGCTGCTAAAATGCGGAAGTAAGCTTTCATTGAAAGGGTCTATTGACTTCCTCCTGCAGATAGGTTGAGCCCTACACTTGTTGACATCCCGCTTAGGAGCTTCGCTCTCAGCTGCAGCCATACAAGAGCTTATAGTGTAACTTTACACGACAAGATGAATTCTTATGTTCAGTCTGGAAAGTATTGTGGTACATTGTGGAGGCGACAGGCAATACTAACGCGAAGTGTATTAATGGGAGATGGCTGGGACATCTCTTGAGTAGGTCTATAAATTACTAAGTGTATGAATTGCCTTGAAAGACTTTAGAGAAGAAGACATTTTGATTTCAATAAACTCAAAGTGCCTCAAAAATTAACTATGCACACATAATAAAAGTCCCCCTTGGCATTTCGAACGAAAAAGGCATTTGAGGGACATTGCCAACCCTCCGTTCCCTAACATGAACATAATTCTAACTCTGGTTATCTCTAATCTTATTACTTGCAGATCTTGGCCTTGAAGAAACACTTCAATCCTTTTAAGGATGGCGGTCAATTAAGTACCATTTTCTCCGTTTTCCGTTCACCCTCCATCAAGTCTCTTAGAGGCGACTTACGTAATCAAACTCCACAGAGCAGTGGCAGGGCAATGGAGTAGTTATGTCGCGGTCGCGTCAACCTCTCCATCCTACCGACAGTTTCTTTTTGAACTGACCGCCGTGCAAAATCATGATGACAACAAATTTAAACGGATTCCCATCATCTGCCTTATTTGTTTCCTCTCAACAGGACGATTGTCGCCACACCTGGCTTTCGAGTGGTAACTTCAGTGTCTTGCAGAGGCACCCCTCACATCCATTTCTTATAGACTCGTCTCCATTCCAAACCTCATTACGATTGACATTTGAACCTTGATTGAGTGCCTTGCGAAGTATATAATTTTTTTTATTACCTCGGACCTCTGGCTAATCTGACGGGTGCAAACAGTTCTAAGATCTAAGCACATGGCTGCTCTTTTCGGCCCTCCTAGACGCGAACCTTCACTTCTACCCATTCTCAAGTCACAGATCGAAATTTAATTAATATGGCTTGCCGGATATATATCAATGGGCACACACACAAAAACGCGTGATTATCGAGCATGCACAGCGTTGAAAAGTCGCGGCAGGTACAGTGGGAAGTCACACCCCCAACCTACATGCAGATATATTTCATACCCCACACAATTATCGAATGTCTTACATGTATGGTTGTTCATGATCTGCGCAGATTTGCGTCAATCGGAAAGGAGGGGTGTTCATGCACCCCGCAATAATGAGGGATAAAATGCTGAGGCAATTCAGAGTACCCTTGCACGGCACTTCAGATTCTGGTCAATGATTGGTCTGAGGCTGGAAAATATATGACCAAGTCCCCCAGATAAAGTGCATATATCATCGAGGCTGCCGAGAGAGGCTGTACTATGCAAGCGTGCTGTCCAAGTGGCGCGCATGCTCATAGGCAAAACACATTCAATATGCGATTTTGAATTCATATCAAGTAGTTGGTCTCATTCGTCAATAGCACCAGCATATCGGAAACCGCTTCTCCAGCATCGGGATACGTCAAGGATGTAAACGATGCTCGGATCTCATGTTTCCATGCTTAATTTTCCCCTTGATCTCTTTCCAGAATCGACCGGGCACCTCGTCCACAAATGTGGAATTCAAACATTGAAGTTAAGTATCATTTGGAAAGCTTCAGTATTATGAGAGATACTCTATATGTTTCTCTCCTTTCATAAGTATGTTTCCTTCTAGTCATGCAAGTAATAGGCTGTTCGAAAGATCGTCTACCTTCCTAAAGTCATTCGTCAGGTAGTATAAGAACATTTGCCAAGAAAGATTGACATTTTCGGGGGTACCTGATGATTGATCCGGTGGCCGGCGAAACTGGCGGCGGGACTTCATTGTCCTTTCTTCCTCTTCTAGAAATTTATCTACTTCCATGGGTCACAAGGACCAATGTACTTCATATATCCGCAAATATCGGCCCTGGACCTCCTGATCCCGTTCAGGCACAGGAAAAGTTTACTCAGGAGGTCACCGCACTACCAGCTTCATCATGTATAAGAAGACTGCCCCTCAAGTCACTCCTCTTTCTTTCCGGCACCTCATCACCATCAGCATTTTCCAACTCCAGACATCAACATGAAGTATATCTTGGGCTTGGCTGCTTGTGCGGCTTTGGCCATTGCAGCTCCCACTGAGGTGGAGAAGCGTGCAGGAAAAGCAGCTTGTGCTTCTGCTGTCACCATTGCACCAGGGTCGAACCCCTTCAGCTCCCGTACTCTTCATGCCAACTCAGCATATGCTTCCGAAATTGCTACCGCTATAGAATCTATGACCGATGAGAGTCTCAAGACTAAGGCAGCCGCTGTTGCCAAGGTCGGCACCTTCTTGTGGATGTAAGTAGGACAACATGTTGTGCAACTCTACATATCTAATGATGCTACAAATAGTGATACCATTTCTCGAGTTCCATTAGTCGCCACTATGCTTGCAGAGACTCCCTGCACGGATATCTTGGGTCTCGTCGTCTACGATCTTCCAGGACGTGATTGTGCTGCCAAAGCCTCCAACGGAGAGTTGAAGAGTGGCGAGCTTGCCAAGTACAAGTCACAATACATTGACCGTAAGTTAATTGGTAGCCTTTGACAGCTAGGGAGTCTAACACGCACCTAGCAATTGTTGCTGCTATCAAGGCCGCTCCCAATGTCGCTGTTGCTCTCATCATCGAGCCAGATTCCCTTCCCAACTTGGTCACCAACGCCAACTTGACTACTTGCAAGGCTTCATCCTCCGATTACCAGAACGGTGTTGCATACGCTCTCAAGAACTTGAACCTTCCCAACGTCGCCATGTATATTGATGCTGGTCACGGTGGATGGCTCGGATGGGATGCCAATCTTCGTGCGTATTACCACGATGATCTATTCTGCTATTGCTAACATATTTCCAGAACCTGGTGCAGATATCCTCACAAAGACCTACAAGGCAGCTGGCTCCCCCAAGCAAGTCTTCGGTATCACCACCAACGTTGCTGGATGGAACGCCTTCTCAGCCTCCCCAGGAGAGTTCTCTGGTGCCTCAGACGCAAAGTACAACAAGTGCCAAGATGAGAAGCGATACATCAACGCCTTCTGCCCTCTTCTCAAGAAGGGAGGCATGCCCAACCATGCTATCGTCGATACTGGACGTAACGCCGTCCAAGGTCTCCGTCTCGAGTGGGGTGACTGGTGCAACGTCAACGGTGCCGGTTTCGGTGTTCGACCAACTGCCACCACTGGTGACCCTCTCGTCGATGCCTTTGTCTGGGTCAAGCCAGGAGGAGAGTCAGACGGTGTCAGCGACCCATCCGCTGATCGATACGATTCTTTCTGCGGACACGCAGATGCTTTCACTCCTTCCCCACAAGCTGGTCAATGGAACCAGGCCTACTTTGAGATGTTGCTCCAAAATGCCAAGCCAGCATTTTAAAAACTTACTCGCTCTCCTTACATGATGAAATGATGGAAAACGTAGTGTGCGAAGGTGGGAAAAGCAGGGGTACTTTCAAAAGTCGGTTGAAGGTCACTTATGATGTGAAGGATTCAGTGATGAGATTGATACTGCTCGGATTGTTTTGTATATAAGCTGTTCAGTTCAATGCACATAATTCACCAGATGAGCACCACTTTCGTCTTGCTCAGTTTGACACAAAAATAAGTGATAATCTCATATGTCGTTGACAGAGTCTGGTAGAGAGAGAGACAATCAGGATAAATGAAGAGCCGGAGCCTATGCCACGTTTTAGGCAGATTTAGGTTAGAATAAATGCGATAAATTTTGCGAAGGAAATGTGGGGAAGGCCATGCAGGCTGAATGTTTCTGGTACGGAGGCTGGATGTTGGGGCTAAGTATGAAACATCAAAATTTGAATTATAAAGTGCCAATTGCAGCAGCGCTTACCTCAAGAGACCAGTTCCAAAGACATAGCTTCGATGGGGCGAAATGATGTGGCATTATGGAGACAGTATCTATCAAATTGCGACAGCTACTATAGGCGTAGATGAAGTCCACATCAATTTTGACCTTTCAATTGTGCAGTAAGAAAAAGTGGTAACAACTCCCATCATGAACATAAAAATCCAGAATAAATCGCTAGAATTTAACACATAATTCATATCCAAACTCTTTTATGAGATAAATCAGAACCCATAGTCACCATCAAAATTTTGCCCATTTCAACTGCATTGCTACAGCAATTACAGGCAACACACTGACCAGTTCCCCTAGTCCGGCATACTGTGGTGGGATCCTGATGCCTTTTGGAAAGGCCCCAGCAGCCAGCAAGATAGCAAAAATGTTATAGATAAAGCTCCAAGCAAAATTAAAGACTACTCGTCGATGAAAGGCTTTCGATAAGTCGATTAGAGTGAGAATACCTACTAGGGAAGGACGCATAAGAATGACATCTGCGGCACCTCGAGCTATGTCTGTGCACTCGTTCATATGCATCCCGATACTAGCTTGGGCGAGAGCTATGGCGTCGTTGGTCCCGTCGCCACAGAAGAGCACGACACCTTTGTTGTTAGAATCGAGAAGAGATTTGATGTATGCTTGTTTTTGCCCCGGAAGACATTGTGAGCGAGTATTTTGATCAGAAATTCCTAACATGTGTGCAATTGAAGCTACGGCGGGGGCATTATCTCCGCTGATGATGGAGATGAATATCGAGCGCCCCTTAAGTGCGTTGACTGTTGTGATGGCATCTTGGCGGAGCTCATCACGAAGACCAAAGACGGCAATAAGACGCCCATGAACCGTGACACAAAACAGTGTGAGACCGAGAGTAAGTATTCGTCGTACTTGAGGAGCTTCTTGGATACCGAGCCAGTACGGGTTTCCAGCTCTGACTGGAACACCGTTCCACACAGCTTCAATGCCGCTGCCAGGGACGGTTGTTGATTTGTGCATATGCCCGGCGGTAACGCCTTTGTTCTTGAGGTAGCCTTCCATTGCTTGAGAAACTGGGTGCTTGCTATTGGCAGCCATGGCCATAATGATGCCTATCATTCCTGGTTCTAGAATCTCCTCTTCTATAACGGCAAGTTTTCCTTGCGTCAAAGTTCCAGTTTTGTCAAAAACAACATGGGATACCTTTCTACCAATTTCTATTGTCTGTGCCGACTTCAAGATAAGGCCATGTCGAGCCCCAACACCACCTGCGATAACAACAACCATTGGCACAGCCAGTCCAATCGCGCAGGGGCAAGATACGATAAGAGTTGCAACGCTGTAAGTGATTGCATTGACGATAGCAGAACCAGGACTGAGGTGTTTAACTTCTGTTCCGACAATACTCCACGCAAGGAATACCACACCTGAAATGCTAAGTATCACGATAACGAAGTGGCCAGCCACGCGGTCGGCAATTTCTTGTATCTTTGGTCTTGAAGCCTTTGCCTCATCTACCATAGTACTGATAATCTTGATGGTGTTTTCTGAGGGCAAACTGGTGAGCTTTACAACAAGTGTCCCGGATTGGTTAATTGACCCAGCCAAAACGGAATCACCTGGATTTTTTGTCACTAGGGTACTTTCCCCTGTTACCATTGACTCGTCAACCTCAGTGTGGCCCTCAACAATGATCCCATCCGTGGCGATAGTCGAGTGTGGCAGTACTTTGAACATATCGCCGTATTGTAGAAGTCTGACATCAATTTCGTGTTCCTTTAGAGTAGTGGAGTTGATGATTATCGTACTCTCAGTCTGAAGTGATTCCATCGAGATTGAGTTAATGGCTTGTTGACGTGAGACTTCTGCCGTAGTCCGACCAACCATGATCAAAGTGATCAGTAGGGTGCTTGTTTCGAAGAACTCATTAGTTGATAGGGCTTTTCCACTTAACGAGAAACCATAACAAATGACCGAGAAAACATAGGCAGTAGTCGTACTTAGGACAACAAGCATATCCATTTCAACCATTTTCGAAAAACGCAATGTTTTGTATGCCCTAACATAAAAGGGCCGACCCACCACGGCTTGCACAATTGTTGCAAGGACCAATGACAATGCACCGTAGAGTATTCGGTGTGGAGGAATATCTGCATAAGCCATGACAAGAACAGGAATGGTCAGAATCGTCGAGAAGATCGTCGTCCAGATATCTTTGTGTAATTGCTTCCTAGAGGAGAGAACCCGAGGCGCGAGAGAATAATGAGTAAGAGAGGACCTTTTGAAGCAGGGTTGACCCAGTAAATCCCTAGCACCAATTACATAGGGATTGTAGCGCACCCGGATGGTATTTTTGGGGGTGAAATTGATGCTCATGACCCCAGATGGTAGTGCATGGGGAATCGAAAAAGTAGAATCCACGACCAGATCCAGGATTTCTCCATTTCTTGCTATCCTTTCACACACGAAACCAGTCACTTTCTCTATGAGCTTAGCGATATTGCCTCCGTCATGTAGATCCGAGCTTCGAAGATCAAACTCTGCTTGTGAAAGTAAGAGGGAGGTCGAGATATTCGAGATTAGGGAAATTGATTCGAGCGATCTTTGCAGCTTTTTTTCGCAGCCCGTGCAAGTCATACCTTGAACATTTAAGAGAATATGCTCCAATGGGGTAGTCTGATTGACTGTACGGGGCACGACATCGATGGTGCAAGTTGCTGACCCTTCCAGAGTAGAGTGCCTTGCTGTGAAGTCCTTCGGGAGCAGATCTTTATTGTGAGCAGAAGCACTCCGCAATTTTCCAACACAGCACGTCCCTTCTGAGCAATGACTGATGGGAGGCCTTCGAAATGGCAATTGTTGTTGGTGGCTGTACTCTTCTTCATCGGTATCGTCGTTTCTGATCTTTTGTGGATTCCATTGCATGCACATGTACCGTGGAGGTCACCGGGGAGAGACTGGCTCCCGAGGCTTGACTTTCGACCACCCTTGACTTCTACATCCGATCCAGTCTCCTCCGAACAATGATGGGGTTCGTCACATAGAGTCATGTCGGAAGTCGTCATATGGACAGTCCTCGCAACTTGAACAGCGTATAAACAAGTGGAGGGAACACAACACTTAGAGCCTCTTGTGCTTTATCAAAAATGGGAATGTCGATAAATTTGAGTCTGAGAGGATCCACAGCTTCAAAACAGCACGAAAGGAGTAAATCAAGTTGCGATTGCAGGAAATTTGGAGAGAAAAGACTTTAAAAAGAGAGAGCGGAGCAAAGAAAATTGGGGAATTTCCCAAGCGAACGGAATGCGACATTGGCATCGCTCCATGACATATTCAAGATGCAACGATTCCCTTGTGTTCCCCGATAGAATTTGCAAAGAGACAATGGGTTTCAACAAGGACTTCTGTACTCAAGGGACTTAGATTGTCGAAGGGGTGTAACAATCGGTGAGACAGATCTCGTTGTGAAGCTTTCAAATGTTCCACTTGTACACCATAAAACATTTGTGACTCCCATTATTACAGAGTGTCTGTAAACTTATAAATCAAAAGTATCCATTTGGCAGAAGCGGGTAACAACTGTTGAATCAAGCCATTGGAAGTCGTGAATGTAAAAAGCGGGAATGTGCAGCCCAAAACACACAGATGCTCTGCGAGAAATGGCTTCATAATCGACTGTGTCAGCATAGCCAGTTAGACCATCCGCTTGATGAAATCTGTAGATGTTATATTGGTGGCTGATGATTGATGCCGTTGAGGTTGAGAGGAAACGATAGCGAGACAGACAACGTTGACAGAGGTGGCTTTTCATCGTTGATCTAGCCTCGTTTCAGCTGCAGCGAGGCTACAACGGGTAAGGCTGGAGCGACGCGAGCGCGAGGCTGTTATCTCCACGATTACGGTGGCCCGTAGAGAAACTTTGGTTGCATTCATACCGCGAAATTTACGTACACCTAGCCATGTCAACAGTGACCGCAAGGCCAACATTCTCTATTTTGCTTCTCGGATTTCCTACACACATTTCCTATATCTGTGACTTTCTTCTCCGAGTCTGCGATGGCGGACTTGAGTGTGCCAGAATCCCAAAATGAAAGGGTTCCAGATGAAGGGGAAAATCAGCAAGTCCCCTCCAATGCCAAAACTGGAAGTGGAGAAGGGAAACCACCAGACAAAACGATATCATGTGTATCATGCCGGAAAAGAAAGCTCAAGTGCGACAGAATTAAACCAAAGTGTGGAACATGCTCAAGGTTGCGACATGATTGCGAATATCCGGAAAGAAGGAGAAATTTGGGTTCGAAACGGCGCAACATGAAAGAACTAGAGGCAAGATTAGGTACAACTCTACAAATTTGCAGAATTCCTTTACTGAAAAATTACAGCTCAAGTCGAAACACAACTTGTTTCCGAGCAAAAGTCAACAAATCAGCAGCCCTCTGCTGCTGCTGACATCGATACTGATTGGGATGCCTTGGGAATGGATATGAACATTGACATGGGAAGTGGGGGCTTAATGGGCTCGGCATTCGATGTAGGGCAAGGAAGTTATGATTTCCAACCCTCCAGTACTGCTATTCCTGCGGACAACATTTTCCCTCAAGAATTGATTGAATTGGGGCTTCAAGAGCCGCTACCACCGCAAGAAATGATGGATGAATTGTGTGTACCGTATATACTTTACTTGCTATTTTGCTATCTAACTTATCCAGGCACCAAATATATTTTGATAAGTTTCATACGAACATACCAATGATGCACAAATACCGATATCTTGCATCACTAGACAGATCTCCCATGATGAGACCCCCAGTCTGTTTGCGATACGCTATGTGGACGATGGCTGCTTCTTTATCCGATAAATACACTTGTTACGAGGATCTTCTATATGAAAGGGCACGGAGATATATCCAGGCTGCGGAAATGAAGGTTAGTCCCTCAACACAGACCAGATTCTCGAAACTCATCCTATCAGGGATTTGGAGAAGCATTTGTTTCTGTATATCACGCACAGACATGGAGCTTGATAGCAACATACGAAGCCAAGAAGACTTACTTTTCACGCGCCTGGATGAGCACAGGTCGCACAGTCCGTTTGACTCAAATGTTGGGTCTCTATAGATTAGACTCCCCAGGCCTCGAAGTCAAGCAAATATTACCTCCTGCGAAAGACTGGATTGAGCTTGAGGAACGAAGAAGAACTTTCTGGGCGGCATTCTATGGTGATCGCTGGGCCAGTGCAGGAACTGGTTGGCCGATGTTGATTGATGAGAGTCAGGTTGGTTCGGCTATGCCAGTTGGTATCAAGTTTGCTGACGTCCGTCCAAGATCCTCACTAACCTTCCGGCCTCCGAAGAATCGTTTGAAAGCGGCTTAATAGAACCTACAGTTTCTCTAGCGGAAGCACTTACACCTGAAGGTGCTGGGAGCATATCGCCATTTGGGGGCGTGATTCTCTCTGCCACGCTTTTTGGTCACAATTTCCAGCATCTTCACAAAACTGGACCAGATGAGCGGCCTGATGATCTAGCCAATGGGGAGTTCTGGAAGCGCCATCGAAAAATGGATAACGTACTATCTAACACTTTCATGTTTTTACCTGATCAGCTCCGATTGCCCGGTGGACTACGGGACATGAACGTGGTGTTTTTGCACATGAATATCCATGCCTCTGTGATATGTCTCCATCAAGCAGCATGTTTGGCTGCCGAGAGAAATAATTGTGGCATTAATGCAATTCGACAAAGCCAAACGCGTAGCCTCATGGCTGCTGAAGAAATTGCCAACATAATGCGCTTGGTATGCCACGTTCATGCTTCAAAGGTAAGAAAGGACGCAGATTTACTGTATTTCAAGACTGATTATAACTAGATGAGCTCATGGGTAGGGTTTTGCCTCTACGTTGCTGCAGGTGTTTTCCTGAAAGATCAGAAGACTGCTCAACCACACCCTCAAAGCATGTCCAATCTTGAATTTCTCGTGGCAGCGATGCAGGCGATTGGAAATACGCATCATGTTACGAAACACTTTACAGCTCAATTGGAAATTGATATTAGTTCAGCCGGTATTCGCAATACTGTTGCTGGCATTACACCAAAGAAACATGGAGAGGTCCCGACTATACCCATGAACGGATTGCTTGTTGACCGTAATGGTCTACCGATGACAGTGGATGACCTACAAAATTTTGCACGAGCTTCAAACATTCATGAGACTGGTGGCATCAGAGAAGATCATTCTGACAAAAGTGGTAGCCAAATACCGCTTAATTCTTACATACAAGGCCACCTGAGTACTGGAAGTAGGTCAAACAGCTCTGGAGCTAGTCCTAGCGGGAATGCTGCATCCCCTCACACGTCGAATATCCTGTGGGCGTTCGGGCTCGGTGGTGGCGGTGGTGACAGTGACCCCACGAGGGCAAGCATCAATTCAGAATCTCCCTCTGTCGAGAATGGTCAAGCCCAAGGGCCTGGTAGTATGTTGTTAGCCACTTTATCAAGGAGCTGTGCTAAGACTATCGCAGATTCTAGCAATAAGGCAACCCCTTCTAGCGATTCCTCTAGCTCGAATACGATGCAATTTCCATATCGTCAAGCAGACACTACCACTCAATCACGGAATGATAGACCTCTTGTCGTGTGCCCGTGGGCCGACTCCTCAACTGGCTTGACTCCAGCTCCTGCAGAATGGAATGTTCCTGAGGAGTTTGATGACCTAGATACAATGCTAGGGCAAGATATGATGCCTTCAGAAGAACTACGCCCTTTCTTCCAAGTGGCAAGCGGAGTTTGGGATCCAAACGGCGTGAAAGACCGAAATAATTAGTCCAGAGGCCGCATGGACGACATTTGGATGCACTTCGTCACGCACTCATACTTATCTTGGTACATCCAATTTCCAACTGCCATTCTTCAGTAAAGATTGTGGGTGAGAGGCTTTGCACAATTGCCTGTATGATGAAATGCCTGGACCTGCACTCGTGGCCCTTGATAACTCGGGTCTGATTGTTGCTTTGCGATCATCAGAATACCTGTGATTTGCGCATAGGCCATGGTCACAGTCCGTTGAGTTCGACGAAACTGGTCCCGAGACCTTTTTTCTTTACGTCAATGTATCACGATCTGAATACGAGTTTTCTTTGTTGTCGGTGGCTTAGTTGTGATTTGGCGTCGTTGCGAATATACACTACTTGGGCGGGTACTTTAGGACGGGCAAAATATAGGTGATGTCTTCTGATGATGGGTTGTAATTTTACCAGCTCTGCGCCGGCGTATTCATTGGAAGAGGTCCTCCGTTGCTATATAGATGGTTTTGACGTCCAAGTAATGAGGTGCAATACCTTACGTTACAATATGGGGGAACTTGATGAGCTTGGAAGGCGTTTTATATGGCCCGAAATCTATACTCCACTTAGCCAATGCTATATGAACAATTCAGGTTCAATTTTGGAACGCTCTCTGGCGATAGCACAAATTCGTCCATCTTCCAGGTTGTTTCGGACATATCGTGGGGGTTCTTCTAGCGGGGTCAAAGTGACAGCTTTCGAAACGGCGAGTATTACGCACAGCAACGCCAATACCCTTCGACCCCTTGATTAACCAAATATTCCCGACGATGTTACCACTCACGAACACACACCAAGCAGACAGATGTTCCATTCGTCCCTCAGAGCATGGAACACGTCCAGCCTTATCTATCGGCATCTTCATCTGACAATCAGCTCATTGAGGTTCGTAAAGTTGATTGGCGGGTATGCTTGAGTGCATGCGGCCTGCAATAGCGAAGTGCAGCACACTTATCGTGCAGCGTTGCACGCAATACAGAATCGACAAGTCTCCGTGGGTTGTACCCCGCAGCTTACTGGACAATTCGCAAAAGGTGCAACAAAACGGGAGGATCCGATCGGGAGGCAATACCAGTCTCGACTTCCTTCACGACTCGCAACCAACAACCTCGACATGAATCCTTACACAGCCTGAATTGATCATTCAGTTTGCGCTCCTTCACAATCAAGATGCGCACTGCAATTGGTCATTGGCTTTCTCGGGTCAGTAGTGCAAATCGCATTCGGACATCCGAGCTGCTGGATTGTTGCCTGGCCGCAGTAATGGATTCGAGAGGTGTATCAGCCAGCTGGTAGGGCTGCACGGATATATTTGTTTGTCTGTATAGGTAAGCTTACGCACCCACCCTCGAGCTATCGAAAGGGGTGGTCGAAGGTGGGGGATAAGGAGCATATCATGCAGCCTTTCCCGCTGCCCAATCTCCAGCTGTCGCTGCTCGATATCGTCTCCACGATCGCCATTTCTGAGGAATTTGACGTCATTGAAGCTGTAGATATCTTGGTTTCTGCCATTCTTTTGATATCGGAACAGAGAATTACTTTCGTTAGCTTACGATAAGCTTATATACCCCGCTATACATCTCCTTCCCCGCCATGCCTCGCCAGCTCTACCCAGAGCAGCTGCGCTACACAGCCATCCTTTTCCGATTTGTCGCTCTCATTCTTGGAATCATTCTTCTTGTCTTTGCCATCATTGTTAGCGGACATGGCGTCACCCCTATCCCTACGTATGTGGGTGTTATTTGGTCATTACTACTCTGCAGCTTCGACCTCATATGCCTATGTACACGTCGCCGATTGCCACCAGGAGGATTGATGTGCCTTGATTTGATCGCATTGGGTTTTCTGATAGGTGGTGTCATCAATTTAACTGCGTGGAATTATGGTACCAAAAGCGAGCCGCAGCTTGCGCCTGCTGAGACATGGATACAGCTGGCTTTAGCGTGAGTTCTATCTTTGACAAATCCGTGAGCAGTAGCAGTACTGACATGGTATATGTAGACTAGTGCATCTTCTCTTGGTATTCCTAGGAGTTATCGATTGTTCTGTATATGCCAAAATGGCACGCGTTACGGAGGAAGAGGTGGTGTCTGTCCACTATTCGTCGCGTTCGACTGCCAGGTCGTCACGCAGGAGTAGGAGGTCTTGATATACTCAAACTCTGTCTACTGGAGGTTTGCGGTTCCGAATCAACCATGTGGCATGAAATTGGGGACTGTAGCCCATCACGACAATCTTCACTGTCCTTATCTACGCCAGGCAACGATGCTGAAACTCGTCACTTAAAGCGGCTAGCATAAATCCATGTTATATAGCTTCGAAGAGAGGGAGCGGAGGGAAAGCACCCCGAGGGTGTGAACTTGCCAAGATTTGGGGGAAGAGAGATGATGATCGGCGAGAGGAGGGTGTTTAGCAACCTGGAAGTCGTGGACATTTAGCAGTAAGGAGGCCGACATCGATCATATCTCAATTCATATGCGGAAGTAATTCCAGCAATTATGGCACGCAGACTAGTTGCGATACGACATCAAGGATTTGCGCGCCTCAGTGGAAATAGACAGCTGGCAGTGGCCGAGGAGTGATATTTTGTAGGTGAGGGATACACAGAGCTAGGCTTCGTAGAAATACGGGGTCGGATCCCAATGAATGCATGTACACGTATATCGACTTGCGAGTTATGGTTTGATACCCTGGAATTACTTTGTTTAGTGCGATTGGATCATGACATATTACAGCTATGATCGCGACTAGGCCGGTCGTTTATCACGACCATAATAGGTTATTGTTTGAGCAGCTTGCATTTAATTGATATTTTTCAAACACACAATTTTCTGCCTCCTAGATCGCGATATTCTCAGTCACGCCTTTTCACTGATTCGTCACCTCCTTGTCGTCTGTGATACATTCCATAATCCTCTTTATATCCTCCAAGAATTTCACTATCGCCTCGGTTTTATAATCCCTACCATTCCATTCACCAGAAAGGCAGATCTTGCTACGCCAACTACTCAATCTCACGATTCTATAGTTGGTTAGTGGCCGATATTTCCCACAAAGAGGGGGGACTTCAGAAAATCACTGACAAGTTCGGCCCATCTGTAGAAGCTGCGAAAACTACTTCCTCGACGTCGAATGCCTTTGGGCTTTGGGTCTGCGGATAAGAATGCGAAATGTAATTTTCTGTTATTCCGTCGCTGAGAAAGAGCTGTGAGGTATTAGCTGACGTGACGATAAGAGACAAAGAGCGGCTTACAGGATCAGCTCGCAATGATCGCTCTTGCTGTGGAGGCGCTAAATCAGTGTCAAGATTGTTTCTATCCTCCATTAGCAACTCCTCCTACCAAGTAAGGGGACACCATCTCACCTTGCAGCCATCCTCCCTACTTCCTCCAACACGAACACACTTTCCGGCATTACAATTTTCCTCTCCCTAAGCAACCCGTACTGTTTTCTAGCCATCTCACATATTACGCTCAGCTTCTCTCTTACCAGCTCTCTCTCCGTCGAGGTATCAATTTCCAGACCTCTCAGCTCAGGGAATTTTATTGGCGCAAACGATTGGCAGATAGGAATATATTGCTTATTGGCATCAGGGTCATCAAGGTATCGACGACCATTTAGCCAACATACTGTGTCGATAGGCTGTACTTCGGAAAGTGGAGGGAGGGGCGAGTGAAGGAGGGTTGTCAGGATTAGAGAGGCGTGGGTGAGATGTGTGATGTTCGTTCCGGGTTCGAGGGAAAGTTTGATGGCTTTCATTAGAAGGAGACTCTCGGTATCTGTGAACATGATTGAATGGTGATTTTGGTGTTCCGAACCCTTGGGATGGAGAAGGGGGAGTCCAAAATGTGGATTCTGGGAAGTGGTCAATCAGCTGTTTACGGGATCAATGGAGGAGGCTACTTTTGTGGCGTGCAAGATATTGTGGTTCTGAGATGCTGCGTGCTGATACTCCAGACCAGAAGTTATCTGCTCAGAGTTCATGAGAGAAATCCAAGGGCGGGGAAGATTCTTTAAACTTTTGTTCCAGTCGAGAATTTGGTCTTTCGAGTCAGCTGGGGCAGTCATGGTGGTGGCAAGGAGAGACAAGTATTTGGAGAGGAGAATGCGGCATCCTATTCCATCTGTGATTTGGTGGTCGGCATTGAGTATTAGGTCAACCCTCCTGACCAAATTATCATTGTCTACGACTGTATCGAGTAGCAGCCATGCGGGTTCCCTCTCCTTATCTGCTTGATGCTGAACTAAAGTTGCTCTCAATACTTTGAATACGTTGTCTCCTTGTACATTTTCAAATATCAATGTCTTCTCACACCATTGACTTGCTTCAGCACTGTCCGTCGGCGCTCGAGCGTGTAAAGACACATGCCCCTCATTGCCAATCTCGGCGACAACCCCAATTTGAGGGTTTTCAAATCGGAGACGGATCCAAGACTTTTTGGCGACATCTGAAAACTCTGCTTGTCTGATATTTGTACTGATACTTAGAGAGGCGTACACGTAAAGCTGGCAGTATTCTTGAGGCTTGGATGCCCACACAGTCTCGCCTGCTAAAGCAGGGCGTTGCCATTCCCGATCCTTGACTGATGACGTCCATCGATAATAGTTGGGTTCAATTGAAGGAACTGTGATAATCTTGAAAGGAGATGGGACCGTTTCCTTAGAATGAGACGGAAACATATCTGTTGTCGTTTGACACCCTAGATCAGAATCTGCAATACGGAGATTCATGTGTCAAATATTGAATTTTGCTGAAAGATCGTATACTTGTATAAATATAAATAATACGATTTAACGACACTATCAGAGCACGTAAGTGAGAAAATCGAGAATTGGAGCGGTGGATCATAGAGTTTATGGTTACGCTTGATTTGGCTATCACCACCAAAAACGAAGCTCCTCACTCTTGAATTACTTACGAAAGAATTAGGTGTGATAGACTGGAAAATGAATTTAATAACAACAGAATTTAGGACAATTTCAATACGCCGAGAACCCTCAAAAAATTTTGAGGGCTTCGTCATTCGTGTCAAATTATTCTAAGAATAATTATAGTGATAGGTCACATAGAGGTCTTATACAATAAGTAAGTTTTTGGTAAGTCAAAATAATGACTCATAGTCACTCATTCCATGCTCCAGCTCATTATATAGACATAGTATCATTTGATACCTGAGCGTATCTAACAATATTACTTGAAAGGGCTAACGACATGATATACAGGCTAGGAGTTGGCAGAAACGTATTTCATCCCTAGTCTTAGGCAAAAGGGGAGGTAGCTTAAGAGGGGTGTCACGTGATATAGAAAAAGGAAAAGCATAGGAATAACGGACATGAAGGCAATAAAAGCAAATGCTTGATGTGAAGATTCAACATTCAAGATTCATCCAAAAAACCAAAATCCAAGTTTATTATTTCTAGATATCGCAAGTAATTGCTGAAATTCCTCCAAGTCAATAAGACAATGTCTGTGGCTGAACGCCGAAAGTCCTAAACGAATACCGAGTGGCTGGTGAGGCGGTGCACATCATATCAAACGCGTCTTGAAGGTGCCTGAAAACATACGAAACGTGTGATCATAGCATGCTGACATATCCCAAGAAGCTGGAATCCATCATCAAAGATTACTTATCGTCTCCAGTACGAATCATCTTTGCATTGTAACGCCTGGTCTCGTCGCCTATGGTCTAGTCTCAAGGAGTACCGCGATATTCAGCTCATTTTTCCTGTGGTGCTGAGCAGGAAGACCAAACGATAATGGCAGAAGAGGTACGGCGCCGTGCGGCTTGTGACCGGTGTCATGCTCAAAAGATCCGTTGTCCACGGCGAGTGGGTGAGGCTGCATGCGACCGTTGCTTGAAGGCTAGAACCTCCTGTGTCTTCAGTCCCTTTCGCCAAAAGAAGCCAACAGCTCCGAGCTCGGATACGTCAACCCCTAATTCTCAGACTTTGGTCAATTGCAATATACCTACGAATGAAAATGGCCCAACAGGCCTCATCGCTCGCAAGAGGAAGAGAGTAGCGGCTGCAGTCGAACAAAGTCGTAAGATCTGTCTATCGAAATTGTGTTCACGTTTCGCGATGCTAATGAGGGTCTCAGTTGCAAACGATGCAATACTTTCAGACTTCAACATAGAGGCTTTCGACAATGCTGAAATAGCTTTCAACACATTTATGAATGAAGGGTTCCTCCCCGATACTTATTTGAATGACTTCAGTCTGGATATCCCAGAGTCATGTGCTCTACCAAGTTTCAATGAGCCGATGCTATCTCTTGACAACCATGCGCCTGATGCCAATAATGCTTTTCAGCAAAGAAGAGAATCGAATCTCTCTAGGTCTTTTGAGTGTACTTCTGATCTTGTCACCGGTGGGGATGCATCGCAACGTCGAAGTACGCCACAATCACCTGGTCTTTCACCAACAATGTGGGGTTCAGAAATGCCCAAGCCAGACTCCCTGGCTGAGTGTGTTCAGAAACTGTCAACACTAAGTGTCGGCTTGTTTGAGCACAGTAGAACCATTCCTCCATTATCCATACACGATCCTGATTCAGAGGGTAATCTGATGGGATCCAAGCACCTTCCGAGGTACAATTTAGACGATACCTTTCGACTGACCCAAGATCTTGTGGACATATATCCTTCCTTACTCAACACATTGCTGAGCACTTCTTCCTCACAAACCTCATCTCCAAACGGCAATACGTCAAATGTCTATCCACGAGAGAGCACAAATTTCACAGCAGCTCGGACTTCGTACATGTGTGCTGAAAAGTCGAAACCGCTCGATCTTCCCTCGATACTGCTCCTTTTATCTTGCCACCTCCGGCTGATAAGCATTTATGAATCGCTGATGGAGCATATGCATATTTGCATCGCACAACGAGGAAAACCGCTTACGCCTGAACAATACGGAATGGAAGGTCAGCCAATAATGAAGATAGGAAACTATGTGCCGCCCCCCTCCACTGCCGTACCGATGCAGATGCTTTTGTTCATTCAATTCGCTTCTCAGCTATCCAACTATGCTTCGGATTTGGCATCAGAGATTCAAACTCCTGCAGCATCGCCGTCAAATACTACCTCGAATGGTGACAAAATTGATTGTACTCGTCTCCTGACACAAGCGACGGCAGAAAACGTCAAGGATAGAGCGCAGGCAATGGCAGACAAATTGATTGAATTCCGCCAGGCAATGGCCAAGATTGATTACCGGCTTTGTTGAAGCATCATCGCATACGTCTCGTCGATCAAGTTCTGGTGTCCGAGCATGAGCGATAAGTGGCATCTGATAAGGTCCAGTATATTGATTCCTCGATAATTGACGTGGAGAGTTATGCACCTCATTGTTCGACCACATGCCATAGATAGATGTCTGCTGATACATTTTGACGTCGGAAGCTCCTCCTGTCCAGATTGGCAAATTGGAATCGCTTAGACAATACTGTCAGGCTGTGTGTTTTTGGGGTGGTTTGCTCAAGTCGAATGCATAATCACGATCCCCAACTTTCTTGTCCAGGTTAAACTACCTCGAACTGGATGAGAATAGAAGTGTCAAAATCCACACCCCTTCAGGAAAACGGCCAAGGAGGCAGCTTGAACAGTGTCAGCTTCTAGCAAGAGATTTGAGGACAGGGGAACAAAGTTTCTTAGCTCCATGACCATGTCAGGCAAAGGCTAAATTGTTTGGCATCAAGAGGCGACCAGTTCCTATTGGCCATCTTCAAGCGATGCGGCTCATACAAATCATTACTGTGAATATGGAATTAGCCAGCTACGCGTCTCTCTTCAATTTTTCGCCTCCTATAGAACTGTTCAATTACAGGACCTCATCCGTGCTTGGAGCTGTTTGATGGGTCCTGGGAAACTTGGGAGAATTCCGTTGGTCCGATATACCCTAATCGGAAAGATATCAGGCCGTCTAGGTATGCAAATCCAAACAACATATCCCATGCCTCATGGCTGTGGTCTAACTGCCATCCGATAGTTTGTGTCATAGTAAGAAACAAGGGAGGAATGACTGCAAGATGGAGATTAGTGGACGATGTTAAGTTACCTGCCAGCGAGTGTCTCGACGTCAGATCAATGCTCTGGACGGATGGCCATCAGGTCTCTTGTTACAGAAAGTAGAGGTGGTTGCGAGCAAAATGTCGAACTTTCTTTCGGGCACTATTGTTTGCCGGTGAGCGAAGGATGCATAGAATAGCTACGCTATTGGGATCTCATCTACTATCGTGAATCAGAAAGTCGGTGGTGCCTGCTGTTTCGTTTGCAGATAATCATAATCTAGAAGCATTCCCTCTCCAATTCTCAAGCCATCGATCGACCGGAGAATAATGCGAGATGAGATTTCGTCATCCTAGATGATGATCCGGCCGTTTCCTGCCCAAATTGAGGCACCAAGTATCACCATGTCATGCCCGGGGGGCTCAATTAGAGTTCCTTGACCATGCACGTAATTCATCCTTTTATACACATCCGTCAAGGTGATGAAACAATGGTTGCCTTTGTTCCCCCGCTGATTATTCGATAGCATTGGACGTATGAAAATTGACTTGCCGACCAAAATACTGCGGGTCAGATCCGTGCCAAATATCTACACTTTCAACATGCCTTTCTGTTTTTATACAGCTTTGTGCAGGCATACGATGCTCTTGGCCTAATGCATTGGGACCAGCAATTTTTATCTGTAAAGCTTCAATCGAAAATCGGACTGTCAATTGGATGGGGAAACACTGGTGATGGCCTTGCTACCCTTTCTGCAGGCATGCCCTGTAAAGGATGAGTCCGGGCTGCGGGGAAACCGGCAGTTGAAATCTATAACGGTCGCGACATAACGTCTTAGGAAGGCGAAGCATTTCCGCACTGTGCCTGTGTCTTCCCATCGTGGCTTGCGAGATTATTCCTAAGATCGACAGTACCCACAGCGGGTCTACCCTCATGGAAGTACGGCTGGCTTCCTGGTCGCCTGCACACGTGCGAAGATATAGCTTTCCCGGCCTTTCTTTGACTGGGCAGCGTCATCTAAACGCCCCTCTACATTGGCAAAGCTTGTTCGGAAACTTTGTTTCTCTTGTGGATCGGCAAATTGAGCCTAAAGGTGGAAGTGCTAGCCTCAATGACTCGATGTATCCATCTGTGCACTCTATACTACAACCTGCTTTGCTCCTTTTCCCCTCGCGCCGACAGACAAATTCCATCAGAAACAAAGAAAACCCAAGTGAATTCCGAGTTACCACCGATAGACACCTGTCAGATGCTCTTCAGACGTCCGAAATTAGGATATGATGCCATAATAGCTCGCCTGGAAAGATCTTTGAATGACATATGCCCGACGATAGTTACTTTTCAGCTGGCAGGTAACTTAAGCTCAAAGTCAACTCAAGATAGGGGATTAAGTGGATATTGCTAGCTAGATCAAGCTATCTTCCTGATGATCAAAAGCTTGTAGAGATGAGTTGGGGAGAATATCATGGCTTAGTGGGCCAGAGACTTTGAAGTACAAAAGGAGCCAGACTTCTCCTCTTTTCCAGCTCTCCAGCAACTTCACTGCTCTTTCATCAACACCTTCCTTGCTTCTTCTTCTTACCGCTCCTACTTCTCACAATCATCATTCTTCACTGAGTTTTATCTCTGTGCAATGGCCCCTCCAACTCACCATATCAGCACTCTGCTCCTGGCACTCTCAAGCTTCAATGGCCTGATCTTTGGCGCACCCACAGGTTCTGCTGCTCCAGCACCCACAGATCTACTTGGATATAATCCTTCAAATACTGTCATCAATGCAGACCCATCAGCTATCTCCTTTGGACTCGCTGCCGGTCAAACCGATGAAGCCGTAATTGGTGCTTCTCTTGACTTCACCAATGTTGACCACCCTCAACCCATTCGTGGCTCTAAGGGTGGAACTGACCCAGGACCAAGAACGGAGGGTTATGATAAGTTGAACCCTAACAAGCTGGCGCCACCTGGAACTGACCAGTAAGCACTCTATTCCTGTACGTCTCTTCTACGTCACAGAGGTCTCAAATATATACACTTGTTATTTTGAAGCACTTGTCTTTTTTTCAGCTCATGCGTCTAACCTAAGAGCGATACTGACCGATGTAGTGGGAGTGTTTCCAATGCTCAATGGCCTATGGGACTCTCCCATGCCAAACTTGGATTAGGGAGAGCCGGTTGGTCCAGACAGCAAAATGTGGATAACATCCCTGTCGCAACCGAAATGGCAGGTGTTGATATGAGATTGGAAGAGGGAGGGTATAGAGAGCTTCATTGGCACACAGCTGCTGAGTGGAGTTACGTGCTCAATGGAAGCGTGAGAATTGAGGCTGTGAACGAAGACGGGCAGACCTTTGTGGATGACTTGAGTGCTGGTGATGTGTGGTTCTTCCCTGCGTAAGTGCTATCAGATATGCGTTCCGATATTGGATGCTGACTTAGACTAGTGGGGTACCACACTCCCTCCAAGGCTTAAAAGGAGGTGTTGAATTCCTTCTTGTCTTCGACGATGGAGCATTTTCAGAGGACAGCACTTTCCTTGCATCGGAGGTGTTCGCTCGCAATCCGGTGAGCCCGATTGAGTTGAGTCTTCGTGACATCGACTAATTCTCATAGAAATCTGTTCTCTCAAAGAACTTCAATGGTCTTCCTCTATCAGCATGGGACAACATTCCCCCAGGGGAATTATTCATATTTCCAGGAACACCAGCACCGACCGATATCGCCCAGCAGAATGTTGTCGGCTCAGCAGGGCTTTTGCCAGTCCAGCAGTCATACAGTTATCACGCCTCCAAAGCAGCTGCGAATGTCAACACGGCTGGCGGAAGTGTAAAGATCATAGACCCGAAAGTATTCCCAGTGGCAAGCATGTTTTCAGCGGCGGTTGTGACTATTAAGCCGGGTGCGATCAGAGAAATCCATTGGCATACAACCAGTGATGAATGGAATTTCTTCATCAGTGGAGACGCCAGAATTGGAATTTATGTATGTCCCAGGACTTTCTCTCCTCCTTAGTGAAGTTTACGCGACTAACATCCATTTCCAGGCTGCAGAAGGCAACGCAAGAACCTTCGATTACCATGCAGGAGATGCTGGATACATTCCTAAGGCCATGACACATTATGTCGAGAACGTAGGAACGGACGATGTTGTGTTCATTGAGGTGTTGCAAGCTGAGCGCTTTTCTGGTATGTTTCTTGGATTGGTGAAGGAGTACATGATCTTGATACTAACATCCAATAGATATCTCTGTCGGGCAATGGCTTGGTCTTACCCCGCCCCAGATTGTGATCGATACCCTCAACTTGACAAACCAGACTGTGTCGCAGTTCAAGAAGGAGAAGCAGTATATTGTTGCAGGGGCTGCGTAGTTGAGTTGGCGTTGTTGGGTGCTACTTGGCATGCCAAGTGTAGTTCCTCTTTCATGTGTATATATTCGTTTCTCAAAGTGTGTCTCGACGATTGTTGAATGAATTTTGACAATACTTCTACCATTTCGCAGTGCACTCCCCCTCTGCTGGTATATCCATTTTAGCCATTTGAGTCAACAAGTTTGTCGTACAGGGTTATCTTTATTCAACTCTGCACAATTCATTGTGAATGTTAGTCAAGTACTTAAGATTATTTACAATCCCGCAAAGACACCCAGTCCTAAAGACCATAGCAGCATCACGCTCCTCCATTGATGCAACACTCTCAACGCCTCTGCACCAGAGGCCCTATAAATGTCAGAATCAACATCGAGGATTTACTCTTGCAGAGTTAACTCACTTTGTCTCCGTCGTAGCTGGGCTTCCTGACCCAGTGGCTGTTGCTGCCCCAGTACTTGTTCCTGTGCTCGTCCCAGTCGCGCCCGGAGCGGAAGAATTATAAGTGTTACTCGCATAAGGTGTCCAGCATGTAAACCCGACGCCTACATCATATTTCTTCGGCGTGAACGAGAGAGTTGACAAATTTTTACCTAGGGCTACGCAATCGAGTTTTCCAATCGATTTGACAATGAGATAGCCAACTGTTTTGAGAGACGGGAGAGAGATCCTACAATGTGTTAGTAGGTTCGAGTAACTAGAAGGGTAGAGAGAGGGGCAATACGAGTCGAAACTGCCATCCAAAAGGATACCACCAGATACGTTTCTCAGTGATGGCAAATCCACAGTTCTGAGTTTTGGGTTCCCGATGAAGACAAGGTCTTTGGGGACCTCCTCTAGTTTGCTGTATAAAATTCAGCATGGATACAGTTTTCTCACGAAGCAATCCTGCTTAAACAGTATGAGAAATTAGGGGAATGGGAAACGGTGCTAGGCACGTGACTTAACTTCTCCGTTCAAACATGGAAAAATGAAAAAGGAACTAAACTTACGGAAGTTTGATGCTGCTCAGATTCTGAATATAGCCGAAGAGCATACTACCAATAGTCAAGTTTTGCAGATCAGGCATATCTACAGTCGTGACTCCATCATCAATCCAAGAACTCCCCTTCAGCTTCGGTCCCAAATATCCCGCGCTAAATTGCCCTATTGATTTCAAGCCAGGCAATTCAAAAGGACCGGTGAAATTGTGGTCGATGAAAAACATGAAAGGTAGTGAAGGACATGTCTTGTAGAAGTCTATATCAGTACTATTGGTGATTGTCACGATATCCTCTGTGCAGGAATAGGGAGAGGGTGTTATTGCCTTGGCGAAGGCGACAAGTAGAAACGTGAGAAGGATTGAGACGAGCATTGGGAAAGGGATCTTTCAAGTATCTGTATCGATGATGTGCAAGAATCAAAAATTGCAAAAAGGAATGTGGCGCGCCATAAGGATATAAATTCAACGCCTGGTTCAATTTCAACGAGTGACTCTTGTCACCCTGGAGCAGTCATCTCGGTACCGGTTAAAGCCCCCTTTACGAGCTTTCCGGGTATAGCGGCAGATACAATTTCTCGTTTGCACTCTGAGAAACGCGGCACAGCAGATTAGCGTTCTTCTCGAAGGGTCGCGGATTGAACGATCTTGTGGGAGATCTAGATTGATATCTATCTTTGGAAACCTCTCTGAATGCTTGGCAATGCTGTTTGAAATTTATTGCTGCACTCTTGACATACTTTGAATTTTTCATCTCTGAAGGGACTTCGGGATCATGAAAAGCGGAGATGACAGCTTAATTAGGAAGGCGATTCTGGCAACTTTTGTGGTTGAGTCACGTGATATGCGAGAAAAAGCACATGACTGGGTTTCGAAAGCGTTGTTATTCGTAGCTTGTAGAGGGAAGAAAATTATAAAGAGAGCAGGGTGACCTGAATTTTGCGAGATATGACTCCACCCAAATTTCAAAGCAACGTTCACGATTTTTGGGAATAGATCTATGGTATTTAATGTGCATACATTAGGTGTGACACTGCTACCTCATGAGCTAAAATTCCATTTTCATTGATAAGCTAAGAATAAACATATCCAGTGCCGCCGCCACGAGCACTGCTCTCAGAATATCCACCAGGCTGGTGAGAAAAGCGCACCGTAGAACCGGAGATCTGCATTGGATTGCCGTACGATGGTGTGGTGCCGTACTTAATGTAAAGGCTGGCTTGAAGCTGCATATTGCGTAGAAATTGGAAGTTGAACACGATTTACATATTTTTGTAAGGGTAAAGTAGAGGCTCGTGCCTGGAGTTCTATATGCAACGAAAGAGGAGGCCTGACTCAGATTGTCATATTGTTCGAGATCTGAGTATCAAATGGGGTACGTAGATTAAACCAGGTTTTGGAACTCTAATGGGGAGTCGAACGGACAATGGATGAATATTCGCTGCGTGACCTGCCCAGTCGATGATAATCTTGACTCAAGAACCTGAGAAAATAGTGAGAAAATTTGAAACCATCCATGTAAGTCAGGAACCATACATTATCAGTCTTTCTCGCAACTTTTGTTGAGCGGGATTGACTAGCGACTGAAGCCTATAGGATGATATTAGCTTGACTTTGTGCTCCAGATTTTTTGAAAAATTAATTTAGTCAATAAAATATCTCAAGATGAATAGACAGATGACCCACCAAAACTTTGTGGAACCTGGTTTTCATTCTCTGGGTACGGGCGATGGGTCAGCTCAGTATAGAATTTTCGCACCTGCTTGAGTGTGACGTGTTTGCCGTTTAAATACAGAAGTCCATTCCTAATCTTGAAGATAGAGCTTGACTCCAATCCAAGGATTGCATCCCTATCAAACAACTTTTGCGCCATTTCCAGGGATGACAACTCATGGGGGGTTTCTCCTGCATCTCCTCCCATGGCAACAAAGGTAGGCCCAGCAAGGTCACTTGGACGCAAAGTCTCTGGCTTTATATGAATGAATACCTTTGGGAAGTCTTTATCGGACATGTAGTATGGTCCAATTCGTTTTTTAATGGGTTGTGGGAACACATACACACCACCTTTTCCTTCGGCCAGAAGTTCATCAGAGATCACATGGTTACCTCCGTCACAGATGTATCCGTCGTCGATTCTTCGCCAGGTGAAGCCCATCGGACATGAGCCTGCCTTCTGGATCATCTTCTGGGCCCAGTTCTCTTGTTTGACTTGATCTTCTGGTGGCAGCTGTGAGTAGTGCAATTGCTTGGTTGCCATATCCTTTTCTTGTTCTGGAATCATACTCTTCAGCGTTGTTAGAGTTGATGGAGCGATTGAGGGGATCACCGTCCTCGCAAAATTGGATTTTCCATTAGCTGGCTTCTTGGTTGATTCGTGCCTTTGGCTGGGCATTTGACTAGGCTTTGCCTTAGATGGGGCTTTGTTCGGTGGAATATATGATGGTTGATAACTTGGTTTCTCAGGAGAGAGTTCTGTTGTCTCACAAGCTTTTGCTGAAAGTCTTGGGCGAGAAGATGAGTGAGGTCTGGAAACGTCGCGGAGTGAGCTTGGATTGCTGGTAATATCCACTTTGGAAAGCACACGCGAAGAACTCGGCTTTGTCGTGATATCCATTTTTGACATTTCCTTCATGGAGCTAGATTTGCTCGTTATATCCATATTGGATAATTTCCGAGCAGAAATAGGATTGAGAGTATTTTTCTCTCTCTTCAAAGATGAGCTCTTGTCCTTCCTTTCCTTTTCATCTTTCAAAGACATCCTTTTCATATCATCATACCATTTGTTAGGATCAGACTCCGTTCCGGATGAACTTGGAAGGGTCATCTTGGAGAGCGGAGATGGGGCAAGTTTCGCCATTTTTCTCTTGTCCTCGTCGCAGGATGGAGATGTTCCGGGCGAAGAAGACTTATTTCTATTGCGGGAAGAAGAAGAAGAAAACATCTTGCATGCAAGCTAAAGGATGTGTGGAAGAGAAAAAGGTGGTAGCCAAGCAGGCAAAGTGATATGCGAGTGTGTTGAATGTAGCTGTTGATGAGAAAGAAATGTGCCGCCGAGCAGTAGAGCTGGTTGTTTTTATAGATACGAAATACCTGAAGGTTGATAAAGGTGAGCGATTCATCTGCAATTGAATCATTGGATCGTGACTGCCGGAATGAATGGACGAAATTGATTGGGCTGCTACTTACTCTGATACTGAACTTAGGAACGTCTGAATCATTGTACATTTTGATCATCCGGTGCGTGATACGGGTAACTTGCGGCGACATTCATAGACTCCTTTCCAGAAGACACTACAAAATCAGTTATTTCTATCAATATTGCGTGCCGTCACATATGGGTCCAGCAGTAATTCAACCTGATTTTCTTTGACATATTATTAACATTTGGTACTGGATGTGTCAATGCAGCACACATTGATCGGCCCCACACGGAATCGATCAAGGTCGACGCAAATCGAGGGCTCTCAAAAGACAATCTAGAACTATTTTTCTATAAGCTTATGCTCACGCATTCTGAGAAGCGACTCACTGTGACTCGTTGATCTAAATCATACAACCCTCCAACAGACAGCTGCGGAATCTGCTTGTACTGATCCTTCAAGACTTGGCGCGTACTTTGCAATACCTAGATGACTGTGAATGGCAATCAAAGAGAGAATGGGTGGTAATACGCACTTGAATATAACTCTGATCTGGGCTCTCTTTCATTGTTTTTATGAATCCATAGGACATTGCACCTGCTATTGTCAGCCTTGCTACCAAACACTTCTGAGTTGACATACCTGTCGCTGCTCCAGCGATACTAGTGTCAGCTGATGTCTGATCATCAGCACAGCCACTGAACATCCACACGTCCTTCCCTTCTCCCTTCCAGTCTTCTATGAATTTTTCTTCACCCAGACCATCCTCATTCAGCTCACCAGCAGGGCGATGATGCAGACTTGCAAAGAAGCTCCTTGCACCGCCGATCAGAGCTTTTGCATCTTGAATCTTAGCAGCAGAGAATCCTCCCTGCACAAGATTATAAGCAGCAGTTGCAAGTGAAATTCCTTGCTTCACATTGTCAATGAGATTAACCTCACCAGCTGAGTCTGGTCGGTACACGTAGGGCAACTCCACGGCTGATCCACTATGGCAACAGTCGAACAGAATTGTGAGTCGAGCATTGGGAATCATCGGAGACACAAGAGCTTTGTGCAACTGCGCTTGTTAGCTTGTGTATTGGTTGATAAAATTCATGCATACGGTATCGCTATCTATCTGCCCACCAGTCTCGAAGTCAACAGGGCATATTGTGTCGTCAAAGCTACAATGTTTCAGTATATATACCTTGAGAAGATTGCATATTAACACACCCTGACTCACGATCTCCATCCGGATCCTTGACCTGGCCTTGAGAGAAGTAAGCATTTCAAGATTCAAAGTTAAGCATTTTGTAAAAGATACTTACTTCCATGACCAGAATAGGACAGCCAAAGAGAGTCACCAGGATTGTTTCCGGTAACGAGCCATTGAAAAGCCTGAGTAACATAAATGAAGGCTAAAAGACCACCTCTCGGGATAAACTTACCGCCATCATGTTTGCTGTCGTTGGCTCGAAAGGCGTGCCGCGGTTTTCAGGAGCATCAGTCATAAGGACCATGTCATGAGGTTTTTCGGGGAATCCACGCTCAATGAGGAACTCTCGCGCATTCATAGCATCGTTGATGCAGCCACTCAACTCGTGTTCAGTTCCATAGTAATTAATTCCTATCAGAAGAGCTTTCCTTCGAGGCATTATAAACGCTTTCAAAAGATAGGTGGGTGTGTCGAGCTTTTTTATTGTGTCTATGTAAGAGGATTGAATACTAAAAGTTGTGTAACTTGGGTTGGTCCTTCAACTTGCCGTGGCGATTATCAATATTGAGTTCAGTGATCAAGAAGTGAAGTAACAATCAAAATCGACAACGTTCTGGCGGTGAAGTCAAGAGTCGAAGTTATCAATCTCTATTGAGACAAGGTTCCAGATATGCTCGCTAGGTAACGCCAATAGCAGGAGGGCAATGACATGCCAAGGCGAGTCATGTGATGTAGAAATGCGCTTGATATGTTGCAGAGCCTTGTTTCAAGTCCATTTATAGATCAACAAGGCTGGAAAGATTTATGAAAATGGATCTGCTTATGAAAATACGGTCAAAGAATTTGTTGACAATGGCATCCTTCAGGCTTTATCGGAAAACCAGGTCACCTGACAATCATGATGGTAGTAGGTATGGCCCTCTGAAATGGAATACGCAAAGCAAACATGTAAAAAGTACAAATCGGCAAAGAGTCTCCCAGTTCTAATTTTTGTTTTTTTGACAAAAAATACATACACTCTAGCACTAGCAATCATACCTATATAAGGTATTTCGAGACGGGAGTAAGAAGATGGTCACATGCTTCGCTGCCTGCAACTGGATGCACCAAGCAGTAAGTTGAAGAAAACTGATGACTATCAATATACTTGCCATTTTCCTGGATCCTGCATTCATCGATCCACGGTTCAAAGTAGGTACAAGTGTGACAGGTAATTGACAGTCGGAAGGCTGATGGAAGCTGGATTCAGAGAATGCCAGTGACCTTTCTCGTTTCGAGAACCGAAAGCTTCCAGTTCCCATTGACAATGGCATATAAGGGGGCAAGGAAAGAAGGATATGCATCTCAAAATAAACGGAATTTTCATCAAATTTTCCCCGCATCTCCAACAATTGAACAGCCCCAGGCATTTTCTCAAGGGATCACCGGACGGGGATCAGTCACGACGCTGGTGCAGGAAGCGCCGGAAATTATAGTTCCCAGACGCTTTTGACCAGGTATTGGCCTGCATCCGGATAGCTGCATCCAAGTCTTTTTGACGGCAGGCCGAGCAGGCTTCCTTGAGGTAAAAGCGAGAAAACCCAGCCCAGACAAGGTCAGCTCAGGCAGTGCATCGAGAAAGGTAAGGTAAGGTAAGGTAAGGTAGTAAAGGTTACGGTCAAGTTACAAGGCGGACAGCAGGCCGCTGGGGGGACATCGCAGCCAAGATGACCACACCAACGACACGAATACCCCTCAATTACTCGACATGGCTGCGTCTCGAGCTACAACCAATGACAGACCAGACAACCGGTCAGATCGGTGGCGGGTATATAATCAGACAGCCCTGGCTCCCCATCATAGTTCGTTCGTTCGTTTGGTCGATGTTTCTTGCCCCCCGTGCTGTACTACTACCTGACTCCCCGTATCTTTCTTTCCTTTGAGGTTATAATTGCCGGACATCTACACATACCAACCTACATATATCCCAAAATCTTCCATGAGGCCATACTTTCCTTTAGCCTCCCTTCAACTACCCACTTATTCTGCGCCTCTATCTCCATCACGTGCTGAGCCACTAGTTGCCATTAATAAGCTGGTGCAATGCCCATCCTCAAGGTCGTGTCGCTAGAGAACGAAGTTTCCGAACAACTTTGTCAACACCGATTCTTCGCCGATAGATCATCCGGGGTGTTGACCCCTCCACATACTTCTTGTGAGCATCTAGAGCTCACACACAAGCAACATACTATGGCCGAAGGGCCACAGGATCCAAGTGAATCGTTGACACCAGAGGAAGCAAACCGCATCATCCACAGCCACAGGAAGGTTCGCTACGGTACGCCAGAGCTTTTCATCTATCCCATTTTGCCCCTCGATTCGGACTAGAGATATCGTCTTGTACCACCACTTCTTCATAACCAAATTACTAAACAGCTTCAGGCACGGCATGTTGGCCCTGTAGACAACGAAAGGTCAAATGTGATAATAAACAGCCATGTGAAAATTGTGTAAAAAGAGACCATGCGAACCTTTGCTCATACAATCCGAAGCAACATGCAGCAAAGGCATCTTCGGGATCTGTCGCTGGTGTGAAAAGAGGTCGCTCGCCTGAGAGTGAAAACTCGCTGAAGAAAGAGGAGGATAGATGGCCAAGAACTACTGGTAAGCTTTAAATTCCCGTGAGACGTCCTCCTTTTTATAAGTGAAATCCCGGCGCAGGCTCGGGATTCATCTCAACGGCATATCTTTGCATGTGCATTGCGCCTCAAGTCATTCCTCAACTACTTCATTCGTCCATAGTAGTATTCATACTGTGATCTCTTCCCCGCACATACTACAGCCCGTAATCGTCCGAGCTAAGATATCGCAGACGAAGACGACCCCAACGAGTCCAGGTACTTGGGACAGAATAGTATCGCAGCTTTCTTAAGTGAGGAGACTAGAGTGGGGGAGCCTACAGCAGACGGTGAACAAGATGTTATACGCAAAGACATAATGCCGATATTGGGACTCCAAATCTCGTCGGCGCCCTATCCATTCATGTCCAAGGAACATATGGACAGGATCCGTCTGGACATCGCTGCTGCGCTACCTTCCGACAGAGAAGTATTGAAGTGAGTGTTGTCTCTTCTCCATGTTTGCAAAGCTCACAAGATAGGTCGCTTCAAATATACAAGCAGATAGTCCAGCCATTCTGGGGTCTACTTATCGACATTGAGGACTTTGAAACAAAGCTTTGTATCTATCTGGAAGATCGAAGCGCAAGTACCAAGCACCCTGCGAATGGAGGCAAAGGAGTTTCTTCAGCATGGCTGGGAATGCTCTTCGCCGTACTGGCAGTGTCAACAAATTACACTGAATTGTCATATCATAAACGAGTGGCAACATCACAAGCGTTTGGTGTGCAGATCACTTGATTCTGAAGTCTTATCTAACATTACGACAGTTCAAACATCCTTCCACTGTTTGAGGTTGGCAAATTTCTTGATCAGGCCGTCGCTAGAATCACTTCAGGCGCTTTTGATTTTGGGTTTCGTTCTTGCGAATGATATGAAAGCAGAAGCATCCTGGGCATTGATCGGTCTCACTTGCAGACTTGCCCAAGCTCTTGGATTACATCGAGGTCCAAATGAATATGCTCGAGCTCCAACGCCGCCAGCAAGCGACATGCCTCGCCGAAAGCTATGGTAAGGCTTAAGTCATTGTCTACTGGTCTCGCTAAGTTTACATAGGTGGACCATTGTATGGCAAGATAGTCTTCTGTCATTGTCATTCGACAGATCACCAATAGCGATTATGACCCGCTGTCAACTTCCACTGGGGCCTACAGCGATGACCGAAGGCTTCTCCTATACCGAAGCAATGTACCATCTTTGTCAACGTATTCTCCTTTCAGTCAACAATGACTCCAACTCTCAGCCGGACTATGACAAAATTATCGCCGACTCCATAGAGGTCGAAAGTATACGGCAACGTGTACGCCCAGAACTCCGCTCGAAAGAATTATGCAAGACAGTGCAAGACGTCCTGCAGCATTACGCCGTTATCCTGCACACCTCATTTGTGGTCTCAGTACTCTGTCGGCCCGCTCTCCGCCGCGGCGAAACACCTGGGATAAACCTCAGCCAGAAACGGATCCTCGCCGAGAAATGCAAAGCAAACCTCACAGAAACGGTACGCATGTATCTCAAGATGCACTCCCTGAGTGTAATCCCTACTCGCTCCTGGGCATTCACCTACCATGGTCTCTCATCCGCCGTCCTACTAGGTATCCTGGGGGAGACCAAGACAGATCCTGAAGTGCGTACACTGCAAGGTAATCTAATTTCAGCGTTGTCGGCGACAGCAGCGAAAGAACAAACGTCGCCAAATGTGCCAAAATCAGACAGAGACATTGAATTAAGTGGACCGTTATCGAGAGCCTTGGTGGCGCTGAAAAATATTTATGATCATGGCTGGGTAGTTGAAGGGAGACCAGTGAATGGACCCGAGACAGGAATCGTGGAGGATCAAACAACGTTCGAGCAGCAAAATGCGGCGATGGCGATGGCCAGTATGCAGAATGGCATGGTACCGCCGTGAGTATACCTTGCTTTACTCTTGAAGGCATTGCTAATATCTATCAGGATGGACTACACGCAACAAATGATGACGCCTGTAGGCATAGATACACAAGCTGTAGAACAGACTTTGAATATGTCACCGATGGATCTATTCGATTCTATTTTCTGGGGTGAGATCTACAATTTATCGCAACCATCGAATATTACTGACATGCAATAGATCCATATCCAACAAACGGGCTAGATGCCCTCGGCGGGTTCGATTATTCACAGCAATTATATCCTCAATTTTAGATAAGAATAATGAATCAAAAGAATTGTAAAATCATCTCAAAACCTTCTTGTCTTTTCACTCCATCACCTCATCGAACTTCAAATTTGAATGCAACGCCCTCACCAAATTGACCCACACTACGAGACCGCCACTATGAGGCGTAAGGCGTATTTCTGTACACCTTTAGTGGAATGCGCATTTGTTTCGGTATATGCATTGTAATCGCATGCCGAGCCTTTCACCGAGTGCTCTTTAGGGGAATTGTTGTGTCCAATCATGTGTAAACGGCATGGGCAGGGACGAAAATTAGATTTATGCGATGCGATCATCTTGGCCCTATTTGTGGAGGCTGGCACAAAAAGTTGTTCTTGGGATGGCTTCTAGAAGACGACGGGATTGATGTGAGGCTGAAATAGTTGGGATGAAAATGGAAATGAACGGGACGGAGAGCGGGGTCATGTGATACAATCCTTACAATCCCTCGAATCGAAAGGGGTGTTCCCTACGAAGGTTCTTGGAGTTGGTATGGGCTATATTTGTGTTATTACCACAAATCATAGAAATAAGTTTTCACTCATATTTTCCTCCACTTTACGTTTCTCGTTCTACTCACTTCCCAGCCCACATTCTACATTTATGCAATGAATTTTGGCGTATCACTATGGTATATATTCTACTACTCAGTTCATTTAATTTTCTTCCCCCAATCTGTCGTTGCTACTAATGGTCATCTAATTTAGGTACTCTAACACATGTCATGTGATGTGTGTACTAGAAGGGGGTTGAATAGGACCTCGGCACCAAATTCCCTAGCAAGCAACAAGGCAGATCTGCTATACCCAAGGATGTAACTCACTTTCCCAAATCAGATTTCGAAATGTGCCTTGTCTTCATCATCAATGACATGAATATCTCTTTTGGGAGACAAGGCAAGCGAGGTATCAAGCTTACAGGTAGCCTCCGATCATCCTAGCATCTAGAACGATTGGCTCAGAATTAAATCTCACAGGAGCTGCACAATCATACCCCTATCCCTTATGTCAAATACCATAATGTGCGCCGCAAGGTTGATGAAGATCATCATCATATAGCTTGAAGCGTTGACTGCCCGCCGTCTATCTTCATCTCCTGTTATATTGTTGACTTTCTGCTGATATGTACCTACTCCTTATTCCAAATATTCATCCACCATTCTTCAATTCAGTGTATATAGTCTGATGAAAGAACGATGGTGAACCCAAAGCTCGTTGTGCAGGTTAAGAGAACGAGAAAAAGTAATGGACCGAGAGGTGAGAACTGGCTGCTGACTTGCAAGTAAGTTTTCCTCTGCTATATTTTGACTGATTGCACTGACTTCCTCGCGATAGGGCGAAAAGTGAAGTGTGACGAGAGGAAACCCGAATGTCAACTTTACGTAGCTTGGGAGGCAAAGGGAAATGCGGCGGCTATCCTCCTCCCCAAATACCTCCCCCGCCAGCTCTATGACGGCCAAGAGCTCTCCCCCCAACCCAGAATCACTTTAAAAATCCCCTATGAAATAATTATTTCGAAATGATGAAGAATATAGATCCTTTCAAAGCTTCTGTGCGAGAACTGCTGCGCAATTGACTGGCTTTCGACAAATTGATCTCTGGAGTCACTTGATCTTGCAATCTAGTGAGATGGAGCCTTGTATCAGGCATGCAGTGATTGCAATTGGAGCGTTGAATTATAGGGAGTGGAATGGAACACAATTCAGTCTACAGAAAGAGAGTAGGGAACTTGCTTATCGAGAGGTGAGTAGATTATATCCTCCTGAATACTGCTCCTGCAGAAATGTTTCGTCCAATGCCAAAATATCAGACTGACTTTGGCCAGTACGTGATTTCAATCCATGGTTTCGCATGGGCACCAATCAAAACAGGATCAACGTCGGTACCTGGTTGCTCACTTGCCTATTATTTGCCTGCATCGAAGCGTACCACGGGAATAACGATGTTGCTGTATATCCACATCCCCAAGTGAAGATAGAGGTACGAGATCTCTTTATGCGACGGCCGAGAGAAGAGGAAATTCGGGATTCAGTCTTGCTGGGAAAGATAATGCAGTGGGTGACCGAGATTGAGGAAGCGGGACTGAAAGATGAGGTCTATGTTCCACAGGAAAAATGGGTCGACATTGTAGATCTAAAAGTTGACGCAATGGAGAAATCAGTATATGTTGCTTGCAGACAGGGTAAGGATTTCGAAGGAAGGTGGGAGAGAAAGATACGACTCTGCATTGGTAGGGAGACAACACGCTTCAAGACAATACCAACTACCTGAGAGCGCGAAAGTTGGCCTCTAGTTGCAATGACGCTTGACTTGGTAAGAACGAAGAATCCTATGCTTCCCTTGGGCCATGTTTTACTCCATTTGTCCGCTGTACTGAGACTTCCGGGTCGCAGTGTGAGTCGGGTATGTTTTACATTACCCCATTGCCAACTTTTGGTGAACTGGTGAAGGTCATGTTCTTAATGTGTTATCAATGCTGATTACGAAGACTTCTTATCAGAGATAAGAGCTTTGAGCATATTTGAGAGACCTCCATTAGATCAACGAGAAATTTGCTTTTAGAGCCTTGGCCGACATGTCGTGTTTCTTAGCAATACAGGCAGAGTGTCCTTGGTTCGTTGGTCTGAATGGTTTGACAAAATTTGAGTACAGAGAAACTCTTGTCGCGATATCAAGTTTGTTGGATACCATTCCCTCGAGCAGAATTCGCAAAAAGCAGAAGCGTTTAGGCCCATCGAAAGACTGGGAGTGGATGTAGGTTACCAGGCAGGCTTTTAGGGGCCGTTCAGGTTCACTGGAAATAGAGCCTAATCACTGTGTTATAGCGTGTAAACCACCGAAATCCAGGCGATTCACCCCACCCTTGCTACCCTTATTACCTTTACTACCCCACTACGGCAGCCATGAACAGCTATCATGGCAGATAGCGGGGTGTACTGTACAGTCCAGGACCAAGTACATGTACTCGTACCTTGATGTCCTCTCTTTATTTATATCACGACATCACCTCAAAAAAGGCGTAGAGAGCGTCTCTGCTCTTTACCTTGTCCAAAACGATGGCAAGAATTTCTCTCCATCGCCCAGAATGGGTCCTTCGTGTCATCTCACGACTTCCTCCCCAATTACGCTTCATGTCTGCCCCGGCGCTCGGCATAATTTCACTCCTCATCCTTATTAACCTCATTATCTGGGTTGTAGTTGCTATAATTCTCCGGACTCACGCCACACTCTCTTCCTCCGCATTGCTATCATATACTCTCGGTCTGCGACACGCTCTCGATGCCGACCATATATCCGCCATTGATTTGATGACTCGCCGGCTCGTAGCTACTGGTTCCAAGCCTGTAACTGTGGGAACATGGTTCAGCTTGGGACATTCGACGATAGTGGTGGTAACTTGTATAGTGGTAGCAGCTACGAGTGGTGCATTGGAGAAGCGATTTGAGGGGTTCAGGAACGTAGGCGGTGTCATTGGGACAGCAGTTTCTGCTGCTGTCTTGATACTGCTTGGAATAGGCAATGCATGGATATTGGGGAAATTGGTGATGAGAATGAAGAAGGTGTTGAAGGAGGAAGTGAGCAGAGATCAAGATGAAGGAGCAGTTGCAGGTTTGGATTTGGAAGGAGGAGGTATAATGGTGCGACTTTTCAAGAAGGTGTTCAAGTTTATTGACAGACCTTGGAAGATGTACCCACTTGGAGTACTATTTGGGCTTGGATTTGATACTAGCAGTGAGATTGCGGTACTTGGTATTGCAAGTGTTCATGGAGCTCAGGGTACAAGTATATGGCTCATTTTGATATTTCCTGTCCTATTTACTGGTAAAAGCTCGCTCAACTGTTGCTTTAAATTTCTTGCCTTGCTAATCAAAAAACAGCTGGGATGTGTTTACTTGATACCACTGATGGAGCTCTCATGATGACTCTCTACACTTCGACCTCACTGGCAAGAGACACAATTGCTATCTTGTACTACTCCATCGTGTTGTCGGCCATCACAGTGTTTGTTGCCATAACTATTGGCATCATCCAGTTGCTGTCTCTCATCGCGAATTTTGCCAGCGGGCCGTTTTGGGATGGAGTAGATGTTGTTGGTGATCATTATGACATAATTGGAGGAGGAATATGTGGTGCTTTCGTTGTATTTGGAGCCGCATCTGTGTTGACGTACAAGCCGTGGCGGAGATGGGCTGATCGGAAATATAGGAGAGGGATTGTAGAAGACATCATTGAAGTTGAAGGCGAAGATGCATTAGACGCAAAGGCAGTCTCAAACGGGAAAGGAGACGATAGGATCATGGAAAGAAGGACGAATGGCGAAATCGAGTGATTCATCTGTCGATCACCTATGTCTTCGTAGGAGCCTGGCATAATGTTGAAGAGGGCCCCTAGGGTTCAATCAAAAGCTGAGTGCTCCGTACATGAACTTGTATCTGGAAGGCTACTCTTCTTGAATCTTGAATGATTCTCTATCACTTACATCTCGGTTGGGTTGTCAAGAACGTCCCATACGCCGCAAGATCGATATTATGACGACTTGAATACAACTTTTGAACCCACAAGTGTAGCGGTCTTTAAGCAGAAAACCAAGAGATAACTGACAGATTTATCTCAAATTACCCCATTCACTATGTTCTGTTGAGTATCTGCCGCCTTGATATGTCTTCTTCGTGTTGGCCTCATATATCAATTCGATTTTGATCTCCCCGAATTTTGATCACCCCTTTCAGCGAACTCCATGTTTCGCCACTCCATGCTCTATTTTATGGCTTATGAAAATTGAAGCCCTTTAGGTGTGTGTGTAGGGTATCGAAGAAGAGCTTGTTCGGTATTGTCCTGAGTCCCGGGAGAACAGAGTGAACCTCGTATGCCAAGGTTGCTACGAAGGACAATATCAATGAAGAGAGGCCTGTCAAACATGTCCCAATTACCATGGCATTGTGATTGTTATTTCTTCGCATGGACTATCAATTGATTGCATTGTGTACCATGGACAGCTGCAGCAAGAATCCCCGGGCAAGCTATTCCAAGGTGAGGGACAATAGCCTCGTATGGCCAGGTTCACAATAGGAAGGACAATAGAAGTAAAGCGAATTCAATTTGAGCAGTAAAAGATTTAATATTGTCATTCCAAGCGAGAATAGAGTCTTACAAGTGGCTATAATAACTTCCTCTTCATCCTTCGTTTAACTTTTTCTCTTTTCTTCTACAACAACAACTGCCTTCAATCATTGTCGTCGGTTACGTACCATCACACTCAATTCTTCATCACCACCACAGTCACAATGAGCACTTTCGTTGAAGGGGTACCAGACCCAGTCGATGATGTATGCAGCCCTTTCAAGTCTTCACAAAGTACAATACTCATTTGTTGCAGTGGGACCCAGAGCTTGACGAAGGCCCAACCAAACCTTCATCACCACCTGCGTTTTGCCCAAAGCCGTCGATCTCTCTCCCTTCTCCTAAACTCCCAATGCCACCAACTTCCTTCCCTGCTGCTGCTGCCGCCGCCACCGCCGAGAACTTGTTCGGTGACCCAATGGACTGGGAGCCATGCCAACCAGCATGGGTGTACTACTACCGCCCTGGCTTCGGCTCTACGCCGGACGGCTGCTACGTTGGGCAGATCAATGACTGGGAGATTCTTTGGTAAGTCAATATCCTCCAAATATTCGTTCTTTGCAACTATCGACTTACAATATTTTAGAATCCGCCGCGAGGCACACAACATACCTTACCTCAACAATAGTCGAATCATTTTTGCGACTTCCTTCTCCTCTCCAACTTTGAACTATCGCGCTGGGACTTTGGTTTTCGTGCTGCGGTGGATCATGGATAGTTGGAGTGGAGTGGAGTGTGCGCTGTTATGCTTTTGATGGTTTGGAGGAATGGAGTGAACTTGTGCTTCAAATTAGCACTTGAGTTGCCTGGATAGTTTGGGATTTTGTTCCGGTTCGTCACACTTACAATTACTTTAGCTAGGGTGGGTTTGGAGTTTGGGAGTTGGGATGAAGCTTTCAGTTACGGTTTCAGTCATGGTTACCTTTTACTTATTTTGTTATTATGTTATCACTAAGAATGAAATGAGGAACAATTGGTTCTGTTGCCGGCAATGAAAACTTTCCTTCCTTGATCTGTGATGTGGCAAAACGAACATGCATAGGTGATATTCTTGTAGTGCGTCCCACGCAGCATTGGTCAAGGTAAGAAGCTTTTTGAAAGGTAATAACATAAAGAAGTATGGCAGCCAAGAGATACTTTCGAATAAGAACAAAAGCAAGTCAGTCTCCCCAATTTGTTTCCTTAATTCTGTACAAGAGGTCAAAGCAAACAACAAATTGTTCATAGGCAGGAACATCATAACCCATGAGACATCACAATGACCATTGCACCACCAATACTACGAGATGCGCACACCACTCGAGTCTCCTTGACAACTGCCGAACACTACCTCCATGGAACATATCTAAGCTCCCCAGCCCCAGGCGGGTTTGCAACCGCAAGACGAGCAATCCGGAGGAACACTGCCTTGAAGGCTGGCAGTGTTACTGCAGCTCAGATGGAAGCGCATTTGGCACATATCTGTAATTTCGGCATTGGCGCACTCGATGTAGTAGTACATTTGTTTGGACGTTTCATCTCGAGGGTTAGACTCGATGGGTGAAGAGAACGCTAGCGGGAGAAAGGCAAGGAGGCATGGTATCTAGCATTATATGTCAGAAACATAGCTTGTGGGGTTCGATGTTTGGACTGACTGATATCTTCATGGTGTCTGTGAAGAATGAGGGAGAATTTGGGTGGAGATAGAGAGGAATAATAGAGAAGCTTGAACGGAGAACTTCGGATTCGGACGCTGATACGTGATGAAAAATGTCTGTCGAAGCAGGCACCTGCTACTTATAGATCCGGTTGTCACACATCATCATTCTGTTGGACGACCAGGAGATTTAGCCAGAGCTCATAAGCTCCAGCGGGCCGTAATTCCTCCCAACTCACCAACAGAAATCAGAATGCTTGCCATCAGGTGAAGGAAAACTATGAATGGTGTTAAGGTTTTGGTGGTAGTAGGGAAGGAAAAGGACTCTCTATCATTAAGTACCAATTTAACCGCAAATAAGGATGAAGAACATCTGATTCGTAGTGACACAGAAGCCAAATCGAGTGGACCTGATGGACTGGTCATTTCAAGCTTTGTGGCTAAATGGATTATAGGATGTTCGTCCCAACAGCTTGGAAACGATGAGAAGGTGTGTTTGTGGGGCTGGCTCCCCCTAAGCTTGACCCCTCAATAGCGAGCTCTAAAGATATGCAGCTCTAGCACCACTTGGGTCCTGGCAGGACATATCTAATAACATGGTCCTAACAGATTGTTCTTTCAACCAACACGAGTAATTCAGGCTGGTATTTCGCCAGCACCATAGCGATGTTCGTTCTCGAAATAGGCTGAAAATGCACTCAAGTGCACATCCCATTTCTCTTAGCAATGAACTGCCAACAGGACCAAGGTTTCGGCAGATATGAATTGGATTGCAAAATCTTGTCATAATCTTGGGGACATGCGTTCCACATCTGCCAGGACACAATATCATCGAGCAAGAACGGGAATAGCCACAGCGAGAAGACGTAAAATGGTGGTGCCACAACATGTTGTTTTTCGAGGCTATTAGTTGTATGGAAAGTTCCAGACCTGATCATCAGCTTGATGTGAAGCTAGAACTCAGATTGTGCTATCCACACCTCTTCCACCCTCATCCCAGCCCTCGCCCTCTCACTTATCAGACAGACCTCGGCATCTCCAACTCAGTTTTGTCTTTCATTGCACTAGCTCGCCCTTACTCTTCCAGAGCTCATACTTAAACGTCGGTTGGAATTCTTGATACAAGGTCAACTGAAAATGTTAGCCAATGAAACATCTCAGTCATTCACAACCTACAGGATCTTGGCCCATATCAAACGTATATTTTGCTGGCTCATCTTTGACAAACACTTTTTCCAAATTTCCATTTGCGGCAGCTGCCTCAACTTTTAATTGGATCTCACACAACCTCTCCATCAACTGGAATAAATAAGTGGCTTCATCCACCGTCTCACCGACGGTTAACAACCCATGATTTTGCAGTATCACCGCCTTTGTGTTTCCCGATGCACTTTGCGCTAACCTTTCAGCTTCCTCGCCCTCAAATACCACGCCCCCAAAATTGTTGTAGACCGTGTGAGCATTGTAGAAGACGCATGAATCTTGACAGAGCATGTCAAGCGGCTTCCCAAAGGCCGACCACGCCCTACCCGAAATGCCGTGAGCGTGACATGCAGCATGGACATCCGGGCGAGCTTTGTGCACCGCAGAGTGGATCTGAAACCCTGCTGCATTCACAGCTACTTTGTTCCCTCCTACAACATTTCCATCGTAGTCAACGAGAACCATATCGCTGGCTTTCATCATGGAGAAATGGACACCGAGCCTTGAGGGGTCAACATCGAACGCAGCCGAACCAGGGGAACACACTTACGGGTTCATCCAAAATCGGTCTACATGCTCAGGATCGCGAACGGAGATGTGTCCTGCTAGGCCCTCTGCTAGCCCCTGTCTGCCCATCGACCTAAACGCCGCTGCCATATGTTCACGAATCCATTGCCGGTGGCTCTCGATGTCCGAGAATGTAGGAATGCCAGGAAGTGTAAGCCCTCCAGCGGCGATAGTCGTAGCTGAAGAAGGAAGTTTTGTCTCTTCATTCGACGGAGCAGAATCGAGGGTGAGCGCTGATTGAGGCTGAACGACCGTGGTCTCGACAAGAGTTGCTGTGTTACTTGACATCTTGGGTAGAGACAAGTGGCAGAAAATACTTGTGAAATTGCGGCTGAGACAGCTATTGTCGAACGTTTCATAGCAGAAAAAACCTATTTATTCTTAGCCTTGTGGGTGGGGCTTCAATACTCGCGTTCTCCTTCCTGATAGAGAGCTGCCGAAGATGATCTACTCGGTGGGCAAGATCATGCCGGTTCAAAGGTGGGAGGGAAGGAGTGTGAGCCAGTGAGCTACCCGCTGTACACATGGCAGCGTTTCCATTGAAAAGAGTGCTCATGTCAAGACGACCTGAAGCTCCCAATCCCTCAGAACATCTTCCCAGTGGCTGTCAGCCTGGCCAGCGTCTTGCCGTCTCCATACCTCGTACACAACTTTTTCGGCTTTCGCAAGACTGCCTACATTGTAGCATCGTACGAGCTTAAGATACGTGTCGATTTTCTGGCGAGCGGCTACATCGTAGGCCTCGCATCCTACGATGAATCCTGGCCAAGGGAACGGAGCAGTAGCAATATTGAGAGATTGTTTCAACTGCTCGTGTGCCAGCAAATGGTCAGCGGCGGTCACAACATAATGCTGAAGGACGCGAGGGTTGGTGTTCCGTATTTGTCTCTGGAAATGTACTATGAGAGCTTGATAGGTTGCATCGACGAGGTGCGCAGCGATTTCCTTTGCTGCCACGTCCGGTGATTCCACTTCGAAAGCATTGCTACCGAAATAATTGGAAAGGCTTAGAGTCTCTGGTGCCTTCCATCGGAATATGCGATCTTCGATTATTTGACATCGGCGAGAAAATTCTGCAGTCGTACATACCGATGATTGAAGCTGTTTGCAAAGGGAAGAGGTTTGTGAGAGGAGAGATAGTAGAGTGGTAGGCAGTTGATATATGGACAAAAAAAGGGAATCTTCTGGGTCCTCGCCTTCATCTTCCTCTACCCAAGCAAGTCGAGAGCTAGCAGACTGAGCAATGTCATTTGAAGCTTCTTCGCTTCCCTGCCGGATCGTGAGATCCGCTGCATACTCGTGATTGTCGTGATGTTTTGATATTCCTCCGTTTCTCCTCAGCGATGTGCTTTCATGAATGATCCTCAGAAAGGAAAAGATGTGGTGAAGTTTCGAAACTTTTTGCGATTTGACAGGCTTTGGAAGCCCTAATGTTCGAATCAACGATTCGCTTTCGGCCAGGTATGTATGAGAGTCTTGCATGTTGCCACTAAAGACCTGATACATCGTTAATGCTAATTCTCCATATGTTCTGATTGACTCACGCCAATCGTAACCATACTGAGCGCACTCATCAAGACTTCTTTGTACTTTCCTCTGGCGGACTTTGAGAGTGACGTATCCAGTGCTGCTCGAAGATAGGTCTCTGCATTCGTTTTGTGGATCTTCCCTCTCTCTTGCCAGTACTCGGACCTTTCATCTGAAGATTTATTGGTACATGCGATATGAAACGAGCTTACAGAGAGCAAAGCATAAAATAGTGCCATCTTTGCCAAGCTTTTTGTCTCACCATGAACTATCAATTCTGCAAGCGCGCTCATAGCACATGGTAAATGGATAGTTTTCCACTGCAATGTGTTAGCTCTGCCACAGATTGAAGATCCTAACAGGTGAGAAAGTCAAAACTTGCTGCTAAGAGCACTCGCTTCGTAGCAAATTCTAGAATGAGAACAAAAGTAAATCTGCATACAGGAGGCTTTTGACCAGGGGACATTGTCATGACATCGATGATTCGTGACGAATAGTAGTCCAATAACAACCTGGCCTCGGAAGGGATCTTTGACAGATTTTCTTCATTTGACATTGTCAAGATTGATGCTCGGCGGTTCCATTGATTGAAGGTGTCGGCATTAATGGTCAATTGCCTTGATTCATCTGAGTCTAAAACTATTGTCAGTCAAATTTCATTGAAAGAATTCAAGCTCGCATACTGATGTTCATCTCAAAATTAGAGACTACCGTGTTGTCATTCACATTCTCAGACTTATCCTGTTCGACTGAACTGTCCTCGGCTGATACTGGATGTAAATTGACCCAATGTGGAGAAATATTCATGTTGAATGGTGAGTCCTTGTCGGGTGTGAATCTCAAGTCTACAAGAGCACTGGCTGATTCTGCCTCCAAAGAGTCCCACGTTTGGATGTCTTGGTTCAGCTCACCCCATGAGAACTGGGATAGAGACAAGTTCAGCTCCGGAGTAGGAACTCTCGAATCGGGCGTCGTAACATTGATGTGCCGTGTGAGAGTAGTCTCCATAGACTCTTTCGCAATTTGGAGTATCCCAAAAGGTCCAATGTTAGAGAAATCTTGGTTGCTTGGAACTTTGTCTTGAAGTTCTTTTAAAATCCGATCGAGATCCAGGTCAGATGAAGCCAAGCAGCATTGGTTTCTCATCTGTACGACCATAGCCTTCCTCTCCTCATCTGTTGAAGTATTAGTGAAATATTCAATAGCAGTTTAATGTCATGAGAGGGACCTGTGAAAAGGACACGGCGGCTTGTCTGAATCTCTTCTGATTCATCGATAGATTCCGTAGTCGAGACTTTTCTCTTCTCCCCCGGAATTTTCGGGGTCATCCATGAGTACTTGCGAGCATAACCTTCACACACGACCTTCAGTCGGAAGCAGTTTTTGCATGTTGGTTGCCCAAGATCGCATTTAACATGACGTTCTCGACATGTCAAGCACCCAGTAAAAGCATGGGTGCGAGGACGGGGTTGAGGAGGATTAGACGTTTGTTCGCGCTTCGTATATCGAGCGCGTTTTGGAAGCGTCGGAGGCATTTGAGCGGCTGACTCAGCAGGGTCCTCGAGCAACCTCGGTTAGATTCTCAATGAAGCTCATCAATCATGAGAAAAACAGGCTGGGAGGAAAGAGGCAAGCGACGACGAAGACAAGAACCTCCTTTCTCGTACCAAGAACATGTGACAAATATTATCAGAGCACTAGTACGACCCACGGCCGGTCCACTGCAGATAAGGCCAGTTTGATCTTCTTCCCCAACCCTTCCGGGTCCAATACTAGCGCAGCCATTTCGCAGCAAGTCACTATTTTGTCCTCTCAACCATTATTATATCGCATCTCTGCGTCCTTTCTATCCGCCAAGTGGCTGATAATAGGGCGTGATAAGAGATATGGCCAATTGAAACGAAGTATCTTTCTCGATCTCTCCGCATTATTCCTCGAGAGTGGGATGTCAAGCGGGGCGGACGACAACCTCCCGGCGAGTATCATAAGAATACCGATGGTAGAAAAGACTCTCATAGCCCCGTCTAGCAGCTTGTCTGAAGGGATGTAGTAGCATTTCCAGAGTAGAGGTAGGAGGGCTGAAATTGAATTGTATCATTATATATACTAAAGCTCACTTCAACTTCGCTGGGTCTCCTTCAACACCCCTAATCTTGTTCTGGTGCACTGTGGCTGTGGCAATCGCAATGGATACGAAACATAAAGGCAGGCATCTGCAAGCGAGGGAATGAATCGTGCTTCGTTATGATAATCCTAGCGAAGCTTACTTTCATGATACTAGAGAGAGTGATTTCAGGGGAGATCTAGATGTAGCAGGACACCCCGATAGTTCAATACAGTGCTAGGAGTCTTGGTATCACTGCCCAATCTCCAAAACATGGCAATAGGAATTAATGCCAAAAAGCCTCCCCGTCGGGGACCTGTCCATAAATACGGGTCAGGTACCGCGAATATTTAAGGTGCAGATCACCTCAGAAAGTTCCCGTTTGTATTTTCATATGTCTATCTGCCATTTCTGAGTATCTGAATCTATCGAACCCGCTTTCTGATATGGAGAAATCCGAGAAAGATATATCCCCAAGGGCAGCTTCTCCCGTTCAAAGTGAAAATGAAGGGCAAACCTACATTATCGAGGATGACGGCGGCCGTCATGGTAATGGAGAATTGAAACGGAATCTTTCAAGACGATTGATTCACATCATCTCTCTAGGCTCACAGATTGGGAGCGGTTTTTTCATTGCCACTGGAAAAGCGCTACATAGTGGTATGGCCTTCATGCCCCGAAAGCAGTTCCAATGAAATTAACGAGGAGAATAGGCGGACCAGGCAGTCTTGTGCTAGGGTACGGGATGGTATGCACTTGCGTATGGGCTGCACTTCAAACTCTCTCTGAGATGACAATTGCATTTCCTGTGTCCGGAAACTTCGTTGACTACGCTGATCGATTCGTCGATCCGGCTCTCGCATTCGGGGCTGGCTTTGCTGAATGGCTTGGTAGGATGGCTTCTCAAAGGCAGCACAAAAGATGCTAACATGCAGTAGGTTGGACTGCCGTTGTTGCCTCGGAAGCTACTTTCTTTTCTGTAATTATAAATTACTGGGCTGACGAAAAAGTTCATCCTGCGGTATGGTGTACGTATTTTCTATCTTTCGTTCCCTCTTTCATGCGTAGTTAGTGCTCACAATCTTAGATTCAATATTCCTTGTGTTCTGTGGCTGCCTCTTTATGCTTAATACGAAATGGTGGGGCTGGTTCGAGTATGGTGCATCAGTTCTCAAGATTCTAGGCCTCATAATTTTCATCATTGTTGGATTTGCAATGGTTCTAGGTGCGGGCTCCACAGGCACCAAGCACAACGGAGAGACTTGGCGAGATTATCCTGTGTTTTTGAATGGATTCAAAGGATTTGGAAACAGTGCTCTTCTTGGAATATGGGCCATGGGGTATGTATGTGTTCTGTGCACTGATCAATGCTGACCAGTGCCTAGGGACCAAATATTCACGGGTATCATGGCGGGAGAAGCCAAATCCCCACGATATTCCATGGCGCACGCAACTAAACTCGTTCCCGTCCGTGTCTCGATTACCTTCATGCTGTCGATTGTATTCATCTCGCTCTTGGTGCCTTCAGATGAACCTAGACTCCTCGGGGGATCAGGTGTCGCTGCTTCGCCATTCGTCATCGCGCTCAATGATGCTGGGATCAAAGGTTTGCCAGATTTCTTAAATATTGTCATTATGATCGGAATTGTTGCCATTGCTGTTGAATCGATTTACATCTCATCTCGAATCTTGAAAGCAATGGCTTCTCAAGGTTTGATCCCTCAGTTCATTGCGAGAGTCGATGCAACTGGACGTCCAAGGTATGAATCAATCACGTGCATCACACATTCCATTCGCTCACACACCTCTAGATGGGCAGTCGCGATAACTGTCTTTTTTGCTGTAATCCTTACATACATGAATTTGAGCTGTAAGTTTGGATTCTTCTCTTGTTATACGACCTAATCTGATCATGATTCAGCAACTGGCATTACAGTATTCACGTGGCTCGTCTCTATAACTTCATCCTCGTTCTTCCTGGTCTGGTTCGTTGTTTGCATCACCTCATGGCGCTTTCGAGCCGCTTTGAAGGCTCAGAATGACCCACTGTTCACTGAGGTTTACGCCTATCGAACCTGGGCTTGGCCAATTCCAGTCATTTGGTTATTTGCTGGGAGTACTGTGCTGTTAGTCTCATGCATCTACCTCGGCCTTTATCCCATTGTAAGTGATCCCCCCGTGACATTGAACAAATTTCTTACCTCGAGTAGGGTGAAACGACACCGTCTGTTTATTACTTCTTTGAGTATATGATTGGCGTCGTCATTGTCCTGACTTTCACGTTGGGCTACAAGATAATCTACAAGACCAAGATTCGTGATCCTAAAACTGCGGATCTACGAACTGGAAGAAGAACACTGGGGCCGGAAGAAATTGCGATGCTCAACGAATACTACAGCCGCTCGACTCTTAAGAGGCTATGGACCTATCTTCAATTATGGTAAGGCAGCTCAGTGAAGGTAGACCGTCGGATGTACGTTGTACTATAGCGATTAAAGATGGATGGGACACACTCAGTGTATTGCCACTCTTCCCGTAGCGAAGCATTTTACCCGTATTTTATTCATCTGTTTCTGTCTTCTGTCTTGTGAAGAGAGTAGGACGTCATACAATATACTTGATTTTGCATTTGTTTCTTTCTGGGCTTCCAGTGACATTCCCGTCTCGTACAACTAGTGCGAAAAGAATGCCCAGCCCTTATGATTTCGCCATTGGGCGAGCTCGATGCCAGATCCCAGCTACATCGATTTTTGTTCTATCTTGAGAAACACAATAATTACCCCGTATCGACGCGTTTAGCAAGCCCTTATACATGATTGTACTAGGGCATATGATTTTTCTCAAGCATCTGAAAGTTTCCACTAGCACAGCCTCCGATTCCGTGCGTTACGAATGAGATCTTACTTTTCAGCACTCCTGTGTCAAGGATATATTACTTGCAAGAACACACCAGCGAACTCTTTTCTACGATGCTTACTAACAGTTCAATTGCACCATGTACTCTACATACCCAAATCCATATCAAGTGTCAGGTACTTTTATTCTTATTTGATTGACCGGGTTCAAAGCATACGCTTCGGTGGAACAGTCACCAATCCCCTGGCCTCCATTATTCTCCATTGAAGTGCCTTGCATATCTCATAAATAACTTTCAGATTGGGCGTGGGTACACCGATCTTCTCCGCTTCTCTTAATGGCTCACCAACCAAGTATTCATATTCCATATAGTTACCCTGTCTCTATCAGCGATGAAGAGCTGAATGGTTGAAAAGCGACTTACCTTCTCGATATCGCACTGCATACTGGGTTTCAAATACAAATCCATAGGATCAAGATGGATCATGGTCTCCATGATATCGTCTGGCAGCACATGGCCCAACTTTTTCGCAGTTTCAAACACTTCTTTCATAGCAGGCTTGACAAGTCCTTCTACTGCACTCCCTGCTAATCTAATTCTAGCGTCATCTAATCCTAAGATAGCACATAGTGGGTTTAAGACAGCATTGAAAATCAATTTCCTCCATCTCGTCCATGGGACATCTGCTGAGAAGGTAACTGTGCATTTGCCGGCTTTACCGTAAATTTCAACGAACTTCTTTGCCTCAACTATCTCCTTTTCTTTGTCATTCACTGTAGGATTATGAAAGGCCCCAACATACAGGGTGTCGTGTTCTTCGTGCAAGATCTCCCCGAGTCGACCTTCATGGGAATCAATCATAGAAACACCTGAGAGTACAATATTTGTTGGGAAGGCGGCGAACATAGAGCGCTCGATGTTGAGTCCATTTTGAATCATGACAATTATGGTGTGGCCTGGTGTGACTGCAGGTCCAATCAAGCTTTCGAGGGAGGGAGGGATATCAGGACAGTTCTTAGTGGTGGTGATTATGTAGTCGAATGGTGGGAGCGATTCTTTAATCACATTCGGAACAGAGTTGACGACTGAAATTATTAGCAGCTGTTTATGACAACTTCTTTTCTCCATGCCTTGCTTTAGCATTATGAGAACCTCCAACAAGGAATTACTCACTCTTTGTTGGTTTCCAGCCCTTCAGCTTCCCATGGTCGACAGACTCAATGGTGTACCCCTCATCGTTTACAACCTTATAGTTGGATCTCAGCACAGCTGTAACGGCGCCTAAGCCTCCGGCTTCGATATTGAGAGCTGCAATAGTGCCAACCGCACCGCCTCCAAGTAGTAAAACATTTGCTTTCTGTGTTTCCTGACTACCCATCATGCCAATTGGTTAAAGAAAATATATGGTTAATTAAATCTGAAGTAAAAACCTGAATATAAAGAGAAGGATGTGTACTGTCGTAGGAGAATTGAACGACAACACTTGTGCCGTCCAAAAGAGGAATTTTCCAAATATACCACACCACAAGATTAAACCCGCGTTGAAGCGCGACAATAGAAAGTATCATCCCACTTTTGGCTCAAACTGGACGAATCAGTTCGCTATCGCAGGCTGCCAGCCTTATCGAGTCTCGCGAACGCCTGCCAATCTGGAACTTTTCTGAAGAATAGCCTCTCCAGCCAGGAACTAACGCACACCTGCATGATTGTGTTCCGATCCGACGAGCGAAGATCCCGTCATCTTGGTGGGCAAAAGTGGGGGAGCTCTTATCGGTATCGCTGCTATCTAAAGGCTGGCAACAAGCTGGGAAGGTGCTTTTTGTTAAACTTGTGTTTTGTGTAGAATCTACTTTCTAAGCGCATGGATGTATTCACTAAAAATGCAACTGAAGTCTACAGAATTCTGAAATTTAATTGGTGAAATGGCGAAAACAATCTATCTAGATTATCATCCCTTTGGATTAGCGAATTTCTAGTCCAAATCGACGTCTACATTCGGTGCTTCTGGATCGAAGTCATCTTGAAGCAAAAAGCCAGGGTCTCGCATATCAACCATACCACAATTTGGAGAACTAATCTTCCATCCAAGCCTTGCCTGTAACTCCTTACTCCAATGCTTAACAACCTCTGCAGGATATTCAATCAGAGTCGCGAATTCTGTCCTCAATGTTCCCTTACACATGAACATTGCATAGACAAGCCTGTTCTCATCTTTACTATTGTTTGTACTTCCACCGTGAAATGTACTAGCAAGCATGAAAGCCGCCTCACCGACATCCATTTCGGCATAAATAGCATCTTTTGGGTTCGCCCCTCGATCATCTCCCCAGAGATGGGAGCCAGGAATTATTCTGGTAGCTCCATTCTCAATTGTAGTCTTGATACCAGGCACAAATACACCAAAGCCATTGTCTCTACCTTTGGTCCATCCGGTTTGAGTGGCATCACTGTGCCAAGTATGGTACATCTTGTCGTCTCGATGAAGACGCTGACCCTCTGCATTGGGACGTACGTCAATCCCCAGAGCGGCGGAAAGAAGGGGATGCGATGTGTAATAGTGGCATTTCTCATCATACCAGGTAGGATTTGTTTCTGCGAGGAAGTATTCTCCGAGAGCCTAGGAAGTCTTAGAAAGAGCGTAACTATTCGAATCTAGGTACTTGCTTGGTACAATGGATGCATGAAAAACTTCTCTCGACATGTTGGACTGCGTTGTAGCAGTCGATTACAGCGTCGAGTCTCTGGGGGAAAGAGCTTGCCCTGCATGAACTTAGCAGTTTAGTCTCTGAGGGTGGTGAGTTTGCTGACCTGCCACGGTTTGTCTGCGTCAAGAAATGGCTTCACTTCTGCATTTGCTTCGGCTACCTCTGCTGGCGAAACAAAATTCGTGCAGATACAACCACCGTCCCTTTTAATGGCATCGATGAACTCCTCTATAGGAGCATCTACGGGAATGCGGCGCAATGTGGGCTGCTCAATTGACCCCATTTCATTTGTGGAGAATCTGAATGGTGCGAGTGTATCGCTGGAAATGGGTGTTTCCGAAGCTGTATTTTGTGAAAAATGATGACTTGAAATAAAGTATATTGATGGACGGAGTTCAGGTCCTCACATTATAAGTGTATTGATGTATGGATTAGCAGCCAGTAACTGAATGCCAATCGTTGGACGATCGGGAACACTTGCCCCAAATTTTCGATGCAACCACACCACTTGGCAGCTGGAACTTGAGCAACCCCATTTTCGTCGAGATCTTTCCCTGAAGCTAAGGAGATCATCCTGTGGGGTGTAAAGTATATGTACTTAGCAATCAGTTTCACAGAAATTTTGTCACGACACTTTATGTTTTGCTACCAAAATGCCTTCGGCCATTGAAAACCCCGAAACAATTGATGAAGCACTTGCTGCTGCAAGGGCAGGATATGCCAAGTTGAATAGTACCAGCAAGCAAATAAATGAAGAATCTTCATATTCCCTACCAGGTGGTGAGAAAAAGATGGATGATACAAGATATCATTATCAATCTGACATTGGCAGGAACCACCCGCAATGTGGTGCATTTTAAGCCATTTCCCCTGATTCTCAAGTCTGGGGACGGCTCATTTTTGACCGACGTTGATGGGCATAGATATCTTGATCTTTGTGGAGAGTACAGCGCCGGAATGTTTGGCCATTCACACCCTGTGGTCACGAAAGCTATGCATTCTGCAATCAACAATGGATTTGCCCTAGGTGGGGTTAATCAATATGAGGGACGCTTCGCAAAGCTCTTCTGTTCGAGATTTCCAAGCATAGATAAAATCCGATTTTCAAATTCTGGGACAGAAGCCAATCTGACGGCATTGGCACTTGTTAAAGCATATACAAAAAGAAATACCATCCTAGTTTTCAAAGGGGGTTATCATGGCGGTCTTGCTACCTTCAGCAGGGACGACAAGGTCACCGCCAATTCGATGAATTCTCCACATAATTTTGTCATCGCCCCATATAACGATATCGACGCTCTGAATGACATTGTCGCAGGACATAAAGATGATTTGGCTTGCATCTTCCTTGAGCTAATGCAAGGATCATCAGGATGTCTGCCAGCGGACCTGGAGTTTATTAAAGCAACTCGTCAAAAAGCCACTGAAGTGGGCGCTGTTTTGATGTTTGATGAAGTAATGACAAGTCGAATGTCGATTGGGGGATTGCAGAGCCTCATTGGAGTTGTTCCTGACATGACCACGCTGGGAAAATATTTCGGTGGAGGCGGCCAGAATTTTGGTGCATTTGGTGGAAGAGCGGAAATCATGTCTCTTATCGAGCCAGGCCACCCGGGAGGTGCATACCATAGCGGAACATACAATAACAACGTTACAACCATGGCAGCTGGCGTTGCGGTCCTGGAACAAGTGTGGACCGCGGAGGCAGCTTCTGACCTCTTCAAGATGGGAGATTGGCTGAAAGGGGAGCTTCAACGTGTATCCAAAGAAGCTGGCTCCATTCTGCGCGTCACAGGCGTTGGAAGTCTTATGACTTTGCATTTCAGTAGTACCGATGTCAAGGTAGCTTCTGATGTCCAAGCAAGTCTGACGGATGTGCGAGAACTGTTTTTCTTCGACATGTTGAAGAAGGGCTTCTACTTGGCTCAGCGAGGGATGATTAGTCTGATGACGGTGACAACGAAAGTTGAGTTAGAGAGTTTTGTGGAAGCTGTGCAAGAGTTTCTTGTAGAAAGGAAATCGTTTGTGTCGAAGTGAAGTCTCAGGATTTTGATGTTTTGGGTCGTTCGGCATTGATTGTCGCTCCTGCTTCAGATAGTGCTTTCCAGATTGAAATGTATTACGGACTCAGCTACCCTTACTTGCTCTGCCAATGCATAACATTCCTTCTCAATTGAATGAAAAGAAGCTGCCACTTCCTGTATCACTTCGAATTTCCAATCATCTCCCACTTCTTTGCGTCTCTGACTTCTCACTACAGAGCAATATCAGCATCTGTGCATTTCCCAGGAGGAACTCAACCACTTCATCTGCTGAGAATACCAGTCCAATCATCAGCTCCGTCCAGAAATATTACAATCGGCTCAATCTCAATGCCCATGCTCCTCTGAGCCGTAGGGCGTCCCTCAACCGCACTCTCTTGCCAGTGACGTATCTCTGCACCGCTGCAACAGTGGTAACCTGAGACTGTTTACAGAGACAAAAGAGCCGACTGCATACCCTGACAGTACACGAGTTGGGAATGAGCTCTTGGCTAATTCCGATGGCTAACTCTTCTCCTTCCAGTGGGAATGGGATTGGGGGAAAAGGATACTTTAAAGTCCTTTCATCAATCTTTTCCTCTATAATTTTAAACCACAGGTAAATATGAAATCATCTGCTGCAACACTAAAGGTACGAAACTCTCGGAATGATGCACAAGCTAACATCTTTCCCTGCAGGTAGACCTACCATTGCACTGGCTAATGGGCCTTGGTCGGAGGAAAGCATTCGATCCGATGCATTCTACAACAACATCATCACCACCGACGTGAAGGAATGATGGCGGACAAATGGGTGCCTGAAAGTCGTATATGACGTCCTTGATACGAATCGTACCTCGTGGGATTTTTGGTGATGTCTGCAATAGTTGGAATATCGAATACAAACTCTCTTCTGAAGAGCAAATGAGAGGAACAAAGTTCAAGTAGGAATGGAAGGGAGGATTCCGGGCTGACAGGCTATGAAGGCTCGCTAAATTGCGATGTTTCGGGCCGCCTCGGGGCACAGCACTGCCGTCCCTTTGGACACACTTGGCCTGATCTCTTGGATGGCGACGCGACCCCGTAGCTGGTACCGTAAGTCTATGCGATTAGACTGGATTTTCTGGCTCCCGAACTCTAAAGTTTCCTTGTTCAATTGGGTATCGTCAAATACTGACAATTCAGGGCGCTGGGGCTCGGCATAGTAGTTTTGTTACGATATATCATTTATAGGTACACACAGACAAAGTACAAAGTAGTTACTCGATATGCTTCCAAGAGGTGATAAATTGTTGAACACACCATATGGTAAATGCTTCCTCGCTGTTAACCTTGAGCGCACAGTCTTGACGAGTTACGGCAATCTAGGTACTAGCAAAGGACAAGTACCAACCTACCATACCTGGAAGTTACTCACAACAACACCAGGCTGTACCAGGTTAGCAGAGAGATACCGCCCAAGAGGCGGGGCTCTTTAATCACCTCGTAAGGCCTGATTTCAACCTCAAAGTTTCGAAGTTCCTTCTTTTCTCCATTCTGATTTTTTCAGCTCGCTTCTCTGTATCTTTCCACTGACCGTCTTTGGAAGAAAATTCTCGTCTACAAATTGTATCTTCCTTGGATATTTATAAGGCGCCGCATTCGTTTTGCAAAACTCTTGTAGCTCTTTCTTTAACGACGACTGATCGTTGTCCTGATACTCAACTGTCAAGACAACAAATGCTTTGACAACTTCTCCTCGATCTGGATCTGGCGAAGAGACCACTGCAGATTCTACAACAGCCGGGTGCATTTTCAATGTGGATTCGACTTCGAATGGACCTTGCAAGTGTCAGAATTAAGGCCATTAGGGCGTCAGACTGAATTTACCTATGCGATAGCCAGAAGAATTAATCACGTCGTCTGATCGACCAACGAACCAGAGATAGCCCTCTTCATCACGTCTAGCCTTATCACCGGTAAGGTAATAGATTTTCTGATTTCCATTAGGTGAGAACGACCTTTCTTTTCTGTCAAGGGAGCCGTCATCGTTCACGTATCCGTCGAAGAAGCCAAAGAAATCGGACTGTCCAGAAGAATCGCCCAGTAAAATAGCAATGTCACCTTCCTCTCCAGATTTCGTCTCCCGCCCGTCCGCATCGATCACATAGACAGGAACTGTAGGTGTAGGCTTTCCCATGGAGCCAGCACGAATCTCGTTTCCAAGAATATTGCAACAGAGCAATATGGTTTCTGTCTGGCCATAGCCGTCGTGCACATCCATGCCAGTAAGAGATTTCCATTGCCTGATCACTTCGTCATTTAAGGCTTCTCCAGCTGAAGTACAATGTGAGAGTACAGAAGGTGGAAACTCCCGATAGTGGTCTTGGATTTGGCGAAGCACGAGTTGCCTATATGCTAGGGGAGCCGCGCAAAGATTTGTGATGGGATATTTGTGGAGGATACCAAGCAGACGGCGAGGATCAAATCCTGATCGATCGTCATGCACGAACAGAGTTGCACCACAATTCCAAGCCCCAAAGAAGGACCATGCGGCTTTCGCCCAACCTTCAACTTTGGTCAATATTCTCAATAGGCATTTGGTTTCACAAGATCTAACCTTGCTCGGCTGTATTCCAGAACACTTTGCCTGGGGAAAGCTGATACCATGACTTTCCTGTGATGGTCATAGCTAACTAAAAATTAGCTGCAAAAGCGGTACGCAGATTCGACAACCTACCCAAAGGATATGATACTTGGTTATGCCTCACCATCTTGGGAGGTCCAGAAGTGCCTGATGTGAAATAGACTAAAGCAGGAGCGTTCCAATCCCTTTTTACAGGCTTGATGGTTGCATCCTGCGCGATCCTTTCGAGAGCAGAGAAAAAGGCAACAGCACCCTCAACGGGAGCATCTCCAATTTGCAGTACGACCCTGACGGTTGAGCATTCTCCTCGAATTGTCTGAAATTTCTTGACACTCGTAGCATCTCCCACAAATACACTAGCTTTGCTCTTATTGCAACGATAGAGAATATCTTTGGCGGTGAGAAGCATTGTGCCTGGAGCGATGACAATCCCAGCTCTCAGACCAGCGACTGCGATTTCCCACCTAGAAGAAGCATCAATTTCCAACTTTTTACAGTTTGAAATTTTTCGACTTACCAAGCTGGTAATCTCGGCATGACCATAACCATCGTTTCTCCTTCATTAACACCCAGTTCACCAAGCAATGAAGCGATTCGATTCGACTGTCGAGTGAAATGTTTGAAACTCAGAATCCTTGACTCTGACTCATCTTGAGATACCCAATGCATTGCTTTTAAGTCACCTGGTTGACCGGCCCAATAATCGATAACATCGATGGCGAAATTGAACTTGTCAGGTCGCTGGAGCGTTTCATGGTGGAAGTGAGCCATTGCTTAGATGAATAAGGGTGGACTGAGTAGTAGTGTTGATATTGATGATTTATTGGACTAATAGTCCTTCGGTTGTCGGATTCAAAAAGTTTGACGGTATTCGTGTGACTCTGCGTCCGAAGTATTGAGTTTATTTTGATCGACTTGAAGTTGCCACAGGCTCTCGCTAGCACTCACTTTCAGCAATCTCTACACATCTGGAACCGATAGTTTTCACAACCATCAAGCTGAAGCCGAGATAAGTGCAAAGATAGTGAGATACCTAAAAGTGAATGCAAGACAGTATACTGGGAATGTATGCGGAGACATGGATGCTAGCAAAATGGGCATTACTCGAAATGAGACAAGTCACTGTGTTCACGATTCCACCACGAAGGCGGGGTAGATTCGGCAACATGTCGGCTCCGCACGGCAACGGGGTGGCTGGCAATGACCTCTGGGCTCAGGGGCCACCAGGGCCCGTAATCTAAGACACGTATATCGTAGGACCCTAATGAATACTACTGGCTTGGAATCTGAAGATAATATTTTGTTATTATACCTGGTGAAACAATCGATCTGCTTTGCGAAGGCTAGAGACTTTCTCTTCATACTGAAATTAAATATTGGTAGATTATAACTCCAATTGTTACCCCGCATTACCCAGCCAAAATCGTGGGCATACCAACATCCAGGTGAACAATCGTCACTCATCAAGCTAAAGAGTTATTTATGTTATGTCGAAATCAAACCCTGTACCGTCGCACCAGAATGTCCTCCTCCAACTATCAAAGGACAACCGTGTTGCAACGCTGACGTTAAACCGTCCTCAATCCGGCAACTCCATGCATCCAGATATGCTCACCGAGCTATATTCTGCTCTCCACTGGGCAGATAATCACCTAGAAATACGGATCATTATCATCACAGGCGCTGGGCATTTTTTCAATACAGGAATGGAACTTATAGATGGAAGTGGGACATCATTCGATGCTGACTCCAAGTTCAGGAATCTGAATCGGTTGTTGATTTTAAGTGAAAAGATCCTGATAGCAGCGGTCAACGGTCCAGCAGCTGGATATGGGGTCAGTAGCTTAGGATTGTTCGATCTCGTATTCTCGGTACCAGATGCGTATTTCTTTACACCATTTGTGAAGTGGGGTATGGCCGCCGAAGGAGCTTCGAGTTTCTCGTTTCCAAGACTGATGGGATATCAAAAGACGGCATTGATGTTTTTGGTTGGCGAACGAATCTCTGCTGCAGAAGCGGAGAAATTGGGACTCGTGAGTAGGATCCTGGAGAAGGAAAGCTTTTTAAAATGTGTGACGGATGTGGCGGAGAAGATGGCTCAGCAGCCTTGGGGAGCGTTGAAAGCCACAAAGAGTTTGATGAGGGCACCATTAATGAAAGAGTTGCTTGATGCTAACGATAGGGAATGTAAGCTTATATCAGAAGAGAGGTTTGGATTCGAGGAGTATAATGAGGCGATTAAGCAATTTAAGGTTGAGCAGGAGGAGAAAAGGCGGAGGAGGAGCAAATTATGAACGGTAGATGATCCCGATAAGAAGCTTCGAGGTGAACTCCGACTTCAACAGCTTCAAAAATTCATATGAATGCTGTCACCAACGATCCAAGTTGAACTCCTAGGTGTTTTCGTCTGCCAACTCTCCGTAGCAACAGAAACATTGAAATGGGAGGGTGAGAAGTTATGTCAAAGAATCAAACAATTGCATACAGCGATTAACGAAATGGTTCAACCATAATTCGTCTATCCCACAATCATTATAACTGCTTGCTACGCTCATCACAGTAAATCATGCCATTGACCATAAACGCCTTGTTCCACGTGCTCCTATCCGCCAGCTCCCATTGTAGCGACACCAATCCAGAATGTGCAATCCTTGTGGGGAGAAGCTCATCTACCTTCCCAAAGATATCGCACATCAAGTGCACTCTCTATCTCCCAATACTCAAACAATGATTGGTGAATCTGAGCCAGTCTTTCGGCTTGCACCGGAACCTAAAGCACCACTCGCTTCTACGTCTCTATAAACCTGCGGCAATGGCTCTTGAACTCTGTCATCCTTCCTTCCCTTCCCATAGTTAAAGGAGATCCCACCCGTGATGGTGATATTACTAGGCATTCCCAAATCGAGTACAGACAATAAGTAAAACAAACTATCTCAGTCAGCATCTTTCGGTTCGAAGGTAGAATAGATGTCATACTTTCCAGTGTATGCAAGCATGCAAGCGGGTACTACAACACGCCCATACCAACCGTACGCACCAGATGCAGAAATAATAGTGGTAATAAGGGTAGCAACAATCAACACTAAATCCACTCCCAAACCTAACGCTCCCGACTTCAATAACCCGGGACATCTCCGTTTTTTCCTCGCGTCCCTTGGCGCCGCATTCCGGAACTCAATTTTAATCCGTATATATTGAGATAGAACATAATGTAGGACGACGAGTATATTTCGTACCAAAGCGAAACAGACGAATATAGTGGCAGAGAGCGAACGAGGTCGATGTGATAGCACAAAGAGAATGAAGCTAGGGAGAAGGAGAACAATTGCTATGAGTCGGAAGACGAGAGTTGGGTGGCATGAGAATCTATGTTCCTTCTCTTTCTTCTTTCGAAGCGGGGCTACATCTTCGTCGTCGTCACTCCCTATGGGATCTAGAAGGAGTAATCCAGCATCTGTATCCTGAGCGGAAGAAACCGTTTCCATGGACTGTCTCATCTCGTTGGAGACACGCTGATATTGCGTATTGGAATTTGTGCTTGCGGCAGCGGCCATAATGACAGCGTAATCCGGTGGAGCAGGGGGAGTAAAGAATACAGGAAAGCAGTCAAGAGACAAGAGTTTTGGTTCTGCTTCTGAGATGAAGTCTTCTGGATCGTAGGACATTGTTTACATTTCTTCTCTTGAGTGTGAGAGAGAAGAGAGATGCCAATTAGGCACCCAGAAAGGGGAGTGGGGTGGTGTTGTGAGAGAGGACAAGACAACGCGTGATGGGAGTTTGAGATGAAGATGTTTAAACAAGAGGACAAATGATGTCAATTGGTATTCTGTTGCCTGAAATAAGCTGCTGAGCTTTGGGATGCGCTAGTATGGATATGGCCGATACGAGAGCGACGAGGTTGAGAAAGCCCCGCCATGAGTGGCTGTGTTCGATGGATTCGGGTGCTTATATCACGCGGGTTTACCCCCTTTCCTTGGCGAGGTCAAAGATATGGGGGTTTATGCAAAAATTCATGAAATTGAAGGATTGCGGATTCTTGCTCTGGCAGTGACTAGACATATTCAGGTCGAGAGCCATCAAAAAATTTGTGGAATATGAAAGAGTTGCTTTTCATGAACTTCGTGCTCAAAGTCCTAGTCTGCCTAATTAGAAATTGAAAGGACAGTAACTTAAGTTATCCTCGAGACAAGGAATAGTGCTTTCAATGATAAGAGCTTAGATGAATCCATTGGAACCACTCAAATCTGTGTAAATTCGACCGGCTACCGCGAAGCTCCTCTAAATTATAAGCCTAGTCCGCTACCATATTTCCTTGAATTATTGTACACTCATGGAAGTAATCTCAATATGGCTTCAATGCTTGGTCGTAATGTCCTTGTTTCCAATTCGCTTTCTAGACCTGAAGGTCTCTTTCCATTCCGTGAAATCTATAAGGATATCTCAAACCCCTCTTGTCCGCTTTGGGCACTTTTAATCCAGAGTAATTATATGCGAGATATTCTCAACGCCCTAGAAATTCTGCAGGATCCAGCTCGCACAAGTCACAGCGATTAACTGAACAGGTGGGACACAAGAAGTAGTGGATTGGATGGATACTTCTCCTAGTATCATATATTTTACAAAGGTATGTATCTAAGACCGGAAAATCTATTGTAGCCTTCTCTATGCGCCAACGCTAAGGGTATCTCTATCCCACAACATTCCCATATTGTTACAAGATAACATCAATCATATCCATTCATCCTACACGAAATCCAGCCCCGGCAGTCTTTCCACCACGTCCACCACGTCCACCATTTCTACCCTCTCCCCCACCACGAGCACCATGATCTCTCGGAGGATCGGGGAGGACAGTGATGCCTGGTACTCCCTTCAATCCCATCTTTCCAACTGTAGACTTTCTGATACCGGGTTTTTCAACTGCTCCCATACCTTCGCGAGCTAATTTGTTACCCTCTGCCACCAGTTGATGATTATCCCACTTTAGCCCCTTGGTGTGATTCTTGTAGTAGCCCAACCAGCCTTGATATGTCTTCGCATGCACCTCTGGCCCAAGTGACTCGGCAATAGCAATTACATCGCTTTTCGAGCTCAGATCAGCCTCGATTGGCTCAAAGGTGATTTCCTTCAGCGTCCATTTCGAAAAGAATGTCTCAGGCTGAGTGATAATGAAGGTCCCCCTGCCTTCGGCTCCAGCCCTGGCAGTTCTCCCTAATCGATGAATATAAGATTCTTTGTCTGCTGGAACTCCGACCTGGAAGACGTTGGTCACGGCTGGGAAATCCATTCCTCTGGCCACAACATCTGTTGCGACGAGAATTCCGTTCTTGGCCTCTCTGAACGAGTTTGTTACATTTGTTCGCTTACTTTGGTTGACTCGAGAGTGCAGGGCACTGACTTTGGGCATATTTGGCAGTTTCTCCAGGATTTGGGTGTAGAAATCGACAAGAGCAGCGGTTGGTGCAAACACGATTGCTTTGAATGTTGATGCACCTTCGAGTTCAATTTCTGAACGTAGGGAACCCACCAAAGCAGGTGCCACGTCGGAGAATGTTGGGACAACTGTGAGATGTTGGGGTACACGGTCATGAGTGTTCTTCTCGCCAGCTGGGATTGTAGATATGAACTTATAACCCTTTCCAAGGACAAGATGCGCGACATTTTCCACGTGCGGTGCAATGGTGGCGGAAAAAAGCATTCCCTGTCTTTGTGTTGTGGCTTTGTCGGGAAGACACTTGATGATATCCTTGAGAGCATTCATGAAACCCATATCAAGCAAGCGATCAGCTTCATCGAGAACGAGAGTATCGAGGTGGCGGAAACTGTAGCGGATTTGATCATTTGAAAGGTGATCATACAATCTTCCTGGCGTGGCAATGAGTATATCGCATCCTCCAAGAATAGCCTTCTCCTCCGAGTTCTTGTTTGTTCCTCCGATAGCGATGCCTACTTTGAACTGAGGCAGTCGTTGGAGAAGCTGGTTGGCTTCTTTTGCAATTTGCATAGCAAGCCTGGAATGTGTCAGTCGCATAATGGAGAAAAGTGTATATATTGGTAGATTTGGAATTCGATTTCAAGGCATTTTGAAAGACTTACTCTCTGGTAGGAGAAATGACGAGTAGAGAAATGCCAGATCCGCTGCCTCTGTTTCTGTTTATGAGAGTCTGAATAGCAGGGAGAAGGAACGCAATGGTCTTTCCAGTCCCGGTCTTTGCTTGTGCCAGGCAATCAATACGGTTCGCCAGCAGCTCGTGGAGAGTGGCGGCTTGAACTGGCATCATATGGTCAAACTGCATGTCCTGCGTGATTGTCTGAAGCAGCACTGGCGACAGCAGATTCTCTTTCGCAAGATCTGCGAATCGAGGAGTATCGAGAGGGACAGCAACCGTCAACGGTGGAGTATGTACTCTTGGAATTGATGGCATTGGTGCAGTCTCGACTCGAGCAGCTCCTGTATTTGTTGACATCCCCTTTTTGCCATGTCCGCCTCTGTAAGGGTGTCTTCTAGCTGGGTTTCGTTTGGGCTCCATTGCGACGGTGAAAATGGTTCGTAAAACTTGGTTGCGTTTCAAGGTAGAAAGGGAAATCATGAATGCTGGCGATTCTTTATTATGGGCTCTCTGGCATGCGGCTTCCTCGCTTTACCTGCTCCTGTCCTGCATGCAGAAACTTTTTTGGAAAGAAAGGTGGTGACTAAGCACGATAACGATAAGGACAGACGGTGTGGATGCGGAAGCGAGAAATGAATTTGTGAACACCAACACCCAGAAGCACCCGAACCACCCCACCCCCAACCAAAATTATTCCATGCCATACTTCCACAAGGCACAAGTTTCCCATCTTTGGATCGTAGGCAGGCAAAAGCATCTAATTGAGTTCGCGAGGAGTATCATTCGTCGCAGCGATTGCCATCATAGGCTGTCAAGATGAAGGTAGGGATTTACCAATCGAAAGCTCTGTGACCCTTAATCTCGTTCAGGTGCCATCGTTGAGACAATCCAGCTGTAGGGCTTAGATCTGGGGACAGGAAATAGAGACAATATGGGAAAGAGGATTCCGATGTCCGGTGTTGGTACTTGATTCATCGGGTCCGATTGCTCACGGCTCTCCCTCACGGCTCTGGGAGTTTGGTTCATCAATAGCTCTGGTTCATTCATACCTGGCTCCCATTCATTCATGGCTCTGGTTCATCATTGGCATGGCACTGATTCCGTAGATCACTGCACACAACTATTGCCATGACTAGGAGAATTCAAATATGGTTCCAATCCAAAATTCGCCATCTGACCATCTTCAACGGGCAACCAGCTGCAGGAACGCGTGGTATCTTCTTAGCCTCTTCCCAAAAAGACCGACATCGACTCTAGAGCAGCTCCAAAACTGCCCACCTTACTTGAATAGGACTTTTGAGCTGGTGCTGAATCGAGACCAATCCGAGCGTGGAATATGTGGCTCAGGGAGAAAAGAGCGGCTTGGCCATACTTGTACAGAAATGATCTCGCCGTCACCATTTTTACGGAAATCGGCAAACTTCGACGTTCTCGCACGGTGTGCCTACATGCAGCAGCCGACACGCCAACTGAGGTTGTTGAAAAATTGGAACTCGGAAGAAAATACTGAATGTCCGCATGTGCGAACTTTTCGTGATAGGCATGCCCGTGTGCCATGGCTACCGCATTGTGTCTGTGTCTGTGCCAGCTGCAAAGTTCGTCACGACAAAAACGACGACGAGGACGACGACTCAGCACGCCAAAATGAAGAAACGACTGTGAACAGTGGAAGGCCCAAGTGTTTGGTCAGCCATGATTCTTGGTGACGGGCCGAAGATCTCCACCCGTAAAATGAACATCATCTCATCTCCTCCCGCGCGAATTCGACGGGCACGAAGGAAATATTGTGAATCAACCTCAACGGGTTTCCGGCATGGCTGAGACATGCGGGGAGGTCGAACGAGTCAAAATAGACCTCATATGCAATGTTCCGGAGTCAGTACCAAATTGTTTGCATTTCCAATAAATGCCTCTGATCAATTGTTCGACGTCGAATCTGTCGCATCCAGTCTCGACTAATTGAAACTGCTCCATTTGGAAGACAGCTTTCTCAGGAGTTAAAGTAGATTACGGAGCAAGAATGTGTAGCGGGAGTCCCAACGCAGAAGGTGATAAGCTAAATACTATCTTATTCTTAGCAGCAGGGCCGTCAACGCACAAACAGGCGATCAGCAGGGTCTTGATCAGCCTCGCCGCAGAGATACGAGCCAGTTGAGCCAGTCCGAAGGAAAGAGCGCAGCGATTTGGGCAGGACACAAGTGAGGGTATATTGACCTGCAGATTTGTGCATTTCTACCTTCCAAAGAAGAAGTTGAAGAATTTATTTTCATATATTATATGAGCAGCAATGACCATCTGACGACAATCGATTGAATATCAATGCCTGTGTACAAGAATGCGTTTCCTATACAAATTGAATTCCGTGCTAGGGAACAGTCGGCAATCGGGCTGCGAATGCTCAAATTCCTTGCTATCTTTTTCATATTTTCTCCCTGCCAAATGCACCAACAATGCACCCTTGGCTCGATCCTCTGATTCCAACCCAATGTGACTTGGTTTAATAAATAAATATGGGAATGATTCAGGGGTGGGTAAATAAACTAAATCATAGTGTTGACAGTGTGGCTGCAAGCCATCCGAAGACCTGCTCTCACTGGTGCGAACGCATCGAACGAGTTCTGGTACCTGGGATTAAGTGAGGTCAAGGAAAGTCAAGGCCAAGGGCCAGCTTTCGTCAACGCGATGGCGCGGGGAAAAAAGTCAACCAGACGAGCCAAAGTCAAACCCGCGTGTGAATCCTGCCAATCTTACAGGCCCAGCCAAGTCGGTGTCCTCGGCGCCTCACATCCACCCCCCAGCATCACTGCCTCCACCACCTGCTCTAAACGGCTCTAAACAAAATAAGGTCAAGCCAGCCAAGGTTTTTGATAGATTCGACCTAGTCAACCCAGTTGACCTTAGATTGCCATGCAAGAAGTCCATCCATCTCCCGATTCTCAATTACTCCCCCTTCCTACTGCACAACTAGTTTGTTTGTTTGCTGCTGCATCCGACCTAGGCTTCCTGTTGCGGCATGGCTTGACTCTTTTTACCCTCTCGTCTCCAGCAGCTTCGAATTATTCACTCCACTCTGCTCTACGGACCATCCGACAATGTGGTTGAGCTATCCCTCTTGATCTATTTCCAATCATCTCTAGATTCCTTAGCAATTCGACGGCGCCATAATCTGTAGCTCCTGGCAGCAATTTTCACTTCCGAAGATACATAAACATGAGGAACGCCTCCAGCACTTGCTTTTGACAACTGCTATCTAATCTTGCTCGCTGTAGCTACCCCTTCGTTATCTACAGAAGCCTTGTCTTGGGGCAAACTTCAATATGTCTGGCATAATGTCTACCACATTCGTTTTGACCTTTTTCCTTTCTTTCTTCGTTAGCCATGTCTCTTCACTCGCCTCGACAGATACTATTACCTGGGGAGGAGATAATTCGAGGACGGGATATCAAACGTGAGTTCGCTGGGACAATTCAAACTTGCCAATCTTTCTGACCCCGGTAGTAATCATAATATGGATCCTTCCATTGTTGGTAGCAGCCAGTTCGGACAGCTATTCAAGACAACTTTACCTGGAACTTACAACGGTGCCAAGGAACAGGTCTTCTCCCAACCACTGGTCTATACACCATCCGATGGCGTCCAATACGTCTACCTCTCAACCACCCAAAATAATGTCTACAAAATTAATGCAAAGACTGGAGCCATTGTAGCAAGCAGAAATCTTCACATCCCCTTCCTGACTGCTGACTTGGACGGATGCGTCGACATCAATCCTCTGATTGGTGTAACCGCGACTGGTGTAATTGATCCAGCTACCGATACCTTGTATCTCACAGCTAAGACATACGTCAACCAGAATGGAGGAAATGGCGCTCAGGGAAGGCCCAATGGAAGATACTACGTCCACGCGATCAACGTCAATGACTTGACTGAACGCCCAAATTTCCCGGTAGATCTTGAAGGAACTGTTGCCAGAAATAACCCAATCAGAAGTTTCAATGGAGGTATCCACCATCAACGTCCAGCTCTTTTGCACACCGGCCAATATATCTATGCCGGATTTGCCTCCCATTGTGTTCAATACAACTTTACTGGATGGATCATGGGTTGGGACAAGACAACCGGTGCAACTGTCGAGAGATATGCAACCGAAGGAGCAGGTGTTCCAAACACAACTCCAGGTGGTGGCGTCTGGATGTCTGGAGGAGGTTTGGCTTCCGATGACGCTGGATCCCTCTTCTTCGCCACTGGAAACGGATATGCTTCTCAACTTAGCACAATTCCTGTTAATGGTCGCAATCCTCCAACCTCTCTCGAAGAAGCTGCTGTTCACATGACAATCAATGGAGACGGAAGTTTGACTGTTGTCGACTTTTTCATGCCTTGGGAAAAGACACAATTGGATGGTGCCGATCGTGATCTCGGAACTAGTCCATTGGAACTTCTTCCAAGTCAATTCTCTTGTGGTGATGTCAAGCGAATTGGAGTTGTTACCGGTAAGAGTGGAAAGACTTATTGGTTGAATTTGGATGACTTGGGAGGATACCAAAACGGACCTAACAAGTTGGACGATGTTATTCAAGTCTACCAGAACGAGAACTCCGTATACGCAGGTGCTGGTGTTTATCCATTGGAGGGTGGTTACATCTATATCAATGGTTAGTCACTCGCTGCAATGGAAAATCGAAAACTAACATCCACAGTCATTCAATACCCAACACACGTATTCAAGTTCTCTTGCGATGCAGGTGTTCCATCTTTCACCAAAGTTGCAGACAGTCCTACCAAGAATGCCTACGTGCTCGGTGTAGGCCACGGAACTACAACCTCATTGAATGGACAAGCAGGAACTGGTCTTGTCTGGACCAGTGATGTCGATGGACAAAATCTTCGCATTTATAAGGCCATCCCAGAGAATGCATTGATGACTCAAATCAACGGTTTCAACATTCCAGGAATCGGGAAATTCACTCGCCCAGTCTTTGGTGACGGTCGAGTATACCTCACCTCGAACCAAGGTTTCCTCTACGGATTCGGATCTCCTGTCAACCTTCCGATCAACTGCACGTCACCTGTGGACTTCGGTGTTGCCAATGTAAACAACGCCACAGCTGCCAAGACCATTACTTGCAAAGCTAACGTCGGAGTAACTGTCACAAACGTCAACCTGACTGGAAATGCTAATTTCAATATCAGCGGTACTCCAACCGCCCCAGTCACATTGACTGCAGGACAAACTTTCAGCTTCCAGGCTTACTTCAACCCTCAATCCGTTGGCCCTCTTTCATCTGATGTTGTCGTTGCTACAACCAACAATGTTGCAGGCTACAGCACTAGCACCCCAATTACCTTCCGAGGTACCGGACAGAGTGTTGGCCCCTTGCTTTCTGTCAGCCCTATCACTTTGGCTTTCCAAGGTGTTATCACCGGTCAACAGGCTGGCGGTGTGAATCAATCTTTCATTTTGACCAACTTGGGAAATTCCCCATTGACAATCCAAGATGTCAAGTACTCTCTTACGAGTGAGACATCTGGATTTATTGCTCCAAATCAAACTGCTTCGGGCCCGCGTGCTGGCGCCTTCACTTTCATCGGTCTTCCAACAACCATTCCAGGAAACTCTGGAGTTACTGTTACCGTAAACTTTGACACCTCCAAGAGTGGAAACTTTGCTACATATCTTAACTTTGTCTCTGATGGCGGAACTAAGATCTTGGATGTCGTCGGAACATCTGGATCCGCTCCCACTGCTCTCCTCGAATTCCAGACTCCAGATGGTACCGGATGGGTTCAATACAAATCTGGACAGAACTTTACATTCGGAAATGTTACCGAGAACACTACTCGATCCCTCAAGATGCGTTTGACCAACAATGCCACTTCAGATAGCGCCCGCCTCTCACTCACAGTATCCAAGCCACCTTTCGGTGTTGGTGGGATCATCGGAGCCAATAATCAAGTAGATCTCGCTGAAGGTACTACTCTTGCACCTGGAGAGAGCGCTACAGCTACCCTGTACTGCAACGTCCCAAAAACTCAATGGAACACAGACCCTTATCACGGGACTGCTCAGTGGACCATGAACGTTGATGATCCAAACTTCGGCAAACAATTCATTGAATTTGATTGCTTGGCTGTTGCTGAACAAGCTGCACCTTTGAGGACTGATGGTCTTGGTCTGTACAGATATACTGGATGCTTCAAGGAGAACAACCCTGGCAGACAATTGAAGACTCAACTTTACGGTAGCGCTACCAATACAAACGCGCAGTGTATTGCTGCTTGTGCTGCTGCCGGAGTCATCTTCTGCGGTACTCAATACAACAGAGAATGCTGGGGAGGACCAACTATTCCAATTCAGAAGGTCGATGATGGCAACTGTGACTTCGCTTGTTCCGGAGATATCAACCAGATCTGTGGAGGCAATGGTGTCGGAGCAAACCAAGGCGGAAGTTATATCTCTTTGTTTGCTGATTCCAGCCGCTTTGATGGAAATGTTACGACGAATCCAACTAACCCAACTAATCCAACTGGCCCCATCACAAACCCTGGGGTCTCTGGCTACTCGAGTATTGGATGTTACCTTGAAGGAACAAATGGCAGAGCTTTGCCAAACGGGAAGACAACTACCACCAAGACTGTGAAGAGCTGCGTGGATGCTTGTGCGGCTTCCAGCTACACATATGCCGGCGTGGAATATGGTGGAGAGGTAAGTTACTCATCTTTCTGACATGAAAACATTATTGACGCTTGTCTAGTGCTGGTGTGGAAATTCAATCGCAACTGCTCAGGCTCCAATCACTGATTGCAGCATGGCCTGTAATGGTATGCCACTTCTTCTTGTCCCTGTATTCTTGCTGACTCTCTAGACAATTCAACCGAATACTGTGGTGCCGGCAACCGTCTTAATGTTTACATTAAAAACGGAACTGCTCTGCCTTCCTCAAGTTCGTCTGCGGCAGCAACCTCGAGCACATCCTCGAGTAGCATCTCAGGCTCGGTCTCTAGCACAGTCTCCAGCAGTGTTTCAAGCACAACTATCTCTTCTAGCTCTGCAACACCATCTCCAACTGGTGTTCTCCAAATCGACCAGGTTATCGGTGGCAACTACTCTTTCCAAGGATGCTATACCGAAGCCACTACTGGACGAGCACTTTCTGCCAAGACATATGCAGCTGATACCATGAATTTAGAATCTTGTGCTACATTTTGCTCTGCTTACACCATGTGGGGAGTGGAGTATGGACGTGAATGTAAGTCTCCAATGCCCGTAGATGATCACAGCTAACGTGGGCAGGTTACTGTGGAAATACCTTGGCAGCTGGAAGTATCCCAGCTACGAACCAAGCAGACTGCTCTTTCATCTGCCCAGGAGATAAGACTGAGTACTGTGGTGCTGGAAACAGATTGCAGATGTATAAGTACAACTCAACTCTCGTCTCATCCACCTCCTCGGCCGCGAGCAGCACAGCCTCATCATCGTCTTCAAGCAGTGCCTCAGTTACTGGAACATCGTCATCCAGCACAATCAGTAGCAGCTCAACATCTTCTGTGCCCTCGACAATCTCCAGCAGCTCCTCAAGCGCCTCATCTGCCTCTTCATCCTCCTCCTCAACAATCAACTCCTCATCTTCAGTATCTTCAACTTCGTCATCTGCCTCCGCAACACCAACTGGACCAACAATCGTGAAATCTGTGGGACTCTTTAATTACATGGGATGCTACACTGAAGGAACCAACGGCCGTGCCTTCCCTACCTTGTACGCCAACGACACCAATACTATCGCATGGTGTGCTTCAAAGTGTTCCGGATTTCTCTATTTCGGTGCAGAGGTAAGCAAATGCTATCTAGTTATGAACGTAAAACTAATTAGATGCAGTATGGACGTGAATGTTGGTGTGGAAACTCCTTCGGAACTGGCTCAGTCGTGACCAAGGATTCGGACTGTAGCATGACCTGTTCAGGCGACAAATACTCGTACTGTGGAGCTGGAAACCGTTTGAGTGTGTACATCAAGAACGGTACCAGTGAAGCATCTAGCAGTAGCTCGTCATCGGCTATTTTGTCCAGCAGCAGCAGCAGTGTCTCCTCATCTACCAGTGCCCAAGCTTCATCAACTTCTTCAAGTAGCAGCAGCAGCGTCGTGAGCTCCACCTCATCGAGCTCAGCCTCAGCCTTTAGCTCAGCCTCTTCCTCATCATCCAACGTAGCCTCAACAACTACATCAGCATCTTCGAGCAGCAGCAGTACACTTTCTTCCTCTTCAACCTCTTCCACTCAGCCAGCCTACACCGGACCTCCAGTCGTCTCCCAAGGCAACGTAAACTTCACATCCTACTCCTGTGTCTCTGAGCCCTCAAGCGGCCGTCTCCTCTCAACTCAAATACTCAATGATGCCGCAATGACAATCTCCAAGTGTCTCTCGGCCTGTTGGAACTACGGATACGCAGGAGTAGAATACGGTCGTGAGTGTTGGTGCGGTAACACGTTGAACTTCAATGGCAATACTGGGGCCACACCAGGTGCCAATGTTACCAGCAAGGATTGTAGCTTCACATGCCCGGGCAATAGCACCGAGTATTGTGGAGCGGGTAGCAGACTAAGCTTGTACTGGTTTGATGTGCAGAAGGCGATGAGAAATAATGGAACTTTGAATTGAAGGGTGATATGAGGTGGTAATTTTCTTGTACGTTTTCTTAGTTTGTTGGTTGTGTTTGGTGTATATAGGATAAATTATGTTGTCTTGGGGGGTTATTTGGGTTGGCAATGGTCAGGAATGGGATCGGTAGATGAGAATATAGAATACAAACTTGTTCTTCCAATCAATTGTCCGCTTCATGGATTCATTTGCTGTGACTTCACATACCTACCTTAATCCGCCTTGAATGTCTTCGATATGGATGTCAGTGAAAGCCAAAAGTTGCTGTCCTTGTTACTTGAGCTTCGTGTAAGTATTATTTCAGCAATAAAAGTTCGTTCACAATTATATCAGGATCATGGCCTCCCGACCTACGGACATTACCTTTCTATGAAGAGGATTGAAGCTTCCGAGAACAGTGGGGAGCATCATATTATGCTTCAAGATTCGTTCATCCTCTAACATATCTCATCTCACCTTTACAACCTCATTCACTCACTCAGAAACTCCAAACATAACTTTGCAAACCTCTCCGGAGACTCCCAATAACACCAGTGACCACCCCAACTCACAACCTCCCCTCTCGCCTTTTCCCCCACCAAATTCACGACATGCATCGGTCCAGCAGCAGGAAAACAACCGCTACGACTACTAGCCACCACGAAGACCTTAGTCTGACTCTCTTCTCCGCCATATGTAGCACGAATACTATCTCTCCAGTCTTTACTTGTATGATCAGCCATCAATTTACCATACCATTCTCCATTGCCTTTCATAGCTTCTCCAAGGAAGAAGGCTTCATCTGCTTCTGCTTCTTGTTCTGATATCTTATCTGTTGGTTCTGGGAACGCACGGTAAGAGAGACAGGCTGCGATGGTGCCTTTATGTGCTGTCTCAGGCGACAGGGCGAGAGTAGCTTGGAGAGCTGCAACCGCAGAAGAATTATTCATGCCTCTGTTACAGTATCTAGAATCCCATCCATCGAGCGTGCTATTTTGAAGAGGACTCTGGTCCACGAAAATAGTATGTGAGAATCGTTCGGTGGTGAATAGTTCAGCATAGGACCAGAGAATTGAGCAGCCTAAACTGCCGCCTATGGCTTTCCACTTTTGATCTTTGAAGATTGAAGAGGTTTCTTGCACATATAGGATAAGCTCTCGGAGATCCATGGCTAGACGACTGACGTGGTATCCGTGTTTTGGTCTCGAACTTGCGCCGTGACCGCGCAGGTCAGGGACGATTACTCGGTAGTTAGGGGTGAAATGTGATATGTTGCGTTTCCAGACAAGAGATGAGCCTGTGAAGCCATGGATCTAGATTTGTTAGTTGGGTTTCGTGCCTAAGAACACGAGCCATGATGGCAATTTATGAGAGAAATGGCATGATGAAACGCTGGTAAGCATCTTCCTATGGAATACTTGCAGTGAATAGGAAGAGAACGCAAATGATGTTATATTGGAGTAGACTCAATTAAGGAACAGATAATGTAGCTGTACTAAGCAACAATAAAACAAATTTATTCATGCGCTCTTCACAGCAAACTTTACATTATGGCATTGGGAACTTATACCATCCATGATCGAAACATTAACTTTGTATGTCAGACTCCACTTGAAGTACCTAGGCAAAGCCAACTAATCCAATATCCACGTCTTCTTGGATTCTCACCAACTCGCTCTTCTCGAAACAGGAATTACAAGAACAATTTAACATATAACACACCTTCTAAAACAATCAAGTACGTACCTAAACTTAGATACTTAAACTCAGGGCCTAGAAGTCCACAATCAAACTTAAGAACATAACGGAACGCCTCGAGACAGGGAAATTTTGTCAGACATACTAGAATCAAAAGTTCCTTGCTCTGCCCTACTTCCATTTCTCCACTATCCCAATAACTCAACTCAACCCCATCGTTCGCATTGAATTTTTTCAACTGACATCCATCCATCTTGACGTTTTCCTCGCTTTCTCTCTTTACTCTATGACTAGTTCCGAGGTACACAAGACCTAATTGGTCGACAATCTAGTGAGCAAGTTGAGGCGCGGTAATGTGAAAGATGAGGTGTGTACGATGAGTAAGGCAACAGGCCTGGTCAGGAGGTAGGAGACTACGGCTTGTGAATAAGGTAGAAGGAAGGTTCAAAATAGATGGTGGGGCTATTTTGGCTTAGTGGGGTGGTGGGTAATCTTCGGGTGTTTGGGTATTTGGGTGAGGGGTGGTCTCAGTGTACCTAGAAACTAAGTTTATACCTAGGAAGGAGGAACTTGACAAGTGTTTTGTACTATTGTAAGATTATCACATCTAATTGAGGATGGCTTGATTCATGTTTTGTAAATATAATATTCAGGTTGTAGCAGGACAATCAATTGATTGGTTGTAGCTGGCAGAGATGGACTGGAACATTTGACTCATAGTTGGATGAAGAAAATTGTCCTTGCGGGTTTTGGACGTCGAAATTATTTTTTGTATGAAGAGATTGTGCGAGAGCAATTTGGAGAGCCAATTCGTGAACGTATGAAGACATTGTCCCAGACTATCTGGGGGAATTAACTCGTAAATGCATGAAGAGATTGTCCTAACTGACTTGGTAAATACAATTAGAAGCTGTACTTTGTGTGGAGGGTAGATCTTATGCGAAGGGTGATGTTCGAATTATGACTATACTGAACTATTCTCCAACTTGGCGTAGGACTCGCAATTTATTGTCCCAGAGCATTTGCGTCCAAAAGATTCCCGATCAGCTGCAATCTCCTTCTCCCCCTGCGACAAAATGTCAAGTGTTGTAAATGCAATTCATATTACTATCATCTCTACATCAATACCTAATATGAGTGGATATGTCATCCAGACTCCATGCCATGATCCCTAATAACCTAAACACCAACAAAATGCCACCATCTATATATCCACGCCATCAATGCATAGCCTTCCCTTCCAATATTACCTCCTCCAGATAACTTTTCAAACACGCAATGCCAATCCATAATATGCAATCAATGTCCTTCCGTAAACGGCGTTACGAGATCAATACTCTTAGGCCTGTGTCCATATCCACCTGGTCCACTCCTAGGTGGTAATGGGCGATCCATACCCATACCTCCTGTGTTGGTATATCCATTTGTAGCACCATGACTCTTTCCATACGAGTACAAATCCTCACGACTTCTTCCTCCATATCCACTTGCATATGCTCCCCCATAACTTTGTGAAACGGTATATGGTGTGTGTGTGTTCGAGTAGGATCCACTAGGAGTAGGAGTCGTGGTCTTGTTCCCTGATGCAAATGGAATGTAGTTCCATACCCCGCTGCCAGTGCGCGTCATCGAACTGGCAGATGATTTGGGGGGACTGGACGGCGCATGTCTTGTAGCAGATGTGCGTGGGAGAGCGGTAGCTAATTCGCGGAGGGAAGCGAGCGCAGATGATGAATTGGGAGAGGTAGAGATATGTGACGGAGCTTGGTATTGGGGGTATGGATCCGAGTTGAAGTAGGACCGTGGGCGGGATTGTGTAGGTGAGAATCGTGGGATGATATCGGGTCCATCTTCATGTGAAGCATGCGAAGGATAGGAGGAGAAACTTCGTGTATATGGAGTGAGAGGTGGGGATGACGGCGTGTAAGAGTTTGAATATGAGTTATTACGCGCGGGGGTAGAAGCTGGTGCTTGATCGTGAAGACGACACCTAGAAGCTGTTAGATATTGGATCGCAAGGAACCCCCAATCTGGTGGGGTAATAAGATGGGTAAGATCTAGACTTACGCCTCGGAGCAATACAAGAAAGTATTGTTGGCCGGTAGAAATTGCTTTTCGCAAGTCATGCTGCATCATTCGTCAGCTATCTGTTCATTCTGCACCCCACATTGGGGGTCCCTCGTGGACTTGATTTCAGTTCCTGGGGCCTCCACAATCTATTCCTAATTTCCTCCAGACCGCATCGCATGGGAAAAAGCAAAGAGTGAAAAAGATGCACCTACCAGAACTGAGGGAAACTCTCCCCGCTATCTCGACTCCTTTCCTCGTCTTCCCTGTCCCGCTCACGATCTCTGCGAGTACCACTGTATGATGCGCCAACCTTTGTAGTGTATTGCGGAGTCGTTTTTCGGGTCAATGGTGACGGTTTGACCGATTTCTTTTCGCTGACGACATGATCTTTTCCAGATTTCCTCCTCGAGTGGTGCTTTCTCTCCTTTTCCGAAGTGCGAGGTGACAATGGCGGCGGAGAGGAGGCAGCCGTATGAGTACGGACTGGCGGGGGGCGTGACTGAGCCAGATTGGCGATTCGAGGACACCCCTCAGTGGAACTGTTGATGTGCGAGGAATTGCAGAAGTCTGCAAGGAATTGAAGACTTGAATGCAAGTAAAAGTCAATTGACGACGAAAGGTCCAGATGTATATAGATCGAGACGGATCTGAGACCTGCTAGTCTTGTGATGTGATATGAATGAAGTGTTGTGAGGTGGGAGCTGGCTCAGGGCAGAAATAAATATTGGAGTGTAGGTGGAGTGCGTTGATAAGGGTGACTCGACAGCGCGCCTCGGCCTGGTGCAGTCGCGGTGGTGAGGGACGCAGATTGACAGTGAGCGATAACGGCGAGAACCCCGGTGTAGTTATACAACCACCACGAGAAATAAGTGCAGGCCACCGCAAATGGGGGAGGGATGTGTTGGAATATCAAGAATAGTCAGATATACAATCCAATGTGATGATGCGATGTCTCAACGACGGCCGAGTGCGGAGATGTAAATTATCGTGAGATTTGTTGTGTTCGGTGTGCTTGACACGGCACGACTTGGTTGGTTGGTGACAGTACGAGAGGTCTTTTGTTATCTCGGGCTATGAAGGTATAGGAATAGTTATAAGATGAAATAGGTCAAGGTAGAAGGTTTCTAGACCGCTGTCGTCGGCGGGAGGGAAAGGGGATTTTGGGAGTGTTGATCGTGGGCGTAGCGTAAGACAATTGGGTTTAGGGCCCGGACGAAGTGGGAGCTATGAGCGACTGTAAGGGATAGTGATGGGACTGTGATAGGACTGTGATGGGTGCAATTGAGAAATTGTACCACTGTCTTATCAGTGCGCTGCGAGAATTCCAGACTTATCCGCCTCAAGCCGATGTGATGGATCCAAGATCCGGTTTTGAAGGTGTGAGAAAGTGGAAGTGATGGAGAAGGCGAAATTGAGGGTTTCCTGTTGAAGGTGCAGCTGGAATGACTTGTTTGAGGCTGCACAGCTGGTAAGGCAAAGTAAGGTATAGGTTGTAACCGTCAAGGTGGAATAGCCTCTACAGGTGAAGTAGCCTTGAGTAAGTGTAATTGGTCTTGATGTTGAGAAGTAATATCGCTGACCGCTTAGGTGTGAATCGATGGCGTGCTTGAACCTTTTTTTGCTCAGAGTTTTCTCGTTCAATCCGTATTTCGTTAGGTGACGATTATCTCGTCCAATTGTGTGGTCAAAGTAGTGTGTCGTCTTAGCTGCGGAGAGCGAGGCGGCTCGACTGTAATATAATTCTTGCTCACTCAGCTCCGAGATAATCTTCCAAATGGGGCGAGTCAAGACAGTCAGCTGCGGAAGATCAGGTCGGGATCCAGTCAAGTCGGGAATGAAGAGGAGGGTTATCTTTCCCGATGAGATTGGTGAAGACTGAAAGGGCAGAGTGGCTAAGGTAAGTCAAAGTCTCAGATGTCCAAGTCAAAATGAAGTCAGGTGAAAGCAACTCATCGATTGCATGGAATACCAAGCCTTTGAGTGGCAACTGGAAGAGGGGGATAACGAGTATAATATAACACCATCACAGCTACCTACCTCCCTAGCTACCGACTACTTACAATACCATACTAGAGGAACAAACCCACTCAAATTGCATCATGTTTGTTCTTGCAGCTTACTTACTCGTAATACTCTCCGGGTATTTCGTGCTGGGCGAACACGTTCTCCTCTCTTGCTTGCATGCTTGGTGCCTGTCGTTGCGTGTGAGGTTAGGGAATAGCAGAGTGGAGAATTGAATGGATGCAATGGCGGCATCTGGATCAAACCCCCACATAGGAATAGCCCAGACAGACCGTGATGGATACACTCGATACAGTCGAAGCTGTGATGCGATGTGATGCAGTGTTGCAGAGAAGTGTTGCATCTTGTGTCGCCATTCCCTTGTTTTGACCATCCTTTCCCTCCGTTCCGTGCAATTGTCCCCTCTTCTCATATCCTCTCATCTCCTCTCCCATACCGCCATTCCCCACCATTTGGACCAACAGGGCGAGATTGTGATTCAACCTCGATGTTCTTGACCAAGCAAAGTTGACGAGTCAGCCCGCCAGCCAGTAAACCAGTCACTTGAACACACGCTCTGGTGACAGGTAATGACTTACAGGCCAATCATACAAATATCCTCACCCTCCGCACTCCACCCTCAAACTATTCTTACGAGAGTGGAATACGATGTGAAGACGGTCACGGTTCATGAACAAGCTGAGACCCGTTCGTTCATCAGCTCATGTTTGTTCGTTCATGTTAATTTTCACCATTCGTTCCGTTCTGCAATGCCAGCCCAAAATAAGGTATAGCATCATACATTGAGTACCCTGGATACCTATACCTCCGCCAACACCTCCTACGTACCTACCTTACCCTTACCGTCCTGCATCCGGGCTTTCCAGGTCAAAGTTAGATGAACTGCACAGCCAATATCACCCCTCATTTGTGTTTGAACCTTACTCACTCACTCCCTCCCTCCCTCACTCACTCACTCACTTACCTCCCTCTCCTACCTTCCCTCCCCCCACGATGCAGATGCAGATGCAGATGCAGGCACAAGAACACCAAAGAGGAAACCCGATCAGACCCTGATATTACTCCCCTATCCGACCATTCCAGCATGTAGCCACTGTAACCACAACCGAGAGTCGAGACTCAAGACTGCCTTGACTGGCTTACACACGGTTGATGGCGGCATTGCTCGACCAGAATTGCAATATCCAGCAGCTACAGTACCACCTTTCACCTACCTACCTTAATCAACACCCCTCGATAATAATATATATTTAGCTCTCCCCCTCCACCACCAACCATGTCATCCGGTCCCAGCACAATGGGGGTCATCCTTTCCCATGTAAGCTGAAGAAAGCCGAGATATGATTCCCTTCACACATTGGTCGACACACCGACGGGAACCCATTTAATATGGAAGATCGAGCATGAGAGGGGCGATGAGTGCATACAGATGAAGCAACAAGCAACCCACCAAGATACCTGAACACCGAGGGAAGAGGTAGGTACCCGTGGGGTGTCGATGGCTGCCGCAATTCTCCCGGATAAAGAATCGAAGTTGGGAGAGAAGCTGCCAATCATATATGAAGAGGGGTATATCTTCAAATGACAAGTTGACAACCTGAACTATTTCCTCCAATTGAAGTCTCTATACAGGATGTGGATGAGAGCGAGTTTAAGAGCTAATGCATGAAATATACATTATGCGAGTCTGGAGAGTGGAGAAGAGTGAAGGAGACCCCCATATTCGCATACTTTATCCAGCCATAGTCCATACTTCCTTTCTCCATCATCGTACAGCACAGCTCATCAGCACCGAGAGCACAGCACAACTATTGATCCTGATCCTGATCCTAACCCCGATCCCAGCATTCATCATCATATCCAGTTCCAGTTCCACCTCCACCTTCACCTCCACCTCAAACCCTATCGAGACACTCCGTTTCCTCCCGCGAATGTCCGGATGCATGAGATGGTGCTGCCGAGGGACGATGAGATAGCAGATAGCCGCTGCAGCATATTCAATTTTATTCTATCTATCATATATCATCCTCATCACTGCGATCGCCATCGTTTCATTATTCGCTATTCACTATACTAGTTGTACGACTCGCGGCATACAGAGTAAGACAAATCAATTCGCCTTTTTACGCGTTGAACGCGCACAACGAAAAATGGACCTGCGATTCTAGAATATGACATCAGTGGCTCAAGCTGTACTTGTCCTCGTACTGTATTGTACCTGTACAACTGTATACCTCAACCTCGAGCTTTAATGCTTAATAACATGTGATACAGTGGGTAATGAGCTGAGTGCTGAGGCATTTCTCTTTTCATTACAATTCAATTATCATTTTCACCTATTATATTCCTTACTTCACCCTAGTACCAAGAAGTCTCGAACGAACTCCTCTTCTCTACAAGGAAAATTTCTCTCTTCCTGAAACAAGATTGAAAGGCCTCACACTCCAATTGAGGCTTTTATCGCATATTACTATTATTATTTTCGTGTTATCAGATGTTTCTAAATCTTACGAGAACGATAAAATGTGGAGAAATCAGCTGAGGGGCACTGGAATTGCTATCCTTTGTTCCGGGCGCGGTAGTCTTGCTGTGGGTGTAGAGTCAACTACCGACAGCTAATCGGCGAGATATAGTTTCATGTATTGTTTACTCATATCTCGAAAGTGTATTTTCCTGCAGCACGATTATTACATATTTGGCAGATTCTGTTTTGTCGGGCGATTTACTGCGTCCTGTAGCTGGATCCAGAAAAGTTTCTGCCTGCATTGGTAGGACGTTACACCTCGTCTATATGCAGAACAGCTGTCAAGGTTGATGATTGTGCTGCCTGCCTGCGCAGAGGTCTCATTTCTCGTGGACTGTTTGGACAGCTGTCAAGGTGGAAGACTCATGTCTGCCTATGTCCATATATGGATCCAACGATCAAAACTGATCAAAACTGATCAAAACTGAAACAACTGTCAAGGTTGAAATCTTTCTACCCGTCTACATCCACGTATTTTCTCATTTCTCAGGAACTGAACAGCTGTCAAGGTCGACAATCATTCGCTGCCTGCAACTACACTCATTTCTCGCGTGTATTTACAAACACCTATCAAGGTTGCTCACATCCAATTCTGCATACCCAGATCAGAGTATCCACTCATCTCCTCATCCAAACAATACCGCAATCGTTCTCAAGGTAAAAGCCTGCTCATCAAGATACCTGTACATACGTATTTTTCTCACATTCTAGACTTTCAACATCCAAACAACAAATCCCTCTCAGCCCCATTTTTCTTACCTAATGCCTCATATCTGTCCTCTCGAAATATGGGGAATAAGGCCAGAATTGACTCATCGGGAGATCGTCCTGTCTAGTCGACCGGCTTTGAAGATCCGTAAGCGGCAGTTTGATGCATGAATTTAAGGGTGTGCTGGTGCCTGGATTGTGGAGAAGGGATGATGAAGTGGACGTGATGTTTGGATGGAGGGCATTCGGAGGGAGGGAAGTGTCGGAAGGAGGAATATGATATGATTCCAGGGTTTCTGTGGAAGGTGCGGACAGATTGTAGTAGAAGGAACGATTCATGAAACTGTTGATGCCGAACTGAAGATGCAGTCCCTTGTTGTCCATCAGTATGTTCACTTACGATTTCTGGTGTTTATCATCTGCTTGCAACTCAAATTAGACAAGCTATCTGAGAGAAAAATCCAATGCCAGGGCAGTTCTACCCGGAAGCGCTGCTGGGTTTGTCATGATTCAGAACGGAGAGTTTCTATCAATTTCATAAATAATTACCAACTTTCTCAGAAAGAGCGGGCCGACAAGGATTTCATCCTTCTTTTGACAGACGTCAATGATTTTTGTGGACGCTTGTCTCCTATCTCACTCAACAACTTTACCGCACCTTTCATATCCAACAACAGACACCATACAGTATTCACTTCAGTCTTGGAAACCTAGACGATGTACTTGAGAGATGCAAGTACCAATTCACAAGCAGCAAATTCTTGAACGAGAATATCGGATCAGTCCATCTAAGAAGATAGAGGCAATCACAGGGATATTGTAGTATACAGGCGAAAGTGTGAAAATGTGAAAGTATGGATGCCGGTTGTGCCACTTCTATGCTCCTGCTAAGATTCTAAGTGCCTCCGTAGGAAGGAATTTGCCTTGCTCACCCAACAGACATACTCCTCTTATACAGCCGATAGTCTGTACGCTATCTATTACGTATTATAGCACAAGCTGTATTTGAAATTGAATTAGTCGTCACTCACGTGGTAGCAATTCTCTCTAAGTGTGGAGTTCGTGCTGAGATGGATGTGAAGGTCATCTATGCAGCTAGACAGAGGGTGATTCTTCAATGCCTCACAACTTTTCAGCTACTCTCTCCGCTGATAGAAAGATATTTGAACAGCTTCGCAAAAATTTTAGTATGGGGGGTGAGCATGTATGGTGTGCGATAATTACCAGAGCAAAGATATCATTGACATATGCCCCTTAACCAGACGAAACTTCTCACACTACCACGTCAAATCCATGGTGATGACTCTCAGGTCTTTTCTATATATACTACTAAGTGTGAAATTATTAGTTCATTCGATACGGGGAATTTTCAAAGTCTCGAGAGATCAGGTCACAAGGCTAACATATGTGGTTTTGTTGGAATCTACACTTTTCTATTTTGTACGTTATGTCGCATTATTTCACGCAATCAAGAGAGAGCCTCAAGAATAGACCTTATCATATGTCTCACAGAACGTGGTTTCATGACTTTTTATACCTCATTTCACTCATTCCACTCGATTCTATCTTGGTATCCTAGCATACATAGCAATTACACAGTACAAAAGAGATCGTTCCCGTCGCGGCATATCCTACACCACTTCCCTAGTCCCTCACAACCCAACGACGAATCCAAGAACAAACAATCCTCCAACACCCATCCAAGGTCTTACACCTTCAGCTCCACCCGTAAAGTTGCTCGTCCTCGAAGCAGTTGTCGTACTAGCTTCGACTCCTCTTTGCGTTTGAGAAGGACCACCACTTATCCTCTGCGAGCTGGTCATAGACATACTAGTTGAGTTCCCCTGTCGGATACTCGTACTGGCAATAATAATCACGGAACCTTCACTTCCTTCTGCTGTTGTCTGACTTTCACTCAAAGAGGTAGTCTTTGGCGCCGTTTCATTCGTTGAATTTCCAATAGTGCTTGTTTCTGCTGAACCCTCGCTCACTGCCACTGTCACTGTAGCCTCAACTTTACTTGTCTCTGTTGCTCCCTCGATGGCTGTAGCAGTCAAACTCCCCCTCTCACTCGCAGTCTCTCTTGTATTCTCTCCACCTTTAGTAGAACTCTCTCGAAACGTCGTTCCAACCACACTCGTAAACACAGGGTTACTCGCTCTTGGTAACGGACAACTACTCGTCGCTTGCGCTGCTGCTGCTCTTGCTATCGAGATGGTGACTTCGGGTATATAGTACGGTATGGGTGGTTGATTTGCAGCTGCGATATCTGTTCCGTTACATGTTTCTGCTACGCAGGAGGAGTAGGAGGCAAGGTAGGCGCAGATACAGGGTGTGGTTGTGAGAGGGCAGTCTGGGTGAGTGGATATGTAGTTCAGGGCACATTGCTTCTGGGTGGGTGTTAGAGCTGTTCTGGGTATGGAGAAGGAGTAAGGGAAATCATACAGCACATGGTGGGACACCGTTTATCTCGCTGAGGTCTTTTTGAGCGATGGAGGTAGGGAGGGTGAATATGAGGGGTAGAACGAGGAAGAGTATATTCTTGTTGGACATGATGATACAGTATGAATCACTCCTTTGAAAATGATGTGGTATAAAACGGATGATGAGAGAAGAATGTAGAAGGGGTATCTTCGATCAAAATTTCAATACAAACACGCACGCAGAAGCAAAGTAATAAAATGGCTAAGAGTAAATTAAGAAAAATCAATCAGCATCAATCTCACTCTCATTCTATGAAAGAAATCAAGTTTACACCCAACTCAAACCTTATACCTTTACAGCTCCCCTCCAACGCTTCTTGGCAGCCTATATCATCTCATATTAACAAACCTGTCGCAGCTACATGCCTGTCTCTCTATACAGCTTGGCGAATAAGAGACCTAGATTCGTATCAACAGAGTTGGAGTTTAAGCATACTTTCAAGCGAGGCGAGGATGGTAAGAGATGTACTTCTTCTCGGCGAAAAGGCCAAATCGGAGGGCTGGAGTGGTATTGAGCGCTAGAAGGTGAAGAGCATGGATGCTTCGAGATGAGGCGAGAATCAGGAGGGGTGATAGCTTGGCATGATTCTATTCGGAGAAGAATTGGTGGTTTGGAGTATGCTGGGGGAGATATCACTCACGCTTGGCACAGAGCTCGATTCAGAGATAGAGAGATGTCCTACGTAAGTGCCGAAAATACGTCAAAGTGGTATGGTGAAAGTCTATGGTATGAAGTCTGTGTGATGATGGTTGAAGCAGCTTGGCAAGGATCCGTAAAGGAGCAATTACTCAAAGGGCAGGAAGGAGGAGGCCAGAGGCCAGATACTGTATTGTGCCATTTCCTTGTAGAATCCCGAGTGAGTTTTGTGACTTGACCATTGACAAGTGAGAATAACCTCACCTTGAAGGACCAACCAACATCAAAGTTTCTCCAAATCCAAACTTACTCAACCCCTCATTTCCCCTCTTCTCGTCCATTTCGCTCCGATTTCTCTCGTATCCGTACATGGTACCAGCCAAGTTTCTCCAAGCCCACGTACGTATACCTGGGTTTTCACCGCTTCCCTCTCCATTCTCTCCATCTTCTCTCAGACAGCCAAGTAGTGAAGCCCAGTCTTGGAAGTATGGAGAATGTCTTGAGTCTGGAGATACTGAAGTTTTGCGTCTGGGGGACAGATTGGGTGAGATGTTTTAAGCTTTGTTTGGAGGCTGACTCCTGTGGAAGTTTCAGAGGGTTTATGCCGGCTGAGACGGGGATGAGGGGCCTCAAGTAGGAAGCGAGCTTGGCTGAATGTTGAAGGAAAGCACGTGCTTGCGAGGATCTCGTAAATTTATTTTGAGTTGAGAGGGTATTGTGGTGTGGCTAAGGAAAAGATGCTCAGGAGTTGGTGGTTTTTGGGAAATCTTCCACTTCCTGAGGATTGATGAAAGCACCAGTGATGAGAATGTGATACCCACACGTGATGAGACTGACGAGAAAGGTACTTATCGGAAGACTACTTTTACAATCTGCAGGGTAGGAAGAGTTATGTTGACTGAAATTCCTTCCTTTTCCCTGCGGCTGCGGGAAATTGCTAGTCAATGAGCCCATCAAACGCTCACCGGGCCGCACCCTTCTCAAAGTCAAAAGGTAACTTAATTTACCATGTTATTGAATTGTGTATCATAGACCACCAAACAGAAAGCTTCCCGAGTCAGTGGCAGGAAATCGTATGTATTATCACTCTGCGTTCATTGCCATACTTTCGTATGCAGAGCAATGGGAATTGAAACTTGGTAGGTTACTGAGAGTTGGTTCATGTAAATAGCACCAAGATAAATCCTAGAGACTGCAAACTGAGCTGGATGAATAAATATATATGAACTCGATTGAGACGTCTATTAACACCTATATGATTCCCCCATGGCCCGTTTGTCTCCCTAGATATCCATTTACAGCTTCCCAATAATCCTCGTAGCGTTTCTCGCCGGCGCTGATGGTGTTCCTCCAGCCTTCTGTGTGATACCAACTCCTGATCCACCCTCCCCAGTTCCAAGCTGTACTTCGGGTCCAGTCTTTAACGCGCCTGTCGCAAAGTTTAGCGCAGCATTGAATCCAGCAAGATCACGTTTCTTTACCGCGTCTTCCTCCTCAATATCCTCTTGAATCTCTGCCAAGTCTTCTGCTGAAAGATCTCGCTTCTCAGCATCTTGTGCAGCAATCTCAGCTTCAATAGCAGCAAACTCGGCGGCGCTGAGGTCACGCTTCTCAGCATCCTCTGCTGCAATTTCTGCTTCGATGGCGGCGAACTCTGAGGCGCTCAGGTCGCGCTTCTCAGCATCCTCAGCAGCAATCTCTGCCTCGATAGCAGCAAATTCCTCTGCAGAGAGCCTCTTTGTCAAGTCCTCGCGAGCGATAACGCTCTTGCCCATTCCTTCTGGGAGACTTAGAGCTGCAACAGACTCTGCAGCTGGTGCATTTCCGGCTGGGGCAATGTTCGATGGGTTGCCTGCAGCTGGCGCAGCAGCGGGAGCAGCATTTGCGGCGCCGTTCGCCGCTGCGTTACCTAGATAGATTAGTATGAGGCTTTTGATGCAGTTGACATCAGATATAACATACTTGCGGCAGCACCCTGAAGAGTATTCATGATCTGGTTGACTGATTCTGCTCCCTTGAATCCAATAGCACCATCACCGACTACCAAGGCAGGAGAATAAGCACCCATGTTGATGTTCAAAGGGACGGCAAGGACGGCGGTGGCTGCAAACAGCGCGACGTATGGGCTTGGGTACTTCATATTTGCGGTAAGTTTGAAAAGATGGAAATAATCTGATAGAAAATACAATGAATGAATAGGAGATACTGAAAGAAGGCTTGCTTCTGTAATGATTGGGTATCTGAAAATTAAAATGAGCCCCGCTGGAGAAGAGAAAATGGAGAAGTTGGGGAGTGCAGTAGTCTTTATCCTACTGCACGACAAGAGTCCAAGAACCCTTGATTCGCCTCCCCCATCTGCGGATCCTAAAATTAACACCTGAATCGAGATTTAGCTGGCTGCTATAGGACTTCTTTCCTCCTCCTCCGAAAATCTTGAGCAGCAAGGGACTGGAACAAGTGGGTTTACGCGCTCGCGCAACAGCCAAGATCGCCCTGAGGAGGCGAGAAGCTTAGCTGTGTTCAAGAAATATGCATACAGTAAGATAAACAGTATTGAGCGTTGCCATGATACCCTGCCAATGGCTTGGCTATCGCCAAGAAAGTCCCAAAGCTGTCGCAAACAATGTGCAACATCTCTTGGTATAAATAGTGAGTTTTGAGAGACAATGATTCTCTTCTTGGCATCACAAGCGAGTGTTCAGTTGTGAGCATCATCCTTGAATGTTTCTATTTGGCTGGCGGTGGCAATGCTGTGACAAGCCAAAGTCTGAGTTGGGACTGTAGCAGAGTGGCTCACCACAGACATTTCTGACGAGTGGGAGAGGCTAGATGGGCAAATAATGTCCCACGAATGTTTCTGAGCTGGTTGACAGGGGATCTTCACAGAACCTGTCACAGAGTCTTTGATTGAAACAAGTCCGTGACCTCGCACGTGATGTCCACAATAGGCAATCCATGCTGGGTAACTGATGCAAGCAGACACTTGGATGTAGTGGAAATGGGATTTAATTGAGTGCAATGTCCATAATCAAAAAGGGGGAATTGAAGTGTCCAACTTGCGGTTTCCGGAGTCTGACTGGTGGTAACCGGCTGAGGAGGAGAAACTCAGTGGGTATGCAATTTTGTTTTGAGGCTCATACATGAGCCCAAATGATGAATACGTCATGGCTCAATCAGCGCCTCCTAGAGCATTTCGTTAGAAGTTGTAAGGTCAGATGTGGACTGACAAAGTGAGAGGGATAACAGGACGAATGATTGTTCTAATCAATGACATGAACATGAGCGCCTGCAGTTCGATCTTGGCAATAAAAGAACACACCAGTAGTTTCTCCAAGTCATTCACATTCAGCAGGGGGCTGTCTGAGTCTCTGATTTTTATGACTGAGAATTTCGCTCCCCATTGCCACTTCTCGAAGTTCTTGGATTTCTATCTCTTGCGGATTTCCTCTCATATTTTATCCCATTCGAATTCGAGCTCAGGCTATGGTATCTCAGATTCCTGCCTGCGTTCTATTTTTTTTTGTTCATAGCTAGCGATCCTTCCAGCACAGCTTATGTTGCATGGACCGAGTTTGTTGGCAGGTAGTCTGAAATTCGATGACAGTGAGCAAATCCCTCACAACTTTCTTGGCATACAAGGCCCAATGCCACAGGCGAGAGATACTGCCTCTCGTACCAAGTAGGTCCCCCATTGTTTCCCCCACCTTATGCTCTTGACTAGAGAGCTGCGGCTATCACATCTATTGCTCGCTCAAGTGTTATACAGCACATGTAGGAGGTAAATCGTGAGTTCAGAGGAGTATCATCGCATTAGCATTGGTTGGCTTTTCATCCCAATGTCATATCATAGCACCAAACGGCAGTCCTGAACACCCGTCCTTTGCAATCCATTTGCATTCATACCTTTTGGTATGTATAATTTCTCCTTAAAAGTTTCTGTCCACCATAAAAACGACTTGAAAAAAGTACAATAGAATACCCAAACTTTCATACAATCCCTCATGTACCTCTCGGCCTTGAACTTGCCATTTCACCATATCGTCCTCGTTCTCGTGTAGTATCGTAAGCTTGTAATACACGCGTTTGTGATTCGTCAGCTTGCGAGAAAGCATAGCCGCGCTGTTTGCGCATGCGTTGTACTTGTCGCACTTTTCGAATAGCTTTCTGGAATTGCTCCATTCTATGCACAGTTAGTATAGGAACAAAAGGATGATAGTGACGACATACCTAGGTCTGTAATCTTGGATGTTGTATTTTTGAATCTCTTGGATATGATGATACGATTGTGGGTAGTACATGCGTTTCGCACTTCGGACATGGTTAGTAATTTGTCTTTTCACATAACAATAGGAGTTCTTACTATTTCCATGCAAAGTCTCTTGACAGGCAGAGAATTGGCAAGACAAGTCCTTGTAGCCAGAATACAGGACTTGTAAACAACCTTGGAATGACACCTTCGTATTCCTCAGAGAACCCAAGCTTCGGCGCAACAGTTGCATAAACCGCAATGAACCCCATCCAGATGATCATGCTACCAGGGATGGCAATGACGTGATATTTTGTCCAGATATTTGTGACGAGTCCAGCTTTTCCTAGCACAGTGGCGAGGACCGCGGTATAAAGAGCAGTGCCCCAAACCCAATGACCGGCAGTTTTGCCGTCACCTTGGGGCAAATCAAGCCACCAGATCCCTTCCGACGCAATGTACAAGATCAGAGAATGGTAGAAACCATTAGCAACCCAGGAGAAGAAGGAATGCATCTTAAAGAAGGTATTTTTTTGACCAATCTGGTAAAGTTGTGGATATCTATCTAGTAGGCGAGCCGAGATGAACTGATCGAAGATACCCATGGCAAGTGGGGGTAAGACGGTGAAGAAGACATTGTAGAAAGATAGAGTCCATGATTCGTAGATAACTTCTCCAGAGAAGGCATTTTGAAACGAGTACTGTTAATGTTAGCTGACAATTATCTACCTGTCATCGTTCAACTCACCCAAAATTGTGTCATATATAAAGTGATGTTCTTGTAGAAAGAGTAAAGAATAACTTTGCTGACTCGCTGGTAACTCCAGGCACCATGAACGAGCAGCAACTTTCGCAAGTATCTGAATTGTCCAATGGCCACGTCTGCGCTTCGTGCTGCTTGTAGACCCTCCATACCACTAATACCGACACCAATATGGGCGGCTTGAATCATAGAAACATCATTAGCCCCGTCGCCAATAGCTAAGAGAATAGCTTTGAGGTGGCGCTTCACTAGCTTGACGACCAAGGCTTTCTGTAGAGGCGAAACACGACAGCAGATTACAGCCTTGCACATCACCGCTAGATCTAAAAAGTTCTTCTCAAGGTCTTTCTCCAGTGCGTAAGTCAAAGACTTGCCGTCGATAACAAGAGCGAGAGTATCCATTGCAATAGTCCCATCACCTTGTGTGCGAATAGCGTCCAGTTTCTTCTGGATGTTATCTCGTGTCATTGCTGCACTTTCCTCGTTTACAATAAGAAGAGTCATGTCTTCGCTAATCAGCTTGCAGCTCATACCAATGTTGATTGCAGTTTCTTGCCGATCTCCGGTCAAGACCCAGACCTTGATACCTGCTTCTTGGAGGGTATGGATAGTTTCTGGAACACCATCCTGAAGTCTGTCTTCGATAGCCGTTGCTCCAAGGAGATAAAAATCATGCTCTAGAATTTCGGCTGCCTTGTCAAGCTCATCGGCGCGATTTCCACTGACCGTTGTTTGCGCTTTATCGAAAACTCTCCACCATTCTTGAAACTCATTTTCTGGAATTTCACGCATAGCAAGGCACAATGTTCGTAGTCCTTCGGATGCATATTCTTCCAAATGTTGTAGAGTGACCTCAACATGAGGATTATCCGGGCTTAGCCTTTCGAGAATGACAGTATCTGCACCTTTGCAGTAACATCTTATTTTTCCATCTGGACAACGGAAGATAGCAGACATACGCTTTCTGGTTGAATTGAATTCGCAAACGGCCAGGAGCTCGTACTCGAATTCTTGTCCGGCCACTGTCACTTGGACCGATCTAGGCTTGCGTGCTGTAAATTGGTAACCCATCAGTACAGCTCCCTCCACTAGGGCTCCCTCGTCTGGCGATGCAGCTTGATATTTGATCTTGCCTCCCTTTTCGTCGTTCCGTTCCGGAATCACGGTATGGCATGTAGCTAGCAATGATAAAAAGTGATGGATAGCTTGGCTTGACTCGTGACTTGCAAGATTTTCCTTTAATCGTTTGAAATCGTGAATACCAATCTCAATGCCATCCTGGAAGGTTGCTCGGCGATCTTCTGGAACTTCCTCTGCATACTGGATTCCGCCAATCGAGCACTGCTTGAACTCCATTTGATTACAAGTCAGCGTTCCCGTTTTATCAGAAAATATGTATTCGACCATGCCCAATTCCTCAACCAAACTCGATGTCCTGCAGACTGCAGGAGTGTCCATTTTATCGTAATACATGTCCAAGTCGTCATTGATGAGAATTGCATGCCAGTACTTGACTATTTCAATTGTCACGAAGAGCGAAATTGGAACCAACGCCGAGTAAAGCACCCAGTATGTGAAAATGTCGGACCAGAACTGCTGAACTTTCTTCAATGCTGTGGTTGAGACCTCATAGCCAAGATATCTGAGCTCTTTTCCATGATAAATTCTGACAATCAAATCACCAATAGAACTGATGACGCTGAGTGCTACAAGAATTCCAACCAACATCAAAACGAGCATGTTGAGTTGTCTTTCGACTGCAGTTCTCTTGATTGGAGTAGCTGTAGCATTTCGCATAAGCTTCGTTTCATGACCTGTGAAGACAACGACGCCGTGAATCCATGGGGTGTTTCGGAGTGTGGCACCTCTGAGAAGAAGTTGGTCAGGCTGAAGAGGAAGCTCCTTCTCTCCGCCTCCTGCCGCTATAGTCATCGTGGCTTCGTATGTATACAGGCTGCTGTTTGGCTGTTCCGAACGCAACTTTCCTCCAAATCTACTCAGATCACTTGAGCTCACCATTACGCAGGTCTCAGGAATGGCTTGCTTGATCTTAAGATTGGTTTCTCCGTCCAGATTGGCCGTCTCGATATAACAGAGTCCTTCTGGCTCAGAGCTTGCAAGCAGAACGATATCCGCAGGAAATGGTTCTTCGGATTCCACACGAATAATATCTCCCACTGCAACGTTCACCCATCTTGTCTCCTGAAATGTAGATCCCTTCAAAACCCGCGCTTTCGAATTATTCAGCGATTTATCGGATGTCTTTCTCTTGTAATCTTCAATCAATTCTTTGCCAGCAGAAACTAGCAATACCAAAATCAAGGGTCCGATTGTGGTGTATCGATTCGTGGGTGAAATATTGGGTATCTGTTGCAGCGCTGCAGTAAACAAGAAAAAAATATTTGCAAATTTTGAGAATTGTTCGAAGAGAAATTTGGGTAGAAAGGTTGCGACATTGTATTTCGCTGTAGAAATATGATTGTCCACATATTTGTTCGCGCTGTTCGCAGGAGGATTGTTGAGGTGTATTATTCTTGGACCTAATGTTGAAGGATCCGGCTTGCCTCTTCCAAACCCGAATTTGAATTTCCCTACATCAAACTTCTTCCCGGGTTGTTTTGGGGTATCTGGTCCTGTCGAATCTACTCGTGCTCTTCCAGGTTCTGTTAATGGTAGGTCCATTTCCGAATATTCCGGAGCCATTCCTAACATGCTTTTCGCCTTGCCCATCAATCCACCACCCATACTGAGCACGCTGTTTCTATTTCGAGGTTTCGAGCCCATCTGCATCCCAGCTCCATCTCCCGGAATCGCTCCGCCTTGATGATAATAAGATTGCCCATCCTCCGGATAGTCATCTAGATCATCTGCGTAGCGCTGATAGTTTCCTAAGCCCGACGTTTGACTGTACGTTCTATTCGAGGTAGCCGAAGTATATGGTCCGGCTCCTGAAGCATTTCCGGATCCACTAGGTACTTGTCTTGATGGATGTGAACCCTCGCCTGCGCCGACGAAATCATCGTAGGAAACTGAGGGACGCGGATTTGATTCATCATGGTCGGCATTATATGCGCGCAGTAGGTCATCGTCATTCATGGGCGGCCTTTGTCCATCATTATAGATCGGTTGTTCATCGTTCAGATCGAGGAGGAGATCGTTCCTGTGGTTCGAGGGGGGCTGACCAGCCATGCTGGAGAACAGCTAGGTAATTGTCGCAGTCAGGACAGCGCAAACTCCTCCGCAGACATCCAAAGCTCAGCTATGGTGAGCGATTGTGGTGCTTTCTTGTATTGATCGTTGCGTCGTGAAGAATAAGTTCGTGAGGTCGGAGATGTAAGCTTCTTGGGTTCAATCCTGCACAGCCTCTTTGTAGGATTGGAAGTACGAGGTGTACGAAACTTCCAAGACAACTCAGGTGAGGCAGCACAACCACAATAAAAGTACCGGCGAATAGAAAGTGTGCGATGATCGAATTGGAGGAAGGTGACAGGCCATTGACAGATCGAGATTGACTTTGTAGGCTTTCCTCAGTTGCCTGACCCAAATTCCCCAGGGCAGCGTCTCCGTAGGCGCCGACCCTGGTCTCTTGGCGGCTACTTCAGCCTCACTGTTCCAGCCTTCCCAGGACATTTAACTTCAACATCAACATCAGTCAAAATGGTCTGCGCAAAATGCACCAAGAATTCTAAATCAACTACACTTGCGACCCCAAATGTCAAAAAGAAAAATGACATGTATTATGGATCGCCAGCAGGTTCCTCAAAGAGTGGCGATAAGACAAAGACTTCCGCTACTCTGGGAAATAATGGCATAGGCAAGGCAAGTCACGAATCTGCATTTACCGACGTGATCTCTAATCGTATATAGAGCAAATTGTTGTCAAAAGCAGCTAGAAATCCGTATGCTACGTACTCGAGCTCTTGCATAACCTGCAAGACAAAGGTTGACCAAGGTCGAGCCTATTGCCACAAATGTGCCTACAAAGCAAATGGTGAGAGACATGACGCAGAACGATGACAGCCGAGCTAATACGAAGGCAGCTTGTGCTATATGTGGCAAGGCAAATTCGAAGTCGACAGCTGCAGCGCCCGTCATCGCTGGGCAAAAGTTCACCCTCAAATGATCTACATCACCACAACATCATGACTGAAATGAATTGGGTATAAATATGCTGGAGGTATAGGAGTTTTTGGCGTCAAGAGTAAGAGTATTGGAGTCACAACCTCGGAGATGTACAATGATATTCTTCGTTGCGATGAGACACCCGGGTAACGATGCACTGCAGCTAGACACATAGGGTCAACCGCAGACCTATTTTACGATGAATATGTGTAAAATTGGGGATCCATTGACCTCAGCTTTTATATCTCATTCCAAGTATCTTCAAACATTTCAAATCTAATCAAACTAAGTACTAAAGTTTTATCCCCATTCCATTGATCCCCCTACAAACTGCTCACCAATATCACCCTAAATTATTAGTCCAAGTCACATCTTTCACTTGTCTCAATCCTAGTTATTGTACATTCTCATGGTTCAATGTGACTATCCAACTAAGGTATCTAGTCTCGAAAGACATACAATTTGCGAAATTGTCCAAATGGCCTACGAAGCCACACCTTCGCAGGCAATTCAATGTTCCTCATGATAAGAGTTGTGGAGATAGTACTCAAAAGCCTTCTTGCCAGCATTGTACAATACTTCCTTCGAATCTCGTTCGTCTTTGCTGCTGCATTGATCTCGCATGCCCACAATCGATCTGTCCATCACAAAAGAGCGTTGGTTTGACCTGTCTTATGTTATCACTGTATTATCACTTGCAGTCACGGAGTTATAATTGCACTGAAGTTATCACTTCATATTTACGATGCTGTCTACATCTCTAGCTTCCTCTTTGAATCACAAATGCACAATACCAATGTGATTCAATCGGAACATCAGACGCTGTCTCCAATCATATGGTAACCCAAGCAGAAAGAAGCATGAGCATATCCGTTGTTACCAAGCTTGAAAATTGCTCCCAACGCCGCAAATATGCTAAAACCGACGACTTCACCCTAATGACTCAACTGTTGATGTATTCACCACACAATGGATATGATTTGCCTCAGTTCTCGAGCCACAGCTCCCTCATGTGAGGATCGAAGATACCTTGAAAGTTCCTACGTACCCAGACCCAACGTGGTAGCTCAAGCTCTTTCTTGACGACCTTGTTGCGGTTTCCATCAGAGACCCTATACCACATGTCCATCTTCTTCTTCCACTTAGGAATTTGCAAGATCGCCATACGACCATCAACAAGTAGAGGGGGGTTCTCAGCTGGCACCTCGATGAACACTTGCTTAGCGTTTGATGGCAACTCAGACGTCTTGACAAGGCGCCACTCTGGCAAGTGGATTGTGTAGACAATTTGATAGGTAGCTGGCTTTTTCTTGGGCTCCGTCTTCTTTTCCTCATCGTTGTAGGTCCAGGCCATATGATATACATCCGAATGGGGCTCACCAGACTGCTCGAGCTCATTAAGAGCCGTGACCCGATGTGGCTGAGGTAGAGGATTCTTAGGGGGTGGAAGCATAGAGAGGGAAGGCTGGCCAGGAAGACGGGAGTGGTTTGGCTGGCAGGGTGGCTTTTTAGAGCGTCTAGATTTTGCAGAACTTCCGGCCTCTTTCTCGTTGGTAGCTGACTGGGGTGTGGCTTGAGAAGTTGATCCCAAAGATGTGGAACTTGACTTCAAGTGTAGGGATGGAGGAGGCATTGTGGGGCCAAAGACGTGAGGAGGAACAGCCAGACGATCGCGATACCTTTTATGAAGAGGGTAGACTGGCGGGGGGAGGTCGAGTGCAGGTGCTGATTGTACCGAGATTGAATCATTCTTAACTTCAGGAGATGAGATCGAAAGCAACCCTGCTGTGCTTGGTCCTTGAATTGGAGAAGAGAGCGGCAAATCAGGATACGGCACGACGGTTGGTAGCTTTGGTCGTTGTATCATCAATCTGGGCGAGAACATAGGTTTGCGGTAGTAGGCTTCATCCAATTCAGACGATGCGCGGGACTTGGTAGATTCAGACGACGATTTTTCCTGGGACTTCTCCATCTCAGCCGCAAGCAGTAGTGGAATAGGCGCCATGACTGTGCCATTCAGTCAATGTAACTCAACACTAGGCTGGATCGATACCAACTCACCTGGCAAAGATCCTCACGTGTGGATTGCAATGCAATGCAATGCAATGCACATGGAGTGTTGATTCATTAAGAACAAGAGCCTGATATGATAGCCTCGAGCCAGAGAACCTGCACGGATGTAAATTTGGCATAACCAGATTTGCCCAACAAAGTTTGCCTCTGCTGGCGTAGCGTCGATATCTACTCCATCGAATCGACCGCCTTACCTATCGAGCCGGCTGGATCCCCAAGTCCAAATATTCAAGCCAACCTTGGACCCAGCGATAACTGGTAGCCCTGCGTGCCAGGTTTCCTCATAGCCTCTGCCGTCTGGTCCAATATTCTCCCAAAAGACAGCATTGCCTTTGATTGGTTTGAATGTAATCCCCATCTTGGGCCTTGAATCGGGTTCATATTGGTCACATTCTAAAAACTTGCACCACTGCCCGCTCCCAGGTTTTGGCATTTTCAGCCTAGGGAACTCTGTTCCCCCACCTTCACATTGAGCATCAACATATACCATGAAGGTGGTTATACGATCAGCTTGCCGACTGGCACCGCTCCAGTCATAGTGATGGATATAGTGGCCTCCCGGGCCGTATCTTTGAGTTCTCAATCGTTCGATGTGTATATCAGGTCGCCATCCTTGAAAAGCTCGAGCGCGATGCTCAATACAACGAACAATTTCATCTCTATCAATAAGGGCCACTTCTGAGAAGCGGACTTCCCTTTGAATGGAAGTTTCGGCTCCAGTAGAGACCGTTGAAGGAGTGTATTTGTCCTCGCTGCATATGTGTCAGTCACGTGGGTCCGGATATTTCGGCATACTCGATCCTGGAGCAAACTTCAAAGTATAGAGGAATACCTGATATCCAAGAGATGTGATGATTCCTGATCACTGAGAAAATTCTCGACATATATGACGAGGGGCTCGTGAGAAAGGATGAAGGTATTATAGTTGTGGGCCGCGCAGGCCAGTGGTATGTCGTCAGCAATGAGAGAGCTGTTGAAAGTAACAATGTCCGGACTTCGAGGCTTTTGGGGGTTGCCGAAGAGAGAGTTGGAGATCGGTAGGTATACAAAGAAGTATAGGGGGAAAATGGCAACGAAATACCCAATCATTGTGGTTATTTGGTAATAGGCAATTGTTTGGTTGGTGTGAAAGGGATGGGAAAGTTTTGTGGTGAAGACAAGGTCGGATTAAATTTGCATCCGTTCCGTCTCGCTTCGGCCCCTTTATTGCAGCTACCTAGGAAAGAGCCTCAGCTATGGTGGTTCGGGTAGATATCTCAAAGATTCTTCAAAAGATATATAATCTCATCCCGTCTTCTAATGAAACAAGCAGACAGGCACTGATACTAGGAAGAAGTTGATCCTGCTCCTGTTCTGCATTTAGTAAAATCCAAAATGCTTCTCTTAGCCTCAATGCTCCCAACAATAATTAAAAGCTTACTATACAGATCTTCGCTAGTATGCTGTTATTTATTTGGGAACTCGGATTTCGTGTGCTTACCTCTCTCATAAAGTTCTCAAATTTTTCACTGCTGCTTTTGTCAATTCCGTTTCCTATTTTTTTTTTAAATTCTGCATAGATAGGATAATTCACACACAAACGTCTCTCACACAGCTTTCTACCTCTGCCAATGATATTATCGTAGAAAATTTATAACTCGGACCATAAATTTGACGTGTAGAACCCAAATCGCTTTAAAGGAATGTTCTTGGTCTTGGAGAATCAATTCTGAGCTCCGAGACTGTACCCTAGGAGCTGTTGAATTCTATTTCTGGAAAATCAGGTCCAATCAACAGGAAAAGCATACATCCTTCATCCTGAATATTCAAGTAATAACTGAGCACAACTCGTTCTGAGTCTAGCTACATTTCTAGTTTTCAAGCTGTGACAGTTCCATCCGAACTTTGGGAATGGGGTCTATTTCTGGCGTCTCATCCTGAGTTTGAAATTGCATCTTTGAAGGTGTGGTAGTCAATCTTTGTACAATACGACCATCACCTTGATCACCATACTAGCTATCATATGCCTATCCTGGTGAAAGAGAATACAAATTTTCTGGAAGATAATGTCAATTTAAAAACTTCTCTCAAGTAGATTCATAAATCCCTGTCTCAATCTACTGCACCAGAAGCGGCAGGTCTCCATCCAAGACCTGCAAGATTTCAATGGGATGTTTTTATTTTTGGCGCGACTATATTTTGCTGTAACAGGTGATACCGTTCACGTCCCAACTGAGGTTACCCAGTCAATCGGCATCATAATTCTAGAGCCTGAAAATTTATTGGCTCGTGATCCTGAACTGGTCCGTGCAAAATCCAGGTACGTTAGACAAGTGCCTCTCCTCTTATCTTAGCCTCTCGAAAGCTTCGCACAGTTATATCTATGTAACTTCCTACTCTTTTACAAATTAAGTCAAACATTACCATTCTCGATGCCAAACGCTGAAGGGCAATTATTACTTTCTATAATCACGAGACTTCGGTAGTCGGTCGGGTTTTATGCTTCCCTTGGCATCTCTTCCATCTCTCGGCAGGCTTGAATCCCGTTTTCGCCTCACCTCCAAGAAGGACAAGAGATCTATTATCGCCACCAGATGCGCCATTTACCCACCTTCTTGTGCGAAAAAGCGCGTTATCTTGCTGCATCAGTGCAGCCAAACTCCTACTTCTCCGCTTGGGCATGCCAAGATGTGTTGACGGTCGTATTTGACACAATCCTGTCCTTTCAGACGGGTGCCGAGGTGCCAAGCGTCACAAAACACTACCGAATACAACTGTAGCCTCGTTTCAGCAAACTTCAGACAAAGTCACCGCTCTGACACTTTGCTGGGCACTCTTGGCTTCTCCTTAACCTTACCCAATCCGCTGTCTTGTGTTTTCATGCCTTGGAATGGCCACGACGACGACACCAAATACAGACCTTGCTAGAGACGATCTTGTGAATGCTGTTTCGCTTCCGATGTGACCAGGACCGAACTTGAGTCTGTTAACTTTTTGCTCGCGGCTCTATAACTCCACCTGGCTATTTTCAGACGAGTCACCGGGCATGTGGAACGTGCGAATAGAAGTGAACTGTCATGAAAAGCTTGGTATTCTCATTTTACATTTGTATAAGAGTTGGGGAAGTCCACAACTTCCCCGTTTTTTCTCCAGCTGCGCTCACATTCATTTCTCAATCATCTAAGAAGCAAGTCTTCCTTTTACAGCTCCCAATTAATTCATAATCATCCAATCTTTTCAGACGATCACTTTTATCCACTATCAATTTTTAAACAACAAACAAATCAGCAATCATGCAATACCTCTCAGCCTACCTTGCTCTTCTAGCAGCCACCTCTATCAGCGCCGTACCTTTGAACATCAACCTTGGGGCTTATTCTCCAGCCTTGGTAGTCGGTGATGGAGAGATCTCATTTGGAGGAGCTGAATCAGCGGAGGCACTCGTCAATACCCTCGCTGGAGCTTCTGCGGGAACTCAAAATGCTGAGGCAGCCCTCGCCAACGCAGTAACTCAAAAAGGTACTGCGGAAGTCGTCCCAACTATCGTTGCTCCCGCCGCAGAAGCAGCAGCCAGTGCGTCTACTCTTCCTTCCGGTGCCTTCGGCATTGGCAAGAAGGTCGTCGAACCTCGGGAGCCAGACAATGCTGATACTGGTGTAGAGAAACGCGACCTCGCTGGATTCAACGCCGCCCTTAAATTCGCAACTGGCGCCTTGACCAAAGGCCCAACTGTTGAACTCGGAACTGGAGAGGGTGGATCTGGTGTTGGAATTACTGTGAAGCCAGGAGCCGTGGCAAGAAGCGAGGAGAGTGCTGTTGAGAAGCGACAAGAAGGAAGCCTGCCTACTGTCACATTACTTAAGATCCGTTCCTTGGGTGGCAGCAATAGAGGTTAGAGATTTTCACTTCTCTGCTCGGGTCAGTGCTGACTTTTCAGCTGCCCGAAAGGCACGCCGCGGGAATGATGTTGTAGAAAGAGAGGTGGAAATTGATTCTGCCGATAGTGTGAACCTGAACTTAGATGGGGATTTTGAATTCGAGATTGCGGAGGTGAAGCCATAGAAGGGAGTGTCCGATACCTTGTCTTTGATAGATGTTTGTGTAATCTTCTTCAAACAATGAATGCCCTTCAAGGAAACTTTTCACTCGACGATCGTGCTTTGATATGTCTAATTCACTTTCAGCTTCATTAAGAAGAACACATACAAAAATCGGGGGTTCGTTTAGATTGCATTTGGGTTCCGGCATACTTCAGGCTCTGCAGTCCCTCAACCCATTCTCGCGGATGAAAGTTCACCTAATACTTCCAATACCCTCTCTACACCACCGTACCTATGTCAAGCAACCGAACGCTGACTTCTCCAATGGACGATCTCGAGGACCTATTCCGACGCTGGCCAGACCTTGGAGGAAGCGAAAGAGGCAATCCAGTTATGAAATACAACCGAGCCGCCATCTTTGTCACTTTCAGACAATATTACAGCCACTACAGCTCCCAACCCTATATTTCCGACGCCCCTGATTCTCCTATTTGCCTCATTTACGATATCACCAAGCGCGAATGGGACAACTATCCTCATCTCGCTACTCTCACTTTCAGCTTCGCCGATGTGTGTTTCATCGTTCGATGCTTCCTGAACAAGGCCACTTCAGACCCGAATCCGATCTCTCGAAACGCTATGCTGGACTAAGTGATCAAGATGTGCGAGATTGTAGAAAGAAGTTGGGAGATGCTTTGCCTCATGTGTAACGAGGGACGGAGCCGTGGAAAATATGTCGGCAGGACCACTTTTCAATGAGGGTCAGTTGGAGCCTTGGCCTTCCGAAATGGACGCTTGAAATGATCCTGATAGAATGGATATTGATTGATTAGATTCGCCATACAACATGATGTCCGCAGCAACATTCCAAGGCCGATGTGGTAGGCGTGGTGCCTTCGATGATAGAGTTCATACGTTTCTGTTTCCCGTAGTGAGAGGCACTGAACTGATTAAATCAGGGACACATAGGAGTAATTGGGGTCCGTTCTTTGAGTGAATATGTCTCGAGGGTTTCAAGGGATTGATACAGCTTGACCAAGGATTCTCTTATTTCGACAGCGCTCGTGGAGAACTCGATGGTTCTAAAGAGCCTATCCTTTTTAAAGGTCTATGAATTCTACATATCAGAAAATGCATACCTCCAAGGCTGCAAGGTATCATAGCTGTGACAGTGGAGAGGCATCAATCCATATTTTGAAGTGACAAGTCTCTTCCCCACATTCCCTGTATATTTTACCCCACCTCCACAACCCCAATCCCCAACATCAAATCGTCTCGAAAGTGCCTCATCACATATCCGAAATCAATGAGACGTTGAAATACGCGATCTTCCAAGCTATTCCCGCATATATAGTCTTGGATACGAGGAAGCGTTTCAACTTGGCTGCATGCTTGAACATACTTGGCGGTATACTTGGCAACAGGCATTCTATCACCTTGGCAACAGGCATTTTATCACCTTGGCAAGAGGCAATGTACTCCAGACTTGGAAGAGTCTTGGAACTGGACTTAGGTACGTACCCATGGGTGCTTACCTTGTTTCGGCTTGGACTTATCAGACGAAACTCTTGACTTTTTGGGGGGAAAGTATTTCAAGCTGAATTATGGGTATAATTTTAGGGATTCTTGCACAGTGTAGAACTAATTCTTACTTCTAATCTTCTAGTCACACACTAATTGTGTGAAATCTTAGGCAAAGAAGAAAGAATTCTCGCCTCATCTAGCTTGACATCTCGAGTATCAAATTTTGAATATCAAAGGAATAGGTGGGACATCACGAGTAAATCGTGGCAATCAGAGAACTATTCAGAGATCTTTTTTACAAATTCTCGTAAAAATAAAGATGAGCTTTGGATAGCAGGAAATTATAAGCAATACATAAAGCAGCTTGACCGCAAAAAATTACAATGCAGGGTCATAGACGAAAGTTGACAAGTAGTAAATACGTCTTAGCATGCCCACCAAGTGACACAACTTTCGGATCAGCTAGTTCCAACACAGGAGAACAATGAATTGTTTGTTGAACTCAAAAACATTTGCATCGAAGCGCTTCCAAGCTCGCCCGTCGCGCTTGGAGTGAATTACCAATCAATGCCATCGACTTGTAATTTACACTCATGTAGGCCAAGCAGTAGAATTCATATGTGTAAAGCTTTTTATTGATAAGAAGAGTTGCTCATGATAGGGGAGGAAGCAGGCATTTTCCGCCAATCAAAAACCTGTGACATAAATCCTTTGAATAGAATAGCACATTAACTGTTCAGAATTGTTCATGATTCCCAAAAAACAGTGAATCTGTATTGCACTCGAGGAGTATTTGAAGTATTACAAGGAGCCGTTTCCAAGTTATCTGAACACTACTTCAGCAAAACCAGGAGCACCTGCTATTAAATCCACTCCAACTAGTCCACTTACTCGAGCCGTTGTCATAACTACAAGATAACTCAACATAATCATCAGCTGGACGAAGCCATGTGCAAAGAAAGCCATCAAACCTGCCGCTGCGGCTCCAAGACCTTTCACCATCTTAGCTCAACAAACATGTGCTGGAGTTCCCTTCTGGGACTATGTCGACATAAGGATGTAGAATACGAAAAGACCAACATGCTTTGCGTCAAGGATGATTGTCGGGCAACTGATGAGACAGAAATCCCAGTCATGCGAGGGGGGCAAAGCACCGCACTCACATTATGTGCCTGTAAGCAGAATTTGCTAAACTGTGGAGACTGTGGAAATTGCGGAGACTGTGGTTCATGTATGTGATGAAATGACCTGTAAGATAATGGAAAGTCATTGTCGGGGACAGGTATTGTGAATGGCGAGAGATTGAGATATAGTAAGGGATGAATGAACGTGCGATCTTTTTAGGGGGGGGAGGGGAATAGTAACAACGTCATGGTATTAAGTGCTTTCTCTAACGTGCCCCGAAGTGAACTTTAGACAATACTGCGGCAAGTGAAGGAAACGTTTTGCGATGGCAATTTTGGATTAAATAATTGGTGGGGTAGAGTCTGGCAAAATGGTGACTTCATTCTGAGACACAACCTTGCAGTAATGGCAAAGATAATGACTTGTAGCCAAAGTTTGATAGTTCAAATAGATTCAGGATTCGATCACTAGGCTTTGTTTCATATGGAGTAGAAAGCGCACAGGGCTGAGATGTGCTCCAAAAATATTCTCTCACAATTCATATGTCGTTGTCGGAGCGTTCAATGCCAGCAAGGCAAAATGTCCACCAGCGACAGGACGTGCAATGAAAGGGCCATCGGCGAAACTGGATCATGTCAGCTTCACCAGCTGTAGAAACGAATTGTTAGGCAAGAGGCTCACTTTCCAGTTTGCGTGTTGTAAAGATCAGTAAAAGCACGATTCGTAGGGGTCGTGTTAATCCACTTTGCTAGTCTGGAAATGAACATTGATTTCGTTGACGGGGACGAGATGGCTGCCACCCACATCTCCCAATCAGCTATTGATCGTGTCAGCCTTCGTAATCAGCAATCATCTGAAGATATTCACATTTCGTAAACACATTTCGAGTGTCCAGCGGTACTCCGTAAGTCTCTGCAACCGTGGGATAGAATTTGCTCTGCATGTCGTAAATAGCTTTTGGTACAAAGTTGAGACCTAGCAAAGCGTCGCTGTATAGGTTGTAGAGAAGACCTGCTTTCGCATCAGTAGCAGATCGAGTTATCCAAAGGGTGGCATACCATGGGAGTTGCTGTCCTGATAGTTTAAATTGGTGTGAGGAGGATCGGCTGTAGCTACCACTGCCAGTTCTTGCCATTTGGAAATGTAGTCATGTGCAATACTCGAGTAAGCCTTTGCATCTGCGTCATTACCAATATTTTTGGCAATCACGGACATCGCTTTGATTGCGATGATGCCTTTTAGAGCTAGATTCGTTTGATTTGCCAGAGGCCCCTGGAAATCATCTGTTGATAGTTGATTCGCTGGAATCAAAGCTTCCTCAACCAGATACCCAGTCCACTGCTTGAGGATCTTGTAGTGCTGGCTAAGATAACCAGTGTCACCACTTCGCTGAGAATATGCCAAAGTTGCGATGACCATGTTGCCACATTCTTCGAGCGGCATTGGTTCTATTTGCAATTAGCGCTGCTTAAACTCGAGCAAAATGGTTGCCTCACCTCCATCTCCAGTGGGATGGCCAACAGCTCTTGGATAATTCGCACCAAGGTCGTGGAGTGAATACATCTGTGGAAATTTACCTGCTTCTTGGTTTTCGAAAAGTGGATCTAGCAAGTATTTGACGAGGATCGGGTTCGTGTACAGAAATATCGGCATGGCTGGGAATAATACATCCACAGTTTGTATGTTGCCATCGGAACTTATTTCTTTCAGAAATAGATATGGTTTCTTAGGCGTCCCGCAAAGCTGTACCGCTCCAAATGCTTGACGGGCCGAGAGTGAGGTAATAGTGAGATAGTCTTGACCGCCTGCTGCAATAGAGTCGACAGCAATATTGTGATCGATCATCCCATCATGATTATCATAATCTTTGTAGAAGAATTCGACCTAGAAGAATTAGCAAGGCTGGCAGACTGGAAATTATAGACTTTACCATTTCCAAGTCAGTAGTCCAATAACTCTTCCATAACGAAGGAACTGCAGTAAGCCCGTCGGCGCCGTTGAAATAGATGGCATTCGACTGGGCATGAACGATAGTGTAAAGAATTGTGACTGGAGATGTTCCCACATTGCCAAGAGCATTTGCAAATCCAAAGACTGGCCATTTGGAGTTGATGGCTCTATAATCAACATCTTGGGTATTTGGAAGTTTTCCATTGCTTAGAAAGTTCTGGCGAACACTGTTGTCGGCACCGGATCTATAAACAAATCAGTTTGGATATACAAGGGTGAGACAGATGGCCAGTGGCGTCCGAGCAGTTTGGAAGCCGCTCGCATTTATCATTTGTAACACAAATGAAGGCAAAAATCAAACGTACTGGAATGTCAACGAAGGCGAAGATGCAGTGCTCCAGTACCAGTTCCCCCAGTGTGATGAGTCGTCAGGAAAGTCGGCGTTGAACTCGCTCTGGGTTTGTTGAAAGGATTTGTGACTGGCAATACCGTTCTCGACAGTATAACTATAGACATTCAGCCGGATACTTTCATACCATCGAGCAAAAAATTACCTCCATTGCACGATTTCGCCGTTATGGGTGGGGTTGACCCATTCTAAGGATGTTGTCAGTATGGACCGAGTCCACACAGAAGCTCGAAAACTTACCAGCAGAGATATCGGCATAGAGCTGAACCGAATGGTTTTCTCCATCCCGAGATACAACTGAGACGGAGAGATACGTCCCGATGACGGATTGACGTCTGATGTCCGTTGGGGTAAGAGGTGAAATGAATGTCACATTCATGGTCAATTTTCCAGCGACATTCAGAAGGAAAGTGGATCTTTGAGAGGTATACTCAAAGCTGTCTTGAGAAGCACTAGGAGGTACAAAACCATTTACATTCGAGGCGCCCATCCAGGTGTAAGCAACTCCATCAACTTTTATCAGTCCGGCCCAAGCTGTGACTGCTCCATTTCTTCCAGCAACTGGTCCTGGCTGAGGGCCGCTGCTACAGATCAGCCTAACCGACTGTGTAATCTCATTTGATCTACTCACGCCCAGAAACGCCTGTGTTGCTGTCAGCTCAGATTTAACACACGAGAAGCTCCTTACGGCCAGTTTCCAGCTAAATTACCCCCATTATCATCATTACCAACCTCAAGCCATGTGCTCATATAAGGTGATTTCACTAAGCATATTAGAGTATAATAATGTATGATATCAGGTGATACACCCACCAGCTATGGGAATTGCGGGTGGCCGAGCAGGAATAAAGCTCGTTGCTAAGGCGGCTCCATTCCAGAGTGCGATGATAGTGTGCAACTTCATACTTAGACAGCTACAATAACGTGTCCACAAGGAAACATTGTATGCAGGCAGATCCAAAACTGATAAAGAGAGAATGCTTATATATACGAGAGAACCGACAATCAGAAGTGAGATCAACCTCAGATGAGAACGATTAACGGGAGGGCAAATGGTCAGCGTCATGGCTCGCCCGAAATAAGAACAAACTTTGACAGTGTGTGATGTACCAGAATAAAATGATTGCGAAAGCTTTTGGTGTTTTTAGAGAAATCTTGAGAGGCAGGTGAATCGTGAACGATCCAAGAATCACTCTGTTGTACATTGAGGGCTGCCGCATTCTCGGTGCCAGCTCGGCTGGTGGAAGGGGACTTGGAAGCATCCGCTGAATACACTCGTCTGATCAGGATAATGCCCCATATCCATACTTAGACTAGCGAAGCTAGTCTATTTGTCCAATATATTGTAGGAAAAGAAAGTACATACAAAGCCCTGTCCTTCTGCCCCAAAATGCTCTCACTTGCATGGTTGGCAGACTGTCTTGGAGGTGCGACCTCTCGGCTTGTACACTGGGTAATTCCGCAGTACGATGCAACCTTGAGATATTAAGTAAGGCAAAACACATCGAATGATACTGATAATATGACGGGGTGGACTCAAAGGCGACAGATACTTCGCGCGAAAGAGGGTGTGATGAAAGGACTCACTTTCATCGCTAGTCAGATGTGCATGTGATGGGGTTGCATGACTTTTCGGAGGTTGCGAGACAAAGCAACCTTTAGCAGTTGAATGGGCTTCGCAATGATGATGAAGCGAGAGGAAGGTCAGATCGGGGATTAAGGTAACGTTGACCTCATTTTCTGAGAAGATTCTGTCATGCTTGGGAAATCTGTAGTATCAGTATCATTTCGTCAATTTTGAAACTGCGGGGTACTGTTGGCAGTTTCGTCGCCAAGCGAAAAGACACAAACTTCCCATACTGGACATCCCTCATGACCTGGCAAGCCCCTGTAGGGAAACGAGTGATTTTTTTTTTTGCAACAGAAGGCTTCGTTTGAGAGCGGTTAGCTGCATTGTCCGGGAGGACTTGATGTTCAACCATTGAAGAGAAAGTAGTGACAAACGAGAGCCACTGCTCTAGCGACGTCTGGACGATGTTGCGTTGGACCAAACTCTTTTTGGCATTTTGAAGATTTGGTCTAGCTCCACCCCGAGTAGAAAGCTTCTTGATCATAGGGTATGAAAGTCATTTCTTGCATCTTACTGGGTCCGGAATAGTCAGATGAGAGCTAATATTCTTTTGAGCCATTGCCATACTGGCGATGAATAGTTGACCTGCATTAGCCGACAGAACAGCTTGGAGTTACGAATAGGAGGAAAGACAGGAGAAGCGATCATTACCATTCGTAAACAGCTGAAAGCTTTCAAGAACTTTCTGTGAAGAATTGAAACAAATTATTCTCCGAATATAGTGCCTGGCATGAAGTTGTTCGATGACATTAAAGCAAGCCAAGACAAATTGCTATCAAGCCCATCAATGTTTTATTAAATAGTCCTTTATTCTCCACAAAACTAGAAAAGGACAAGCCAAGAAGTTTAGTCTTCAAACCTCAAAAAGAATCGCTCCCCATAATTCATCATTTCAGAAGCAACCCCTCCCTCCTCAAATACACAGAACTGATCCTGTCCTTGTAACATATCTACACGTTTTGGCAACCCACGTCTTTCTCTTCAGACCCAACACAGCCTATCTAACAACAGCTACGACAGGGCACGCTGGAATTTTTTAAGACAGCAAGAAGCCGTTTCACTTGTAGCCCATTTCCCTTATTGCTTGCTACACATCCTCACTTGTATCAATACCAGATTTATCCCTCCTTAGTTCAGTCTCAAATCTGGCCTCTTTGTAAATTTGCAGTCTTGCAGCCATATCTCTAATCGGAACAGGCTTTCTCTGCATCGTGTTATTTACCGACTCTGAGTTCTTTCTGGAGTTAGGCGGGGTAGGGAGACTGTTGCGTGTGACAATTGGTGCAATGCTGAATTTGCTCTCTGTAGATCCCTTTTCCTCTGCTGAGACTGGAGTCGATTGCAAGTCGATACAAATGTCAGCCCAAAACACTAAATGTCTCTCTAAAGTCTCGGCTTCCATTATCATCTCCTCCCTCTTAAGATATAACAAGTTCAATTGAATATATGGATTTGTCTCTTCGTGTATTTCCTTGTCCGAATAGTCTGGGTTGACGCTCTGTGGTCTTGAGATGTATCTCACATCGTATGGCATATCCCGGTAGTACTCGGGTTTCTCCACGAGCGTGTTCATGTTGAAAATATCTAGCCCTCCTGCTGACCCTGGCTGTTCAATCGGTATTCGTTGTGGTTGCTCATAGGTACAGGTATATGAAACTGCCTCAATTTGTAGTAGAAGTTTCGAGTCGATATCGTTTTCGAGGGCTAGAAAAGCTGGCGAACCGTCGTAAGCTGATATTTGGACAAGACTTTTGATGATTCGTGTGATTGTGAGAATATTGGCCTTGGTAGCATTATGGCGTGACTGAAGTGCAAATATGTCACTTCGGAGGGAGCGAATGCAGTCTTGAACGACTAGTTGTTTGATTGATGAAAGGTCGAAGAGAGGATCGGGGAAAAGAATCGACGAAGTCTCAGTAGGACGTTGAGAATGAGGCCGAAGATCCAAATTCTTGACTGTGCTGACAAGTCGCTGAAGCATGATTCCCGATGAAGACATAATGAACAAAGCACAATGGAGAACCTCCTATTTAAATAACAGGAAGACAACTTTGGAGGTTTGGAACTAGACCGATGGCATTGTAGAGGCTGACGGCATCATAGATTGTGGAAGAGCAAAGGGGTATGGACGTGTAGCGTGTAGGGAGCCGCGTTGCAGACTATGGCCGAGGATTTTGGCATGCAACGACGTCGACATCATAGATTAGTTTCCGGACATACCTTAACACTCCATTGGGATACTAGAGCCTTGTGATGACTGGTGTTGAGAGGTGCCCCAGAATATGCGGGTCTAGCGGCGGAATCCTACCCAAAGGAAAAGGACTCTTCAGCCCTATGAGGGAAAGCTTATCACATCGCCCATAACTGTGTTGAATGATTCGGATATGGGGTTTGAATACTTTCAACCTAGGTTCTCAAGTTGTGACCTCCTAAAATTTCATCCCAGTAACCCTCCGAAACTCCATCGCTATGCAAACAAAGACCCTAAGCTCTAGATCCCACATTCAATGATTCCTGAAATTTTTCTTCTGGTAAAACAGATCCGTGCGACTTGAACCCAGATTTATGATTTTTGGGCAGCCGTCCCTGTCTTTCTCCAGCCGAGTGCACTCAAAGCAGTAAAATGCGTCAGAGATTCCCTTTCAAAAATTAGCATCTTCCCTCTTTGTGCTGAGTAGGAAGGTACATACCTCTCCACCACAAACAACACATTTATTCTGGTAGTTGCCGAAACTGCATTCGTCACAAATTCGAACGAGAGTTGTTGGTCTAACGTAGGAATCGCAAACCGGACATTTCCCATCGCATTTGTCACAAAGACGACCGATGGCAATGCCAGGTTGCTTGCGACACATAACAAGATCGCTAGAAAATAGTTAGCATGTTGTAAGATATCGAAGCTATATGTAGCTGATACAGGGTTCTTGGGTGGGAGAAAGAGGAGGAAATGGTTGAAGACTTACGGATGATGGCGAGACATAGTGAAGGGCTTTGAATGTTAAGATATCTGGAATAGTATCTGTGGGTATATCTGCCGGTGTCCTCGAGCTTCACTTGTTGTTTTCTGACCTGATTCTTCTTTGAAATTGGTTTCCGAGATCGAGGCTGACTTGTGAAATATCAAAATCGAGCGCCACCTGCTTGGTCAGCACGGACCACCACCGCCACACTAGTCTTTAAAGAGACAGCTTCGAGGCTCAATTTGGAGCCTTCCCCAGCCTGATATCTTATATCAATGACGAGGGCAGATTGCTTTCAGCGTTGAAGTATCCGTACACTAAAGGCGTTGCGATGGCCGAAGATACCGGGTATGTAAATTGTTCCTTGATGCTATAGGGCTTGCTAACAATGAGAAGGCCTATCGCCTCTGCTGTTATCCTTCCTGATCCCACTCCCTTCTCGAAAAGGCGACAGTCGTCCGCATCAGACTCAAATCACAAAAGACCAAGATACTCGCGCGATGGAAGTGCAGCATCTCCTCCCGCTCTCCGCGAATCTCCGCAACCAATCGACTCATTTAACGACCTGCGATCAGAGACTGCCAAAAATGGGGTGTCAGACCGGCGGAAAAGCAGTGTGCAGGAGGAGAAGAAACGAGGGCAGAGATTGTTCGGCGGACTTCTCAGTACGTTAAGTCAAAGCACACCTAATGGCCAACAAAAGAGGCGACTTGAAATCGAAAAACGACAGCAGGAGAAAGCCAAGCAACAGAAAATTGCAGATGAGGTTCGCAGAGCAGAGAAGCTTGCGAGTTTAAAGTCTGTCCGTAAAATAGAGCAAGTCAAGTTCGAGGAGGAATCAGTGAGCAAGAACTGAGTTTATATTGCGGAGTATCTACTGATTCCGTCGTCAGATGCGGATACGACATTCCAACATGCGTGCTATGGCCAACTTCCTCAGCACCAAGACCGAGCCAAAAATTGTGAGTAGAGATTTGCAATTCCCAAGTACTATTCTAACAATTAGACAGTATTACAAGCCGTGGGAGCTTCTGCCCCAACATGAGGAACGTATCAAAACTCAAATTGCTGAAGCCGAGGCTTTGATTGAACAAGAGGTTACTGAATTCTATGCACGTCATCCAAAACAAGCCAGCCAGGAAATAACTGAAGCTGATACTAACGACACGTCCAAGGAGACGGTTGGTGAGCCTCTAACCGAGTCTCCGTCTGTTTCTAATGTTGTTGATACTACTAATGTTTCTGCGCAAGTACATCAGTCCGATGAAGAAGTGGCTGAGAAGCGGGAGCAGGAGGAACATAACGGTGAGGTGGTCGTTGAGAATGAGGAAGATACAGTTATCTACTGATTCACACGCCTCGGGGTGTTCATCAAACTTGTTATGCTTGTTCTGGCGTTAAGGATTCAGCGGAAGGGATATCCAACCGGCTTGTACTTGTACATACGCATGAACAATTCAAAATTCATACAACTACTGCATTTCAACTTTCTGCTCGTGTCGCAGATGAGTCCTCCTTTTAAAAACCGGATGTGATTCTTGACTGACCTGCATGTTGCATCCCAACATGCAGTACCGAGTCATGTCGACAAAAATTTCATGTGAGGGTTAACGGAATTTTGCCTGACTTAGGTACTAGCTGATTATCATTCAACGGCCGTATACATACACATTTGAAACTTAGCTGGAGCGGTAAGTTGATGTGCGGTCCCGCCGCTGCTGAAAGATGCCTCGGCCTGCTGGATTCATGGTCAGCCTTGCACCCAAATTGTGGTTCCAAAAACGCTGCCAGCTTAAGCCGGTATGTACGGATTGGTCACAGCTTTCGGAACCCCCGTTCGGTTGTCCATCTACCCCACTATAGCGGCAGTCGCTCTCCACCGACGTATGTAACCAGCTTGCCACGACTACTGTACTCGGGTAATGGGTCTGGCCGACTTTATAGTTACTTCAATGTCTGCCAAGAATAAATAGCTCCTATAAAAACTGTCTCTTCCATTTCCTTCGTCCTTTTATACCCTTCCCTTATTATTTGCCGCCTTTCGAATCATGGCAGACGAAATCACCCCAAATGACCCTCGAGTCCAATACAAGACTGCCAAACTCAACGGCATCACTTACTCCTACATTCTTGCAGAACCGCAAGGCAAACCACTAAATACTATTTTCCTCATTCATGGATGGCCCGATCTTTCGCTCGGATGGCGCTATCAAATTCCTCTCTTAGTCTCTTTTGGACTTCGAGTTGTGGTCCCAGACATGATGGGATATGGAGGCACAGATGCTCCCGAGTCCCTAACTTATTACACATTCAAGCGAGCTTCTGATGACATGGCTGCTCTCGCCGAACAATTGGGCTGCTCAAGTATCATCCTCGGCGGCCATGATTGGGGAGGAGCTGTCGTCTATCGTTTCGCCATGCACTACCCAAAATTGATCTCAGCCGTGTTCAGTATCTGTACTCCATTCTGGCCTTCTAGAGCAGAATACGTTCCCAATTCTGTGCTTCCCAACTTCAAGTACCAGATTCAGCTTGCCGGACCTGATGTCGAGAAGACCATTGCTGGAGAGGAGAAAATCAGACAATTCTTGAACGGCATGTATGGAGGACGGACTAAGAGTGGACATCCACCATTCACGGTCTCTCATGGCTGCCATTTCGATGAACTGCCTGGTATTGGACCCAGTCCGCTTCTCAGTAAGGAAGAAATGGATTGGTACGTCCAGCGCTACGCTATTCACGGCATGCGCGGCCCACTCAATTGGTATCGTACTGGCGAATTGAATCATGCCGACGAGAAGGTTTTTGTGGATAAGATGGATGGATTCAAATTTGATATGCCAATTCTGTATGTGGGTGGAACGAAAGATTCCGCTCTACCTCCATCAATGGCCAACGGAATGGAGAAATGGTGCAGGAGTTTGACGAAAGGAGAGGTCAATGCGGGGCATTGGGCATTGTGGGAGAAGCCGAATGAGATCAATCAGTATTTGAGGGAGTTTTTGGTCGGGCAAGTTGGAAAGTCAAATCTGTAAGGAGAAATTGGGACAAAACCAAAGAAAACCCCTACTACATGGAAGATTTAGGATGGAAATCCAAATGCGTATCAAAATAAAGTTGTCATGGCCGGCTCCGTGAAAAAATGCTTCAACAGACGCGACGTTCGTGGTGAATTGATTCTGTGTTGTCTGTAATGAACATCAGGAAACATCTGAGCGGACATGGAGGCACCAAGTCTTATTTTGCAGGGGTATAGAATATCGATATCGACATATTGCTCAAAAGATCCAGTAAGGCATATGGGTATGGGACAGTCTAAAAATAGATTCTTCAAATCGCTTTTCATTACATCTAGACCTTGGTATTGTACATAACCCAGCGCCTCTAATGCAAATTATCTAGTCTTCATCCCAGTTCTTGATCCCATTAGCATATACTCATGATCCTAGGTGGGACTACTTACAGGGTTAGGTCCGGGTGGTTTTGGTCCACCGGCCTGTCTCGCAACAATGATCTGGTCCACAGAAAGGACAGTCCTGGCGGCCTCAGTAGCGAGCTTAATTGCCCAGCTCTTTGAAATCATGAGATCTAAAATCCCTTCATCCTTGGCATCTAGTGTACCGGTGTTATCCTCATTCTGTATGACGTTAGTTGTACTCCACGAATTAGCAGCGGCACTCACTTCAATATCAACACCAGTGGTCCAGTTATCCTTCTTGTGGTGTGCTGTGTACAGTCTGCTCAAAACTTCTGTGGCATCTAAACCAGCACTTTCGGCCAAAGTCCTGGGGATAACCTCGAATGCCTCGCCAAATTTCCTGATCGAATATTGTGCCAAACCTGGTGTCTTATCACCAAAGGCTTGTATCCGCTCAACCAACTGCATCTCTGTAGCGCCGGCTCCGGGGACCAATCTGGGGTCTCTTGTGATGGCTTTGACAACATTGACTCCATCGTCAACCGCCCGCTCAATGTCGTCCAGGTGGTTTTGAGTAGCTCCTCTGATGACAAGAGTTGCTGTTCTGGTTGTTTCATTCTCTTGTCTGAAGACTGTGACTCTGTCGCCTCCAATTTCCAAAGTCTCAACTATGTCCACACTCCCCATCTCATCAGGCATGGGTGCCCCCAGTCTTGCAAGTGGTGTAGCTCCAACGACTCGACATAATCTTCGAAGCTCGAACTTGCTGAGAATACGGATGACCAGAATTCCGAAGCGGTTCAGATAGTGCATAGCCAGTTCACCAACAGTCGAGCCAGCTACAACTACTCGGAGACCAGAATCATATAATTCCTTGATCGCTGTCTCCAGTTGATTCTCTTCACCCTTTGTGAAATCCAACATCTCCTTGGCATTGTGTAAAAGCACAGTACCTTTAGTCTCCGTCTGACTGGTATCGATAGGACATGAAAACACGCCAACCTTGGCTCTGGTTGCCTTCTTTACTGATCCATCTGGCTCTCTACCGAAAACCATACCCTTCACAACTCGACTTTGTTCCAAGCTACCTCCCATGATCTTGACCACCCGAATATTATCGACATTGAAATTCACAGGGTTCTTGGGTAAAACAGACAATACTGCCTCTGCGACCATGTCTGCTAAGAAATCTTCGCTGCCGCTTTGCTTGCTAGCAATAACTGTTCGAATAGCTTTGCTGAGTTCGGACTGCGATCGCATATCCTCAACCTTGTCAACTACCAGTTCTTCCAGTTCTTCCAGAGCGAATTTCTGGGCCAGCTCGTAGCCTCGAATAACATCACTAGTCTTCAAACCCATTCGCAGCAGATCCTCAGCTTTCCTTAGGAGTTCCCCAGCCAACACTATTACCAAATTTGTAGCGTCTCCCATCTCAGCCTCTTGTTGCTGACTTGCCATTACGACTAATTTTGCAGCAGGATGTACTACATCGAGTTCTCGGAGGATGGTGGCTGCATCAGATGTCAAGATCATCTTTTGCAGATGATTGATGACAATCTTATTTCGGCCATAGGGTCCTAGAGAGGTTTGCACAGTACTAGCAATAGTTCGACATGCGTCGATATTTCTTAACACAGCTCCATCTTCAGAATCATAGCTTTGAATGGTCAGTATTTGAGGATAGAGACAAACTAGGAGTTAAAACTTACTTATTGTATCCTTGCTTGAACAAGTTGGCGTTCGGCGCATTTGGGATGTTGAGAGACATCTTGAATACCAGAAAGTAGGTGACAAGAGGATAAATTATTGCTTTGAAGCTACTTGCAATAATTTTGTTCTATCAGTCGCGTTCAAAAATTCGAGACAACGCGAATGTTGTTACCTGAGGCTGCCATTCTCGGATTTATGTTTTTCCTACTGTAGCCGAAGTCTGACCGGGAGCTCACTTCCTGTTCCGAATAGCTTCATTGCCCTTTCGATACAACTCACCGCTCTACCCTCTAAGCATTACCTCTGATACAGTTCCTCTCCTCTAGTTGAATTACCAGGCGACTTCCCGATTGGGTAATTCACTAAGAATCATGGCGCCCCCTCTAGGTCAGTAAAATCTATAAATTTATCCTCAATTTGATTATAGCACTTCCTTCATGTCTACGTATCAACTTGAATCTTTCGAAGAACTCTTTGGACCACGTGCCCCGCTGCTTAATATTTCCTTCCCTGTGTTTTCGCATACAATGGATCCGTCTGCGCCATACTTCGGGGGAGCGCGATCACCCCCCAGCTACATATCGCCTTACAGTCCACGACCCCCAACAACATCTGCAGGTAGCTCTTCTGCTATCCCTAGTAACCTATCGGGACCTAGCACTATACCTCGCAGTGATGTTTCTGGCGACGCCAACATTGACCCAGGATATCATTCTCAACGACATAAACGACGTCGAAGCCTTTCCACCTACGACGACGAATCGAACAACACTGCCGCAAACTCAAACATATACACAGTGGCAAACTCTGCACGAGTATTTCATAGCCAAAAGCAAAGTACTCTGGCGGCGGGAATAATCCATTTTGCGATCAACTCAGTTGCAAGTGGCATAGCATTAAAGAACGAAGACGATGTAGCGTTTCCACCCCCAAGTCAGCCGGCCCCCTCGTTGCGTCACCAGAATGGCACCACTGTAACTTCAAATAGTTACAATAGCTATCCAACTCGACCAATTCGATACCCAAACCACGATCCAAGGCCACACCCTATCGGAGATATAATGACTATGCGACAGAGCAAAGCTCCTGTTGCCGGCAGACGCAGGCTTCCAGATGCTCCTGAACCATCACAATCTTCTACAAGTGTATTTCAATTTGGTAGTGCGGCAACAAGGAGACAGGGTGAAATGCTACTACAAGTGAACGCAGAAGAACATTTGAAGGTCGAAAGCCGCCATCGTAGGCGGGTCAGTAAACCCAAGCACACAAAAGAAGCTGGAAGTCTAAGCTCTTCTTTCCCTCCCGCTGATTTGGATGCGAAGTTCACTCCATTAGACTTGGGAGAAAAACTTTCATTTGCTGAACTTAGTCACGTAAAGCGTCATAAACAACTTCCCCAACATGTACCTCATTCCGAGTTGGAAGCAATTCAGGCACGTCGGATGGCATATATGCCACAAGTCGCACAAATGCGCAGCTCTTGTACCTTGCCAGTGCCTGTGCCTCATGAATCTCATTCCTTACACTACTCAACACCCTCCACCTTCAAAAAGGCAAATCCACGACCTGAGCTAGGACCAGGGCCTGATCTTGACCTGGAGACAGAAGTAGGAAAAGAATCAAAATCTCTAACAATGCCTACAGGTACAATTCCACCAGAACTTCCACCTTCAGTCGAGGAAGCTTACCGCAAGAAATGTATCGAGTTGAAGCGTCGACTAGGAGAGGTAGAGGACGCTAATGATGCTTCTCGTCAACGTCTAGCACGCCTCGAGCGTGGCGTTCAGAAGTTGCGACTCGAGCGTGCCATGCTCTTGGAACAACAGGCGAAACGTACGAGCACAAACGTGGAAGATTCTGAAGGAAGTCCCAGTCCTCCCCCAACGGTAAGCTAATCGAATATCCCATCTAGACTCTTATTGATAATCATAGACGTGCTAATTCCTCTCAATAGCCCAAAGAAAAACCCTTACGTACCAAGCGTGGCCACCGGAAGCCTGATTTTCTTACTACCGATGTAGGTGACGGTCGCCCAGGGAGTGCCTTCATTCAACAGGGACCAGTCACACTGTCCCCTTCTTCCGATGCTTTCTCGCATACCCATCCTGACCCTCTTCGAAACTCCACTCCTCAAGCACAATCGCAATCATCAAAACGTCAACTTCCTAGCAATGGAATTAATTCTCACGTCGGAGGAAGTAACTCGACGCCCTCTGGACCTCGTCGTCCCAGAAATGCATTCGATTTGTACTGCAACGAAATTCGACCCAAGCTATCCAGCAAAGAGAAAACTGATCCAAGCTATGATATTGAGACCGCATTGGCTAGGGGCTGGAGGGAACTTGAAAACGATAAGAAAGACCAGTACACCCAGAGATTCGAGCAGATCAAGCGAGAAGGCGGCGTTGGTGGTGGTGGCCGCCTCGCAACTTTTGATGGGGCCAATGATCAGGATGAAGATGTTGAGATGGGTGACGACGGAACGCCCAGTGGCGGAGGCGAGGGTGGGGGGTTCACGGCGGTGAACCGATCCTGATTGCTTTAAAGCACACACTACTGTGGAAATCTGGTCTGTAACCTTATGATGGCTTGGCGTTGATGGACTACTTGGCACTTGGGATGCTGGCTTGCAAATAAGGACTATTAGCTCTTGTACTTTTACGCGGTGGGATGACGACCAAAAGGAGTGATGAACGCCAGACTGCAAAAAGTCAGACAGTTTTGCGCAGAGTTCCAGGACCATAATGAAATATTTACTACAGGGAAGAAAATTTACTTAGCGCGGCGTGACATGAGACTTCATTACGGATCATAAATATGTCGACACTGGAAAATATGGTCGAATCTTTCAACAATCAACGACGGGAGTGCTTGACATGGGGTAGCGTGGACATCGAGCCAGGTCGAAATTCCTTCGACAATACAGCAATGAAAAAGTCAACATATCTATCAAGTACCCATTTCTCCCTATTCGCCCTTGGTCCCATCTTATTATGTACACACAAATTGGCTATATATGACAGGTGACCCGTACCCTGAACGCCATGCCCAAAAACTCAATTGTTGCAGAGGCAAGCCATATGCTACTCCACTGAAACTTCCAGGCTAGTCAACCCCAGCATACAAATCCACTACGATATTGACAGCGGCTACGAGAATCTCGGCTGCAATGAGAACGATTACTATTTGTCTGTTAGATTTGGCGATAGACGGAACAGAGGAAGGGCACAAACCAATCCACTCAAGTTTTTCTCCATGACCGTGGCTCAGTTGATCCTTCAGCACTGCCAACAAATCGGCAATGACATCCAGTCTCTCTGTCAATAAACTGACTCTCTGATCCATCTCTAAATATTTTCTCACTGCAGTGTAGACTGGTTCCAATTGGGGCTCTACCCAAAACAACTCTGGCGTGTCGAGTACAGAACCATTGAGATGGATATTAATACGCAAAATGAAAAGCTCACCAATTTGCATATTGATTTGAGTGCGGTTGAGAGCAATCTTTCCCGTTGTGGCGATTTGAGTAGGAATGTCTTTGCATGTCTCGATTGTATTGTCAACCAATTCTTCGAAAAGAGAAGTCTATCCATGTTAGCATAATTCTAGACGGTACAATCGGGGTGTATCATACCTTCACACTTTGGGCCAGAGCATGCGATATCGCAAGCTTGGTCATGTAATTGCCCTTTTCTCGTAATGTGATGAAGTCGTTGTATATCCGAGCTTGGTATTCTCTGGTGTAGTAGAAATTGAAACACTCTGTCTCCACATCATCAATGGCCAATTTTTCACTCTCGAATTTAGCTATTTCTTTCAAGAAACGTTGTTCATGTTGCAATGACATGCCCCATATCACCACCACGCCGTAATCGAAAAGGAAAACTTCAGGTGTATGTACTTGGGTATCAAAATCCAGATTGCTTTCTGTAGCAATGTTCTCATCTTGTATCTGACGTTGGACACTATCTGAATGTATGTCTTCGGTGCCATTGGGCAGAGCCACATCTCCTCCTTCTGTATGCAAATCTATGAGATCTTCTCGACGGTTCTTTTTGTTGTCCTCCACTTCAATAGCACTATCCGAATGCCTTCTGTCGTGTATATGCGCAGGCATAGAATGAACCTCGTTCACCCTGTCTGATATTCCTTCAGGGCGACCACCGTAGTTGTACGGAGTGTATATGCATTCGTCGAACAGTTTGGGGTTGGCACCCTTCGTTTTCCCTCTCCCTTTGAGAAATCGCATGAGGTTGTCCATCTGGTACTTGTTTGCTGTACAGTAAGCAGTGACTCGTGGCAATCGATCACGATCTGCCTTTCCAAGCCTAGCAGCATCTCTCCGTGCAGTGGGATCTTTGATTCGTGTATATTGAGAATAGACATCTCTACCACTTTCTTCATCTGGGCCATCGTCACCAAAATCAGGGTTTGGGAGAAGCTTTAGCTTTTGAACATTCTTCGTTGTTCTCTGCGGACCTATTTTGGAAACTGGGGCAGTAGGCATAGGCATTAGTGGTGAGCCTGAGCTGTTTCTTCGGCGGAGTCTGCTATTTAATGCAGACAGCATGGGCTGTGGCGACGTAGAGGCATTTCCAGGAAGTACTGAAGAGGGTGTAGATGGCGAAGGACGGCGAGCTGAGGTTGAAGGGGCATCGGCGGCGATAATTGAAGGATTTGGGTTGAAGGTTACATTTCTGCTGATTTTCCTTTGGCCTTCAATCGAGCTCGCAGCTTCCGGAGGGATAAGAGGGGTGCTCTCAGTAGAAGTAGTGGAGGCCATTGCAGATCATTGATGAAGTCGGAGATTCCAGGTTAAAGGTGTAAATATTTCCCTTCCATGAGGAATATCGTTGAATGCAAAAAGTAGACAGTGTTTGGGCTGAATTCTTGGGCCGTGGTGCGATTGGAAATGACGTCCGGTGCAGGCTTTCTTGACAAGGCTTGGTGCCCGTTTTTTTTTGGTGGGTCATGCACGAACGTTTCCAAACTGGACCTCTGGAACAATAAACATACAGTACATTTAAAATAAATTTCCATTTCTAGAATCACCGCAAAGCAGAGATCACGGTCTAGAATATCAAGCGATGATATGCTTTCATAAAGCTGACTTCTCACATGAGTGTTGGGCTGGGATTTTAAGATTTCTCAACCCTTTCCTTCACGAGTATGGCTTCCATCGTCAATAATAGGGCTGACACTATCACGGCTTTGCACACAGATCACATGTTTTGTGATCACGATTGATTCCAGGTCCACAGAGGCTCTGTATTTACTCACGAGGAAGATTCTATCCTGGAATTGCGGTCGTTCGTAACAGACCCTGTCTACTCCCCGGATGTTTCTAGGCGATGACATACCATCTTCGCAGAACTACTTTCTGGAATTCCCTTCATTTCGAGTTTCCTCCTTTAATAAGATCAAGAAATCGGAGGTCCCATTTCTCTTCAAAGCTTTCATATGTTCGTCCATGTTCATTCCAATTTAGTTGTTGGAGACCGCGAAGCTCATTCTATCCCTTTCGCAGAAATTTAACAGTGTTTGGTCGGACTCTGTTTACTCTTTTACTTTGTGCTCTTGATGCAGGGAGACAATTAAAAATTACTTGGGCAAAGGCTAGTAGTCTGAAACCCTCATCGGTTTTCCGTCACATACCAATGTAGCCTCTTAACGTTTCTGCGAAGAATGGATCTCCTTCATATTAGGGCCCTTTCAAACTGCTCTCCAAATACTATCCCGTTGGACCTTGTCCAAAATACAAAATGGTTGTATACAATTTCATTTTGTCTCGCCCAAAAAGTTAATGCTTGAGATGTACACCAGTGATCAGCCTACAGTGCTACTTCTTGTCAGATTAGATGAGGAAAGTACATATTAGTATGCTATCTGTAAATGCTGTGGAAACATAGAATCTCTTTATCTAGAGATTCTGCTAGTTGGCACAGCATTCAAGCGGAGTCGTGCCTTCCATGACGAAGCTTGTCGTCAGCTTATATCCCTACCCGTGCAAATGCTAGTGGTATTCTTGATATCATCCTAACGCTAGTTGTTTTTCATAGCTACTAGAGTGGAACAATTGAGGTATGGCGGGTGAGCACTCACTTTTGCTCCCATCTTTCTAACTGCATTGAAGCTTCCTTTCAAGCGTGGCGCCCATGTAGCCTAATAGGCTGTAAAGTGGAGGAAACAAAAATTAATATTTTTAATATATCTGTATACTTATTCGTGTATCTCTAAAAGAGAACTTTAGAGTGTTTTGTATGAATCTAGACAAGTGATGGGCTCTTCATGATAGGCTTGATTGCCCTAAAGTTGACAAGATCTGCAGCACAATAGGTTAAGGAAATGCTTGCCTCGCTTTCATAAGCAAGCGGAGCTCGTTGGATGCATATTGACTGCGTCATCCTGTTGAAATATTGAATTCCAGCGAACCGCTGTTACACCAACCTCACCCTTGTCTCGGGCTACCATCGGAAGTCAGCACGGTAACAATATAACCCCGCTATTTCTTCAATAGCTAAAGCATTTCCAACACATTGTCTCAAAGATATTTTTGCTTCCTATCTCGAATATGGCATCAAAGTAACCAAAAATGTCTGGTTCATTTATCTCAACCCAGACCAATTCAAGCGGCCTCGTTCGGAAAGCAGGTAAGTGGTCCAAAGGCACCGAATACAGACTACGCATACTGAGACCATTTCAATAGGGCCATTGGAGGTCTTAACCTGCCTTTTTCATGATCTTGGGATCCAATCAAATGTTATCGTAGCAGCCCAGTATCATCATCCGAGCAATGCTTTGACACCTCCAAAGGTTTATTGGGCACTCCAGAAAGTGATTTATGACCACCCAGCGCTGAGTTTGATCGGCACATACCAACCATCCGAGAAGAAGAGAGGCAACCATCGAATATGGGACACTCGACTGCCCTCTATACAGTTTAAAGATTGTGTGGAATTCTTAGATGATGATTTCGATAGCGACACATCGCTGCAAGACCTGTACGAGAAGGCTCATAATCAGTGGTTTAACACCGGGGATGATTCAAAACCATGGTGGAAACTTCTTGTAGTTAAGCAATGTTACGCAGTGTTTGTGTTCCACCACTTTATCGGCGATGGTCTCTCTGGTTATGCTTATCATCGAAGCTTTCTGCAGGGGTTAAATCGAATATGTGACCTTCAGCAAGATATTGCGACTACACAAACTTTGTTTGCAACTCCAATCGTGGATGGAAAATCATTGCATTCTCCCCTGGAAGGCTTCGATGATAAGCTCTCGTGGGCTCATGTCATCTACAATTTCCTGTTTTGGATTACCATCAGATTTTTCATCATCCAAAAATATTTCCTCTTTTCCGATGCAGTGGTAGCCAAAAAATATCCGACGATACTTAAACCATTTCCAAAAGAGCAGAGAACTATCACTAAGGTTCGGATCTTACGAATCGATAGATCAACTCTGGAAAAGTGTCTGGAGTCGTGTCGAAAAGAAAAGACATCATTCACAGCGTTGCTTCATTCCTTGATTCTGATCACCCTGGCTGTGGACATATACCCCCAGGCGAAAATCGGATTCTCAAGACAAGCTGTTAACATTCGACCACTTCTGAGAGTTAACCCTGGACGGGACACATTCTCGAATGCAGTGAGCGCCTACTATCGGTCTCAAAACCTGCAGAAATACCGAAAAGCGATCGATACACAGCAGATATCTAGCTCTGATGCTGGAGACAAGGTGATTGATAAAGCGGTGGTATGGAAGTTGGCAAGAGAATACAAGACAGCTATGAATTACTCGATGTGGAAATCTCGAACGATTGTCCAAGATTTCATCACATGCAAGCTTCTCGGCGAGGATGTAGAAGAAGTTGGCAGATTCCAAGGTCTAGGACTTTATCAGAATAACTCTTTCCTCATGTCGAATATTGGAGTGTTTCAACCAAAAGAGGATACAACGGACGGAGGATGGCAGGTGAAGCAAGTGGGATTCTCGGCTGCTGCAATTAGAGCGACGTTAGGTGATTTCGGAATTGTGTTTAATATTTCAAGTGTGAAAGAAGGAGATTGCATCATTGCTGCCACTTATGAGAAAGGGGTGCTGAAGGATGAGATGGTGAGAAAAGTGTTGGATCTTGTATTGGAGAGAATGAAGGTTGTGAGTTAAGTTCTTGTGAGCAAATCGCAGCTCGGTAAAGATTATCTCAAGTATCTTAGGATGAGTCTAGATGAAACATTCGGGACGACATTAAATCTGCTGGTTTAGTGATGTTTGGTTGCCATACGACCAATAAGCATGTGGACGCAACGGTCGGTTGATATCAGCGGGAATTTAAGGATTGATTTTGTAAAGTACAGATTTGCCATTCTAGGGCCATTTACCGAGATTTGACCTTAATTTCGCTGGGCAAAAACGATCAGACGTAGAAGAATGTGTTCTTGGCGCAAACTTTTCTGAAGATTGGTGTGACTGAGACCCAGGTCCAAATTCCTGCGGTCACGTGTATCACCTCGCAGCGCCTGGGCGTGGGCAGGTTGCCAACCTCACGTGTGCCTAGGTAACAAGCTGTCCAAGGGACTTCGAGATGTTCTCGCACAAAACAACTTCATAACTCAACATCTCATTCCTCATCAACTAGCATGGCCATAAGCATCACCATGATTGAATAAACTCAGCCTCGTTCAATCCTTCATGGCATAGTGATGGCAACTGGACCCACCCAGCATCCTTTTAAGGTTAAGCATAAGCATAAGCTTCAATTTCCTCCGAACCTCGCCCTTTCCCCAACGAGGGACATCAAACTTCCAGATCTGATGTCTTCATCATATCAATCTGATAAGCTGCTCTTTTCTCAGACTGATCTCAAGTCAAAAGCAGCCTATTGCTGACAGCACACTTCTTTTCATCACCAAACAGGAAGCCAAGACTTTCCGTAATCATGAAGTGGCCGTGCAAACTGCAAACTATCGGGAGCGGCACAGGATTTGAAGGTTGTTGCATTTCTCACCAAATGATCTGCTGACATGGAGAGCTGAATGCCTCTTAAAGTTAGCACGTTTCATTACCCATCTTGGCAGAGCTCAGCTCGTCTCCACAAGTGTCGTGGTTAACACTGCAATGAGCCATCTGAGTGGTGGTATCGTCCTTTGTCTTCTCCTACGAGTATGTGCACCTGTCAACACCACTCTTCACGCTGTCACAGTCCCCATAATCGCCTGCCAAGAGCTGCAATCGGACGAGATGGGAAGTAGATGCTGGAAGAGAGAGACTGTGAGGCTCTGCAGTTCTGTCGCCCAAAGATTCTATTCTTAGGATATATCTTTTCGTACAGCGGTCCAGTCAAAAACTGGTTTAAGGGATGTTTCTCTACTCGGTCTCTGCTTTAGGCCTCCAATCTTACCTTGATGAAAGCAAGGCATCTAAGACGTTTTGCGGTCTTTTCGACAGCTCGCCTCGGCTTCAGTATACCATTGATCCCATCTACTCAGACAGATTTGCGTCCAGAAAGACTTATATTTCATCAGCGAAGCCCGCATATCATCACATACTGCAGTTAATTCCAGATGGCAGAGGCACTGAAGTCCACATAAAAGGTTCTGCTGCCTGCCCAGACTGGGCTTGCAAGATTAAGCTTACTGTCACACCCTTCTGATCGCCAGCAAACCCCAAGACAGGACTCGACTCAGCCTTAAAATGCTCGCTCTCGCTTTGTTGGTGTCTGCCTGGCCAGCCCCGTGGCTCAAATTTGGTGGTCGCTTACAGGCTGGTGAGCAGTGCTGGGCAAGGCCTGCAAAGTCAAGCGGTGCATTAGAACCTTGGCGGCTGTAGAAACAGCAGAGCAGCGCCGCTTCATCTCCCCAATCTAGCAAGCTAATATTCCTTCTTCTCCCAAATGTGTGGCTTTGCAGCCTTTGCTCTCCGCCCATTCGGTACGGGGACACCACAATCACCACAGGGGGTGCTGTGCCTCCACTTAATTGCCATGCATGCGATGCTGTCTCGGCGCCTTGGTGCCATGGGTACGAGGGGCGTAAACATTCATTTATGAGCTCCAGATTCCCCTGAAAATTAATTCTTGGTGTCACTGCCTTTTCAGTTTATCATTGAACCCCGCATTTTGTGATATCAATATCACTCGGGGCTGCCACATCGTCATTTCTGTTTGTTGTCTTAATACTTTTCTTCACGATGCATTTTTCATATTTCTTTGCAGTTGGAGCGGCCTTGGTAAGTTGTGCACAGGCTCAGACTCTTGGTTCTACACGCATAGGTACTACGACCACAAAAGTTCAAGCTGCTACCAGCGTACCTGTAATATCAGAGACCGCCACAGCAGTTGCCAGCCCATGTCGAGCAATCAGTAGTTTACAAAGATCTTGGTCGGCAAGATATCCAGATGGTAAACAGGAAAGCATTCAAGATTCTCACTCTCGAGCTAACAAAGTTCAGCTACTTCTGGTCCATACATCAAGCCATCAGTTGCACTTCAATGTCTGAAGGAGGTTCCCCTGAGTGTAAACAGATCTAGCGCATATGTCGATTATGTCAAACCATATATTCAATTTCAAAGTACGCTTGGATACCTAAAAGATCCACCAAAAGGTTATACACTTCCGGGAGTCGATGTTCTTGGTGGAATGGACACAATCAAGCAAAATGTGCAAACGGGAGTGTACAAGGATCAATGGAGTTTTGAGAAGGACATGTATTCGATCATCAACATTCTGCCACACGATTTCCATTTCAACTTGAGATTACCGTTAATCGACGTTTTCGCCTTTCGAACATTTACACCTCTGGTTTCGATTTCGGAAGATGGATCTTCGTTGCCAGTGATATATTTGAAAGGTGAATGAGTCCTCGGAGCCGAATTAAAGTGTTTGGATCTAACATGCACGCAGATGATCTAGATGAGGTCGCCTACGCGAGGAGTTCTTTGAACTGGAAACCCTCACCCGTTACGAAAATCAACGGCGAGGATGCATCAACGTACATACAAAAACTTGCTCTGCAATCAAGTCCATTCCAGGACCCCGATGCTCAATACAACAATATGTTCTATTCGATCCCAAACGAGTTACTTGGACAAGGAACCGGAAACAACTATGATTTTGGTGCATTCATTTTTGGATTTGATACCGATTCGCAGACATATACTCATGCTAATGGAACTACGTCAAAATTTCTTAATATTGCTTATCCAATTGCGGATTTCAACGGCATTGTCGACGGACCAAGTCTTTTCAACACCCTCGAAGTTCTCCCGACGACGGATATCCAGACTTTGCTTAACAAGCGAGAGCTGCTAAAGGTCAAGAAGAGAGTTACGCCATTGACAAAGCGTCAGTCGCAGACAACTTTGCCAGGGTATCCTGAGCCTATTGTTTATCATAGCGGAGGTTATGTTGCTGGATTTCTTATTCCCAACACCGAATTGGCTGTCTTGACTATGGCTGCTTTCTCGGGCACCAATGACAGCGCAGCAGATACAGATCAAGAAGAACAGCAAGCTGTCATTGAAGAATTTCTCAAGGATTGCAAGCAAGCGAAAAAGACTAAGCTGATCGTTGATCTGAGTATCAATGGAGGTGGATATGTTTTCAGCGGGTTTGATGCCTTCAAGCAATTGTTTCCATCAATCGTCCCATATGGTGCCTCTCGAATGAGGTCAACCCCTTTGGTCCAGTACTTTGGAGACATCTTCTCTCAATCAGGTGTCTACAACAAGACATTCAACCCTGTCTATACCATTGCATCGGCATCTGACAAGGATAACAAGAAATTCCCGACATGGGCTGATATGGGAGGCCCTTTCACCTTCCACGGTGACAATTTCCTCGCCATCACTCGTCCTAATATGTCCGATCCTATCATGACCGGCGGCTTCTCGGTTTCAGGTTACCAGAAAAAGCAGACTATTGCATCAGCAGCATTCACGGCAGATAACATTGTAATGCTTATGGATGGAGCTTGCGGCTCTACTTGTACCATCTTCGCTGAAATGATGAAAGCCCAGGCTGGTGTTCGTACAGGTAAGATCCCCTATCCTATTTACTCGTTTCCGCTGACGGTCTTTAGTTGTGGTAGGAGGTCGTCCCCAAACTGGTCCCCAGCAAGGTATCGGAGGCTCAAAGGGCTCACAAGTCATCAAATATGCTCAAGTAGAAGACATGCGCGACGACCTCAAGAGAATCATACCTCGCATCTCCTCCAAGAATCTTCCCTCTCCCCCAGCTGCGGCATTTGTTCCACCTGATCTTGAAGCCGACGCACCTCTCGGTTCCAAAGCCAACTTGATCCTTACGTCTCGCATCAACCTCCGTAATACAGTCGAAGATGGGGATGCGGATCAAACACCCACACAATTCAAATATGAGGCTGCGAACTGCCGTCTCTTCTACCAACCAGCAGATATCTACGATTACTCTCAAGTATGGGGCCGAGTTTTCAACGTCACTTGGGGAGGCGCGAAATGTGTCAGTGGCAGCACATCTAAAAGTGATAACACCATGGGTTCAAAGACCACAGATGCAGTAGCTTATTCAGATAAGGTGAATACAGCTATTGTATTACCAGCTCAACCAGGCTTGATTGCTATCGGGAGTACACCTGGGACTGGAGCTGGGAATGGCTTTGTGGGAAGCAGTTCAAACGGGACCTCGGGGGACAAGAAGAAGAATCTTGGAGGGAGAATTGAGTCGAGTACGTGGGCGTTGGCGGTTGTTGGAGCGGTTGCTTTCTGCATGCTTTGATTTTGATGCATATATACCTTAATGTATAGACTGAGTATAGACATGATTTACGTTCACAATGGTATTCTTCTGCTAGTATAATATCCCATTAAGCTGTCCAAGCACAGCCTGAATCTCATCTCAACGGAAATGCTCGCCAAATATCATGTGATATCTAGGCATTGGATAATTTCCATAGGCCTCTGCTGTTATGGATAAAGCCCAAATATTCAAATATATAGCCATCTAACACTCATCACTCAATGTTCGATAGAATATCAAGTCACAGCACTCCAAAAATACGATTGCAGTTCCTCGTCACGTGGATGTATAATCTGCCTTGGCCGAAATGGTGCTTAACCGACTGCTTTCCAGAACCTGTGGTTGGCCGCCCTCAGCCTCATGCCCTTCGACACGATGCACGCCCACATCTTGCAATGCCCATTGCCCTCCTACCAGCCCTTGGAGTATGCCTTGGTGGCAATGATTCCAGATTCACTGAAAATCCAGAGGGTGCCCTCGGACCATCCTCCTTGAACCTGTCAGCAACCTGTTCCTCGAGAGAATAAAACCAACTTTACGCCGTAGGAGTCATTAAGTCTTCAGCTAAGTGATCTGAGAGAACCAGGACATTGGATTCTGCTAAGGTCTCATGGACCTTTCTACGGATCCCGTTTGGCCCAGGCTTCCCGGGTCAATCCCCGATCCAAAATCCAGTCACATGACTGCCACTTTCGATGGAGATTTCTCTTCTGAAGGCAACGATTCGTTCGAATATCTTGATCCTAGCTTTGAATATGTCCCAAATGTCGGCGAGTCGCATTCGGACTACTCTTTGGCGGCCCTCGCCGACCCTAATCTAGACATGCAATCACAAGATATGGCCATGCCGTCCCCCGATTATTTCGGGCTCGACGCCGAAGGTCCTCAATTAGACAATGTTCCGTGTAGGTGTTGCTGCAGTAGATCTTGTAGATATGTGCTGACCTCTCATTTTTGCTAGCCAACCCAAACCTTCATTTCGATGGCACGAACGGACTTTCGGGATTTATCAACCCTACTCTCTCCTTCAGCGGCCATGTACCCGACTTTGTTCCGCTTTGGGGCAATTCTGGTGTACAGTATACTGAAGATGTGAATCAGAAATTTATGCCAGACTTTGAAAGTCACATACCTCCTTCAATAGGGCGTCCTTCTGAGTGGCTCTGGGAACCGATGGCTACGTCCCTCCTCCCGCTTGATCCAAATACACAACCTTCAAAATTGCCTTGTGTATCGCCGAAAAGGACTTCCAAAATGACTGGGATGACTCGCAAGTGGAAAGCTCGCAGGCCTCGGTCCATTCCTAGAATCGGCTCTCCGCCACGGGTCCTCGCACCCACTAAGTCAACGACAGGTGTGAATGGCACCGGCCCCAGCTCGATTTCGTTCGATGAAATACAGAACGAGGGATCTGTGAGCAACGAAGATCATGGCTACTCGAAGCAGGCTGTTCAAGATCCATTACGCTTGCTGGAACAAATGATTCAATCGTTCTCTTCATATTCTCAACTCAAAGCAGCACCATTACTGAAAAAAATGAAGAAGCTGATCGAGGACGAGAAGAAGTATGGAACACCTAAACCAGACTCCAGCGATACTGCAGCCACCAGTACGGCGCCATCAACGAAGGACTCGGTTTGGCTCTCCGACGCTCTCGAGTCCGAGTCTACAGAGGACGATACATCAATATCATCTGCTACAGATCAGGAGAATACCGTGTCGGACTTAGCCAAAAGCTCAAATACGCCAGTTGAAACCACACATCAAGCATGTGCACAATGTGGGATCAAAGCTTTGCTTTGCTGTACTTTCAAGAAGTGCACTTACTCAACACACAATATTGCCGACTACAAAAGACATGAGTCGGGGGAGAAGCACTGGCCACAGCATCGTTTCATGTGCCTTTCGTGCCCCCAGTCCCCTATATCCATCAATGGCCAGACCTGTGATTACTGCAGCGCTTCTCTGACTGGGTTGAACGCAACAGCACATTATCTTTCATGTGCTGCTGCCAGGAAGGACGGTACTACATTCGGTAGACGCGATCATCTCATTGAACATCTTCGCAAGGAGCATAGCTTGATCAACATGAACTCAACAGCTGCCACATGGATGTACGCAATTGACAGTCGCTGGCCCAGAAGGTGTGGCTTCTGTCCGCACACATTTGAGAACTGGCAAGAACGAATGGATCACATTATTGAGCATTACCAAAACGGCGCAAAACGCTCTGCTTGGAAGTTGCCGATGCCTAAGCCGAGGGGTCACCATCCTGGTGGACCCAAACATCATCCAAAAGATGACGGCGACGATGACGATGATTTCAGCCCTGGTAGTGGCCGCAAACGTATAAGCGGATATGATCGACAAACAACTGTTCGTGGACTTCCACACAGCGCGAAAATCAGCGGAAACCCCAATGGGACATACTCTGGGTCTCCATTAACTCATGGAAACCGTAGTCGGAACTACGACGAGGCCACTTTCAAAGGTGATGCACTACTATCAAATGACAATCACACCAAGCCAAGTCTCGCTTTGCAAAGATATCTCAACGAGACCGTTGAGGATCCTCTTTATACGCGACTAGGGCGGCGGAAATCCGGCATCTCGACCTTGCCAAGAACTTTCACTTCTGGTGATAATCCACAGGTCACAAGAGCTGGAAGCGGGACTTCAGATGTATATGGACAATCCATAGACCTCTGCGATACTTCTCAAATTTCTGAGGCAAAACCAAGTGGCGAAACTGTCGCCAGCGGACGACGGACGTCGATAACCATAACTGGAAAAGTCAGCGAAAGATCTCCTAGCGGATATACTACCACAGCCCAAGCCATAAGTCTCTCCCGTAGAAACCGCCCAATGATTCCCCAAGATTGGATGGAGGAGAAAGATGCTGAAGGGGAAAAAGTTGCAAAGTGCGGATCTGTTATTGCCGTTGAGCGACTCAGTCCAGTTGCAGAGAACAACAAACAAGAGAGAACAAAACTTTTGTCCATTTCTTCCCGGTATTTCAAAAGTCAAAGCGCTCTGATACACGAACTGGAGACCCCTCCGTCGCCGATTGAGAATTGCAAGCAGGATGCAAGCTTGAAGAGGGGTCTCAATCGCGACAGAGTGTTTTTAATCTCAGACGAAGCAAGTGACACTATGCTATGGAAACAGATCACCAAACAGCTCTTCGAGGCACTCGAGTCTTTGCACATGGCTCCATCTGCTATAAAAATCAGTAAACACGATCTTGATCCACGGCCCTGTAATATCATGGTCGATACAGGGAACGCCTTGAATTTTTGCAGCTTCAAAATCGCCGATTTTGGCCTAGGTCGTTTCCAACCATCGGTGGAGAAGTTGAAAGTCAGGTCAAGCAAAGGCACCGGCACTCAATCTTATTTTGCGCCGGAATACATCAGAGAGTCGCAGCTCCCGAATCTTCACAAGGCGGACGTGTGGAGTTCAATAGCCACATTGAACTCCGATTCCAATGTCCCTAGCACATACCAATATCTTCAACCCATAGACGATCGATATCTCATGAACGGGTGTCTATTTGAGCCGGTTGTGACAGAACACAACCGAGGCGGTGAACCTACTATCCAGACTCAGGGAAGTCTTCCACGAATTGAACGAAGATTTCTATGCCCGTAAGTATAATAATACATTGAGCCAGAGCAGAGAGCTAATAGGGAGGTGCAAAAGATACAGAGGCAGATGCAGAAAACCAGGATCCCCTTCTTGGTGGCCACGGAGCGCACTGACGGTCTTTAAGATGCACGTCATGGCCAAAGTTTCTGACAGAGACTCCCTGAAATCGCCACTGAATCGTAAAAGATTCTCCCTATCATATCAAGATCACGCAAAATATGTTGACAGGGAGCCCTCCAAACCCCAACATGAATCTCAGCAGACAGATATTCCCAGTCACGACGATCTTCGAAGACTGTGGAAAGGTATGAAAATCTGAAAATCCCTCTCTTCATTTTCTGACCGGTATAGCCCTCGAGAATTACACCCAAAGAGATGATCAAACTCAACGGGTGGAGACTTTAAGCTGGAGACTATTGAACCGAGAGCAGCTTAAGTCCGCTCCACGTCCAGATGAGCAAATTACCGTTGGTAAGGGACTTGTTCATGAGCCGCATGTGTACAATCAGCGCTTCGACTAACTCGGGACAGCCATTTCATCTGAAAACCTGATGGGACGCAGAACGGCGAGTTTTGGTACGTCGAGGATTGTCATTGCGCTTGATTATGGAACGACCTACACCGGTAAGTTTGCCAATTGTATTTCAAAAAAATTTGCTGACGGTGCGTGATTTAGGGGTTGCATTTCATCATGTGTCAGAAGCTGATACCAATCTCGATTTATCAAATCAGTACCATCAACTCATGGGGCACGTTCGGCAATTTCATCCAGAAAGAGGACCTAGTAAGAGCTATCCACTTACTATTTATGTACCATTAATAACAGCTATGATCAAGTCACTTATGAGGTAGATGCCTCCCAACAGACTATGGCAGGAAATCAAACTCAAATTTCGAGTATTGCTATAAGTATGGCTTAATTAATAATGCTTTATGGAAATATGCTAATACTAGAGCTAGATTTTACATTTAGCACTTTCTCAAACGCTATCAGATCTCACAGAGATAACTCTAGCTTCTTGATCAACACAAATGAGGGTTCCGGGGATCCACTTGATTAACAAAATCAATTCAATACACTTCGCGACGTTAATGCTAATATTGGTAACACTCCTTGGCAATCTCTATAATATATTAACCAGAATACTATAAACCCATTTATAGACTTCGACGGGATTCATCCCCCGTTGCTTCTCCCGGGAACGGACACGATAGCTTAGGCTCAAAATACGACGTCTGCGAATTCTCGGGATATAGTTAGTGGTGGTTTAGAGTTAAATAAAGAGATTTTACCAGAAAATGAGGAAAATAAACCAAGGTATCTGGCGAATTGGAGAAAGGAGTTTACTAGGTTTAACACCTATGGGATATTAAAATGGGCAAAAGTTTTGTGAATTTTAAAAAGGGATAAGATTTATATATAGACCTCGCCATCCATGTCAAAGAACGAAAGATTCTTCCAGCTTTCGAATGACCATATTACTCCATATTCATTGTCATCAATCTTTCAAAGGAATAGAGACTACGTGGGCAACAAGCTGATTGATGAATTAATCAGTGTGAGTCTCATGGTGGAGACTGCAGACCTAGCAACCACGAACAGGAGGGAAGCTTCTTTTGGATATACATCTCGCTCCTAGAAATCTTCAAATCCTTGCTTTATTGGCAGCAATTAGCGCACCTCAGGAATGGCTGAAATACCAATCTACTCAAAAATCAGATTCAAAATGGCGAATGCAAGATATCATAGTGGGCTATCGGAAATTCTTGCATCAGTCTGCTGTTTTTGCCAACAATATCAATCAGGATGTCCCACTGGATATCATGTGGTGGTGCTGGGATCAAGCTGTGGATGAGACATTCAGCAAATTTCTACAACAGTTTGGTATCCGAGATTCAGAAGTTCTTTTCCTGTACGAAACGCACAACAGAACGCAATTGTGTCGTTTGATACTACAGCACAATCGCGGACCATCGACAGATGAGAGGTGCAGGTCACGAAGAGATCAACCGTTCATTGAAAAGGGAACGAGCAGTGCTGGAGATGATGCATGCGTATAATATATGGGGCGCTATCTGGGTGGGGGACATATTGATGTGATCTGACGGGGACATACAGGGGTTTGAAAGATATACATTCCCTTGGGTGGTGGATATTTCTTCGACCATTTGACTTCTGCGCTTGAAGCGAGGAGTAGAGAGCTTTTTGAAGTTAGCAATTATTAAATCTGAAGTTTCATGTTTCAAAATTACCGCTATCTCTCTCTAAGAAGCCTATAATCGTGTCTTCTGTTCGTCATCGTAAGTGTTAAGAATTTGAATTCGTGAATGGCGTAAATGCTAAGCGAGACCCCTTACTTTCACTGTCGAGGGTCATGAGAATGAGGCAGTCAACAAGGAAATGCTCATAGCACGCAGTGTAAGCATTCACAGACACTGATAAGAAAAAAGTGTCTCAATCATTCACTTCTTCTAATCACTGCCTCTGTTAGTGTTGCTCAGTTCAGTACTTGCCCTTGCGTCGTGATGCATTTACAAGCTCTGACTTTGAAAGCCAAACCCGTGAATTCGAGTCTTGATCTCAAACTCCATTCGTTATCAAAGACTCATCTCAACCTCCTTGAGACGCACTTCGCTAAATCTAACTACACATGTCACCTTCCAAACTTAAGCCTCTCAACACCGCAGTTCACTTCAACTAAGACAACCGTTCACTCCTTCAAACAACAAAGTCACCCTCTCCAGCAAAGACTCAACATATCAACAATGGCCCCGCGAGTCCTAATAGCGACGCCAAGGTTACCCCTTCCGCTCCCCGTTTTCATCCCACTCATTATCCTCGCCATCCTCGTCGCAACCTTCCTCTTGACCCACCTCTTCCGCTCTATCTACATCGCCTATCTCCTCCACATCCGCCGTATCCGCATGGGAATGGAGCGCGAAATCCTTCTCGGATGGCTCAGGACCCGAACTGATCTTCGCAACGACTACCTCCTCGAACTCTGCTACTTTTATTCTCTCACTCCAGGATTCAACGTAAAGGAGGTTCTTATCAAACTCGATTACAAGCTTACGAAAGCCGGGTTGGGAAGATACGGAGAAGGTGAATTTGAAGGAGATAAGGTTTTCGAGGCTGTGAAGAAGGTTGAGGATTGGGAGAAGGAGGGCAAGTGGTGGTGGGTCAAATCGGCCTTGTTGATTAAGGGCTGGAAGATTTGGGAGAGAGATCCACCGGATGTTAGGGCCGTGAGGAGGATGGTGAGGAGGAGAAAGGGAGAGTGGGTTATCAACTGGTCAAGGGGGTACTATGGAACTATGCCACGCTGAACGAGGATTTGTTACCGTGTTGGTGAAGTGCTGGACTGGGAGATGCAAATTGGCGGTTGGCCTGCGTTCTCTAGTAGATGATAGGTGCAGATGCCATTTGCAGCAATTTGTGGCTTTCAAGAGTTTGCATTCAGCGAGGAGTTCAGGCTTGTTCTGCGAGGTCCGAGAATTTGGAGTTTGAATTCTAGTTTTCGTGAGGGATGAACTAGTATAGACTGGATAGAATGCTAGATACCCACAAACCAGAGCTCTTGCATTTGTTCTCGCTTGTTAAACTAATTAGTCTTGTCTCGCATATTTGAAGGTGCTTTGAAGATAACTTACAGATTTTGCTTCGCAGCTATCCTTATCTTTCGTTGTGTGTTTTGTCGAGAACGCTCCGTTCATTTCATTCACCTCGCCGTCTTTGTTGAATGGGGGCTGACTTGATGAGAAATTTGGAAAAAGGTAGAGTGTGCAAAGACAAACATGGATATATAATTATACAGATGATAGTATCGTACGAAAATATCTCGATATATTTTTCGAAACCGAAACTCGATACCTGGAGTTTGGACTCATTCGGCTGACGGTAGAACCAGGGGCAGAATTTAGCAGTGCTGCTGCACCAAGCCCCTTTATTAGCCAGAATATTGTGCAATACGTCAGCAGGTACCTCCAAGGCAGCAGAGTAAGTTTTCCATGAATTCTTGAATTTCATATCCATGTGTGAGTAACTAGAAAATACTTCACAATTCGTCTGTCACTTCAAAATATAATCCTCGCCCTCACTTGAGTTTGTTCGCAAACTACTCGTACAATCATGGCTCTCTTGGCCCTCCCTGCCGTGTATGTATAATTACCCCGCATCCAATCCTTTGCTAATAATCTATTTTGTTTTTCAAGGCTCCTTATTTTTCTAACATTTATCTCCTACATTCCTCAGTATCACCGACTACTAATTTTGGGCACTTCATCGGGCCTGTCACTCGGGAGTGTCACAGCTGCCACACTGGTAGCCCAAGTCCAAGTTGCAACGATGTATTTTCTCTTCAAATCAGCACCGCTCATGAGATATGGAACTCCGATTGCTACGCCGACTTCCACTCGTGACTGGCTAAATTTGACCCAAATCTTGACTCAATGGGCTTGTTCGATGCTTCAGTGCGTCTGTCTTGGGATTCAAGTTATCTTTGCAAGATTTCACAAGAGTTCAGCTGAAACTTTACAGCTTAGCGATAGTCCTCCATCTCCCACTTTCAGCCACTGACCCTGCTTCGGCAGCTCTGTATGGAAAGAAAACCGCAATGGGGCTATTGATCTCGCACTTGCTTCTGTTTATATTCTGCGTCCGGATTGGAGGTCGGCCGGAAGATGTGGTCTTCAACATTATGCGCAATATCAACGCAGACGTCGTCAATCCCATCTTCACACTTCTGGCTGTAATAGCCTTCATTCTCCAAGCTTGTACCACGTCGTCCACAAGTCAACCCAGCGCCTTGAGTGAGTGGACGCTGGGCCTGCAAGCTTTTATATTCCTCTTGCTCGCGATCACATGGCCGTTTAGACTGATTCTCCCACGCAATATGTGGGAACTCGGGTCAAAGCCAGCTTTGCTGATGGAATGGTATCCTTGGGTCGGGTGGGCATGTGTCAATAACGCTGTATTTGGAGTTGGACAAGGTGTGCTTCTACTATTATATACTAGAAGGCATAAGACTGGCGGGAATTTTGGGTCGACTGACGAAGGTAGCCCCTTACTCAGCTAACGACGTTTCCCAAAAAGATGCTTATAGATATCATCACGACTGGAAATCATCTGGCATAGGGTTCAGTACGGAGCTAGTAATTTGCGACTTTCCAATATAAATGTCTCCCAAAAATCAAGATCTATGATGCTAACTACAAGACAGGAAACCTTCCCTTTATCGATCCTCACACTTCAGAAACACCCCACTTTCCTCCCACATTTCCAATACAATTGCCATTTTGCAGTCGTCCGCCCGATACAGCTGCAAAGTCCGCAGCCAATTTAGGACATCTGGAGGGCAAAGACCGCTGCCACAGTGAACGTTCCAAGAACCATCATATATGAGCTTCCAACAGCCGATGCAGCTGACTTGGCAGCTGCAGTTGAAGAAGCTGATGTAGCCGCACCACTCGTTGAAGCAGGGGGTGTTGTGCCAGTGCTCGTTCCAGCCGCCAAAGTCGCCTGCCCAAAATTGGCGTTCAGTCGTTCGCACCAGAGACCGACGGTTGAGAAATCCTCTGTCGTTTTACCGGCATCAAGTTTGATGGTTAGCATGTTGGATGTTGCTTTCGAAGTAACTTGGGTGTTCGAAATACGGAACCCGTTCTTGAGAGATCCATCGGTTGCACCCCACCACTTTGCAACGAATTAGTATTGTAGTTTGTCAAGGTTAATTAAAGGTAAAAGCAGGTTGGACATTTTTGGGGTCTAATAGCACTCTATCGATGGCAAAAACTGGATGGGAGGACAATAGAAAGGGTATCTTACGTAGAGAGCGGGTGCGCTGGCATCCTTAAGGGTGTAGGAGCTTATTTGTAGTGTGGTCGCGTCAACTACAGTGACTACCCCTCCTAAGCCTCCATCGAGACTACTTAAGGTTCCTGTGTATCCGATCTTTTGTGTCGTCGAAGAATTCTGGGCACCAGCGACAGATGCGAAGGCCGCGAGAGCGAGAGCTGAAATAGTGGACTTGAATAACATGGTGATGAAGGGAGAGCGTCGGGAAACTTGAGATCAACTGAGATCTAATACTTTTGGAAATGCTCTAAAAATGTAATGAGTGCACAGGAGTGGTAAATGAGGATGGTAGTAAGAAATTGAGGTGATTGATGGTGAAAGCAAGACTGATTGACAGCAGAACGGTACTTATACATGGAAATCTGGACCAGACTCAAATCAACTGTGAGTTAAGTGACATTTCATCAACTATTGGAATGGTCACCAAGATTTGTAATTTTGGTTGCACAGCCCGTGGCTTTTTTCATGGAATTGTCTCCCTTTGTTGTGAATACCACTGCCTCAAAACGGTGCAATGATTCCAAAGTGTTATTGCGATGGGCTTTTCCTTTTTATCCGGTTAGTGATAGGTCGCTTGGCTCATTGGAAAAGCCATTCCATTGTGTATCCGAGAAGTGGTGCATGGAACAGTATGACATGGTCCATGATTCCACATGCTCAAGGGGCGGCTGATTGGCGAAGGTCTCACAACATCATGATTCCACATCCTCCAAACAGACGGCACAACCCATCGCTTCAGCCCGCCAGCATATCTGTGCTGCAGTACTGCACCTCATCAGCCTTAAAGATGAAATAAGATTCCAACGATACAAGGATGGAATACAAAATGCTTCTGCATACCTTACATCATCTGTGTACCGAGTTTCAATTCGCGCTCAACGTGGCTGGAATCTGTGAGCTTACTCCAGCTGCCAAGCGCAGAGTATTCCAAACTCATTCGCAGCAGCTCCTACCCTAAAGTAAACACTCTTGTAATAATACTCAGCCTTGGGTATTTGATATTAAATATGCTCGAAATAGCTGAAAGCCATTTGCTTGATATTTATTTAACTCCCGTTTCTCTCGGGTTTTGCTCCCTCGAATTCAACACACTTCTTCCTTCCGAGAAAGCCAACACTGAAACTTCGAATCTGGTACTTTCAATTAATTGTCTACTTCATTAAGATCCAAAAAAACCAGTTTGGGATTAGCAACGATCTGAAAAGTCAACATGGTGGACATGACGCCTGTGGTCGAGGACCAGTATACTGCAGCAAGGATCTATTTCGCCAGCGTCATTGGACTTCTCCTCGTAGAGTCTGCCATCCACCTGCCTCTATACTTCCTAGAATTGCGGTCTCGAGGTGATAAAAGCATTCTTAATACACAGAACTTTCCTAACATCTTTATTGCTAGGGCGGCCAGTTGTGAAATCGTCTCCGACTCATTTCAAAATCGCAACTTATCTGCATAAATTACTCACTCTCCCATCCTTTATTCCATTTCTTACGAACCACCATGTACCAGATACCATTCGATTTTTGGTCCTATTCGGCCTAAATTTTCTTTTCAGCTGGAATAGCATTGAATACTCTACGGACTATAAGCTTTATGGATGGCTTTGCATTGCGAATGGTGGTTTAACACTGCTTCTTGCATCACGTAGCAACTTATTGTCAATTGTACTTCGAATTCCTTCTGCAACCCTACTCATGTACCATCGTTGGCTGGGCTTAGCAACTGTCGCACATGCTACAACCCATTTTGCTCTTAACACCAAACACGACATCGACACAAATCAACTCGCAGAAGCATTCGCAAACTTGCGGATCCAGGTTGGCACTTTGGCATGGGCAGCTCTCGCGATATTGTTCCTCACATCATTGAACTTTGTTCGACGTCGATTTTTTGAGATTTTCTACTACGCACACGCTTTATTCTTTGTATTTGTGGTTGGCGCCCTAATACATGCCACCAAGGGCCCCGAATTCCTGCTCCCAGGGTTGCTTCTATGGGGCATTGATCGAGGCATCAGATTCTACAACAACTTTCGTTACACTGAAGTCACAGAGATCACACCGTACGCTGGAGATGTCACAAAAATCAAGGTGAAGGGCATCAATGTCTCGCATCCCGGACAGATTGCTTGGGTTCAAATCCCAAGTGTATCCTTCCTGAATTGGCATCCATTTACTATTGCCTCCGCCCCGGGAGATACCGAGGCAGTGCTGGCCATTAGAGGATTGGGCAGGTACACGAAGAAGGTGCAGATGCTGTCCTCTGGGAATGATGCCAATATCGAACATATAGCCGTCAACAAAGGAGTTGGTTCTGCAATGGAAAGCGTCATGACTCCGGAGACAGAAATGGCAGTTATCAAAACAGGTATCAAAGTTCGGATGGATGGACCTTATGGTGTGGGAGGAGTGCGATGGGGTTTGCATCCAGTGACGATCCTCATTGCTGGTGGAATTGGCATCACACCTGGAATCAGTATTGCAACACACATCATCAAGAGAGGTTTGTTGGTGAAGAACAATCCACAATTATGGCACATCCATCTATTGTGGGTCGTTAAAGAACGGTCACATATCAAATGGTTTGAAGACGAGTTGCGAGTCTTCACAACAATCTTAGCTGATGCATCCGTGCCTGTCACTTTCGATATCACTATACATGTCACCTCTAGAGGCAACGAGGCAGGCACAGATTCTCTACAGGAGCATGAGATGGAAACCCCGTACGCTTATGCTGGTCCAGGAGTTGTCGTGCATGGTCGACCAAATCTATTGGAGTATTTTAGCAGAGTGAGGGAGTTACGGCAAGGTTTAGATAGCGTTGTCAATGCGTGTGGTCCTAGAGCATTGATCAATGAGGTGCGGAAGGCGGCTGCGAGAAGTAGCTGGAGTGGCTGTCATTTTCAAGTTGAAGAGGAGGTGTTTGAATTGTGATCGCATATCTAGATGGGGATTTGGGCGGGCTGAGAAGGAGATCCGTTATTTCATAGTAATGCTTATAGATTTAGCCGGGTTGGGACCGTATAGATGAATATTTTATCAAAGCTGTCAGGACTTTTAGGAGTTTGAAAATTCCTCATTGTGTTGCAAGCTGCCATCGTGTTGGTAATATCCCTGCCCATTGACACTGCTCAGCCACTTACCAGCAACATTTACCCACATTTGTTGATTTCCAATACCTGGATGGCCTACATCTCTTCATTTTACGTCTTATTTTCCCTTTTATTATCGAGAAGATCTTCTACACCTCAAGCTGGTATTGCTGTCAAGCATCATAATCTATCGTCAAATCACTACACAAAGCTAGTTGTGCTTCTCTTGGATGTGAGAAAGGTGGACTTGATTCAAGATCGAGATTTCAGTAAATGTGTGCTGAATTTTGGGGCTTTAGCTAGCTGTCCCAGTCTCCATACCGCGACACTATAGCACTCAGTTTGCAAAGTCTGGAAGATACAAGCTAGTACGTCTCCCACCAACCAAATATCTTCTGTATTTGTGCCTGGTGATCTTCACGCTCGGATCGTAAAAGCTTGACTTTTGGTTTCTCGCCATCTTTGGTAATGCCAATTTGATAATGGCCAAGGCACGCCCACTCTAAGTGTGGGAAGACAGAACCATATATTTCGGCTTCGACCAACATTTGCTCGCGATGTGCCTGCCCGCGGATCTCTTTCTGCTGCTGGAATGGAAGACCAGCTAAAGACTGCTCTATCGATAGTGCAGATGTGTCGCGAGCATTCGGGGCATACCACTCACCAGTGAGAGCGAGTTTGTTGAGATGCTTAAGATTCGACAGAAGCTGTCGAATGATTTGGTTGTCGGACTTTTGGTAGTTTCTAAATCCTCTACAATCCGCAAAATCCAAACACAGTTGCTTTAGGCTAACCAGGTTTCCAATAGCGCGGGGAATTATTTCTTCGACGTTTTTCGGGTGATGCTTGATCATTAGTGTAAGAAGAAGCGATTCCAAATTAGAGAAAGATGATGCTAAGAGAGGTAGCATAGTCTGTCTCAAAATATCAAACTCGATCAGCGCTGGCAACTGCAGCTTGACGACATGCGTATTCGATTTCAAAAATCTCAGTGTTCCCCGGCCCCAAACAGGTGCATCTAGTATTAAGGTTTGGAGTGAGGGGATTGTCCCACGAGCTCCGAGGCACTCGTCCAAACCATCATAGTCATGTTCTGCAAATCCTGGGACAGCATATTTCCCCACTTGCACCGCCAGTGTTGTCAAACGATCAGTGAGCAACATGTCTAAGATAGCGGGCTCGACCAATTTCATACCCCGCAAGCTTAGCTTTCGTAACTTGGAAAATGGACGCATACCTCCACTGAGTGGTGGAGGCTGGACGTGAGGAGACGCAGCTGCCCAAATAAGAGTCTCTAAGTGTGGGGAACAGTGCTCAAAAATTGGGTACGGAGCTAAATTTGTTACTGGGAATCCCAGGTCTGCCTTGATATTGAGACTCCGAATCTTCCAATCACCGTCAGATTGTGCTGGTATATAGTTGAGTAAATGCTCAAACCTGGACTCTGTGAATCTGATATGTCGGACTTTTGACTGCGAAAGGTTCTCAAAGAATATTGGAGCAGGTGGCGTGAAGTCTCGCCAGTCAACGAAATCCAAATTTGGGAGTGTTCTACTGTCACTAATGAGAAGTGAGAGACCTTGAGAATATAAATCGTAAGAGGATAATGCTTCGGCACAGCGGCTGGTCCGTTCAAATCCGGACAACGCAAAAAAATCATCTCCAAAATGCATTCCATTACCACGCACTACCGAGACTCGGTGCTTCGTTGTTATGTTTTGGCGAACCGTTGAGATTGTAAGTCGGCGAATACAGCTCCCAAGCGTGGCTGTACTTGTTGAGCTGTGGTCGGCCAAACGGTCCTCCTGCTCTCTCAAAAGCAGATCGATTATACCCCAACTCGAATCGTCATAAGTTAAGGTGACATGTTGGAATTGATTAGATCGTGCCAATTGCCGGCATAATTTGCTGACTTGGGCAAATGATGCCAATGATGGAGCGTCGAGGTTGGCAACGACTGCAACCAGAATTTCCGGTGGCAGGTTCGATAGATCACCAACTGGGAAAGAATCTCCGACCTGAAAATCCCCATCGAATGTAAGTGGAAGTGGACTCAAATCATAGCCAATGTCGTGCCTCAGTTTCGGGGGAGACGCGGCTGTTTTTTGGAGCAAATATAGAAGCGATGCAAAATCTGGGTCCATGGTCACAATTGCTGGTCCCAAAGACAAGTAAAGCAAACGTTAGATCTGCTCAATTCCAGTTCGAAATCTTACGAAAAATGATCTAGAGCCGACTGTGAGGAGCCTGACGGTGGTTGAACCAGCTCTAAGCTGCCTCATGTAAACGTTTCTCTACCTAGCACACCTTACAATTCTCGGTCACGTGAATACTCACGCTAACCCTGATATTATGGAGAATACTCAGAGGCGTTTTTGTTCATTTATTGCTTCTTTCTAGTTCGCCAAGATCTCGAAACTTGTATAAGTGTATCGATCTTGCTTTTGTATGATTCATTGTGCCGAGCCCCACAGCCTTGAAACTCGTCGGGATTTGGCGATTTTTAACTGAATGATGAAATTTGAACAACTTCGGAACTAATCGCATACTCGTAGATCAGGAGGCCAATTTTGAAAATTGGAGTCGACGAGTGGACTGTAGCTCTTGAGTCTGGGAGAGCCAACAATAGAAGCATCAGTATTTCGTTGGGGGGCGCTGTCCATACGTGTGAATCTTGATTCCTGCTACCGGAGTACGTAGAGTCGATGGCAAGAACACAGAAGTCTCTGTTGCTCATGGCTGTGCTATTCACCGCGATACAGGGTGCCTCCTATGTTCTGTCAAAATCTGTGAGCTCACAGGCCATGGAATTTGAAGCTGTAGCTTCACGAAATATTAAATATTAAAGTCTCAGGTTTTGTGTCACTCATCATTTCTGATTTTTTCTCACTTGCACTAGAATTAGACTTCCAGTGTCTTGGCCGATAAAGCTATAGGTTGTTAGGATTCTATTTCCATTTCGAGTTTATTCACTGTCGCAATGATATGCTCATCGCTAATGCAATAAATACTCTTCATCCGAGATCCCAGAATCATTATCCTTATATACTTAATTGAAAATTTATGACTTTTCTCCCACGCGCGTTTCCCAGTTTCATGGAATCTGCGAAGGCATGTTCCCCGCTAACACGTTCAACTGATTTCTCTTTTGGGTGATAAATTGTGTCCTCCCCTCAAAAAGGGGTATCCATTTGTCCAGCGCTGCCAAGCAGCCTGGCCTATTAATTTCTTGCTGCCTCATCCTCTCAATAACCAGCCACAATTCATCTAGCATCCTTTCTCCCTTCTTTCATTGATCAGCTAGCAACTTAGAGTTTTCGTCAGCTGACGTTGGTAATTTCTCGATCATCAGTCTAATCACTGCTTCGGCGAAAATAGAAGATTCCCTGGCAAGAAAACTGGAGATATTGTTAGCGGCTGTATCGAAATTTCCTGTCTTGATCTCATCCTCAATCGAGATCATTGTATTTATATCAGAGACGGTGCCGCGGATTGGCGAGGTATCATTTGGGCACCAGAGCAGCATTCTACTTAATTCAAGGTGGTAAAGTTCGGCTTCGAGCTGTCGTGATTGGGTACTGCCGTTGGTTACTACATCGAGCAGTGACTTAACATAGACTCGTGTGCCACGATTCCAATGTAGTAAATCGGCATGACGTGCACTATCGTACGCGCCATTGGTATGTTCAATATCGAGTAATGCGAGGGTCGCTGAGAGATGCTTCTCTCGAGCCGTTTTGATGAAAAATACCCAGTCATTGAGAATAATTGTTGCGTTGTTCCCATTTGTCCGCCCCATACCTGCTTTGATATTCTCAACCATAAGTTCCAGATATTCCTGCATTTCTTTAGTAGAATACCAAAACTCGTCTTCGAAAATAGCATTATTTATAATCTTGCGCCCAACATCCAGAATCGCCCTTTGATAAGGATTGGCCGCAAGGGCCGAGGTGGTTATTACTTGATTCATCTTCCACCGGACGATTTGCACGAAATTTCGGGGAAGATAGCTTCTATTTTGGGCTATGATATCGAATTTCGGGTCGACAATATTTCCTGGACTTAACCCTGAATATCGAGTCTGTACTCCTTGGTCTACATAGCGAGCATGCAAGGATTGGGTACCATATCCTCGAATTCCAATGTTCTAGGCATATTATATTAGTGCTTCTCCTTTTACTTCCATGGCGATTCTGTTCGCTCACCCACATGTTTTCTTGCTGGATATCTTCTAAGAAAGAAGCTTTAATGGGAAAAGATGTCTACGTAGTTGATAGTAGTGGGGTCCGCAGGATAACACCACTGAGACTGATCTTATTACTATATCCGATGCTCTGAGTTTCCATGTTCAAAAAGAAACCTAGAGGAGATTGGAGGTAATAATATTTTATCATATCTTCAGCGGCTCCTCCAAAGATCTGACAATGGAATCAGCACTTGGGCATCACAATAGAGATGTAACATACCTGCTGTTCAAATGAAAATCCGAGCTCACAAATGGCATCATTCTCCCAGTACGGCTCCTCCATTTCCGGGACTCCTGTTATATCAATATGCACAATCCATAAAGCATGCTACGCACAATTAGACCAGTACAATCCAAAAAAAAAATGTTAGGCAATTACCTACCATTAGTTCATGACAGATTAAGTTCGCCAAGCTCCACTCAACACCCATCCGCTCGGCTTGAGTCAAATCAACCCTAAACAAAGGCGTAAATTTCCGGCTGTTCAAAAACGTATAAAGCTTAGATTTCTTTTTGGAGAATCCTGTCCCGCCTTGAAACTTCCATTCATCGTCCTTTTTTCCAGTGAATGGATCCTCGCCGTTTGTAAAGAAGCATAACTGGAAGTTGAATGGTGGTTGAGTCATCTGCTCAAACCTCTGGTCTAGGAGAAGACGGGTTTCTTCTTGTTCTGCAAGGCTTAGATAGGGAGTATTGTGAATCGATATTAAGGGACGAACTGGCTTCTTGGGGGGTGGGCTCTCGGGAGGTGGGATTCTGTTGGGATCGATAGGCTTTTTGGGGTTGATTATAAGAGCTCTCATCTTGAAAATGTATCAGAATTCAATGCTCAATTGATAAGAGTAAGGTATCCTGACTTACCCAAGGCAGCAGATGGACGCTTCCCAAAATCCTCGATGCTAAGAGTAAACTTGGGTATATCCTCCTCCAGACATCGTCATTATGTGCCGTCCCTAATTTCCAGATCAGCGCTTGTCCTTTCCCCAAGTCTTCTCGAGATGAAAACTCACAATCGCCACTGTATCCTCCCAATTTACTCCCTCTCACCGGCAATGGATAAAAACCCTTCCTTCTCACACCTACTGCAAGTTTCCAATTCTCCCCTTCCCAGTTCTTTCTCTCCAATATTTTGTGTAACGGCCCTGTTAGGTTAGCCCTCTTCAAGTCCCTCTCAGTCACACAATCTAGATCGCTTAGTTCGCGAGTCGTGAATTCCCGAAGTCTTTCTCTTTGAAATCGGATACGTTCTGTAATTGGAAGATCCGTTGCAGGTGGTGGAGGTTCAAAGGAAAGGGAAGAAATCGTGGGAAAGAAGGAGAAGTTGGTGTGTAACCCGAGTGATTGGGAAATTTGGGATGAGTGCCGAGTTTAGGGGGAAAGGTGTCGGGATCTTCTGATGCGGGATTGCTCATGGTTGTGGCTATCAAAATTTGGATTGATGTTGGCTTGATGCCATTCTATGAGAGACGAGTGACAGAGTGAGAAAGGAAAGAATCAATTCATTGCTCATTGTTCAGCAACATGGTCCATATTCTCCGAATCGGTTCAATCCATTGTACGATCCAGATCGCACAGAGGCTTCTTTGTCAATATTCATACGGGTTCAACAACACAAGTAGTCAAATGACTGGCGAGCCCAAGACATAAAGAAAGAGCGTAAATTCAATAACAAAAAGCCTAATAAAAATTGACAGTGGTGATTTTCGAGGATTATGCGCTCGACTTGGCGGGGTATTTTTCAGGGGGTGAAGCAGATAAGCTTGGTAATGTGGCATGGTAGAAAATTCCAAGCAAATTACTAATCCAACCTCTTCAGAAAGATACAAATATGTATGAAGATATCACAAATTCCTGAGAACCTCTGATTGAAATCCTGAATCATGTAGTCAAGCTTCTTGTTGTTTATGAGAAAATCCTAAGTCTATGACTCCAAGATATTAATCAAAACCGCTTGTTCTCGCTACCCCATCCCATCTCCGACTCCAATCTAAAGCCTAATTTGCCACTTTTCAGGGGGCACTCCACGACTCTTATAGGGCCACCAAGCGAAAATACAGGCAATCAACACACCAATAATCCTTTGAGCAGCCCCGTATAAATGAATCTCGTGTAGCCAAGTCCTGTGCCACAGCAGCATCAATAAGCGCTAGAAAAACCCTGCAGCAGTTTATTTCTGGACTCCGTTTCTCAGGGAGCCAGCCTAGTGCTGCCTGCCTGTGACTGATTGACTGCGAGGCTGAGCTATCCCTTATATCTTCACGATGAATGTTTTGATTTTTTAGACTGTCGTTCATGATATTTGTTTGATGGACTCGATTAGAAGTAATATGGTTCGATAGCAAAAGCTAGAGAAGAGAGAAGAAAGCTCAGGGGACCTACCTTCACCATACCCCAAAATGCCACGCACCAAATGGCTGGACGGCCTCAGAGGCATAGCTGCCGCCATCGTAGCCTTCGACCATCTCTTCATGAGCGACATCTGGCACCCATTTATATCCTACTGGGCCGACCCTCCCGAAGCAAACCGTCACATCCTCCAACTCCCACCCTTCAGGATCCTCTTTTCTGCCCAAGGAATGGTCACGCTCTTCATGATTATCTCCGGCTACGCCATCTCCATCTCTCTTCTCAAAGCGCGAAACACAGGGCAATTCCTAGATCGGGTTTCCTCTGCGATAATACGCAGGATATTCAGGATATATCTCCCCGTTCTCGTGACTGCTTCTCTAGCGCAAGTTTTGTACTTCTTTAATCTGTTTACGTGGAATTTTGAAGAGGATTTCCTTGCTACGCTGCCTAAACCGTGGTCGAATCCATGGGCGCATATTAGATATATTTTTGGGTTTATGGCGAATTGTATCAATATTATCGCGTTTCAATACCGTGGGAGTTTGAACGGGCAGTTGTGGACAATGCCGTATGAGTTCCGCGGCTCAAATGTGGTGTATCTCCTCATTATCGGGCTTTCGACATGGAGAGTAAGAGCAAGACTTACGATGTTACCTCTCATGGCGTCTTTCTTTCTATGGTACGGAAACTGGGATATCTTTGGTTTTATATGGGGTCTCTGGCTAGCTGAGAGGGCGAATCCTCCTTCTCCATCTCTGGACGAGAATCCAGATAGTGAGTTCGATATGGCAGAATTCCACGACGAGGAGAGGATCACCTCTAACCAGCTTTCAACATTGCCGCTTACCTTCAATACATCTACCAAGAATTGGTACACCTCTTTCACCGCCCGAAATCACCTTACCCTCTCCCGGATCACCATCTCCCTCTCCTTCACAGCAGGCTACTACCTCCTCTGTCTCGGTCTAGACGGCCATCTCCCAGCGGGCTACGCCTTCTTAAACTCTCTGCAACCAGCTCACTGGGGCGAAAATTGGGATATCTCACACATGAGCATAAAATCCGTTGGGTCGGCTCTCCTCGTCTTCGCTATTTCTCAATCACCACTTCTTCAACAGCCACTTAATACGAGACCTATCCAGTACCTAGGTAAGATCTCGTTTGCGTTGTATCTGTTACATGAGACTGTGTATCAGTTATTTAGGAATCCATTGAGGGATACGCTGTTCAAGGTGCTGAGTGGGAGGGAGTATGGGGACAGTAGTCTGGCTTTGGGGACTGATGTTTGGGCTTTTCATGTTGCGTGGTGGATTACGGGGATGGTGCTTGGGTGTATGGTTGTGGGAGCAGCGCATTATTATACGATATATATTGATAATAGGTGTGTGGCGCTGGCGAAGAGGATAGATGTTTGGTTTAGGAGTTGATGAGATTATGGCAGAAATAGACAAATATTTTAGGATATAATTATGATGATTTTCCAGAGGTGTTTCGAGAGGCGACGTTTGTTCCATGAACGCTCCTATGAGAGGATCAATTACTCAAAACAGATTCTAAGTGCTCTAGTATCGCATCTAAAAAGTACTCTTCTGCTCACCACCCCCGATTCAAGCTAGGTAACCTACCTCTCCCTTTCGGCATTATACTTTCGCTTCCCCCCACACTTCAAATATACTTTCATCAAAAACTTAATCACATCTCCACACGGTCTACAGTACCACAACCCTATGGCTTGCCCACTACTACCCCTCAGACCTCCCTTCTTCTTGTTCCCATACTCTCCGATAATTATCATGATACTTGGCAGGCAAAACCTTTCCGGAAAAATCATATGTTCATGAGTAGGCAGTAAATGCCCAATTCGCATAAAGCGCTCAGAACGCTCAGAGCTCTCAGGGCGATTTACGAGGCTAGGCACCTTTGGCACCTCTGGCGCCGAAGGCGAGAAAGAAATACGTTTGAAAATTCGCAGAAACCTGGCACATTATGAGTGTTTTAGTCTGTCCATAAGGATCTTTCATTTTTTATTTTGATCTAGCACGCCTGGTGCGAGGAACGACACATTTTCCGTCATCTAAATGGCGAGGTTGTAATATTTGCTACCCCAAACTTCTAAATTTCTAAAGCGAAGATAGGGGAAAAGCGAGTTCATAAATTACCATATGTGGTGTCTGTAAATACCTTTGAGATTTATATTTCGTGTTCGACGAAGCAAGAGTCACTAGCAAGTAGAGTATAAACGTCCAATGCAAAATATTCATTCCCTATCAATCTACAGATACAAACACTTTCCCATCCAACTCCATACAAAAAGCATCTATCAGTCCTTATTCATTCGCAAGCCATGCCATCAAATCAATGATATCATAATTCTCTGCCGTTCTGCCATCATTTCATCTCAAAGCCCGCCTCAATCTACATCCTCCTCGATTCGTCACACCTAATCCTAAAACCCTAGTGCAAATGAATCAGTGCTCTCCATCACTCAAGCTATCTCTTCGTCCCCTCCTGTATCCACCATTTCTCTTCTTTCTCCTCTCCTCTGCATAATCACTTCCCGCAACACTTAATCCTGGAATAGGATGATGATAACTCTTCGTGCCGAGATCACTACTGACTGCGCTTCCAATCTCGCTCTGCGGCGCCGACTCATATGTATAGCTACCAGGCATCTTCTTAACAGGGCTTCGACTGGCACGACGGCGTTCTCTCTCTTCCCGTCGAGCTGTCCGTTCCTCGCGCTCAGAAGCAACTGTACTATCATCTCCTACTTGGAAACTGAAGTCACGGCGTTGTGCGGCACGACCTTTTTCTTGCAGTTTGCGAGCTTCAGCTTTGATGTGATCTTCTTCCAAGGCTCTAGTTTCAGTCGTTCCAGAAGTGCGAGTCCAGAAACTGCCATTCTCACTGGCGGCAGGTTGGGAAGTAGAAACCACTTTTCGAATACCACCGGTGCCGCCCGTGTAGTTGTCTTTACGTTCCTTGCGGCTCTTGGTGGGTGTGTTGGTTGGTGTCTTTTCCCGATGGGAAAGGAGGTCTGATGCAGCGGAGGAGTGATCATTTGAACCATCCCAAGAGCTTCCGTCTGGTTGCTTGTTGAGACCACCGACTCGAGCTGGTTTCTCATGGCGATAGGCACGGACTGCATCACGCACACCGACATCCATTTCCTCGTCCACGGTTCCGACTTCAGTCATTGTCTCTGCTTCAGTGCCAACTTCAGTCATAGCCTTCTTGTCCTTCTTTCCTTTTCGCTCCTTCTTGACCTTCTTCTTAAAAGCACTCAACTCGGATCCCAGACTGCTACCTCCAGCAGAACCAGTATATGCGGTCTCCTCATCGAAATCCTTATATCTCTTCTCCTTCCTCTTTCGTCCCCACCGACTGCCATTCTTCTCCCCATGAACCACACTTCCACCGCCTAAATCTGTGCTCTCAGTAGCACCACTCAAAGTTGTTCCATTTGGTCCCTTTCGCCTCAGCACCGTCGACTTATAATCGTCCCAGTCATTCTCCTTGAAATAAAATCCTCCATTCTTAGCCCAGAAAAAGAACCAGATACCCGTAACCACGAACCCGAATCCAATAAGACCGAATACCACAAAGACAAATTTATTTGGGATAGTGTCTGGTGGTGTGACGCCTCTGCCCGGATCGACAGGTGTGTTGCGTGGGAGGAGAACTTGGGCACGAGCTATGAGAGCAGCGGCTTTAGGAGAGAGGTCGGAGAGGGTGGGTGTAGGGGCTGGCGAAGGAGTGCGTTTGAGGATAGTAGAGAGGTAAAATTTGATGCCGGAATCTGGAACAGGCGCCATTGTGAGGAATGTAAATCTGCAAGAGCAGAATGTGACGTTGATCGTCACTCACTGGAATGCGGGCCAACCCGGGTGTTTGAGACTCGCAGAATCGTGTTTGTTTTGTTGAATTGAATCGTGATATTATTGTTCGCTGAAGTTGTTGAGTTGAAACCAGAATGCAGAAATAAAGATCAAGAATGTATGACGAGCAAGTTGTGCTCGCCTGATCTGTTCCTTGAATTCACGAGGTTGGAGTTGGAAAATCGAGGGCTGGGCGATGATCATTTATTTACATTGACAACAACACAGCAACCGATTACCTAGCCAGGGCTATCTCCACGTGATTTACCCCCCCTAATTGCTAGAAGACGCTAGACTCGCTTTGTTCACAGCATTTGTAATTTCGAGCATATGGGTGGTGTATGTTGAATAATTTCTCATTTTGACTAGTTACCGGTCTCACGGCCTTCTTCCTAACTGCTATGCTAATCCTCCTGATCGCTCATATCAATCTTGAACACAGTTCTTAATCCAATACCTGCACAAAGAAGTCTCTGTACAAAGTAACCAAAATGCGCCGTTCCATGCGAATATGATATAACCGCACAGAGTAGCCTAATAAAGTTACATGCCATTGCTAGCAAATGCGCATGTCTTTTAATCAAAAAATCAGAATCCAATTTGTCCAAAAACATATAAGGTATCCATCGTAAATCATACAGTCATACAATCGTATCGAAACAACAGTAATCCGAAAGTAAAAGTATCTGAAATCTCAAGTGCTCGTTTGGGGGGTATAAAACTTTTCCTCTTCTGAATTTTGAAAAAAGGGAGAAAGTAACCACCCATGCTAATTGCACAGAGAAAAGAATCGAAATAGAACAGATATGATCCTTCCTGAAGACCATGTACGCTAAATCAAAAAAAAAAAAAAAAAAAAAAATCGCTTGCAAAAGAAATGATATCAAAAGTAGCCATCCTCCTCTCGAGGATATTGTGGTGTTCTTGTGTATGAAGATCCAGATTGTGAGCTCATCCTCGATCGGCCAACTGGCCTGCTGACACGGCTTCGGCGGTCCTCGATCTGGTTTTGACCATACTCGGAATTCGATCGCTCGCTGCCACCCATTCGAAGGCTCTTTTGCCGTTTGATCTCGATTTCTCCACCTTCTGTGCAATCAATTTGAGCTCCTCCGACCATCACTCGAGCTTGTCCAGTGACCTTGATAGTCACATTCTCATCGTCGTTCCCACTGCCGCTCCTAGTCGTTCTTGTAGTTGCTGATTTCTTGTAGTCACTCTCATCCCGACTGGCACTGCTCTTCGTGCTTCTGCTACTACCTGCTTGTCGTCTTTGCTGCTTTTTCAGGTATTCGGCAGTTAACGGAACCAAATTTGGTCCTGCAACATCCTCTTGATACGAAGTCGCTTGGTGAAGCTTCTCTTCATATGCACTCGAAGCACCGGTTCCGGCAGATGATGGCTGATCGTAAAATGTACTCTTCCGTCTTCTGCCACTGTTCGCAGACTCTATTCTCACATTTTCAGGCCCAAGGTCGTATGATACCGAATGGCGAGTCATACTTGGACGGCGAGCGCGAGGTCGTGGCTCATCGCTGAATTGGGTTCTCGCTTCTCGCTCATCGCTGAATTGTGTTCTTGTATCATGAGTATCGCGATAATCTGCGATTTGGGTTTGTCTTGGAGCATCGAGAGTATACTCGGTTTGTGGTCGGCGTAATATGCCACCAGGTCGACGAGGTGGCGGCATCGCGACTAAATCGGCGTCCCTGTCCCTATCTGCTCTGCTCGTCACAGACGCTGATGATGGTACTCGAATACTTTGTCTGTCTCTCTTCCGAATTGTAGCAGGACCTTCGGCATCCGATGCATACGTATCATTGTAATAGCCTGCATCGTATATATCTAGAGCTCGTTGTTGAGGATAATCCCGTGTTCCAAATGCTGACGCTGTCCGGGGAATTGGATCAATGGCTGAACCGGTCCGGGCAATGGGGGAGTCGAATCTTGACGATAATGGTCGAGATGTGGCTTGCGGAGAGAAATAATCTGCGCCACTGGTCAGGGCATATTGTGGTTGAGCGGAATATGAGAGTTGGTGTTGCTGCGGTGCTTGTTGTTGAGGTGTAATAGCATATCGCATATAGGACGAAGATGGTGAGGGGGGAGGATAGGATGGGGTGATCAAGGGCGGTTGATAGAATGCCGAATTCGACAATGGAGGACCGTAGCCGCCATTTGAGGTTTGTGTAGAGTGATAACTCAGAGGTCTAGGGTATGTTTGAGAAGTTTGTGCTCGAGGTCGCATTGGAATGGCCACCGAAGGAGTGGTGGCAGGTGTTCGAGTAATAGTTGGAGTCGGAATCCCATAGTAGCTCGGATCTGGCCCTGGCCTCGATGAGGAACTAGGGATTGATATCTTGGGACGGTTATCGTGAGATGAGGGTGGTCTAGTAGACTTCCTTGGTGACTTTATGCTGTTGCTCGACGATTTCCTCCTCTCCTGTTTCGCGTCCCTCTCTCTGACCTCGATATGTTGCGTCGCACCTGACGCTTGTTCTGGCGGATAGCCGGTGTCGCCGCTCTGTGTCCTCCTCGATTTTCTCTCTGAACGACCCTCTTTCTCCCTATGCACCTTTGGCTTTTCTCTAGTGACGGCGCGACGCCTGGTCCCTTGCACGGCCTCTCCAGTTCCCTCGTCTACGTCCTGGACGGTTGCGGGCCGAGCCTTATCAGACCCCATCGTGGCTCTCAATCCGGAGGAAGGACAATGGTGTATTCAGAGCGATTGTCGACGCCTTCGCGCGAAACCTGTCGCGGCAGCGGGGTCGAGGAAGATATTCAGGAATCTGTGCCTGAGGGGTTGTGGTGGAGGTGGTTTTTGTTCTTGGTGGTGGGATGGACGGAAGCGGAAGGGAAAATAAAAAATATATGGGGGGGGGGAGCTCAGACCTTTCTACGTAGCGAGGCGAGGGGCGAGGTGATAGAGTGAGGTGGGTGGATTTGGATGTGGATGTATTCCGGAGCCAAGTAAGTAGGTAGTGAGGTAGTAGGCAGGTAGGCAGGTAGGTAGAGCAAAATTTGGTGTGAGAGGGTTGAGCACAGGTGTGGGTGGGTGGAGTAGTTGGGTGCGGGTAGTATAGGATTATTGGAACGGAGGGGAAAGTAACGCTGTAGGGAGGGTAGGTACTGTAGGTAATAATGGAGTGGGCGGGTCGATGATTTTCTTTATCGATAGATGGATGACTTGACCGGGCTAGGCGGGCTCGCTGGGCTGCGGTTGTTGGGTTGGGCTGCTGGGATGTGGGTGCGATGTGTCGCTGGGCTGCTGCCACTGCTCGGGTAGACTGGCTGAACACTTCGGCCACCGATATATTTTAGGATGTACGGAGCAGGTGGGGAGGTAGGAGGTAGGTAGTATGGAGGGGATAGAGGAATGGGAGGTACGGAATGCGATATTGTAGGTTGGAGTTGCAGTTGCAGTTGCAGTTGGTATGAAGAGGAGCAGGAGTAGGAGCAGGAGGAGGATCAGGAGAAGAAGGAGGATCTGAATCCTCGACCTATGCTGAAAATAGACGGCGGGATGTTTGTAGATGTAGATTGTGAGAAGAAGATGGAGGGGAGTCTGCGAAGGGAACAAGATGCAGATGAAGGACACAGAATAGGCCCGCGACAACACAACCAAGGTAAATGACGACTGGATTCGATTCGACTCAACTATTGTTGACTGATGGTGATGGCTATTGTGATGGTGATAGTGATTGAGTGAACACGGGTGAAAGATGCTATTCTGGTGTCGCCTCTTCTACTCGGTCTGCGTTGCTCGACGCTGCTGGATCCACGGAACAAATGTTGACTTGGTGACTTGGAGAATACGCCCGGTACAACCCCGAAGCGAGGAAAAAAAAGGGAGAGAAAAAGGTATAATCCGTGTTCTTGCTGGTATTTTTCGTCCGGACGTTGCTGTGTTGTCCTTCAGCCTAATTGTTGTGCAATGAGTTGGGTAGCAATGCCCTTTTAGGAGAAGTGGGGATGATGGAGGAAGAGCGATGTCGCATGGCTATGACTCCCGAGAGTCTCGCTTTGCGATGCGATGCGAAGAATTGGAAGTGTAGATGGGAGGAATGAAGCAAAAGTGAACAAAGGTTGCGATATGTAGGAAGGGGGAGGAAGAAGGTGGAGAGCAGGCTTTGAAAAATAGGATGGCCACGGCCACGACCACGACCACGATGGGGTGGGTTGTGATGTCGATATGCAACACATCGCATAAAGGTAAGTAAGTAGATAAATATATGTACCTAGGTAGGCAATAACAACAGCTGCAGACTTAAAAATTCTATATTATACCGTATCCCGGCCACACAGCTACATCATCTAGGTACAAGTACCTTCCTCAGGTACCTACCTACCTAGCTCCTGTAGGCATCGAACTGCCTACCTTCTCAACCTACCTCGGTATCCACCTTCCACCTCCTACCTACTTCCATACAGCTTTACCTACAGCTTTATCCACACCTCTCACCATTCTCCTTTACACCGCACACTACCTGCTCTAACCCATCCACACATATCTAGACACACTTTCTTGCCTCACAGATCCATCTGCCAGCTGCCCAAAACGATATCCTTCTATCTATCTACCCAGCGATGCAATGTACTGTGCGAGCACAGATCTTACACTTGGCAAGTCGGCAGGCAAAGCAGGTATGGCATTTGCATATCACACTGGCCATTCTAGAATACAGCCCGTATTTACGCCTACATACATCCACAGGTACACGCACCAAATCACCGATTTCCATATTTGCCTCTCTGCGTCAAATCTGCCAGCCAGCCCGCCCGACTTCCCGCATCCAGATACTCCCGGCAGCCTCCTACTACAAACCCACCTACTCAAACCCAACCTGACCCACGATTGGAGTGTCGCAGTACAAAAATACTATAATGATGCAGAGCCAGAAGCCATGAGCTTTGCCAACACCTCCCCTGCCTCCAATATGGCACTACCTCAGAAACCGCATTTCGAGTCTCATCCAGCGCTGGCATGGGCGAAGGACTACCACTCGCCCACGTCTGCGCCTCGAACTGAAGAGGTGTGATGCGGACATTTGTGCCATGGATGAATGACTCTGCTTCTTCCCTTTTCCTGAATCCTCCCCTCCATTGCTCTCCTCACTTCTCCTCATTAAGCGGGGAAAAGTGCCCCTTTCCATTGGAGGCCAGCGAGGTGTGAGTAAGGTGAGTACGAATTTATCAGTCGACCGGAGAACACAAAGCCAGTCATCGTCAACGCCATCCACGCGCGCTTCAAGCCAAATTTATGCATTGGAAATGAGGAATCGACTACTATTGTCCGGACTGTAAAACCGACAGGACAATATTTACCTGCCCAGCCTTGCTCGCTCCAATAGCCGTTGACTGTCAAGTTGTAATGGATTGCTATTCGTCCTCACATATGTTGTGTTTGGTGGTTGTGGTTGCTGACGACGGCAACTTTGTCAACCAACGACCACCCGTTCTATACCCTCCTGACCATCTGATATAGGAAACTCTGCCTCATTGCGAAACCGTGCTTCCGCGTCCGCGTCGCGCAGGAAGGCAAAGATGTATCTTGTAAGTGGTGGAGAGGCAATAGTAGAGGCACAGAGGCTGGATAAGTAGAAGCAGGTAGGTAGACAAGCAAACATTTTCATCCAAGAGCTTGATTACGGTATTTCAGAATCACCAGATCTTCTCTGGTCGATTGGTAATCGGCTGGCCACGGATCTGGACCCGTCTGAAGAGTGCATGCGAGAAGCTGCAAGTCATCCCGACTAACATACTAATTTGCTGCAACATTGCAATATTGAAAGGAAAGACCTGGAAAGTCCATCTGAAGAAATTGATAGAAGCCGCGTAAGATTTCGACATTCAGCTGCCGTCGTCAAGACCCGCCTTGAATGCACTACTACGAAGATCAGATCTAACATTTGCATCCAAGACGACTCATCCTCGTCCCCGAATCGATGGTGTTGTGTTCAGATGTCGAACTTTCTTGAAGGATTCGTCGTCCTCGACCAGTAAGCTGGTGATCTCAATGTGCAGAATTATGCGATAAATGCAAGGTATAAAGTGTGTGCAGCCAAGATTCCCTGCCAATTTCTACGGCTACACATAGCAACCAGAGCTACAACCTCACCTTTGCTCACTTTTAACCAAAATTCCAAAAATCCGAACCCAAGCAAGCAATTGCCAGCATAGCAAGCACTACCACAGCCACGATCAATATTTTTGTTGCGCTCGTGAGAGAATCTCATAGGTTATACCCGCTGCTGTCTCACCTCACCCTCGACATTCTTTCCGTATTCGGCCGCCTTCGAAGCCATTCACACGGCGGTTCTCTGACCTTCTGTGCTCACCATGGCAAAATTATTTGACACACAATACCCCTGTGCAAGCCTGATGACGGCAATTTCCTATCAAGATCTCATTCCTCGGCATTAGTGGCCTTTACAAGGCTGAGATCACAATTTTTGCTTGGAGGAACCTCTTCTTTGGGAGACCATTGAGACTCAGATGACTGCATGATGGAGAGTCACATCGGAAAAGCAATGTTGGTCGTAGGCAAAAAAGCGTCAGGTTCAGGTTCAGTTCACCCTCGCGTGGTTGATCGGAAGCAAACTGGCAAGCCCTGGTTCGAACCCTTTATTATTTTTTTCAGTCTTTATTCCCTCTCCCAATTTATTCTCGCTACTCGACTAATTTTCGTATGTAGATCCCTTTATCAGTCAGAGGCCACATACATAGCATCGATGAATGATCTTCTCTTGCAGGACACCATCAGCCTCTTCTCCACCACACACCGCTTTTTCACCTCCAGGTGGCATCCTCGCAACAATACGAAGACAGCTCGGAGTCGCTCCATAGAAGCTTCACGCCACAAGCTCCATTTCTTGTTTCCCGGAGCCATATCGCCGGAAGAGATAGCTGATTGCCATGCTGGAGATTCGTCGAGTCTGAGTCAGTGGATTTGATAGGCTTGACTTGTGACTCGCAATCATGAACGCCCAGGTCAGCCCATTCCTTTATTTTTGACCTCTAATTACTTCTTCTACCATCATCGCTCTACTTCCTCATCTTCAATTCTTCATCTCCTCAAACTCTAAATTCCCATCCGTTTTCGTCTTGTGATTCCTTCTCTTCTTGAATCTCCCCTATGTTTCCGCCTGAATATCCCCATGGATTGACTCCAGGTAGAATTTTCTGGCTTGAGCGGATTAGACCCAATGTAGCTGCTATTGCGTCAATTCTGCCGAGAATGGCTTCGTACATGGCTGGGGTTTTGGGGGAATTCTGATTGATTGAGGAACAGAGTCAGGTGATTGAGGTAGGATCGCACGTGATGGCTAGAAGAGGTATTTCCGATGAAGAAGTTGAAACGTTGGAGGATAGGTTGAATATTATATAGATGATTTATACCAAGATTACTTGCTATGCAGATGGGCAATAAAGATATCTGACTACATTGTCTATGCTCGCCGATGCTTATGTGAGAGCTGAGTACATGAAGCACTGGGATGCTCATTCGGGCAATTTGCACCGCGAACGAAAGGTGGTTCCTTGAGTGAATGACCAATGATCAATACGTGAGCCTTTGGAAAGGACACTATATCCATCTTGGTACTGGTTTTAATATTGATACACTCAGTATTTGAAATACATGGCGTAAGTATTGGGCTCTAAATATATCAGAACTTCGATGGAAGTGGCCGGAGTTACAGTTCAAAATGTTTGGACAGTTATCTTTCGAGCGAGAGGGAAAAAGGAACAATTTGAGACCTGATATTTTAGTTCTTGGCGTCGGGTGACGTGCAAAGTAAATTTGGGATTGTCATTTCTGTAGCGGGGTAGAAGTCTACTCCTCGAGCCGTATCGAAAGCGTCAAGCTGCGGCTGTGAGCAACAAATTGCATCCCCTTTTCATCTTTGAGAGTATCTTGAAAGAGTAGTGAGTTTTCCTTCGGAGGTTGAATCGGTCTCCCATTTCCCAGACCGGCGCTCCTTATCCCTAAGCCGCTGAGTTTATCCCTAACCCACCTCGTCCTTATACCCGGTCCTTCTCTCACCTTTCTCAAATTCTCTTTTCGCCAGCCAAACGCCCAGCATCCCAGTCCCCAATCCTAGATCCCAGCCCTAAAACTCCTCAACCCAACTCCCCGTCATCGTGGCCCAAAGATCATAATACCCAAACCTTCCAGCCTGTCCCTGGTTCTCTCCCGAAGACGTACTACCACTTCCATTCGCAGGACTGTAGTCGAGTGGACTACCGCCATATGTTGAATCGATGGCTTTCTCCCAGTAGATATCGAGACTCTTGTCGTGCAGAATGGGGCAGTGGCCGCGGATAGAGGGAATGTGGAGATTCATGCCTTCTTGCGCGTTGTCATCCTTTCCTTCTCCCGGCACATTTTCAGTATTTTCTCCTTCGCCGTCACCAACTGCACCCCCTTGAATCCTATCCACTCTTCCCTCCCAACTACTCTTCACACTTCCCAACACCATCTTGAATACATACCACACGTCTGGATTCCTAGGTGGTTCCCCATCTTTCGAATACGTGGACGAGAGGTCTTGGAAACGGTAACAGAGGGCGTCGAGATACATTGATAGAGGGATTTGGGATCGGGTTTGAGTCGGCGTCCAGAAGGAGAGGGGGGAGAGGATGAAGGTTAGACGGGAGAGAATGAGGAGGATGTGGACTAGATAGCCGACTGGGGGCTTGTTAGTGAAGCTCGAAGGGTATTATGGGAGGAGAAGGGGTTTGAGAGAGACATACAGTGGATGGTGGTGAATGAGAGGTATGTACTACTAGGCAGCGAAAGCAGGTACTCGAAAAATGCTTTTGCGGCTTGAAGACAATTATGTAGATGTGTCGGAGATGGCGGAGGTGAGGTGGAAAAGGTAGCTAGTTGTTTTCTGTAGGGACGTTTGAGTAAACCTAGGGGGTAGGAATAGATTGTTGTTTGGATGAAGAGAGTTGCTAGTTTGAAATTTGCTGGGGAGTATTGTATCAGCAGTTGAATTTCCATGAATTGGAAACTGAGAATAGAGGAGGGGAGAAGACATGGGAGTGAAAGGGAGACCCACGTAGTTTCCTCATCCTCTCATCTGTTGAATTCTCCCACTCGTTAAGTTCATTCTGAAAAATCTGTCTGTTAACCTCATCATTCAAGTTGTCCATCCCTAGATTCGAAGACGGCCTTTCTGTTCTGAACAGAGTGCTGATTCTCTCTGCTAGATGTTGTAATTTTATCAACGAGTAGATTTCAGTCGAGTGCTCGTCGCGCATGAGGGTTTGGCCGTGGGTATCCATCAGGTTTCTGTAGTGAAGATTATTTGGTTTTTGGAAACCCATTGAAAGTCTGTTGAAGTGGTGAGCGAGTGATTCGGTCTCTGGGATGGTGAGAAAGGGGACCTACGCTGATGAGAGATAGTAGCAGCCTAGATATGCTCTTTTGGCAGCTGTAGTAAAGTATTCACCGTCCATTAGACCCTCAGTGTTGATAGCGCTGAAGTTGTTGGGATTGGGGTACTCCTGGTCTAGGCCGAGGTCGACAATGAGACTTATCGCGAGGTTGAGATACATGAATGATTGATTGTTTCTTGGATTGACATGAACAGGGTACCTGTGATATGAGTAGCTATCTCCACCCCAGCGAGTGAGACTCACCATCCCACATATACCAATAGTCCCTGCAAAAAGTCAAGACTCTTCTTTCCTTCCACGATGATCTTTCCACTGAGGATACGTCTGAACTCATGGTCTAATTGATGATACAGTGGCGGGTCTCTGATAGATGCAGAAGTGAGGATAGCTAGGAGGAGGAATGGGGATGTTCTCGCCAGCGAGGATACAGTAGCTGTTTCTGGGATGTATACAAATGGGAAGAATGCGCTTCTCGCCCGATAAATTTTCAGAAGCTCTTCCGCCTGCGGTCGAGTGACAGTCCGCTGCTCAATGATTTCTGGATGACATTGAGTATCGGGTTGGCCGTCTTCTGTGGGTTTTAATCGACGGACTTCTGGTGTCTCTTCAGCTGCAAAAAACTCTTTATGATGATCATGCAACGCTATCACATCTTTCCGTGTATCTGGCGTTTGCACTGTAGGTAGATTCATAGAAAATTCCGATTCAGCGAATATCTGGTTCGAACCACTGGTTGGTCGCCTGCAATTAAGTCAGCGAATCTCAACGCGTTTCTTCGGACAATCATACGCAGCACGCGCTCTCATAGGTCGAGCTTTCGTTCTGACAACACATTGGCTTCCACTTTGCTCACATCTCTGACACACTCCAATCTGAGACTTGTATATACATCTACTTTTCGCAGCTCGACAGGCTTCACAAGCACGTGCATTCCGCAATTTGGGGGTGTTAGCTGCATTGTCGCTCATTTTGAGAGCAGCAAATTTCATGCAGATGAACGAGAAGAGGAAATACCAAGATCTAGGCTTCTAGAGAATGTTATGAAGGTACGTTCAGGCTGAAGAAAGGAAGTCCGGATGTTGCTTGAGGACGCTGAGTCAGATAGCACTATATCCGTGGACATCCGGACCAACCAGCACTTGCAGAGAAGGACATTACCCCACTTTTGCCTCGTGACTATAGGATTTGGGAAGGTTATGTCAAAAGTCGATATTGACTTAACCTGGAGATAAATTCAGGCTTTTGGATGTGAAGCTATTCATACATTCCACACTGTAAATCTTATCCCCTAGCCCAACATGAAATCGGCGACGCAAGCTCGATGATCTGAAAGGTAAACCCCGTCATCAAACCGATTGGCCAGAACCCCATATGTGAGATACTTTAACTTATCTCCTTTTCGTGCGAAGATGAAATCAATTCGGCTCATGGTATTGTCAACATGGCCAAAGGATGTGAAAGTCAATTCGTTGCCGTACCGTCTCTCCTTTGGAATCTGGACGCCCACGTCTTCCATGATCGATTCCGATGAAGTCATAACTTGATATGCTCCATCGTCGGGAGGACTGTTGAAATCTCCTGCAAGTAATATCGCCGAAGGTTTGTCCATCTTGGTAGTAATCTTCAGGATCTCCTTGGCGCTCTCCCGTCGGGATCTCACTCCTTGGTCATCGAAATGTGTACTCAGTACAGCAACTTTCTGGCTTGTCTGAACATGAGTGAACTCTCCAATCGTGACAATTCTAATGCTTGACGCGTCCCAACCTTTTCCAGGAACGGTTGGCGTTTCGCTGAGCCAACGTGTCTCATGCCTGTCCAGTCGCCATACAGAGGGTCGATAGAGAACAGGAGAGTACTCCCCCGCCTTCTTGCCATCGTCTCGACCCACTCCAATATAAGCCCATTCTACACCCGGACTTGCTAATTTGTTCAAGGAAGCCAAGATATCCATGAGCTGAGAATGAAGCACCTCTTGCAGACATATGAAAGTCGTGGGTTCGACAGAATTGAAAACAAGTTCCGAGCAGAGACGTGGACATCGGATTGGCCATCTTTCTTCACCTTTGAATGGGGACTCGGTCGCGTATCGAATGTTGTGAGTGATGACTCTGATGTGAGTACTATGAGTAGGTTTTGACACGTCGCTCATGTTGGATGAGTTGTCCTTTTTGGGCTGTGAGATGGGAATTTTGGTCATGATATTGAATCGTGGAGAGAAGTGTTATGTAATCAAGACTCTTTTCGTTTTGATATCTCTGTTGAGCGAGTTGCAGGAAGGCGGGGAAGAAGGACCGTGGCGGAGAAGTATTGGAAAGGTTATACGAAGACTGTACCTTGTGATGCAGCAGCTGATATTCCTGATGATGAGAAGTTGTTCTCTTGAACAATTGGACGAAGCAGAACCTGACGTCTTTCGCGTGAGTGTTTGTGGTTGTCCACCTGGCATCGCGTCTGCGTCTCGAGATATGCTCGCTCGCACGTGACCGACCCTCACCTCGCTCGGTTTCATCCCGACAGCAAGCAGTCTCCGAAGCTGGGGTTGGGAAGGGTACGGGACTTCTTTGAAAGACTTTACGTCCTTCCTATTCAGACTCTGTCTTCCGTGTTATCAAGGATTTCTAGATGAACTGCCGCGTAATTCTCCACTTCAAACACAACGTTGCCGAACGGCAAAAGTGGGCAATCAACTATGGTGAAAGCTTATCTGCAGGCTATAAGTCTTGCTCGTGGTAACTGAGCTCGAGAACGAGTATGTTTCAGTATCATATTTGATTGATTTCATTGGAGCTCGATTTAATAATGGCTCCGACTTTTGCATTTGCCTTTTTCTTCTCACTTCTCTCCTCTTGGTTATCTCAAGCCGAGGCATCTGCACAAGAAGTAATCCAAGCCCAGGTTCCTCCAAGAACTGATTTCAGTGGTTTCAGCTGCAAGCAAATCGTCTTTGAGCATTCTTTTGCGAGCAGCTATGGCGTTCCGTATGTTGGTATGCAAGAAATATCTATATTAGAAACATTTTCTGACAGTCAGCCTTCTACACTCCCCCAAATGATTGTTCCTTTACCACCACAATTTTCAATCTCTCAGTCACTTCCAAAGGCAGACAGTATGATCGTCTCGCGCTTCTATTCTTTGGAGATACCGAAATCTGGCGCACATCCACTGCCATGCCCTCCCAGGATGGCATATTTTGGTCATATCAAAAGGATATGACAGTTTTCGACAAGCTTTTGAGGAAAGAGCAGAAAGTGATCTTTGACTTGAGCAATGTGTTCAACGATCTCTATACAGGTGCTTTCAATGTCACCATTGAAGCATTGTATTACGACGATAAATACATCTCCCCACCTGCCCCTCCGGATCAGATATTTCCCATATCTGCTCTTGCCTCATCTCGAAATGTGTCTTCTGTGATGTCTCTCCCAGATGATAACGGCACTGTTTCTGTTCTCTTTCCTCGAAATGTCGAGACTGCTATAATATCTCTCATTGCTTCTGGAAATGGCGCAGAAGAATTTTGGTTCACGAACGTCCCAACAGAATATGTCAGCACATTTCCTGAAAATCCTGGATGGCTGTATGGCTATAGTCCATTCAGAGAAGTTCAGCTTCTGATTGATGGCGATCTCGCTGGAGTTTCATGGCCATTTCCACTTCTCTTTACAGGAGGCGTTGACCCAGGATTATGGCGTCCTATTGTCGGCATCGACAGCTACGATTTACCAACCTTTGAAATCGATATAACACCTTGGTTGCCGGTTCTCTGTGATGGAAAAAGTCACGATATCAGTCTGAAGGTTGTCGCCTTCGACAGTTCAGCAGGAGAGGAAATCGGTACTATCGGAGAGAATTGGTGGGTGACAGGTTCGATATTTGTCTGGCTGGATGGTAACAGCAATCAAACGACTGGTAGTGTAAGTGACCGTCGCCCATTCTTCCATGCCCAATCTCATCCCTTACAGGTGGTAAAAAGCTCAATAATGCCTCCGTCATTCGACTATCAACCGATTCTTACCACAGCAGCCACCAACGTGTCGAGTTCCAACAGCTCATTCTATTTTTCTCTCTCTGCACAACGTTCCCTCTCCATATCTGCTACAATTCACACATCCGCTGGCTCTCGCAATGTGTCTTGGTCTCAATCACTCTCGTATACTAATGTCCAAAACATGACATCTCTAGCCTACAATCAATCTTTGGCTCTTACATATAACGGCAGCTACTCCTCGTCAATCTCTCCCGTCAAAACCACTTACTCGTACCCTCTCAATCTGTATAGCGCGTACGTTATCGCTCCAAACTCGTCAACCCTGTCTTCTGTGCTGGCACTTATCGACAGGAGTAAAATTTCAAGCGGGGTCAAGCTATTAGAAGAGAAAACTAGAATAAAAGGGAGTGAGGCATCAAAAACAAGACAGAGTGGATGGAGCCATTACTCCTGGAACGAAACTATTGTTGAGGGTACAAGTGATGACCGAGGGGAACTAGAGCAATGGTTCTCGTACACAGGGAAGCCGCGACTGGTGGAAGATGGAGTTCACGCGTTCTCGAGACATTTGAAAGAGAAGGATGACAAAATCGTGATTCATGAAGAGCAATGGGAGACAATGGATGTCCCCAGTACAGAGCCACTACCATACGTAGAAGGAGAGCCGCTAGTATGAAGTAGGTAGATAGGCATCCCATTAGCATAAAACTAGGTAGAAGAAAGACCCATTTGAGAATCCATCCTCCATCGTAAGCGAGGAGTGCATTCTGGATAAGCGAAGCCAAAAAGTCCCCCCTTTCCAAGCAATAAAAAAAATCTAAAAGTCCAAAAAATTATTTTAACGTCAAAAAACAGCAAAACTCCACCTACCTCTCGGGAGGTAGGCTTAGAAAATCTGTTCGGACACAGATTTTTCAAGGGGTCGCACGTTCGTGGTGAGTCACTCGTTTGTTCGTTTCGTTTTCGTTCGAATGTTGAACTGGTGGTTGGCCAATCTGTCCTCCCACCTCAGTTTGACCTGACCACTCCACCACGGAGAGTGACGCCTGCTGGGGTGAGAGTTTTGGAACTATTCGAGATTATAAAGGTGGTTTGTGTTGGTTCTGGCGAGGTTATGTCATTATGGGATTTTGGATGGGGCAATGATGTATTTGAGCTTTGGAACGGCTATGAGCGATATATGCCCTGTAGACGTTATGGAGTGTCATAGAAGGCAGGTATATCTACGGCAATCAACTTTATTGCTTCATATCCTTCCATCGTTTTAGAACTCACATCAACTCGCTCGCGCCCTCATCCGTATTTCAATGTAAACTGTAAAATCCCCAACACCACTTGATCCGACTTTGCTTCGCCTAGGTAATGGATTCTGTGTCCTTCTCTTGTAATTTGCGCCTTTTGTGCCTACTTTTCCCCATCAGTCTGTGCCTGCGTACGTGCGACGTATACCTCACATCAATATTGTTATTTTGATCTCACCCCGCTGGAGAATCCCTCACAAATCGCTCCATAGCATCGGCGACAACCCGACTGTCCCACACACTCTCAACTCGCGGCTGCATAGCTCTCAAGCATTCTATTGCATCATTCTTCAACAACAGATCGGGACACAATACGACGAGAAACGCGAGACAGGGGATTATGCCGCACTCAAATACAAAACCTTTCGTGAATTGAGGATGTGATATTAGAGATTTGCTGAGCGTGAGGATTTTCCCAGAGGCGTTCGCTACAAGATCGGGTCGATCTTCAATGAGATGGAGGGGGAGGTAGAGGGCCGTGGCTTGCGTTTGTAGGATGGTAGTTGCGAGGAAAGTAGATTTTCCCTCAATGGTAGAGGCGTGGGAAAAGATGGGTTTAAAGGCATCATACCAGAGTGCTAATTGGGATCTCAGATATGGAGCCGTTCCAGTGGCAGCGAGTTCAGAGGAGAGAGTTACAAGCAGGATTGCAGGAGTTGATTCGCCCTCTGATAAAGAGGCTGAAGCACGAAGTCGGCTTTCAAACATGCGTTCTGGGAAATTGCGGAAACGAATACAATCTAGACAGTGCCGTGCTTCGTCGACCGAAGCGAATTCAAGAGGGATTGTGAAGTCACTTAGATAAACGCTGGACCCAAACGCCCTAGGACGAGTCGAACGAGGTGAGTTACAACGACTGAGAAGGGTGATAGCTGGCCGGTCAAGACGCATGAATGGCCTCAAAATTTCATCCTCGATTTGCCGAGGGAAACGACTCGAATCTGAAACTGGATAGTTGTAGGAGTAAGTGCCCTCTTTGGATATGCTTTGGGCGATGCGATGACTGATCAGCTCTAGCGCTAGGTGTATATTCGTGACTGCTTGCTTGGGATCTCCATGCATGCTTTCGAAAACGAATATGAGGAGCGTGGCGATCAAAGCGAGTCGCAGGCTTCGCTCATCCGTTCCAAGGTTCAACTGGACCCCCTGAAGAGCAGTTCCGTACTGCTTTAGGGCATATTCTCGATGTTGTAGCTGCTCTTTGGGGCATGCTGATGCTCGAGTAGCCCTGCCCAATGCAGCTGTAGCAAGTGTCAGCTGGCGAATCGAGGAATCTTCACAAGACTGAAGAACAACCCGTCGCCATAATGTCGCCTCAAATCCGGAAGAGAGTTCGGCAGCGATTACATCTTGGAAAAAGCGAAAGTACTGGTATTCTCCCTCGCTCTGACATGGCGCCATGGGAACGATCGACATTGGTATAGATTGCGTAGATACATGTGCATCCGGTGGAGTCTCTGATTTTGGCGCCAGCACAAATGGAGTGACAAATCGGAGAGGCTTAGATTTGGGTAAGGAACTATAGCCTTCACACATCACCCCAAATTTGCTACATCTCAGACACTCAGGTTTTCCTTCGTCGCATTTCAGATGCCTTAATCTGCTGATACATTAGCCAACTGTGTATACCAAGTTGGGACGTTGACTGGATTGTTATGTCGTATACCGTCAAGATGAGTACATACTTGCATGTTATGCATCCTGATTTCGTTTTTGGCTTGCTTGCCCTTTTCCTGACCGCCTTCAAGGAACTGTCAAGCGAAACGACTGCCATATTTTGAGTTCTAAGCTAGATTCTATGTCATAGGTAATTAAGCATTGAGAGATAGAGCCGACACATCCGTTCGTGGAGAAGAAAGTATTCAAGCAATTATGAACTGAAATTGGGGCAAACCGGATACTGTTCATGAGGACGAAAGTCATTGTTGTGCAGGAATTGTGCAGAGCTGAAAAACTCGTATTTGTGGCCAATAGTGGGAATTGATAGGCATGTTTGTTACCTCTCCTGTCGAGGGATCACTGCATAAAATCTCGAGATCTGCGGAGGCACAATACACCGAGTCCGATAGATATGACGAAATATGATTGCCCATTTGCTAGGAGATAAAGCGTGCCATTTAGATTCTCGACAGGTAAATTGGACCTGGCTCTACTTGATGAGATGGGAACTCTGGGTGATTTTGAAGCAAAGAATGGAATGTGGGAAGGGACCTCGTCAGTGAAAATGGTTGGTGTCCGATGGATGCTAGGTGGAGTCACATGACTGGACAGCCCAAATTTAGATGCTCAGCCACGGTCCACATATTGCTGGCGTTAGGCTTCAACCCCTATTTCTTAGCATTCCCATGAACTGAGCCTCTTCTTTGTTCATGCGCTCCTATTGAGGAGAGCTCTAAAGCTGCCAGTGCAGTGGTAGATGTCACCAAAGTCGGATCCAACTTTTGTTTCCGCCTTGCTTCTCGTACTGCTCAGTAGCCGCCCCACGACCTTAGAAGAATCGCCTCCTTTACGGGGAGCGACAGGAGAAAAATGACGTGCATTACAGCGCCAAGCGCAGATTGAAGTATTCTCCGCTCTAAATATGTTCTGCCAGCGTACATTGTGGATCCGGTACAGAAGTGCCGCCCAAATTATGGTCAGTGCCAAGATTGGGTATCGTATTTTGAGTTCTGAAGTATTAACATGAGACCGTTGGTGGCAATTACAAGACAATTTATCACGATGATCATTGTTTAAATAGAGAGTCGAGTTCCGGCTTTGATACGCATTTTAACCATCGCTTTCGCTTTCAACCCCTGAAATCTCCTCAACTACTCATCTTCAGAATTTCAATTTCCTACATCCACTAATTTCAACCACATATCGATCATGTACTCCTCGATTATACTCTTTGCAACCGCCATTGCCTCTGTTTCTGGCTTGGTAAGTTCCATAAGACTTCGCAAGATACTATCACTAAGAAAAACGATGTAGCCTGCTCCTCAGTCTGGAACTGGAACCGTGCCGCTTGGAGAGCAATGCTCGACATCAGCAGATTGTGCCAATGGGGCGAATTGCTATGCCACAAATTCAATGCTTATAACCCGATGTGGAAATTTTCAAGCCTCCTGTTCGACAGATTCACAATGTGCCTTCAACACATGTGAGAACGGACTCTGCAATGGGTTCATTGCCCCGTCATCAACAAGCACATCCTCAGCGGCACAGTCTACCTCCACGTCAACAACTGTCTACCTGCCTCTAGGCGCCGATTGCAATCCTAATTCTACGCCCTGCGCAAATGGTTCTCAATGTTGGGCGTCAAACTCGATGCTGCAGCCTAGATGCGGCAATTTTAACGCAGCTTGCACTTCAGACTCTCAGTGCGCGTACAATTTGTGTAATACAGATAGTGGACTTTGCTCTGGATTCAAGCCGTCATCCAGTGCAGTTGTATCTAGTACCATTTCAGCAGCACAGTCTACCTCCACATCAACGACTGTTTACCTACCCCTAGGCGCGGATTGCAATCCGGATTCCACACCCTGCGCAAACGGCTCGCAATGTTGGGCGTCAAATTCCATGTTGCAGCCTAGATGCGGCAATTTCAATGCGGCTTGCACTTCAGACTCTCAATGTGCCTTCAATATTTGCAACACCGACACTGGACTTGTAAGTAGTCCTTTACATTGTGTTACCATCTCCGAAGCAGGCCTCGATCTGCTCACTAGTTGAATCCTTGACAAATTGCAGTGCTAATTTGTTGCAGTGCTCTGGCTTCAAACAAACTTCTACTGTAGTTGCTGCTTGTGCCGCGCCCACAGCAAACTAAGACATTCTCGTTGAAATCACGATTGAGGCTCTTCGGTGATTGACCGTCAGTACATGACCTGTGTGGTGCCGCATCAATGTTTCAACATTTTCTGGAACAAGCGTGGTGGACGTAGTTACTGATGCCGAGAAGAGGTAGAATTTGAGTGGCTTTTATGTGGCTATTATCATGACGTTGTATCTTTACGATTGTGAAACATATGGAGAATCTGACTTGAATAAGCGTGGAATTTAACGAGCTCCATGTGGTTGGCTGACCACCCTTATATTCTAATCTGTAATTTAAATGGACAAATTTAGAACATCTTCACACCATCTTCAAAACTCCGACTGATCAATTCAAGATATTCTCCCGTAATCGAATCCGGTAGCTACCGTATCCGGATGATTCGGGCGGCTGTGTGGTGTGGCCAAGGTATTCATGGTAGGACAGATCAGGGGAGCTATCCACGTGATGGCATCCCGCATTTCAATCATTCGGGCTCGCCCGATGGTTTCTTCCTCCACAGATTTCCAGAGATCTGTCTCAACGACACCTTCATTTTTCTTCAGCACCTGCTCTTCAAGCCACGGTGACCTTTTCCGTCGTTATGCAGTGCAGCGCGGGGAAATGCCCGCCCTGTCCTATTGGCACACCGAACAGTCACACCTGAAATGCGGCTGATGTGGCTTCGTGCAGGCTGCGAATATGGCCCAAAACAGTACTCTGCCTTATTATCTCACGCCCTTCTCAGATCTCAGTCATGATTCTGCCCTTCGCCTCGTACAGCCTTTCCTATTTTCCCCTTTTTGTCTCTCACGTTTCTCTTTCCTTGGCAATAAAGTCCTGCGACTTGGTTATTCATGAAAAGCCCAGGTGGTGGGTGTCTCACTTTTGTGATTCATAATCTACCCACACGCTCGCCGAGCGAGGCGCATGTCTTCATGACTGCAACCTATTCGCAAGGCTTCTGCGTGACTACTATTTATCATGCAATTCCCACCTCTACTTCCTTGACTCCCTCATACATTGTTCCAGAATATACTGATCATCGATATACACTCGTTACCAAGAATCTCCACCAACACAGTCTGAGGAATACATAGACCGGCCGCGAGCCGGGCGATGAATATCGTCGCATCTACCAAGAAATCACTATCGCAGGAAAATAACAACAGAGACCAATTCAACATGCCTTATAACGAGCTTTCAAGACGAGACTCATGGCCTCCAACCATTGTCCGTATCCGCGACGACGAACCAGAATCATCGGACGCGATTGATGAGAACCCATTCTCCTTCTTTCTGACATCCCCGGAGGACATCGACGACTTTCTTGATGAAGATCTCTCTGCCGGGATTGAAACACCAGACTCATCCAAGTCATCAGTACGAGAGGTCTCGCCGTCATCGTTGCAACGTGCTTTACTTGATGGTGATGATTCTGACGAGGATGAGGACGTTCACTTTGGCTTTGCCATGCCACTCTCTCTGAAGGAATTCACACAGAAGCACACAAGTGGAAGGAAGTCACGAACACAACATCGAGAAGAAGACCCAAAGGGACTGGGAATCGCCATTCCCGACTTTTCAGCAAGGGGTCGAGCGAAATTCAGGCTTACTTCCGCTACAATAGGTGGAAAAGGCCGAGGTCAGACGAGAAGTTTGTCGGCGAGACGGCCACAGAGTTGGAGAGAACCTAGTCCTGATATTTGGTCGATCAAGGAGGAGAGAGAGAGTGATGACGAGAAGAGGGTTGAGAATGAGGTGATGGACATGCAGATTTCCGTCAGTGCACCGTCAAGTACAAGGATTGGAGCTTTGGTGACCGAGTCGAAGGTGCAGAAGCCAAAGAAGAGGGTTCACTGGGCAATTTGAATTGCAGCATTAAGGGTTAGTTGCATTGCATTGCATGGAGTTGATGGTTTGTTTGATATTCCTGTGTGGTCTCATTGATTCATAGGAGCCGTAGCTGCATTTGACTTCTCCTTGATGGTTTTCCTTCGTGTTATGGGTAGAATTTTGCTGGCCCTGATATACGACAGCGATGTCCAGGGGCCATTGTATTGGAGGAATTATGGAATGTAATTCGAGATTGATAGCATACAAACACAGTACAAATTGTATGAAATTTCTGTTGTTTGAATCAAGGCAAATGGAATTATAAATGTATACACGTGACTCGCTTCAAGGCAACCAAATTTGTAACGACCGCGTCTACATGTAGAATGGGATACCAAAGTGTCTCCAACGTGGGATTCAAAAATAACTGGTCATATTCAGACCAGATTTATGACATTACGCATACCATCCAAAGATATGTCAGGATCCCAGGGCACCCTCGCAAGTCTCTCCAAAGAAGAAGCACGACCCCGCTCCACCTCAGCTCTTGAGGATTTACCAGTCGAGATCATGTACAGCATCACGGATCTTTTACGCGTTTCATCTTCATGCTCTTTATCGATCTGCAACCGATCCCTAGCACAACTTCTTGGTCCTAGATATTGGCCTTGTCTACGGCAAGGCAACGATGATAAAATACAGTTCTTGAGAATCCTGGTGAGAGATTTTCCTGGCCAGTATGCATGTATCACATGTAAACGACTTCACCCAACCGACAAAGTCCAATGGCCAGCCTCGCTGCCAACAGAACAACCACTAACATGCGTCAAAATAGCTGAGGGCTATATTCTCGATCTCAAATTCGGAGAGTATTTGATAAAATTCGTTTACGTACAACTGGCTTTGGAAAATCATCGGCTGGGTGCACGACATGGTATCCCCATTGAAGCATTCAACCACACAGAATTTCGTATTCATAGAGATGACAGAGTGAGATCGATCTTGTCTGTGGAGGCGAGAGTGGATTCAGATGAATTACTTCTGCGGTCACAGAAATGGATATGGCTACCGCAGCATCGGAAACAGGAGTTCATGGATGGGAAATACATGGATCGTCTTTGTCTACATGTCTTTATGCGACGCACACCACCGTTGAACGATATACTCACCGGGAATTTGAAGATATTGTTAGCTGGTGGTCAAACAGAGGTGACAAGTTGCACAGTTTGTCGGATGGAATTCTTCGTTGAGATACTTGATTTTGACCGCAAAGGCTGTGTCTTGTCTACAATAAGGTGGATCAACTTTGGGAAGGGTATCAACTATTCGGATAGTGATTGGCGATGTCATCTACCTGCTCCGCGGTCTACTTACTCGTATACTCCTACCTCTGAAGATAGTATCAAGGATCGATTTGAAGGCCAGCCAGGACGGTCCTGTGAAGAGAATGAGATCGAAAACCTTCAATATCTATTCTGGAGACCGGGACTGAGTCGGGAGAGATTGTGGGAAGATGGTATGCCTGGTTTCACTAGGAGAATGGATTATAGAGGGGAGCCTTTCTGGTATCGTCCTCCAGTTAGGGGTAGATCTGGCGACGAGGAGGGAGATACACCGCTTTGGGCTATGCTTGTCAGTCCAGTTCGAAGCTTGTATCAGATATTGTGCCGCTTTTTTGGGGTGCAAGTATAGTCCGGCATGCTATTACTTGTAGCAATACGATACAGTGAATTAAATCGTGTAAGGCCGACAGTAATCTTACTCTACTGCCTCTTCAATGATGCAGAATGAACTTGTGATAAACCTCACGACGAAAAGATCAAGTAACATTTGAGTTTGAGAAAAGCGTAATTCTTCAAGATCAAGACATGCAGGAGTAATAAACTAAAATATCGCACAATCTATACTTATAGTGCCACGAGATAGCACACTTCAAAACGAAACTGTACGGAATAAACCAAGGTTTATTGAGACGACGAAGAAGAAAATGGAAGTTCCACAGGTGTTCTCCCGTATAATAGTAATAGTAATAGGAAGGTCCACAACATAGTGCACCCTCATAATGTCCTCATATTTCTCAGTCATCGCATCGTGCGCTCTCTTGCAAGCACTTCTCTCACTCCCTTTACTTTTGCTCCTAATAGGACAATGAAGCCAAGCTCCCAAGTACGGTCGCTTTGTCCTCCGGACCCGACTTGATCTCGGCAACCATTAACTACTCTTTCAGATCAGAACCAATCAGTTGATTTGAGTGAGGTAACAAAGACCGAAACACAAGACTTGTGAGACGAATGCATCGAAAGAGGCGTTTCCCCGCAATCGAGGTGGATCACTTTGCAGCGCTAGATACAGAGGGCGTTGAGGGGTTCAGGCTACGGACCATCTCCCTGAAGTAGGCTTCAAACGATTTACAGGCTACAATCCTTAGGAGCCTTCGGGACCAGCAACCCGGGACATCAAGGTGATCGAAAGAATATGTTTTCGTTTGACGCAATGAACAAGACTATTGATGGCAAAGATTTCCAAGAACATCTGGACTCGAGATTTAGCAATCATGAACAACCAGTTCTGCTCTGACTAATTGGCTGCACAATTATGAAACATTTTGTCATAATTTTGAAATCTCTTGTTGGTCGAGCACGCCTTCAACGAAAATTATCAATCGCGTGCTCAATCACGTTATTGATGCCTGAATCCTAGACCATCATACGCCACATTCCGATTAAGTTCAAAGAACTCCTCGCTATCGCGCAATCAGAAGTATCAGCTTCTCCAAACTAGATTCTCTTGTTGACATTCTTCTCTTCCACAAACATGACATATCAAACTTCCACTGGTGGTTGCCACATATAGCAATCTCAAACGGCCCATAGTCTCACGGCTGTTAGCATTCACAGCCGGTTCCCCAGTACTGGAAAGCACCACTCAGCAATCGCATTTCAGCTTCAACCTTGTCGACTATCGAAGCACGCAATCCGGCGCAAAGTGAGGTCAACTGCGAGCCTTTCTACTCCCTGGCTGAACACGAAACTTGCCAGAACCCATGCGTTAGACGACATAATTTCTCACTCAATCCAGGCCCATCTGGCGAGTTCTACTCGTCTTCCGCGCGGCTGACAGGGCATTTCTTTTCTCCCTGAAAGCCGTTATGGCGTCAACTCACACCGACTCAATGCCATTGCGCCAATCCATTGAAGTATCTACCGACCGCTCGCAAAGACAACCCTCGAAACGAAGTCATGTCATGTCTATCGAAATGCCGTCAGAGTCAATGCTAAACATGGAGCATGCGGCGGCGGCTTTGTCGGAAGCTGGAGAGCCTCCCTCTCAAGATAATTGCGACGGCCAGCACGATCCCACCGACCCGACCATCACTCTCTCTTCTACAAGCAAAATGGCAGGCCAATCTATCGCCCCTTTCCTGTCGAGGCATATTCCTGAGCAGTATGCTCCTATGGGAGTTCAAGCTGCTGCAGCTTCCTCAGCACTCACAAGAGATCCGAACACAAAGTACTGTTACAGACATCGACCGGATTCAAAATGTAGGAGGACAGCTGATGAGCCGACAATGGAGAATCTACAAAGGGTAAGTTGGAAGGCACAGCATTCTCGACGAAAGCTGACTGTATTACAGGACCTCGAAACATTGTCGCAGGCCGATCAACAAGGCATTTCTCATGTCTGGTCACTCTTCTCCGCCGCTCCTTCAAAACATAGAAAGCTTATGCTTCAAGGAATTCTAACCCAATGTTGCTTCCCTCAACTATCTTACCTCTCGACGTCGGTCCGTGAATTGATTCGAATCGACTTTCTTACTGCCCTCCCCTCTGAGTTATCCTTCAAGATTCTATGTCACCTCGATACAACTTCGCTCTGTAAGGCGGCCCAAGTTAGTCAAAAATGGAGAATACTGGCCGATGATGATGTGGTGTGGCATAAAATGTGTGAACAACACATCGACCGTAAATGTACCAAATGTGGTTGGGGATTACCATTATTGGAGCGCAAGCGATTGAGAGATTGGAAGAGGCAGCAGCAGCTACGCGCAACTGGAAGGGGTCTGAATGAATGGTCTCCGAACCTCACCCCGATACCGGATGATCATATTCACACAGCATTAACCAAGACCTCGAACGGATCAACGAAACGGACAGCGACCGCAATAAATCATGATGAACTGATCCTGTCTCCGGACTCTAGCAAACGTCAACGAGTCACAGTTGACGAGTCGTATTTCAGCAAGCCCAAATTTCGGCCATGGAAAGATGTTTATAAGGACCGATTCAAGGTTGGAACGAATTGGAAATATGGTCGATGTTCTCTGAAAATATTCCGGGGACACACAAATGGCGTCATGTGTCTTCAATTTGACGACAACTATCTCGCGACTGGTTCGTACGACTCCACTATCAAAATTTGGGACATTGATGCGGGCGAATGCATCAGAACATTGCGCGGCCACACTTCCGGAGTTCGTACACTTCAATTTGATGATGGCAAGCTTATCAGCGGCAGTCTTGATAAGACCGTACGCATCTGGAACTGGCGCACAGGAGAATGCATGTCTACATTTGCTGGCCACACGGAGGGTGTGATTGGTCTCAACTTTGAGGGCAACCTGCTCGCTTCCGGTTCTATCGACAAGACCATCAGAATATGGAATTTTCAAGACAAATCAGTATTCTCACTGAAAGGTCACAAGGACTGGGTCAATGCTGTCAAACTCGATGTGGCATCTCGAACCGTATTTTCGGCTTCGGATGATCTGACCGTCCGACTTTGGGATTTGGATACGAGACGGACGATTCGAATATTTGAGGGCCATGTAGGCCAGGTTCAACAGCTGACTTTACTTCCTGCAGAGTATGAGCCGGAAGATTTTGATGCTGAAGATGACGACGGAACGAGCAGCCAGACTAGCAATTCAGATCTTGGTGCCAGAACCCCAACGACCTGTACATCAATATTTGATTCATGGCCCAGTGATCGACCTCAGCCTCCGAGATATATGGTTACTAGTGGCCTGGACTCTACGGTACGGCTCTGGGATGTTTCTACTGGAAAGTGTCTCAAAACATTCTTTGGTCACGTTGAAGGTGTATGGGCTCTTGCTGGTGACACTTTGAGAGTCGTTTCTGGAGCCGAGGATCGTATGGTGAAAGTCTGGGATGCCCGGACAGGGAAGTGTGAGAAGACATTTTCGGGCCATGCTGGGCCAGTCACTTGTATCGGATTGAGTGATAGCAGAATGTGTACGGGAAGTGAGGATTGTGATGTGAGGCTTTACAGCTTCAAGGACGATGGTGATCAGCTTTCAGATCATGATGCCCTAGTGACACCGTCATAGGAAGGGAATACTTTTCTTCGATACGAAGCCGGAAAATCGAATGACTGAATGACCGGTTTCTTTTTAAATGGATACCTCTGCTGCATTTGAGCGAATCTTTCTTTCTTTTCGGAGGACAAAAACCGCCTCTAGGAGTAATGGTTGGCATTTATTAGAGGAACATCGAACTCTCGAGCATATCGCGAGTGGTACTGGGAATGGTTGGGAGGCTAGATTGAGCGTAAAGCTATTTAGTATACTCGCAAGAGAAGTTATTGTGAGAGTTATGGCCTTCCTCTTCGAACGCTCTTTGAACTGTGACGAGGAATTTCAAGTACTCTGATGTCCTAAAGATAAATCGTTGGATTCCAACTGTCCTGGGTCAATCTAGGACCAAAATTTGGATTGCCGTATTTTGGGATTTAATGAGACGAAATCTTAGCTAACTCTACATATAATCAGGAAGCATCGACCTTCTTGACTCAACTATTTCAAGATGCAGGAGTCTCTGTAACCGTAGGTACCTGAGCCTTCCCCACACCACCAAAAGGGTGCGGGGCGGGGCGAAATGCAACTTGGAAGCTCTGGCAAGGATTAGAGACCCCAGGCAGATCCCCGAGTCAGGGGTTCAGGTCCTCTGACGCAGCAACCGCAGCAGCTCCAAGCTGCCTAAGCTGACCTCGTGGGAATGTGACCAACAGCTCTCCCACCTTCATCCATTATCACGACTCATCCTTTACTATCTTCAAGAACCAAACACATACTATCTACATAAGCATTCAACTAATCGAGCCCCTCTACCTCGCAAGCATGCCTTTCAGCTTGCGGTCTCTTACTAGCTTCATCTCACAGCTGCCTCTCCTTGCTCCATCTTCGAACAACCCATCCACCTACTCAGAACCATACGGGAACGCACCATCATGTCCCATCGACTCTCCTCTATCTTGCCATAATAGCACTGTCGCGCCAGACTCATGCTGCTTCATCTACCCCGGTGGTCAGCTACTACAAACACAATTCTGGGATACTTATCCCTCAGTCGGCCCCGTCGATTCATGGACTCTTCACGGTCTATGGTATGCCATTTCTCCCCAATATCTTCTACGTGGAATACAAAAATATCGTGACTAACTCCGCCCACCAGGCCTGATCTCTGCGACGGCTCCTACCCCACCTTCTGCACCCAAGCCCCAACCTACTACAACATAACCTCCATTCTCCAATCCGCCAAACAAGACGAGCTTCTAAAGTACATGTCCGAGTACTGGCTCCCCAATCGGGGCACCGCAGAACATTTCTGGCAGCACGAATGGAATAAGCACGGCACATGTATCAATACTCTCTCTCCAACCTGCTACTCCTCAGCCTACAATGCCGGCGACGAAGTCGTGGACTTCTTCGCCAGAGCCGTGGAGGTTTTCAAAAGTCTGGATACGTTCAAAGCGCTTGAGTCGGTCGGAATTGTGCCGTCTCGGACGGTCACGTACGAGAGAGAGCAGATTGAGGATGCATTGAGGAATGTTACGGGCAGTGAGGTTATTTTGGGTTGTAGAGCGGGGAGGTTGGATGAGGTGTGGTATAGTTTTAATGTGAAGGGCAGTCTGCAGGGAGGCGAGTTTGTGCCAAGCTCTCCTGCTGGGAAGGGAGGACGGGGGAGTTGTCCGGAGAGGGGAGTGAGGTATTTACCTAAGCATTAGGGTTGTGGAGTGGGAAGAAGTGACTTAGGCTTTATATGATTCCGATAAATGGTGGCTTAAATTGGGGTCCTGGTGTTGGATAGATGGTGGGATTTGGATTCGAAGGAGTTATTAAATTGGACTGGTGTGATAGATAGCAGTGTACCCGATACCCTTTTTACAATCGACTTGTATTACACCGTCCCTAAATCTTTGACTACTCTGTGAGCCAAGCTTAATCTCTGGTCCAACATGCCTATGTAAGCTGAAAGAAACTCCGACAATAGAATTAGTATGCGGAAGAGAGATTGTAAAGTTTCATGACTGCGAACCTTATGTATAGGCAACCTCTATCATCTAGGGCAAAGTAGCATCTTCACTAACCTCCTGACACCAGTATGGATATTTTACAAAGGAATAATCATCAGGCTCATACTTACTTGTAACTAATGTATAACTACAGTCATTGTATTACTGGTCGCGGAACCATTTTAGCAGTATGCCTGCGTAAATACAAACTGATAAAACGTCAACGCTGCAACAGTGTGGATGTAAGTAGTAAAGGGTCTGATGATGATGATAACTTTGAATGGAGGAATGAAGAATTAACAGAAGAAACCTTCATATGAGAGGTTCCCCAGAGAAGTGCTCGTTGCCGATCTATCCAATGGAGACTCCCGAATGCTTGATCATACCTCAATATTGTATATGCACATATGTACACCACGTATGGGAGCCACTGCTCAAATAGCGGTTTAGGTTGTATTGTTCTAGTCAGATCATAATTATATTCTCAACCTTCGGCCACTGCTATTAGACATAAATATAACAAAGTTGTCCTCCAAGCCCACCCATCGTATTCATCAAGTCAGCAATCTTGACCGGAGCACCATTATAACCTAAATCAACCTCATCATCCAAGGTAGTGTTCCTGCTCGGTGGTGTGTTAAAGATAGTTAGCGTCCCAGAAATGGCTGTAAGACGCTTATTCAGGTCTTGATTTTGCCAGATCCACCATGTACGATCGATCATGCCATGATGGAGGTAGAATGCTGGATCACCTGGAGAAGCGAAGAAGTCCTGTTTGGTATAATATTAGCATGATGAGATGAATCCATTTGGGATAGACTCTTACTCCGCCTGGGTCTCCTCCGATGGTGAAGTGACCTCCAGTGTGAACTCCCCACTTTCCAACGTCGAATTGTCCTTGCATGACAGTTTGGAACCAATAGATGTCTGCATTTAGAGGGTCTGTGATCAAGTGGTAGGTATAATTTGATGCTGTCACAGCAGAGGCATTAGGATTCACGTCTCTTCTCAGGCATCGAGGATTGTATGCCAGTCCGTCGAATTGGGAGTTCACTGGCACATCTGCGATGGATGGGGCAACGGGTCCGAGATTGACAGTCATGCTAGATTGAGATTAGGACTAAATTGTGACTGCCAGAGCCAATAGCTTACTTCTTGAAAGGTCCTGTTGTGACGCAGCCACCTCCAACTCCAGGTGGAATGACATCGAAAGGTGCTGGTGCGCCAGGTATGGGCACTCCGGTGTGATTGAAGTATGCTCCATTTCCGGACATACTGGTTGCACTTCCATCGAAGAGAGGAGAGTGAATAGGATCACTGCTTGAGTAAGCAATAGGAAGTAAACATAACATGAGCGTTCTACCTCGCATATCGACCCCAATTCCAGTATGGCTGATAACCTTTATAACCGCATTCTTCCCTGAGAGCTTTCTCATACGCCCAGACGAAGTATCTGTGCCAGGAAAGGAAGTTCCCCTAATACCACAATTAGATGTCTCCGGGTTGAAGAAGCAATTGACCAACGGTTGCGTGGATAGACAGAGTCTGATTGATGTGTGTGATCACAAAGTCATCGAACCGTGACCTCGCTCCTGGTGCAACTGAGAGGGGTGTCTTTGGAGGCAGACTCTGCAAGCAAAGTACAGCATCTGTGTATTTGATTCGCTCCGTAGGGGTAAGATCAGCCCTTCAAATGTCAGCAGCCCGCCTTCGCCCAGGAAGTATAGTACTCTTACCATTCTTTTCGTTTCACAGCATTCTTGACTGTGCAATTGCTTTTTTGCTTGGTTTGATATGCTGCAAGCTTGACGAGACCAGCAGCAGCTAATCCATCTACTGCATCTGGAGGATACGAGGCGGAGGGAATGGCAGATGAAAAGTCGACCTGGAGAGCAAGCAGCAACGCAGTAAGACAGGAGAAGTACATTCTGAAGATTATATTAAGAATAGAGCTGGCCGAGATGTGCAGACAGAAGCTAGGAGCTCAAGTGAATATTAAACTGGGAGGTCAACGCATTATACATTGTTATTTTTTTCTTTCAGCTGGGCACAACCCTTCAATGCTACCAATATAAATTGCCACGCAAGGACGGAGTACATCCCATGGGAATGCATATTTTGAGTGCATCGGAGAGTGAATTGCTTCACTTAGACATAGACCCGCTGCTGCGCCGTAGCCTTACCATGGTAAAGAAACTTTCTAGAGCGATCGAAAAGTTCCCCCTCCTCCAAATTTCCACAACGAACGTTATCCTACTCTGCACTGGGACATCCGAGCACGCAACTAATGCCCGAAGGCTTCGGCGTGCAGCGGGGGACGGAGCAAATCGCCGGGACGGGTTGACATTGATGCGCCATAAATCGGTGAAAAGGAGTGCATGAGAATTTTTGATTGGAGGTTGTTATATTTAGGAATTGCTGAGAGAAGATGCTTCGTCGATGTCAAGCAAGGGTACGCAGCCTTGCCGTCAGATTTTGGTACCGAGACCGTGTTTTGAGATTACTTTGTGCAACCTTTAGGAGCCGGATTATCATGCCTAAAAGTCATTGGGGACCTCAGACAAAAGTACTGCTTGCGGCCCTGGTAACGCACAATAGATTGATGCTGTTACATTTGGTTTTCGACTCGCAACGGTGTTCAGTTAATTTGACTGGTGGAGAGTAAACATTTATTTTGCCGCCTGGGTTTAAACATGTGCCATCTTGGCGACAACGGGGATCTGGGGATATATCCAAACCTGGATTTGTGCTGGGATAGTCGCCGATTCGCTTGGAAGGAGAGGTGACAACTGGTTTACGATGGAGGCTACTGCAAGTCAGCAAATGATATACTGGTAAAGTAAAGAATTCTCATTACTCTGCAGGCAATAATCAGGGATGTATGGGGGTATGTCTAAATTGGAATCTCGCATCAATGCTATCGCTGTCCTACGCCAAATCCAAATATCCAACGTCAAAGAACCTTCCTCGAATCTATCTCTTTCTTTTCGACCAAATCGAGACAAATTCTGCTTTGTCTTTCACGGTCAACCCTACCCGCTTGACTCTTCCTAAACGTGCTAAAGCCTCGCCAACTTTGTCCAATACTCTCTTCTCTTCTGCATTGATCTCCACAGGCTGATCACTCAGACTAGTCAATGTATCTGTACTGCTTGTCATGGCAGAATCTTCGCCGAGTGTATCAAGAAAGTTTGTCAGATAGCGATCTTTCCTATCCGCGGCAGTATTTGTTGGTTTAGAGGTATTGTAAACGGCTTCTGCAATCCGGACTCCAATACAGTGAGTTGGCTGCGAGAGCAAGTTCCATATAAATGCCCAATATTGGCTTGGGACTGGAGTGGTGATATCTGGAGGCGTATAGCGTAGACTGATAGGGAATATCTTGGTCTCAGGTGGTGTGGTGAGAAGAGATGGACTAAATGGCAGAATTCCTTGGCCATTTGTTGTAGTACATTCCGGGAATACAACGATTACTCTCTTAGGGTGCTCTGCAACCAGAGTCTTTAGGTCTACCAGCTTTGCGCCTTTTGGTGGGTGCTCTTGGGGCTTTGAGAGTGCTCTCAATATCGCGCCTAGGAGGGAGATGTACTGAACTTGACGAGAATGTGGGTAAGAGACAGTAAAGATGGGGTCGAATATCGCAGCGAGGTAGAGTGAGTCGATAGGTGATCGGAAGGATGCTGCGATGATGCTGGAAGGTTGCGGAACACGGCCTTCGTGCTTCTTTGCCAACGAGCCTTTCTTCACTCCATCAATTTGTAAATCAATCCACCAGATTCCAGGTATGCCCAATATCATCCAAAGAATCGCCTTCTTGAAGAGTGACCCGAGAGGAAACCATTGTAGGACAAGGAAATATGATATCGTGACAGTGATGAAAAATGGTAATTTAAAGAGAAATAGGAAGATGTGAACAGGAAGATAGATTCCCGCAGGTTTCGAGGTGACGGGAAAGAAGGGAGCTATTCCAGATCCTGTAGGTGATGCATCAGCAAGGGCCCATGTCTTATCCTCTCTGCCGCCTTCTGGTGGTGCGCAAAGGAGTACAAACCTCGATCGCGAAATTGAGAGTATTTTTCCATGGTGGGAGTCGTGCGCGCGAGAGTTTTACGTTTAGAAAATGTTTGTAAGGAACAGGAGGGTTCAGGCTATCGTGGCATGACCTCGTCGACTATGAATGTGGATGACACATGGGACGGATGCAATCAGGGTAGCTGTCAAATATCAGAAAAGAAGTCCGGTATGGTGTCGGTGGATTATCTTTGGGGTCTAAGTGTGCTATGTGTTGGCGGACCTTTGTATCTTCGGTCATCGATGCCCACCATTTTGCTTGTGATTCTTGAATTACGGGGTACATTACCTGAAACGGCTTAGACCCTTTCGTTGCTGAAGAGCCAGCACGTGACTATGTCAATACAATCAGGCATCATGGGAAGTAAACAAACGAGAAACTTGAAGACACAATCGCTACCTATCATCACCGCGCCGACATCCATTGCTTGCCAGAAACAAATCGCCACGCATCGAACTTAATTGAGGCTTTACCATTTGATGCATGCAATAGCTTTTATACGTATGTAGCAATTGCTACGAGTAAAGATGGATTACAACACTGAAGATAACTCGGTAGGTTTGGAGCTGACATACTTTCAAATTTGTTAGATACCTAATACTTCGCGTCCTAGAATATGCGTACCTCTCAGCTTCGTCCTCCAAGTCGAATCCCTTCTCCAGGAAAGAGTCTCGCAGAGATCACCGAGTCGGAAAACAATGCACGATCAAGACTTCCGTCAAAGATGCCTCCACCAGCATCACTCAAGCACAGAATGGCATCTTGTAAGTCAAAATATATCTGGCACCGTGGATTTAGGGCTGATACCTTTGTTCTATAGACAATGAACCGGAACCAAAACGCAAAACACTGGTGGAGAGAGCAGGAGAGCCTAGATCAATCGCATCCCTCGCGACTGCCGCTCAAACTTCGAGGTCTACAGTAAAAGGCACTTCTCTTGCCGGCGCCGGTGTAAGTCTCCTCAGCTCACCACATTCGTTTGTTCGTACACCCTGCATCTGCCATGGAAAAGCGCAGACTTTGGCAACTTCAATCACCGAAGTCTGAACGAGATTTTGCTCGGCGCGTTCCGGCGAAGTCTTCACCATCCAAACCCTTAGTTACAACGATAAAACCACAATCGACCCAACTTCAACCTCCAAAGATTGTTGTCAGCTTGGGTGCAAGCTATACGTGGGCATGGCACTGACTTTTTATTAGAAATCGTTACATGGTCGAAATCCATCTTTTACTTCATCCATATCCACTTCGCGAACACCATCAGTATCCTCTCGAAATGTGTCCAATAGCAGTTTTTCAAGTAGTGTCGGGCCCGGTAATCGCCCACTCTCTGCTTATGGGAATCGGCCACAAACATCAATGGCCTTTAGCCAATCTACAACTACACGTCCGACAACCGCCATCCCAAAATCTCGACCCGCTTCCTCCATGGACAGTCACTCCTCTGACGAAGACATGGGGTCACAGGGAAAACGAAAGGGTATGCCGTCCTATTCTTCCATTTCGTTTCCTGATCAGACGTCCGAGTATTCCACGATTCAAAATAGAAAGTTGCGAGCGCCGAAGTCGATGCAAAGCTTGAGATCACCCCAGTCCCTGACAAATATGAGAGAAGTCTCTATCAGCACAGCTATGAGTGAGTTGTCTCTTGATGGAAAAGTTAAATCTACAGATCAAACACAGAATCCAGCGATTCCAATGTCAATGAGCGGCTCGCCGACAAGGAAGCCTTTTATCAAGCCGTCGATCACCACCAGTCTGCGAAATCTCAAAATTGACAACACTGAAACCGCACTCGTGCTCTTTGAACCGCCTGAAGAGAGTCTAGTAGCTCCGAAGACACCTTCAAAGATTCCAAGGCCCTCCAAGGTAGAGGGAGTGAATGTCACACCACGGGCACTACGAGTGTCAACTAATACTCAACAATCTCCTTGGGAGAAAACTCCATTTTTATCAAAAGATTCTAACCTTGCTGGATTTACAGCTTGGGATGTCAGAGGTCGTCTGGAAGACATGGAGGCGATGTACGCAAAGCTTCAAGACAACTTCAAAGGAACGAGTCTGGAACGCAACGGCCTTGATGAGGCCGTTTCCATTTACAAAACAAGAGGTGAGATACGATACTGTCATGGCATCAATCTGAGCTGAATTTTGTTCAGTCATAGAACTCGAGGCCCTTCGAGCACAACTTGCTTCCTCAAACAAGACATTAGAGAGTGACTTGGATTCAATGAGGCACAAAGCCAATGAACTTCAAGAGAAGCTACTCACCGCGAATTCTAGTCTTGATGATCGGCTGCGGGCACACCGCATCGAAATGGATGACACCAAACGTGAACACCGAAACGAGATCGATCAATTACGACGGGAAAAGGCAGACGAAGCCGATCGGCTCTTGCGAACTCAACGAGAAGAGCTTCGTGACTTGGAACGTCGGTCAGCCATGGAACTTGAAAACCGGTTGCGAGAATTGGAACGTCGAAATGATGCTAAACTCGAGGATGAAAAAACCCGCAGGATCCGTGAAGTACAAGATCTCGAATCTCGAATCGCATCAGAAAGCCAAAATGTGGATTTAGCTTTGCAAAAGAAAGACCGCGAGCTTCAGGACCTCAGAGGCGAGCTCGAAAAGGTCAAAGGAGATTTGGACCGAGAGCAGACATTAAAGGAAAGTGCTAACAGCGAGCTTGTCGTCTTGAAAGAGACTGTCCTAAAAACCGGACTCGAGTCCTCAACCACTATTCAATCCCTGGAAGCTACAGTAGCCAGTCTTCGTGCTCGCATCCACTTTCTTGAGTCAGGAAGTAAAGCACAGTCTGATAGCTTTGCTGAGATGGAGTCTCGCCTTCAAGAGGCCATGAGATCTGCTGAAGAATCCAAGCGAAAGTTGATCAAAGAAGAAACTCTGCGGCGCATATTGTTCAACCAAGTCCAGGAGTTAAAAGGAAACATTCGAGTGATGTGCAGAGTTCGTCCAGTTTTCAATCAAAATTCAGAAGGGGACATTGCAAAATTTACATTCCCGGACACCGAAAAAGAATCCAAGGAGCTGGAGATTCTTGGAAAGGAGGAGAAAAGTAGCCTGGGCACGATCACAAGAAAGAACCACGCATTTACCTTTGATCGGGTCTTTGGCCCCGACAGCCAAAACCAGGAGGTCTTCGAGGAAATTTCTCAGCTTGTGCAGAGTGCTTTGGATGGTTACAACGTTTGCATCTTTTGTTACGGTCAAACGGGATCCGGAAAAACGCATACTATGTCTTCCGCTGATGGAATGATTCCACGCGCAACTCATCAGATATACGAAACAGCGAACAACCTTAAGGAGAAGGGCTGGACTTACACTATGGAAGGCAGCTTTGTTGAGGTTTACAATGAGGAAATTCATGACCTTCTTGGTAACTCGAAAGACCTAGACAAGAAGAAGCATGAGATCAGACATGACGACCAGAAAAAACAGACCATAGTCACCGGCTTGAAGACTGTTACACTTGATTCGCCAAACACTGTGGAGTCTATCTTGAAGCAAGCTGCCAACAACAGAAGTGTAGCTGCCACTAAATCTAACGAGAGATCATCTCGATCTCACTCGGTGTTCATCTTAAAGCTTGTTGGACGTAATAGCACTACAAACGAGACCTCCGAAGGCACTCTTAATCTGGTCGATTTGGCTGGCTCCGAAAGACTGAAGCAATCTGGTGCTGAAGGTGACAGAATGAAAGAAACGCAAAACATCAACAAGAGTTTGAGTTGCCTGGGGGATGTCATTGGTGCGCTAGGTCAGGGTAAAGAGGGTGCTCACATACCCTACCGCAATTCAAAAGTAAGATACATCCAGAAATTTGCGGCAACTTACTGACCCTTTCAGTTGACGTACTTGCTTCAATACTCTCTTGGTGGCAATTCTAAAACCCTAATGTTTGTAATGGCGAGCCCGCTCGAGGCACACTTGAGTGAGACATTGACAAGTTTGAAATTTGCAACCAAAGTAAGCTTCTCTGCATTCAAACCAAGATACAATCTAATTAATCAGGTACACAACACCCACATCGGGACGGCAAAGAAGTCTACAAAGGTCCGAGATCGTGCGAGTGAATCGTGATTCGAGTTAACGAGTTTGTGTGACTATCATTTCGGCGTTAAGCATCAGATTCTCTAATCCTATATTCATTGTAAACGGTTGGGGTGTCACGGCGTATTGTTTGGTACAGACACAGGATAATTGTCGTTGTTGTATACATGGGGTGTTGGACATGGGGGTGAATTGAAGAGCTCAATTCTTGTGATAAGATGAATTGAAAATGATCATGATGATAAAAGGTGCTCAAATAGGCTGCTCGTGAAGACTTCATCACCTCAGTAGATGAGATCAAGCGACTGCCACAAATCTGAGACTTCGTTCAGCAGGTGAAATCTCGTTAAGGGAACTTGATACACAATTCATGGCTCTCAAAGTGATGACTACTGTAAATCTTGGATCAGCATGCTCTCGAGTGGTTTTGAATCGAAGCGCTTCTCGATATATGTTACTATACAGTTCCTTTTTCATCCTGATTCCAGCAAGGCTTTTGAGAATTGATCAAGAATTCCTTTCCAATACCATCAACTCACGCCATGTTTGGGAAAGGAGGTTACCAAAGCATAAATTAATTTCTTCTGAGGGTTGATGGCATCTGCTCTTTTATCGGTCAAACCCTTTCCATGGCTTCGGGACCTCTTTAGATTCAGTGATTCACTTTCGAGTTCCATGTTCTCATCGAATTAGGTTTTATTCCATTCTTTTCCTAACGAAATCTTCCTTTACTGCTATTATTGCATACAAAGACTACAAATGTTACGGTGTATAAATCCGTACAGATCAGTCTCTTAATAGTGGCTCTCGTCGCCGCTTTGGCATTGATATTAGTGGTTCCCTCTCTGGATTTAAGATTGTTGCCCGTTCTGTTATGCTGTCGCAATGTCGTCTCTGATGTGGTCTTGAATATGACCTCTATCATCTTAGAAATTGGTGAGAATACCCACATTCCATTCGATGCTTATATTGTGTATCGTTATAAGATATTGTGCTTATATCAAGGCTGGAAGTGCATCCCCTTCCGGGTCATATCATGATATCATATTGCACGATCCTCAGAGATATCAGAGCCTAGGCAATCTAACTTTCTAACCCAATGTGAGGAACAGCTAACAACCCGAAACGCTGCAAACAGGCCGTGTATACCACATATGATGATATGACGAACAGATACGGCAGTGCGACGCATCAAGGACCCCGGATTCAGTCCGCAATACAAGATCTATTAATACTGAGCTTAAAAAATAGTGGTCGAATCAGAAGTCTCAAACAGCCTGCTGGTTTGTCTGCTCGCCACAATGTGAGTAATTGACATCAAAGCGGATGGGAATTGTCTGCCGCCCTTGTTGATTTCCACCGAGTATCAAGGGGCAGTACTGGCTTGTTGGCTTGTAGTAATTGGCATTGTCGAATTCAATTGGAATACTCGGTGTGGGATTCTAGCGACAGAAGAGGCGGTTTAGAAGTGAGACATAGTATTTGGAACTTCCTATTTCTGCCTGGAGAAAGCCACCTTCGTAGCTTTTAAAGTGGAAGTCTCAAGACTATGTCACTAGAACGCCAGCCATGACTCGCATTGATGAGTGATCTACTCTGTATTGAGTCGATGGAACAAAATGACCACACTTGACTGCTCTGTAGCTTCACAGATACTACAAGAACTAATTATGTAGCCGGGAAGTATCTAGTAAGATCTGATCTCAGTACGTCGCCTTTTCAGCTTGTAAATGACAGCAAAGATGGAATTGGGATAGGATTGCCTGATTGAGGCACGATCACTCGATCAGTTGATCATGCTAAGACAACCAAGGACTAAATTATGCCGACATGGGAATCTAGCAAACTCGCTAGGTATTTCGAATTCATAACAGACCAACCTCAGCCAACCCAGCTGGATGGCATCATTTTTGCCTCTTGAGTTTGGAACGACACTGCTTTTCTCCGTGGGGACAACCCGCTCCGAGGTTCCAGATTTAAGCATATGGGAATCTCCGTACACTTAATCCGAAGCAAGATCTAGCCAACATTTCAGTAATTCGAATGTTCGATTGTCACGTCGAAAGCCCTATCAGTATTTTACCAGTACCAAAACGGTCGGCATTTAAGTACCGGATGATCTCGAATTTGACACATACTCCGAGAGCTCCATTGTGTCCTCTTTCCTGACAGCAGACTATTGAAATTGGAGGACCATGGATTTGTGAGATGGCCGGACAGCTGCTGCAACTTTATGACCAGATTGACGTTGTTCCTGTGCTGGCAGTTGCTTGGCTTCTCTCAATGTGACTAAAACGCCTAATTAGCACTTACAACCAGGAAATTTTTCTCTTCGTAATATGCGAGAGAGACCAAAAGGATCCGAGGTCGAGAAATGATCTCTACTTGTAATTAGGTTTGGGCTGCGGACTAGGGGCAGGTATATGAAGGTGAGGGGAAATGTCGAGCTATGTCGCAATAGTGTTCGCATCTCATGGTGGAAAAGCATCCTATCTGGCATGCCGCCCGCTGACCCAAGATCGACGGGTTACCGTGATGCGCTCCGGCACAGTTTCCTTCATGGGGTGTATGTCCGTTGTCAGAGTATTTGCTCCTTGGTGTAGCTTCTGGGTAGGTCGGATGCAGGTCCGGGGAATCTTCGAGGCCTGAGCCACGATTGGGGCCTACTTGGTGGATAGACCAGTGTGAACGATGTGGGTTGTGGACTCGACACGAGCATCCACCCAAGAGTGGTATAGATTAGCCAGCCGCCACAAGGCGTCTGACGGCTGAAGCAGGGTGAGTTCAGTAATCAAATAGTTCCTCAAGAAAGCAGGTAATAATGAATTTGGCAGTTCTATTGCTACATTGTGGCCACTTGGTGCCAGCCTTCGCTTTTATCACTCCAATGACGAGACGGCTGAAAAATATGTTGCGGCGATAAGTTTTATGACGCAATGTAGGTGCTCAAAAGAGTGCAAAACCCCATCTGGACAGAAAAGCCAAGGACTACTCAAAGGAAGAAATAGTTGTTTGGATGGACTGCACGGTTGTCATGGTATATTTCCACAACTCAAGAACTCGACTGACCAAGTCTGTGGGTTCAGCATGGTGGCTGCATCAATCATCGACAGAATTAAATGACCTGTTTCCGAGATTCTGGTAGATAGCATGCTCGAGGAACATGTTGCTTGTTCACCACGCCATCAAAATTGACCGCAAGATGCTGCGAAGCTATCGTAGCGTGCTTGGATAGGCTCCGGTGCTACTCAAGAAGCCCTGCTCGCAAAAACAATATGAGCTGCCACCCGCGATAGTCGAGAGCTGTATTCTGAGAGCGGAAGAGCCCCGCCAGCCTTCGACAAATTTGGTGAGAGTGAGGTTGTACCATATCAAACTTTCATGACGGCTGCACTTTCCTCCCAACAATGAGCAAAGCGTTCACTTAAAATTTAGTGCTGTTGTAGTTCTCGGTTGGAATTGATGATTCTTCCACAATGTAATTTGCGCGGTCTTAAAAACGATTAGTGACAAAAGTAGGTAGTAATTGAAAATGGTTTAGTTGTGATGCTTTTGGTAGTCGCTAACTAGTAGCGTCCGGGAAGCAAGCTTGAAGACGCCAATGCTACACTAGCAGAACAATGGCAGCGGTAGCAGTTGAGTATTGCAAACCTGGGTCTGGGAATCTCATAGCAGTGCTAACTGCTGTGTCAATTCCAGAGGTTACATGAAGCGCCAATATTCATGCGTATGGAGTGGAGACAGCTTCATTTGCGTAGCTGAACTTGGATGTAAGCTTAAATCAACTTTAACATCGGCACTGTACGGTACTACAGAAACACATGCTTCAATTCTCGTTTCTCATCTTGCGAGGAGATGAACGTTAGGAAATGCCTAGAAGAGTGCTGGTCCCGAGTATCGCCATGCTTAATAGGGGGATGTGGCAGTGCTTGTCAGCCGTTTTACATAGACAGTCGAAACTTCGCACTCCTCAGGTGATCAGGGATGCAATTTGTGACAGCTGTCGTTTGCCAGTTCTTTGCACGGATGGAGTCAATCTATGCATGTCGGGATTTCAAATTATGCCAAGCTCCATTGATAGAGACGTCGGATCTTGGAGAATCACGATGCTTATAATTCTTGGGATCAAATTCAGAGCCATTGATCAAGCAGCTGCGGAACTCCGGAGTGAATGATCCGACGACCACTCATAAATTGGGAGAAAGTGGAAGCAAGTACCTCAGCCTGAGAGAAGCTGCATATTCCCACGAGTCACTCGCATTTCATGGTACTTTATGACTGTGATACCATGGCAAATGAGGCCCAGCTGCGGTTATTAATATTAGAAATTGAACAGGTGGGTTCTGGTACTATTGGCCTTTCGATGTCTCAAAGGAAATCTCACCCTGTGCGAACAGTGTTATGTTTCCATCTGGTCAATTGGGGGAGGAGCGAACGCAATCCTCAAGCTGGCCTAGACGGGATGAATGTGTTTGCTCCTGGACTCCAGTTTTGGAATGTCTGAGAGCTCGGAACATTTGGGCTGACAGCATCGATCGAATTGCTGCATTCAGACAAACTGTGTTCACCTGGGAGATCTTGCATCTGTGCGGCGTACTGTACTGCTCTAAGACCATGAATGATCTGGGGATCATCCGGGCATTCTGCTGTGGCCCGTTTGCTATTACCGAAATCCAGGCCAACCTTGTTCGAGTCATGAAACTTGACATTTCGAAGCGTACAGAGCCCGGAAAGGTGGATGACGACGGCAGAATGCATTTACGACTTTGGAATCCATCAAATGTGAGGTACCACGGTGATGAAGATTGCGGGTTCCAAAATTCTAATATGTAGTGAACCGTCCGGTTCCCTTGGCAGCTGGGACAGAAGTCAACCATCACTTCCATGGCTTAGGGAATGGGCCACTCCAGTGAGGAAGCGCCATAACTGACACTGGCCGTCCCGAGAGTATTTTCCAGCGATTGTCCTCGAACGTTATGTTTCTCGCTGCCTGCTAGATAGGCGATGTTGTGCAACGACGATAGATCGTATTGAGCGTTAGGAAATTCCAGTGCGTTGGAGTATGTAGTGCTTGTGTTTAAATTTACGCTCGCCAAATTTGTTTCAATTCTGAGCCCACGAGCCTAGTGAGAGTCGTTCAGGCACCTGCACTCTAGTGTACAGCTGGAAGATGCCACCAATATCTTGCGTCTCGTGCTCAGAGGCACAATATCAATATCTTCTAGCTGTCGCTGCAGGGCATAATATCCTCCTCTGCTGTCATTTCTCGAAACTTTGCGAGCAGGAAAAGGCCGAATACCACTGTGACACTACACCTTTCCCCAGTTCCAATCCTCGTTCTTATGGGCAGACCGGCAGATGAGGTTTTCGTGGCTGACTTCGTCTGTGGAAGAAGCAACTGTATTCCTGAAGTGGCGATTGTTGCGATGTTCTGCGGCGGGATACATGGATACCCTGAGGCATCCTGGTTCTCGGATTGTATGACAAGTTGACAGAAGGACCGAGTAGGGTCAGCATCCATAATCGCATGGATCTGATGCACGTATCGGGCGGGGAGATCTCGATTTGACAGGTGATGGATGTGTGTTGTGATGGTGGTGAGTGGTCGAGGACGTTGTCGGATCTTCAGCTTGCGAATATGTCAAGAAGCGACACCGAATGAACCCTCAGGGGTTTTTGGTTGTCGACTCGTCAAACCGTGACCCCGTCGAGCCCGTTCGTGTTCTCCTCCGCATGCTCTGTTATTTTTCCTCACGATGCGTTCGCCTCACCTTCCTTTTCTTTTACCTTTACCTCTCCTCTTTGCATTGACAACGCCAACCTTGGCCAACCCCATTCTACTTCCTACCGAATCCCTTTCGCTCTCTGTGCCTATCTCGCTATCTTGCTTCAACTTCAACTTCCTGGACCTTACCTCTGGACTCTATTCGCGTCGAGAACAACTTTGTCCTGTTGTACAATCGTCCACGCCTCCACCCAACCATGCCCTCCCTGCCTCCTTGTTCCACAAAGTCCCAGATTCCAACAAGTTTCTGACCACCTAGTTGTCCTCCAATGAGTCCGATAGAGCAGCCATCTAGCTCGTGTGGAACAAACAACACGATCGACAGCTGAAACTTCCTCCTTCTTACGATTCATGCGCTCTTGTACAAAAGTTACAAGTACGAACTGTACGATCGGCTAGGAAACGCTCCAAGTAAAGTCCCTGTTGGCAATCGTCTGTTACTTGCTATCCGTGCATTTGACATCTTCTTGCCTTCAGTCCTATGGATCCCCAGAGCCCCGAAAGCCGCATGTCGAAGGAGCTGGCTGGGTCGTTGTTTCAGAAGCCTTGTGGTTGCCCACAGAGATCGTGGCTGGGTGCAGTACATATCCCCGTCTTCCAGGAATTAACGAAAGAATGGATCTTTAGCCTCGTACCTGGCGAACAACTTTACCATAACCATCATCACGAAACACAAGCCTGCATGGCTATCCATACGGTACACCGTGTTCAGAATGCACAATGTGCATAGCACGACGATAACCGCTCAGGTGCAGAAAGATAATTTCATCTGATTTCCTTGTACTCCTTCCTGCTCATGAAATCTGGAGTACCTCCTACCACAGCATGTCACATGAATTGAAGCCTTGTGGTTCAGTATTCTCATGTCCACCACATATCCAGTCAACAGGGTGACTGCAGAATAGTCGATGTGGGTGTCATCCCGTCTGATTCCAAATTTACATGTTGAATCTCGCAAAATCACCACATGCAATCTAAGTAGCCTATCAAACACGATTCTGCGCTGTCAGTCCTGATACTAGTGTCAATCCCACGCTTTTGGTCGGTGGGCATGGGCCGCACAACCTGTACAGCATCAGGGAATTTCATACTTGTGTCCATGGAAGCTGGCTGGACCATTTCCAAATCATGTAGTCATGTGATTGTTACAAACCTTCCACTTGGTTCACGTCCATTGTACGAGGGCTTCTCTACACATGGCCAGGGAACATAGCTGATTTTGGTCACTTGAACGCAGATGACAACCGTGCAATGAAGACTTGCTTTTTGCATAAAACGATCTGCTGGAATCTTGGAGAGCGGAAGTCGGGAGTGGCACTGGGACACAGCGGGCGTTACTCCGTCAGAGCTTTCTTCAAGCCACTGAAATTCGGTTCCACTGGTGGCAGCAAACAAACAGTCAGGGTGACATGGTTCAAACTTCACAGCTACTTCTCATTGTAAGGGGGCAGAATCTCCTCAATCACGTACAGTAAGGTCATGCTTGACACCATTCCCTAGGATTGACGCTTCCTCCCATGTAAAAACTGTCATGGTTTTGGAAATGGCCCGCAGACGCACGGCAAGGATGCTCTCATGTTTGGCACATCGAGCGGTACGGCCTGACCCTTTGGTGTTCCGAGATTCACAGTATGAACAGCTTTCATCGAGCAACTTATTCTCCCAAAACTGTCCAAGTTCACCTAGCCCACGCTGGGGCTTCTTATATCAGAGTACTAGGTCAAGTTTTCACATGATGGGGACTCTAACTACGCCCTTGTTCAGCGGAATTCGGAATGAAGACGAAGATAGTATCACTACCTTGAATCTGGTTCTCATCGGGAAAATGCTGAGGCTTGCATGCTTCTAATGTCAAGTTCGGCACTAACAAGGTTCCCCCTGATAGATCTGCAATGCATGCGGGATGAGGAGAGCAACTTTCAACGGCCTCAACGCACCGCACTCGTGCTGATGTTTACTCCTCGAAGACTTTGTGTTTGAGGGACTGTATGTACTATACAGCCCCCAACTGAGTCTAGAACTACCCTTTTTGTCATGCTTCGATTCTCGGGCAAAGCTCTCCTTGTCAGTACCGTTCAGGCTTCCATGAAGACTTTACTAACTGGCAGCTTGAATTAATACACGTCCGTTTAGCTGGAGTACTCGGTACAATACGGGAAATGGCTGCGCTCATTCAAGCAGAGGGGCAGCCACAGTGGCATGGAATACTCTGTAGCACACACACCTCAGCTACAGCATACGGAGATTTACGCACAGTCCACCGTCCAAGCTCTTAACTGCCCGAGCCGGCTTCCCCTGCACGGTCGTCCGTCCCGCTTGAATGACATTTGTGTTTCCTTTTTCCCCCGCCGAGGATGTCCTTGACAACGGGAGAGCCATCCCCCTTCCCAGCGTCGATCAAAATTTTCCGCACCAACATCCTCGCGAGTAACTCTTCTCTTGTTGTTCGTTCCAAGTCTGTCAAAGAACGTGGTGGCTTGCGAGGGGCCGAGAGCGAGACAGAGAGGATGAACGCTGAAGAACCAATCGAGTGCAGTTGAACACCACTTCTTGGCCATAAGTGAAGTGGACTCTTCTTTTTCATCTCTCCTTCTCCATCTTTGACGCCTCGCGTCCTTCAATTTTCATCTGTAACCCTCGCCAAACCTTTCTCGCTGAAAGAGACGTTTCTGGCTATCGATGCTAATTACAAGGGTAAAAACGTGACCAGCAACCCAACTGTGTCTCCAGTTCTCGGACTGATAACATTCCACAAAATAATCCCCCATTCGGTTCCCTGTGAAGATATATATTGAACCAGACTTTCCTATTACTGTTTCTAAAATAGGTCGAAGTGAAATCGTGCCCCGATCAGCTCAGCCCAGCAAGCCGAGGGACGGGTGTAGGGAAATAAGATTGACAACGTAGTTAGCCTCGTCAAGTGCATGCAACTTGCGCATCTCAGGAACAGTAAAGCCAACTTGCGGTGGGGTAATTTCGGCTTCTTCAATGGCTTGTGCTGCAGCTCCCTACACCAAAAAGAGTCTGGAAATCAGTTGAGCAGCGCCATCAGATCCTTCCTCGAATGAAAGGACTACAGAGAAATCATGAGAACGTTTCAGGTTTCTGCCACCAAGCACTAGAAAGACGCCCACTGTCGAGAATGCTATCCAGCTTAAGATTACGTGATGAGTTTTGTGAGTATTTACATATGGTTTGAACTTTAATGCAATGATGCTCTTCAGCATGCAAGGGAACAGGGACACAAGTGAGTCTTGCAAACTTTGGGGAGTTTGACTTTCTGAGTGAAGATTTCTAAGATGCTACTTTCAATATTCATTTACGTATACTGTACATTTCCATTTTCATCTACATATATAATTAGATCTACTTGCGGTTCTGCTCCGTACTGCTCCACAATCTCAAGTTCCCGAACGCAGCTCACTCAATGAAAGTCAACAACACAGGTATCGCGTGATATTGTGTCCTCGTAGCATCGCGGTGTTTCTGCGATACAGCTACAGTAATAGACGGATAACGAAGCTTCTCGCTCCGGCAATCTCCATGCACCTGCACCTCATTCAAGAGTTCGAACATCTCATATTGCCATTCTGGGTCAGATGGCACAAGCAAGGTCAGAATCATGTGCTGCATGTACTCGTGCCATTGCCCTGAAGGAGGATATTCCACGACCAAGGTATCCTGGGTTAAAGGGAACTGATGTAGCAAAGCAACCACAGCAATGTGCACACTGCATGCATGTCGAGATACAGTACAGGATCCACCTTCCCCATCTTGCCCATCAACAACAGTCGGCCAAGGCTGCGATGAATTTCATCCCCATTTCAGTGCAGAGTGGTAATGACTAAAAGCATGCGGAAAGTCATGACTACGGTCAGGGTGTCAAAGGTGTGCTGATCAAATCGCAAAGCTTCCACAGGACCCGGGCCGCACTATACTTCGGCAGGTTGCATGCCCAAACCAAACCCTGTCCGGCATCGAATGTTTCCATCGTCGGGGAATTTTGACTGCAATGTACCTTGTACCTTGTACCATGTACCCTGTAGATGCTAACAGCGACATAGACAGCACTAATTCGGATAATGGCAAGCTCTGAAAAGAGAACTAACCACAGCTGCGTAGGCTGGGTAGGTACACTGAACACGCTGAACACACTGGACGGGCCACTAACCTGTACGCTACTTGAACCCCTGACCACACTAGCCAGCGACTTTCTTCAGCACAAGGCCCTACTGAAGTGCCATATTACCACAATCCACCACTATTCTAGCGTCAAGTCCACTGCACTACATCATCCTCTTCGAGGCTTCCTCCCTTCACACACCTCTGCCTAGAAACTATTTCTCTTTAGAGGGGCATTGATATTTTAGCACCGAGTCACTTCAAAACCGTCCTCTTTCCTGTCTTACCCTATCATATACACAATCTAGCCTCTCACCATCATACTAAAAATACGTCAACATCAGGAAGTGTGGATAAAGGGGACAGTTTCATTCCGAGGACCTCATCTACCGTGTCTTCAAGGTCCTTTATCCCGTCGTCACAACTGCATACTTTTCAGCCATCTCCCTCCTCGAGCCTCCTCCTTTCAGCCAGACGCAAAAATCTACAAGATACATCCTCCCACTGTCAGACGCTACCACTGCAGGCCACTAAAGCTTCAAAGTCGTCTCTTCTTTTGAAACTCTAGAGGCTTGCTTTCTTTTCCCACTGTCAGATTCGTTAGCGCCGTTTCCAGCCAGCATCTTTGACTGCAGACGTTGGAAGAAAGTCTATGTGCCCATGTCAAAGCTCTACACAATATACATAAGACACATCCTCTCACGATTCGAATGTTTCCTGCGAGTATAACATAGCAGCTCAACACTCTCTTCGGCGCAGCTCTGTATACTTTCCTATCTTGATACCCCAGCGCCCAGAACGACTGATCGACACCGATATCCGAGTAAACCTTATGCACAGCAAGACCACTGCTTAGTCTCACACCTTTACTTGACTGCCAGCAACGAGTCATCGGAACCTTCAAAGGCAACTGATCGCCCACAGAGAACAAGACTCTCCACGCTACACATACACATGTCCTTTTACCCCCCTTGGCTCCAGACATCAAAACTCCGATATCTCCTGTGTGGCAATTCCTGCTCTTCATCATAGGCCAAGATTCTACTATTATGTATGTAATTGCCTTTCCTTCCTCGCTAGGCTGATGTCTTCCTCGACTGGCGTGTTCATCATACCTTTCGTCGTTGCTCTTTTCTTCCATCTTTGTCAGACACAAATTTCCTCATCCATCTTTTTCGATGTTCAAAAAATCTCAAGATTTCCTGAACATATTGCCAGATGCAAGCTAACAATGGCATTCCAGACTCTGACTGCCAGATACGTCTTCAACTGGCATCAAACAGCCAAAGTTCGCATCGGAGAAAATCATTGCAACTACAGCACCCTGCGTTATCAGAAACAGTCTCACCAAGCAATTCAGCTCTCAATCAAAACATGACACTTCTGGCTGTGGCGGGGTCCTCTTCACAACTTCCTTTTCCTAGAGATATGTCGTTCCAACCCAATAGTCGTCGAGACTTTATGTCAACACACGACAAAGAAAGAATTGAGCTTCCTCCTATTCGATTTGTAGGTTCAACTCCTTCTTTCCTACGTTCTTTACTTATTGAATCCAGCTCGTGCCCAATATTCAGTACCCTACCTCTCGAGACGAAAGCAGATATGGAGGAGATTTGCTACCATACTCTTCAGCTTCAGGGCCAGCATCCCCGAACCGCAACAAGAGAAGAAGACTTTCAGAAGATGGGATTCAGACCGAAGGAAGAGAAAATGATCTTCCCAGGCTATACAGAAGTTCACCTAGGCAAGAGCAGAGATCCCAAAGTGCTACAGTTTCTCCGGTGTCTTCTTCCCGCCGAGGAAGTATATTCTCGAAAGCTGAGAGCTGGTCTGATGCGGCGAGAAATACTTCATATTCTGCAGGAGGCTACCACACACCGAGATCACCACCATCACTTGAATCCTCAACTTTGACACGAAAATTACCGAGCCTTCCCGCCATCTTCAATAGCACTACTCCAAGGAACCCAAGTAGTTTCACCGAGTATGCTCTCGAATCGTCTCGAGCACAGACTTACCCACAAGTACAAACTTCTGGATTCGAACCCTCAATATCAACATATCAACCATCTTTTTCTTATGGTTATCAACAGCCTCGAGGATCCTCTTACTCAGGAAATTCAAGCTATGGTCTTCCCCATGATCGGAGTCCCTTCTCATCATCACATACCATTTATTCTGGGAGTGCGTACTCCTACGGTGGGGATGGAAGTGATGGTAGCGATAACAAGCAAAGGAAGAGACGGGGGAATTTACCGAAAGAGACAACAGATAAATTAAGGGCCTGGTTCGTGGCACATTTACAACACCCGTATCCTACCGAGGATGAGAAGCAGGAGTTAATGAGACAGACTGGACTTCAGATGAGTATGTTTTCCCAAGGAAAACTCCGAGACAATGCTGACAATGATTTAGACCAGATTTCCAACTGGTTCATCAATGCTCGACGGCGCCAGCTTCCAGCAATGATTAACAATGCACGCGCAGAGCAGTCTGCAAGGACAGGAGAAGGTCTTCTAGGAGACAACACCAGCGAGCAGGGTGACGAGTCCAGGAGAAGGTCACCTATGGCGTCACCATCACGAAGACTGGGAGACAGCGATGGAGAGGGGAGTGCGTACGATGAAGATTACAACATTCATCGAGCACGAAATGCAAGAGGCAGCGTTTGAGACGCTGAAAAGGAATTCACTTTCTACGAATCTTTCTGGCAGCAATATGCACTAGAAAGATGAACTTCCTCAGCCTCGAATCTAGCGGTGGATTCGGTCACGGATTTGATCATGATCAATGATGCTGAAACAGGGCGAGAATTTCCAGAGTTCCGGAACAGCCCATCCAGAGGCTTGAACACGGAGGAAACAATTGCACGGCTGACGAAGGTGGCAAAAGCCACGCAAGATAGAATAAGTGCAGGCACAAGTGCCACAGGACTTGGAGCCGCACAATGGTTTGCATTCTGCATACCTAATAATGAGCATTAAGTGGCGCTTGTCATGATTTGAGCGATACCAAATGGGCATTCATTCATTCCTTACAGCGTTGTAAACTACGAAAGTATGAATCATGTATTTCAGATAGTAATTACCTTAATATTCGACCAAGAACCCAAGACCCCAAGCAGCGAACGTGCAAACACAAATCCCCTCCTTTAAGCTGATCCTGACCAGATGAGTGGTTGTCAAGCAAGACCCTCTGCAGCACTTCAAAACTTTGTATGTATTCTTCCCCATGGCCCCCTTGCCTTGCTCAGCGCACACAAAATTCGAAGAAAGTGCAGCCAAGACACGGACGGGTAACCGACAGCACCACAGCCACCGGCTAGGTAGGGAGTATTCCTTGTTCCTCGACGGCTGTCAGGTCAGGGGACCAGGAACATCCCCAGGGAATTCAATCGCGGGTTGCATCTCTAGTCTTGCGAGGTTTTTTCTTTACGCTCCACGAAAGACGTGCGGACTGGCATGTCCTGGTCAAGTCAGATAGTCATTCAGTGTCAGTCAGTCAGTCGTCTGTTGGCGATTGATGTCCGTCTGGCCCGCCATTTTGCCAAGTAACGTTAAGGGTCGTTTTAAACCTTCTTAGAGGGGATCGGCAACTGGTTCTTCTCTTAAGTCATTAGGGGATTTATTCAAGTTTTTGCTCTCCCTTCTCTCGCTTTTTGGAGGGGTTTAGGGTCGAGGGGGATGGGGTGATGCGAATCTGGCATGCCCTTTTTTGAGATGGTGGAGTTAGTAGAATGGGGATCCGAGGATGCGAAAAACGGGAACGTTAATGTTGATTCTCGTTTTCAGGTTTTTCGTTTCGAGAGTGTTGTCTCCTCTCGTCTGAAGCTTGCATGAGACCGGGCATTAAAGCTTCTGTCAGTGCCTGTGTTGAAGTGGAGCATACCGTTTCCCATTCCTATTCCCACCCGCACAAAGTAGAGATGCGATTTGTGCACAGCAATACTTGTCACACGCTTAGCAAGCAAGCAGCGCTGTACGTCTGGAAGTATCGGTGAGAGTTAGTAGGGGAAAGTGCATCTCTTTGACATGTACACGTCCGGAATTAGGCATGGAGGGTTTTTTGTGAAGGTTTGGTTCCGCTCATTCCGAGGACCCGTAGCGTGAGAATTGACAGTCCGGCATTTGAATTAGGGGCGCGGTAGGGAGAGTTTGACAGGTGGGGGAGGAGGAAGGTGTAAGGGTGGACCGAGGGATGATCTTGGTGGGAGGGAATTATTTATTGTTAGGGGGCATTAATTGGTGCAAGTAGGAATTATTGCTTTTTAATCGGTTGAGGAGCGGAAATGTTTGCGAGGTGGTGCAATTAAGGTGTTTAGCGGGGTATATGCCGTGTGTTAAGATGTGTATGTAAATCGTGGTAACGAACTTGGTGGAGTGGAGAGGAGGATTCCTGACCTCTTTACCTTACCACCCTAATTGTTTTGGTAAATGCGACATGCAAGATTGAAAGGAGAGGGTTCATCCCCTTGCAGGACACCTTGTCCGAAGTCAATGAGGTGACAGCTGAGAAACACTCCGGAAACGCCAGTTGATGGGGCACGAGGCACGGAAACCTTCACGGTCAATTCTCTCGTTCGGAGCATCTAACCCTTCTTCGGTCTCTTTGCTTTAGCATCGCGATATATCAAACGGCCATAATCCTTCCATTCCAGGGTGATGTGATGTGATCAACCCTCGGCGCTGGCTCCGCTCGCAACAGTAACCTTGCATAGCACGAGCAGCGAACTGGTCCGAACACAATACAGTAGCTTTGCGAGAAATCCTCGGCTCTGTCAGAAGCTCTTTGACGTCGGGGCATACTCCCCTTTGGGCGTGGACACATCCCTCATCGTCCGTGTGCTGATGATGAAGATCCTCAGTCCCATACTTTTCATGCTTCGAACGCTGAGACGAGTGCAAGGGCAAGGGATAGAAAGGGCGCTCTGGATCATCGCGGGGAAGGGACAGCCTTACAAGAAAATGAAAAGCATCTGTAGCCAAGAAAAGTAAACATCTAACTTGTGACCTATACGATATACTATATACACGGCACGCAAAAAACAAATAAACGAAAGCATTCGATTGATCTTCGAGAAAAAGAAAACTTGGTTTTGGCATAAAATAAGCTTTTTCACTGCCTCATCCCCTGACGTAAATCGTGCTCAAGGGTTCACCTCAGCCACAATCAACGCATGACGTTTATGTCCACGGGAGCGCCTCTCCCTCTCCCTCTCCCTCCCCCTCGCCTCCCCCTTTAAAAATCTCCAGCAGATCTCACTCAGCTGTCATGCTGCGGGATCCTTGCGTATTAGCCCTCTAGCACATGTTATCCCGTGCCGAAATATCCGATTAGATCGGCGGCACCAAAGAACTAATTCCGAATATCATCATCCCGCTCACCGGCTGACAAGCCCACTCCAAGACGGCTCAGCGAATACCGGACCGGTGCTCACCTTAGCGCCTACGCGGATCGATGCCGAGTTGGACATTATACTTCCGTAAGTGCTGAATTGCCTCAATGCTTCCTGAGTGTGCCGCGCCATTAGGTTTGTCTGAATCAATAGTTTGAGAGCCGGAGGGGAGGGGAAGGGGTTCGTGCCAAGGGTGCTGGATTGATACATGTATAAATTTATGCAGATTCGACAAGATATCTGGGTTGAGTATCTCCTAGGAGGTATAAAAGAGCCTCGGGAAGGGCGAAGTGGTGGTTTGGAGGATCCCGCTTTTTCAGGGGCGGGTAATGGTTAGCGAGGACCCTTAATGTATGATAGTGACGCTCTTGGGATTTTCATGAGGGGCGTCGAGCTTGAGAGGGGTAAGATCAGAGGATACTTGTCTATTGAAAACTTCTCTATACTATTATCTTGCTATGTCTTGGCTATCAAAGCAAGAAAATGGCAAGTTTGCCTCCCATCCCGCATGTTGTCTTGGTACGTAGCAATGCCATCTTGGAGTTCTGACAAGTGGGATCTTGGTGTTGACGATAACTCGTCTCCACTGAGGAAGTATCCTTGGTTCAAACTATTCCAAATAATGCTCTTGTCACTCAACAAATTCAACTGGACGATTCTAGATCAGTCATGAGTATTAGAAGCCTGATAAAGAGCGATCTAGAAACCTTACGAGGTCGTCCGCGTGCTTGTCATTGTCTGTCAAGTGCTACAGAAGATAGCTAGAGAATTGTTGATGTTACCTTCCTCATTCAATTTGACATCCACGCAATCATGAATACTTCTCTCCTCGCGAAGGGGGTTCTAGAAACCTTGTGGACTCGTTTATGTGGATACGAAACGTACGTCGAGTAGCGTGAATGAGAGCTGTCCAATGATTGAGCTCAAATAATTGATAGTTCTCTATTCAATTGAAGTTATAGAGCAGTCATGAGCATTTCGCACCTTGTAAAGAGTCTTCTAGAAACCTTGTGGACTCGTTCATGTGCTTGTCAATTGTCCGCCATCTAGTGCGAATGACAGCCGTCCAATGATTGAGCTCATTTTATTGACAGTTCTCCATGCAATTCAATTTATAGAGCAGTCATGAACACTTGACACCATGTGCAGGCGTTCTAGAACCCTCTTGAGCTCATTTATGTGGATGTCAAACTCCAATTGGGATAGGTGACAGCTGTTGAACCATGGACGACTACTCGTTTGATGGATGTCACATGTTAGCAGGTGGAGATAGCTTATGTTGAGCTGTTAGCTGACATTTCGGAACCATCGGAAGAATGAAGACATTCACATGGTTAGAGGTAGAAATAGTGGTAAATATTTACTCTGCTCGGGTCCATGACCTGTCGACGAAGATATTTGACGACATATATGCTCCAGTTCATTCGAATTTGTCAACGAGAAACCATCGAGATAGGTCCCAGGAAACAAAATGTACTAGAGATGAATTTGGCATATGAACTTCAGTGACAGGAATTGTGGGATTTGGTGGAGAAAATCGATAAAAGTATTTGACATTCTTATAGATAGCCATCCTGAATAAAAATTTGAAGGCCAAATGTGATGTCAAGTAAGTATAGAAGGTCCACATAGAGAATATAAAATATATAGTAAAAATGGAGTTTAATGTCCACGACGACTAACTCTGTATACAGGTCTAAGCCAAAAGAAGATGATTAACAAGAAAACAGGAAATAGACACATATATTTCTCAGATTGGAACGTGGAAGGTATACATCCTCATACCACGCTTAACTTCATACTTCAAGTTCCCCAAGTTGTGAAATATTGAACATACTCAACTGACATCAAAAGCTAAAAAAGTGAAGGCGACAAGTCATCGCAATTGCCGACCATAAATGATTGTATTTTCTGCACAATCCGGTGAGACAAAAGCCCACCCAAGAGAAACAAATCTTGAACTCGCATTATCTAAGACAACAAGGCCAACTTGAATGCAATGCACTTCTGATAAATGTAATAATCATGTAAGCACAAGACGATACAGTGTATCCAGCTTCAAATAACCAAAGGCTCATACCCATCATACAAACTCGGCGACGGATCATCAAGAACCCTGATCGTGCGATTTTTCCTAACTTCTTCCTTCCTCGAGCCAAAATATCTGTCAGATTGAAAGCTAGTCCTCATTAGCCCGTAGCATAATACGATTCACGTGACACTACTACTACTTACTGCCAATGTAAACTCGCGAGCATGATGTTTTGCAATGCTATAATGTATTTTTGCACCTGTGAGTCTAAGGCCTCTCCCCATTGTGGGAGCTCAGCTTGAGCTAGATACCATTCGCGATAGCAAATTTTGAGGAGCGCTCCTGCTTCGTCAAAAGCTGCTTGTGGGGACATGCCCATTTTGCGGTATACGGTTATGATGTTGTGAGGGACGCCTTCGGCCTTCTTTGATTAGATGAATGATTTGATGTGATGGGTCTGGAGAATACATGCCTCTTCCTTGGCGTAGGAGATGATGTCGTTTTGCCTGTTGACTTTAAGCATACTGGGGAAGAAACCATGCCATTAACAGATCTTGACTTACAACATCACAACATCTGAACATATTCTTCTCAATTGTTGGAGAGCTTTGTGGTCATAGATTGCGTTAGGAATGTTGATCATATGCGCATATCTATCTCAGTCAGTCTTAAGGATGAGGAAATAAGAGTGAGGCCTAGTGAGAAATACTCGAGGAGTGCCATGACTGGGACAACACCAACACCTCGCCTACGTGTTTGCATGTACTCATCCAGAGACGGAATTCTCTCCTCAGAGTGGTGACCAACATGATCAAGGACACCTGTGCAATAGTGCTCCATCGCATCCACAAAGCGCGCCTTGACAACTGAAGTACTTGCCATTAGCAGACACCACGGGAGAGGCTGCATTTTAGTGCTGAAATATAATATACCTTGTGGTGATATCTGCCTAGAGGTCAGAGAATCTGCAACCACCCACTTGGATGATGACATTACCTTGTCAATTCGCTCCCAAATCATGTCATGAATTGTTACCAACACATGATTCGCCTCAATTCCTTCTGGTTCTCCGCGCAATTTGGAGAGTAGACTGCTCATGACTTCCTGGGCTTTGACAGGATCATCCCTAAGTGCACCATTGTCGAACACTGTTGCCAAGTTTGTGAGCGAGCAGTCGGACCTTTAACTTTTATGAAGGCTTACTGTCGTCAAAGGGAAAGACCTTGTTAAGAGTCAGGTCAACAAGTTACAACACGTCTCAAAATCAGAATTCATATGAGCTCACCCAGTTACCCCAATCGCAAAGAGTACGGAACTCAGCCCTACCAGCTTCAGGAGCAGCAATTGCACAAAAGAAAGCAAAATCGATCTTTGAGATGTGTTTTCGAAGTTTGTCGTCTGCGCCTAGTATCCTTTGTTTTCGTTGGCAAGTGGTGCAGGAAAGAGACGCAAACTCACTTGCCGATCCAAGTCTCTGCCTCTTCTTTGATCTCTTTGTAATGAGGATTGAACTTTGGAGCTGTTGCCATGAAGGATACAACTGCTAAACATTAGCATTGTATCTCATAGGGATTGTTGACTGCGATGAGATCACAATCTGTCTTTGATGGTCTCGCCTCTACAGTCGTAGCTACGAGGATAAATGGAGAAGACACATACACATATCCGGTAGGATAACTGATACCTTGCCATCGAGTATTTTCACTTTTTCCACGATAGACTTAGTCTCGGGTTCATCCTCAAGGATATTTGCAAGAACACTGGTATGACTGTCTTTCATTTCAGGGATTATGCTTCCTATCATTCCAGCATTTTCAAGTGTATTTAGGACTTTGCTTGACCAGAGAAGCCGTGTAATAAAATCTGAGAAGCTGTAATAGAATGAATCTCGTGAGAGATCTCGGTAATCTTGGAAGAATTTAAAGACACCCATGTTCACGTCTGGAATGATGAGACTTTGACTCGAGAGTTTGATGCTATGTCCTATATGACTCAAGATATTCACCGTGAAGGATGAGGCCATCAATGTACATTCTGTCAGCTGCAGTCTGAATCGCGCTTCCCTGTATTAGGAGAATGTACAACTCGCTACCAACACGATCTGATACCTGTCATGTTGTTATCTAAATCCTTGAAAATCGTGGCCATTGGATACTTTTTGCGAGCTTCGGAGAGGGGCTCAAATCCTACACCAGATATCTTGCAAGGCACTCACACCATATGCAGTAGCATTTGTTGGTGACTTAGCCTAAACTTGAACTGATATGGCAGACTTGCTTTGACTGGGCAAAGTGGTATCACCCTTGTTGGTGAATATGCAGGGCCGCAGGGCCGCATCGGGCTTGTCCTCGAATTGTGTGCTCTGCTTAGTGATTCCCCCACTTCAAGTGTACTACTACCTGGACTTGAATATTTCCTCGTGACGACTTCTTAATCTCGATATCGTTGAACATGACCGCGAAGAATCCTTAGGACACTGCTGTAAAATATGTTCTCGAAAGCACAGGACGAAAAATACCGGGAGAGGTGGGGATACGGATTCCAATGGACTGATAAACACCTTGCCGCCGATGAGATCAAGACTTTACGATCACATTATGATGAGATTGGATCAGCAGCTCTTGAAAGGCTCCAAGCTATTACTGCAGGAGCGAAGTCCGAAAGTGCCGGGGAGAAGTTAGGGAGACCAGATATGTATTCTGTCCTCCGCGATCATCACAACGAGGATGAAACACTGCAGGAATTCTGGGATGAGCTACACAATGTTCCAGAATGGGTTGATTGGAAACAGATTGAACGTGCTCAGCTGTTCTTTGCAAGATACGTAATGGCCAACTCAACTGCTTTTGCACTCCAAGGATTTATTCGAGAAAATTCTGTAAGTTGAGTCTGAAAAGAGGATTGGGGGACTGACAAACGATCAGGCTTCTCCAGGTATCGCCGAGGTATTTGCACGTACAGGCGGGTTTGCGATCAAGAATCTCCTCTCGCGTGTAATTGAAACCTTCACATGGCTGATTCAGGTGACCTATTCTTTGGAGTCTATCCAACCAGGAGGTGAAGGTAAAGCCCCTCGCAACACCTTTTGGCATCTTTCAGAAGTAAAGACATATGCTAAGTCGACTGTATCGCAGGTCACATATCGACCGTTCGTGTCCGTCTTCTTCATGCCTCCGTTCGACAAAGGATCTTGAAGCTCGCTGAAAAAAGGCCCGAATACTTCCCAATCGAGAAGTATGGAGCACCAGTGAATGACCTGGACTCCATGCATGCAATCAGTCTCTTTTGTTGTAGCCCGATGTGGGACAGTTTTCCAAAGATGGGCATTACTCCCACTAAGCAAGAGATCGAGGACTTTATTGCATTGTTCCGTTATATTGCGTACTTGACTGGTACGCCTACTGTATACTGGGAGACCGCTGAAAAGGCAAAGGCTGTGATGGAGACCATGATGCTTTATGGTATACTAGTCCACCCTCGTTGAATGAGTCCCAAATTGGCGTTTGGCGTTGGACCCTAAATTGATAGAATATGTGGAACTGACTTCTTTCACAGAATTAGATCCTAGCAAGACATCCAAAATCCTGGCACACAATTTCATAAAATGGCTTGAAGACCAGCCTCCAGTTTTTCTCTCTCGTGGGTTCTTGGAGGCAGGATGTCGATGGCTGTGTGGCCATGAGATGTGTGACGCGCTCGGCCTGGGACGTCCGGGAGTCTATCATTATATTGTGTTTGCCGGACATAATATCGTTGTTTGCCTTCTGGCATATGCTCAGCGTCTCATTCCCGCCTTTGATAGGTACATGATTAGGGTTCGTACTTGCAGCTTTTGATTGGTGAATATACTAACAATACAACCGTGCAAAGTCCGTACGCAGACTACTTTATGGAGCAATCCACGAGCATGCTGGATTAGCTGGTGGAAAAGGGCCATTCGATTTCAAATTTGTTCCACAGCTGGATCAGACATTTGGCAAAGAAGTAGATTTGGCAGACGTCCAGGGGGCCAAAAGACTCTCACGCCCACTCGAGAATGTCTTCTTTGTAGTTATTCTGATGGTTTGTATCCTTGGGCTATCTGTCTTGTTTGGTAGCATCAAGTTCGGGGCGTACTTGATCGATAAGCAAAGCGTTGGGAAGTGGATCAGTGAAGTCTACCGGGACTTGTAAACAGGTTTCCCTAGAGAATATTATGTGGGCAAGGAGTTTAACTTTCGCTGCGGGACAGACTCCGGGATACAAAGTGTAGACGGGTAGGGTAACGAGATCACGACAAAGACTGACATATGTGTTGCGTTGAGCTGAGTGTCTGATTTTATCATTCTCCGTAACAGAATCGATCCAATGACTCAATGCCAGGGTGGCTTATCTGTTTAGCTAGGAGGTAGTTCTACGGTCTGTTCCATCGTCCAAGATGAGTGAAACCGCCTTCTAATTGACCTTGGGTAACCATCTGTAATTAGCTTTTCCCAATCCAATGCCATCAGGTCACACCTTGGACATATCTAAAAACACCTGTTGGAACACTGCCACTTCCATGTTTTGCAAGGGGGGTTGGTTAGGATGTTTTCGAGGATAGTGCCATGTCGCCTCAGCGAATTCTCGATCCAGATTTCCCCCTGCATTAACTTCCTCCAATTCAACACCTGTTGTTTGTGTTATAAGTTCAAGATTCCGCAGCCTAAGAATTCCTGAAATCGCGTCGAGATATGAGCTCAGGAGCTAAGTAGTCAGCAGTCATCCTTTGTGTTAAGAATCTAGCTTGATTTACCTTGGCGTCTTGTCTATCCACCCCAATCCCAAGCTCTTCTAACAATGAGCAAATAGTTTGCAAGCTAGTCAATGTACTCAATGGAATCGTGGGAAATGGCTGATCTCGGTCACGGACTGAACCTCTCATCAGCATCTGTCGATGGGGTGGAGAGATACGCCAACGCGTATCAATGACATATTTGACGGTATTTCCAAGGAATCGCTCGTCAACAGATGGGAGGAAAAGGCTTCGTAGACTATTATATTTTGACAGACAGGACACGTCGATGTTAGGGGGGGATTTCTGTGCGTATATATCCCAGCTGGTTTGTCTTGGTGGAAGCCGATAGTTGACCCAACCAATCCTTAGAATGGCGCCATAAAAAGGAGAAGTAGTCAGTCTAGGTGCTTCAAGCAGGAGAGGTTTATAGGTGGCACTGAGACAAAGAATTGTGGCCAATAAGTGAAGGATAGCATCTCTAACTTTGAAAAATTCCAGAGCCTTTCTGTGTCGACTGTCTCGCTTCTGAAGGATTGAACCGGGAAAGTAGAATGTTTTAAGCCATAAGTCAATGACTTGATTGCAGGAAGCCTTCCACACTGATAGCTAAATTCTTCATCAATTTTGCTGATGCATAAATACTGGAGATGAATTACCGCGATGAGAAGCTGTTGGAGTGCATATACCCGATTAGGGGATATAATCCAGATCCATGGAGACAAGCCTTGATGCGCCAATCGTCAGAAAATATTTGGAAGACAAAAGCGGTGCCAGACTCCCTGCTTCTAATATGTATTTGAAGTTCATTTGGACCAGGATTGCCGTGTGGACAGCTAGGATTTGAGTGTATCTTTGTACTTTCTGCTTCGTTTTGAAGGTGTACCAGCCACCTACTTCCATTAACGGCTGTCAGTATCAGAGTACGATACTGACAATATTTCATTTAATTAGGGAGATGTGCTATCAGATTTTCAAACAAATCCCAATCATAAACCGTTCTCACTTCAACGCATTTGGTGTAAAGTGCAGCGTAGTTCAAGACAGCCTTCAAGCTAGATCCTGGGTATGCTACCAAGTGCTGTTTGGACAGCTTGATTCTTTTGTAAGCGACCCTTGTAATATGTGAGTCAAAAGGTCTCGAGACAACACGCAAATCTTGAAAATTATGATGTCCATCCTGTCTCCCAGTCGCTCAGAACGGAGCTCCTTGAAGCATAATATCTGATAGCTGCGCAACTTATTAGAGAAGCAGCAAGATCAATCTATAGATATCGCCACCTCTTTGAATATCAGATCAAGGATCTCAGCACTAAGTCCTTCTAGAATGCACGCTCGCTGCTATAGCCTCTCCACGGGGGCCACTTTGACGACCCCTGCCATGATTGCAAAACGAAACGCTGCAACAGTTTCAGGGCATTCTTCGGATTTCGAAGAACCTCAGATTCAAATAAAAGGTCTAATTGCAACTATAGCACTGTTCAGAAAGTGCTGTGCAAGGTTGAAAATCAGAGAGTTATTGGACAGCACTGCTTGTGGAAACGTGGGGACGATCGTCCTGCACTAGGGTTCTTAGTGGATCCAAGCACGCCAGAATCTTGCAAAATATAGCGTGTCGGGTTTCAGCACTGGCTGGAGTAAGGGTGATGTGCAGAAGATATACCTTGAGTCTTTGTCTTATGCCCTCGTAGTGGGTAGGATATCGTACGACTGGGATGAGCATACTTGTTGACGAAATGGTAAATGACTAAGCATAACCCCGCCTCCCCCAGTTCACTGACGGTAAAATAAAGCGGCACTATTTGTTCCAACACTACCCTCGAGTACAGAAACCACCTATAGTGGCTATTATTGTAGTATATGGTCTGCTTAGATAAGAGAGCTTCGAAGCTCTTCAATTTCCAAGATTTGAAAATAAGATACAAGCTCCCAAAACACTTGAGGTTTTCCTCGTCTCGATTTAGTGCTGCTTTTATTGTTCTGCACGAGCCACACCGGCTCTTCCCGGGCTGGCTCGAGCTCCAATAACTTCACTTGTTCGTACACTTTGGCAGCTGCTAAGAGGTTGGTAACTTGCTATTCACTTTCTAGGTAATTGATCAATGTGCTAATCCATGAGATAGACATCTGCTGTGCATTATCGCCTCTTCGAACCCCCAACTTCTCCCTCGCGACGATTATTCCTGACACTGGTGCCTGAAAGCAAGGTAACTTTCAACCACGACCAGATCAAAAGACGGCCATCGGCAAATTATGGAGCTCTGATAGTTCTTATAGTTGCCTTGCGTGTTCTGCCGCCTAGATGACCCTTTGGTATACATGATGTTGGTCCACTGCGTTTCTACCCGCGAACCTGCTATATGAATTGGGTGGATGCCTTTGCTTCACGATGAAGAACTTTATGCACTTATACTTCCAATTCATACTCTGCATTCTTTGTGCTATTGCGCAGTCTGCCAGGAGGGCCAATATAATGGATATGGAAAGCTCTAATAGCAATCCTTTGGCTCTTAACGATAGCCGTGCCGACGGAATATCCTTCGAAATTAATCAAGCTATACTGAACACGCACTTACGAGAGACAGGCTCTGTGGGGGATCTCGATTCTTTTGCATTATCTGGTTTACATAACGTCAAATTGGAATTTGGCGATGTTTATATATCGAAGCGAAGCAATATTTTCCTGGAATACCTGGCCTCTCTGCATGTGTCACCCGAGAGTAGTTGGAGTATTGAAATCACTGGCACGGACTATGACAATCCAAAGTTGAATAGCCTGAATTCAATCCTGCTGTTGAAGTTCCTCTCTAGAGTTCCAAGGCTTTCGAGTATGTCGTGGAGCAACGAAAGACCAATCGATCCAGCGGTTCTCCGACTTATGGAAATTAAACACCCATCGTGCCGTTTGTACTATGAAATGCCTTTCTACTGGCTAGGTTCAAGTCGTCATCATCTGATTTACGATGAACAGGAATATACTCTTATTGAGCCAATTGCGCCAGGGAAGACTACTGGGCATAGGCTCTCTGTCCTAGAGTCTATCATGAATTCCACTGTCCTTTACTCACTTAAGACTGCTCTCGTTAATGGGCGGGAACCGAACCCCAAGTATCTTGATTTAGTTCTTCGTATTTTGACATCTTGCCCCAATGTTCGAGAGCTGGAGCTTTCAGTGAAACGCGGTGGCGGTTGTGTCGTTGTCCCTGGGCAGCCATACGCTTTTAACTTTCTGGAATCGAATGCAACACTACCGCCTCTTGAAGTCCTGTCAATAGATGGCTACAGATTTGGAGCGAAGCCAAATGGACACGACTGGATGGAATGGGAAGCAGAACACCCACAGCGTAATATACTTAGCTCACCTTGGAAGTATTTCCCTGACTCAGTCGTTGAGTATGTGGGATATCCGAGGATACATTCGTTGGGAGGATTGAGCAGCAGCTTTGTGAAGCGTGATTCCTCTGCATTGGCACCATCGACTGAGACGAACCTGGATTTATGGCTCCAGAGAATGGATTGGACGCACATCCGCATATTGAAGCTCAATGACCCACCGGCTGCACTTCTTGAGTCGATAGCAGGCGACGTCCTTCCTCGTCTCCAAAATGTTGAGTTCTCGGGTTTTAACCATCATGCAATTCTTCAATTTCTGTCTAGTACAATATTGCCCTTGCGATCGGTACACTTCAACGGCGTATACTTCTGTTCATTGGACGACCTGGTCAATACTGTAGTGACGCACCATGGATCAGCTTTGCGCAATTTCGCATATAAACACCGCCAGGTCAGAAGACAACATTATTACAACTCGCGCAAGTCCAAGTCGTACAAACACCCGACAAGTAGTTTCGTTAGTAGCTCACAATTAGAGACCCTTCGAGATGGGTGTCCACGCCTTGCATCGCTGGACATCGACATTGAAGCAGTCACTGAGTGGAATTATTCTGTCTTCGATGCCGTGACAGCGTTTACAGAGCTCGAACACCTTACGCTTAGGTTTGACGCGTCAGAGAATCTGAGAGATTATGATGAGTTCCCAGGATTTTATGAGGAAAGTGACAGCGAAAGGGCTGATCAAGAAGTCATCATGATCGGCCTGGCGACATATCTCCGGAAACACAAATCAGGGAAGCAATTTACAAAGCTTGAAACTTGGGTTGGCGAGAGTAATATCCGGAATACTCTAAGATAGAGCGACTCCGGTAATATTATACGACGGCGAGGACAAATTTCCTTCGTTGAAATTGCAGATATTCTCCATGCAAGGAAAAGCTTTTAAAAAAGGATGAAACATTGATTTGCAGATCACCCGCTGTCACCAGAATTATTGCACCACTCATCAAGTTCATGATCCATATACTCTTCGCGTCCTCATTTATGAGGAACATGATCCGATTCACCATGTTCAGATATGAGACCGATTGGAGGGAAATTCGTATGTCGACTGTCTGTCTGCATATTATTACAAACTGACCGAATCCGACAGCCTACGCAGGCACGCAAAGTTTCCAGAATATGATACAGCCTATCCTCAATACGCTGCGGACAAAGAACTCTCCATCAGGTTCGAGAGTATACATGTGACAGTCAATAGGGAAATAGACTAACACCGAGCCTCTTACTCGTCGTCTTGGCTCGGGATCATGTCAGCAGCCAAGCCTGTCAAAAGTATGGCAACAATATATCTGCGATCCGGGAGTCGATTTCCTGAAGTCAACTCAGAAATTTGCCCCTTTCCTGTCCAGTGAATCCCTGGCGCAACTCCCGGACAATGCCATCCTTCTGCTGCCACAATTAAGACGAAGCGGGCCGCCAGCCACAGTGCGTCGGAGATCAAAAATAGCCCTGCCATTGAGCACAAAGGGGCTCGTGTAAGGCAGATTCTAGCCCTATAAGTTTCTCAGCCTATCTAATCACTGGGATGCGCGGATATATGGAGCCTGTTTGAGGCTAGAAAGTCCACGCATTATGATCAACGACTACCAGCCTCATCAGCTAGTGACCAAGAAAGTCTAACAGCATCTCCACCAAGATCATCTTTCGAGAACTTGTGCACGTCTCGCCATATTCCAAGTTCAAGGGCGGAAAATAGTTGTTCCTGTACGGATCTTGGCAAGCATACGCGTTCGTTTCGTTTCATCCCATCATCATTCGTCTACTCACAACGACACTTTTACGGGACTACCCAAATCCAGCAGTTGTGGAGATGTCTGTCGGGAATATATTGGAGTGGCTCTGAAAACTTACGAATTGCTGGGAAAGGCTCAGCTGAATGGTGATGTCCACCTCAGTCCATCACAGCACGCGTCTGTGGGGAAATTCTGAAACAACGCATTGTGGAGTTCATCCAGAATACAGACGATCTTGGTCGTCCGATGAGGTGAGTCTTTGAGGCGGTAACTGGGTACGATCAAAGTTCTCGCTATGAAAATGAGTCGTATAAGTAGGCATGGACTTTCCTTCGAACAACACCATCCTTCATCCTCATCTCCTTCATCTCATTCCAGCTCCTCTTCTCCAATCAATCATTTCTTCTCTTCCAGGCAGCGCCACCATCATTCATCATGAAGTTTTCAGCATCCATTCTTCTAGCTGCCTTGGCCAGCAGTGCCTCGGCACAATCATTTCCAACTGGAGGTGTGAACTCTGCTGGCCAGGGGGCTCCCTCCAACCTTCCACAAGGCTCGGACGGGTTTAAGCCCTCTGGTATGCCCACTGGGAGTGCTCCTTTCCCTCAGGGAACCGGTGAATTCGGTGGTAACGGAGCCGCTTTTGCTTCTGGGGGAGCAGGAGGTCATACAGGTGGCGGACGCAAATCGGGAGTCGCAGCTGGTACGGGACGAAGAGGAACGGGTGGATCTGGTAAATCAAGAACTAGGTCAGCCGGATCGGCAGCAACCAAGGCAGCCCGTCAACTTTCTTCTGACGATGCAGCGCCGACTGACGGTTTTGGAGGTCCTCACTCAGGAGGAGCTTTCCCATCAGGAGGAGCCTTCCCTTCAGGAGGATCTTTTCCATCAGGTGGAGCTTTCCCATCTGGAGGAGCTTTCCCTTCAGGAGATTTTCCATCTGGAGCTCGACCTTCAGGGAGCCCACAAGAATCTGGACAAGCAAACGCTGCTTTTGGAACTGGTTCTTCTGGCGGACCAGGCGGTGCAAAGCCTTCAGGTGCTTTCGGCTCAGGTGTCCCTTCTGGAGCCAAGCCATCTGGAACCCCCCCAGCAAAGCCCACTGGCACCGACATTCCTGAATCAGCACCAACCGATCTCGCTCGCCGTCAAGCTTCACACTTCCCTACCGGCACCGACATTCCAACAGGTACCCGCCCAACTGGCGCTAAGCCATCAGGCGATTTCCCATCAGGCGCTCGCCCCTCGGGAGTTCCACCATCTGGTGCCCCTCCTCATGCATCCGGTCAAGCACATGGTGCTTTTGGAACAGGCTCCGCAGAAGGACCAGGTGGCGCAAAGCCTTCAGGCGCTTTTGGCTCAGGAGCGGCCCCCTCTGGACCAAAGCCATCTGGTACGCCTCCAGTAGCACCATCCGGCACCGATATTCCTGAATCAGTCCCAACTGATCTAGCTCGCCGTCAAGCTTCAGACGTCCCTTCTGGCACCGATTTCCCCACTAGAGCTCGCCCAACCGGTGCTAAGCCATCAGGCAGCTTCCCATCTGGTGCTCGCCCATCTGGCGCTCGTCCTTCTGGAGTCAGACCATCCGGTGCTCGTCCATCTGGCTCAGAGCAAGGAGACTTCCAAGATGCAGCAGTCACAGGACCTGTCCCCACCATTCCAATCCCAAGCGGTGGGCTTCCATTGATTCCTTCCGGCACACCAACTGGACCTAAGCCAAGCGGACAGAATGGTTTCCCTACCACTTTCAAGACCTCTGTTCGTCCTACGACTTCTGCTTAGATGGAGAGAGATTTGGATTTGTTGAGCATTGAGCATTGACCGAGGAGCTTGGAGCATTTCATTCGTTTCAGTATAGAGAAAAGTTTCAGAAAGGGGATGGAAAAGTGAGATGTTGGAGTGGGATTACTTTTCTGTATATTACATTCTTTCCTTACGTAGCTGCTGAATATATTATTCAGGGCATATCTTGTACCTTGATTGCGAGGCTGTGATTGTAACCACAGGAATTCCCGATGCCTTTTCACAGCTGTGTGATAGTCGCTTGCAACTGACCTCAACTCTGCTTTCCTGATGAGCCAGGCCCTCATCAATATCTTTGACTAGATTGATTCTCGGCCAAACACAATGTTCAGATCAACTTGAAATCACAAATTCATATTTTTTTTTGGTTTCAACATCCACAGAGGAGTTTGCCCCATAATTTAAGTCTCACCATGTATTCCATACTTCCCTACATGACTTGAACTCCTTGAACCAGTCCGAGTCAAGTCACACTGCATCACGTGGAATCTATGTGCAGACCCACATTAGAATGCTGCAGCGGCTTAAGATAAGGAGGCTCTCATAGCATTGATCTTTCTAATATCAGATTCAATTCTCCATTCATGATACCCCGCCATCTATGATCAACGAATCCTCCGAAGCAATACCATTCGGCCCACGGTCGGATTTTCGCCCCTTGTCTGCTGGCCTTCTGGCAGATGTGCAATTCCCAACAATCAATATACAAATCAACGAGTGAACCAGTAAAAAAGACTGTCTAGGATTTGATTAAATCCGTGCAAGGTGTGCCGCCCCGAAGCCGTGAATGAAATTTGCTGTCGCTTGGTCAAGAACTCAATTTGTCACCACCTATCAACATCAGCACAAATCTCACTCAAGAACTTGTCGACATACCATTCTAATCGACCAATCTAACAGCATAGAATTGACCATCCATAGCATACCAGCGACAAGGACCAATATCACCACTATCGATCGTCAAGCGATTTCGTTGAGTCCAAGTGTTGTCCGGCTCCCTAACCCAGTACATGCGCAAAGGATCATCATCAGCTGGCTTCATCTCTTGTTTTTTATTGAACTCAGGCTGTTGAGCATAGGCAATGTTGTTCATGAGGACCTCGGTGCCAGTGTAGCCGAGGGTGCCATAGGCTGGTTGCGAGATGTTGAAGGCGGGCATGCCATTGATATAAGGTTGGGGTTGGATGTAGAGTGGAGGTTGGTAGGCTGGATAGGTAGGTTGAGGTGGAGCAATGAATGGAGGTTGAGCGTAGACCATAGGTGCTGGTGGTTGTGGTACCGCAACCTATGTATCACAAGTTAGCTTTCTGCAGTAGAGTGATGGTTCTTCTTGAAGTGATAAAACGATCGCTCTGAGAGGCTTGCGCTCGGAGGATAATAGAAGGGGAACTGTTGAGGTATCTGTACCCCAGGCATTGCAGCAGCTACTCCGACTGGGACGGTCGTAGTAGCAGGAATAGCGGGTTGCGCAACGTAGACAACACCGCCAACGAGAATGGTGCCATCAGATCGTGGGATGTAGGTATGCAAGGTTGGTCCATTGGTCGTGTCACCAGTTTGAGGCTGGAAGTTCTGCTCTGCCATATCGTGGTGGAATGTTCGATAATAGAACAAAAACCAAGTTCTTCGAGTACGAAATGATCAAAGTTCTTTAAAATTATCGAGATGAGACAGGTGGGAGGATGGCAAGTAGTCGAGTTTGCCGATGTCGAAAGGTGGGTGAGGTAGCAAACACTTGCGCTGCCTTGTGCCAAACCTCGACAGAAGGTGAACTCGACCACGCCAGTGAAAGACAAGCATAGAGGGTTCGGAAGCAGCTTGGACCAGCACAAACAAAGAAAGATTGTTGGAGGGTATCTTACTCACTTTTTTGACCCCCGATAGCTTAACCCATGTCTTCGCATTTGGCTCGTAATACAGGACATCCTTATTCTTCTGCTTTTTTGGCTCAACGTAAACCTCGCTCCAGCATGGGAAACACATCTTGACTGCCTGATCTATGCTTTTTGAGTGTTGTGAAGGTAAACAAACACAAAGATGGCGATAATCGTGACCAATAAGAGGACATGAAGGTGGTGTACTGAAGCCCTGTATCGATTCAAAGTTCTCCTGAACCAATTTTTCTTGATTTTGACCTTGATGTTGAACTTGAACTTGAACATTTGATTTGTTCTGTAGACAAGGTATATGCCACTAAGGGGAAAAGTTCTCAAAACTGACAGAACAGGAAGGCGCAAGGTGACTAGGCCTGGAAAGCAGGAATTTAGTTTATGGTAATGACTTGGCCCCGAAAGTTATGTCAAAATTTTCCCATCCGCAACGTTAACACAAGTCACACTGAATAATTCTAGCACCTGTGAAATAGCTAGATTTCTATTTTAGCCATGCTCATGGTGACAAGATAAGACGCCTTGGTGCTATCTACCTAGCATGAAAGAACCACCAGTGGTCAAATAGTCCTGGAGGAAACCCATTTCTGAGCAACATATGCCCATTTCTTATGGAAAATTACCACTCTCTACTGCTTGCCCTCACCTAAAAAGACGAAGCTGTGTAGTGTCAATTTTTCTGCGTGCTTAAGAAGATTACCACTCAATTGTCTTTGTCCCACTTTCCACAAAACTCCGGGGATGCCTTTCGATTATGTTTTGCTTCCTCTCGAGTAACCCTATCTTCTGCATCTCGGCGTCTCATCAGCCATTCAGGGAAGGGCTCACCAATATCTTCATCGTCCAAGCCTTTATCTTTGAGTGCGCGTGTAAAGTTGGCTCTTGCAAGATTCTCAATCTCTAGAACCTTCCTATGCTCCTGCACAGCATTATGGTCTAGACTCTGCCCTGGTGTTAATTGAATGCTGCCACGGTTTGATTCAGTGGGTCATACATGAACAATCTGAACTCCTGCCACCTCACCGTGAGCTTTATCGTTTATGCTTTGTATTTTCTTAATCATTGCTTTGTAAGAATCTTCCGATTTCAAATCCTCATATTCGCATCCAGGAATCTTCTTCGCCTTGAAAGACACACGGTACATCCAAGCTCCATGATCGAGAGTGTAACCACTAGCAGTCAAGCCACTGGCGGATTCAGAAGTAGCCGTCTCTTTCTGTGAAGTTGCCTCGGCGTTAGGAGATTCTCGTTGAGATTTGCCCAAAGTATCCTGGGAACCGGGAAAACCTGAGGATGCGAGCGTGTCTGATTTTGGACATTCGTGATGCTCTCTATTTGGACCTAGGGGAGGGATTTTGGAGAGTTGTGTAGCGTCCCGGAGGTCATCAAGAAAGGAGTCAAAGGAATCATCGAAGTTGAAGTAGAGACTTTGCGCACGTAGACCTGATGATGCTCTTCCACCAATAATCGTAAACAGGTCCATTCTGTAATCGTAGCATTTCTTTCTTGTAAGATGAGTTGTTGCCTTGATTGGTTGGGCTGCTTTGGTTTTTCTCTGAGCAGCGATGATAGATGCCTGGTAGATGTTAGCTGTAGCAGGTGCCGCCTAGAAATGGGGAAGAAATACCTTCTCATAAGGTTCCAATCCGGGTTTGTCTTTCCCAGTCGCTGGGGCGACCTGCTCATACTCCAGGTCTATCATCTTGGCAGCTGCTTGCATCAAAGGGTCTGACTTTCTGTAATGCTTGTCCACAACCTCTTTTAGATATTTTTCTCTCTCGGCATCATGAATTTGGCTACCCAAGCCGTCAAAAATATCGGACCCAGAGTAAGACGACGCTCCCGCTCTTACAGTGTCGAGATGATCAGGCTCGAAAAGGAACATACTCCCAATACCTTGTGGGAATGTGTCCGCAAACATAGTTTGAATAGGTTCCGGTACCTCAGAACGTCGCATTGCAAGCTCAATGAGCAATTCCTTCAATTCAAAAGCTGAAATCTGCTCTTCTCCCATAATTGCTGCTAGCGAGATCACGCTTGTTTGTGTGATAACGAGAATTGAAATGGCTTGGACGGTTTGCTTAAGAAAAAACGGGTAAACTTCGGTAAAATCTTTGGAGAGGTAAGTTAGACAAAAGGTGAACATGTAACGGGTTATTAGTTACAACCTACCGGGGCTGAAAGCGAGTTCGATATAGTATCGATCGAGGTTGTGGCGAGGCTCCGAAAGCAGAAGTACTGGGGTTAGCGGACTATTAGCTTCGCAATGAAAATCTCAGATTCAAAACACATAAATTAGCATGAACAAGGTTGCCGTTTTGACTTGAAATATTTGCATTAACTTTCCAGACTTTGTAGCCCCGCTGCGCCTTCCATATCCGCAAATTGCGGGTATCCTTCTATATTTACAGTTGTCCCAACCAGAGGAGAGATCGTCCATCGCTAATGCATGCCACGCCCATTGTAAATCTATGGTAATCAAACAAAATCGAACAAAGGTGCTGGTACATGGAGGAGCTTGAAGTCCTCTAAGGTTCTGACGAACTGTTGTCGTCAAACGCGAAGTGACGGGTAATGTCGTGGAGAAAATCGCAGAGAAATCTAGAATAACGCTTTCCGTGTCACCTAACATCACTATTAGTTCTTGAAATCTACGGCTTACTCAAGAAGACTTACAGCCCATGCGCCTGCGACTGATGCCACAATTCCACCTGAAATCATCATTGGACGAACGCCCCTTGTACTTTTAAAGATCATCCCACTCAACGCGCCTGCTACGATACTGTTCGCAGAATCATGTTTCCCACGCATTGAACCAATGAACGAGTTGAAGCCGTTATAAACCATTGCTATCACACCAGCAGAGTTTCCCAAAAAAGGCCCTCTTCGAGTGACGGCATTGAGAACTGAATTCAATCGCAGCTTTGGCGGCTGTCCATTTGATCGTCTCAGTCCCTCCTGTAAACCCCATGCGCCTCCAACTGTCAATGCTGTAAGATATGTAACTCCAGTTCCATAACATAAATCGTCCGACCAGCCTCGGGATGGCAAAGCTGACTGAGATCCTGGAAGGTCAGATAATGTTGAATCTTCGAGAGAAAGGTAATCAAGCGTTTGTTGGTTTAGTCCGGCAAGAGGATGAAGTTGTGAAGGGTCGGCGAAACCAGGGCCTGTCAGGAAAGAGGTAACATCTTGGGCTTCTTCTGGATTAAAAGGAGTGGGCTGAAAGGTATCCGTAGGGGGGTTTGTTTGAGGAGAGGAGCTGGAGCTCGCAGACGAAGAGGGTGACTTGCGTCCAGTGAGTGTATCCCAGATCGTCATCTTGAAGGTGTTAGTTGGTGAAAATTGGGTGAGATTGGCGTGAAGAAGGCCCCTGGTAGACTTGGAGGAAGGTTGGTGATGATTGTCAAGATTTTAGAAATTTTAGCTCATGGAGACACGTTTATCCGGGGTCGAAGATCAGCTGATGGCCCAACTTTATTCGAAGGACATTGCAGAGTATTATTAACTCGTAATTCTACAGGGCGCTGGGTATAAAATGCTATACTTTCACATTGACAAATATATGACTACGGAAATAATACCTGGGAAGAAATACGTAGATCTGAGTGTGTCTGCCTCTGTCCCTATAACTCGCTTTGGCACAAAGTGGCTGGCATTCGGAGGTCGCCGTGAGGTCATCAACAGGCGTAGTGCAAGATTATCCGGAGTTAATCCGAGAAACACAAAAATATTCAAGCCTCAAAATAATATGTAGGCACTGTCTTCTCTTCACCATCTACAAGTACCGCATACGTTAATTCTCTTCGAATCCCTGAGTTGAGTAAATTTGAATCAGCCACAGTACACTCCATTGTTCTTCCCCATCCTTTATCTTCTTTCTCCTGGATACTGGAGCAGAGTACACTCGATCCTCTCTGCCTTCTGGCTGAGCACATGTGACCTTCTCCGAAGTACCTTCATGGATCTACTACAGCCAATTCTCAGCACCAGCATATCCCACTAAAGAGGAAGGGTGGTGCGAGTTGAAGAATAACTTGGAAGGGTCTCCAGCAAAGTTACTAAAGCATTTACCACAATCTTGTCTTGCCTTTTTGATCGCCGACAAGATGGGCGAGACTGTAGATGCCACTTTGGCTCCAACAGACGAGCGAACCGTTATCAAATGGCTAGAAAATCAGCCTGCTGAAGATCAAATAAGGTAGGTTACTTGTCTTATATCTTGAGGAAGAGAATTGACTTGTGTACGAAGTCTCTCGCAAGAGCGACTCCAATATTTCCTCGCCCAGGCTGAGCAACCCCGGCACGCCTCTGGCAACGCATGTATCAAACTTTGTCATTTCGTCGAGCAATGTCGGAGCTCAAAGTCATGTCAGCTACGAGCACTTGCCTTTTCAGAGAATACGTCCCTCAGTCTGTTCAACTTCTTCATCGAATGGAGTGAGAGAAATCAGAATAGATCCATGCGTCTGGTTCTAGAATTGGCATCGTCTCTCATCACTACCAACCCGGAGAAAGATGTGGCAAAGATCGCGAAGGCATCGATATTAAACAGAAGCATGTTGATCATTTTACACCAAGCTGCTCAGCCTCTGGTCAAGCCTGCTTTCAAGTCATTAGAGTGCTTTCTAAGCAAAGGAGCCATGGCCGCGGAAGACGTCCTGCACAACTACCAACACCAAAACTCGATGATCAGTTCATCTAACACTTGGCTAAATACTGATAAAGTTGGATCTGTGTGGGACTCTTTTTTTGCAGATGTCTTCGAGTGGATGACTTTTCCCGACGTGTCTCCAGCTGCTGGGAAGTTTCTTGTTACAATCTTTCGCGACCTCAGGAAGAGAACTATAGGCTCAACAGATAATGAAGATGATGAAACTAGTTCATGGCAACGATGGATCCGTTGTGGTCTCATCAGCAATCCGGGAGCATTGGAAAATGTCAAAAATTATCTATTTCCCCCACTTTTCAAAATAGACCGTATCGGGTCTTTAGCTTTTTTGAAAAGTCTCAATGTGCAAGAAGCTGGATGGAACATAGAAAGCCCAGAGCTTAATGCACAAGCTCTTCTCCGCCTATCGGCATTAGAGGTTGGGAAGAAGTCTGGGTTGGTGGAGGAGCCAGGCAAGAAAATCCCTTCTATATGAAGTGTTCGAGCTAATATATTACAGATACTCTTGAATTTAACAAGATCGCCAAGAAAAAATCTGCTCAACCTGCCGTGATCCTCAATGAAGAATCAATCGGCCCTCTCTTATCGAATGCTTCTGAGACAGTCAGATCACTTGCGTTCTCTGTTATCGTATCATCTGTCTCTTCCGTTCGCCCATTCAGTACTACTGCACTCGACTTGCTCCGTTCCAACATGGGTATCCTCTTCTGCGATACAGATGCTAAGTTTCGCAACGAGATTTTGAGCAACACCAAACAAATGATTGATAGACTTCGAGGAGCAACATCCTTTCTTGCAAGAGAATTGGAGAACCTCACATATCAGCTTGGCCCGTCGAAAACCCTAGACACAACTCAACATGAAACGTTCCGTAAAGTGCAATGCCAATCAGAAGCGTTGTTTGAATACCACGGATATTTTATTAAATGGTATCTGAAATTCTTGTTGAAGGAGCTTTATCCTTCTGCATCTTATCAACGTCACATAACCTCACTGAAGGCCATCGCGTTGTTTCTGCGGTCAGGAATCCTGGAGGGTGGCAAAGCAAAGCTTTCATCAAATACGCCAAGTCACTCTACAGTATGGCCGTATACGCTCCGCTTCTTTACTCCGGGATCTCTAAGGTTGCTAATGGACCTACTTTTGGATCCTTTTGAAGACGTAAGAAGCAGTGCATGTAACATTCTAAAACTTGCACCGCCATCGGTGTTCTCAACTCATCCTAAGAATTTCAAGCTTAGAGAAGGTGGCACGGATTCCTCTGTGCATATAGAAATGCTGCCTAGCCAAGCCCATTGCTTGAGAGAAGATACATCAGTGATTGCAGACTGTACTACACAATCGTCGCCAGACGTCCCACTGTCGCTGCTGATCACATATACTCAGAGAGCTGAGCTACTTTCCAAGCAGACATGTCGAGCAGACTATGCCGATGGGGTTGCAAGGTGCTATGAGCTTCTGTACACTTTGCAAACATCTGCAGGTGCTCGATTGGAACTCTTAATGCAGCTCGTGTCGGAACTTGAGCATAAGATTAACGTTGCAGAGAAGAGCCTTGGACAAGCGGTGGTTGAAGCTCCAGTCCATGGTTCTTTTGCGGCTTTGAAGTATGCTTGTCGACTACCCATCTCCCTCCCCTGGTGTATGTGTACTGACTGCCGCAGCTTTGTGTGGTGTTCTGTAGATTTTTCAAAAGACTTTGAGAATGGGCAATTGCACCATGCTGCCACCGTAGAATTTTTGAGAAGTCTCCAACAACGTATTAGTGATTCTTGTTGTAGGATTTGGGAATTGGTAAAGGACATACTCTGTAACGATTCCCCAGAGGGGCATCTCCCTGACGACTTGGACGAAGTTGATTCTATTGATACAAAAGACATCTTAAGTTACAGCTTTAGAGGGATTCATGAGTCGAGGTAAGTCCTATCGTTCCTTATCGATTATCTTGTTATCGCTCTCTGTATCTTTTTCCCCCTTTCAGCTAATTCAATCCTAAGCAACCTCATGCGCACGATCGTCGAAAAAGTCAAAATTATCTTGCCAGGCGGAGAAAAACTACTTCCAGCTGCAATATTCTCACAGATCGGAAACTTGTCTTTTGACCAATTATCGAACCTTCGACACCGTGGAGCATTTTCGACCGTTTCCTTGACGTTCAGCAAGTGTTGCCAGCTCACACAGTACCACTCAACCACATCAGATCTTCTCTCAGACTGGTATCAGGTAAGTCCTCCTTGCAGTTGTATTGTTGTGTATACCGTACTCATCTGATATGTCTACAGGGTGCACTTGATTGTATTTCGAAGCAGGCCTCCACAACACGACGATCTGCAGGTATTCCTGCATTGATTACTGGAATTATGAGTGCCAATACACCCAGCATTGTAGGAAGTGAGGTTTTTGGTAACGAGAGCACCGGATTTGAGGATATAATGGCGACGCTTAAGGCACTTTCCCGTGAGCCTGCACCATTGACGGCGAAAGATGAAACAGCCGTCAAGCAAGTTCATTCGATGAACTGTCTAAAAGAGGTCTTCAAGAGTTCCACGCTTGGCAAAAGATCTGATGGCGAAATATCAGACTGCTTTCAGCTTGCTTCCCAGAGTCTGAAATCCCAGGTGTAAGTTCTGCACAGCTTATTTTATTCTCTGCACAACACTAACAGGTGCAATCAGTTGGGCAATTCGAAATTGCGCACTCATCCTTCTAAGAAGTATCATCGACCACTTATTTGGTACCAGCGAGAGCAAAGCGACCATGGAATTGGGCTGGGACGGACGATCTGTCAAAATATCCTACGATAAATATCCCGCTCTTCCGAAATTGATCTTGGAGCTTCTAGATCCTAACAACGATAAGCATGGTGTTGAGAGTTCCGTTTTCCCAGCTCTTGACATCATCAGACGAGCTGGCCCACCACATGCAGAAAGAGAGGACATTAAGAGACGGATCATTGAACGCCTACGGAGCGATTCATGTCACGTTCGAGAAAAGTCGGCTGAAGCTCTTTGCTCCATTCTTCTCAACGATGACATAGCTACTGTGATTGGAGACTTGGTCAAGCCTACAGAGTGTGTCAACTCACGACACGGCACTCTGCTTGCCATTCGATTTATCCTGGACCGGCAGCTGAGCATTGAACCCGCCAGAATGACCAGTAAGCACTAAAACCCTCTCGATTTGAGATTCTTCAAGAAGCTAATATTTTCAAAGGTGCCTTGAAGCAGTTGCTGCCGCTCTTGGCAAGCAGCTGGTCAACTAATGATCCTGCTGCAAGCGGTACAATGATTCTTGCAGCACAAATAGAAGTCTACAATGCTGTAGCAAGGATCCTGCTCAGCTGCTCCCCAGAGGACCGATCGGAGTTCGTGGATCTTGCGGGCCCGCTTTCCCTCCAAAGCGTCCGGGATAACCGAATACTTCCTAGAGCTTGGTGGGACTGCGGGCCTGCTTTCGCTCGCATGACAATGTACCAGCTAGCGCTGGACAATCGAAGAATATTAGAACTGCCACGCATTTTTCAGCAGGTGCTGGCGGGAGATCCACCCACCGTGATTGCGGGTCTCAAATGTACCAAAGAGATCCGATGCTTCAAGCATCTCAATGGGCTGAGCAGTGGTTTCTCAGCTCTATGTGCTGCTTACATTCTCTGTATTCAGCTCGGACGTGACCTCACAGTAATCGCCGCCGCCTTAGACTATCTATCTGAAGTATTGGATGCCAACTTCCATCGGCAAACTACTGCCGAGATGAAAACGCTGGCCTCTTCTATTCTTCAAATCAAGAGATACATTGAAGATAAGAGGCAGAGCCCAGAAATTTTGAAATCAATGGTCAGGATCAGCGGGTGGCTGTATGTTCTTGAGGGCTATTCACCGTCCATCCATCCCAGCTCTCCAAATGGCAATTTCGATTTGGGAACATGGGCTCTCCTGATAAGCCACAATTCTCGGGACTGCATGGTATGGAAAATCTTAAACCTTTCCATTTAAAATTGAAAGTTGCTGATATCTTAGGATTTCGACATGCGTATATCTGCTGCTCTGGCGTTGCGATCATTCTATATCGAACCAAGCAACCAAAGACTACCGCCACCTGAGCCTCTGCTTCCATCACTTCTCGCTTTATATGACATATTGAATGATGATGATTCAGACATCAGAGATATTGGTGCAAATGTCGTCAGCATGCTTCTCAAGCAGTCTTTGACTCCACCCTCTGCCAGCGTTCATCTGAGGAAGAAACTACTGGAGTATTATCCCCGCTCGCCAGTCTTCGCATGGAGTGTAGTGTGCCGAATGACACGCACTAGTAAATTTCCCATCAACAACAACGCGATCACTTTGGCATCAATAGACGTTGTAGGATTCGATTACCTTAATTTCAAATCGAGCGGAAATGTGCTATTTGCAGAAGAGAAGCAAAATTTGTGGATTGATGATCTAGAAGAAGTAGTTTCATGGTCTCAAACTTTCCACAGTATGTTCCAGGACGCGCTAGGATTACACGAGGATACTGCACCGCCGGAGTCACCTTTCAAAGCTATCCTGTCATGGGCAAATAATGAAATACAGTACCTCACTGGCTACGCTAAATCCGACGATCTTCGCCCTCTTGACACCCCACTCCTTATCCGTCTTTGCTCTATCAATACTGTCTTAGACTTCTACAATAAAAATGTGGAACCGCTAGAAGACTTACACGCAGGAGACGACTCAGAGCCTTCTATTGCCAAGAGTATTTGGATCCTTCTTTCCAGCTTGGAAGAATTCACGGACGAGTGTATCCGCAACGACGTACACCCAATGATCCTTGATCAGCTTCTCAGTAGAGACTCATTGACTGCTGAACGTAGGCAAGAGTTGGAGTTGCAATCTGAAGAACTCGCTCTCAACGCACGAGTACAGCAGACATCCGGTTAACTAGCGCCAATCTCGACCCGAATCAAAAATCATACATGAAAGACTTCAGCCTCGTCGCCTCGACATCATTGAACATCAACCCACTTCTTTGCCCACTCAATATCCCATTCAAGTGGGACACGAGGTATGCATCAACCGTTGCTCCTTGCCATTTACCTCACGCTGACGGGATGGCAAAAGCTGTGTTCACAAGTTCCGCCATCGTACCCGCAGCAGAAAAACACTTTCAAGTCCAGAAGTAGTGAGCAGATCTCAACAATGAATAATAACGCTGGCATCGCAATATTGGTCGTTTTCGTATTCCTCGTCTGGGCAGTTGGCTTATGGTGGGGCTTGAAGTCGGTCAACAAGATTGTAAGTCTTACGCAAGCGCCTGATTTAACTTCCTGGTTTATCATATACTAACAAATTTGGTTCATCAGGCGCAACGAATGTAAGATCTTTTAACAATTAAATCAGTCAATCATCTAAAGTACCACCAGGGCAGAAAATAGGGAGGCAAAGAAAGCTGCGCGGTCAGATAGATCTGGGACAACCACGGTGACTGTGACCGATAACGAGACTACGGTTACAACAGAGGTTTAGATGGTAATTCCCCTGGAGTAAACAACGATTCTTCTCGAGTATGAGGCGTGATCGCTGTCCTTGGAGAACCGGATTGTGCTTGCAGAAGGACAGACGTTATGGCTTTCTCGTTACATCTCTGGTCTTCATTTTACCTACCGTGGGTGGTTTATTTTCCCTGTCTCTGTTTTTGCGTAGAATAAGGTAGAAACAAGCTTCATACTGCCTCCTTTTTCGAGTTGTGCATGTTGACTCTGTTTGCGTGGTGATTCATCGTGTAACTCTGCAGCTTCCCTTAGCCACGCCATCGCACCAGTTTGCCCGTACCAAGGAACCCAAACTGCATGTTCTATTTCACATTTCCATGCCTATGGCATGCTCGTCATATGGTAACCTCATCCGACGCGTTTGCAAACCTCTACATTAATTTCGTGATTCGACGCGTCACGAAGACCCGCAACACGTTAGCATTTCGACGGCAACGTGTATCACCAGCACCACGCACCCCAAGATCACGATCATGCTTCGACAATATTATTTTCTATCGAAAACGGTTCTGAGTGTCAGGGATGGCTAACCCTTCGTCATCAATCAGATTCGGCGCGACGAGGACCACGACGTTGACCACGAGTGTCACGATTTCTAAAGGCGAAACCACATACTCACTGTATTATCCACAACCTCTAATATCGCAAGCAACCGAATATACTACGTTACCATCACCATTATCCCCAGGAGTCGAGTGGATACGGACTTCATTGCCTGTACTTGTTCTTACGGAGGTCATTGGGATAGGGATCAGTACAAACGCAGTGCCATTAGCAACCCACACAATAATCCAAAGCCCACCTGAAGCTGGTGGAAATTATGTTGGTATAGCTACAGGGTGCTCTCGATCTTGGAGCTGCTACACACAAGGCCAACAAGCTGGAATAGTTATTGCTGCTGTTCTTGGCTTTTTATTCCTTCTGGGAGTTATCCTATTTAGTTGTATCTGTTGGCCACTCTACAAAAGGATGATAAGAAAGGAGAGAAGAGACGAGGAAAACGGTTACCGAGGACCTTTAGATTACCCAGGAAGTGAAGGAGGATCGAGTTCGTCGAGCTCTAATGTGTATATCGCAACGCAGCCCCCGAGGCCTCGAGGAGACTCTACTGTTCCATCATACCGAGTTGTGAGAGATCAACCACCCGTCCAAAGAGATAAACCACCAAACGCCCCAATTCCAACACGTACGGCGTCTCAGAGAGAGCGTGAACGTGCTTACCGCTTGCCAAATGAACCTCAACAGCCCGACCCACCTTCAGCAACCAGTGCAAGAGATTGGGCGTTGCCTTTGGCTGCTGGAGTGGCAGGCGCTGCAATTGGAACAGGTGAGGGCAGAAAGAAAAGAGTAAACACTAGGCCGCCCCCTGTCTGGAGATATGCAGAGGAGATACCAGACCCGGAGATGTTTAGAGTAGGGGGTTCCATGAGAACAGGCCAGCTGTCCCCAAGACAGCAGCAGACGCGACCGAGTGCAGAAAGACATGAGCAGAGAGATGCAAGACGAAGTCGGGAATATTCAGATATGAATGGACTTCAGCGGACTTCGAGCAGTCGAAGACATTCAGCTGAGGCTGATGATGTATTCCAAGATCATAGACGATCGTCCCGGAGACACGAGCATTCCCATGATGATTTAGGCCGAAGACGCCCGCGAAGGTAAGAATCTCAGTATCGAGTCTTGGCTCCTCTGGGCAAGTTTGCTAACAAAGAGTTTCGAGTCACTCGCCACCTTCTAGAGAGGAGGCAAAGCGAAAAGACAAGAAAGGTGGGACTGGAAAGTTGTGGGCATTGGTAGGCCTGGGTTTAGCTGCTATCAACATTCTTTCAGAACCGAAGGGAGGGTGGGAACAGTATGGTCCTAAAAAGAATAAGAATTCAAAGGAAAAAGTGATGAAGTATGATTACCAATTCGCTGAAAGATTCATAATCTTACTAATATCCATCAGGCATGTTCAAGAAGCAGAGGATTCGGTCAAGCAAAGAGTAAAGGAACATCTTCGCACGACCTCAATCGAGCGTTCCAGATCAGTTGATCGTGCATACGAAAGCACGCACCCTCATAGAGCTAGATCAGCAGCTGAAGAACGCGCGCATGATCGGTATCCAAATCCTTCTTACGATTCAAGTAGACGCACAACACCATCAAGCAGGCATGGGGAAGATCCGAGATTCTCAAGAAATGAGATCATCTTGACCCAACCCGGCAGCGACCCCTCGACAGTCTCTATCCCTATGCGGAGACGATCTAGTCGAAGGAGTGCAGAACGACGAGCGGACAATTATGGAACGGATGGTGCACAATCGGATGGAGATGGGGGTATACAAATTGCTACAGGCGGTGTTGGGGTTCTTGAACATTCTTGGGACTCAGGTCATACTTCACCATCGCTCCCTCCACACTTACAATTCGGATCTGACGCACCAAGTGGAAGATTAGGCAATCATCTCATGTCTCCAATTCCTGGAACACCGTTGGCGTCACCTAGTGTGCAGAAGGCTGAAAGGTCACAATTAAGTAGACTTGGAGGGTCTGATCCGATGACCCCTCCAGATTCAAATGTGATATAGTGTATAAGTCCAACAGTGGAAACTGTGAGAGCTGGATTAACTCATGCTTTTGTGGTGGCAATTTTATGTTTGGCACTTGATTGTGGGAGTGTAAGGGTAGAGGGAGTGGCAATGGGAAGAATTGAAAAGTTGGCTTTTTGTTGCTGGGATCGACGTCTTAGATGGGCGTCTCGCAAAAGTTTTGTTGTTAAGTCACTGGAGGTGTGTATGTGGTAGTAGAACAATAGTCTAGCCGAGGTGACACTGGTAGGAGAGGTATGCCAAAAGGGAGACAATCATGATTGTATCACGCTGTACAGCCTGGAAGCCATGTGGCATTATTATATCGAAATCGGTGCTCATGTTATGATGGAAGCGGTTTGCTTCATACTTGACAGCTATGGAGAGAAGAATATCAAGAGAGAGATTTCATTCCCCGAAGAAACCTCATTTCCTAATACTACCCACCAGATTGCATGTTATACATAGGTATATCTCTTCTCCGGATGAGATATGAAGACTGGGAGGTCACGAGCCTAGAATTGTTGTTATAGAGTTTGTTGGGCGGCGGCAGCGATGGAATGGAATCCCATCACCAAAGGGAGAAGTTTGGTTTCAACGCAAAAGTGACTCTTCTTTCCAAACATGAGAAGCTGAAACAGCAAGATATTGTCATCCGTTCTTCGACAAGATTACCATACAAAAGGACACTCCATCACTATTATCAACATGTCTTGGTCAAGCACCTTTGAACCTTCATCAACTGTTTCGGTCGAGTCTGCTTTACCGACCTTTATACCCTCAATTTCGTCCAGTCCCCCTTCGGTGCTCACAATATTATCTGAAGAAGACACTCTTTCCAGCGACACCAAAACCAACTTCGCTCCTATAGCTGCGACTACGGAAATATCGCGCCCAGTAACCTACTTGAAGCAGCCCCGAACCTTACCCACAGAAACTCAAGGTTCATTCGTCGCATTCGGATTCCTCGGTGGAGTTATGGTCATTGGAACTGCGCTGGTAGCTTGCTGGGTTCTCAAACGACGTCGAAAAGTGGAAAGTCACCGAGTTGAAGAAATTGAGACAATGGCGACATCACCATTGGATAGTTCATTCAGAATGTCTACAAGCAATGTTACAGAAATTGATGAAATTCAAATTGTTCGAGAAATTCTCACACAAGAATATATTGGGGCTAAAGAGCAAGCAAATCCATTAGAAGGAGACCTTGCAAAGTCGCCACTTTCAGGTGCAAGTACTAGGGACATTTTGGGGGATTCGGACCGTTCGAAGAGCAGATCTCCAAGTGTGGCGTCTTCGGGACCTGATAATCACGCGCGCTTGAGCGGACAATCTGAAACATGGGAACAACGTTGCGAGCGTTTTGGAGTATACATACCTTGGGAAAAGCGATGGGAGAATCCTCGACCCGCGCCACCGCCACCCATGACATCCAAAAGAGGAGGAGATCAAAGCGATGTGAGAAAGGGATGAGGAGATAGCAATATGCAAGCCTGTAATATTGGGGAGTTGTTGAAAATGGGCATCTGGCAGGACGGCTTTCTGTATTCTATTTTGAACTATTGTGATTATTTCCATCAAAACGGAACTCATTTATACACCGAAGTTCTTTTCAGCTCGTCTTGTACTTCAAGTACGTTCCGTGCAGCACACGACTCTTATGTGATACTTTTCGAGGAATCTTGAATTGTAGGATTGAAGTGATTTTCCAGACCAACTTACTCATACAAAAGATGGAAGACGCACTGAGCCCTTCCAATGATTAACACCCAATATAGTGTTTATATTGAGTCGTAGGGAAGGTTCCTATCTATTGTAAAAGGCTGATACCCTCCCTCGCTTAAGATAGGGGGAGGGGTAGAAAATTCTGAGGCCAGATGAAATTGTAGCTGGAGCTTTCTGTATCAAGGCTGATGAGATAACTTGAATGCAGAATGAATTATTCGTCTCATCGTATTTCCTTAGTCCACCATTCTGAGGTTTTCCGAATGTTGCAGTCCGATAAAATCCTGAGTTGGCCTGGATAGAGATGAGTGACTAGACCCTCATATGCTGATTCCATGCTAGAGCAATGAAATAGCAACACATAACAAAGTTTATGGAAGACGTAGGCCTAAGGAATATCAAACTTACATTGCAAACAGAGTGATTGGGCTACACTGACCGGATTGATGACCGGTCATGTGAACTTGCTGTCCTTTTCTTCGAAATGTTTGTCTTCTTGCAAATTTGAAATTGGAATCGAACTTTTCGAAGACAAGATTGCCACTTAGATATGTTCGACTGGGATTTCTGCAATGAATAACGTAGTAGGCTGGCCTCGTAGCACTTTGTGATCTGCTGGGCGGAAGTGAGGTCTCGGTATCACGTGAATTGACCACTGTACATGAGGTGGCGTACTCTACTCGGCAAGGCTACCCAGGCAAACAGATTTATATCACGACAGTTGGAATCAACCTCCACCAACTTCATCCAGAACAGTCTTTCATACTACTGAAGGAACTACTCGAACAGCAGTAGCTGAAGTACCATCGATATTGCCCTACAGATCTCAGCAGCAGCTTCCATGATGAGGTACTATCCTGTAAGTTGCGCATAATTACGAGAGCATGTCGACAGAACTGACTTTGATTATACCTAGACCCCGGACCAGATCCGCCGTCAGGAAGAGCGAAATAGCACGGAAGTCATCAAGCTCAGTGCACACGTGTTGAAAAGCTCTGAAGGGACACCAGCTGAAGGCGTGCAAAATGATTTCCACGTTGTGGTCGCATCCAATAAATCTCTAGATGTCTCCTCAAGTTCAGCATCCAGTGCACCAAAGAACACCACTGAGACCAATATTGACGTCAAACCACTTCAGTGCTTCGAGCCTTTCGTAAAACTCCCACGTGAGCTACGAGAAGGCATTCTTGTTCTCACTATCCCAGACCCTCGAAAGATTCGACTCCATAGCACCCGAGTTCTAGAAAGAGTACAGACCAATAATCAATCTGTCAACTCCAGCAACTCCAAGGAAACAAGCGTCACCCCGTTCGCGGGAACACCTGTTATAACCAATGTTCCATGGACCTTACTACATACCAGCATCGAGACTCGAGAATTCGCCTTGAAGCATTACAAGCTCGCTTTCGAGAAAGAGTTGTGGGGCAAACCAATCTACATTGACTTTTCCCGAGATAAATTGGAATTTGGATGGTATGCTCTTGAAGCCTTGTGCGGCATTCCTCGCCCTTGGTATTTCAAGACTTCCGACAATGATCTTGAACTGCTCATTCGGCATTTGCCTTCGAAGCGAAACCAAGCTGAGATCGAGCTACGATCGATTGTTCTTGAAGCACCCTTGCGTCAGGAGAATGTGATTCTACTTTCTCGATTTCAGAAGCTTGAAAAGCTGGTGGTGAGAAAGGATGAGATTTATGTGGGTTTGGGTTGTGTTCGCACCTTCCGAGGATACAGAGATCCGGAGCCTATGGAAAGATTGCTCAAGAAGTGTCGGATCGATGATGCTGCCGCAAGAGCGTCTCCACCCCCAGTAGCGGAACTTCCAGTTATCGAGTATTTGAGCTCTGACCGAGGGCAATGGTAAGTGTCTTCGCGCTGCTTGGCTCTCCTGTTGGAAGCCAAGGGATGATATTCTGACCAAGCATGCTGGGCAGACTGGCTGGAAGAAGAGGACACAGCTCAGACGTGATAGGGTAGGGTTCACACAAACGGCAATCGTGTGCTGCCACAGCAACATTTTCATTTGGCTGAGGCGTGGAAATCATAGCTGGGTATCGGGTTCATAGGAAGGTCAAGAAATGAAAGAGAGTGGACAAAAACATGTTTCTCGAGGCATTTTTAATTCCAATAGGATACTTTGCATGTCAAATTCTTGTGAGGCATGGCATGTAATTCGATAACAGTCTTCATGGCGAGGCTGTTCTGAAATTCCTGAATTGATCTATCGCAACATTTAGTTACTGAAATTAGTTGACATACTTGTCATATGGAAATAGGAAAGGATTGATGCATCATATTGGAGAAAGCAAGCCAGCTCTCCTCCTTCGACCGTAAGAAACTCGATACGCACGTGACTCAAGATTGGCTATGGATTCGACGCTTGGGACACGGACACGATTCAGCAACAGCCAGAAACATGAGGGAAATGGGAGGTACTCTGCGACTTCCCAACAGCAATATAGCAGCAACTTCTTACTCTTACTCTGTACACTCTGCACTTCAAAAGTCGAGGATTGAAGCCGATAGGCTAACGATGGGTCGAGGAGCAAGCCACATTTGGTTTCAAAGACCTGATTTCAAATTGTGGCTGTGCTTATCAGCTGACCAAAATTTCTCGTTCATTCCAACATCTTCGAATTGCTTCACGATCATTCCAGAGGCGACAAGATGGCTCTGTCATCTTGATTTCTCATTCAGATGATTGCGTCTTCAGTCGACGCCTACAGGTAGGTTTGGGTATATAATACCCTTGATACAATTGCCAGAATCTCTTTTCATCATTCAAAACCACATTCTCAAGATCACTTCTCAGATCCCTCAATCCAGCACAATTTCAAGTCAAAGTTTCAAAGAAAATCACTTTAAATCAAACAAAATGCCTTTCTTCCCACCCCAAGCCTTCCTCTCCTCCCAAGCAGACATCCTCCAGCTTCTTTCAGAGCTCGAGCAACCTCAACGCAAAGCATGCGCGCCTCGTCGCAGACAACAACAATCATTCACTCCCCGATTCGACGTCACTGAGGTCCCACAAGCATATGAGCTCTACGGTGAACTTCCTGGAGTCGACCAGAAAGATCTCGTTATCGAATTCTCCGATGCGCAAACCCTAGTCATCAAGGGCAAGAGCGAACGCACTGTCCCAACTATTGCTCAACCAGAACCAACACAAGAAAAAGATGTCGAGACCTCATCCGTGAAGTCCCACACTGCGACTGTAGAAGATGAGTACGATGAGGCTGACACACCACTCGCCACTCCCGCCAGCGCCACCACAGCTGCTGAGACCGAAGTACCAGAGAAGGCTGCCGAAGCCGAAACCCCAAAGCCCAAATTCTGGGTCACCGAGCGCAAAGTCGGAGAGTTCGCAAGAAGCTTTTCGTTCTCCCAGAGAATCGAGCAGGATGAAGTTCGTGCTGAATTGAAGAACGGTATCTTGAGAGTTGTGGTTCCCAAGTCTCAGCGAACTGCTCGCGTGGCTGTCAGTGTTTTGTAATTCATGAAGGACTTTTTAGGAGTACCGGCATGGAGTACAAGCGGCATTGTATGATACAGCATGTATTGGAGTTTGGGGTTAGATAGGATTCAGAATATAAGACAGTCTTTATGAAATACTCCTTTTGAACGTAAGGTGCAAATATGTTGTGAAATAAAATTTGAAGTTTTCTAAGATGTCTACTCTTCAAGTGTGCATCCAGGTTTTCTCGACTAATAATTTCTGCAGTATTGTTCCCTCTTGCAGCCTCAAACCTGTCAATACCATCTTGCAACGCTTGACTAATAACCGACGTCACATTTTGTGCCTCCTCGACCCTATCCGCCGGTATCCTCTTCAGCACATTCGCCGTAAAAGTCTCATGACCAGCCTTCAGTAGCCCCAATGCAGCAACCAGGAAATCACCTAGGCCAGCGGCTTTGAATTGTGCCTTTTTACTATCCAGAGTCTTCACAGCAATAGGATTGTCTATTGCCAAGGTAATGTTGACGTGATCGATGAGAGCAGAAGTGTCGAGGTCTGGAATCGAGGGGGGTAAGAGACCAGAATCAGTGACACCTTTGAGTAGAGACAAGTCGACGGCAGTGAGTGCTGCGAGTTGTGGGGTTGCGGCAATGATACCACCATTGTATAGAGCTGTTTGGGTCGTGAGGGCCTCGGCATTATTGTCGAGGACTGTTATGTCATCCACAACTTGGGGGACGGTTACTGCAAGGGCGGTGGTTGCTAGGAGAATGAATTTGGTGAGGTACATTATTTGCAAAGATTCCTTTCAAAATTGTGTAAGATTGTTTCCAAAGTGATATTGGCGCTAGTCGTCAGGTCGACGAAGTTCGACAGTATATGGACTTTATCCATTTATATATATTCATGACCTCGGAAACACATGCAAATGGCCCTAAAACCATATTCTCGACCTTTACATAACCATGACCCGAGGCGGCGAGCTCACAGCTATCGCCGGTACAAGGGCCGTAATTTGGTGAATAGGTCCAAATTAGCTTTGTCGATCATCTCACTTGTCAACATTCGAAGGAAAAGAACGAGGCTGGCCAGGCTAGAGCAATCTCAACCACCAAAGATGCTGACGATCATATTTATAGTGATCAAGGAACGACATGTGTATGACTTTGGAGTTGGAAATGTGGCACAAGGTTCTTGGCCTCATCCGCCAACCACTTTTAAATAACAATAGGCACAGAGAATGAACAATGGGAAGAGAACCTAGAGGAATCCTGTCTTGGACATTGATCGTACCTAAGTCTGTCTCGTCTGAAATTTTAGATCTTGAAAGTTCGACTCTGTCCGTACACTTCCATAACGAGATGTTCGCCGATACAATCAAGTTCATAGGATAGTATCAGATAGATCAAGCACAGAGATTACAAACAAGCCCACATCTACTTAAGTTGAAGATACAGAATAAGGAGGGTGCCACAAAGAGATTGAACAGATGGCTTTCCACACTTGCTTTCGTCTAATAATAGATAACTTATGCGGCTTCGACAAACACAAACACAGTAGAATAATTTGAAATAATGGGAAAATCGGCATATGATATGAAAGTTAAAAGGCGGAAGTGTTCCGTGTGAAAAGCAAAGGCATCAAGAACGGTTGTGAAGGAACGGAAATTTGCTCAATGTGTGAAAGCCTTGGTAATCTTAGTAAATGAAAATGCATCAAATGATTGAAGAGAAAGAGACATGTAGGAGAGAGCTACAATATGTGATGGTCAACGATCATGAAATTGGGTTATTGAAACATTGCTTCCATATACTCCTTAGTCCTGAAGATGTCTTGAACTCAAGATGAACTCTGTTCAGGCACAAAACCCATGAAAAAAGGGTGGTCCGTGCCACTCGTCGTCATTGCCGAGTGGAGGCTGGTGGGCTTTCCATCTTGACGATCGCCTCAAACGTCCGCCTAACATGCTTCAATGTTTCTATCCTCTGCCTTATTCACCACAACCACTCAAAGCGACGTTTGTTTGCTTTCCATAGCTCCAGAAGGAGCTGAAATCTGCGCATGATGTGGAATGATGAGGATAACAATCCGTACGGTACCAGCTTTGAGCGTCGCGATTCAACAGCATCCTCCAACGCCAACCCCAGCTCACCTGGCTCTCGTGAGTAACCTTGCTATTTTGATTTAACATGCATTTGAAATGATGGAATCTATTTGCCTTGATGATGACGACCTTACTGACTCGGAATGGACAAAAATAGAACATGGCTATGGAGGACCGCGCACACCTTCAACGATTAGCGATACCCACGATACAGACGCAACTACTCGAGTTCAGCAATATGACAGCGATGCTGGAAGTGATGATGAGTATGGAGGAGCAGGTGCACCCAAGAGGAAGAAGGGTGGCTATGATAGCCGGATAGAGCAGATCCTTTACGAGAACCCAGAGCTACCTATCTTGATTGTGGATGCGGGGAAGAGCTTGGAAAGTGGAGGAAAATACATTGTGTATACGATAAGAACAGGAGTGGGTGTGGAAATCTATGAATCTTTGCGCATGGGCTGACCTGAGCAGGATCTTGAAGTTCGTCGCAGATACTCGGAATTTGCATCCCTCAGAGATGCACTTTCCAGATTACACCCTACACTGATAATACCTCCAATCCCTGAGAAACATACAATGGCAGATTATGCTGCGAATCCAACCAAAGCAAAGCAAGATCAGCAGATTATCGATCTCCGGAAGCGCATGTTAGCTGTATTTCTCAACAGATGTCGCAGAATGGATGAAGTCCGGAATGATGGGGTTTGGTGGAGATTTCTTGACCCGAATTCAAGCTGGGTATGGACACTCCCATAGCCCGTGTGAATAAAATGCTGACTATCGTTAGAACGAGGTACTGCATTCTCATCCGATAGCTTCCATTCCAAAATCCAATATGAAAGCCCCCCCACTCGACCCCGCCAACCCCTCTCCTGCTCACGCCTACCTACCAATCCCAGCTTCATCTGCGAAACTCAAGGCTGCCTCTACCGCACCCATAAATCCCCAGGGTATGCCGAATCAACCCACAGAATATGCGGCAAGCCCTTCTACTGCAGCTCATACAATTCCGGGGATCATGATTCACGGCCGATTTCCACCAGATTCTCAACATTTATCCGAGCAAGAACTTGATCCTTACTTTATAAATTTCGAAGCATCAACTAAGGAACTCGAGCTATTGCTCACAGGTCCAATTGAAAAAGTAAACCGTCGGACTTTGCAACACCTTTCATCTCTATCCACAGATTTAGCTGAGCTTGGCGCAAGATTCAATGGATTCTCTTTATCGGAGCCTTCTCCTTCGCTCGCAGCAGCGATTGAGCGGGTGGGACAAGCTGTAGATTCATCATACCTTGCTACAGAAGAGCTGTCGTCCTCACTCGGCGCAAGCTTTGCTGAGCCAATGCGGGAGAGTGCTCAATTTGCTGGTGTAGTCAGAGGGGTTCTCCGTTATCGAGTCTTGAAGAGGGTCCAGCAGGAGATGACGAATGACGAGCTGGCAAAGAAGAGAGCGCTTTTGGACTCGCTTGAACGAAGTGAGTCGGAAGCAAAGAGAATTGAACAGTACCTGAGCAGTAGCGGAACGGGCAATTTGCCTCGAAGATCAAATTCATCTGCGCGGGAACCACCGCAGTCTAGACGAGACAACAACCAGGAAGACACAGCTTCCATAGATTCCGACTTTCCTCCGACTCACGGTGATAGTTCCACTACACCCTCCGCGACGCAAGGAGCCCCACAAACTGAAGAACCAACAACTCCTGCTCACCGGAAGAGTTCAAGCGGAAACTTTATAACCAATAAAATATTCGGACGCATCAGTCATGCAGTGCATGGAGTAGTTGATGTTGACCCTGAACGTACAAGAAGAGATCTCATTGGCAAGACCAGGGAATCTATCAGTCAATTGGAGCAAGCACAGCAGGCATCAGAGCAGGATGTTCGTAATGCAAGTGCTGGCACGTTGAAGGATTTGAAACGATTTCAGGCAGAGAAGGAAGATGATCTGAGGCGATATATGGTAAGTTTCATGATGAATGATTCAAACTGTGCTAATAAGCTGCAGCTCGCATATGCCAAGAGCCAAATTGAGTGGGCGAAAAAGAATAAAGAAACTTGGGAAGAGGCCAAAGCGGAAGTCAACAAGATAGATGAGAGCTAAGTCGGAATCAAGTGGAGGGGTAAAGCATGCATGCATGGGATCATGGGCCTGGGTGGTAATATTGAATCGACTTTCTTGAGAGTGAACAGGAAGAAGTTCACGAATTGTTGGTGTAATTACCAAGCTGCCAGCACAATGCGGCATTCGGAAGCAAATAGAACCATGAATTTAAGTATCTGACCACATTTTTGGTCATCCTTATTTCAGGTAGCTGTGTGCGGGATTATCGGACATTTGTCTCCTTACCCCTCAGTAACTGCATTGGCCGCTGTGTCACTCCTCACATTATTGACATTGGCGTAAGAGTGAGCACAAGGATTGAGCTATTTGGGGTCTTGGCACAAATCCGGGGTAATGACGTCTGCCCAAACTTAAGGTTGGAACCCCCCCTCACGACTCCGCATCTTGGTAAAGGATATCAACATTCAGTCAAACTTGACTGAGTTGATATACCTTCTACCTTAATCCAATATCTTTCAGTCCTTCAAGTCAAGTTTTTGTAAATATCAAGCAAGATGTCTTATGCCTACAACAGCCAGCTGGTATGTCTTCCTTTTGCACGTTTACTACAATTATTGACAATTCCAGGATGCTTTCTCCCTCTACCATAAGACCCAAGAGCCTGATTCCTCGTCAATTCTCGATGGCCCAGCACTTCCAGCCCTCGGGCATGCTTTGGCAGGATCAACCGGGACTGCAATTTCCAACTTGGCAATTTACCCTCTCGACTTGGTAATCACTCGCCTGCAAGTTCAGCGATCACTCCGAAAGTCTATCACCACTTCCGAAGAGGGAGAATATGAAGGGGTTTTGGACGCATTCTATAAAATATACCACCGGGAAGGCGGAATCAAAGCATTTTACAGTGGAGTGGTTCAGGATACCGGAAAGTCGATTGCAGATTCGTTTCTGTTTTTCCTCTTCTACAATTACCTTCGCACAAATCGATTGCAAAAGCATGGAACGAATACCAGCACCCTGCCAGTTCTTGATGAACTTTCGGTTGGAGCTCTCGCAGGAGCTTGCTCCAAATTCTTCACTACACCTATCTCCAACATTGTCACACGCAAGCAAACCTCCAACATGGTGCGCGCTCGCTCCGGCATAGACTCCCCAGAACCAACTGTGTCGGATATTATTAACCAAATTCGTTCTGAGAAAGGTGTCCAAGGATTCTGGTCAGGATATTCTGCATCGCTCGTATTGACGCTGAACCCGAGTCTCACCTTCTTCCTCTACGAAACTTTCAAACGCGCTCTCCTCCCCCGTTCTCAGCGTGATGACCCAGGTACCAGAGTTACGTTCCTTATGGCAGCAATCAGCAAGGCCATAGCCTCAACCATCACCTACCCATTCTCCCTCGCTAAAGCCCGAGCTCAAACCTCGGCGAAGCCACCCATCGACAAAGAATCAGCTGAAATTTTGATGGAAGAGGTAGAGAACGTTGACAACAAAGCTCGAGCTAAGAAAGCTGGTCGTGATGCCAAGAAATTCACAAAGGAGAGTACGGTGTTCAATACAATTCTCAACATCTATAGGACAGAGGGCGCTGCAGGCTTGTATGATGGCGTGTGGGGAGAAATATTCAAGGGATTCTTCGGTCACGGCATCACGATGATCATCAAGGAGAGCATCCACAAGTTGATCATTCAGACTTATTATCTCATTTTGAGAGCATTAAACAAGTATCCTTCTCCATCCGAGCTCGCAAAGCAAGCTGGCGATGCTGTTCAAGGTGCCGGAGAGAGAGCAGGAGAGATGGTCAGAGATGGTTACGAGCGCGTTGTTGGAACCGGAAGTGTTACTTCCGAGAGAGCTGGTGTGGTTGCAAATAATGCTACCGAGACTGCGAAGTCGGCTGAGGATCTTGCTAGCAAGGAGGCAGGACACTTATTGGGAAATGCTCAGGAGATGTTGGGCGATAAGATTGAGAGAGCTGGGCAGGGGATTAAGCCTGATGGGAAATAATGGATTGCTGTATGATTTTGGGGTGAATCAAATTGACTTGATACCATTGGGACTATGTCATGACTTGGCAATTGGAAAATTGGGAGATTGGAAACAAGAGGTCGGGAATTTTTGGGGGCATTTTAATAACGTATATATTTCACCCTTCAACACTCTATTTTATACATTACATTGGGAAGTTTTGCATCATGCCTGCTGTGGCTTTCCTGGAAACTTGTTATCTAACATTCAATCTACAAGCCGGACCGGTACAATTTGTCCTGAATCACCAGTGCGAACCAACGTCGAGTATACCAGTATTCATCCCGAGTATTACTCTCACTGGTCTTTTGAACTTGCAAAGTAGCAAAGCGTTTCAAGTACTACGTGCCCGCACTGCTGAAGTGCAGAGGACATCGGAGGAACAAAGCACCCGACCATTTTGCATATTGGCCGTAGTTGCAAACTGTTGAAGATGAAGAGAGCGACGGCGGCTTTACAAGAAAAGAATGAAAGCCACTTACATCTATCATTTTGGACGATTAACAGATAGCAGCTTGTACTGGACAGCTGCGCAGATTGACCGTAGTAGTAAACTGTCGAAGAGAACTATACTGGCTCTAGAACAGGCAGGGTCTATTAGGTAAACACACTCCTCTTTGAACTTTCTGAACATTTAAGAGAGAAAAGTATATGATAGCTTCAACCAAGCAGCCGACAGCTGTATAAGTTGACCGTAGCAGCAAGCTGTCGAGAGGTATGACGGTAGCTTTAATATGTGATAAGTGAGGAAACTTCTTGCATCTATCTTATGTGAAGGATTCAAAAAAAAAAAAAAAGAACGGACGATCATTCTATTCAAGCAGCCGACAGTTATATAAGTTGACCGTGGTTGAAAAACTGTCGAGGGGCCCGACATTAGCTTTAGCTTATAATAAAGCGAGATTCGCCTACATCTAAACAATACAACGATTAGAAAAAGAACGGACGATGGCATTATTTGGGCAATCGACAGTTGGACAAGTTGATAGCAACAGTAAACTGTCGAATAAGTGATAGGTATCACTCTTTTCTTGCATAGAAGAGCGTCCTATGGTACATGCAGATGATTTGAAGGAAGGGAAATGACCAAAGAGCGGATCGTATAACGACTATGCGCATTCCAGATTGCGTAGAGGGCTGGGTTGCAACTCTTGTTGTTGATTTTCAATAATCAGAAGTGCATATCGTCTGTCTACGAAACATGAAAGGCATATTTATACCTGGAGATACGGGGTAACGTGCTTGCGTTGAAAGTGAATGTGTAAATTTCAGATCGAGATGATATCAGGCTTAAACAGTCCGAACTGATGTCCCAATGTTTTTCTTTCAAACATAACAACTTCGGATCGATCCAAGGTGTGGCGATTGCCTCGTTGTCTTCTCCAATCAGGTGCTTGTAGCCACAATGCGGAGCTTAATTCAGATCTCATGATCCCGGTTCGATTTCAATGCCACCATGTGTAACATATGATACTCGACATATTCGACATGCACAAACCCGCGATATTAAGATCTGCTGCGAATCATACGCGGGATGGTGTAAGTAAAGTTCGGTGCTCGTGTTCGGCAGAGAGTACCGTATGCAAGAGAAATACGAGGGTGGCATGTGGTCTTCAGGGAGCTGTTGGAGTATAGCATAAATAGTAGTGCTTAGAACAACAACACGAGGAATTCAGACAATTTCAAATCTGAAACTTTGTTGAAATCTATTACTTGATAACAATCCCGGTTTTTCCAAAAGAAATCTCGAAATGGTTCCTTCCACATTCCTCCTGTTTCTCTCGCTCCTCATTCCTCTCACCTCCGCCCAACCCGGCAATCCACTCAAAGTGCCTGTGCCCTGGCTCATAACTGGTCTTAGTGGCTACAACACCAGACATGGCACTGGTGGGTAGTAAGTATCTCCATAGCCTTCATGGAAACAAGCTTACATGACCAGCTGGTCATTCAACATCTCCGACACACCAACTTTGGCTCCTCAAGGCTTCAATACTACCTGCTATTATTATAGCAATGTATATGTGTTCGCTCTCGACTCGCCACCGTATAATGCTCCATGCAGCAATCCAAATGTGACTTTTGGATTGTTTCCAAAGGGACACGAATTTGTCTTTAATGTAACCCACAAGTATGGAGATTGTGGAACGTGAGTCGTCCTGGCTTCTCAATGCTTGAGCAACTAGTGCAATGCAATTTACCAAGCTCCGGAAGACGTGCTTTCTCAATAATTGATACTAACAGCAAACAGCAAAAATTGTGCGAAGCCATGTGTAGATAATGGTACATGGTCCTTCAGTTGGGATGATGTGAGAGGGCAGGAATCAGACGTGCAGAATAACTTCGGGCAGGCTGGAGGGTTCACTCATATCCCCTTCCAGATGTATCCGACGAGGGCATTTCCCAGTGAAAAGTGTGAATTCTGTTGAGGTGCATGGCGATGAGCGTGGATTTTGGTTGAAATTGATGCAGTCTGTGGCGGAACTGAGCTGTAATTGCGAAGAGGGCTTCCTCTGGGGGTATTGGAAAAATGAACTTAGAAATGTGGAAGAATAATGATGAAATTTATAATGCGGTTTGTAATCAAAACATCCAGCTATCTAGAAGCCAGCCTCACAAGATATCAATATATGTTGGAAGAAGTGACGAGTTGTTGGGAGGGACGACCTCCGGGTGGTGGCTTTGGGTATCCTCGTTTTGTGCTGTATATTTTGGGGACATGGTAATGAATTAGACCTGCGAATTTTCGTTTGATTCTATGCCAAGAACTAAATTTGAACGTGGAGTTTGATCCTGGTCTAATTTCGATTGGAATGCGACTTTCCGTCTCTCGAAAAGCTGCTTCCTAGTAATTCAGGTTTGGCTGCGATTGCAGTTTGTGGGAGTAGGTATGCTAAAAACGATGACCTCAACTGAATCGTAGAGACGCTATAAAATAGCGACTGCAACCCTAAATCTTTAGTTTTGAAGGAAGAGGTTCCTCCTCAGTGCCTGCCTCGGTAAAGCTCCAGGGGAAGAACCGGCTTCAGGAGCGGACCCCATCGCTGAAAATATGACATTGACTAAACATCCTGATAACTTTCTCCAATGTTCCCACTATGGCACCCCAAGAGACGTCCCCTTACGTCTCTGTCATATCAGGTGGAATAGCAGGCGGCGTCGAAGGATTCCTAACTTACCCCTTCGAATTCGCGAAAACTCGTGCCCAACTCCGGACAAGCGGTCCCCGTGTTCCTCTTCCCCGAAACCCATATTCTCTCGTTTTTCGCGTCTATCGTGAAGAAGGATTGAGAGCTCTGTATAAAGGCTGTGGAGCTCTTGTCATTGGTTCTGTTGGTAAAGATGCTGTCCGCTTCCTGAGTTTTGATACGGTCAAGAATGCATTTCGAGATTCAGAAACGGGCACGCTAACGCCGGCGGGAAATCTGCTGGCTGGCATGACTGCTGGAGTTGTGGCGAGTATAGCTGCTGTGACGCCTACTGAGAGGATAAAAACAGCACTGATTGATGATGCAAGAAAGACGAATCGGTATTCTTCTACCATGCATTGTATTCGTAGTATCATTGCCGAGGATGGATTCAAGGGGTTATATAGAGGGCTCGTAGGCACGACCTTAAAACAGGCGTCTGCTACAAGTTTCAGGATGGGAAGTTACAATATTATCAAAGATTGGGAGGAAAAGAGGGGGGTGAAGCAGAGCACATTGACTAATTTTGGAAACGGAGCTGTGGCAGGTGTCATCACAACACTTTGCTCGCAGCCGTTTGATACAATTAAAACGAGAAGTCAGGCGAGTGAGGTAACGACTACGATGCAGGCGTTCCGGAGTGTGATTGTTGATGATGGTATCTGAGGATTCTGGAGAGGAACTGTCATGAGATTAAGTAGGACGGTTCTTAGTGGTGGTAAGTGGTATGGGAGATGTATTTCATTCGTGCTGACGAGAAATAGGGATCTTATTCACTACTGCTGAGGCAGTAGCAAAGATTTTAAATCCGATAATGGGTCGAAAGACAGTTGAACTTTGACATCAAATAGCAATTGACAGTAAATGAATGGCAAGTGCTGAGATGGAAAACCAGTCTCTGATTGAAGCATGTACGAATAATCCAGGCGTATTCGCTCCCGCACAGAGGCAAAAACATCTTCTGGGGAAACCTGTACTATATTGAAAGTTTATCAAATATTCCTAGTGTTAGCACTGAAATGCTACCCCGGATTTCTCAACCTTATTTAACCCACCACTTGCAAATCCTGTCCCTTCACATTTAATGTCTACTAAGCCTGGTTTTATATCCTTATCTGGTTTCACCTTCCCAACCTTTTCTTTTCTTTCTGTCAAATCCGCCTCGCAAACATAACATAGAACTATATTTTGATCGACATCAGGAGCGTGTGGGTCATGGACTCCGGTCGGCGTCATGAATTTGCCAACACAGTTCTTGCAAAGTACATGACCGCAAGGCTTGGCGAGCATTGCCTTGGAAGTATTGCTCAGCCCCTTCTTACAGGAAGGGCAGATTCGCTGAGTGGTTCCAGTTGTCGCATCCTTCTCTTCGGTAAAAGCGACTGTGATGAGGGTATGCAGGGAATAGTGGTGAGGTTTGTCAGCCGGAGAAGCTGGACACACTGGCGATTGTTTCACTTTCTTTGTGATTGTGTGCAGGTCGTTGTGAGTATTTGATGAAGGTGTTATTGAAGGTACCCAGAACGATGGGAGAGTAGTTTTGGAGGCCTACGAATGACACGTTAGCCAAATTGTGAGAAATGGAATGGGGTCTGGCATGCCTTCTCATCATCAATTGTCTTTCTCGCTTTTGTTCGTTCCTCGCGGGCAATTCTGAGTAGTTCATCCTCGTCTAATTCAAACTTCCTCTTCTCCCCTTTCTTCCCACCAACCACATCTTCCTCGATGACGATTTTGCCCTCTTCCCGGCCCACAATCTTCTTTCCTGCAGACATGCCCATTTTGGCCTCAAGTCCCATTTGAACTTTTTCAAAGTCTTGGATAGCACGGTCCCTGGCTTCTGCTTCCTCTCTTTCTCTGTCTTGATTGGCTTCTTGATCTTCTTTATCTTTTACTTTTTCCATACGCTTGATCTCTTTCTTCTGGGCAAGAATGTTGCTTAATGCGCACTCCCTGCAGAAAATATCGCCATGAGGACAAGACACTGGCGTTCTTGCTGGTAATAGGCATAGCTTGCAGGAGGCAAAAGGTAAAAATGAATCCCTTGAAAGACGAGCACTAGTTGAATTCCAGGCTGACTTTGCCAATGACCGCTCATGTGAGGTAAAGACCGCTCGGGACGTATTCCTTTTGCCTATATCAGTGTTAGTCTAGCGTCAAACATCATCATCTCAATGGACATACTATGTGACATTGTGGATATTTCAGACTTCTCTCCGCCGTTGAGGATTAGATTCGGTTCGAAGGTTGAATAACTTAGCACCTGGCAGGCATGCTCAAGTCTCTAAGGCCACCGCTTCGAACAACTCAGAACTGATACGCTATGAGGAATCAGGACAGTTTCAGTGCAAGAGGTTTAGGATTGTATGGAGCTGGCGCAATAAGGAATTGGCAGGTCGGCTTTGAAGAGAGTAGGTGATCGGGCACGTGTTCTCAATGAGAAAGACAGGTGACTTGAGGTTTGAGGTTTCTTTTAAGGATGGAGATGTCGGCCAATCATTCATTCAAAGCTGTGGAAAGAGCAACAGATCAAATCGAGACTGATTAATTGAAAATAACTTCAAGGGCCTAGGATGCGAGGGTATTTTATGTCAAATTTGCTCCGAGCATGTCGTTGACCTTGAAATTATTTATCGAGGCAGTGCCAAGACCGGAACAGGAACAAGTAAGCACCGAAAACCCTTGTTAATTTTTCTATGGAGCTGTCCCCGGTCGCAGACAGAGTTAGGAGCTACGTCACCATTTTGGAGCAACAGTTTCCTTCCCTCTCTTTAGCTCATACTCGCTCATTTCATGGCTCATTTTCCTTTATCTAGATTCGTGCTTGATATGCGGTAACGCGCGCGAATGCGCGATGTCTGTTCCAAATCCTCCTCCATATTCGAGCCCTGGCCTGCCATGGCGATTCACCAACTCGTTGATCATGGGCCTTACAGGCTCATTGTCGCGCATGTTCTATTACGGGCTCAATTCCATGGAAGTTGTAGGACTGGAGAGATTCATGGAGACATTAGACAGGAGAGCAGATATTCAAAACAGAGAGAGGGGACTAATAACTGGTATCTTTCCTCGAGTTGCTATCAATCTTTCTTCTGCTTTACTAATTCCATGGCACAGTCTCAAATCATGTTGCTGTGTACGTTCCACAACTCCCAGATCCAACCAGAAACATCGACTTATTGTGCTTGCAGAATGGATGATCCTTTAATTTGGGGTGTCCTTCCATTTCGTTATTCTTTCAATCCCTCGAATCATAGATGGAGCCTCGGGAGTTATGATATATGTTTTCAGAATAGGTCAGACCTTCCGCTATCCAGACCATGACCCCGCTGACATCAATTGCTTGCTCCAGAATTTTAACAGCCTTCTTCAACTACGGTCAGGTCCTGCCCACGCATCGCGGAGCACACTCAATCCATGGGGGACTTTTCCAACCTACCATGACCCAAGCAATTCGTCTGCTATCATCTCAACCTTTCGCATCACGTCCCAAGAACCTGAATTGTGCGCATGCGATAGACACGACAGACCCATTTACAACTGGCGCCTTGACTTACAGCACAAATGGACGGGATTCATTCACCGCGCCTTCTGTGTACTCTTCTCGCAAGCATTCGTGGATTCATATCTTTCCCGAGGGCCGAGTTCATCAGCATCCCAAGAAATCTCTTCGATACTTTAAATGGGGTATATCGCGTCTGATACTCGAGTCCGAGCCGCTTCCCGAAATCATACCAATATTCATTGATGGAAACCAAGAAATCATGCACGAGTCTCGAGAGTTCCCGCGGTTCATACCTCGGGCAGGGAAAAGTATAAAGATTGCATTTGGAGAAGCCCTCGATGGGGAGAAGGTCTTTGGCGAACTAAGAACCAAGTGGCAAAGACTGGTGAAGCTGCAAAAAGAGGCCCTTGCGCGAAAGGGAGGCGAGACAGAATGGCCGATGGGGGAACTTACTGAAGGGCTAAAGTATGGGAGCGAGGCGGTCGCTTTGAGGAAAGAGGTCACAATGAGAATTCGTCAGGAGGTACTCAAAGTCAGGAGGAGCTTAGGCTACCCAGACGAAGACCCCAAGCAAGGACTGGTAGAAACCTGGGTCGAAGAGGGCGAGAAAGACACAGGCAAAATGAAAGACGGTTCCTGGGTTGGGGATACATGATGCTCAGCAGAGCATGCTATATGGCTTGAATATAGAAAAGCATTCTTGTACACTATGGATGCCGATAGACGAACCGTTGTTCTGGGTGTGATATGACTGTCATCCGATATCTCGGTAGCGAATTACGACGCTGATTTCTTACAGCACCCAGGTACTCAACCTGAAAGGCTCCACTGCCTCTGTCGTAGTCATACACCTACCAAGGTGCTTCATGCGTCCTTGACACCTATTGTGTGTACGTTTTTTGATGCGACGAAATTACGACCTACCTAGGTAGTTAAGGGTAATCATACAAAATTTTCGGATTCAGTTTCGATCTTTCAGCCCCCAATGTTTGCCGTGTTTGCTCTTCCTTGCCACCTCGCGCGAGGCTGAGTGACGAGCTGATCTCGACATTGCTCAAACATGAAGTCTTCGTGGATAAACCCAAGTCTCCATGTGTGGAGTCGCACCTCGCACAGCTTCTAACCTGTGGTACTTGATTGTACAATCAATGTAATGGTGCTTCGATGGATCCTTTTAATGCCTTGTCAATAGCCGCATGTGTGGTTCAATTCGTTGACTTCACCTCGAAGATACTGTCCAAAACTTACGAGCTGTACCACTCTGGCTCTTCAATCGAAAATGCCGAATATGAGACAGTCACTACGGATCTGCGAGGTCTCAGCGAGCGCCTTATAAATCGATCGTCAAGCAGAGGCTCTCTTGCAAAGGAGGAATTCGCGCTGGAGACCATATGTCGCGGATGTACAGTGACAGCGGACGAATTGTTGGAGAAGCTGGAGGGAATAAAACTAAAGGGGAAACATACAAAATGGAAAAGTTTAAGACAGGCGCTGAAGAGCGTCTGGTCCGAGTCGGCAATCGATGATATCTCAAGAAGACTAGCTCGATACCGACAAGAGCTAGACACACATTTACTAGTTCTCATCAAGTAGGTTCAGAATACCTAGACCCCGTCTCAATCGTGAAATCTGATGAACTAATATCAGACGAATAGAGAGCAAGTCGAATGGACTTCTGTACAACACGATGCTCGATTCGATTTACTCGATCAAAGTACTAAAGACATCGCCCAAGCGATTCTTGATGGACAAGATGCTTTTGCGAAAGACCTGGAAAGGCAGACCGAGATACTGGAGCTCCTTGGAACTCAGGAACATGAGAAGACTAGAGACTTTATTCTCCAGACTCTTGAATCCTTAAATCTCCAAGGGGGAGGGCCAATCACGGGTTCAGCCAATGCAGCCAACACTCGCTTTGAGATGTTGTCAGAGGCAGAAGTGGAAGATAAGATTCTTCGGAACCTAAGATACGCAACCATGCAAGATAGGCTCGATGGTGTGCTCTCAGCGCATCGCAAGACCTTTGAATGGGTCTTTAACAACCCTTCCAAAACTGGGCCTGGAAGCGACTTTGCAGATGTATGCGATCCTTTTCTCTGTTACTTCTCTGAGAATTTGCTGTCAAGCGAGTGCTATCAGCCTCTGAGCAGGTGCCATCCTGCTCGCCTCTTCAAATTTTGAAAATTACGGTGCTTATTCGTTGCAGTGGCTCCAAGATGGTGATGGTATATATTGGGTTAATGGAAAGGCTGGTTCTGGAAAGTCCACTCTTTTCAGGTATCTTTATTATCACGAGAAAAGCAAGGAGTGCCTACGCTCATGGGCTTGTAACATGCCCCTAGATATTGAAGGGTTTTTCTTCTGGAACAGTGGTGTTGTGGATCAAAGGTCGCAGAGCGGGTTATTGCGATCCTTGCTGTGGCAGCTCCTGTCCAAGCACAAAAGCCACATCAGAAATTGCTTTATCGACGAGTGTAAGTGACTGCACTGGAAGTCTGGAACGATGCATGCTGATTCTTCAGGGTCGGCAAGAGAGACGTTGCAAGTGGGGTCTTCAGATTTCACATGGTCCTTGATTGATCTGCAAAGAGCCACTCGACGATTAATCCACCGAATGACTCTGCGTGGCAAACTGTGTCTTTACATAGATGGACTTGACGAGTATGATGGACAATATTCGGACATTATTGAGCTCCTCCAAGAGTTCGCTGCACTGCCGAATATAAAGCTATGCTTGTCAAGTCGTCCTTTGCTAGTTTTCGAGAATGCGTTCGCCGAATTCCCAAGTCTCAGACTACAAGACTTGACTCAAGCAGATATTACTCTTTTCGTTCGTGATAATCTTCAAAACAACCCCCAAATGCTCGAACTTATGTCAGAGGAACCCAAAGCGGCAGCGAATCTGATCAAAGAGATCGTCACGAAAGCCGATGGTGTATTCTTGTGGGTGAGACTTGTGGTCAAGTCTTTACTAGATGGGTTGAGAGATGGTGATCACACCAGTGATTTGCAAAGACGTCTAAACAATACCCCTCCAGACTTAGAGTCGCTCTACCAATTCATGCTGGGACGCATGGAGCCGCACCACGCGATTCAAGCGTCGGAAATTTTTCAGATTGTTAGCTCCCATTACAATGGTAGGTTTTTCACCAGGGAGGCTTTCGTATCCTCATGGCTTTCCATGAACGTCTTTCAATATTAAGCCCGTACTGACTTTCACAACCCAGGTCCGCTTGCTTTCGAGCAGCTGTCTTTACTTCAGCTTTCTTTTGCGGATGCGGTTGATATTGAGACTGTCGTAAAAGCTCCATTCAAGCGCCTGAGTGATGCAGAGAAGATGTCAAAATGTAACAGGATGCGGCGGCGTCTCCAAAGCCGCTGTGTTGGTTTGCTCGAAGTTCACGATGCACCCCCTGAAAGCTATACGGCCCGAATGTTCCAGCGCAAATTAGGTACTGATCATGTTGATTACATCCACCGCACGGCACGAGACTTTCTGGAGCGACCGGAAGTGTGGTCCAATATCATCAAACATACAGCAAACTCCGCATTTGAGCCACCAATCAACCTTCTCGCGTCTGATATTCTCATAGTTAAGAGCCAGATGCTGCCACCGCAGACAGTGGAATCAGAGTCAGATCAAACCCCTATTTTACTTGCGGCAGCAATGGTACATGCTAGATCGGTCAGCTCTTCTCGGGGAGAAAGGTTAGAGCTTCTGATGGACGAATTAGAGTTGGCCATAGGCCGCTGGGCCACCGCAAATCCATCAAAAATCGTATTCGGGGTATTTAACAAAGATTACTGGAGTTATATGAGCGATCGCTGGGATTTTCGATATATGAGAAACTGTTGGGTTAACCACAGAGACCCTGAACACGATGACACCTGTACCCGACACGATACTTTTCTCTCCATGGCGGTCCAGGCTGGAGTCACGTCCTTTGTCCGAGCCAAAGTAAGCAAATCTCATAGGCAGGTGAAGTATGGCCGGCCATTGCTTGACTACACTATCGATAAGCGCCGCATAGTCAAGTTCCCAGAATTAATGGGGGTGCTGTTAGAGTGCGGCGCAAATCCAAATGAAATATTTGGAGGTCACACTATCTGGAGCCGCTTACTCCACGTTGTTTTGCAAAGAAGCGAGTACCTCTCAAGGCAGGCGATGCTTGATCTCAATGTCCCAGAGGTTTTGAGATTGTTCCTACAATATGGAGCGGATCCCAACCTTCCAATAGGTGCTTGGGGACAAGAGTTGACGGCTCGTGAAGTAATGGAGCACTTCGAAAACTGGGCGAAGAAGAATGGCCCAAAGCCCATGCGTAATGCACCCACTATAGATACGCGAGGGAAAGAATGGAGCCTCATCAAATACCCAAATGATCCAACTGTCACGATTCGGCCATTTCCTCCTTCCAGGGGATGGTATACACTACCTCTGGCGCTTCAGGTAACTGGAAAAACAAGGCCCAAATCCTCCGTTCGGGTGATTGACGGTCTACATGAATTGGATGGCCGCGACATACCTAGGGTCGTCGTGAGAGCAACAGTAAGAGGATGCATAAGCGTCGATTCTGGCACTGATAATCTCCCCCCAAAGGAATTCGTCGACAGTGATTCCGACTCGCTTTACAAGAGGTTCATGGAAATAAAACGATTGTCTGGTGCATTTCACGGCTGGAAACCCTACCCAACGTGGTACACCCCTCTCTACAGGCCGGGTTCCGGAAAGGGCACTACAATCGATGGCTGTTTTGAACTGTCAGCTGGCCAATTTCCATTACCAATAAGAGGTTACTTTGGATCAAATTTAGCCCTTCAAACTACCACCATTCCACGAAGGGTTCGGACTCCTGATATTTCTATTGAACATCGCTTTAAGAGCTCGGCAGCCTCCTCCCCTACGACAGTGGCAACACGCCCAGCAACAACATCACCTGCTTCGATCATGAGCAGACCTCCCGAGCCTACTCAAACTCCTCTTAGCTCCATCAACGGGGAGCGTCCTTCGCCCTCGAGAACATTCCAGATTGACCGAAATAAGCTGGAATCACCAGAACCACCTTCACGGCATTCCACGCCAAAGATCACATTCAATGAGATATTGGGAGACCTGAGCCGCCCTTCTCCCGATGAGCCAGGGGCATCTTCCTCTGTTGCAGCGAAAGAAAAACGTCCTCATAAAGCGAAGGGTATTTTTCGTCGTCTCGGCCATCGAAGTACATCTTCCGAAAGCCCATCGTCCTTTTAATCCCCTGCTTGAGAATGATATTGAGACGAAATTCTCTTTTCTTATATTATGTTTACATCTGTAATGATCATTTCCAAAGATACCCTGAATAAATCCTCTTCATCTACTATGTACAATGGCATTGCTTCAGGCTGCCAGTCCAGTCTAACATCTATGTGAGATTACTAGAGTTATCTATTGTCAATGACATCTTCCAACTTCTGAGACATGATGCCGTTATTAGTTCTAGTCATCCTTGTCTCTCATATCTGCTGGACTTTGGCCGGGTTTTCACGCTTTCCCACCCATCAAAGAAGGAGAAAAGACGGCCCTGCCCTCATGAACCTTCGGCCTGCTCTAAAATGATACCTGGTGTGGGATTTCTAGCAGAATGATTGATATGAAAAACTTTCGAACTTTTCAAGATGAAAGATATGATTTCTGATTAGATCTTGAATCACCTGATTTACGTGTGCATAGTGTTTACAAACTCGTAATTAGTTATGTGATGCCCTGTGAGCCAGGCCACTGATCCCAAAATTCTCGAATGCCTGCTCTTGGTAGAGTACGCTACGCCTAGCTCCGGACCCAGGTACCTCACAATTCACAGTAGGGTGGAGGCTGGAAACTGCGAGACGATACCGCGGGGCGAGGTAACTTACAATGTCAAACGAGGTTGTATTGTACAGTATAAACTCGCATCCTCATTATACACCTACAGCCAGATTCACTACAAACTATAACTCGTGAGAATTAAAATCTTCGTCAATCTTCTATTATAGTCCCCAGACCCCTCAAAGCATTCGAATTGCTACTATGATGGCTTTACCTGCATAAGGCAGGGTGGGGCGGGGTTGATGACCGGTGAAGCTGCCAAGCAATTTCTCATCAACGCCGACATCAACCAAAACCCGAAGAAACCAACATCTTACTTACGCTTCAGAGCCGGATTAGATCCCATTCCCAAATTTTCTCATATCACAACTCAATATACCCTTCACCGGCTTGCCATGGTGATCGAACACATTGAGAAAACCAAGACTCCTCGCCGCATGTCTGCATCAACCTGTCTGAGTCACCATCCCGTTGAATAAAAATCAGCGATTCCCTTCCTGAGGCTTTGAAATGGACCAAAATACAACTGGATCAGTTGGTATTTGAGACGAGATGTCAATCGACACATTCGCAATTCAGCGATTGGCTCCCCAGCCTCTCGCTGCCCATCTGCGTCAATTGGTGAAAAGTTTACCTGAGGAGTCTATCTCAAGTCAACTATTCTTGGCCGTGGAGCATGAATCATTGCCTCCCACAGTTTTAGAAGTATGGCTTTCTCTATCCAGTAGCACAGATTCCCTACTATCAGCTCTCAAGCAAGAGTTTTCCGTTTATACGCGTCAAGTTGCGATCAAATGGCTATTCAAGCGGCTTCGTCGAAAAGATTGGCGCGACACATGGGATGGAATTGGTCGTGTTTCTGGGCTGCTATCTCTGTTCGAATTGTTCTCGGTCTCTGAGAACATGCTTTGTGTGAAGAAGTTCTCATGTTGTGCCAACGGTCCCGACAGAGCAGAGAAACAAGAGTTGATCTTTGAGGTACTGAGGGGATTGTTGCCCAGGCTGTACCCAGATGCACAAGTTACAACTTTGGACGAACGGCCTCTACTATCTCGCTACTTGCTCTTGCTAGCTGGTTGCAAATCAAACATTGTGGACGATGTTTTCCGGGACAGAGATAACCCTCTTCTGAGCAGTGGAGTCTTCGATAGCCAGATCAACAACAACATTCTCCGGGAACATTACCAGATTCTGAGGGAGCATTGCCTTGAGCAAATCTTCGATAGAAAGAAACCAGTCATAAAGATCAGCTGCTATCTCCCTTCTCTCCTCCACACTGCCCCGCCTATAGCCAGTTCTGAACCAGGTTTTTCCGAATCAATGGCATTCTCACGCCTCGTTCTCCGACGGCTTGTGAAAGAGCCAAAAGCAAACTTCAATCTATCTGTTCTCACAGAACTAGTGGAGCCATTGCTGGTGAGGGCACAGAAGAAGAAAGTGAGCTCCAAAGACATAAAGGAAATATTTGTGTTGGCAGTCCAATATGTTACAGCTCATCCTAGCGAGACGCGATATATCACTTGGAGCCGGGATCGGTTCCTCCACAGGCTCATCCGAAGCTGGGCTGCTTCGCCTTCTTCACATTCAGAGTACGAGCCTTTGCTTGGGTCACTTTTCAGTGCAATTTCATGGAGCCACAAATCGCAAGAGTCGAACTACAGCGATGCCTTGCTCTGGGTGAAGCGGCCATTCCGGTACAAATTTCTTCAACTCCTTTTTCTACACAACTCTAAAGAGTCTATCGATATCGATGATGAAAAGAGTTTGAAGCGGGCAGCTATCGCGAAATGGCCATGTATAGTTTTTCAAAGACTCGAGAGAGGGGATGCTGTGGCACTACTGAACAGGATCCGGAGAATTCATTCTCAGGAAGATTTTCTTCAAGTTGGGTCTGGCATTCTCACTCAACCCGCAGAATTTGGTCTTTCTAGCCCTGACTCATCTATTCTCATGAATGTGTTGGAATATGGAGTGCCAGGCGTGGTAGAACGAGCCACAGGCTAGTACAGTCCATCCCCCCCCCCCCCCCCCCCCGACCTGCAAACTAATTCAATCGATAGCTTCTGTCGATGAACTCAGGAAGAAGTCTGTAATCAGTCGTGAACAGACAGAACGGGCGTTTTATGCCAAGTCAGCACTGTTCTGCGCTATCTCGAGCGGGTCTCTGGAATTGTACGGCGAAACCATACTATGGATCCGGCGCTATATCAAAGATCCTGTAAAATAATCCTAAATGTTTTTTGTATTCAATAGCTGATTCATGATAGCTTACCGTCAAGGTTGTATTTTCAAAGGCTGCCCAAAACAACCCACACGCAGTCGACCTCATTTCTGGCATCCCTCAAGATATTGGTCAATCTTTGGCACACGACATCTCGCGCGGGATCAAGATTGGGAATGAAATAGTTTTGGACAGCTTCGAAACCGCTTGCCTGGCTCTGAAAGAACCATCATTCTTTTGTCCTGATTGGGTGGGACCTTTGACCCTTGTCGGCGATGTGGTATCTGCACGCATTAATGGGAGTGCCCGCCTTCAGAAAGCTTTGAATCTGAGTGATGACGAATTATATGAGTTGCTTTGGAATCCTACTTTAGCCATTGTTGTTCAGATTGAGAAGTTATGTTTGCTACGAGAGCATAAGAAATTAGGGCTCCAGAATCCGCTAGGTATGGTGAAGGCAGATCACACTACTTCCAAAATCATATCTCCAGCTTTATTCCGCTTCCTCGACCACTTAGCCAGAATCAGAGACGATATGTGGCGGGCTTTTCGGCTCCAGCTGGATTCTAATGTAGCTATCCTGCCTTCGACACTCCCCCGCGGCCTCCCAATTCAATATTTGACCCATGGATTTGACATCGCTGTGCAGTCCGGACATGGACGCACACCTTGGATATCAGCAAGAGCACAAACAATACTCGCATCAGAGCCTGATGATCTTCTTTCGCCTGTTCCTGACACCACTGCTGTGAGGAAGGCGATTGGCGTCTTCGTGGATAGTTTCTCGTTGGCACTGCAGATCCACGTTCTCCAGCAAAATTCGCCTGATGAGAGACAAGCTCGAGCAATGCAGATATGGACACACAATCTCAAACACCTGAGCGACCGTATGCCGGAAGAAGACGCGTATCTCACATGGAAGAGAATATTTCTTCAATCCCTGCCAGAATTTGTTGTCCCGGATCCAGTGAAGGAATTTCGTTCACCGGTTCCGGAGTATCCCCTGTTTCCTTTTGATGCTGATGTCACTGAGTACACTGAGTGGAACCCCATTGGTGATTACGAGCAAGATGATGGATTTGACGCGGTAGTGTTGTCTCCACTGACGTATCTGGATTGTGTTTTGACCACGTCTCCCTCTTTTCAGTGTCCAGAGCAATGGACAAAATTCCGAGGACTTTCTTTGTGCACAGAGGGGAGATATATCTATGGACATAATATATGGTCTCCAGAGAGGTTACCTCGCTACAAGTACCAGATTCCTGTGATCAGGGAAGGGATGAATGTGTCTGCTCTTCTCTACCTTGAGCATCTTATACCAGCCCATACAAGCCTCCTCAGCAAGCCGTATCCTTCGCCAACGAGTATCCGATATCCCCCAATCTGGCTCGACCTGTCATTTACCGACGACATAGAAGGTATTAGTCCCGTGGATATGGACTCGGCTTTCACCATAGTCAAAAAAAGCATTCATACTGTACCTCCCTCTTTGCTCCACAAGCTGACGGAAGTCGCCCTCGAAAAACTGTTCAGTCCTCCGCCAGATACTACTACCGCTGAGCTCGCAGAGCTTGAAAAGTTGGCATACGGATTCTTGTCTCTTCTTGTTAAGTGCGACCGGCCATCGCTAGCAATAAACTTCATCTTGAAAATAGTTATCGAAAAGCCAGATTCAAGTGCGTGGCATCGTCAATTGCTGACGACCGGATATCTGAGGAGTTTGTCTGCAACGCAGGCGAAATTCCTAATACAATCTTTCTCCGAGGCCATAAAAGCAAAATCAAAAGAGGCAGCAGCGTACAAGCGGCCAATTGAGACGTCCAAAAATGCTGCTATACCGGAAAAGAAGTCATACATCAAGGTTACCACCATCAAATACCTCGCCCAACTTCTCCAGGGCTCAGATTTTGTCCCTGAAAGCTTCTCGCTTGCAGTTCTCACGGAACTTTTCCAAGTTTCTACACACGTTGATGTCCGTGTAGCGATTGTTGAAAGTGTTATAGGTATGCTCTCGAACTGCAGTAACACGTCATCTGAAAAGCTAGGTCATCGACTCTTGGACGTTTTGAAATCTACAATCCCAACTGCCGCAAGCTTTAATGAACGATATCATGTTGGTGAAGCCGAGTGGGAAGCAGCGGAGGCTACTGGAGATCTTCCATCGATATTTGTTCAGGGCTCAGATCCGTACGATATGTGCATTGCACCAATTCTGCAGGCTATCATGGATGCTTTAGATTCTGGTTCTCTGGGTCGCAAATGGGAAAATGCACTGTTGAAGCAAGTTTTGGTGCCAATACTCGAGAATTCAATTGCAAACAACGCTCGCTATCTGGCTATTTTCTTTGCGAAACACGGCTTAGACTTCACGTCACTTAGCCTTCCCCAGCTGCCAATCAAACCAAGATTCCTTGCCGACCTCTTGCGCAAACACTACGGTGTGCTACCTGCCTCGCTCATGGATCTCTTCCACGCCTTCATAATAGTGAATGTCTCTCCCACTGACGAGATAAAAGCTCTCATTACCAAACTCGAGGACCCAGGCTTCCGCAAACTGCCCGAAACAAAGCACTTTCTTTCACTCTATGGTCATGGACCCTCCTTATGTACCTACTCCAATCTCGCTTATACTTCTCTACTTCGACAAAAGTGGCCATATCCAGAAAGTCTCATAACAGTTCAACAATTGCAACAGCATGCTTTCGATCACGCTGTGCTGCTTATAAAAACTAACCGACCGGATATGTTTGAATCAGTCATTCAGTCCTATGCACCAATTTCCTCTTGGAGTATAATTGAATCAGAAAACTGGCTACATAATGCAAAAGCAGTGTTAGAACGAATAATCTCTGCTATAGAAATACAGCGTACAGAGACCTGGCAGAGGGACCTTAACAGACAGCCGAGGATCTTGCCAAGTACTTTGATTTATCGGCTCTGGCTGCTTCCTTATCCTACGCCTAGAGCCACGGATACTCAATTGCTGATCTTTGTGGCTGCGTGGAAGGATTTTGTGAAAGAAATTTGTGAACCTGGGAAATTGTACCACGAAGAGCTACCCGAGGTTACCAAGGTCGCAAGTAGGATCGCAGTTGTGAATCGGGCAAAAATCGCTTGTTTGCTTGGGAAACTGAATGAGATGTCTAGTGTAGTGGATTTGATATGTTTGGAATTTGCGAAGTCATTGTTTCTGTTGGCTGGGAATTCGTGCGATGAGGTTGTGGTGCTAGAGGCGGAAAAGGCAGTCAGGAACTGGGTGGAGAGTCCGAACGAGAGGATCAGGGCAAACGGTATTGAGCTGGCGAGGAAGGAGGGGATATTGGGAAGAAAGGGGAAATTTCTTGATTTCAATTAACTAGATACGTATCAATTATTACATGCTCTGACTCGTCGCTATTATTGTTTCAGTAGTTATGATTTTCATTAGTTATCTTCTGCTCCTTTCTCATTCTTGCCACCCCCCGGTTCTTTTGCACATTTGCTCTTTTCCAATAGTACTTCACCGTACATCCAGAACACAAACGGAATTGAACTCATAATTGCAGCAACAAACCCAAGCAAACTACTCGCCCAGTGTACACCAAGGGCATGGTACATTGGCACGGTCGCAAAAGGCAGCGCAGCACCCATGATCCGGCGAGTAAGACTCGACGCCGCGTTTGCTGATGAAGCATACGAAGTATAGCTGTCAATTAAGTAATTGAGCAGCGCATTAAAATTCAGTATGTAACCCAGCCCATATGAAACGCCAGAGAGTGCAGACCATATCCAGTGGATAGAATATTTCGAAGTCCAAGCACTCCAGAAGAGGCTCAGTACAATGAGCGGCCCGGAGGCGCAAGCAGGCGGCAGTCGACTGGCGCCATGGTGTTTAGTCCGCACCTGCCCACGTTCTGACGCTCTCTCGTATACCATCTCAAACATGTATTGAGCTGGTATTGAGAGGACAATGCCGGCACCGATTCCTAGGAAGATGAGGCCTTCTTGTCCTGTACTGAACCCGTATATTTCTGCACTTATGTTAGTAAACGCTCCGTTTTTAGCCATAGGATGGATGGTACCTTCGAATATGATCGGATAAGATTGTAGGAAAACATAAAATATCCCATATTGGAAGGCAAGATAGATACAAGTAAAGAGAACAAGCGGTTCTTTGCAGAACATTATCAAGGGTCTGACAAGAACTTTCGTCATGAAATCCTGCCAGTCTGTCTTCTGGCTTTCTCGAGGCCCACAGCGTTGTATACCTTGAGCTGATCGCCATTGTTTCGCTGCTCTGTCGAGTATGATATCGGGATTTGTTTCAGGCATTACAAACTCTCCCAAGCAACAGATAAATCCATACCCAAGTCCAATCCCGTATGATAGACGCCAATTGACCGCCCAGCCCGAAATGATTGGTCCTAGGACAGATCCAACTTGCGTGGCGATGTTGTAACCCAGTAACGCATAGCCACGACGGGTATTATCGCTATATAAATCTGCACAAACTCTTATATTCGTCAGCATGTCTCATTGTTTCTCAGATTGAAAGTCCCTACCCACTGATAGTGCTCGGCAGTCCAGCAGCAAAAAACCCATTCAGTAATCTAAACACATTCAAAGCAGCCCAGTTCGGAGCCAGGGCAGATGCTGTCATCCATATCATGAAGAAAAAAGTTGTAACCATATTCACTGGCCATCATCCATAGCTCTCGCTCAGAGGAGCTAGTATTGTATTTCCCATCGCATATCCTACTAGATATAAAGACACGGGCAAAGCTCTCCACGCGTAGCAGACTTCCTGTCCAAAATCTGCAATTGTGGATTTTACCCCTCCAGACGCGAGTGAGGGGCCGTTCGTGGCATTGATCACCAGATTGAAGCCTATAGCAAGGATGAAGATTTTACGAGTTGGCAGCGAGTGCTAGGGATTGAGGGACAGAACTTCGTCAAAGGAAAGTAGTTCTTTAGAGTCTTGAGATTCTTCATCACTGATAGATTTTTCGGTGTTAGCTTGAAGAGACATTTTTCATCAGAATTAGAGGGGATTTAGCATTATCGGGCATTCTTTCTCATGTTAATAAAGGAACAAACGATCAACTGCTTATCTCGTCATCACACATCCTAACGTAGGTTTGCATCGGAAAGCCAACGCGTTCCAACTGCCGCTTTGCCCCATATGCCATTGGTACTGAATATGTCACTGGACCATGTCACTGGGATTAAAGTTGAGGGCTGGAGCGAATTTAGATTTTCCTACAAATGATGTTAGTTCGCGACTTTGTTGACGTCAGGAAAGGTGCCGAAAATGGTTTCAAGTACAAGCTTTGGTCGCTAAATTTTAGGGGTGCTCAGGCGAGGAAAAGGGAGACGACTCGGTATCGAGGTATTACACCACGCTGTTGGCCCGAAATGACATGTCGAGTTTCCCCTCGGTGGATAATCCTGAGGGATCTTGATTTCCATTCCTTTCGGCAAATCATAGTGGCCGAGAATGTTCGTCTGTAATAAGAAGTCATTTTCGCTGTCATTTATCGTCCATCGGGTCAATCGGCAACTCAGAGCGCTTCGCGAGGTGATGAAAGGGGGTTCACGACAGCAACTCAGTTGCACAATTGCAAGATTGCCCAAATGTTCACATGCCCAACCTTGGGATGAGCGAATGCAAAGGAACTACTCCAACCCATGTCAATAAGTGACTACTCAGAAAAAGTCGGGATTGGTAGACCTTATCACATCGCAGGTGCAGGAGACTGTATACTGACCCATTCACTTACATGCGTTTGATCTCCTGCTTTGTGACTGGATCTCATCTTACCAATTCTTGATCTACCTTACGAATATCGTCGACATATTTTTATGCCACGTATGATCATGAGTGAAAAGGATCAGACGGAGGGTTAAATTGCTCAGCTCAGAAAGATATAAAGTTTGATTCGACCCAGCTTTAACACCCTCCGGCACTCATCCTGCAAAAACCGGCAGACTCGACAATTCCTACCTTAAGAACTCCTCTAAAGCATCCAGACTCGAAATAGTAAGTGATAATCATGGAAACTTGAAGAAAAGCAACTCATGCAGCCACCAGAACGTTCTGCCCAAAAGCAAAAACAAACTTCAACATGCCTTCATCCACCGTTCAAGCCACCGTCATGACTTCCTGGGTCCAGAAGCTCGAGGAAGAATCCGCCAAAGCTGAGAACACCCAATCTCAGCCTTGGAAAGTATTCATGGAGACGGTGGACCATGATACTACTCCAGATCTCGTTTCAGTGCATGATGCGAGAGACAGTGATATAATACTTGGCCTCGCTGCATAAGCTGTAAGATCATCTAAATTCCATCAGGCTAGTTACGCAACCTAAGACCGCTTTGATTCAGACAAGACCGAGGTTCCGTGGAACGAACTTTCTTTGGTGAGAGATGGGAGGGTCGGAGTTCCTTGGAAGGGCTTGAAGGATTGGTTTGGAATTTGGGATGATTGTGTTCTGGTAGCGTAGATAGTTTCGCTCAAACTCCACTTCTCATCTGGCTTTTTTTCTTGAAGGATTCATGTTGTGACCGCTTTCGTACGACAAATCTCACCTGTTTTTTCGAGTCTGCTTAATGTTGTGCTCTCTGTTCCACGTCATGCGTCGCCGGCCATGTGATAGTCACATGAACATGTCACCTATGTATCACAGCAGGATAGCTGGTAGCAAGCCTCTTATGCTTTTTCAGTGCCCAATGTATGACAATTATTTACAACGTAGACACCGGCTTTCCAAAACGAGGAACCTGGCACGGTTGCTCAACCATTCCAAGCGTGGAGCTCACTTGACTTATTACGATTCCAAAGCACAAATTCCAGCCTTTCCCCAGCAGAGCACTTGAGTATCTTCCAATATCTCAACATGCCTGATGAGCTTCAATCACTGAGTTATGCAGTCTGGAATGACTGTTTTCTAACAGAAAAACCATACGTGATTGTCAGCGATATCCCTGGTCTAACCTTATCTCAAAAGACCAATATTACTTTCGCGAAGGCCCCAGAAGAAATAATTCACGACATCCGAGGACGAGAGGATGAATTCACTCTCGATAAAAGCGGGTTTGCATTTATCAAACATAACTTCCCAGACTTTGATGTTTCAGATGCCGGATTGATTGCAAGTTTGTATGAACCTGCCGTGGAAAAATTCCTGAAGGAGAATGTGGAAGGAGTTGATCGGGTCAAATTTTTTGATTACAGGGTAAGATCTGGGATCTCAGATGCAAGCTGTTGTGAACTGACACAACAGATACGACTCAATACCAAGCGGCCGCAGGATGACTTCGTGGATATTGCAAATACGTCCGTAGCACTACCTCCTGCAATTGGCGTCCATATTGGTATGTCAGCCTCACAAGTCTTCTATGAATGCGCTGATCAAGTTTCATCTAAGACCAAAGTGCTGCCGGGGTTCTGAAGCGCGTCAGGACGAGTATGGGAGATGAATCTGATTTTCTACTTCGAGGAAGAACCCGGATTCTCAAGTATGGTTTTCCGAATTGCATTTAAAACCCAGAAGCTAATGAATTGCAGTGTTTGGCGCCCATATGACCATGAGATCGAAGATTGTCCTCTTGCATTATGTGACGGGAGCACAATACGCGAAGAACATATGTTGATCACAGATCAGGTAACAAAAGCATACACTGGAGAAGCCGTGTATCCTATGTACAATCCCGATGTCAAATGGTACTATTTGAGTCGCCAAAGGAAGGACGAAGTCCTCGTTCTGAAGATCTTCGATTCGGATGAAACAGTCATGGCGAAAGGTATGGAAATTAGCTCTTCCAATCGACAATCTATATTGACGTGGCCAAAGGCACACCACATACAGCATTTGTACACCAAGACTTGAAACCTGATGTTAAGCCAAGGAAGACGTTAGAGATCAGAGCGCTTGTTTTCACGTATCCAGAGGCCTAGCCTATTCTTACGATTCACAAAGCAACGACTGTTCTTTCAGCTTGTCCTGATATTCTTGTTTCCAGTCGATATTGAAATATTCTACCGAACACCTGGGTCTATCGAGATGCTCTAAACCTCCACAATGAATTTTTTAGGTGATCGTACGCTCTCATCGCTTGACTGTCTCTGTCACTGTGCTATGACCTCACTTTTCACGACTACCTTGGTGCAAGAGTTTGCCAGTTTGCTAATAACCCTCCTCAAGACACTGCTTCTCATCTTCCCGTTTACATGCCTCGATATACAATCAAGTTTGTTACTTGCCATCATTGAACTCCCTCACTGGCCACTGTTCCGTCAATTCCCCGTGTATCTTTCAGCATAGCTACAACAGCGTTCCTTTTTTTCTCGCGTTCACTTGGACTTTGCAAATTTGGCGAGGGCATAGCCTTGAACTCAATTATGACAAAGACAGAAAGGGTTCGGTCTTCACTCTCACAACTTTCAGACTAGTAGCCTGAATTGAGACGGTATTATAGAGAATCTTTCAGGTAAAGAATCCCTTAGATCACCAACCGTATCAAATATGAATTAATAAGCGTTGTTATCTGATGTGTGAAGGCTAGAAGGATAGAAGGGACAGGGACATCACGGACCGTGATGGGATACATGACGATAGGAAATTTGTTGTTCATAGTACGAGGTTAACGGTGACATTTGCTTCCATTGCACTTCTTATAGCTAGCCGGAAAATCAGGAAACCTTCATTGAACCTCTCTACATGATTTGAGGCAGAGCACCTGAGTCTGCGGCTTGTGCTGTCAACGATTCGGTTGCATATCAGACACGTGACATTGCATGTACATTCAAGGGTCGGAGAATGTACTGGAGAATGGTACGTTACCCGGCACGAGGCCATTATAGGGAAGGTGGGAATTGAAGAACTAGGGAAGTAGAAAGTCCAAAGTGCCCCGCGCTTGCGATAGATGTATTGTTGTGTATTCGGAAAGTTGGTACTTATTAGAGTATTCGGTCAATCTGCATCCGTCTCAGACAATGTCCTCCCTCATGGGCATCTTTATATCGAATTCTGTAGGTGCAGGAGTGATCGCAATTATAGGCTACACGATCTATGGTGCAATCTATCGTCTTTATTTAAGCCCTGTTGCTGGATTTCCAGGGCCGAAGCTAGCGGGGTTGACTCTTTGGTTCAGATCCTGATGCCTGCCCCTCAGACAAATGCTGACCTCGCAGGTATGAGTTCTATTACGACGTGTACCCCTTAAAGGGCCAATACACCTTCCATATTCGTGAACTACACAAAAAGTACGGTCCAATAATTCGGATCAATCCGTGGGAGCTGCACATCTCTACTCCAGAATTCTATGATACGCTCTATTCCTCTACTCAAAGGAGAGACAAGTGGGATTGGTTCGTGAGAACCTTTGGGTTGACTGGTGGGAGCGCGGCGACTGTGGATCACAACCTGCACAAAATTCGGCGAGCAGCTCTGAATCCATATTTCTCCATTGCGACAGTGAGAAAACTGCAGCCGGTAATTGAAGACCGAATGGAAATATTCATCGATAGGCTGAGAGGACTGGCGAAAACGGGAGAAGTCCAGAGAATTGTGGTAATGTTGAGTGCTCTAAGCTCAGGTAGGCAACCCTTTGAATACCATTGGGTTTGAAACTGACCAGAGGAGATGTGATCATGATGTATTGTTTCGGAAGATCATATCAGAGACTTGAAAAAGAGGACTTTGACGTAGTTGAGCACGATGCAACACATGAGGCTGCTTCCATGGCATGGGTTATGAAGCATAATATCTGGATCCTGTGGATCGTGCGAAGCTTGCCAGGGTTTCTTGTAGCAAGGCTGGGAGTCGCACTTGCTGCTTTCCAGACACTTCAACAAGTAGGTCAAGTCCCTGTAATACGATTTGATGTGAATCATCTAACACTGAAAAGGAGTTCAGAGCGCAGGTCCGAGAAACATTGAAACAGGGCGAAGACAAATATGAAAGCTTATCTCATCCAACGATATTTCAAGAATTGTTGAAGAGCAAGCTTCCTTCATCGGAAAAGACTGCGGATCGACTGGCGGACGAAGCACAATCGGTATTTGAACTCAAGTTCCTACATCCATTGGCAACACCAAGAGAATGGACGGATTTCATACTAATCCGTGTATAGGTTGTCATAGCTGGGCAAGAGACCACAGCCTGGAGCCTCACGGTCATATTCTTCCATCTGCTCTCGAATCCGGTTTTGTTGAAAAAGTTGAAGTCGGAACTAGCTATTGCGATTCCGGACTCAAGTATATCCACACCACAAGTACAATTGGAAAGGTTACCATATCTAACAGCCGTCATCAAAGAGGGTTTGAGACTCAGCTATGGACTTAGTTCTCGGTCTCAACGGATCCCACTGGAGCCGTTGACATTCTCAGCATCGGATCGAGATTGGGTCATACCAGCAGGAACTCCGGTTGGTATGACATCGGTCCTCATCCATCACAATGAAACAATTTTCCCCAAGTCAAAATCGTTCCAGCCGGAGAGATGGATAGATGATCAAAGGTTAGACCGCTACCTTGTTGCTTTCTCACGAGGCCATAGGCAGTGCGTGGGGATGCCACTTGCATATGCTGAAATGTATCTTTGGCTGGCTGGAGTCTTTAGACGGTTTGGATCAAGAGATGTGAGATTTGAAGGTGATGAAGGAGCGCTCGAGTTGGTGGGCACTGATATCTCCGATGTCGAGATAGAATCAGACTGTTTCCTTCCGGGAGTGAAAGAGGGTAGCAAGGGTGTCAGATTTCGGGTATTGAAGTAGAATATTTTGTGGCTCTGTGCAATTGGAGAGATACCTTGATATTCATTCTCCGAAGTGGAGCGAAGTATGCTCTGCGACATGTCCCCACTGGTTATCGGACGAGTAGATAGTCAGATCTGTGCAATGCTCATGATCCTCGTCTAAGATCAACAGCTTCAATGACTTCTTGCAGCCACCATATATGTATACGAGGGTCTCCAGTCAGCTCGGGATGGAAGCTTGTGCCAAACACATTAGCTTGCCGAACTGCGATTATATCCCCAGCGCCCTCATCGAGTCTTTCTCTCGTTGCATCATCTTTTAGCGTAGCTGCACGACCGGGTAAAGTTCCCATAATTTCAACTTCTGGGACCTTCACAACTTTTGCCACATTTTCGTCGATGGCACGCGAGGGTGCAATGACAGTATCTTCAACTTGCGCCTCAGTCTTTTGCTCGCCAACAACATTTGGTAGCAATCGCTCAACGACCGGTGCACGTATGAAGATCGCGCGGAAAGGCGATTTGCTTGCGGCGACATCTTTTGACGATTCAGCCTGCTTTAAGAATGGGAGATCCAAATCTGCCTCAAAACTTTCAATTTGGCGGCCGAAGTGGTTGCGATTGACTCGAACATCAAGACCACCGATAAGCTCCTGACCCCCTTTCTTTGTTCTATTCGCGGATTCGGCAAGTAATATTAGGCCTGCGCAAGTTCCCCAAGTTGGTTTTCTTGCGACTCTACTGAAACATTAACAAGATTCAGCTTAGCCATGTTGATGACTCACTTGACAAAATCTCGGAGAGGCTCCAACATGTTTGATCTCTGCGCGACCAGAGATATTGCGGTACTTTCGCCGCCTGGGATAATCAAGGCATCACAAGAGTTGAGTTCAGACTCATTCCGAACCTCTTTGAATGTCCAACTCCTCTCAGCAATGCTGGTAGAGGTCACGATCTGGGCGGCTTGCCTCAGTAATTGGACGTGTTCGTTAAATGCACCTTGCAGGGCCAGTACACCCACGGTAACATTCAGATTGCCTTGAATTGAACCCATCTTTGAGAGTCGGAAGTGAAATCCTGATTTTGTGATCAACACATGCAATTGTATCCAAGTAGGAAAAAAAAAGTGTTCGTCCGATGACGTTCCAGAACCGAACAGTTCCAATTGGAGTGCCCACTGGAGTCAGGTGTTGTCGGTCATCGGAACAACCTTAAATATTTAGCGGCTTGGCAGTTCTCACCACCAAAAATCTCTCGGCATCAGACAATTTAAATCCACCTCGGATCCTCAACACAATTTCATCCTCCTTCACCGCGCTTTCTATGTGCAAACTTTTCCCTCTGAGGAGGGCCTACTATCCATAACGACTTTTCTGCTCTTCTTAACCACGTTCACGTTGAAATGTTTGCAGTAACTTACTACCTCGGCCTCTTCGGAGCAGGGTATCTGGCACTCACTTTGTTTCTGTACCTGATGTCATCTCGAGTCCCGGCAGCTGGCTTTTTCGCTCGCCTACTCGCCTCATATGCATCGCTTGTTTTCTGTGCCTGCTATGGAGTTCTCGTTTCAATATTCCTGCGCCTGGCTGGATATGGTCGAATTTCACAATGGGCGACGGCGAGAAGCTTCAAATACGTAATGTGGTTGACGACTGGTATCACCTTTTCGATTGAGGATCCGAACGACTATCTAAATAAGACACGGCCTGCGGTGTTTATTGGCAATCACCAGACAGAATTGGATGTGTTGATGTTGGGTTGCATGTTCCCAAAATACTGCTCGGTAACTGCAAAGAAATCGTTGAAGAGCATGCCGTTCCTGGGCTGGTTCATGACTCTCTCATACTCAGTCTTCATTGACCGAGCCAATTCTGCCGACGCACGACATGCAATGGCTGGGGCATCTCAGGAAATAACAAGAGAAAGACAGAGTGTGTACATGTTCCCAGAAGGAACACGAAGTTATGCAAAAGAGCCGATGTTATTACCCTTCAAGAAGGGCGCCTTCCATTTGGCAGTGCAAGCCGGCGTACCAATTGTACCAGTGGTTGTTGCGAATTACTCCGACATCCTCTATGTGCAAGGCTGGCGGTTCAAGTCTGGAAATATCCCAATGAAAGGTACGGCTTGAAGTTCAGAATAGAGTTTACATGCTAACCTGTAGAAGTGTTGAAACCGATTGAGACGAAACACCTTAAACCGTCGGATGTGGAAGATCTGGCCCGAGATACTCGCGAATTGATGTTGGAAGAGTTGGTGAGCCTGACAGCGAAAGCTAGAGGGCACGCAATGCCCATGCCCACCCAGAACACTAGCGACAGAGTTATCAAGGCCAGTGGTGCCGAAGCCACTATATCATAAGCATGGTGGAGGGTCGGAGCGATGAGATCACGAAATATTTGACTAGGGAAAAAGGACGGAGGCAACTGCACTTCGGGGCGTTTGGTGCATGGGAATGCTTTATGTTAAGCGGTATATACCCCCATAGATGTTCGACATAGAGACGAATTGAACAATTCACACCGCACCAAAACAATTGACTAGCATTCTTGCATGAGTGTTTCATTTATTTCCCAGAAAATATGCTGGGAATCCTTCCGCTTTCCTTTTTACGATTTGGCGGCGGTCATTGGACCGAGTTTGGCAGGATGCACAGGTGTGCAGGCAGTGAGGCAGGGTCTCGGTGAATCTTTCGGGAATGGCGCACACTCATTGACAAGATCACCAGGAACGGGATTTTCCAGCTACACTTCATCAACAGCTTGAACTTTCAAGTGCTCGATACTCTAGGGGGACAAAATTTATATTCGATGGAAGACCTGCCATTCATTACGCTTGCTGCGGGGGGCATGCAACCAGTTAGCTCCTCCCAGTCGTCTCTAGGCTCCAGCTCACCGGAGGGTCGGGTAAGCCCAATTGAGATACTTTGGCCACGACTTTGAAATTAACAATGGCAGTCTCTCCGTAATCTCAGCCCAGCGTCGTCAATTTCTGCTGATTCTCATGAATATCACGATGGACAACCTCATATTGGGCGCGGAATCATCTCACCCACGCACGATATCAGCCGAACAAAATATCACATTGCAGAATTGAGCGTGTTTGCCGAACATCTAGAGCATGTAAATCATGTCAATCTAATTTTCTGATGAACTCCTTCTGAATATCTACAGGCTGCTGCTGGCGCGTTCCCAAACAAGAATCGCTCGAGATATGATAGTGTCAAAGTACTACTTCTGAGATGGGAAGAAGATCCTATGGGTGTCCAATATGAGTTAGAAGATCTCGCCAAATCATTTGAAAGATCCTACGGATTTGAAACCGAAACATGGCTTATACCAACCTTTAAGCCGCATTTTGCTCTGATGCAAAAAGCCTTGCAAATAGTGGATGTCCATGGGAAATCAGACAGTCTTCTTATTGTCTATTATGCAGGTCATAGTATGATGAATGCGTCTCGACAGGCTATTTGGACTTGGTAAGACATTTTTGGGCCGGACATGCTGTGTTACTAATGCGGGACATAGTACATCTGATGTCAACTATGCCTCCTTGAAATGGAATGCGATCCAAACTCTGTTTGAACAAGCCGATTCAGATGTCCTGCTTCTTCTAGACTGCTGTACCGCCGCTAGTGGAGCTCCGACCGATGCAGATAGTGTCAATGTCACAGAGACAATTGCTGCTTGTGGATTCGAAACATCTGCTCCCCAACCCGGGAGGCATTCGTTCACCAACACATTAATCGAGGTTCTAGAAGATTGGAAGCGCAAGCCAATTTTCTCCGCAAGCATGCTTCATTGCGAAATCCTAGATCGGCTTCGACATGAGAAGCCTGAAAAATATCGCAACACCAAAAGATTCGAGCATCGTAGAACTCCTATTCACGTCCTTAATACCAGCAATATCAGGGCGAAGAGCATTGAGATTTCTTCTCGCCTTCAATCGGATAAAGTCAAAGGATCATTACCGGACCTGAGAAGATTGAGACAGGAATCCACTTCAATCCGAGTGCCGTTATCGCCCAATCTTAATTGCACCTCAGATTCAATATATGCTAAGGAGTCACTTACCCAGGTTTTTCCCAACGGCGAAAGAACAGTACCACATGTATTGATCTCTTTAGCGCTAGAAGAAGAACAATTACTTGATGTTGAGCAATGTCGACGATGGCTCCAAGACTTCCCTGCACTTGCAACATATGCCAACGTGCAAGGGGTGTATCGAAGCAATTCAACCCTCCTCATTTTGTCAATTCCAGTTTCCATATGGAATTTGATTCCCGATGACCCAGCTTGTGCCTTCATTGGATATGTTCATTCACAAAATATGCTCGTTCATGCTCCTTTTACGTATAAAGCAACAACAGACGAGAAAGCAAATCAAGATACAGCAACTCTTTTGAAAGAAACAGTGCAACATACACCAGAGAAATCGAAAGCCAACTTTTGGTTTCATCGAATTCTTTATGCTTCTCTTGCTTTGCATTCTTTATTTGTAAGTGATGATAACAATCGTATTACTATGCTATCAACTCACCTTTCCCAGGCACTCCATACAATGATAGCACCTTCAACGTTTAGTATACAACATAGAAGCATCAAAAACCTTCGAAAACAGAACTACGAATTTGGTCCCAATGATTTGCATTTTCCACTCCCAGCCGATGACAGAAATGTGGCTAAATCTCCCAAGGATGGACAGACTGAGGGAACATTTATCGAAAGACTGGATATGGACTTTGCGACATTGTTTGAGAGTACCCAGGGTGTTTGCTTGAGCTCTCCATTATCCCTCAACACCTATAGCTCTTTTATGAGCATGGGACTTCTCAATTACCTGGGCAGTGTGAGCGATCTTAGTGTGAACGTCGCCATTACTACAAAATCGAAACTGTGGTCTACGAAAGAAATAATCATCCGTGATTTCTCATCGCCTGGTATGCACCGGGTCGAAAATGCAATCGAGAACATCGACTGGCGAGCTCTGGTGAGAGAATGGTACCTCGACAGTAACAATGAGGAGCTCTACGAGGGTCCATTGAGTGAGCTGGTAGCTACGGTGGGCTCTCATCTATCATTACTACAAGCAGAGATACGGGCTTCCAAATTGACGACCTTTGGAATTGCACCTGACAAGCAGCACAATTTACGGCCAGAAGGGGAAGCCAGAGACCAAACTTTCCAGAGCAGGTGGCGGGGTTTACCCGAATACGTAGCAAGCGGAGTGCTGATTTGGATCGTTGTGCAAATGTTGTCTGACATCTGGAGGCGGTATCGATTCGAGCACAATTTGCCTCAGTATCGTCAATCACCAAATCAATATTTTTCACCAGCGGTAGAGAAGTCTATATCAGGATGGCTGAACAGTCTAACACCATTCACTAATCAGGGTATTAAGAAAGGGTGGACTCCCGATCTTCGAAAAGCGGTTTCTATATCGTTACTAGTAATAGTATGCCTTTGCGTGTGCTCTCTTGGCTTTGTATTTACGAGGCTTTTCTTTACTGGATACTCTAGAGAACCACAATCGCTTTCGTTGTTTATGGAGCATCGTTTTTAAATAGTACACTGTCCGATGTTGGGTGGAACTCCTAAGTGTAGTTGGAAGAGACGTCCAGATTTCAGGGTGGACAGGCCGCGGAATAGATATGGTTCAGTATACTTTTTAAATTACAGAATACCCAACATCAATTTGCATCACATATAAAGGGCGGTTTTGATGTTTTGTCCGTCCTTTGAAATTCCCAATTCAATTTTACCAGTGGTGTTAATCATCCCTCCCAGGACGACCTACAATGTATCAGCGTGTATGTGTAAATCATTACGGAGTTGATATGATCTCAGCTCAATGGTCATATACTACGTATATAAAGTACACACACTGAAATGCCCTATAATCTCCTTGAGAGATGCAAATATTTCTTTTAGCTCTGATTGTTCAGGGCATACAGGATACAAAGCTCATAAATCCAAAGGACGTGAAATAGTGATAAGAACTTCTATACTGGCTTTGCCATATGTTCCCGGGACTTTTAATTTTCTGCTTTGTATTTAATTGTACTCTTGCAATTATAGAATAATCAAGCTATATACGATAATATGATAGAATGTATAGTACTTATTTCAACTTCCAACATTTATTATTGATTTGGCACTTTATAAATTTTCCTCCTTTCCCCTTCCCCGCGTAGAACTATAATAGCTGCACCATAGGACTAGGACTGGGCTGGCTGGCTGGCTGAGCACCTGAGATAGAGCTCGCTACCCCTACCCGAGCCCACGAACGTCTACCAGGAATGTGAACAATAGCAGGACTTGAAAGTCTTTTATATACATTTATACCAGGTAATTGCCAAAATTTTGTAGGCCTAAATGCTGTATTCATTTCATTGTTCTATGTTAATTTTCTACTATTCAATTCCAAAATTGGTGTGATATAATCAAGTATTCGCTTTCTAGCCCGCTAAGTGGGTAAGCTATTAGCCGTTGAAAAGTCCACCCAACCACCACACTAAACCATAGCCACACCACCTTTATCTCAAAATTAGATATTATATTGTACAATAAGCTCAGCACATATATTCAATCATCAGATACTGGCCTGCTGGCCCAATGGCAAGGCGCTTGACTACGAATCAAGAGATTGCAGGTTCGATCCCTGCGTAGGTCATCAGGATGTACGAAGCATATTTTTTTGGCTTTTGTTTTCTCTACACCACATCTATTTTTTAGAGAAGCTATTAGTAGGTTGATTTGAGCGTGCTGGACTTGATCAAACGTTAAATTTTTTTTTTGGCGGGTTTTTTTTATTCTGCCGGCTATAGTGGGCACCAAGCGGGGCTTAGGAGCTTATTCTCCGGAGCTCCGATTGATAGCGGTGAAAGGCTTGGTGGGCAATCTTGTTTGGCAACAAAAGTTTATCTTCTGGCTTGGATGGTTCTCATATTCAAATGTGGTAGCTGTCATTTGAGGAGGGCGGATATGAACTTAGTATAATAATACAAGCTGAGTTCAATGACACTTGTAATGAAGTTGTTGTTTTGTGTCTCTGGATTAACGTGAGCCCCTCTTCTGTGTATATGCAATTCTTCATCAATGTCGCCGCTGAAAAGCTTGTCTCCTTGTGCTTTTGAATATATAATAAAAACCTGAATTATATCATTAAGATAAAATTTCATAGATATTCAAGTTAGTGGTTTGATTCCTTTTTTATTATACCCTTGCGATCTTAATTTACTTCATGTCTGAGTCTTCGAAGATCTGAATGCAGATTCCGCCTCGCAATGTGGGTGAGGGCAAGCGGTCACCATGATATCCTTTTCATCTACAACACATTGCTACCTGCTTCCTTATTTGTTCTGTAGTCCCCCTTTAAACAACTCACACGAACTGGTCTTGAACTTAGGACATTAAAATCAACCAGGTTGTTTTGACAATTGGTTTCTATACTTCGTCCCTCGAGTTGATCCCCACATACGCATCACCCTGTACAAATTCCTGTGGTCTCTTACGGAAATTACAGTGTCTCCCTTGATGCAGATTACTATATATCTCTAAAATCTCTAAAATTCTTGCATCTATTCATCAATATACAAGTCATTCATGAGATGAGTTCCAGCATCCTGGACTTCGCAAGTGGGGATATTGGAGCTTTGCTTCGTTAACCCTAGCCGAATTGCAAATCTAGTGATCTTGAAGCGACACCAGGCAAAAGATCATCAAGGAAATACTGAAAGAGTATGGGTCCTATGTGCACAGAGATACTTGAGAATCGAAGAATTTGTTTAGTCCTTTGATCGGTGTCTTTGCTCGAAGATCTTTGTCTCAAGGAGCTTCCTGAGGGACCACAAAAGTTATCACATAGGATGTCAACCTTACGCTCACTACCTGTTGTACCACAGAATCTCCATCTTTGAGTAGTGAATTATAGAAGGTAAAATATTGATCTCTCAAAATGCAGCACGGTATACATCGGATTCACAAGGTCTCCGAGCAGAAGGGACACAGGACGAAGATATTGAATGCGGGGAAGCCTTTCCCTCACTCATTTCTATATATACCAATGAACGTCCTCAATTCTCAAATCAGCAACCAGTCCTCAGTCTCCTCAGTCCTCTTTAGACCGAACAATTTTCAGTATGCATTTCCAAATCACCCAATCCCTTAGCATCGCTGCCATTCTTGTGGCTAGCATCTCTAGTGTCCTCTCATCACCTACCTCCCGCCATCAAGCATCAATATCTATCTCTCGGGGGTCGAGGGAGTTCACTCTATAGGAGGTGAATATAAAGCTTCCTTCATAAGAAAGTGATAAAGCTTCAATGTTTAATTGTGTAGCCTGTAAAAATGATGATGATTGTAGCGACGGCTGGTGTCGCTACCTTGGCGGGCATTATGGTGGTATCTGTACCGAATTTTAATCTTCAGAGCACGGTATGCTACACCCATTGTTTTCTGTCCCATCAGCACTAGTTAAATTTGTGATGCATTGTGTGATAAGTGTAAATGCTCACCTCACGGTATTTACCTGTGCCGTGAGGATTTGCTTTCTATTTCCTTCCTCAAATCTCAATATAGTCGGACAATCTTATGGTAGCAAACACTGACAAATCGGTAGTGAGGACGGGCAAATACGATTGGTGAACGTTTTCGTGAGAAAATGATCACGTCCTGGAATGACGAGCGGGTCAAAATTTTTGAAATTTTCCTTGGCTGTCACTTAAATAAGCGTTAGGAAAATATCTCAGGTATTTTAGTAAACACCAATGATGCTAAACTGCCTTACCCACACAAGTCCATTTCGTCACTCAATCACTCACGTCACAGAAATGATCACCTTGTTCATAACGCTGGCAAATCAAAGTTAAAGTCTGTACCCCAAAGTATGAATTCCGTCTTGCCTCGTTCATATGCGATAGTCACAAATACAGTAGTGGCTAGCCAGCCTCAAGACCCCTATGCCAGCCCCCAACGTCATTATGTAGACCTCTCTAGGTTTCAAAACCCCAACCTAATGCCGAATCTCCAACGCCGCTACCATGCAGTTTATTTAAATACAAACATGCCACCCATCGCAAGAGCATCAAAATGAGGCAGCCAAAAGGATTTTACTTCCTTCTTCTGACTTGCTCTTCCATCATATCATCGAGCATCATTCTCTCGCTCAAACTTCTAGGCGTCCCAGAGAATGAAGCAACACCACCCGATGCACGAAAGCTCTGCACAAAACTTCCCTCGAGACCATCTTGGTCTTTCATACTGCCCACGAAAGATTGCATGTCTCCCATAGAAGCTGCTTGTGCATGCACATCGGGACTCACAATGGGCATTGTGAAAGGCCGACCTTTGTAAGAGCCCACTACACCCGTCGAGGGAAGAGGAGCAGTAGATGGAGGAATGGGACGAACAATCGCACGTGCCGGAGAGCTTGAGAATTTGCTCAAAGTTGCCTCCTTCAAAGGTGAGGTTTGTGCATCTGTATCGAACTGATCGTACTCCTCGTCTTGCTCTGGTAACAGTGGCTTGGTCTGTTTAGGTTTCGCATTCTCATCAAAATGAAACATTTCGTCCTCATCTTCATCATTGAAGTTCAAATCTTCGTCCCGCATTCCAGATGTACCCGTATCCGTTAGATTCTGTAGAAATCTGCTAGGCCTCGTGGCAGATGTTGGTGATTTGTTGTTCTCGATATTAGGAGAAATAACTGGCGACAGCATGCTTGCCGGCGATGAAGGTTGGCGCCTCAATGGGGGCATATCCAGCATTTCATCGTCTGAATACGTACCAGCCTCCTCATCTATTTCCTCTTGCAAAGTTAATGTTTGACTGGTGATATTTGTGGACTCGGCCGAAGTATTCAAGGCTCCGCCCAAGCTCAATTGTGATATACCTTCGCCAGGTTCGATATCCTCTTCGTCGTCGGAGCCAAGAGAAAAGCCATTAGTTGTAGCGACAGATGCCGAGCCATCTGGAGGAGCAGTAACTGTTGTCCACTGTGTGCCATCCTCTTCCAAGGGAGATCTTGATAATAATTTCAGCGCTTGTGAGGACGATATTCTCTTAGGTGGTGGCTCCTCGCCAACGTCCTCTATTTGCTCACTGCCTAGCTCATCATCTGAATCTAGCAAAGACCGTGCAGTTTCTTCAGTGTCTTCGGCGATTGGAGACTTTACAGGTACTGGTGATGAAGTCGGCAAAACCTCCTCACCTGCAACTTCGAATCGCACTCTACGAGGACTGTGCCTTGACAAGCTTGATGTTCTCCTAAGAGCACTGCGTCTAACTGGTCCGTCACTCCTGTCTGAGCCTATAGATAGTTCATCGGTGTTTCTTCGTCTCGGTGTTGGAGGCCGTGTTGATTCTGGTGAATTCATCAGTGATCTAGTGTCGGTACTAGCATCAACATTCGTCGAGTTTGCATAATTCATGTCCTTCTCCCTATATGTGTAGTCCGATGGAGGCGGAGATGTGGTATGTTCGGTACTCGATCTACGCTCGTTTCGACTGGTACTATCGAGGAGCGGAAGGTAGGTAGGCGTGAATACTCCTTGGAATTCTTTGTCGCGCTCATGCGGACTCCGCTGAAGGGTCTCCTTATCCTCCACAGGTCGGAGACTAGGTGTCGAAATTGGGGATGCTCGAAGTTGGGGCGATCGGTCACCATTTACTACGGTGCTGGTGCCTGCGCATGACTCAATGGAAGGGACAGAGGCAGTTGGGTAAAGCGAATTATATCCCTTTATATCCTCTGCGATCTTTTTTGAGACTGTCTCGGATATATCCTTCGGGACGTCGCGCAGTAGACTCTCCGCATATTTGTCGAACTCGGTCGCCATCTCTTGTCGGTATTTTAGTACCTTGTTGTCAAGCTCAGCAAGCTTCAATTGGAGTTCTGACACCAGCTTGCTTGCTTCGTCCATGGCGGCGCAGAGAGTTATTGACTTGCAGGTTGCAAGTCGCTCGTTGTCAATGTCGCAGCATATCAAAGGAGTCTGTAGGCGAAGGTTGCTTCAGAATTACGAAGTTAGAGTTCATAAGTAGAGTAGATGTCTTCGATTTTGCGGCTTATCGTTAGCGGCTACTAGCGGTCAAGACTTGACGGTTCATCACCGAGACCCATTTATTGAATCGACTGACCTTTTCTAAAAACTGAAAGAATTGCGCGTCAAAGTCTATTTTTACTGCGGCTTAGGAGCTGTGAATAGCTTCAAGCTCAAATTATGAATAATGGCAGCAGCTTAGGCTCAATTGATTACCACAGATGAGTTGTCCTGTTAAGTCATTGTCTCCTAGACGGCCGTCGCCGTCAGACAGGACTTGCGGCACATGGCATCACAATGACCGACACCGGTGACAACTGTCAGGGGTGATCAGAGCGGTCTAGACCTTCTGATCGATGATCCAATGGAAAGGGGTACATTTGCCTGCAAGTTGACTAAGGGGTGGGGGTCCGTTGATATAGACCAAATTATTTGCTGGCTGTTTTTCCCACTATCAGACTCGCTAGGTACATGTGAAGAAAATCGAACACCTACATCAAATCTAGGGTAGGCAACATGTCTATCCTCACTTCTGTCTTGCTATATATGTTCTTTATTCCCATTTACGAAATATTACCAATGGGCGGTGAAAGAACAAAAGAAGTGACTATGTGTTAGACCGTTAGCAGGCTTTCTTATTGCTCATTTACTATTGCTTTTTTTTTGGTTCTCGCAAATAAATAAAACAACTGTGGGCAGATAATGGTTTTTGCGTTGTTGATGGCTGTTGAGTGTTGAAATTTATTTTGTCCACATGGTAGGTTTCTTGCTTTTGGTAAATTCCAACTCGATGTACCTTTCAAGCGTGGGCGGATTGTCGCAACCCTTTCGAGAGGCGAGCAAGATCCTTGATTTTTATTTCATTATTATTATTGGACGTACAGAACAACTGTGAGGAAATTTTCCTGGGTGCAGATCTGCAAATAAGGTAGTGCACTTTATAGCGATGACAAGCTTCTTGATCGTCATAATCTGCCCAGCCGAGAGAACAAATCTACCATGCAGCTCAGAACAGGGAGCCCGTCATCTAAATATGTCACTTTCATCGTTCGATTGTAAGTCGTACTTCGAGAATCGAGATGCAGGATCAGCCCATTTCTCAATTTCGGCAATGAGGCTCTAATCAACGAGAGTGCCTCGAACGGAGGGTTGCATGTTGGCGGCCAGTTTCATGTTTCTAGACTTGGAAATCCCAACATGAACTTTCCCTATACTTGGTGTACAGTTTGCTATTATAAGAATTTTCAGTTAGAAATATTTTCCTAATCAAGAATATCGCCGAGGTGATGGGGCCATGGTGTAAGCCACTACCTTGAAAGTGGTTTTCGATCTTGAGCTTTTAGCAGTTGTATGTTGGTAGACAAACCTGCGAGTAAGAACACCGGGACAAAATTGGGGAGCAATAGAGTATGTCCACTATCAAACACTCGCTATTTGAGAGGACACCGTGTGCTATCATCCTCCAACAGGAATGAAGACTGCCTCTGCTTCCCTTTTCACTCTCATATTCCCATTGAGCTTGCACTATTCTTATTGAAATCACTGTTCTGAATAACAAACCACCATTACTATGATGGTTCAGTCTTGCATTTTTATACTTCTTGCTCTCGGAGAAATTATCTTTGTCATTGCAGCAAGCGATACATATCTACAAACATCCTCGGAAAAGGGGAATGCCATTATGGTCTCAGCCGCCATGACAAGCACCAGTCCAAAGATGACTACAGTCAAGTGGAAGGAGTCACTCACTGCGCAATACACAAATATATATCCAAGCATGATACTGCCATCATCGGGAGAACCTGTTCCGCCTGTCTATACTTCACAGGAAGACTCCACAGAGACATCAGACTTCTCGGCCACTGCAAAAGCTACCACCGAAACAGAGGCCACCTATATCATAACTACAGTACTCAACCGAACTTCTTCGTAAGTAACATCTCATATCCTTCTAGATGTTTAAATTGACAACATCAGCTGCACCACAACTCATTCCCCAAAATCTCACGCCACAAAACTGTCGCATACCAAAACCGGCACTAGGTCTTTCACGTCTACGAATAATACTAGACCCCACACGTTTCATGGGCCAACGGTACAGCCAACACTGCCTCGGGAGTACTCAACCAATATTTGGGGAACAGCGGATACAAGGACGAAGACGAAATGCACGACCACCTTTGAGACAGTCACACGGGCTACAACCACCCAGTCTGAAAATCTCAGTGCGTTGCTTAGTGACCTTGTGTAGCGAACCTAGGAATAGCTTTTGTGGATGGGCTAGAACTTCGATTGGAGGGCAGTGAATGAGATGTTCTGTTTTCTTTCTCGTATCTTCAAAGATTGCGGACTTCACATTCATTTTGACATCGCTGCGTTTCTTAACCATCTCTCCATCCGAAATTCTGTGTTTCGTGCAGACTTCCAATTTCGTGTTTTCGTTACTTTATTTAATCGACCTACAGACTGGGAGATTACTATGTTTTACAAACGAACTTCTATTTCCAAACCTATTTTTAAAATCTGGCATGGACATTCATCAACAACGCACGACCCAGTTTGACAGTAGTGAAAACCTACTTGAAGCCTCTTATCTACAGAATGAAGTATCACTGGTGATGAAAAAAGACCAAACCTTACAGTTTTCAGTGATGATACCTCCCTGCTTTGCAGACCTTTGATCAGTTTGGCCTGTAAATGTCAGTGTCCCAATACCATCACCATAGCCTCACAGGTGAGAGACTTACAATAATCAACAGCATGATAGAGCATCTCGACACAGGTTGGATCAGGATCATAACACTGTTCGATACTGAATCCAAATTGCAATTGGGTACCACAGGGATTCAAGACTCTGTTCTTCCTCGAAATAACCAAACTTGTGCCTTTGCATCGTTCATCCGTCATGTCAATGCCAGCGCCAACATGCAATGTGGCTTTATAGGAAGCTGTAGGAGCAGGGTTGATTCTTGTACCTGTGAGAATAGTCTCCGAAGTAAATTTGGGATTGCCCGAGAAAGCGGTGATGTGATCGACGTTAGGTTTGCAAAAAGTGGAGATATAGGCTGCAACAGATTTCCTATCGATTCCAGCGCAGCCGATAGTAGGGCATTCAACGCGGGTGGAAGTAATTGGAGGAAGAGGGGGAGCTGTAGTTGATTGTACCTCGACGGCCTGCGGAGTGGTTGTTGATGGAATTAGAGTCGTTGGTGGTGGGGTACTTTGCGGGGTTGTATCTGGTTCTTTGGTGTCTGATAGCTTAGTTCCGGTGGAGATTATTGACATGTCGGACGAAGACTGGGGGGATGGGATGGAGCTCGATATGCTTGATAGAGATGATGAAGGGCTTGACATCGCACCGGAGGCCTCAGATGAGAGGGGTACGCTAGATATGTCTGTCGAGGATATCTGGGTGGTGGTGTTTGAGAACGGAGGCAAGATGCCCAAGGATGTTTGCAAATTGCCTGATGATATCGCGGTTGAAGACGTGTCCGTTGAGATTCCTGTCCCGAGGAGCATTTGTGTGGAGGAAAACGGCTTTGAGGATGATGAATTCCTATGTGATTTGATTTTGGGACTCAACATCATGCTCTCAATCTTCGAAATATGAGCGTATTCTGCAGCTGTATCGATTTCTAGTGTAGGATAAGGATTGAAGTCGCCCGTAGCAATAAGCACGGTGATGATAGACTTGGAGATCGTTTGACTTCCAGTAGGCATAGGGTCAACATCGGTCAATATGTCTGTCTCCATAGGACCGTCGCAGCTTTCGCAAATCGTTGTTGTCGTCGCAATTCCTCCGAGGGTGGTATACACCACAGTTTGACAAGGAACGGAGCTGCAACTGTGGATTGTGGTGCTAGCTACATTTGTAACTGAGCATCCCAGTGTGGTTTGGCAGGATTGAAAACAGCTCATCGATGAACCAATCACTGTACTACAGATATCGAAACAAGAAGATGCTGTCTGTGTACTGCATCGGCTAGAAGACGACGGAGACGATGTCTTGGTATCCGATCCGGGATTGGATGACTGCTGGGTGGTCGTCGTCGATTTCTGCGACTTCGATTGTTGAGTCTTCTCATCTTCGTTCTCATCCTTGCTTTTGTTCTCATCATTGTTCGTATTTTCGTTGCTATTCGTGTTCTCGTTGTTGCTGTTATTATTATTGTTGTTGTTGTTTCGCCCTCCACCACCACCTCCTCCCCCTCCAATGTGTGGCAGACCAGGTAACTTGGGTAGTCCTACACACTTGGGAGCAAGACAGGGGATTTTCCATGCACTGCCACCAGAAGTTGGAAAGACAACAAGCAAGATGGTTGCTCCATCAGAGTCTGTTGTGAGTGTCGATAGGGTACTCGTCAAAGATGCAAATGATGGTATGAGGGTCGCCGAAAACGCCCATGTTTGACCTGCTGTTGTGACCAAGGATACATCCGGAGTCTCTGTTCTCGAACTGGAAGGAAGAATTGTCTGTAGAGGTCCACTGAAAGCACTGCTGCCCGTGATTGGGAAAGGGGTAACAGGCGTTGATACGGATGAGGTCGCAGAGTCTGTCATCTGATGATCAAGAGAATCAGAGGGACTGCCACTTTGAAGAAGGACTGAAGATGCCGTGACGGGGGTTGATGGAGTTGATAACGCTACAGGAGGTATTATGGATGGTGGGTTGGATGGGCGAGGTACGTTGAAACAGTCCGGAAGCAAGCATGGATATTCCCAAGCAAGGCCCTTAGCGGAGGGATACAAGAAAAGTCCCATGCTAGACCCTGCCACATTTGTTGTCAAGGCAGAGGAACCTGTGGCGAGTGAAGAAGCTGAGGCGATTTTGACAGCGGAGAAAGTCCACACATCTCCTGATGACGTTAGGGTCGTGTATTGGGGACTGGTTGTGGGAAAAGATATTGAGTCTGTAAGACGTTCGGTATCACTCGCTATCTCGCTATCGTGTGGAAGTTAGCGACATAGGATTCAGTCGATTGTTCTTACCTTGTAGAAACGCTGTTGATGGACTCGACTGTTGAAGTGGATGATACTCTAAGCATGCTTGAGGACGACCCAAGGAAAGATTCGGTGCTTTCAGAAGTGACTGAGAACCACCCAGTAGCAGTAGGAGATATTGAAGACATGCCCTCTCCATCATTTGAAGAATTGCGCCATGGGGGCACATCAGTGCTCAGCGACTGTCTAGTTGCAGAGTAAAAAGACGTCCCAGAAACTGAACCTCTTGTCCCGGTTGATACACTGCTCATGGTGTTTGGCGTTGGAGAGACTTTCGATGTGAATGTCGGAGAGACATTTTCAGGTGCTGACGCGAGTACACGCAGTGATTTTAAGCCCATGGCAACTCTGGCTAAGGAGGGGCTGTAATTCAATACAGTGAAGAAGATAAGTAGTAAGAGTGGCGGAAGTAATTTCATCATGAAGATGGCTCAACTTGGAGACCTGTGGAGTGCTGCGTCTCAAAGGCGCTCTGCCACTCATAAGAGGTGGGACTGGTCTAAAGATATGAGTACAACGTATAAGCAGAAAAGTGTCCCACATTGCCATTTTGGTTTTCATATCAGTAGGCGACGAGACATTCGAACAATCCAACAATGGATTCCACCATCTTGTGAGCATTATTAGAAAGTCACAAGCACGGAGAATCCGTTGTTGCCATGGCTTCCCTTACTAAATTCAGAAATAAATATATTAAGAATAGATAAAAGCAGGCTAAAGAACTAGCGATTTCATCTTGTGACCGAGCAACAAGACGAAAGTCATGAAGATGTTGGTGGTGTGTGAGTCTGAAACAGCTAAACTAAACCAACATGCAAGTCTAACATCAATTGATATCCAACATTAAGGCACATTTCTGTCGCACAATCCTCCGCAATCAACGTCAAACAAACCGAGACTCTGCAAAAGCTTGTCAGCCCTGAGGGCGTCCTGCGATCTGAAGCTACAAAGGAGTAGCGCATCCTTCTAACGGAGGATACGAGATTACCATGGCGGAAGTCTCATTGAAAGTGCATATGGCGCATCTGATATCTAAAGATAGAGAGCGAAAGTCTGCGTCAAGTTTCAACTAGAACATTGTGAATTGGATCCGGTGGTTGGTGATTGGTAAAATGCAGAAAAAGTCAAGTGGAGGGAAGAAATGAAAACTACATCATCTTTAGATAGAAACGAGGACTTTGAAAATCCAATGAGTAGTAGACAGTCTACTTCAAATATCGACGCTCATATGAGTAATGATTGAAACTCCATTTCACAACTGAGATATCTTTTTATTGTCAACCTTGATCACAGAGCGGAAAATATCGAATTTGCAATTATACGAGCCATGTTCGACTCCGGCAATTGTGGGCGTTTGGTAGTGACGCTTGTGATCATTTTGATCTCCTCCACGGGTGTTTATGGCACCTTTGACACAGCTTTCCAAGTTATGCGTGCCCCTCTGCGTGGAGGATGTAATGCAAACCAGGAAGCGGCGTTAAGGACAGCCTACACCGACGCCCTGCGAATCGTAGGACTTATCGAAACAGGAATCAACCAGATGAGAGCTGGTACGGATACTCCTGCCACTGGTTGGATGTTCAACGTACTATTCGCTGTCCCTTCCTCTGAAGAGAACATTGATTACGGAGAACAGCTCTTGCAATCACATCGTAACACCTTGACCTCCATTGAAAGTACGTAATATCATGATCAAGGCAATGATGGAGAGATTTAACGTAATTGCAGAATTAATGGATGCAATTCGACGACAGGATAGCGGCTGGCTGACCCTAAAGGACCAAGCAGGCGGGGTGTTCAAGACCAGAATATATTGTAACTACAAATGGATTAAAGTTACGAGAGATCGGATCGATCCAGGAACCGGCCGTCGGTATGATCCACGTATACCGATGCCCGTTAATGCAGGTGAGTAGATAAGCACGAGAAAGAGGCTCTTCTAACACGGAATCCTAATTGCTAGATTTCTGGTGGGATCGCGAAACAAACATATATGTGGAGGCACAGACCCGACCCCCACCATTTGATTATGGTCTCGGAATATGCGGATGGCAAAATCATGCGGTCACAAGTCTCGAGCTCAACACTATAACATTTTGCCAGCTGTTTTGGGACGCTGCGGCACCTGTAACCCTAGGCGGACTGGCAATACCAATCCCTGAATCAGAACCACTTGTGCTACTCGATCGGCTGGTGACATTATCAGCGGTTTTCTTCCACGAATGGACCCATCTTGTGGGAAGGCCAGGTATGAATGACTATTCCAAGTAGACTTCTGTGAACTGAAGAATACAGATCTCCCAGGGAACGAGAACGTAGCGAGGGTGATGCCAACATCAAATCAGCCGGAGAAATATGGTTTCTACGATTGTCTAGACCTTGCAGCAGATGGAGGCCCAGCCGCCGCTCTCAAAAATGCACACAACTATGCTCTTCTGGGTACTGCACTTCATTTTCCGACCTGCGATTGGAGGAGTGGAGGGTGCAGATCCTCGGCCTTTTGGGCGGATGTACGAACACAAAGAATCGCGACAGAAGCTTTGGAAATGATGTCAGAAAGGTAGCCAGAAGGTTGAAAAGGTAAATGGCCGGAAATTTGACCATCAAAAGGCTACACAAGTGTGCATGATATATAATTGGTGTGGGAAATGGCTACCATGATTCTGGTTGTACTAGAGAAGCTTTATGCTAGGTGAATCTGGGCATAAGTAAAGCTTTCAAAGCTGCAGACATGCTTCGAGTCCCATAAAAACCGTATTAAACGAGGCGAGGGTGTGACTTCGCATATGGAGCAGCCCAGTTCTGGGGTAGGACTACCAGAACTCACATAACCGCTATTCCATCCTCCCACGTTAATATCCAATTGGGTCAGAGAAACACCTTGCTTGTGACCACTTATAAAGTGCTTGATAGCATGTGCAGAATTCCAAATGAGGTCCCCATCGAATTCTTGTCCCGAGTAGAAGTTTGATACTTCTTGCGAGTACAAGGCGAGACTTTGCAGTGCTGGAAATTGGCAGAAGATTCGCAAGAGTTGATGGAGCTGAACCTAAGGTGTTTCAGTAGGGCGAATGACAAAATTTTGGAGTCTACAATCAGAAAAAGTGCTGTCGAAATACCGAACGATGAAGTGCTGAGTTCACCATGACAATATTTGAGGCAGAAATAATAAACATCCTCACCTCACAAAGCTTGAGATCGACTGGAACTGCCAATGACTGCAAATTGACACAATTGATCTGCAGGGTAGCGATCTCGTTGATGGATATAGTAGGTGGTGTCCTTCCTTCAATTGCATAACCCTGCACATCGAGAATCTTTGCCACTTTTAGAGACTGGCTGTGACTCAATATCGTCGAGATTGGGAGAAACCTGATACGGCACTTGACATCCAGGACCTCGATTTGGTTGATTGGAGCATTCTCTAGAATAGCCTTCAGAAGCAACGTCCTTGAAACATGATACGAGCTGTCGTTCTCCTCTAGACTTGACCATTTGTAGTCTAACGTCAATTTAATCAGCTTCATGAATTGAGCCGACTCTACTAGAGTAGATAGACCCCCGAAATGATGCCAGTCGATGCGAAGCTCTTGTAACAAAGTAAAGTCCCACACAGAAGCAATGATGTCCGGGGTTTCCCCAATAGATGACGCACGAGAAGTGATTTTCCGAAGCGGAGGCATTCGTCCTCGATCAAGGGAAAAATCTGCGTACATGTTCATTATATGTAGGACCTCTAAATTACGGGCAGAAACAAGGAGGTCCTGTAGTGATATGATAGATGAAACTGGATGGCCAGAATCATGAATTGTGATTTCAACGATGTTCAATGGTGGAAAAGTTTCGGTGTGTGGAACATGGGGTTCTAGGAGACGTCGAATTCCTCGCCCCGTAAATGGAAATCGTCGACCTGAAAAGGGACAATTTAACCTTTCAACAGTGAGGCGAATGCTTGGACGAATAGTTTCGATGGAGCTTCGTAGGGCAGCTGGGAAATCTCCCCAGTACCTATCCTTGGCGTACGCCCAACTGAGACGCTGGGGGTCAGTAAAGCCATGCAGTGGTCGAACTTGATATTCCCTACTCACAATATAGACTCCAAACGCATACAGTCTCGCAAGAGCTTCCCTACAGCTTCCCAGTCCAGCTCATCTTTGAGTATGATATGTCTGGTGTATCGGTGCACATTTCGAAGCATACTTTGCGTTTCAGTATCAGCTATCGAGGACTGCAAATGATGCGATCGCAGATCGAGTTGCCGATACAATAGGGGTGCCGCGATGCTGCTGAGCTTCCGGGTCACATATCGTAGGTTGGGAATGATTCTTGGTTCAATGAGGTATATCTAAAGAGGTTAGATACGAGCTTGTGTAAGAGACAGATATTATCCAAACCTCCTCAACAACCATGAGCAGAATCTCTGGGCCTAATTTGTTCAATACAGACATGGCTATTATGCCAATGATCACAACAGTCAAGACAAACACTTTGGGAAATGGGTTATCCTATGGTTGGAGGCTCCCCATGGGATGATGAAGAGATTTGGATCTCTAGGCAATGATAGAGGCTTCATCGCATCCGCATTTGCTCCATAACCTAGCTTTCAGTTGAAAATGAAGAGGAGTTGGTTTGATGAGCTTGATACTCACTGTCATCATGTTGGGTGGTGTTGGTGGTGTGTTGGTGTTTGTCAATACCGCTTAGTCATCTCCTGATGCTTTTCAATTTGGCGTCTATTCTGTTCTAAAGGATTTCTCTTCCTCCGCTATCACAAAACTACACGGCCTATTGATGCATTGCATTCTCACGGTCTCACATGGATATTTCCACAAGACTCTACTGCAGTACATATGACATCAAGTGCTGTCTATGCTGAACTGAGACTATCACATCCTAGCATCTCAAGCATTTCCCTTGCTTTGAATGGCTTTTTCATGAAAGTCACACTTTTCGATGCACGATGAATATTTCTGAGGTAGCGCTAATCCCGATGTTTGCTCGTTTGTCGCAATCTGAAATAGGGTCTGGCCTTGGGCGATTCCGTCCCTCGTAATGTAGGTACTGTACAAGTCAAGTACGTATTTTGTTGGTCGAACTCTCAAGTTGTCGCTTCTTCTTCAACTCCGGTTCCTACTATGCTCCTTCTCAAAGCAGTCTGAGGCATATGCCATGTCCTCATTGAATTTCTTCACTATCAATCTCTCTTCTCCATCATTCATCAGTCGGCAACTTATCATTGATTACTTGCTTACCACAAACTTGCACACATTCGGACCTCTAGCATTCGTCATGAAGAACCTCATTACATTAATCTCTTTCTGCGGATCCCTTGTCGCAGCACGATCCCAAAATCTTTATAGCACCGCAAAGGCAGCTCCAACATGTGAAGATGGAGCTGCCCGATTTATTGCTGGCAAATTTCATAATTCTAGCATTCAGACGATGCTTCTTCGGGATTGCAAAAGCTTCCTGGCGACAACTGTGGCCCCGACCGTTTCCATGTAAGATGACAGACACATTGCCTTCCAAATGAGTTGGCAAAATCTGATCAGCTAACAACGAATAGGGCGACACATACTTCAACGGTTACATTCATAAATAACAACAAATTGCACAATCCAACTGCTCCTCCATATATCAAGCCATCCATGGTGAACAACAACGGAATTTGGACCATCGTACCTACTCAAGTGCCTCATTATGGTTCTTGGGATGGATTCAACTCATCCAATACCTACACATCAGCTTGTAAATGTGTTGGTGCAGCTGCAAAAACTGTCACGGATGCTACAGCAGTATGTATCCACATGTCCATTATGAGAATCCAACTCACTTTTGCAGACTGTCACCGCTGTTGAGTACCTTCCGACCACCTTTTCTACTTTCAAGCTCAAAGCTGTCTTTGGAAATGGCACAATGCAGAATATTGAGCTCGCACCTAATGACCTCATGCAGCCCAAAAGTCTGGAGAAAGACCAAGTCCCTTGGACAGCTCACGTCACTAGTGCTTCGACCTCGACAAGTCTATTCAGTTTAGATCCGACTGGGCGGTTAAGATTTGAAAATCAAGGCTTGTTGAGTGCATCTGAAGCTTACGTGCACGATCGATCCCTGCTATATTTCATTCCTTCAGAGATCCTGACTCATCAGCCCTGGGAGTTTTTCATTTCAAGTCAGAATTTGCTCAACACTACCGAATTTCGGCTTCATGCACACATTCCATCAGCTAATCCGGTGGTTGGCGCTTTCAGCTTCGTCGTCCTGGACAGATTCGATGTGCAAGTCGATGATTGTGCCCACAAACATCATCCAAGTCTTTGTTATAACCCGCAACGCTACGACTGGATCGCAATCCAAGCTGAACCTCAATATTAGAAGCTTACTGCTAAGCAGGGGATGGAATCATACCGTGGTGCCGTGTGGGTTAAAGCTTGTTGGTTTGGGGTGTATTGGCTGGCAAAGTCTGTTGAAGGCATTATATGGACAATGGTTGAAAACAGGACTATACCAATAGATAATACGGGCAACAATTGCACTTCATGAGAAAAAAGGCTTCATTCTAGGAAATTCCGATTCTGGTCCCACTTCTGTTGTGCTGTGTGACTTCTGATCAAAGTGAAAACCAGAGGGGCGATTTGTCATGTTACAACATCAACGTCAGTATATAAATTTGCAGATCAAAGATACTCGAAACCAATTTGACCATTTATTAATCTAGGAAAGCATCCCAAGGCCAATATATTGAATCATCTACTTCTTTCCCTGCCAGTTGTAAACCAATCTAACTTTCAGCGCCTCACTTCCTTTAGTCACAACCACCCGTCTAACATAATATCTCTTCCCATCCACAATTGCAAATCCCCAAATCTGCTCAGCAGTCCATCCCTTCTCCTCATTAACAACATTACTCTCAACGTGTCTCTCCCCACCCGGCCCTCCATTCTCCTCGTCTCCCTCCAACCACCCATCCTTCAAAAAGCTATCCTCGACCGTATCCAAAGTGATCCATCTACTTTTCCCCTCCAAGTTGCCAAACACATGGTCTGAATGCTTCCTCGGTTGCCAATCTAGTATTCGTAGCTCGGTTGTGCCTTTTATTCCACCTGTAGCTGTCTGGTCGATGTCAATGTGGGTCGTGGAGCCTTCGGTGTATTGTTTTGTGTGTAGGGTGACCGTGGCTAGGGAGATGGCTTTGCGTGTCCACCAACCGATACCTTGGAGGGCAAGGACGGCGTCAGTGTCGTCGGAGAGGGTTTTGTTCTGAGCTTGTGTTAGTGATGGCGGGCATTTAGGAGACTTGAGCTTGGCATGCAGAAAATGGCAGAGACATTCCCTGAAAATTGGCCAAGGAGAGGAAGAGAAAAGAAATTGGGAGTAATAGGAAATATAGGGAAGTCTGTGAAGGTAAAGTAAAGTTGCTGGTTTTTCCAAGAGCTCTGTTGACAGGCAGTGATAGGAACATATCCCAAGATAGGCATGACTGATGACTGAAAGAAAGGAGCTATTGCTGCAACAACAAGTGCAAGGAGGCATTGCAAGTGATTACTCGAAGTGAAGCTTCATAGATAACCAACATACCATAACCCATTCTCCCGTCAAATCACCAATCGTTATCTCGGGTGGCGCTGCCATATTGCAGTGGTGATGATGGTGACAACCCTTATGATCCTTTTTGTGATGGTGGTGCTTCTCGTGGTGGTGGTGGCTGTGATTTCTGAGAGTTAGGGGGTTCGGAGGACTGATGTGGTGTTCTTGGTGGATATGTTTCGGTGTGGATGTAGCTATAGAGCTCTTTGGCATTGGGCGGGGTTATTGGTGTGACGAACAGCTGCGTGAAGAGAGGAAATCAAATTGGAAAATTGGAGGAGAATGGAGAGTATTTATGGATGCTTCTTAGGATGTGATTGTCTCAGCCTTGAGTATTACGAACCCCACCTTGGACCTCGGTGCTCTTCAACAGCACTTACATGTGGAAAGTAGTTCGTCGTTGTGCTTTCCTTTTTGGGTTGTGATGGAAGTGCCAAGCCTCAAACTGACCTGGGATCAGGCACGGAATGTCGGAGGTGGAGCTCTTTTAGTGCAAGGCTGTGGTTTCTAATGCTGGGTTCGTCAATGGTTGTCTGGGATTTGGTGTGGGGAAATAAAGTGGACCGTTTGATGCTTGCCGATGCGAGACCGGTACGGCCAAAAAGTTTCAGTTGCGGGAGTGAGGTGAGTCAAAACGGACTCTGTCAAAAGCGGTCAATTTCATCTGAACATTGGAGACTGCCTCAACATCGATTGTGAATTGGCATTGAGAGGCATTGCCAGATCTGAAGGCATTGATTTGTCTGAATTGCGATTGGCAGACAGCGACCATGCTTTCCCAGTTAAGGACAAGGGCGAATGCCTCTCTCTTCACATCGAGAAGAGCTTCTCAATACATGTATGACTCCGCATAACGACGAAAGAAGCTATACTGACAATCACAGTCGATCCATCTCATCAACCTCTTCTTTCCGTGCCTCCCAAGATGACGAACCCAGGCTTAACAAAGTCTCAGCTGCCATCACACAACCCAAGTCACAGGGAGCTTCGCAAGCTATGCTCTACGCTACTGGTCTGACTGAGGAAGGGTTGAATAAAGCACAAGTAGGAATTTCATCAGTATGGTACACTGGAAACCCTTGCAATATGCATCTTCTCGATCTCAACAATCGAGTAAGAGCTGGTGTTGAAAAGGCGGGATTGATTGGATATCAATTCAATACTATCGGTGTCTCAGATGGTATCTCTATGGGCACAAAAGGCATGAGGTACAGTCTGCAGTCAAGAGATTTGATTGCAGATTCTATTGAGACCGTTATGGGTGGTCAATGGTATGATGCCAATATCTCGATTCCTGGATGCGACAAGAATATGCCCGGTGTCATGATGGCTATGGGAAGAGTGAACAGACCATCTTTGATGGTATACGGTGGATCAATCAAGCCTGGGTGTGCTGTTACCCAGAATAATGCAGACATCGACATCGTCTCCGCTTTCCAGGCATATGGACAGTTTATTTCTGGCGAGATCACCGAAGAGTCCAGATTCGACATCATCAGACATGCATGCCCTGGTGGTGGAGCTTGCGGTGGCATGTACACTGCAAATACTATGGCTTCTGCGATCGAGGTCATGGGAATGTCCCTTCCAGGTTCATCAACAAATCCAGCAGAGTCAGATGCAAAGTACCAAGAATGCTTGGATGCTGGTGAAGCTATCAAGACCTGTCTCAAAGAGGATATCCGACCCCGTGATATCATGACCAGACAGGCATTCGAGGATGCCATGATTTTGGTCAACATTACTGGTGGATCCACAAATGCTGTTCTTCACTTGATTGCAATTGCAGACAGTGTAGGCATTAAGCTTACAATCGACGACTTCCAGGCTGTTTCTGATCGTACTCCATTTTTGGCTGACCTTAAGCCATCTGGAAAGTATGTCATGAACGATCTTTATCATATTGGTGGTACACCAGCACTCCTCAAGTTCCTCCTGAAGGAAGGTCTCCTTGACGGATCTCGAATGACTGTTACTGGAAAAACCCTGAAACAGAACCTGGAAAATGCACCAGATTTCCCCTCCGACCAAAAGATTATCCGTCCCTTCTCCAACCCAATCAAGGAGACTGGCCACATTCAAATTCTCCGTGGTTCCCTCGCACCAGGTGGATGTGTAGGCAAAATTACTGGAAAGGAAGGTCTTCGATTTGTCGGTAAGGCCAAGTGCTACGATGATGAAGATGATATGGTCGCAGCACTTGAACGTGGCGATATCAAGAAGGGAGAGAAGACTGTTGTTGTTATTCGTTATGAAGGTCCCAAAGGAGGACCTGGTATGCCAGAAATGCTGAAGCCCTCCTCAGCAATCATGGGTGCTGGCCTTGGAAAAGATGTTGCTCTTATCACCGATGGAAGATTTAGTGGTGGATCTCACGGATTCTTGATTGGACATATTGTCCCAGAGGCTCAAGAGGGTGGGCCAATCGGGTTGGTCAGAGATGGCGATGAGGTTATCATCGATGCCGAGAAGCGAGTATTGGATCTTGTTGTCCCGGAAGAGGAGCTGGTCAAGAGGAGAAAGGAATTCGTCCCTAAGCCATTGAAGTACAAGAAGGGTACCTTGGCGAAATATGCCAGAGTTGTCAGTGACGCCAGCCATGGTTGTATCACAGATGGGGAATTCGTCGAGGCTGAGGCAAGGAAGTAGGCTGCGAGACATTAAGGTGTGCGTCAATATGTATATGTATTTAATTTCCACGGAGTAGCAAGTCACCGGAATGGAAAAGTACTTTTGAATAACTAGATTTTACTACATCAGGTGCCGGAAAGTTGTATCCCAAGAGAGGAACAAGAACTGGCTATGGGCAAACCGAACGTGGAAACTACTACCTACATAGCAGTGGTATGCGTTTTTCTTTAAGAGTCCAATGATAAAATGCTTTGTGGAGAAATGTTGTAAGAGGAGCCAACACAAGGCGAGCCCGCTAATATGTTGATTTGCCATACTTATGCTTTCTCGGCCACCGTAATTATCTTATCGCAAACAACTACAGTACTGTAGGTACAGCCTCGCCTGAACATCACCTCACCATGCAGCCCGAAACAACAAACGGAGAACAAAGCTGCCATCACAAAATGACCCATCCTGGTCAATAGTGCAGAAACCAAAGTTTTACATACCTTCCAAACATCCATAAAAATGTCTTCCTCTCCCCCCGTCAGCCGCAGCCAGGCTTCCCTCTCTCCACCCAATTCTCAGTCTCACTCCATGACGCACCAAGATGCTTCTCTTCAGACACTGGTATCACATCTCCTAGCTGCGAAGAGATCTCTTTCTTCGATTAGTACAGTATGGCGTGCAAACGAAATTGTTACTTCGGCAAGGTCCGCGTTGGAGGAGAGCGTGGTTCTGACTGCCCGGACAGGATTCCTGAGAAGTGGTATCTCGGAGCAAGTCAAGATTTTGAAGAGTGTCAGAGGAGATATCGAGAATGTGTATAAGGAGGGACAGAGGGATTTCAAGGTACGCTGTGGCATAGGTAGTAGTAAGTATCTGATTGCTAAGGACTTCTGCAGAATGTTATCCGTACACTGGACGCCGCCAACACACGGCTTGAATCTACAATGGATATTCTTCGTTCTACAATGGTAGAGGCAGCTTTCAGGCCGGAAGGAGAAGAGCCTCGGAGTCTGCTTGACTTTGTTGCTGAGCAAGACGTAGAGAAAATGCGGGATTCGTTGAAGGAATCTATTAGAGAAGCTCGGGTATGCTATGGAATTCAGACTCTACTCATATTTCTAACTATCGTCCAGGAAGCTCAAACATCTTTCGATTCTTCGATTCTCTCTTTCGATGATGATATGCGAGCTCTAAAAGCTGCTACGAAGTCCCCTTCACAATCTACAACTTCAGAGTCACCAATTGAACCATCTTCATCTCCAATACCCATGCATTTACATGCTCTCGAACAGCATGCCCAAGAGATGGCCGCTCTACTCGAGTCACTGACACAGCACTTTGACCTCTGTGTGAATGCTATTCGAAATACAGAAGGTGGATATGCAGCAGTGAGAAAAGCGGCGTCTTCCCAACCACCAGAGGCAGAGCAAGTCTCGGTATCTGGAGTCATGAATGCGGACGGCAACGATCACACCGGTGAGGAGCCTATTTCGGAAGAGGAGAGGAGAGAAATGCTCGACGTCCTAGAGAAAGATGCAGCCCAAGTGGATGATGTGGTCCAAGACCTGCGAGACTTGTTAAGTGACATGGAATCCAAGTATGAACTCATCATGGAGCATGTCTCTGCTCTCAGTAGAGCTCACGAAGAAACAATAACCGCATACCACATCCTCGAAGGTGTTGGCCAACGTCTTTCCGGCTATATAATCTCAAGTCAAGACTTCCGTATAAGGTGGGAAGACACAAAACTCACAATCCAAGAACAGCTTACGGAACTCGAATCAATGCGTCTCTTCTACGAAAATTACTATGCTTCTTACGATACACTTATCCTGGAAGTCCATCGTCGTAGACAGAGCGATGATAAAATCAAACATATAATGAAGAAGGCGATGGAGCAGATAGACAAGGTTTACGAAGCTGATTTGAAAGAGAGGGAAGGATTTAGGATCGATATTGGGGATTATTTGCCAATGGATCTGTGGCCAGGTGTCAATGCACCCGCGGAGAAATGGGAGTTTGTCAGGAAGGAAGGGGAGGAAGAAGGCATTTTGGTGCCGGAATTGGAAAGGGCGGTAGTGGATGCTGCGAATAGGAGGGAGAGGGATAGGCAGAGGCTGGAGAGGTAGGGGCTAAGGGATGTGTATTGAGATGTTGGATATTTTAGCCGCCCTTGGATCTTTAAATATACAGGGATCGAGTGTTTATTTGTGTATTGCTTGCCATTCCCTTATGTCTCCTATATTCTGATTCCCAACTTCTCCATTCATTCCTCAGTCTTTCTCTTCTTTAGGACAATAGACATCAACCACCCCCTTGGCTCTGCCCCATCCACCTCAAACCTTCATATCCTCCACAACATCCGCCTCAGCCTTTGCCTCTGGTTCTCTCTTATATGTCCCATAATTGCCATACTTTGCATAGTTTCCATACCTATGATCAAGATTAGCATCATTTCAAATCTTCTCCCAGGCTTATTGATTGCTCAAGGCGTATGCAAGGCATAAGAGAACAGAACAGAAATATTCTGAATGGGAATGAAATTACGATCTGTATTGTCCGTAATTGTTAACTGCGGTAGCGGTAAATGTCGTAGAAGATGTTCCGGTTGGTGTTACTGCTGGAGCAGCGAGGATGCTGGTCGTGAGGGCGAGGAGAGTAAGGAGGGAGAGGGGGAGTTGCATTTTGGATGATTGAGTTGAATGGAGGGAACATTTAGTAAATTATTTAGAGGGGGTGGGGTTGTGGAGAAGTTTGGGTGATAATTTTAGTTTGAAGAGGATATTGAAGTTGAGGAGTTGTGAGTTATATACTATTTGCTGTGAGAGAGAGGAGTGGCAAGGATAGGTGTGTAGCATTGCTTCTCCAGCATGTATAAGCTATAGAGCGGAAACTCCCACCATAGCTGTCTAGTTGAGAAGTTGCACACTCTACTCGATGTCTCTAGCTCAAAGCTCAGAAATTGTGCTTGTTTACGTTGCAGCTTTGAATAGCATTGCCTTCTAGTCATGAAGTTACTTCTAATGAAAAGGCTATCTTCACTATATTGACAGCCCAAAATAAGACCTAGCTTTGCATACACTGTACTATATATACCATTTCACCTCGGATGAAGCTCTGTACTTACAATTGTACATACCACAGCACGCCAATTCAGCGCTGGTCACCTTCAATCTCAATCCCCCAAAGAACAATTTCGCTATACGGATATAGCACTATCCTCCATCCTCCAACCCAATTCGCAATCCATATTTCAAAGTGCATATTTCAAAGTGCATATCTCAAAAAATGTCCTTCCAACCCACTATACCAAGCTAAAAAGGAGACACTAACCCCCCTTCGCCTATCGCTCCCATTAGAAAAGGGCTGAACATCACCCCAAAGCATCTCAAAAAGGAAACTGGATCTCTTAGTCCCCGGCAACTAGTTCCACAGCATATATAGAAAAGCCAAAAGTGACCTCAATCCATAGCTGGAAAAGGAAGAGACGTTTGAGAGGAAGCTTGATACCCCGCTATTTCGATAGTGGAGTCCAGATACCGAGATTAGGGGTTCGGAGGAGCTGAGGGGTGCATAATGAGCTGCTGTAATTTGTGGTGGTGTGGGGGAGTTTGAGGATGAGTGTTTGTTGTAGGATGTGAACTGTGAATTACCTAGAGAAGGAAGTTAACTCAGCTCTGAGGCTTTTTCTCATCTAGTGGGAGATGGGTGAGATTGAAGGTTCTGGACTTCATCGCCAGCTGTAATTGTTTCTTCGTATACTTGTCTGTTATTGTTGTCTTGTGTTTTGTTTTTCATTCTTGTATGTTACCTTCAATATGTTCAGTATGCGAGAGAAGAAACCGGAGCTCACTCGTGTACCGTTGCACGAAGACTGTGAGAACTTGATTGGGAAATCCTTAGAAAGTACGAATTATGCTCCACCAAGCCGGAGGGCCTCTTTCTTATCTATACTATATCCCATATTTCTCGCACTTCTCACATCCATTTTTGGATTTTGGCTCGGGCGACAGTCTGCGACTCTTTCCTCGATCTCTGCAAAGATGGCACAGTACTGTGGGTCTCTCCTCCCTCAGAGTGCCAACAATATCTGACGCGCATTACAGCTCCAGTCCTAAACGATACCCCCCTCTCCTACACCCAAACACGATTCAATGGCTCTCTCCTCAAAGAGAACATATATCGCCAACCTGCTTCGTCAGAAGTAGACGCAGCATGGGCAGATCTAGGAGTAAACTACCGCGCCCTCATAGTCCCTTCGAGTCTGGCCCAAAAATCCGGCCTAGCATCCGACTAAGTGAAAATCTGCCAAAAATCCGGGGGAAGCTACCCCGCCAACATCGAAGGTCTGCACCATCTACACTGTCTCAATCTCCTTCGTCAGAGTCTCTGGTATAATTAGGGTTAAACGAGTACTACAAGGTACAAGGACAAGGAGCATTCAAGAATGAGGACTATATCGTGAGCAAACATGTGTCGCATTGTCTTGATATCTTGAGACAGTGGTTGATGTGTACGGTTGATACTGGCGTATTTGGAAAGGTATGGATTCGTCCTGAGGCGCCGGAGGCGTATGTGCATTTTAATACCAGAAACATGTGTAAGAATTTTGAGGGGGTGAGGAAATGGGCGGAGGAGAGGCAGATGCCTGAGAGTGTGCCGGGGGATTGGTTGGAACCGCCTGGGGAAGGGGATAGGGTTTATGCTGAGATTCCTTGATATTTTTGAGAAGTATTTGAGAGAGAATTATGATAGATCTTTTATAATTGCTTGCATTGAAGAGAAGAGAGTGAGATGTGTAGATTTTGTCTACTTGTACAACCATAATTGCAATTGGAAGGAAACTTTTGTGTCGTTTCCTCTGAGGATAACACATGAGAAGATGCCTGGTTGAGAAACTGGTGAGAAAATCAGGAAGCATCTACAGCGAAGCTCAAAACGATAACACCACATCCATTATTCCATTTGTTCGGGATCATAGACCAGAATCAATCTGCTCCACGACATAGTTTTCGCTATATGTAGCCCACTATTTCATGTCAGCCTTTTCCTTTCACATTAGAGATAATTAAAGCATTTTCCAAGTGAAAGGCCGCAAGGCGACACCCGTGCAAGGTTAAGATACTTACATCTCTGCAAGTCTGCGCCATGATACTCGGCATTTTGATCTTCGGAATCTCATCAGGTCTTTCTAACACCGTGATCGACAGTCCCAACGCGACATGAAATGCAATATGGCAATGAAAAGTTCAAACCCCAGGATTATCAGTCTCAAATTGTACGACCATGTATCCAGCTGGAGGCATGATATGTGTATCTCTCCGCTGTGGGTTCTCAGGTCTAACGATTTTACCATCCCATGTTCCAGTGCCCGAAGCTAGAACCTGGAAATTATGGCCGTGCAAATGCATGGGATGAGATGCTTCGAAGCTTGATGTGAAGATAATTCGAATGCTGGAATTTGAACCTGTGTTGAGAATATTCCATTCTGGATGATTGGGATATGAAGTATTGCCCACATTTGAAAGGAGTAGCACAGGATTGTTGTAGTTTGCACGATATGCTTGGTCGTTGACTGTCCATTCCCACCAGCCGGTTGCATTTGGTCTGACGTTGAAATCGTACACATGGGTTGCTGTTGATACTGGGTCGGATTTGATGGGATAGAGAGGTTCGGTGATTCTTAGATCATCCTGGCTACATGTTAGTGTTTGGTGTAGAATATGAATTGAGAGCTTACATTTTCACAGATAGGCAACGACTGGAAGAATGCAGGCCAAGCAGTCGAATTAGAGGGCGTTCCGCGCTTGTAGTAGACTGTCGCTGTAGCATTCGGACTGACTCCACTAATGAGCGAACAGGCTTCATGGACAGATGAGCGCATTGTGTATGAAGCTGTGATGCCGGCTGGAAGCCCTTTGACCAGCACGTCTGTCCGTTGCCCAGAGCCTAGAGTCACAACTACTCCAAGTCAGTACCAAAATCGGGCTTCTCAGACCATCTAAAGGAACCACTTACCTTGTGTTTCATATGGCTTGACAGGAACGTAGTCGTTGGCGATGACCGTCATGTTGTGTCCATCAATGGAAAATTTCTGTATGCCTTCTCCGCCAGCATTGATGAGACGGAGTCGATGGACCTTGCCGGGAGTGAATCGAAAACTCGATGTACCAGCATCATTTTTGCATTTGGTCTTGTCTCCAGGCACGACCTTGTCACATGGGAAGTTGTTCCGTCCATTTATCAGATTATTATCCGATGTAGTTCTGATCTGGTAGCGCTCAGTAAGCGCATGGTAGGTTGGTTCGTATTCTCAAACCTACAATATCATTTACGTCCTGCGCTACGATATCTTCGACAAGATTATAATACTCCTTGTGATAATAATCCGTCAGCATGATGGGACCCAGGTCTAGAAAGTCGTTAGTTTAAAGGCAAAAGTTGTGGAGATTCACCTCAAAGGTACCTATATCGTATGGTACAGTTTTTGGACCATGAATCACCATTGGTCCAAAAAGACCTCCTACATACTGCGCAGAGTAATGCGAATGATACCAGGATGTACCATAGAGATCAGCAATGAAAGAGTACGTGAAAACTCCTCCTGGTGGAATTGGACATTGCGAAACTCCCGGAACGCCATCCATGTATCTGTTATATTGTGAGTTGATGTATCTAAACAGCATTTGATGGTCATCACTCACGGAGTATCTTTCTGCAGAACACCGTGCCAATGAATAGCTGTACCCTCTGGAGGAGCAGTAATTTTATTCCGGACCGTGACTTGGATAGTATCACCCCTGATGGCACGTCAGCATGAGCTCTCGATCATCTAATTCAGATCATTATGCATGGCATACCAGTTTGCTTCCATCAGTGGCCCAGGAAATTGACCATTTATCAACATCACATCTTTCAGGTACCCATCAGGTGCCTTTTTGCCTCTCGCAATCGTGAAATCATATTTCCGTATTACCCTTAAGAAGATCAGTTTGGTACACATATTGCGTAGTTGCCGATTTTACCCAGTGAACGGAGGATCTATTGGAAGTTAGCTATGGAGAATGAAATTGAGCAGATTAAGCTTACCCTCTTCGGTTGACAGATCTGTCAGCTATAATTACATGATTTTAGAGCAAGTCACTTACGGTCTATGATATGTTAGTGGGGGGGACCTAGATAGTAGTCGAGAAAACTGACATGCGTTCGTATCAAACGCTGTTCTTGTTCCCCAGGGGCTCCCTTGAGGAAGAGGCTAAGATGGATTAATTGAATAGTTCGTCCAAAAATCGTGCAATGTGGAGATCGAACTTGCAATTTTAAGGACGCATATTGTGAATAGCCTCAGAGTTTGGAGGATCACTGCCAACTTGAGGTAAAACTATGAATCTAAATGAAATTCATCACTTACTGTGACCGGATCAGTCGTATCAAGGTGGTACACTGGAAGATTTGGATACTCGGCTTAGGGAATCAAATTAGCCAATGATTTTCAATTACGCTTGTGACGTACCTTGACCAGAGACCAGCGAGCCCAGCAGGAGAGATATGAATGGTGCAAACAACATCTTAAAATACCAAGTGCCTTGTCCAACACCAAATACACACAGATGTAGAAATTGAACCCCCAATCAGGAATGCTTATAAGAAGACAAAATGCAAAATAGGTGATGAGAGAGATTGAGGGGTTATGTGATGGTTATATTCTCAGTCTGAGTGCCGGTAAGGCTCCCACAATCGTCGATACACTAGCCATATCAGTTTCTGCAAGATTTTAGTGTGGCAATTTCGTCTGACAGGACTATATTTGGCATACATGGAATATTTTTTTTTTGTCCAGAATAATAGGCGAAGGAGTCAATAGCCTGCGACAACAGGACGAAGCTGGATAAATCCACGAATATCGGAGCGGTGAGGGTCGCAAGAGCTGTGGACTGTTCCAGCACAATGATATTGGATGAGCTGAACACAAGATGGATAACCGTTACATCCTTCATCTTGCTGGTGTGATGCGGGAACGTGCTCACACGAGAGTGACACATACATTCCTACGAGGCATCAGCATCACAACAGAGCTGCAATGTAACATGTAAATAGTGTGTTAGACTCCAAGAAATTGTCCAACGAGTACGTGAGTAGGGAGGCCAAGCAACTTGGACTCCAAGTCGTGACTCTATTTGAGTTCCCTCATGATGAGGAAATGTCAGGAATATTCAAATCATGTGTTGTGAGTTGCTGGCCGCTAATTGTGCAACTCTACAAATTTGCCTCTGTATTGGTTTCCTGCGTGCATGGCCTTTTGCTCAGTACAGCCTATCTTCAGGAGATCAGAAGTGTGTTAAAGATGCCAAAAAGGTATGTACTTTTGGTGCCGCAGGTCAATCATTACACGATCCCAGCCATCCAAGCATACCAATATCAAGTGAAACGGAAAGCTGATGAGATGGCTAAAATTAGGGCTTGATAGGATTGCCCGCTGTTCCTTTCTACGATGGAACATACATGCTATGAAACGAGTAGCAAAGCTTTTAGAGCATGACATGACTTTGTGTTACCCATATGATGACTGAACATTCAAAACTGAAAGCACCAAAAAAACACAATTGGAATTCAAGACTAAGAGTACTCAAATGCCGAGGAGTATAAAACTGTGTCGAAATTTTGGACGCTAGCCAGCTATTGCACACGATTCCCAGTTCGACTGTGGTTCTCTGAAGGTTGGCAAGTAATCAGCTGAATCTGGCTCAAACGAAATAGATACAGCCATTCGGGTCGTAAAAAAGCCAAATAATGAGTGCTGTAACAACAATGCTTCGTTGCCGACGTGTTGAAATTGGTTGTCGTGTCGAAAGACAGGAAACGGGAAATTAGGATCTTGAAGCTCCAACCCTCGAACCATGCATCATTACAAAATCATTGCTCTTGGCACTCCTCGAAAGAACACCCGTTGCACAACCTCGAAGCCTTGAGGATGAACACAAAGTCAATTAATACGAAGCATCAAAGATACTCGGTCTCCATAGTCTGACGAGACTACATTGCGGTGAAGATGCTCGACCCGATCGCTCAGCCTAAATTTGCAACAACCATGCTGGCCGTATGAAGAGTCAAAAAGTCTCCACAATAAACAGCTTTCTCTTTTGAAAACGCCCTCTAGTGAGATGCAGTAGCGCCTGCAAGGACATAGGGACTGATGGAAAGCAACTGTTATTATCAAGCTTCAACGCTCGCTTTGCAAACTGTCCATCACTATCTCGTCGCTGTGTGTTCGTCAGTTGATATTCAAGAGCTCATAATCCTGCTAGGGTAACTTAAACACGTGATCACCACCCCTTTTTGGCTTTGAACTTCATTTTACACAATTACAGAGCGGACCCGTTACTTAAGAGGCTATAGTATCTCTGAGATATGCTATCATTGCCCAAGTGGAAAAGATACTTTGCCACTTAAGTATCGCTTGGGCAGGATCAAATATATTGCTTTGAATCACAAAAGTCAATTCACACTCAATTTTTATTACCTGTGCAGTCTAATAAATGACACACTGATTACTTGCCCAGAATCTCGGCGCCTTCAACGTAAATGTACATCATCTGTTCAGCAGAGCAAAGAGAACACTGGCTTGTGGACAAAAATCTCGACTCTTCCTGACCAAGTGGTACAGCATCATTCAAAGTCTAAACATGTTGCATTTCTGATTCTAATACCTAGGTATCTAACGACCGTCCAAATTTTCCCGACAGAAAGCAGAAACAAAGCAAAACGAGTGAGGTGAACAATGTAAATCAAACAGAACAATCTAAACCAAAAATAACAGTCACCAAATCCTCAGCCGCATTCCCACCAAGAATCTAACAGCAGTATCTTCCATACCAAGAGAAGGTATTCCTTTCCTGGCAAACGGAGTCACGGAGAGGTGCCACAGAAATAGTCCTTCGTCCTTGATCGTTGTGGCGGTTGGCACAGTAGTGGTGTGGCCACATAGATGCTCGAAGTGTGTGACGACTGTCGGCGTTTCCAAAAGCAACAGAAACGTATTGTCTACTCTGACTATGGCACTGGTTGGTATAGGAGATGACCTGACCAGGACTGGCACAACCACGATAGAAACTGCCATAGACGTAGAAGTAGTTCTTTGCGGCTGCTCTACCAGCAAGCTGGGATCCGGACAATGGAGAGCGTTCTTCGATTTCATTTTCGCGGGTGAATACAGTGCCGTTCTGTGCCTGAGAAGTTGTTGGAACAGAAGTCATCCCCTTAGCACCATTTGATTCTGCCCACTACACCGAATTAGCACAGCAACCTTTCGACATGCCATCAGGCGGCGAGATTGAAATAAGCTCGGAAGATAAGCTACAGCAAACCTCAGAAGAGGGAAAAAGAAAAGATTGCATACCTCGACGCTAGCCTCTGAGAGTGGATGAATTGGATGGCCGTCAACGAGTGAGCGATCATCGTCGACGCCAACCTTCAAGAAAGGGGAATACACTATATTGTCAGCACTTACTCGCTTATGAGATATCGAGTCGAGACTCGGGAGGGTAATAAAATGCGCTGTGTCTTTTGAACGAAGTAAAGTACTGTGTCAATTCAGAAGAGGTCGCTAGCCAGCAATTGTAGCTGGCTAGCCGTACAATCAGGATTGTGTCATTGACCCCATATGAAGTTTTCGATCAGCTGATCTTGATTCTCCTGCTTTCTAGCCACAAGTGCTGGCGTGGTCACATCCCCCTAGTGAATGCAGCAAATGTAGCAAGGAGGGAGTAAAGGCAAAAGAAGAGGATACTCACAGTCCAAGGAAAGTCCTAGAGCCATATCAGTCTTTTCGAGATCGATTGATTTCCCCTCGGCTGGAATGATGACGGTTCTTCCATTATCGATAGCGACGTCGTAAGGTGTCCCAATCTTCTTGACGGAGTCGATGAACTCATTGTATGCTGTAGTGTTGAAAGCGGATTCGACGAGTTGCAGTCTTTCCTCGGCGCGGGTCAAGGCAAAGAGAGTGGCCAAGGCCAATGAGGTAAGTGTGATAATAGAAGGCATTTTGATCGACTGATTGAATTTGTTTAGATAGAAAGATGTTTTTGAGAGGAACTGAATGATGATGGTGATGATTGAGATGCTTCGATGAACTGGACAGAATCTCATCTTTATACATTTGAAGCTTGCTCATATCATCTATTCTCGAACACTCCCGACATGATCCTACAAAGGATATTGCGATCTTGTCGGCCGCTGTCGACAGTTGCTTTCATCAAAGGACACACTCCTATGTCGTAACGCCGCTCTCAAATTGATAGGACAATCCTTTTTGAGAGAGAAATTATGTCAGAGAACTATAGTCTACTGACATTGATCGAATAATCATGGCTCAGTCTGCCTTTCTGCCAGCTCGTACAACCGTTGAAGGAGCTGAATTTATTGGAAGGAATTCTCTAGATGCAGATGCCCATTTAGAATTCATCTGACTGAGTTGTATTTTGGGAGGCATCGAGAAACTTGGCTTACGGCTCACTTCCTGAGTTGCGGCGAAGAGGCAGTATGGAAGGGCAAAACAACGACAAACATAACAGAAAAATCAACACGAGGGGTTAGGAGTAAGCCCCCAATCTGACAAGGTGACACAGGGACAGAAGCATTGGGTGGTTTTTCAAGTAGCAAGTGATCAATTGATATGCTGTGCACGCTGATTTGCGGCGTAGAAGAGTGAATGGATTGAAATCAGACCACAACAGCTCCAACCAGACGTAAAATCGTATTGTGGGACTCAGCCTCTCCTGTGGAACACGTGCAGAGCTTTACAAGCCTACGTCCAGTGATGAATACATAGTGGCTGCATTTGATGTAGTTCTATTCATATCTTACATTTATTTACGTCTTATAATCTGTTACAGTGTCAAACAGCTTTAAAACAGTTAGAAACTCGAATGGGATATGTTTCGCGCAATCAGTCTGCAAATTGGGTGCATCCAGAACTTCTATTACAACTCATCGTACTGTTGTTGAAGTAAAATGGTATGACTGCCGGATTTGAAAGGGTGGCTTTTTCTTCCTTCGACGTCTCACATCTGTGGCTCTCCGCAATCAAACAATCCTGTTTCATGTGTACCAGTCTCGACGCCGTATTCCTCGAGGATCCTGTCACTGGTAAGCAAATGTGTAAAAATACAGGTCTAAAAAAGTGAGGTACACACATCACTTCAATTTAATTTTAATATATATATATTGCGGCTGCTGTCATCTCCTCATTCGGCTGTCGCTTGCGCCCCTTTGCCACACTCATCACTCATGGTTGCCTGACCGAAGTGGTTGACTTACAACATCAACCGATTGACCATCAGCTACAACTTCAGCTTCAACTTCATCTCAAATTGACCATTAAATTTTCCCAACAGTTCCACACACAAGACTTCAAACACCCAACTATTCAATACATTCAAAATGAAAGCCAGCGCTGCCGAAGTCTACCTGGTCGAGCAATGGAACAAACATACCGGCCCAGCTCATGAGCGCCGCAACAAAATCTTTCAGAACTTCATCGAACTCGGTATGAGAGGACGATGGAAATACCACTCACTGGCCAACGATGTTGATTTCACCAATGAGGAAGAAGCAATCCTGCTGCAATGTCGAACATGGGAGGAGCGAGCATTGGCAGACTGGGTTGGCGAAGACCTCAATCGCGTCGTATTTACGACAGGGAGATTGGAATTGAATGATGATCAATTGGAATTATGCACTGGCTGGGGACGTGAGAATGAAAAGTTGATGTGTGGGGATATTGATGCGATACCTGAGCGCATCTACTCTATGTCGGCATTCGACGACCCTGATGATGTTGCTGAGGCAAAACAAGTGCATGATCAAAAGTTCTGGGTCAGTGGTGTGTACTGGGTTGCTGATGAGGAGCTGAAGATCGTTTGGGTCGATGAATTTGGGAAGACGATTAGGGAGAAGAAGTGCGAGCTAGATCAGCTACAGGAGGGTGCTGAGGCATTTGAGAGGTATGAGCCTTTTGAGAGTAGCTGGTGGACAGAGGCAACAATGGTCGGCAAGTACGCAGGTGATGCTTGGTGGGAATAGTGCTATTCAGGTATATTATTCATGCAAGGGCTTTCTCGAGCGTTGTTTACAATTCTTCAGCTTTGAAATCGGCTTGTCTTTTGTAACTTCCTTATTCATATGAACCACAGTACCAAGGACCGCCAAGGTAGAGCGATTAATTTTCCTACTGAGTTCGAAGGTAGGTAGGAATTAGCCAGAACCAGTCCGGTCCAGCTACTAGTAGCCTTTTGACGTGTCTGCATACCTCCTCTTATACTCCTCCACAACTCCAGCAAAAGTATCCGCTTAGCCCGTCTTCATCCAACTTGATACTCCAAGATCTCTGAATACCATATCCAATCCGAGAAGCTCGCGCCGTATCCAGCTGGGTCCCGCCAGCGAGCATGTCGCGCAAGCAACAGCGTCTCAGCCACTGCTTTCTTCTCGGAGGGAATCTTGATTTGCCCCTCGAAGTATGCCGTGATCCACAGCGCATTCGCGGTTGACATGACTCCTTGTGAGAAGCAGAGTGGAATGCCGAGAAACGCTATAGATCGCTCGTGTAGGTACGCTGGCAGTACCATGAAGCGATAGAGAAGGTACGGCGTATTATACTGCGTCGGTTCAAATGGCTCTTCTTTTGCGTTAGGCAATGTAGTGAGATGATGATTGATGACTGGCTATTGGCGCAGCTTAGGGAAAGCCTCGAATATCTGCGCATCAGTACTAGCAAACCTGCTTTCTTGCTCGGTATTAGCATTGTAATGCGGCAGACCCAGTTTGCCCTCCGATCCAGTGGGCAGAAACTCGATGCTTGGACGATGTTTCCAGCTCGTAGTACACATCACAGCGTCAACTTTGAGCCTCTCTTCTGTTGACAACATGACCCCATCTACTGATATTTGCTCGTCATCCGCAATATGCACCTCAATCAGACCGTCTCTCACAAATTGGAAGAAAGTCATCCCGTAGTTCAGAATACTACACGATGTTCTACTCCGGAAGAAATCACTCCATGGCAGCCCACGCTGCTGTTGTGCCTCAAATGAACGATAAAACCGAACTCCTTCTTTTCTCATCCTTCCCAGCCGTGCTGCTTCAACTTTCGGTGCTGCTCTGGAGCCTGGGATACGTTGTACCCTGGTAAGATCAGGTACTCTTTCATTCTCACTCAGTCTCTGACTGACACAACGCTCCGTAGGATCTCTTGCCTCCATATTTATCTCCCTGTTCCGGGGAGCCCCAATTGCTGCAGTCGAAGTCAATTGACCAGGCATAAAAAGAGTGGCTTCCCAAAACAGTTCTCTATAAAACATTTAGTAAGAATGTTTTTCACCAAAGCCAAAAGTTTCAGCAACTTCCAGACTGATCAGAGGCTGTTTATTTGCTTTGACATGGCAATATACCAGAATTCGACTTACTGTTCATTCCAAGCTGTAAGTAAACTGTTTTCCAATTTCCAATAGCTCCAAGCGATTGATTGGGCAGCTGGCCTTCTTCCAGGCTCATTTATATTTTGTGAGGGAATGTCATAGAATTGTCGGAGTTGAGGCCGAGTCATCATTTGTACAGCCACTTTTTCTGCCACGCCATAACCATCGATATTGTGTGCAAATGGCTCTTCGAGCGGGTCTCCGGGATGCTTTTGTGGAAGCTCAATACCCACTGTTTGATAATTGAGCATTGCCATATGGCCGCAAGTTGGGCAATTCTGAAGGTAGTTTTCTTCTTTTTCCCACTCGAAAAATGTGCAGGTGAGATGATGCCAATGGTCACAATGAAGTTTCATAAAGCTACCCTGGTAGCCTTTATTTGCTTCCAAGGGTTGCTTGCAAACTGCACAAGGACTTTGCAGTTCCTTGTCGTCTACTGTAGCTTTTTCTACTAGCAAAAATCCAAAGAGACTCGATGCTATTGTCCCAGTGTCCGTGACCGAGTCGAACTTTGTATTCCACCTGAACAGGAATGCATCCTAAAATCTGTCATCCTTCTGCCACTCGCTTCCTGCTTCGTTACTGTCATATAACTGCCAGTTATTTTTCCATTGTCGTCTTCTTGCCCACTCTCAATGAAGTCGAAAGTTTCGTCTTTGGCGATTAGTCAATCCGATATTACTCAGCAAGCTTGATATAATTGCTTGAAGATTATTCAAATCACCGTCTTTGTTAATCCAACTCTTGTCATAAGAGCTGAAGTCGAATTCAGTTGAGAATCGAGAAACTGACTCCTCATCCAAGATACTAATTTGTTTACTTTTCAGTTTATCTTCGACATGTTCATCAGAAAGTTTGACTTCGAAAAGTTCTTCTTCATCCAGCAGATCGAGGATCAAACGTTCGAATGGGTTTGTGTTTAGGAATTCATCCAATTTTTATAAGTTTTAGTACCTCTACATAAATAGAAGAGGTCTTAACATACCTCTATTATATCATCCATTACAGTAATCGGAAAGTTTTCCAAATTTCTTACAAAAGATTCCATCAATTGCTCGTTGCTCATTTATACCTCATCTGGTGCCATTTTGCCTATTTAAGTTCTCAGTACATACGTTTTATAAATACTCCTGAAAGCCTGATCTATAGCAATTCTTGAAGGTGCAAGAAAGTTCATACAAGATTTCACCTTAGCTCTACCATCTAAAATGTAGAAATCGCTTTGCATTCAGGCTATCCGATGTCTCCAAAAGTTCTTTTGGGAGCAGGACTCTGCTGATTGCATACATCTGAACCCATCGGGCGATCTGATCATAGTCAAAGACACCGTTGCGAGCATAAATTAGCCTCTTATAATGCAAGTGCTGTATTGTAAAGAGAACCACAAATGGGATGTAATAATATAGGGGTCTTCTGGTGGTCTGCTGTGGTGTAGAATGCATTGGAGTGTGAGCTGCCTACAGGTCTAAGAAGCCAAAAGCTGGATATATATACATAGTAAGTGCCTCAGGCACAAGGCACCTAGAAAAGTCAGAATCCTTTTACAGTATCATGTTCCTTCTTAGTGCGTACTCCCAGTATATGGAATAATTTCTATCGACATTGTCCCTCGGTGAAAGAAAGGGATCATTGTTTGGGTGCGATTGATATATGTGAGGGCCATCACCTTCTGCATTAACCTTCAAACGAGGCTGCTTGTAAGAGAGGAAGCGATTGAGAATTTCAAAGAGCTAGCACGAGCTTGGGCGTTGATGAGTTTTTCCATTTTCGCCCTGAAGGGGATTTTCAAGTTCCGTCGACCTGTACATTCTCGCACTGCATGCATGAGTTCAAAAACGTCCTCCTGCCATTGAATATTGGATTTTATCGCACGATGAGAGTCAGCAATATTTCCCAACTCAGGCGGCATCATTCTCCTGAATATTGTTTTTGTAGGTACTCCATTCTCGTAGTAATCTGTGAAACCTCTTTCCAGATAGACTTTCTCTACTTCTTTGAGGACCATGTCCACATCGATTTCATTGTGGGAAAGGTAGACACCTCTGGCAAGCCAACCTACTGGATGAATGTCTAATTTTGGGAGTGGATATGGTCTAATTGTTATTCCAGCAGCTGCAGGAGGATCTAGGAGGACACTGAATTGTTCGAGATCATTGCTGGACTTCGGCCAGCGTGCAGGTTGTGGAGTGGTCATTATGTTAGACGCAACTGTAGAACCAATCTTATTTTTGAAAAAGATAAGTTCTCAAATTCAATGTTGATTTGGAGAGTCGGGAGAAGAGATGGTATTGCAGTTTAAGGAATACAGACGATTTGGTATATCTACAACACGTTCGGATTCGTTTATTTCAATGTTGCAAACAGAGGCTATATCAGCTCAAACAAAGACTAGAGGGGCAATACTTTACGGCGCTACACTTTACCCTAACATTGAGGAAATTATTCTCGTAGTCGCATCTACAATATTTTGCTTCGGGAATCTTGTCTCTTCTTGACTCCTAATATTTTCATATCACAGTTCTGTATTGACGGCGTCTGCTGTTGCGGCACCTTGCTGGATGAAGCTGTATTGCAAAATTTGTTTGAGTCGTCAACCTGTTCTTAGCTGAACTCCGTCAAAATTGCCGGGTTTCACGTTAAAATTCTGGATTCTTGGCGGAACTGAAATACGTCAGAGAATTAAGAGGAGATATGACAAATTTCAAAATGCTTGAATTCGTGATAGCACATCTATTCCCCAACTTCATGTGCCCGGTCCCGAAACCCAGTATTTTCTCCTTCTAAACATAGAAGTGAAATCGAATCTGGGTTAGTTGGGCTACTCACGACACGAACAGCAGCTGTGATAAGCAAACCAAATGAATATCGAGAACCTCAATCTCTTCTCCACCTTGCATAATTAATATGGTTTCTTGTGGCCTGTAAAGATAATTGAGAATGCAGTTAACAAAGCATTGTTCCATGTCTTCACCGCAGAAGAATGAAAGCAGATGTTAGGTAAGGCTTACTAAGTCTGTTTGCTCAATCTTTAAGAATATAAAATTGGCTATATATCAATCTTATTCAAATCAGGCTGATAACAGTGCCCCCCACCTCAGATAACAGACAATTTCTTGGAGAGAGAACTTGTTGCGGTCCATAGATGGATGCAAGTATGGGCTGACGTGGATCCATGAAGCTATTTTCCTGGGTCAGGTCAGAGAGGGTTGCAAGCATGATTGGGCAGCTGCAATGAAGTTCTTAGTTGGGCACGAATATCAAAGTAAGGGTTTAAACCCAATATTGGCTTATCGGCGAGTGATATTTGTTCATGCCCAACTGCATTGGTGGTCTGGTCGTCATGCTTATTCTAACACTCACAATCTGGGCGTCGGTAATTTCTTCAGCGGCGATTTGTGATGCCTACATCTGCACAATGCCTGTTTCGGTCGAGCAAGGCTTCCAATTCGTAAACCATTCGTTTTCAAACACTCTGCCAAGAAGATTGCTGAAAGTCTCATGGTGCTAATGTGTCAAGAGATAGCCCTACATGCGTAGAAAAAACACATATATTTGCGCAAGAAGCCATCTTCACTTTGCTAGCTTCTGCACTTTTCAATAGCACCCAGAACTTCGAATTGCTCGCGAAAAGCTTTTCTAAAGTTCAATTACTTTTTCTTCATATTATCTATTGAATTGCCCCTTTGTAACGTCTCCTGCATTCTTGCTTCTTGTCTCATAGATTTTTATTGGACGATGCCGAGCAATGGAGGCAGTAGAAGTCGGCGGGTCTCAAAAATCGTGACTCAATTCATAAAAGACCTGGAAACATCTAAAAAATATGATGATGACGCTTTAGAGAGCCCAGAGCCTGGGGAATATGCGATGGTGATTGAGAGGGAACTAGGATTATACCTGATTCACAATGGCGTGAGTCTCTCTAAGCCTTATTCGTCGAAGAGGTATTGGCTAATAAAAGTAATCCAGGTGTATCCGGACGTTGAACATTATTGTCATAAAATATATCTTGTAGTTGGCAAGAAAGGCAAAGCTGTGAGGAAAGTAGCTGCGGCCGGGACTGTAATTGCTAGTGTTTTGACCACCAACTACACCACCAAAAAAGAGCTCTGCAAGGGTCTCCGGTCTTCATTTGAAGGCAGAGGCCGCAGAGTTACTGCTGTATCTCCAGACAAATCAGATTCCAGATGTCCCACCTGTGGTCATGACACGAAGTCGTGGGACTACCTTTACGAAACACACTTCTTCAGCCCTGACGAATACAGAACGACAAGCTGCTGTGGGCTGGACCGTATCTGTGTAGGTTTTCAGTATCCTTAATTTTAATTTCTGTACTTTGAATCGACAGCGGACTATGAAGTTCAAATATTCCTTGGGCTAACATTGTTGTGAAGTGCAAATGCAACGATGGCACAATGTCTTCTGTTGACACGTCAGTGAATCGAAAAAGCGATGACACCCCAAAAACATACGACACAAGTCAGTTCGACGAACAACAACCTAAAGTATCTTCGCCCTCCACACTGGCAATTCCAAATAGCTGGCCAACCACGCATCAAGCTATTCCTCCTAGTTGGTCTGGTGGAGAACAATCTGACACCATTCATGACTTTTATTACCAGCATCACCAGCACAATCAAATTGCCGGCGCCGTTGTTGATACATATTCCCGCGGATTCACCACCGGGAATGCGGCTCAGAAACCAGCTCTCTCCTCGCCCTCAACGCTGGCTATTCCAGACAGCTGGCCGACCACACATCAAGCTAATCTTCCTAGTTGGTCTGGTGGGGAGCAATCTGGCACTATCAATAATTATTATTACCAGCATAACCGGCACAATTATTACGCCGGCCCCATTGATGATACATATCCCCGTGGATTCACTACAGGAAATGCGACTCAGCAACCACCTCTCTTAGCGTCAGGAAATTCAGGTAAATTCGAGGAGATCGTTGATCAGGTCAACACACTTTCCATTGACGATAAGCCCGCGGCCGATTCTTCTAAGTGACCCAAAAGTAATTTGTTCCTTGATCAGCCCAGTCTTTAAGATCACTACATGTTTTACGTTTTCATGCAAATACAGGTTGATGTTCTGAGAGGTTGAAAGGGGGTGAGCTCTCTTTAGGTTTGTTGATTCAATAAGCTCCGAAATTTGAATATGATTATATGCATCACTTTACTTTCCATCACCCGAAGAAATCTAAAATGTGAGGAGAAACGCGCTTATCCACTTGGAGTCTTTCTGTGATGCAAATACCATTTTAATGATTTATTTACTGCCTTTTTTGCGAATTCCGGGGAACATAATGTGTTGGAAGTTTCTGACAATACCACGACTCCCAATGAAAGCCTAAATACCTGTATGAAACACAGCATAACTTATTGGCAGAGGAACACTGACCTGCAACGTTGCAAATAGCTTCCCATAAGATTTTCTCTTCATGAAATGAGTGAATTCTCCGTGACAGACGTGCAAGACGATGGTGTATTTAGAGTTTCGAATTTCAGTAGTGATATGCCATTAGACCTCTAAGTCTTCTTCAGCTGTACCTTTTAAGCTTCTCTTGTTGCTATAAATTGTGATTGGAAACAGTATTGTAACTATTTTTTGTTCCAAACTTTCTCCGACTCCTCCTGTCTTTGAATATAATGCGGGTAGTTATTCAAACAAGATATGTGCTATTCAGATATATGCTAAAGCGGTGTCAGTCAAAGAACGGCGCATGTTAAGTGGCATAGGTAGCTACTCTGGATAAGGCATTCCACTAGCTGGAGTAGTTGAGGAATTATTTAACTACTCATTTTCGGTGGTAAAGGATACTTCACACCGGCTTCGTCCTCAACATATTTTGCATTCTGAGAGCTCCGGATTATGAGATTTGCACCCAGTCATCCTATTCTAGGAAGCAGAAGTCCATTTGCAGGCGTTTTCTCTGATGAATCACATGATATGTATCACATGATGTTCTCACACCCACTTCTAGTCTTGCAGTCGCACTAATTAAACACTCGCGTACAGATGTCCTCACTGCGCGCTGAACGACATGCACAGAATCATTTGAATTTTCGAGAACGAAAGATCGAGCTCCTTGTCACGCCACTGAGGCTGAGTTGCGTCTATTTCTGAAGAGACTTCAGGGATGTGAAGGATGGCAGAATGGGGTGCTTCCAGTGCATAGGTACATTACAAACTTACAAAGTTGCGACATATGGGAGTCAATTGCAAAGTGATGGAGATGCACTCATTTTAATTGCTATCAGCCCAGGAAATTTGTTTGTTTGTTCGTCCTTCGGCTACCGCTGTCAAGCAGTCCCTGACATTCGAAATTTCAGGGTTGGGCTCGGCCTGAGATTGAGGCGGTTCCAGAGCTCTTCGTTGCAGGATCATGTTGGATCTATAATTAGAGTGCCTATCAAGGCCCGTTATCACGACCGTTCATGTTGGTCCCTGCGGCAAAGCAACATCGAGTGTTTGATTGATGCAATGCAAATATGTTATTGTTGCCCAAGCTTTCTCGTCTAATTATTCATCTCCGCCTCTATCTCAATTTCGCGGTAATCCCAGCTCTCTGCAGTTCTCTATACTTAACTGGGGTTCAAGATTTGAAGAATGCCCGCAGGAGAATCTTCCCTTGGAGGATCGCAACGACAATCATTTTCCAGGCACCAACTTGACGGATTTACATAATCCTGATACTGGCATTGCTTTCTCAACGATGTCAACTACATCTGAGCAGGATGAAGAAGCTCCGATACTGTGGAGGGACCGCTCTGTTCTCGATGATCAGCCTCTTCCAGCACTCGAGCCGCTGAGAATTAGTGACGGACTTTTGGCGGCTCCATTATTCAGTGAACCCATACTGCGAAAGCCTGCCCTTCCACCACGCTCTTCAAGAAAATCATTAGATAAGAGATCTTACGATGTCATCGAAATGAGTGATATTGAAGCGGGTGATATGACCAAAGACTCATCTGATGCTGGCAACGCTCGGCGACCAGCTGCACCGAAATCTTTCCAGAAAACACACAATTTTTTCGGACTCAACTTCGGTTATTGGAGAATGCCAGCTCGACATTTCTCGATTTTTTCTATACTTGCCGTGGTTATAATTGTGCCACTATACTACGCAAGCTTAGGTTTCGATACTATCAATAGCAGCGATTTCGACCCCTTTTCTCGCGATTGCGAACATATCTCTGACGGCTGGACGTTTGTTGGAATTAACATGATAGTTGGGAAATTTAACTATGGCTCTGCGAAAGCTCTTGATCTAGCGTGGAATTGGGTCGTCGGTCGAGGTCTCCAATTCATACTTTCCCTCATTTGTTACCGCGTGTTTAGTGACGCACTTCTTCGTGCTGCTGAGCTGGCGCCGTTATCTTTCGAATTATATGCTTCTTTGTCTTTCTATGCGACGAAACCAGAAATATTGTATCAAGTCCTGAAAGGGCTGAAAAAGTATGGTGGCTGGAGAGCAAAGGCGATATTTGTATGGATTTTCATTTCCACGATTTATCTCGTGCTTTTCCCAAGGTCTGAGGCACTTGACCATTATAGGGGTATTCACTGACGGGATTGTAGTCTTCTTGATGCATGCAGTGGATATGAAACTTCATATACTTCAAAATTCAGGTGGCCAAATGGTACCTCGCAGAGCGTTGTGGACTTTAGGAGTTGTTCGTTGCATCAAGCTTGATACTAAGGTTCATAGCCTAACATGACTAGGGAAAACCAACCAGACGATTGTGAATAGCACCAAAATTTATGTTGAATATTGGGAGTATTCAAACAACACTAGATACAACTTCAGCTACGTAGACCCTTCTACCGTACCAGCGAATTCGAGTTGGAAATATTATTATTCGTGGGGGGAAAGTGTGCTGATTGGCAACGTAACACGTTTCAGACAAATGAACGAGTGGGAATTACTTTATTGGACAGATACAACACTTAATAAGAGCTGGTGGGATCATTTCGAGGCCGATCCGTTCACCAGCCAACGTATGTATTGGAATTCTTGGGGTTTCTGGCCCTCGGATCCAGACCATTTCGATTGCCTCACAGAGAGTAATCTATACTCGGTATGTTTCAGCCTTCCTTCTCAGTGATACATACTAAGTTCAAGCTAGTGGGGTTTCTCATTCGAATTTCTCTTCGTTTCCGCCGTCCTGAACAGTTGCATTCTGTTCGGACTCTGGGTACTTTGGCTCGATTGCGATACGAATAGTGAGTTTTGCAAGAAACGTCGAAGGCTTGGACTTTGGAGAGCAGTTGCAGATATCTCTGAAGCTATGAGAGAAGAGCTAGGTCCAAATATATGTGCATATTCTGAAGAGGAGCTTTCAGAGGCTCTGAAGAAAAGGCCACCGATCAAGTACTATGTTAAACAAGGCACGGCTGATCGACCAGGACATATTGGATTGTCTACTAGGCCCTCTGGAAGTTTTAGATTGAGATGGAACCAAGAATACGGGAAGAAGAATGAATGATCTGTAGAGGAAGACAAGCAAAGAAGTCATCCGTCCCAGTCAAGTGACCGGCAAAATGTCTGGGGAGCAAAGCCAGCATCTCTGCAGGTTGAGATGGCATTTGTACAGTGGTATATTATAGCTCTTTAAAGTTGTATAGCCTCAATTGGGTAATTGATATTGCAGGTTGCTGTTATTACGCCCATTTCATCATGAAATGGCCCTCTCACAAGATTTTCACTTCACCAGATTCGGCAGGCACGAGGGGCGGCCGACCCAATTCTTCCAAAATGGCTCCTACATCATGTCTTTCTCCCACTTCAACGCAATACTGTTGTACCTTCCAATATCCTATCAACATATCAGATATTAATATATACCACATTCGTTACAGTTCATCCTTCGCAGCTCTCCATTCAAATCCACCCAGCTTCGTCGAGCTAGATGCTCATCATCTCTAGCAAATTCTGTTATCAGGCGACAGCGAAATGAATCCCTTGGAATTTTTAGAAGGGTGTTTTCCTTTTTTCAACAAGTTGGCGGAAGAAAGTCGTCCGGAGATTTCTCGTCAGTCCCCTGTGAATACTTGCTCTCATTTCAAGGTCTAACTTGGGATCAGGTCCTAAAATGTTAGGAAATACACTCAACATCGAGCAGAGTTTTCCGACCACTCCCCAACCAGCCATACTTACAGACCATTATTATACACCCTTGAGATCAGAGCCTACAAATTCAAATATTCCAGCCACACGGCGGAAAGGTCGAGTTATGGCAAGTGGTAGAGGCCCATTGGACGATATCCACCCTGCTCTACGCTCACAAACCGATTCAACTCGTTCGAACACTTCGAGTACTAACTTTACTGGTTCGACGTTTGTTGGTTATGGTTCCGAACGTAGTTCCAGATCGGAGTCGGTATCAAGTACTCCACCGCCAATTCCAGTTCCAAGACGTCCTCCACTCGCTGTACTTCCCTTGAGTCCGACGACTGCAGCGATTCCATTACCTCCTCCACGCGCAGTTCTTCCTCCAACACCGTCGCGCAGACCTGGACCAAGACCACAACAAATGTCTTCACAAGACCCAGAAATACGGACGGCATTGATACGCGAGACGACGATTCCTGGCTTCTATGATAGGCTATGGAGATGTGAAAAGCGCCCGCCAAGGAAGGATAGTGGTTACTGGAGTTCTCAAGATTTCGACAGTGCGGAGAAATTAGATAACATTGTCAAGACCAGTGAAGATGTGCAGCGCAAGATGTCACATACAGCTCAAATTGATCTGAAGCCATACAAAAGAGGACAGACTCCTCAAGAGGATGTACTAGCGCAGCTGAAACGCTCGATCAGGGAGTGGGGATACTTTGAACCGTTCGGAGAGCCACAATGGGCCAGACCACTATCACAACCACCAACTTTAGCCACTGTCCCAGAAGATGAAATTTACGGAGTTGGAAATCTCGACGATATCTTTTATGATTCTGGTATCGCCGGGATGTCGGACACTGACTGAGCGGTTTCCATTTTAGCCCAGCTTATTTAGACTGAGGTGTGGAAATTCTGGCATCGATGCGTGGGTGGGATGGACATGGAATGAACAAAACTATAAGCGAAATATATCTAGCGAACAGCGTTGCATAGGTACCTACCTAGAGCGAATACCAGGTCATTACCCTTCGCGTGCCCTTCACTCGAATTCTCGAAAGTTGTCTCACTATCGCGCATTGAAGATCTGCAAACCGTGCAACCCCAACTCTCTGACTTGAGGGTCAGGCTATTCAGCTGGAATACTAGAGTCCCCCTTACACAGCTGTCTTGAGCTTGCGCTTCCGTCTTCCAGCTCATGCTGGCCAGAACCCCTCTTTCTAAAAATGAGAAATGTGGAAAAACAACCGTACACCCGTTGAAATTAGAAGATAAGCAGCCCTCGAGGTATCAATGCTAAGCTGAATCCTAAGACTGACATGTTTTGCTAGGAACAAGTAGAACCCTAGTCTTATTGAACTTCTTCGTGTGTTCTAGCACACTTCCAGGGCCACGAGCGACGCAGATCAATTATGCCGTTGCACTTCAAAGGCTTGGCCTTGCATCATCCCATTCTTGTTGTACATTTTGGAATATTCTAGTAACCACACTGTGATAGCTTTGGCTGAAATATGCAAGTGATACCCGTCCCCCACAATCCGGGGTCCTGGTACCAAGGCGAAACAGACCTGAGGCTTGCATCACCCCATTCTTGAGATAGTTCTCTACCACTGGATAGCATGAGGCTTGAGAATTTGCTTCATCGACGATCTGGTGCTACCAACCTATAGAATCCAGGGTGTCGGTAAACAAGTCTTTGGGTGTATGTCAATCCAGCCCATCCCATCCTTGAAACACATTACTAGATCTGGACTGAGATGAGGCTCTCCATCTCCAAACAACACCGATCTCCCCACAATCCGGGGACTTCGGCTATCTGGACTACAGCAGATCGAATTCAACCCCATCTTTGGGCATTGGGGCAAAAGCTTCGTTCGATACTACTGGATGAAATGAGCCTCGTGTTTTTCTTGGTTCGACAGATGGTCTAGACACTGCTTCAAAGCTTGGAATGATCAAATCGAATGATGACAGTGCGTATGTCTGAGCTGACACTTGTCTCAGCCCATCCCTCATCCCATTTTCGAGGCACATACTTTGTTTATATAAACCAATGCTCACCCTCCGCACCAAGATTTCTGAAAAGTTTACCTCTTTCGCGGCATGCAACATTTCCATCACACTCAACTTCAACATATGGATACATATCAAACACATAATACCTCTAGTATTCCAATCGAAGAAACAATGAGTCAAGGAAATTGGTAAGCGTCTCTATTCCCTCCACCCACGTGACGGTCGGATATCGAACTCCGCCGTCAATGTAACGTCTCCACCAAGGTTCATCGCGTTATCTCGGTCTTCTCTCCATCATGCCGACATACGCGCTGGCATCCGAAGTCGGTCATCGCGGACACCTTCCCTTCCCAGATTCAGCAAGCCAGAACGAGTCAACGAAGGCCAAACTATCAAGCCGTCAACGGCAATTCATGGCTTTCCCTTAGATCAGCAACGCATAGCTGCATCACCATTCTGTCGTTCACGCCCTTTTGTAATTCATCAGGTAAATTGTAGGTAATAAGGCAGTTGGGAAAGGCAAGTTTGGAGAGCTTAGGAATCTAGGTTCTTGACTACTCGGCTAGATAACTGAATGATGGAGGTAGACTTGTGTAGTTGGGACAATGACTCGTCTCCGTACCTACTGACTTGAATTGCGTCTCTACAACACGAAATACTCTCATGTGAAGTCGAAGGTCCAGGTTGTTTCTGCCGGGTTTGCATGTTGTTGATATCAAAGATATCGCATCTCGAGTCAAGTAGGCACATTTCCATAGCGGACTTAATGCCCACATTGATACGGCTTATCCGACGACATTTCAGCGAGAGAGGAGTTCACAAGTTCAATGGGTCATCATCGTTGGCTTGCTGCATGGAATAATCCCGAAGCTTTTTAATTCCGGACGGGGCATTCCTATCAAGCACTGCCTATCGCGACCCCCTCATTGCCCTTCCCATCCCAAACCGGCTCGCCGTTGTCATATCGTCGAGTGTCATTGGTGATATTCGCCGTCAATGTGCGCAGAACGCCGTCGGGCCTGTGCCCGATAGGAAAGACGATGAAAGACAGGAGAAAGAGTTTAAGGGTGCAGCGATAAGCAGCTAGAAGCGCGATAGCGAACGATTGTTGAACTGCTTGCGATAGGGGTCTCGCCGTTTCTTCGGCCAAGTGAGGTGTGGAGCCAGTTAGTGTCTCGTTTGGCGTTTACTATGGGGCAGCGGTGGGGCAGAGAGGGGTAATTATTTCTGGGTTGGGAGTGCTTTGGGTCGGCTCTTGCGGGCAGGGGGTCATAGAGGTGTGGGGATATCTTCAACAGACGATCCAATGAGAGAGTCTCCAATTGTAGGAGCGTGTAGACATTCCCGATCAGGAAGTTCAGATCGCGCAACCTTTTGGGATGGGTGAGCTTTCTTGGACCGAGGGAAGACAGATGCGTCAGAGGTGATTGGCGAAACTGCGGAATAATTGGAGAAGCGAACATTAGACGAGTCCGCTTTCCTAGGATGTCCCCACGGTAAGGGTACCACGTTTCTAGACGGAGTTGAACGCCGAATGCTCGAGCTTCCAGTTCTACTTCTACACTTTCCCAACGTCTTTGACAAACTCGTCCACTAGACAGGTATTCCTCACTGCGACTGGCTACTTACCACATTCTCCACCACTGCCATCTGTCGCCATCACCACCGTCTAACCTCCACCGCTCCACTACTTACTCCTTCCACTCCGCTATTCTTCTCATGACAGGTGCAACAATCAGCACTGTGGTACTCTTGTACTACTGCGGTGTTGCCTGTGCAGTGCCAGTGCCAGTCCCAGTACATTAGCAACCGGTCCACTGTCAATGTCAGTGCCCTCAGTACGAGTACTCCCCGAACCAGATACGGTTATGGGGACGGCCATGGATGGCATGGATGTGTAATGTGCACGCCCGATCATCGGTCGCTAGGATGTTGCTGCAATGCCCATGGCAAGGCCATGGGAGCTCCAGTCCAGCAAGAGCTACGTGGAAATTGTTCCGCATGCACGATTCAAAGAAAGTAGATATACTTGTGCCCCTCCAGAAACTTTGGACCCCTCTTCCCCCATTCTTAACTTCAAGCCTCAAGTCAAAGCTTCGCCAGGAACGTTTTACTCTTCGAATCAAACATCATGTCTCCAACCAATTCGCGCTCTTCGTCCATCTCATCGGCTTCTACCTCGAGCTCAAAATGTTCTGACTCATCTATCAAGAAGAAATTCGCATGCAGTCACGCTGGATGTGGAAAGTCATTTTCCAGATCGGAACATCTTCACCGTCATGCCTTGAATCATAAAGATGGAAATAATACATGTTTAAGATGTAGTGCTCATTTCCGTCGCCGAGACCTACTAGGTATGTTAACTAGAATTTAAGTTTTGAATGAGTCTAATATCTCACAGACAGACACATGGCTCGCCACAAGGAGAAGGACGATGAGGCTGGAGGTGAAGGTTTAGGCGTACTCGCAACCCGCAAACGACTTTGGAGAGACTCAGACGGCAATATCGTCAATGCTCGCCGGCCATCATACACACAAGAGGGTCCCAAACGTCGTCAACTGAGCCAAGCAGACCGTAAGAAGAGTACCAGCAGCGAATGCAGCTCTTCGAGCGAAGCCTCATACAGACTTATGAGCGCTCGCTCCAGCATCACATCTCTATCGCCCTCTCTCCCAATGTCCCGTACAGGGTCCACATCCTCAACAATCGTAGTCGATACCGCCAGACTACAACGCTATCCCTCTCCCACCGCCTGCGAAAAAGTTCCCACAACGTCATCTGAATCCAAAGACGGCTGGCTAAACATGACTTCCCTCCCAACTCCAGCCCCAACATCTCAATCCTCCACTTCTCCACCCTCAGAAACAGACGAGCTAGAAACCCTCTATGAAGACACCTGGCCCATCATCCACGATAATCTCCCTTCTATCCTCCCCTCAACTACTTCTCCAGACCTAGTTCGCTCATCAGAATACCCTGCTTCTCCTACATGGGGCCCGCAACCTTTCCAGACGTTTATGGGCGCCATGGCTGAGTTGCCGTATGATGATATTTTTAAGCCTGAGAATGGCCTGTATGATTGGCAAGCGTGGAATAGTCAGGTGTTGATGAGTAGGTGTAGAGAGGAGCCGTTGGAGGAGAGGAAGAGGGAGAGTATATGGGGAGAAGGCAGATTTGGGGGAAGATTTTTGGGGACTTGTTAGGTCAGTCGATCATAGAAGCGGGGATATGATATGAAGATGAATGAAATGGGAGGTATTTTGTTATTTTGGTGCTTGGATTAAATGGGATGGAGGTATTTTGTTTTTCTGCTATGGACTGGTCTGGGTGGGTGGTGCTACTTGGTATAAATGGTTGAAATGGTGAATGAATGATTGATAGATACCTAGATATGAAATCATGAATATGAAAACATATTACACAATCCCTTCCATTTCTACCTCTTATTTCCAATGCCACTTCTTCAATTCCTCTCTCTATTTCTCATCTCTTCCCCCTCTGCTGCACCCATATAATCCCAATTCCCCGCCTCTCCTACCTTCCTTCCTCCTCCTCTCACTCTTCACTCCTCTGACTCCTCCCAATCTCACTCCTCACTCACAAATTCAAGATTAAATTACCTCAACGAGCAAGCACAAACCCTATCCAGGCCCCTACCTACCCTACATTGGGGTAACTCCACCAATCCCTGTCAATGACATCGTGCAAACCCCGATCCCTGTAACACCGACCTCCCCCTGTCATTCTCCTTCACCCCACGCAGCGGAACGACCTGCCTTCTTTTCTCTGTGTTCTGGGTTCTTCCGAGAGGAGGATGGTTACATGAGATGTGAGATTTATTTATTTGGGTGTGTTGAAGATTTAGGGAAGGTAGAGTAGGGGAGATATCGTCTATCGGTAGGTAGTACAATGGATGGGAATACGGAGAGTGCAGAATCTCGGCGGTTTTTTCGAGGGAGAGGGAAGAGATGGCCCGTCGGTCATTGATTGAGAGTTGGACGATTCTAGATATAGGTAGATGGTAGAGAATTCCTCGATGAATTAAATTTATAATCATAATTAATTCTCTAGCAAATACACTTAGGCTTCCCCCGCAAATAGAAGATAAAGACCTCTTTCCCTCTCAAATCCTACCTACTATTCACAACCTAACCCGAACCCGACCTCAAATAAATATATCATAATATTCTAAACCCCATTCCTAATCCGTCCCTTCTCTAAATCATATTCTTATTAAACACACTAAAAACAAGCCTTCTACGCCATATAATCACCACGCGCATTACGCTACATAATCAAAAGTAGGAAGGAAAGATACCAAGCCGGCAAACATGCCGAAAGATGCCGCGGTTTTTGCGTGTGGTGGGAGGTTAGGGGGATGGTTATCGGTATTCCTCCGCTCTTACATTTTTTTGGTGGGAGGGTGGGAGAGAGGTGCTGATTTGGGAGATGGGAGATGGCTGGGGAAGGAGAAGGGAATGGCTTTGGAAAAGGGAGTTATTGACTCTTTTTATTGTCGGGTTTGAAATTGAATCTTGATAATACCTTAAGGTGTAGAAGGTATTGATATCACTACATGTGCCTATGTACCTATGTATATTCCCTTCCTCACCCAACCTCACACCGGCAATTTAGCCGACTACTTCCTCCATCTGTTGCCGTTGTTGCTGCAATTGCCCAACCTTTCCCTCCCTATCCAACCAATCAAACGCTCTTCATCCCGACCCGCTCCATTCCCCTGACTCAATATCAAGCTATCTCGGCTACTTTCGCTTAATAATTCCTGGTAGCCTAGGTATCTCTCTATACCAAGATAGGATAGTGGGGAATCTTATTTCCGGGTTGTATCCGAGTCTATGCTTCTGAAGGGAGGACCCTGGATTTTAAACTGGGGAAAAGAGGGAGGGAGCGGAGGGGGAATACGGTATGTGAGGATGAGGTTTAGAGGGTAAGGAGGAGAGGGAAAGAGATAGGTGGATAAGGTAGATAGGGAAGAGTAAATAATCAGGTAGTTAGTTAGTACAATTCATGGAGATGAGATGTATATCAATAATACCTATTCTCCATCATACGTACTCATCCCTTGATAGGAAAGATAGGAATTATCCTTCCCATCTCTCAGAACCAGACCTACTTCCTTGATGCTTGCTAGTAGCACAATTATATCTAAAAACATACGATTCTCTACCTCGCGGTGGTAAGAATCTTGGGAACGGATATGAGATCCGTTACTTTTGTGGGGTAAATGTAAGCATGTGGATCTAAGCTCTGATTGCATATATGAGAGATAGGTAGAAAGAGATGATTCCGATTTCTAACTTGGCGGTACTGTAGGTAGGTTCAGAAATCGGGAAGATTAGTCTAGTTGATAAGGTAGGTAAGTGTCGGCTATGCTGTATAATAACGAGAGCCGTACAAACGGGTTGTTCTTCGAAGAAGAGACCGCGACCCCTTTTATTCTCGCTTACACACCTGCTCTTAATTTCTAGGTTCGAGACTTTAGCACTCTATCTCAAGATATTTCTTTAGACTCAGCATCATAACTCATTTAATCCATTTTAATCTCCACTCTCACCAAGAAAAAAATCTTTCAATTCTATATTCTCCCGCGCCTCGCTCCTTTATCGGCCTCCTAGAGGGCTTTCGAATATATCTCGCTTATGACGTGCTTTATCCCCTATTGTCGCCATCTCTTTTTCTCTTTTTTTTGGGCTAGTTGACACGTACATAAGGCCGGGTGGGGGGTTATGACTCGGATTGACGTGATTGGCATATTAAGTGAGTTTAGATATGGAATGGTAAGGGGTTGACGTGTTTTGGGGATTGGAAATGGAGAGGGATGGGTTGGGTAGGGTATGAATCTGATTCTCACTTACGTGAGCATTTGTACTTGTACTTGTATATCGACAATTGGAAAAGATGTTTTGGACGATTTCTTCGAATAATCTGAGCAAAAAGAAGAGAATTTAGACGCCTTTTACATTCATATTATTAGGTATCATAAGCGATTTACACAAATATATAACATATTGGCTTAGAACACGATTTTAGACGCCAAAGAGGGCCGTAGCGGATCGTAAGTTAAACTGACCCATATATAATAATTATCACATTTCAACATCCATTCCCATAAATTTATCCTTCAGCGCTCCTTTAAAACCCCCTATCTTTGGTCTGGATCCTTCCACACCGAAAAATAAGTACATTTCGTGAAAAATGTCCCGCCGTGTTTCCTACTTCAATCAATGACCGTCATACAAATAGATTCTACGAAGAACCTACCAGGTAATATCCGAGCTTGCTGCTTTCTTCTCATTGTCGCAATATTCGATAGCCTGTATATCACCGGGTTAGTGATCTGATGTATTATCTGATCCTTAGGATGCATTACCTGCGCAAAGTATTGCCTGCATGGAGCGTATGCGATGGAGTCCGCAAGTGTGTACAACCATGGATTATCTTTCGCTGGACAGTCCTGATTCTGGGTGTTCAAACGCTTTACGTCAGACCATATCCCAATCATGATTTTTCCACTGCCGCCAGGTGTTTTAATACTCTTTGACACAAATTCAACAGGTTTGATCTTGGGAAAGCTCTTGTCCCGGGAGTCTGAGGGACCAATGACAACTTTCGCGGCTATTTCATCCTCGCAGAACTTTCCAATGGTAAATAGAGCATCATCTCGACTGATGTCGTTACCGAACTGGTAGAAACCTCCATTCACATATGGGTTGTTTTGACCAGCACCACAGCCTAGCCATGCGGTCGGTGCTGCCGGATTATTTGTAATTGGAAGGACAGGAAGAGCTTCAGTAAGAGTCGGACCAGGAGAGCCTGCTGGAGGTGTCCATACTGGGGCATTCGGCTCGACTGAAGATGCTTTGTCGGCTGCTTTTACTGGAGGTATCGTACAGGGCGGATCAACTATGAAAGGCTCTTCTGTAGTCGTCGTTTCTATTGAAAGAGATGATGGGAGTTTGGGTGTAGCAGTTGGTGTAATTTTCGGGGTGGGAACGCCATCTGACCCAACGGTGAGCGTCGGAAGACCATGTGGAGGGGGCATCCAGACTCCCACCATAACGACCGGAGGAACGACCATAAGCATATTGAAATCAGTTGGACATGGCTGCTGTCCGGTAGTCGTTGTAGCTGGGCATCCTTTGCATGCTTCCGCACTCAAGGCAGGATCACAGTACCATAGAGGAAGAACAGTGCTTGTACCTCCAATAACTTGAGTGACGGCCGAATTTTCCTGATAAAATGTCAACTTCAAAGGTTTTGCGGCAAAAGGATATAACTACTGTACAGTCACGCCTGAGTAAGAGACATATAAAGTCGAGAATGCTCCACTAGCCTCCGCGGTCTGTGGAGCAACAGTAACTGGAGTGACGGTGGGGGGATCACGTGCTTGAAGCTGCTCATGTTATCAGGATGAGATTCGCCAGAGATTATGATGTGCATACATTGTTTCCATTGGTCTTTGGCGCTCCATGGTTGCTGATAGCAGCTACTCTGATTGAAAGCTCATTGATGGCAAATAATGCGAGTACAACGAGGGTTCTCATATTGTTCATGCCGCAAGATTCTAGGATACTATACACCTTTGATGTGATGTTGACTGAAGCAAGTCTAGGACTACGGTGACAATCAACCACAAAGGTTTCCTTGGGCATAGATGTCTTATAGAGTTACTTGTACGGTTGCACTGTGCAAGGTCGCTGGCCATTCTCAGTCACTTGGGATCCGAAAGTGAGTATTATCTCAAAATAGGATGACTGCCGTAATTATCAGCTGAACTCCACTTTACCAAGAACCTGAAATGTAGCCGAAGATGAGAAGGAGTGGTATGAAGGTCGGGAAAGCGCGGGCTGCAGAAACTTGAGATTCCAGAGAAGACATCATTTATAGAATGTGAAGAACAACCAAGCTGGTCCAATTGAATGTCGTAGTCAGGCGCTTGGATCTCGAAGAGGAAAGCAAGTGAGCTAATACTTACTCGTAGAATAATTGTAGGGAATGTTGGTCAAAAGTCAAGGCGCATGATTATAGGACCATCTGGTTTTCGCCCCCTATTGGAGGCCGGGACCACGTCGCCTGCGACTTTTCAGCCCCAAGTCGCGAGGCGGAGCCACCCGAGTCCATGGTTCAACATGAATAATTCTGTTTCATCTAGAAGATGTTACTTCATAAGCAGCTCAAGATAAACCTGCGTCTCCTACGCCATTGGGAGAAGTATTTCAGAAATAGGTCTAACACCAACAGGCCCTCCAAACGGTTGCATTTACGATGTAGTATAGAAGGAATAGTAATAGATCAGAAACACTGACTTCATTTATAAGCACTAGAATAGCAATGCAATACTACAAAGCCGTAGGTCAACAAATAGAAGTAGAGTATATGTCATTCAGGAAACTTCAATTCTGCATCAAAGTCTACATACTTTACAATACTGTTAAAAGGCCAAATCGTTTACTTTTTTGTTCAAACTTTCGAGGACTTTGCAGTCATGCTTTCAAAAACTGCTCTTCTCTCACTCTTCACAATTACGCATGGTCTAGCTTTACCCTACAGCGATACATCAGACGCAAGTTCTACAACATGGATGCCCCTCACAATTCCTGCCATCAATGGACTAGGAAACGGATTTTCCCGGATGAAAATTCGTGATAGCATATTTCAAGATGATTTTGACGTTGGAAATCAGAATCTAGTAAGCTCTTACTTCCAAAATGCGAACAAGATACTGACTTGAAATCATAGACTTCCTGGCTTTCGAAAAGAGTTGAAGAGACTGCACCTCCTCCGGGGACGCAATTCATCGGACTTGAAGGTTCACAATGGGACTCGTGGCACATGTGAGCGTTCCTCAATCCCAGTGACCAAATGACAAAGCACTGACGACATTTCAATAGGGACGTTGTGATTAAAGCATGGGGAAATGCTCTTGAAATGGCTCAATTGGCTGCCACATCATTGGATGCGATCAAAATCGGTTCACCGGCATATGATGCTTTTCTGCTTACTGATGCAGTCAAAAATTGCCCAAGACTGAAGAGCAATCCAGATACCTTGAGTGCGGCCGGACGAAAAGAATTCAACAGATGCTACCGACAATTGATCGCAGGGTATCATTTAGCATACGGTCAATATTTCGGTGCAGATCCAGAGTACATTAATAGAAGTACACGTCATCCTTCGCTCGAATATCTATGAGCAAAGCTAACACGTAATCCTCTGAGAAAGTTGCAATTAGATATCAGACCATAGTCGACATGACAAACAATATCGCTGCCCCTAACCGAAATAAACGCATACTTTACGTTTCATGGGGTCCAAGTATGACGAATACCGCGGGCAAAAACGAGTGCGGAAAAGAGAAGGGTGTCTATCCCGAAGGTACTATAACTGCTGACCTACACATGTATTGGCAATGAGCCAGTCTCAGGCCACGCTAACGAACCTCATCTGCAGCAATGGTAATCCCGGTCGAGTTTGTGAAAGACTTGCCGGGAACGATATATCCACAAGATGCACAGTTACTACACTTGTGTCCACCATTTTTCGAATCCACAATGGGACGAATTGAACTGCAGTTGTCTGCACTTGCTAAAGCCACAAATCTTGCTGATCGAGCCAAAATTTGTAGGCTTGATAAACTTGACTCGACTGCGAGAATCCTGCTGCACGAACTCACTCAGTCTGTTCTTTGCATAAAAGACGGACTAAAGCTGATAATTTTGACAGTCTTCCTTGGACTCTTGACACGAATTTCAACAATGACCCCGAGGATGAGCGAGGTTGGCTTAACGTCGTGAACTTGGGTACAACGGTTTCAGCGGCTGGCCAAAAGGCACAAAGAACAAAAACAAAAGAATTCAGCTTTGAAAATGCAGATAGTTACGCATGGATGGCAGTGAGTTTACTTGATATCTTGTGAATGCACCTCTAACTCAACGGCAGATATACAACTATTTCAATTCCCTCGATCTGTGCAAAGGAGTGAGGTATACAGGCGTCAACCAAGCGCCAGGGACCTGCAACGCCGATGTATGGCCGCAGGGTACAGACAAACCCGTGAGAACATCATGGGAATCATACATATGTAAGTTGTCCAAGTATGTAATATCTGACTGGGACATATCTGACATATTTTGGGTTTAGCGAGCTCCTAGTATGACCAAAATCGAGGAGAAATCTGTCTGCGCAAAAAGCTTTGTAAATTCACTCTTGACTGCAAGTATTTCGATTTGCAACATCAAAGCTACATTAAGGCATAAAGAAATCAGAATCCACAAGCTTATCTATCATGACTTGCAATCGTGATGTAGTCGCTGGATGCTTATGAACGGTACCGGTTGCCACAATAAGGTGTGGAAAAATATGATTTCGTCGCTTCTCTTGTGACCAGCAGTTTAATGTCGGCGCCCAACTTTGTCCGTAATTGTTCATAAATGCAGTCAGCAATATCCGGGTTTGTGGTGTTAAACTGCCGGACGTTCGGGCTGGCTCTACCGCCTGTGCCAGAAATTTTCATAAGCTTGAGACAGGGCCAAGAACCATTCAGGAGGGTTGGAACGATATGCTGCATGAATCTAGCATCCATAGGTCGACCAAACTGGGGTGCTGGCACTCGACAGCTAGGCATACTCTCAATGTCTTCGGCGTCAAGGCCTTGCTCAATTATTAATGTCTCCAAGGTATGCTGAACAGAGTTGATAAAAGATGCCCACTCTTGATACCTAGCTGCATCAATTTCTGGTGACCAGAGAGGATTGAAAATATCATCCTGTCCAACACTCCGAAGTGATAGATGCTTGAGCCGAGGACAGAGTCCTTCTAGGCGCCGAAGATGGCCCCGCATACATCCGGGGTGTCTGATGATCGGATTGCCATCAACATCGTCCCTTTCCGGTATGACCGAGAGATTCAGTCCTGAATCTTGAACATGTCGTGGCTCGTCATCATTTTCATCGTAAGGATCCCTCTTGATAGGTTGAAAGAGTTGCCCGAAGTCAGATAAGTTGTTGAGCTCAAGGTACACGAGTCTAGCAGGATCTATGGCTCCGAGGATCGACTGCGCGAACGCGAAAGTCATCTGTCCACCAAGACAAATGTGCTCTGCGTTCGGGAACAAGGGGGGAGGAGATATCTTTTCGCGTTGGCAAGCAAGAGAATAGAAATCGAGGCGTTTGACAGATTTCAGAAGCGATAGGCAATCCCACATTGGCTGTTGGCTTATAGCCTCCTCCCAATCATCATATTCGGAGAAATATGTCCAGGTGAGGTCGATTACAAGATTTGCATACTCAGGATGTATCTTCAAGGCATCGAAAAACATACGTTGGGTTTGCTCGCAAGTTTGCTGCATCGGACACACCTCGATGTTGGCGTTGTCCGACGGTACCAATTTCATAGAACGGCTGAGGAAAAGACCCGGCGTATGATGGAAGCTGATGTCTACGTGGCGATAGAGGTAGAGAATTGCTTGATGGTTCACCGACTTAGAGGTTTGGGCTATATAGAGTCAGTGGTGCACAACAAAGTTAGATTTCACCCACCGAAGGCTAGCTTGTCTTGTGGAGAACACATCTCTATGATCTGATCCTGCACTTCAACTGGGAAGTCTAAGAATTTTGAGAATGCCATGGTGAGCTATATTTGAATGTTCCTCAATGACGGACCGTTTGCTGTTGTATTTGCGAGTGACTTTCTGATGAGAGAGGTTGGCAGAGTTGACGTGGTATGTTATAGCCTAAACCTCAAATTTGGCAACAGTGTTGGTATCACGTGAATTTCATACTTTGCCAAGAGTCCACGTTTCAAACGTGCCTAGGTATCAATTCTTGCTCATCATCCTAGCTAATAAGCAAGAGAAAGGCGTTTTAGTTCCGGGATATCGACAGAAGTAGTCCTGAGTGATGCACAATGTATTATTATGCCTTGACGTATCACATGATCTGGGTAATAGGTACGTCGTGTGATCGATAATTCTCCAAGATGTCAGACAAAAGTCGGAACCAGTACTTACAAAGATACTAGTATCTCTACTTTAGTTTAAAAGATCATTCCAATAATGGAATCCTGTAATTGGATACACCATCACGTGTGCTTTCCAATAATTGTCTGGTTATCTGATTCATTTTACTACACTCTCCCCTTCTCATGCGATGATGTTGATACATAAAGCAACTTGAATGACATACTGCAGTGATTGTATTGTGTAGGCGAGAGAGGAAGACTTACACTCACTGAAAATAATTCCCGCACAACTTCCCAAACCAAATTTGGAATTGGAATCTCATTAAATTCTGATAGTGACTTGAGGATGTTTATGATTCACTCGGGTTACAGTGTTTTTGAAATCTGAAGTAGTGTCGAGGTGTAAGAATTCTACAGAAAGTCACAGGCCATGCGACAGTGAGCTGTCACCCCACTACATGGGGTGATAACCACTTGATCGCAGAACCTCAATCGCAAGACATCCTATAACAAGACCCTCGTGTAATGTGTACGAAGCATACAAGAATCAATCGTATCGAGCTCCACTGAACCGAGATTCGAAATTCATATCCAAGAATTTAATTCCCAAACGCGCAGCTGCTTACAATCTTCCAAAATGCTAACTGTTGGACAAATGGTCTTTCCTGATCTCCAAAGAATATTTCCTCTATCCTGCGTCTATGCCCTCACTGTCTTCACCACTGGTTTCTGCTTTGGTGTAATAAGACAACTATATTTCATTCCTTATTTCGGACTCTCGCCTTCGATTGCGAAAATAATGGAGTTGCCTGCTATGTTTGTGGCAATTGTTGTGTGCTCCAATTGGGTGGTGAATGGATGGGATGTGAAAAAAGGATGGAATAGGTGGGTTTCTGAGACTATTCATATTCTTGCTCTTGGTATTCGTCCTGATGTGGCTTGGGAACTGTTGGAGGGGTAGAAGCGGGGTAAGACTGAGATTTGTCTGTGGTGCTAATCAAATTTCAAATAGAATCCTCCTAGGATGTATGGCATTGTTGATCATGATATTGATTGAGTTTGCGGGTAGCCAATATGTGGGTGAAGAAGCACCAATAGATGCGAAGGAGGAAATGTGGAAAGGCATAGCGAAGTGGCTGTATTGGTGTGATTTGGGAGCTTTTGGATTGATGCCTTTCATTCTCGGGACATTGGAGAAGGATGGCAAAAAGGAGGAATAATTCGATATAGCTATGGAGTTGACCTGAAGAAAGCCAGAAGAAAGAAACACTGAGCAACCTCGACGCTTAGAGAACTAGGCAGTAGTACTTTGATTCGACAATGAGGTGACGGAAAAAATAGCAAATGCTTGAGAAGTAGGGAATCAATGTACTCAGATCATGGCAATTAAATGACAAATTTTCGTATTTGCAATTACAAGAAGTCATTGCAGACACTAACCAGTGCAGAATGAATTCGAGTGAAGTGACAACACAGTCCTTTAACCCATTCCCAATCAATTCTAAGCAATCACCGCGATCTAACCCGCATGTAAAAGCATACAACCCGGAGCTCCCGCAATGTGTGACCTATCGGCGCGTGTAAATGTAGTGGTGCTAATGGCATCCCCAACTCCGGCAGCATGCGGCTCATTCTCTTCCCATTCATGATATAGATCAGTCTGGATATTTTCGTCTCGTGGCCAATCAATCACCATCCCCTGTTCTCCTGATGCTCAACCTTGACAGCATTTTCCTCTCTCCATCTATGCCAAAAAAAAAAAAAATTTAGCACTTATTCTCTTGCCACGGAGCTAAAACTTACACTGGGCGTCCAGCTTGATCATAAGTCAAACCCGGAATTCCACTTGGTGTCTCTTTCCTCACCAGTGGCGCTCCATTTCCTTGCATTTCCTTATTGTGCTTTTCCTTCGGAACAACCGCCTCGGGTCTTCGTGGATTAAGACCTTCCCAGTTCCCACTTCTGGCAGGCGGACTGACCATCTCACGCTTCAAATGCGAGACACAACCTCCCATCGTGTCTTCCCTTTGAGGCCAATGCAAGGATAGTAAGTAGGAAAGTGAATTGGAAGATGAGTAAACAGCTCAAGCAACAGTATGAAGGAAATACGGGGCGTAAATCTAGAGTTCGGAAAGAAACCTGAATTGTTGAGGAAACACGAAAGTTCTAGATGTTTGAGACGAGGGGCAAAGGTGACGAATGTGGTATTGTGGGGTCCGGAACGGTACTTCGGTCCATGGGATGATCGGCAGCTAGAGCGTCTGGGGAATCCGCTTCCCCGGATTTAGAATGGAGAAAGAGAAAATTTTGCTGATTGTGGCCAATCAGAGACATAGATAGGAAGATGAATTCTTGAGCTATGCTCTAAGGGCGACTGCATTGGTCGACGGATCAGGGAACTAAAAGGGTCCGAGTGAAGGTTAAGGGATTCGGTACAAAAAGGGTTCCGAGAATTGAGAATATCATGTGATAACTAATTTGCTGAACACGGGAAAGGATCCAAAGTCCATATGATAATTGGAAATACATATTGGTCGATTGGGGAAAGCTGCATCGACGGGGAACTTATAATTGACGGCGGATCTCCAAATCACGAGTTCTCAAAATACGTTCAGATTTAAGATTTAACAAATTAAATTGATAAAAGTGTTCTTATCTGAACAGGGAAATCACATTTCAAATGTTTATTTTCACGTTGAGTATCTACGACAAAAATTCTCAGATGTGAAGGCATCTCGTAATAAACACTTAAAGCTTGGCAGAATGGAATCGGGCCAGGAAGTATGGATTCAATATGTAGGCTAGGAGGTGATACAGAGATATATCAAATACAACAACCGATAATTGTTCAGTATTCACAGACGAACACTTACCTTGACTACATGATGAGGCTGTAAGCGAATTAGAATGGCTGGCACAATTAATAAAGTAGGAATATTCCATTCTAGGCGGAAACTTGCAAAGGTACATAGTAATCTGAAAATTGGACAGTTCTAGAAAATGACAGGAGAAGGACACCGTTTGCGACGATAACTGGTAGAAATATTCAAATAGGAGGTCATTCTGAATAGGAGCTTGTGAGTTTGGGCTCATAAAGACACTTGTATCATGATAACTAGTGAATTCCTTCGTCTTTCTATCATTTATATACGTTCAATCGTGAAATCATCGACTAACACGACGCGATTAGGAAAACTAGTTACTTTACAGGCTGCTCCAATCAAAATTATCCCGAATTTATCTGTATTAGAAGTATATGTCAAAGTAACATTGAACCACTCGTTTGCTGCCATCCCAGCATTGTAGTCCACCACTTTCTCAGCATTATCAACTGCCACACCATATTGGCAGTCATTAGAGCTGATAGGCTGACTCCCTTGTCCCGGAAAGTTGAACCACGCCGTCAAGGTGTACGTAGCTCCAGCGCAGACATCCAAATTTTGCTGGGCAAGTACAACTTGCCCAGCTTGAGCTGCTGGAGGGATGGAAATAGCGAGATAGCCGTTTCCGCCACGGGCGTCGTTAGGTTGAACCCCGGATAGAATGAGATCCCCGTTAGAGAACACAGCTGCAGATCCTGTACCTGCAACCTGGAACCACGGTGCTAAAAAGACGCGAATTAACACTCGTGATCTCCTGAAACGGAGTTGGTACCTCGATATAGAATACATTTATTATCAGCTAGCGGATACCACCAGAGCTGTTGGTTGAATATATTGTCAAACTGAAAGGGTAAGGGACATACACATAGTGACATCTTCGAACCCTGGATTGGGAATTTGAGGGACAATATTGCACGAAGTAGATGTGCTAGCAACAGTAGAGGAACTTGTTGTTGTAGTTGTATAGTCGCTGGCGGGGGTAGTGCAGATAGAGTTGCTTGAGAGGTATGAAGATGTCGCAGCGCTCAATTCGGCCGGATTATGATAGTAGAACGTGACGGATGTACATTGTGGATTAGAGGCATCAGTAAGGCCAGGTACCACTGTATAGGCAGTAGAGGGGCGAAAGAAGAGAGCAGCTGTCAGGAATACGAGAGCAAACATTGTGAAAATCTGATATGTAGAGATTCCATAGAAGATGAGCTACAGCAAAAAAATCAATCAGCTTTGGTAGCATACTCCGTTTATTTAATCCCCAATTGCTATTATTTCGCCACTTGAGTTACGTGAGAAAAAGTCGGTGAGTGTGAGATATAAGCCCCGGTTGAGCTATACAATCTCCTCATGTCTCCACGGAATAAATAATTCAAAGAAGAAGAAGAAAGGAAAGTCTCAGGACTACACACCCCTTCGGCTATTTTCAGATGCACCCTTCATCTGTTGTGGTATTTATTAGGTCTCAGGAACGTGCAACTACACGCTTTTGGAAATTCCCACTCAAACTGAACCCACCGTGCAGCAGTTTGAGTACAATTAGAAGGATCGCACTAAGAATCTACGAGAGTCGAGTTCATATCCGTACTAAGATTCATTTTCATTTTAATCTTCTTCACCTACGAGGCTCAAGTCTCACATGATCGAAAATTGTCGCGACGTATCTCAGACATGGCGGACTAAACGGTGACGCAAGAGAGAAATTATTGAAATCAAGAAACATAGCAAACTAGCAGCAACAATATGTGAAACATGGTCAGCTGACCAAATTGTTCAATGGTGACGGGATTTGTGGTTTTGGATGTGATCGATTAAAGTAGCTTTTGCTATCAATAGATTTAAACATCCATTATTGATAATTGAGCTGGGGATTCTTGAAAGTCTAACTACACTTCATCGAAGCATAAGATTGATATGAAAGATGTGAGGTAGTAAACGGGATTACGTCAGACTGTCAACCTCGTGACTCAATAATGCCTGAAGTGGGTGGCTGCTGTACTAAAAAGGAAAAAATATAAGCAATAATTGGTGCCGGGGTTCAGATTGTGTGCAGTTCGTCTATGCCAAACAGCTTTTGAGAGGAAAAGAAAAAGGTGTACGAACTTTCACTACTAGTATATGGACGAGACGTGGCTGAAGGTTAACCCGGTGTCTCAGGCAACGCAGGCTCTGGTACACTCTTAAGGGAAGAAGGTAGGTAAGGTAAGTATAAAACTAAGCATAAAACTTCTCTACTCATTCTCACAGTACGAGTCTATCAAGATATATTATATTTATGCATGTAACAAGTGTACTTACTCCTAAGCCTTACTTCTTTGAATTGGCACATTCATCAATTACAGGCTGCAAAAGATTGCCTGAGAGATCTGATGCATTGCAACGTTGAGTCAGCGGTTAGAGCATACCGAGTGCCTGCACATACTCACAAGTCTCTCTGGTCTAGCAATATTGAATTCGGTCCGTCCCGCTTGTGGGAGTACCATAATTGCTTCTGGTGCCAGCCGGCGCAGGTGGTCGATTTTCTTGAATGGGCCGAACAAAGTGGAACCGTTGCTTGCATGGGCCGGAGTAGCGAAACTGCATGCTGTTTTTATTTCCCCATCTTCTTACTCCCACACTCGTACACGTAAAGAGCGCGCGAGAGACAGAAAGAAACAAGAATTAACTTCTCATTATCACGATACTCTCTCTCTCTTCTTTATATTTAAAGTATAGTAAATATGTAAAGAATACTTTATAAATATTAATAATTTTATATATTTCCAGTTAAGGGGGAAGATAGGATTAAAGGAAGGATTTAAAGTACATCTTTTGATGTTTGCGAAGAGAGTGTAGAAGAGCGGTTCCACTTTGTTCGGCCCATTAAAGAAAATCGACCGGCGCAGGTATAACTGTGAAGAAGAGCGTGGAGCCACCAGTAGGGAGTCTAAAGGAACGCCCGCCCGAACTCTGAAATAAAATGCTGGAAATACACTTATTAGTATGGTTTGATCCTTTGGTAATTAATCAAGGAACCCGAATAAAAAGGGGAGAAAATAAATGAACCTTCTCTCTCACCGATTTGCCTCACAACGGGTCGGATCAGCAAAGTCGCGAGACAGTGTTTATAGTCGCCAAACATATCTAAATTCATATACGAGAAATTTCCTCAAGAAGATGGTATTTTTACAACAAATGAACAGCCTAGTGCTCTTCGAAGATAAAAAGCTGTGGTGCTTGTGTCAAAACGTCAGTGTCAATAGAAAGAAGCGGAATATCATCTCGTAAAGACTGAGGTAGGGGAAAAACTAGCAGGGAATAAAGTGAAGAGCAATGATCGTGCAGGACAAAAAAAGGGTCCCCCCAAATCCCATTCTACATATCTGGGAAAGTATCGATCAAAGCTCAGGAATGGTGGTGAATAAGTGTTTTGGATTCTATTTCCTACCAAATCACAATTTATCTGAGAGAGTAGCAAGCCCATCTGATATCCCAAACACCTTCACCATTTATATGCGAGCAATTGTGAAGTCATCGAATAGAACGATAGTCAGAGTGGATGTCGATGTGTCGCACGTCACATCAACATAAATCCGGAAGAATGTGCTCGTGGCAGCAGTATATGTAAGAGTAACGCTGAACCACTCATCCGGGCTCTTGTCAGCACCCGAATCTGTTTCATTGACGCGGTCAACACCGACAGTATATGAACAGTCATTGGGACTTGCAGGTTGGCTTGGAACATAGAACTACGATGTGAGGGTATATGTAGCACCAGCGCAGACCTCAAAATATTCCTGTGAAATCCTGATAGAGTTTCTTCCTGGAGAAATGGCAAGACCCGCATAGTAACCGCCACTATGGGCGTCACCTGGAGGAACATTAGAGAGCAATCTAGTACCATTTGCAGATCGGGCCATCATCCCCGTGTTTGAAATCACGCGCCACGTGTCTGAATTGGCACAGGTTAGTACAGGTGATTATCTTGAAATTGTATTTCTGGATGTGGTGAGAGCACAAGCCGTTCCGGCCGCTGCCTTGGGATTCACAAAACGTTCTGCTGACTTTGACTGAAAGAAAGGGTTGGGGCTTACCTGTACCTGCTTCAAATCCCGGGTCGAAGACTTGAGGGATAAGACTACACGATGCAGATGTAGTGGATGTTGCGGGTGAGTGTATCCCTGTAGTTGTGTAGGTGCTGGGCGAAGCTGTAACGGCGCTTGCAGTCGCGCAGAAAGAGTTACTCAAGAGGTAAGAAGACGAGGCGGAGGCTAGCTCAGCCGCATCTCTGTAGTAGATTGTTACAAAGGTGCACTGCGGATTCGAGGGATCGGTCAGGCCAGGTATTGCTGAATAAGCAGCAGAATGGTCAGTGAAGAGAGCCGCCGCCAAGAATAAAATTGTAAGCATAGCGACAATATCAAAGACGTAACGCACCTACAAGAGGAAGCACAGAAAAGAATTAAAACTGCGGGGGAGAGGGCTTAAGAAGTATATGGTTTTAACTCAACATTCAAGCTCCACGTGCAATTGTCTTGCAAGCAAAAAGAATTGAGTCAGTGGATATGAGAAACCAGCATTGTGCAAAGTGGTAGACCGTCCTCACGTCCCCACGGAGTACTCCATTCAAGCAAAGGATAGAAACTTCAACAACTCATCGTTGGAACTTTTCTGGTATTTCACACATTACATATAACTCGATATCAGTCGTTAACTTCTAGATGCAATCTTTGTGACGCGTTTTGCTAAGCTTAACTATAGGTGTGTAGTTTCGAAAGCACGAAAATGAAAGGTTTAGCAAATTTATCTCACTTCAACCAATATCATCGTAGAGTAGCTTGAGAGAAAGTCTGTAGTGTCGCACCAAGAAGCGCATATATTACAATGCACTTTAACTTATGTCCGCCCTCGACGTTGCTGATATTCAGTTGGGAATGGAACGCCTTTCCACTGCGGCTGAGACACAATTTATACGGAACTGCAGTAGCTTATCTCAAAAATAGCGGACTATACGAGGGAACAGCATAATGAGACAATCAAGCTAGATTGAGAGAGCACAGAAAACCATTGAAACCAGAAACATAGCAAATGTAGAATACGGATTGATATAAGCCACAGCACAAAGGTCGGCCTGACGTGCCATTTAAAGTACTAATGTGCCAAATAACTTGCCGGCAAAATATCTCGAGAATCGTTGTTACAGGAATGGAGAAATGACTATGTATCATCTTACTGGACCACACTGTTGCAGTGTCCGCTGGCTTGGGGCGGCGGATGAATACAATTCAGGATTCGGATTGGAATCACGTAAAAAAGTCGCTGAATGACTTTGAGTAAACAATTGATGTTACTATCAGTGAAGGTGAAATCTGAATCTGAGCACGACACAGAGGGAAGATTATGATCTAGTTACTATTGCCAAACCATTCTCTGGAATCATTAAGGAGCACCCCGCTGTAACTACAGATGAGGATGTTAAATAATAGCAAACGACTTTGGAAGCGATTTATAGTAATTGACAGGTAGGTGGGAGATTTGCAAGGGTTGAAATGCTTATTCTCAACGCGATAATACAATCTCGATCAACCGCTGGTCGAGGTCGCTCGAAGTCCTAATCAAGACATGGTGACTACTGTACAGTAGATAAGTGAGTCATAATTTCTTCTCTAGTTATACGACGGCTACTATTGATATTCGTCTGTACGAAAAACAAAAGAGGCTTGATAGAAATTTTGAATATCGCACGCGGCCCAAGGATTGTTTTGCCAACATCAGTCTTAGTGTAGATTATTCGGGCGCCGCGGCTAGCGGAGGAGGCCAATACTTCTGGGAAATTAACGACTGATCTTCTTTGGGGAATTAGTGCGTGACTTCGTCTTAATTATGTCATGAAGCAATTCACAAGTACTTCCAAGATGGGCTGACACAACCAAACTAGGGAGGCTTACTGCCCCGCTTGACGTGCCCCACAGAAACTGCCTCGCTGCAAGGCTGTGCCAGACAGGGTAAAATCTTACGCCTGACCGCAGCACCTGGTAACTATCATAGCATCATTCCTATTTTCGTCGATCACACCAACTTCCTATTCTTCTAGCAGATCACCTCGCAATGTGGCATATAAGAGGAACGATGTCTTCCCAATCGGCTCCACCTTTTCATACTGCGGCGAACCTCCAATTCAGTCATAAGCTACAGCCATAATCAGCCTCTAAACATCAGACGAAGCTATCAAGGACTAGATACGACATCGGACGAAAGACAAAATGTACAACTATAATGAGAAAAAGGCCTACGAGCAACATAGGCACTCAAAGCAGTCATCATACTCCTCATTTTCATCCATAAACACAACATCCTCGCAATCAGACCCACGACCATGTCATTGCTCACCCCTTTCTCGAAATCCTCCTGCTTATGCCTCCCTCTTCTTCAATACTATGTCCGATAAGCCTCTTCCACCTCTCCCCCAATGCGAAAACAAGAGACAAGTTCAATTCATGCTGCAGAAACCACTTCCACCTCTCCCAAACACAGAGAAGGAGGATAGAAAGGCAGAGGGCGATTATGCTTGGTGGAATAAAGTCGCAGAGATGAGTGATGCAGAATATGCAAGATACAGGAGGGAGAAGGAAGAGGCTTCATCGTATTAGGGATGGGCAAAACGTGGATGCTGTAATGATGTATATACGAGAAACGGAAACCTTTGATGAACTTGGGAGGAATGAAATCATATTTGGATGGAGAGCAGGCGTTGGAGTTTGGGAATACCCTAGACATAAATTTGTCTAAAGATACATAGCTCTTCAATTGTAGTCCTCAACGGCACTTTCACTCAATTGCCCGCACTTGAATTTCCAATACCCCCTAGCCAACCCGTACAAGTGGTGATGCGGATAAGTCGAATACCAGCAGGCAATTGGAGTTGAAGACGTTGCACAGGGAGAAGAGTTAGAGTTCAAGACATCTTGAAGTTCCGTGCGAATCTGGGACATTATGATCTTGATCAGCGGCAGTAGATCGCGCAGGACTTTACGAACTTGACTCGTGGATAATGCAGGACTCAGACGTCCATGTAGGATCATCCAAGGCATATAATCTCCAAGAACTCGCTAACGCGATATCAGGCCTACAACTCACCCCATCCTAAGAGTTCAATTATTAATCTACTTCACTCACATATCGAGCTCACTTAAAAGCCTTAACCCTGATGCCCTTACTCCCTCTCTGTGGAATTGGCAAGAAAGCATCACTCTCAATCTCAACATCCCTAATCCCAGTCTCATACAGCTCAAAAACTCCAACATCTCCCTCTTCTCGCACCTCGCCTCCCTCAAATCGACTTCCCCACTGTCTCCATATTGCACTCAGTCCCAGGCATAACTCCGCCTGTGCAAGATTAATTCCAAGACATTGCCTACTCCCCACAGTGAACGAAAGCAAGTATTTGTCAATTGCCTTGTTCTTGCCATCGAGCCAGCGCTCAGGAGAAAAGAGACGATAGTTTGGGAATATGGAAGGATTATGGTGGATCTGCACTATAGTCATCCCGGTGGGAGTGTTCGGCGGGATGATTGTTTGCTGACCGGTAGGAGACGTGTAGACCATTTCATTATCGGGGTCCAGGCGAGCGAGACGACAGGATACGCCGTAGGTTAGACGGTGTCCTTCTTTGCTAGGGCAAATCAGCTTTGTGATTTCATGACTAATTTTAGGTGTGTCCTGAGAAGGACGGGTGGCAGTTGGAAAGGAGAGGACACGTACATCACTGCAGTCAGATACGGAAGCCCTTCCAGAGTTGGAAGTGGAATTCTGCCAATCATTTCAACATCAGGTATTGCTTCAATCAATTCTGCTTTCAGCTTTCGTAGCGTTTCAGGTTGTCTGATGAGCCAGAACATAATTACTTCAAGTACCCATGCTGTGGTTAGTGTCCCAGCCATAGTCAATACTTGAGCATCATCTGCAAGTCGAATATCTCTTTTCTCATGAGTTGGTAGTTTACTGTCGAGGATTGAGTGAAAGATTGTGGGATGTGAGTTATCCTTGTGAGCGTCGTTGACACCTGCTTGGATAGCTTTCATTTGTGCGAGAGATGCCTGTAAACAATGTAAGGTGATATGACGACTCGGAAAGTCAGACTTACCCTTTTTTGTGCAACAAAAGATGCCATTGCTGGATGAAGTAGTTCTGCAATACTGTTTGGGAGAGATTGCATAAGTCCATTGACCCAAGGGGCATGCTTGAGAAAGCTCCCCGCAGTTGAACCAAAGAATGACGCATCACGATACGAAGGGTCGAAGTCTTCGGCTTCTGGATTGGAAGTCAGTTCGATTGAATCTAGAATTAGTGGAAAGACTTTACCTAGTCGTTTGTCACATCGTCCAAAACAATACATCATAACGATGTCTACTCCTGTAAGCTTCATACTCACAGACATCGGTTTTGCGATGAAATAAACAGACCATTAGTATACGCAGCAAAAGCCCAACTGGCCATGATCACCTCACCGGTGTCTCTGAATCCTTTCAATCTTTCCAACAGCAAATCAACCCTCTCCTGGATAACAGGCTGTAATCGTCTCACACTTGCCATGCTAAAGAATGGACTCAATGCTGCTCTCCTAATCTTATGCAAATCATGACCTGGGGTTCCGAATACACTATTGTCGAGACCAAAAGACTTAGTGAACCAGTCGTATTTATCTCGTTTCTGGCCAGATGCTGAAGATGCATAAAGAGTATCGTAGAAATCGGGGTCCGAAATGTGAATCTCCCACGGTGAGATGCGTATTATTGGACCATATTGCTCATGCATTTTCATAATCTTGAATGTGTATTGGCCTCCGAGATAAAGATCATAGTAAGCTTCATATCTGTATTTATCAGCGGATATTTAAATAAATACGGAAGACAAGTACAGACAGTCTGGTAATGGCTGCGAGCTTAGGGCCAGGAATATGAGCTATTGGGCTCAGGTTCAGACGATAGTACGCTCCATACAGCATATATGCCAGCAAGGCCAGAAGACCAAGAAATATTATACCCATTTTGACATTTGGGAATAGTCGGAAAATACGATCATCTTGAAGGGAAATGCGACAGATATACTCGACCAGCAAAGATAAGAAGTGAGTTGTGATGGGACTGCGGGGCATGCAGCTGTGCAGTAATGCAGTCGAAAGAAACAATTCTCTAGGGTAGCCTGTAGCATCCCGCATATACAAGCCCCGTGGCATTGCATGGAGCTATTGGAGTCAATGTGTCTAAAATGTGGGTTGATGACTGGCTTAAGATTGCTTCATTGACACATTGAATCGAGTGGTATCGTTCTAAATAAGCCACGAGGCTTGAAGGCGAAAAGCAGTAGAATGAGTATGGTCAAATTTTGAAATTTGAAGTTATTGCGACAAATCAAGCCAATAGTCGTCGAATTAAGTTAAAGGACGCTTTCGTCAGATGTGGCAAATCTAGGTGTACAATTTTCGCGTGCTTCTTGGACCCCGCCGCCGCCATGTAGACAGTAATAAGTATCAAGCTTCCTTTTTGAGCAATGCAGCAAATTTCTGTGTGTAAGTCAGAACAAATCGTTTTCTGCGGAACTGCTCAGTCTAGTGAGCGATATAACTAGAAGCACCCGTTTCGTGTTATACTAAGTGTCACTAAAGTCAAAGATAAGGAGTGCTATTGAAAACAATTCTAAGAAAAGGAATTCTATGCTCTGAGCAATTCTACTTATGAAAGCGCGTCAAAGAAAGCGATTGCGAGAGGCATCAAATGGTTTTCAATTTTTTAATCTAATCGTAATTCGAATCCTTATGTATGAACTGCAATGCTCATAGCGAACTGTCCTCTTCTTCTATTGGTTCCATTTGGGAAGCTAATTCGATGCCGTTCTTAATCACATATTGACAACCCAGAAGCAACATCAGCGATTGAATTATCTACTCATGTGTGTATTGCTACATCTCTCCTCGGTACTCCTTTCTCAATGAGCTAAGATATGACCTCTGCTGATGATTCTCCTACTTCCTGATCCCCAAAATAAACCAGAGTGCCGAGTCCTACTTGTTTGAGAGCCTTCGCAGAGAGTGGCGTTCCAGAAACATCACCGAGTTTCGGTAACATATAGACCTCATCTTCTTTGTCTACTCTTCCGATAGGAACGATCATTCGATTCCGTATCTTAGGGAGCTAGTAGGTCGGCTCTCCATTTATAGCCTGTTTGGCAATATAATGACGAGAGTTGAGCACACACTGAGCGTAGTCCGCAACACCATTCTCAGAACACCAAGGCACTCCGAGTTTTCTCCAGAATCCATCACGATCATGTATTCAACGGCTGCCACCTTCTGAGAAAATTATACCAATGATGACAAGACCACCATAATCAAGGTACGCCTTCAGTGCTTCCCTGACGCCATGCGATTCTGCATTCAAGACATCATTTGTTGGTACTATCACTGCAGCTACATTCATATCGTTCTTGAGCAACTTAATCTTGTCGAGAATACAGTGGGGACGTATCAGCATGAACCGGCAATTAAGCTTCTCCATAAAATCTGGAAATTGGCCCTCGTATATCCACAGGTTTTGACTACAGAAGACAACCACCCACTTTTTGGTACTCTGAGCCTGTGCTCCTGACATGTCGTCTGATAAAATATACTCTTGGAGTTCTGATAACTAATACAAGTTCAAACAGTCGTGAACGGAAATGGGGAAGCCTTGAAGCCGATGATGCAGAACGCTGAGTTCAGAGAGTGCCGTGAAAGGAAGGCGCGACCAATTAGGAAGATCTCCCAATTCTCTAGTATTATATCTCAGCTTAATATGAAACAATGAAACGACGGCATAAGTTCGACGCAGCCATCTCTCTCATGTGTGTCATTGTTACCAATTGCAGACGTCTGCAAAATAGTGGTTCTCGAAATCGAGGGTAGGATGATTTCACTGAATTAAAAAGGCCAACTTCCCAGCCTTCCTCATGGCCATCATTGTTGCAAGATGTGTTGAAAAGGCAATCTAGCTTCTCAGCCATTGCGAAATCCCTTCAACCAGCATTTTGGTGCAGTAGGAGAGACCTGCCCAAGAGCGGGCTTCTGAAATTCTTGCTTTTTTGGCGAAATTCCAAGACAAGAGTTCTAATTATGATACCGATGTATTCCATCCATTGTTCAATATGGTCAAGTAGACTGCGGCTGTAAGGCTCCGGTATCTCCCTTTCCTCTTTAGAGTTAAACGACCAAGCATTGCTATAGGAAACGAGAGGGTACAACCACGGGTACAACACTGATTCCGAGTCCCTATTTGCTCGCCGATCCGAAGACTGCGCATAAGCATGAACAACGTCACATATATTAATCTTTTCCTCTGATACTCTGGTGCCTCATAGACTTGATTCTCTACCCGAGCCTCAAATATTTGCCTCCCCTGAACTTCATACGTCTCTGCTCCCACTTCACCTGTTCCTCTCCTAGCCCCAGCCACCTAAATCTGATTTCCATCCAGTTGATGAATTCCAAATTCTCCACTCAGAGTACTAATGTCAGGATTCCATCCTCCTGCCGTCGAAGCCTCAGAAAAAGACCTCCCATTTACACTAGAGTTCCCAGCTACTTCACTTATGGAGCTGGTGTCTTGAAAAGATACACTCCTTGGCACGGCTTTTCGTGGAACGATGAATTGAGAAGATTGAGAGAGCATGGAATCATTTGGGAGCTGCATGCTTGCGCGATTGTAAGGTCCTGGGTGGATGGGATACTTTCGTGTATCTTCAACCCGTCTACCTCCGACGAAAAGAGGATATATAAAAGGTTCTCCACGAATAGGAGGAGGAGGTTGTGGTGGTTGAGCTCCAGTCCCTGACATACCAGACCAGCTTCCGCCTGTCGGATCACTGCCGGAAACACCATTCCAATCTCCCTCTCCTCCACCAGAGACGCCTGCCGGAGAAGTATAATTTTGCCTAGTCATCTGAGGTCCATCTTCTCCTCCAGATGGTTGCGGTCTGCCCTCGCCCCCAATAGGTTCGGTAGGTCTGGTAGGTCCAGTGGATGCCCCTCCTCCAGAGGCGCTCGTAGAAACTCTTCCTCCAGTGGCAGCAGCAGCTGCTACACCCCCTCCTAATCCAAAAAAAATGCTGGCCTTCGTAGAGCAATAAGTGCCAAAATCGAACCGAGAACACCAACTGTAACACCAACACCTATTCCTGCCTTCTCTCCTGAGGAAAGCGAGCTTTTTGTGTGACTTGAGATTGATACAGGATTGATGACTGCTGTAGAAGTGCAAAAGGAGGCGTGGGAAGCAGCCGAATTTGTTGCGGAATAGAAGCTTTATGCATTACTTGGTAAAGACTTAATACCAATCCGGAGTGGTGTAGTAAGGTGCGAATTGTGTTGATAGGAAACATGCTGCTGCTGGATCGGTCTGGGCGCTAACGGGACTTCGCTTCTCAATTTGTCTAGGGGGACTCATGAAGTAGTAGGTGGATTTGTGCCATTCATTGTGATTGTTGGAGAAATTGCTGATGATTGTACCGTCGATTGAGATGACGTAGAAATAGTCGCAGAGATGATTGAAGAAATGATCGGAATAGTTTTGGTTGAGGTGGTAAAATTTTCTGAACTTGTTTTTGTGCACATCACCAATTAGCTTCTATTTTGCTATTATCTATGATCAGTTCGTAGACTTGCCTACCAGAGATACATTGCTGATCAGAAGGACAGGGCGGATAAGTCCGCCCACAGCAACTGTCTTGAGCTTGAATACAATAGGTACCTGGGGCATTATCAATGATTGCTGCACGAGCTCTACCATTTTCTATGTCACAACAGCTAAGTGCTTTAATAGGTTGGCCCTTTACTAGCGTGTCAAACATACCTTTGATATCCAAGCGGTTGGACATGTAGACAAATTGTAAACAAGAATAACCTTGTTCCCCGCGTCCATATATAGATTTATTGTAGCAAAACGAACGAGCTTTACCCAGGCTATCTTGATCCCCTCATACGATTTCTTTGGGCTCAATTAATGCTCTCAAGAGAGGATGGAAGTGGAACGGAAAGAAGTAATCCCGATTCCGAGGGTCATGATGTTAGCGACTTTGTACGTAAGCATTCGGTGTACCAACTGTTGTGTGTACCTCCTGTTGCCAACGGAGGTACCTATATTCATGTGGTATTCAGTGGCACGATTTCTAGTTAATATTGTACTCTAAAGGAGTCCACATCTGATGCCCTTGATATCTATGTCTCTCGTACGATCGGCGGCAATTATATTCCCAGTTTCCATTATAGTCGTACCTCCTTCCATTCTATAGAGGATATCGGCCATCCAATCATTTTCATCAACAACCGCATCAAAATCGACGAAGTCTATCCTCATCCTTTCGCATTCATATTTGATTAATTGCGCAAAGTTGCCCATACATTGTCTTGCATGCGCAGCGACGCAGCCTTACTTCCTTAGTGATGTGTCAGTAAATGCGGCTGGTTCCACCGGCAGACTCAGCCACTGAAGCCAGCCCGAAGGATTTTAGGCAGCTTTGCATCTTCCAGAGGTCAAGAGTCTCTTCATTGTTGACATTAAGATTCATCATAATTCAACTATTTCTCTCTTGACGTACACAAAGTTATTACATGTTTAGCAATCGCCTCTTCGCCAAGCGCCTACAATGAGCCTCAAGTTGAAGCTGCCTTCTCAGGTGCCACCTACGAAACCAGGCTGCAGGTCAGACGCTCTGCATCCATCTCCAGTGCCGTCACATGTCCCAATCCGTTCTTACTACCTTGAAAAAGTCCAGTCGGAGAACGACGAGTCGATTGTTCCTCCGCCGCTGATATCATGTTCTGACTTCGTACCTCGAAAACTGGTGGACCTGTTAATGAGGCGAAAGAAAAGCAGTGCACTAGGTGTCAAATTTGAAAGCCGGAGAGGGCATGACTTCCGGCTCGATGAAATCACTGATGTTGAGGGTGCAATGCACTCATTCGTCACTCCTGTGATTGAGAGGTGTGAAATGGAGGGCGATTATCGATTTGACCACGGCCACGGTGTTGCAGTATTTGACACTATCAAAAAACCTAACGTGGAGGGGCAAGTAGAGAAGCTCAAGTTGACTAGAAGTGTGGTTTTGAGCGCAAGCATTCAATTGGATTTCGAAACAGCCAAAGTCATGCTTCTAGTATGCAAACTGGATGCCCGCCAGGTTCTGGGCCGGGATCTTGGTCATGCTGATGAATGGAATATTCTAAGTGTCAACGAAAAGCAAGATGGGAAGAAAAGAATGGAGTACGACGATACTTTAAGGGCTCATATGGTTTATCACTTGGTCAAGGATAAACGTCTTCCTCCTAGGAGCGAGGTCACCGACGCCATGGACGGCGCAAGCACGGTCAACTTCCTAAATACCGTGATTCTGGGACAAGCTGGAATCGCGGAGCAGGTTGTTGGGAAATACTCGGAACTTTCTAACACCCAAATCGTCTCTCTGGAACTTCTCTTCAACGCAGCGGTAGAGCAAGCACGCAACGAGCTCTCAGCCCTGGAGGCTCTCTGTCCACAAGGGTATGTGTATACATATGACCCCGCCTCCATATTTGCCGCGAAAATTGGGCCCCAGATTCTGAATCGCCTCATGCTTGCAGCGGTCAAACATCTCTCAGCGCACAACCAGTTCTCTAACATGCGTATCTTCGCTTTCAACGATTATGCGGACAGGAAGATCATGAGTCTTGTTGAAGCTGCATTGGAGAATCAGATCGATGTTATTGCTCTGAGAAAAGAAGACTTGTTCAAAGGGGAGGGTGGCATGTATGACGTTGAGAGGTGGAAGGGAGCTGAGGGAGCGATGTTGGTGGTGCATAATAATAGTGATGGCTTCGGACAGAACATTGAGACGGAGGGCTTATTTGGAAGTTTGGACGGAGCTATTGGGGCCAGCTCGAGTGCTGCTGCTAGTTTGGAGAGAAATAGGAAGGATTTACTGGATTTTGTATTCTGAGTTCAGAATCGAGGAGAGAAGTATGCCAAACTCCCTTTGGTGGCAATGTTCTACCTTAGTTGCTGCACTTTAGCAGAACCTGTTAGCAGTTTCGGCTCTGTCATTAGTACTTTTTGAGCTTTTGAGGTACGGTGTTGACTCTATCGTTCCTCTCTACTCATCTGCATCTGTAAAACCGAGCCTCATTATGAGGAAGTACCCAGCAAGCAGGATCTCCGTGCACGCCCGAATTTTGATCCTACTTGAGATTCACCTGCATTAGTTCTGTCAATCCATCTGCTCCCATTGCTTTCTGATCGGATATAGCTACCAGTAGCTTTATTCAAGTCTTAATTCTCCGCTCGGTTCAATAAGGCCTATCGTACTCCCTATAGCATTATCGGACTTCCTGCCCTTTTCATATCCAACAATCACCAAACCATTCAATTTCCTCCTTCACATCTCAATCACATCCCAAGCCCCCATTCTCTCATCTTACCACTGTGCCACCTTCACAAAACCTCGTCAAATACCACCCCACCACCTTAACTTCCTGTCTGATCAGCATCTCCAAACCAATATCTTGTAAGCGAAGGGAGAGTTATCTCGTACGCGAGTCCCACCTCAATCCGTAATATCGTACATCGTAACAACAGCGGTGGAAATCGGAACGATTCTTTGGGAACGGAAAGGGCGGGTACATGTTATTCCGATGCTACTTCCGTGTTTCTGAGTTGTGGGTTGTGTGATCGCCGGCTGGGTTCGGAGGGCTGGGCCGAGACGCGATGCGAGGCGACAGGAATTGGTGATGGGACAGAGAGATGAGAAGTACCAACCTTGGGTGAGAACTTTTGGTCCTGAATATTTGGGTGGGAAGACGGGGAGAGTTTCCCCGAAGGGAACGAGAAAGACCAGGCCATCTTCGTTCAGTGGTGATTTGAAAAGACCTAATCAGATGCTTATTGAAGAAGGTCATGTGATGCCGTGAAAGATGTGAATGTGAGGGAGACAATCAACGTGCATGATGAATACCTGTTCGTTCGAACCTGAAAGCAAGCTGAAGACGGCATATAGATAAATAAAATTTCGGTATCTTATACGCAACGCTAAAACGCTAGAATTATTACTAAGTTTCTCTCTCTCATCTACAATACTCCTCCGTTTAATTCCCAACTTCACATCGCCTTTCCCACTCCCGGGGTACTAATTTGACTCCTCTCGCTTCCCATCCTCGATATCAAGCTCCCTCTCTCGTTCCTCTCCAGAAATCTACTCAAACCCTGTACATTCCCTATTTCCCCTTCCATACTCTGCACCTGTCTCGTTGGGCCAGGTCTAGCTGGCAGCCCTAGTCTTGGGTTCCTGGGGAGTCCGAAAGACGGTCTATTATTGCGTAAACTCTGAGGAGCGTTTCTTGGTTCCTGTGACGAACGTTGATCTTGACGTGCAGCGAACCATTCTGCTGTGTTTCGTATTGGGTTTTGTGGTTTAGGGATTTGCATCACGTAGCCTTTCGTTGCGGTCGAAGGCTCCCCCTTGGGTTTTCCTCGGAGATGAGGCGGTGGTGATTGAAGTGGTGGTGATGGTGATGAGTCTGGAACATCGTCTGTCCAGACACTTGCCTTGCTTTCGCGATAGGCTGATTGTTCTACAGTCGCCTTTGGTGGAAAGAATTCTGACTTCTTTCTTGGCTCTGGTGTTATCGGACTTATGGTAGGCATTACTGGACTTTTTGGAACTGAATTTATCGTCGATTTCGTGTCCATAAAAGTTGGTAGCTTTGGACTCCGGGTTGCTATGGGGATTGCAGATGAAGACCTCCTTGGGCTACCTGCCGGGATATTGCTCCGTAATGGTGATTTCAACTGCCCACCTAACGGAGACGGCGATTTCTCGTCTGGCAACTTAATGGGTCCAAATGGTGAAACGTTCTCTTGCAATTTCAGCCATGCTCCCAAAGTGGGTGCTTTAGGTGGTTTGGATGGATTCCAAGGTACTGATGTGGTTTTGACGACGGATTTCCTCAATTCTTCTGCTTTATCACCACTCGTCGTCCTTGGGAACAAAGAAAATGATACTTGTGACCCACTCATAGGATCATCTCTTGCTGTGTTCATCCTTGATTTAGTAGCTTGTGATGGTGCAATTGTTGTCCCAGCTTGGGCTGATATTGGAAACTTGGGATCCGAGAAAAATCCTTCGCCAGAACGTTTTTCGCCTCGTGACTTTCTTTTGGCAATTTTTTTATGCCGAATGACGAGGAAATATATTAGGATGGTGATTAGAGTCGAGGCGATGATACTTCCAACAATAGCAAGGGCGGCTTGAGTTGCCGTCACTGCCGCTGTTTGTGAGGCTGATGCCTGAGCGCTGGCTTGCTCGACTTGAGAGGAAGCCGCCGCCTATAAAATGTCACTTTTTCATCCCATATGCGATATGGAAATTGGAAACTTACACCAATCGCCGAAACAGAGGCTTGTGCACTTTGCGTCGCCTTGGCTGCTGCGGCCAAAAACGAGGATCCAGCTGCTGCTGCAGAACCTGTTGCATTGATTAGCATAAATTTACAGATACCAACTAGAATTTGGAGAGGAATCAAGTTTACTTACCTGTGGCTGCCGCAACTGCTGCTCCTGCTTGGAGAACAGCTTTGGAAGCATCAGCCTACATATGTCAGCTCACTTCTGGAAATCTTCGTTCGTAGCTATTTTGGAACTTTTGAATATATAGTAACTTGACATACCTGAGCTGCTGAAGCACTGATTTGGGCGCTCATCATAGATCCATTTGCTCTTTGAATAGCTGCATCAGCCGATGACTGGGCACTTGCTATCGCGGACTGTGCCGAAGATACTGCACTAGATACACTTCTTGAGGCGGCAGCAATAGATTGTGAGGCTTGGTTAGAGAACTGTTGAATAGCTTGGGAAGCCGATTGTGCCGCTTGCTGCGATGCTTGAGAGGCGGATTGGGATGCCTGTTGTATTGACTGGGAGGCTTGCTGGCTTGCCTGACGGATAGCTTGAGATGCACTTTGCTCTGCTTGTTGACAATTTACATCCTGGCGACGTCGAAGCTCTGGCGGTGGTGTGATAAGGGACTTTTGATGTTGAGTGCTACTTTGACTTTCTTGTATTGACGAAGGAACCAGTCGCATGAGGTCTATTGAAGAAAGTTTTTCGGGAGGAGGATCCATATGAGACTCAACGAATGAATACAACGAGGAAAGGCCCTCTTCCAGCGAGGAGGAGTCCAAATGCATGATGATATCTTCGCAAGACTTTGCTCAAACTAATTATGTACTATAAAAATATGTAAGAATTGTAAAAAGGCATCATGACTCGCAGAGCAAAAGGATGGAAAGTGAGGTCCGTGGAGAGATGTGGAGAAAAGGAAGCAAGTTCAAGATAGACGAAAAGAAGAGATGAAATCCAAAAGTACATCGGTCCTCGAAGTACCGCAACACCGCTTTCTCTACGATGCGAGCCCTGACTTTGTTCGGACGGTACATCCGCAACGGTGAAGTTTGGCTATGGCATTGCCGCACTGGGCCACTTGATGCACCCTGCAGAAGCATATTTTGTCGATCATACTTGTGAGAACGTCTGAATATGCATCTGTCAACGTTATCGAGAACGGTTTTGGTACTCTGTGGCCTAGATAGGTCAAAGTCTGTGTGGTTTGGTCGACTTGAGAGTTTCATGAAATGCCACCCGAGTCCCGAATTCATGCGTTCTGTGCACATCTCAATACGGCAGACACTTGTCCATTGCTGTCAGCGTGGGGTTGTGGCCGATGCATCGCGACATCAGATGACAGTTGTGAAATGTCTGAGCGTTTGCATGTCGTGATGTATAACATTGATGAAGAGTATATTGATGGAAGTAAGTTGAGATGTTGACGAGGAAATGGTCCTCCTCCGTCCACCGGCAATGAGCCCCACCTTTCACCTCAACGGGACTATCCTGTGTAGTATCAACCCAAAGCATTACAGCATCAGTTTCTAGATTTCAAGAAAACAACAGAAGAAATATTTCATCAATGCTATGCTATGCTGAGGGATGATATACTATGGAATGTATTAGTTAGGCATAATATAGGATTGTTGCTGAGTGATGTTTAATCCGCGTTTCACAATCCGCCCAAATGGACGTGCGCAGCCTTACAACGGCACCGTCCTTTAAGCTTCAGGCTTCCATACCCCTCCAAGGTCACTGTCGTCAGCAGAACTTCTGATGCGCCAATGGAACGACTGCAGAGATTCTATGGAAGAGTGTCAAGGTGCTCAGACTGGGTGATACAAGTAAGCTATTATGTTGCATTCATATGTGAGATGCAGTGTGTTTATATAACAAGTCTCCCAAGCTCCTGAAAAATGCTCACGAAACTCCAAGCCGTCCTGCCTTTCATGCCATCCGGTTCCCAATATGGCCCTCCTTTTAAACAAATTTCCCACCGGTTCCCACGGCTTCCTCTTGCTCTCCCTTGAAGCAATTCCAGCGTCGCATTTTGTGTTCCCATTATGGCAACGATTCATATATCCTCCCAGAATCGCCCTATTGCAATTTATCCAAAACTCCCGGTTCCAACTCGTTCTTACAGGACACTCAAGGCATCGTTGTGGCTTTCATGTTCCCATTCATCCTCCAAAGCCTTGAGCTTGGCTAGAAACTCTTTCCAGGGCTGCGTGGCTGTATCGGATTCAAACTCGATGGTAATATTTTCCGACCTGCCGTCATTTACTCTACCGCCCATCGCATCAGGTAACTCTACACCACACTTCTTGATTTCGAAAGAATCTCGGAACGCCGCATCCAGTTGATTGGCAGCATGTGTGAGATGATGTAGTGATCGAAACGCCTGAACAAATGGTTAGTGAATCATTTTCTAGGACGGGGCTTTGTAAAGCTTACGAATCGTCGGCTGGGAGCATCTCCTCTGCCTTCTTGATCTTTCAAAACGCTGACCCTCAAATGCCACTTTGGTTCCTCTTTGGGTTCCCCTGATTTTGGTGTCCACAGACAGTGTTTGTTCTCAAACTTGACTCTCTCCCCGTTTCCATGCAGATCACTTGTTGAGCTATCACTGGAGCTCATGATTCCGGTGTATCCTCGCATTATTCTCAAGTATTCTTTGTCGGGACTAGGTGGTTGTGAGGTTTTTATTTCAAAGTAAAGTGTTTTGGTATCCCGAACTATGTCGTGTGTGAATATCAAGTATGGATTGTATTGTGGTAGTGGAATATGTTTCAATGATAATGTTCGATTGGTGTTTGACTTCTTGATTGAAAGATGTGTAGACATGTTGACGTCCTAGCTGCCTCTCCTTATATACTCGTACAAAATCGATATCGAATCTTTGCGTGGGTGCGTCATGATTCTTGCTTGAGAGCGCTCGTAAACCGGCAGCCAGATATGTGGCTTTGCGATGTAGTGGTGTCACAATTGCTTTTCGGAGGTGCGTTGTGGTATGCGTGAACATCAGATGTTGCTTTTTGGGTGTTCAAATCACACCACTCGGTGCCTTTTCAGGGTACCTTGGCCCAAGCCAATCACCTTCCTGGAGGACTGCCGGCATGTAGACCCTGAAAAAGCACCTGTGGGCTGCCATACTATCGCCAACTTCCGGGCCGTGACTACCTCCAAAATCCGCCCAGCTGGATTGCTAATTTTGCCCTGAAAACAGGCCACTTCTGCATATGTTCTGCAGTAATCCATATCATTCCCTCGTCCAATGTAGCAGCTCAGAAGTCACAATCTATGAAGCAACATATTCTCGTAATGATAAGCAGATTATGGCAACGTGGGGAGACTGGCTCACCGTAAATCTGCGGATTGCGGCTGGGTGTTAATATTCAAGCCACGTGGGAGCCAGTGAGAAATTTTGCATATCACGGTATTTAACGTTCTTCATCAATGGCCACATTTGCGTTTACGGGCCTTCTCACTGACGTGGACAGATACTCGTACAGCGAAGTTGAAGGACTTCCAGTGTGTGGCTCAAAGGTCTCCAAGTTTTGATATTGGTGCAGAGTTGGTACCGTCCTTGAAGTCAGTTGTCCAAATCAGGGAGAAGCTTTCCAACGATATCTTTCTTACTTCCAAGTTTGAATACATGCTTTGTACTTTCTTGGTCTGATAGCACAGTTTTCGTTCTGTTCAAGTGTCTTGTTTGATTTTCTCCCCAAGTATGGTTCTTGTGTGGCAGCCTTGTCTAATTTGAGTCCATTCAGCGAGTACGATATACTCGGAAGGTTTCGAAATGCCTCTAGATTCGAGGAAAACTTTACGATCAACAATTAAGAAGACTATGATCTGGTGATTCGACTAGCTACAGCAGATATATCTCCTATCACCTCTGTAGATCTGGCTCATTATCAAGGAGTCCCAAAATATATCTGGTTATCTAAATGATCTTATGTTTTAACGTACCAATGATTGAAAATTTTGTCATATGATTTGAAAGCTTCTCGTTCCGTACAGCGATTTGATTAAAATGTGGTACGACTATTAGCTCCCCCTACTTATCATACACCGATTACAAACAAACAAGGAGGTGAGCAAATCCTACGAAAAAACCACCGATCATGTGACTTATGATATTTATCTATACTCGATAGCTTAAAGCCTTGGCCAAAGTATTCTTCTGCCACAGTGATGCTTTTGACTTTTTTGGACCTTTGGGTGCATGGGCATTTCATCATTCATCGGATTAGTGGTTCCAGGCTCACTGTCGAATCTATCACGTGTACATGCTGTTCTGATGTCCATGTCGCTCTGTTCATTTTCTCTTTCCTCGTAACACTGCTTCAAACCCTGACCAACGCAAATAGCAGAGCTCGTCATCGCAGCTTCAAATCCAAATTCTATTGAATTACTGAGTAGTTTCAAATGGAATACAGCGATTTCAGACAGAAGCTGTGAAGTGAACATCGCATTTCTTGCAAGTTGTTGCTCCAATCCAAGTATCAATAGCTCTTCAGATTGAATACGGCAAGCTTTATTTCGTTCAGAGATCGCATTCTTTTCCAAATATTCCATACTCGTCAGGGGCTTCCCTCCTCTTGTTTCCACAAAACCCGAGTTCTTAATAAAGCATACGGGTCAGCAGCCGTTCATGCGTCCTTGCAGCATTGTAAATGCGACTCTGAGATACTCTAAGGGTGCTGCTTACTTACGTCAGATCATGCTGATGTCCTCCCAAAATGGTGAATCACATTTTGCGCAGTCACTAGTGTGGAGTTCATCCTTCTAGATATTCAATTGGTCGCCTCGCATTCGGACTCGAAGTTCAGTTGAGTGTGCCTCAAGAGACCATCATTCTCAGCCTGTGCCTCTAATTGAGGACTGTGAGCCCCAAGCTAAGTCTCGCCTCCAACGGCTCTGATGTTCAAGGGATACGAATCTTCCATCTCTAAAGCATTACTGCGGAGAGGCACAGGCTTAGCATGACTCGACTTGCTCGTCTACCAGTTCGAGTTGAATTGAAAAACTCTTGCAAGTCAATTCAGTGGTATTAAAATTGATTCAATCAACCTTTTCAAGATGTAATTTTTCCAGCACCTTTGACAAGTTTCCTCTACACCTTCAAAATGCTCTTTTCCATAACCATATTTCCTTTGGCATTGCTTGCTTTCTCCTTTGGTCTCGCAAATGGCTACAAGTTAGTTAGCAATTATGACTCCACCAACTGGTATTCCAGTTTTGATTACAGCATTGTGAGAACCTCATCACTTTCGAATGATGTGTCTGACAATTGCAGGAACCCGATTATACTGGTGGATTCGTTCAATACATCGATCAAACGGAAGCAAAGTCTCTCGGTTTGAGCAAGATCATTGGCAAGCAGGTTTACATGGGCGTAGACAACAAATCCATAATATCGACTTCATCTACCGGCAGAAAGAGCATAATGGCTAGAAGCAAGATTGAATTTCAATATGGTTTGTTGATCGGTGATTTTGCTCACATGCCTGGAAGTATTTGCGGAACATGGCCTGCATTGTAAGTGATCTAAGATTTAGAAGATAAAATTGAGAGTACAACCTAACAACTAGCGGCTGGACAATTCGAAACAATATGAGTGCTCCAGCAGGAGAGATTGACATTGTCGAAGGTTTCAACGACGGCGAAACAAATTACATGACCCTTCACACGAACAAATCCTGCAGCTTTAAATCCCCTGCCAACCAACAAACAGGAACACCCAATGAAGACCGATACGATTGTTTCCTCGGCCCCAACAGTGACCAGTTTGCAGGATGTAGTGTAATTGGTACGGCTGGAGCATACGGCACATCCTTCAATAAACATGGAGGTGGTGTATACGCATTACAGTGGACAAGCACCTTCATCAAGATCTTTTACTTTCCTAGGAATGCTATTCCCGCTGATATTACGAGTGGCAATCCGAACCCAAGTGCGTGGGGTTTACCGATGGGAAACTTTGATTCTAAATATGGAAATTGCGATATTGATGCTAACTTTCCACCTCAGACTATTGTAAGTAGTTTTAATCATTTCAATAACATTAAGTGGAATGAAGCAGACAGACTAATTCGTTGGCTCTAGTACTTCGATACTACCTTCTGTGGTGAAGACGCAGGAGGTGCATCGTGGACGGAGTATTCTGATTGCTCTGTCAAGACAGGCGTTCCGACCTGTGAAGCATATGTTGCTGGAAATCCAGGTGCATTTAGTGAAGCATACTGGCTTGTAAACTCTGTCAAGGTCTATCAGTAAAGACCACAGGGTGAGATTTGCGAATTAAGCTGTATTAGTCAAGCTTCCAAGCTGTAACATTTTCTATCTCTGTCTTTTGGATACAGAAGGCAATTGGAAAATGTTGTTGCGTGAAATTAAGTTTGGGTCGCGAATAATATCTCACTGGATTGAGTGTGAACACTGCTTCTCAAGTTATGTATGGGTGGAAGACCGCAATCCACCGCAGTGTTGTTTGTTTGCATGTTGCTCTTTGCTCTCTTCCTCTCTTCATCGTTACAGGTTGAAACAACTATTCCCATCGAGTGGAGGATTCGTTCCCCAATTAAGATATCACACGCAAAAGAGAAGGTCCACCATGTCATACAAAGACGTCCAACCCCGAAATTGGTTGCCTTCAGTAATACCAATGAATAGTCAAGGATGGTCTTCTTCGTTGGTACTCTTTTTGAATCTTGACTACAATTTTGATCGCGTGTCTTACATCAGACAGCCGTTCACTATTGTAGGAGCTCGGTGGCAGGAATTTGAGCATTCTGCAAGTCGTTCCTGTCTACACTTCCCAAGGACCTCCATCTTGTCCTCTTAACCTTGTTTCACGTGGGCAAATATCATTCCGAAACAGCAGACGGGAGGCTCTTTGAGAAGGGTAGAGCAGGACAGGAGCCAATAATCCACGGCCTTATTCTAGCCAGACTGAATTTTTTACGTTAGCATCTTGAATTGCGCTGAAGTTTGTCTCTCAAGTCCAACATCGGGCAATAAACTGGCGAGATCTATGATGATCTCACATGCGCATTTCTATTAAACTCCAAGGCTTTATGAAGAGTTTGATTTGGTATAAAGAACCATTTAATCTTTCCGAGGTATTTGAGGACAAGATTCAGCTTCGATTGGGGTCACTTGGAAGGTGAATTGCAACTGGAACCTCCTCTTACAACCCCCCTTGCATTCATATCTCACTTTACGAATTGACTTTTCAATCTCAACCACCTGTCAGCAGCACGTCTATCTTCTCGAGTAACCTCAAATTGGTCGTGAAAATTCTACGTTTCACCCGAGAGGTTGACCCGTGGATATGCGGAGACTTCACATGTTCATTCTTCTCATCTTGCTCCTCCGCGTGCCCCGAACAGCCCATCATTTCATTTTCCCATCCAAACCATCTTGCATTCTCTTCAAACTTCACCTGATAGTCGAAATCTTTCATACAACCACACTCACTGTCATGCGATGCTTACCCTTTTCCAGTCTTTCATAATCACGTTATCATATCCACATCCAGTCACCAGTCAGATGGAAATATATCATCACATCTCACATATCCCACCCTCACTTGGGCGTCAACCCCACCACTTTTTGGCGACTCGGTCCCTACCGCACTGAATCAGGGCTATGGACATTCCGCAAACCCCTCGGGTTTCGCGACACCTCCACAAGCTATACTGTAGTACGGACTAGCTCGAGTTCTCATCATACTACAATTCGGGAGAGCAAGCGCCGATTCTCTCACTCTGCACAGCTTTGAACAAGAAGAAATTTCAATTAGTTCATCTTAATCTATGCCGCGATTGCCCCGGAAGTAATTTCCCTACCGTTCAATTGCTATTCTTTTCCTTTAATGCAGTGTCACTTTGTCAAATTGATAGCCGACTCATGTTGAGGAACTAGACCATGGCCCAACGTTTTAGCCTCTCAGCCTCGTTTTCACTAGACTTGACATCCTCTAGATCGACGTCGCCTCGATGATGAGGTGCAGAAATAGACAAAGTTTATCAGTGACCCTTGTTTTAGTTGGAGTACATTAGTTTGATATTGGAAAGACATAGGGTGTGGAAATTGCGTAAGAATGCAGGAGATGGACTGGAGATCGTTTGGATAATGATGCGAACTCAGATTCCGATTTGAAATTTGATCAAGTTCTTGTCTTTCAAGACTAGCTAGAGGTAGAGGGGACGGAGTACAGATGGGGATTGCCACAAAGGAGAGTCACCCACTACCTTCATTCTCAGGCAAGATCTTCTAAGATCGTCATGTTGAGCTTCCAAGTTTGACAATATGTTGTCAGTCCAGCTTTCGGGGTTCTCTCGTGTGTAACTCTATCTTTACTACCACATAATTGTGTTAGAGCCCACTTGTCGAACCTGAGCATCTCCCTCGTAATGAGGAAATCTCGCCATGCGCACATGCAAATGATAGAATGCATGCATCTTCTTCTGTACTACTCAAGGCGGTTCTAACGGCAGCAACAATAACCAGAGACCAACTGGATATGTCCGTTGCACCAAACCCGTCTCTGTCTCAGCCAGATAGCTTCAGCTGAGGAGGGGTTGCGCAATGGGCGTTTATGATTCCCAGCATCGACATTTAATTTCTATCTTCCCCTCAGTCTATAACGTGATTTCTTAAGATGGGTTTCACAGCCTCAAACTCGTTTCACAACATCATATGCAGTCATGTCCAGAAACAACAACAGTAATCATTCTTGTGATGCTTGGCATGCATTCTATTCGCCCCTTCGAATCCGACAATTCATCCAACGATCCATCTTGCAGGATACCGCATGGATATGACGTTAGTGGAACTTTCCCCTCATTTCCATCTCGCGTAGAGAAACATCTTGATGAATTAATCAATTAAACATTATGTCTCTGCGATTCATGAAGGGAAAATAGCCTGCATGTGGCTGTCTTACCTTGCTGTGAAGCAGCCTCTGCTACACAATGCAATGCAAATGCAGAATTGAAATCGCGGGGAAAGGCTGAGTAGACTGACAGGCTGTCAATCCTTCTCTTCCTTCATCCTATCATCCAACTCTCCTCTCGACAAACAACAGTCTAGCCCCCTTCGTTCTCCACCCATCCCTTATTCCTCTTCAATATCATTCTCCACTCCACTGCATCTTCACCGCCCTCCACAATTTTTACTCCAAGACATATCTCAACATATCTTCTCCCCTCCTATCTGCAATAAAGCCACATTTCCCCGCAAAAATAAGCAGGTAGGTGGAGATAGGATGTGGTTCATGACACTGCATTTGTTGTGTTCAGCAGAGTCGTACAGAAATTTGAGACGTGCATAGGGGAGGCTGTGGGGGCGAGGATAATCTGCAGACGTGCATATAGACCTTGTAGATCCTGGTCTAGCTGGACAGGGAGGACTTTGACATGTGAAAGTCGTTTTGACAGTTCGCCTTGACTGTATGCCACGAGAGGGAATATTTGAGATGAGGATATACTCTGTGGCAAAAAGACCTAGAAATGTGAACAATTGCATGTAGACATCTAATCGTCACCTTCTACCATATCTGACAAGTTAATGCAGGCTCCCCAAATCATCCAATTCCCCTATCTCTCCTTCGCCATCCGACACAATCCGCCACTCGACCGATTGCGCAACCTCTTCCAATACGTTCTCTCCATCACGCCTTTTATCCCTCCAAAAACAGCTTACCAAACAATCCTCACACTCTTTTCTGTAACACAGTGAAAAAAAACTAGCAAGGAACAGCTCATTTACGAATATTAGAAGCGTGAAGGTTGCAACCATCTTCTCTCCAAGACCATGGTCTAGCCATCTGCCCCTCCACCCCTCTCTTCCTGTACTGTAGCTTCAGAGTTGACAGGCAAGCAAGCAAGCGAACCCTCTTCACCACATCGCGCTCAATATTACCTCTCTAAGCCAACCTCACCTCTCCCATCCATCCAATATTAGAAAGTGGAGCATACAAAACGATGCTATTCCCATCTTGCACATCGTATTGCGAAACATTTAATTAAAAAAAAATCTTTTCTCTGCATGTCTGCATTCGACATTAGTATTTGTAAGATTGTGGCGATTTACTCAACAATCTTTGGTTTGTTGCCGTTGTCTGACAGTTGGCGCTTGTAGTCAGGGTTCAGGCTTGGTTTTCGGGGCGGCTGGAGGGGGACTCGGGGCACTTGGGGCCCCGTCGAGCGAGGAAGGGCTAAATTGGTGCCCGTTGCCGTTGACCTTGACCTTGACCTTGTGCTTTGAAAGGGTTGGTAGTTTAAATTTTGTGTTGGTGAGTGAGACGTAGAAGAGGGTGTGAGGGAATGAAGAGGTGGAATTGAGAAAATAATCGGGAGGTTGAGGAAATGTAACGTTGAGGGTAGGTAAGTGAGGAAGGGGAGTTTCGGAGTGTGTTTTGGTTGTGAGGATATTCGCTTGCAAGTACTTCAACATCAATCGCGAGATTTTCAGCGACGACGTCTCACCATTTGGAAAAAAAGATGCGATATCGGAATTCCAAACCTCGCCGTCAATAGTTTCATTTATAAAACTTAATCGCCGATGTCAAACATGAGAAGTGCGCAAGTCGGGTCGCTACAAGTGATTTACAGTAAGACAGACGGTAAGTAAGTACTTCGAAATAAGTAGTTGGTTTGAAGTACCGATACCTGCTTGACGAGTAGCCTTCTTCAACCTTTGAGGCTCCTAATCGGGGAATTTGAGGAAGTGATTTTTGTAGGTATGCCCTGTTTGAGATGTGTCAAAGATGCTTTCATGTGAGAGATGGGGTTGATTAGTATTTTTTGAATATTTGTCGAAATATAAAAAAAATTCTTAATTGAACGGCTTCATTCCAGATCTGCCATCCTCATCTGGTAGTAATCATCCCCTCCATGCTTATTGCCACCCCCCAGTTCAAGACTAAACCAACAATTACTCTCCTCTCGACTTCCTATTGCCACTTACTCCTCAAATCATATCCTACAAGCCACCACTCTTACACATCCCTTCCCAAACTTAGCGCAAATCTCACCTCACCTCCCCTCAAGAACCACCAGCCACCCAATCTCTCCCACCTCCCGGAGAATTCTTCAAAATAATAATACCTCCAATATCATCCCTCATGCGTCATACTTCCCCTACTCAGCCCTCTCCCCATAAAGCATACGAGAGGCGTTTTCCGTTTTCCCCTCCTAAACACGAGACGCCATTATCATTTCAACGCTCTCTCTCCTGACTAAAGAGGGGCTCGCATATCAAAATAAAGACGCAAGAGGTAGGAAAGGAATACTCCGTATATCTAGCCGATCATGGCGTCAGAGCGGGTAGGTTAGAAGTATGGCGTGCAGAAGAGGGGTAGAGAGGGGTTCTCTGACTTGTTTGGGAATTGTGTCTTGGATTTGACTGGAAAGGATCATATATTGGAAGCGTCGATGCGAGCTAAGCGATGAGAAGGGTGATGGAACGGGATTGATGTCAGAATAAGGTGTTTGCCGTGAGAATAGTGTCATTAGATGGCAGACACGGAAAAGAAGATGAACAGACTTCTTTCTCAATTAACTCTGCAAATATGAAAGGTATAGCTAGAAACCATGAAAGGAAGTACTCTTGTACTGAGAGATCTATAATCTAGAAAGAAAGAATACACAAATAGAAAAATTATCGCCCCTACCATGTTATTCCACCGACTTAACATCTAATCCATATGTGTATCTCAGGTCTCGGTTCCAATCCTATTCCTAAGATCTAACGTCTCATCGCCACTTCCACTTCCCTTCCCTTCCCTTCCCTTCCCTTCCCTTCCTTCCCTCCCTCCCTCCCACCAACCTAACCTCACCTCCCAATCACCCAAACCCTCTATCCCAAAATTCACACACCAGCCACACCCCCTATCAAACTCGGATATATTACGTTTCCCCTTCCTCCCTCCCTCCCTTCCTTCCGTCCACCAGCTCAGCATCACCGCATCCGAACATCTCGGCACGCAACCATAAAAACAGCTGTTCCGAATGTCGTACGATGCCGAGTTTGCAGCTCCACTTCCGTGCTTACGCTTGTCCCGGGATGCGCGAGCGGCTTTCACATGTCTGTCTGGCGGTTTTGACTAATATTTCTCTTAGGGGAGGAGAAGAATTGATTTTGATTTGATTTGATTTGTGTGCAGGAGGGAAGCGCAGGGAGAGATGCTGTAATGCATGATCTGGTAGGGGGTTTTCATGCTTGAGGAGAATTAGGACGGAGGTTGATCGCGTAGGTTGTTAGGTATGGTGCTTCAGGACAGGGAGTTTGCATTGGAATGTTTATTGGGGTGGTGATTGCCGGCGGGTATTTGGAGTGAGTTAGTTGAGGAGGAGGAGGGATTCGAAGGGATGCATGGGGATTGGATTAAACATGTGTGGTAGGAGCAGACGCAAGGTAGATGAAAATAGAAAGAATTTCCGATAAGTAAACAACAGAGGTATTATTCACCTTCCCCTCTTCAATCTATGTCCTAACACGACCACAAAGGCGGCACTCAAGATCAGTGACATCCCTCCTGGATAATAACCATGCACACCCCTCCCTATAGCACCAATACACCCCAAGTACCCTACATATGCAGGGCACTCCCCAAGACCACAGTACATAGTACATACCTTATCTATCCCCTAGCACACCATATCCCAAATAGGCAATCAGCTCACTCTGAGCCGATTCTCAGGACAGAACGTGCGTAGTTCTCTGGGCATCAAACCTTCCATGCCTTTTTCAATGTAATTAAAAGATAAGCAGACAGGAACAGATAGGAGAGGCATACAGTACGGATTATGATGAAAGAATGTGGGGAATTAGAGTTATTGTGGGGGTCTTGAGTCTAGAGAGGGTATTTTCCGTTGGTGACGCGATAGTGATATGAAAATGAGTACAGTACCGCTAAGATAAGTTTAAGTGAACTAAACTTATATTATTGAAACAAAACTTAGGTACCCCGTATCCATAGCTCGAAAGCATAATTGAAATTGAAAACGAGGGCCGGAAATCGCCGACTCTAAGTTATAGCGAAGACGTGATTTGAGATTTTGGGAAAGGGAATGTATTTCCCGTCCACGCCGTGGAAAGGAACATTATGAGGGTAATTACGGAATTAGACGAGACTATATATGCGCAAGTAAACATTTCGAGGTTAGGTATGAAAAGTGACTTTAATACTATTAGATACTTGGATACCTCAGCTTACTTTGGTACTTACCTCTAAACGGAGCTGCGGATGTGGTACACCTGCTAACTCTTTTTAAATATTGAAATTTTATATAACTTGATTATACTCCGTACTCGTACTTGGCAATCGAACGGCGCTGTGATTATAGTGTAATTCATACTTACCCACGAAATTTAAAACATGTAAGATACTCGACACACGAACTTAGCGCGCAGTGTAACACGGGATATGCACCGTATCCAGTACAGTTCCGAACTCCCCCTGTGATATTTGAGGATCAAAAAGTGTACATAAGGTGATTCAGACTTGGCAAACGGAATGTCCTCCGCGTCTACCTTCTCGAATCGTTGAGTGAGATGTACGAGCCGCGTACGCGTAGACGTCTCTTGTACCGAGCGAGATGAAATGAGAAGAGTGGTTGAGAAAGGTACTATGCCGCGATACAAAGACGATACGGAGGACAATTCGGGATTTGGATATCCGGCTTGAGAAGAAGGGATAGTTTTGTGGCTTGAGAGGAGGAGAGGAAGGTGAGGGAGGTGGAAAATAGAATACCTAGTAAGCGAGAAGGATGAGGGGAAATTTACACAGTACTTATTTTCCACATACTTGCCTACTTAGCACAGGGAGTTTGGATAACAGAAATGTATGATGGATCTTGCATATGGTTATAAATAGGAATGAATGCGCATATCTCGTGCCTTTAGAGAAATGCAGTTCTTGGGCTGCGACGAGGGGAAAGAAGGGAGGATTATGTAGAGTGTCAAATGGTACTTAGATGAGCGCTCTCCTGCTACAGTGTTGACAGCGATTAGGGCTGTGTATTCGCATGCTCAATTCAAGTGAACTTCAAATTGCATTCTGATGTATGCCGTGCATACAACCTTCACTCACTCATACCTGCCTACCAACCAACCTCGTCTACTCTCTGACCTCGAGTCAAGAACCTCTCCCCGCTCGCCGTCCTCCGACCACATCCATCCTCCAGCCCTCACGGCACGATCCCCCATCATGCACCTAAAATAGTCTGCTCTCCCCTCCTCAATTAACAAGTCGCACTCGCGTCTCACTGCAGAAAAAAACGCAACAAGATCCTCGCTCCACATCCGGGGAAGATCAACGAAGGTTTACACTAGACCGTCAAGGCAGCCTCGAAAGAGTCTTTGGCAGAGCAAGATGGTGTGCAAAGGACGGAGGAAATGGTAAGGAAGGGGAAAGGATCAGAGGATTTGGACCCTGATTTACGGGTTAGTTTTGTGCCTTGGAAGCTTGGATTGATCAGATGATATATGTATTCTAGACCGTCTTTCAGATTTGAGGTTGAGGTTTTAATAATGCATTTTTCTTGGTTTTGGAATCGTGAGTCGGGATGGGATTTTGAAGAATGCCATTGTTGGACATGCGAGCGCTGCATCGCCGATTCATGGCGTCATCGATTTTGGGGTGGAGAGGGATTATGGGTAATTTGACCTGGCTTCCCCGCGAGGAGCAGCAGAAGTCAGCAGTTTGAGGTAGAAGGCTTGCATTACAATGCACGTTTTGTTGGTTGTCGTCTAAACGGCTACGGAGAACAGAGGCGAGACTCCTCGATAGGTGTGTTGTGTTATGGTGCTTGCAGTTGGGTATGGAGGAGGAAAAGCTCCAGGTTCTGGGTTCTGGGGACTGGGGATGGCATTTGCTGGAAGCGTTAGATAGAATTGAGACGACTCAACGAGTAGCCAAGTTTCTAGACTTCCTATGTTTAGTTAGAGTATCCTTTCCCTGGTCCGGTTTGTTGAGACCATTAGTCAAGGTTAAGCAACACCATTTCGGCAGCTATCCCCCACTTTGACGACTCGTCCGTACCGTCCGGAGGACGTGGATCGTGCCTGAAAACTCTGTTTTGTACCTGTGGCGGATAACCGCGCGGAATGAGGAAGAGGAGCTATGGCTGTGAGAACGTTTGAGGAGGTGTCAACTATGGCTCCTGTCAATAATAGCATCAAATCTTACCTTGCCCTTTGCTCATAACATAACATCATGTTAACCTGTGGCGTCAGTTCATGAGAAAATAGTAACACTGACAGGGTTCCCTCACTCAATGTCTCAGAATATCAACCGTTGTGGACAACAACCCGGACTGTGGCGTCTAGACTCTCGATCCTTTGCTGCAAGACCTTGCAAGCATCTCTGCTTGGAAAAGGCATGATTGGATGCGTAAGGAGACATCGCGTAGAAAATACCGTGAAGATACAAGGATGGCGATTAGCATGCCTTGAAATTCGCATGTTTGGTGTAGCGAGATAGGGATTGAAGACCACCAAACACCACCCATTCTCGCCATTGCAGCCGGGGCACAGCACCCATGGCCTGACCGACCTGACATGGCGGGCACGGGCAGCTTGGTGGATGGTGCGAGGGAAAATTGGGACATCAGAGAGGGAATTGGCTGACACTGACTTCAGCACCACCGTCCACGATCACCACACAACACGACACGCTTGCGAGGCTCAGGCAAGACAGGCTTGACATGTTTTGGTGAAAGTGTGATAAGCTTGTTCATGCGAGTTGAAACCAGACATGCTGGTTGGTCGAGTAAGAACAGATGCTGGCCCGTTAGAAAGAGGCGTCTGAACTTTGAAAATGCTCACCGCCATCTTGAACACGGAGACTTTTTTCGACCTGCAGAGTTTTGAGTTTTTGGGTTTTGCTGATCTGATGTGATCTGAGGTGGATATGCGAGGATTTGCTTTCGTCTCCGAGGAGAAAGAAGACGCGAGATAATTCAATTGATATGCTGAAGAAAGGTTGTTATCAGGGAAACACCTCTCTACCCAATTGAATAATCAGACTGAAAAAATATTCGTGTAGAATTCTTCTCTGCCGCTTTTCGCTTTCTTGTTCTGCAAAATTAAGTGAAACAATTACTGGTTCTCCGAATGGCTGAGGGATCGAGGCTGAAAGATGAAGCCCTTGATGTTTTCGATTGGCGAAATTTGAGTCGTCGCATCCCATGTCATGTTCATGCCTGCATGGGGCACAATTCCCAATACTGTAATCAATATCATGAGGTTCGCTGACGGGAGGGAAATTCAAAATTTCACGGCTTGTGCCTTGGAAGGGAAATTTGACAATTGCGGTTATGAAGTCATCGTCGCATCCAGAGATCAGAGTGCATTGAAAAAGTAAATATGGTCCAGATATCTCAATTAGTGGTAGAGACATGATGCTTTTGCGGGTCCTTTCTAGAAGCTGAGGCTGAAGGTGATCTTGGACGGATACTTAGTATATCGGGATCCGGTATCGTGAGGTGAGTGCCGTCGTGGGAAGTCGAGCCACAAGGTTGTGGGAACATCCACCCTGGTGGATCAGGTACATCTACATCGGCGATCACTATATTTTGCCTGCATGCAGTTGTACCTGTAAACATCGTGATCATGGTCCGATGTGTCAGTTCACGATGTTCGATAAGTGGGGGCCTAAGATGAGCTGTGATGGGAGCGAGGGAGCTTTGACGCCAGCTGCCCACTTCCAAGGTGTCCCAAGGTGTCCCAAGCTTCTGGTGGGGGTATGTAGGTTGTACGTAGCCCATGAATCGTTTCATCACCTTGCCGTTTTGTTTGGTTGATATTTGAGTGTTTTTTTGAGAGATATACTGAGTGGAGGCTATTACTCGTACTAGTTGCCGGAGCCGTCGGATTGTTGCGTGCATTCTGTATGGAGTATATCATCAATGACGAGGGAAAAAAGCAGATGACGAATCTGGAGAGCGGCATCCCGTCAGCTGGGTCTTGTTTACTGTACATGTAGTGGGACGGTAAACTTCAGACGGGATTATGGGAAGAGAATGGATGAGTTGGCAGAGTACTGCGTGCAATGACTTTGGAAGGTTGTTACTTTCCATGTACTTCCCTTGCCGAGGCGATGTTGCTGTTGATTGTACAATCTCGTATCGAGTCCTCCTCGAAATGTTGACTTCAACCTCCTCTCCTCTCTTAGCCGCTCATCAGATAAGGTATTTCCTTCGATAGCCGGATGCAAGCTGTATCACCACCCAAAACACTCAATTAATAAATCACGACTGGAAGCAGTCAACCATTAATATCAATGCCTGTCCCTACCTCCTCTCCAAGCAACCGATATCCGGTTTCTGCTGCTCTCACCGTGCAATAGCCACGCCCAGAGAGTAAAGAGGCGCAGAGAAAGATATGCAGACAGCAGGTTGAGAGGTTGTAGCCTGCACGAAGGGTGTGGCATCCCAGTTATACAGGCTGAGCATGGCGTGTGCAATGCTCCTCTCATTGGTGTCAGATAATGGATCCTATCTCCTGCCTTCTCGAAGCCTGTCGAGCTGCAGACTGTAGCGAGAAAAGAATAGAAACAATCGAGAGGTGATGATAAGGTAGGTTACACACACCGGCCACTGTCTCGCCTGCGCTGCAACCAAAAACGTTTGTGTTCACGACAGGCCACCTTTTGTGCTACGATGCACTTCCTGGAGAAAAAAACAACCAATTGAGACTTCAATCCACAGCGCATGCTGAGACGGCCCAGGCAAAGAAAATACGGGCTCCGAATGGATGGTTCGACCTCCGAATGTCCCGAGACAATTCGGATATTCGACGATCTGATGCAATGAAAAGGTCATCGTAGATACCTCCGTGGGATGCACGATAGGATCTTTTTAGTTATCAATACTTCCGTATCAATAGCTTCATCTCATGTCGGATAATCTGGGGATTTCATGTCGGTGAGGGGCGTTTATCAAATGCAATTAATGCTGCATGAGATGGATGCCCGATGCTTGTTGTGCAGTATCGCGACTTACCATATCCCGAGTTTCCTTATCTTCATGTCTATGACTGTTCGGAATCGTTTGCCTTCTGGTGTATATTATTAATGCCAATTTTGGAGCAGAGCCGATGTAGGAGCTGATAACGTGGTTTGGGGTTTGGATTGTGTGAATATCTTATGGCTCACAGCTCACCGTCTCAACGGCAGGTTATGATCGGCCTCAACGGCAGAAGGAGGGTTGGACCCCATTTCTTAAGCTTTGCAGAGATGTGAGTGTGTCTGTGTGCAGATGTTATTATTCAGGGTGCATGGCGCTCCTGGTTGAGTTTGCAGCGGCTATTATTCATGAAACTGCTTTTCAGGTGGATATGAAAATGTTGTAGGATCTAGGCGTTTAGACGCACGGCCTGATGCGATGCTTTCTCCAGAACTCCAGTCTCCAATCTCCAGACTGTTACTTCGTTTTACTGTACCCCAAATCTTAACTAAAGGCATATTCCATATGATGTGATGCTTCCCCATATTATGACACAATGTATACCTTGATATTCGTTGGGAGGTAATAATACAGCTATCTTCGGTACCGGCGGAGATGTATATACTTCATGATCTGATATTCTCATGTTGAGAACTAATGATGAAAACGAATCCAAGTAGGTACCCACTATACATGATCTGATGTTGCTGGTGTATTTCCCAACCAGATTCGGCTGTACCACAGTTGGAGACGACCGGATATGTATTCGTACATTATACGAAGGGAAAAGCGTTGCAGCGTTCCCCTCCTTTCCTGTATGTCTTCATGCTCGACTTCATGATCCATGGGGGTGCAGATGAGATGAATTACTGATGGATTGAGCAATGAATGAGGTTGAACAATATGCTCACACTCTATCCTTCTGTCGCCAGATTCCATGCATGCTGATTGACCAGTATTGGATATTTGCAGAGTTGTGATCCAGTCAAAAAGGTTCTGGTAGTAGGATGCCGATTCATCCTTGGCTGGACTCTCAACTCACCTCACCTCGTTGCACGTTCAAGCGGTTCAGATTTAATGCCTGTAACGGTGCAGCAGTTACAGGGCCAGGGTAAGACAAGGCCGGACATGGGTTAGGAGAACCATGCCGTGGTGGCTGATTTGGCGTTGAACCCCGGTGTGGTGGTCGTAGTAGTTGTGTACCGGTGCACTGCCAATTCCACGCCAACGCCAGAACCTACGCCAACGCCAACTTATTCAACTTTTTTCTCGGCCTCGCCCATCTGCTCAGACGGATTGTAGCGATGCAATCTGCGAATCAGGGCGGGAAGAGCCAGGAGATGAGATTGATGGGAGGAGAGGACGTTGCCCTCGCCCGAAGGTTTGCCACTGTATGAGCTGGACGTGATGATCAATGTGAAGAATGGATGGAAGATTCATGTGAAAATGAAATCTTTGCCTCTGCGGATCATGGCTCTGGACTGTAGGACATGTCAGTCATTGGTACTCAGATAAGCTCAGTAAAATGTTTAGTATCGTTGCAGAGCCGTTGACAGCAATATCTGGATGAAATTGTGTGCCCTAGATATGTTTCAGGGTAGCCCACCAATTAAGGTATTTTCCTCCAGCGTGAAGTCTAGGCTGTTCTCAGTAGTAACTTTGGCAGCGCTGTCTTGGCCACCCTTGCTGGAGATAGCAGTGGTGTTGTTGCTGGTGCAGCACTAGCCTTGCTTGGGGATTTTCAGAGTTTGGGTGAGTGTGGTGTTGAAGGTGGAGGTCGTTGTGTGGTGGTGGTGTTTGGCGTGGTTCTGGTTGTGCTTGCGGTGCAAATGGTGGCCCAAGCCTGCAGCAAGACTGGGCCCACTGGCTGTGGCTGCAACACACTTTTCTGCAGTTTTTGCCCTGCTCGCTACTCAATTTCGCTGCGAATCCTCACCCATCGAGGCCATCTTACGCCGTACATACAGTCTCACCCTGTTCGTTGAATCGGGACCCGCCAGGAATTTGGCAGACGCAGATAGAGAGACAGGCAGACAGACATGCAGACAGGCAATTCCAGAAGCTACTCTGTAAAGAGTCTCAAGAGTCTACTTCCGTAGAGACTAGAAACTAGAGGCTAGAGACTAGATGAGGCAGATCAGAGAATCAATCCAAGTCAAGGAAAATCCAAGGCCTCGTACCACCCCATTACTAGGTATCATTAACTTCCGTTCAACATCCCTACCCTACCTTACCTTGCCTACCTTGTCTACCTTACCTACATAGTACACTTACTTACTCTTCCCCTACCGTTCAGATACCCACTCGAGCCACTCCACTCCACCACCACTCCCACCATCAAAATCACCGTCTCCACCACCACTTCCAACCTTTCTTGTCCATCCAATCCTCATCCTCCTTTTCCTCCTCCTCTCACTATCCCCAATCCTGTCTCTACTACCCGGTCTTACCTTAATTCTCCTCCTCCTCCCTCCTCTCCATCCTCTCTCTCTCCTCCACAGAATCTAGGCCATTGCCAGCCTTTCACCACATCCTCATCTTGTTATACTTTCTCAACTTCACCATCTGAGATTCAAATACAAGACAACACGGAATCGTTCAGTGCAGTGCAGTGAATCAGTCCATTGGTCGCAGGCTCGCATAATAAACCACCGCCAGACGTCATTTACATAAAGACCCGGCTCTCCTCCTACACCAACCGATTCACATCCTCCCACCACACCAAATCCTCGACCTCGACTTCCTTCTTTCCCGCCCATCAACACCTCTTGGATACAGAAGGAACAGGTAGATAAGTCATACATCGATTGACTTTGTCCTGGTACCATCTCTTCCACTTCCGTCCTCTCCGAACGCACTTTCGAGTCTCCTCCTCGACATCAGACGTTCGTTGCATCGCGCTTTCCTCGAACCAAAAGCAGTACGATAGCTGGAATACGCCGTGCTTAACTTTCTTTCCTGGATCCGCTCCCTCCGAGTCACTCAAAAAGACTCATCAACCATCTCGTAAGTCTGAATAACGAATTCCCAATGTAGCTGCTGCTCTGCGGGATTCGACGCCACACTACACCTACAAACACTCCCACTTTCCTACACAAATTCTTTACCCCCATTACTCAGCTACAAACCCCAAATTCGAAAACGTACGAGGCTGACCTGATCCCTCCTTCGACATCTAGGCTTAACGCTTCTGTCTTCTCTCCAGAGCCTCAATGCGAAGCAAGAACTGAGTCTGCTCCTTCGACAACTTATCTTGTCGATTAGCATATCCTACTCAACCAAATATCCACCATATTTAGGGCCTTGACCGTACGAATGCCTTACACTCCTCCCTCCCAACGATCTCCAGCTCCGTCTGCCCCTCACTCTCCAAACCTCAGTCGTCGATCGTCCGGTACATATCAACCTGGACAACTCGGACATCAAACAGGTCGACCTGAGCTACCAAGATCGACCTCTTACTTGACACGGCATCGACGGACAACTTCAGTCAAGACTACTTCATTCGCACCATCCCATGAGCCAACACCACCAGGAACTGCAGACAAGGAGAACGATGATAAGCACAGTCTGACTGCCAATGGCAGTCTCAGGCAATCACCTCCTCCTGTCACGGACGAATCACAAATACCTGCAGGTGCCGTGATCTCCCCACCCGACTCTACACAAAACTCAAGTGACGATGAAGATGCAAAAGACTCAAGAGGTCGACAATTAGAAAATCTGGCAGAGCTACAAGCTGCTATCAGAATAATAGAGCAACATAGGGAAAGCTCACCGAATCGCACCGCCGAGGACGTTTCGAAAGCGAACCAGGCTCTGACCCTTATCATGCCACCGTCCAAATCCGACGAAGAGCCTTTGGCCGTTCATGTTGAACAGGCGACTGTCAGCACGTTACGAAAGATTGCACACAACAGATCGAATACTGACTCTTCAATCTTTGTTGACTTGCGACAACGTTCGCCTGAAACGCCACTTACTGGATCTGATGAAGACTCGATATCCGACGAGGATGAGCCAGAACGATCAAGGAGGAAACCTCCAATGTTGAGAAAGAAATCAGGTGAACTCGTCAGACCAGCCCTCAGACCATCGTCTGCAAGGAGGAGACCTTCAAGTATGCCAGGTACCCCCACGTTCTCTAAGGCTGTCCATTTCGATTCGCATCTCGAACATGTTCGTCACTTCCTCCAAGTTGATCGGCCTTTGGCCGTCAGTGCCGGTTCATCGCCAGTTGAAGCATACGAAAGTGATACCGAGTTTCCGTTTGGTGATGATGGAGTGCGAGGCCCTCCTTTTGAATGGGAAATCTCGGTGTCGAACTTTCCAACTGAGACACCTCTTCGCCTAGCTCTGCCAGTAAGAGTCGAAAGGGTGTTCTTGTCATCAGACAATAAGACCTTGGTTGGTAGTGTTGCTGTCGCCAATCTTGCATTCAACAAATACGTGGTCGCCCGTTTCACGCTCGACTACTGGAAGACAACATCCGAGGTCGTCGCTGAGTTCAACCACGATGTTCGCCAACCAAAGAATGATGGTTATGATCGCTTCAACTTCAACATCAAGTTGGCCGATCAAGCCAACCTGGAAGCAAAGACTATGTTCTTCTGTGTCAAGTATTGCGTCAACGGCACCGAGTATTGGGACAACAACAATGCTACCAACTTTCAAGTTGATTTCCGCAAAAAGGCCAAGCCACAAAACGGAAAGAAGGGAATGCAAGGGGCCTCATCAAGATCACCACAACCGCTGCCAAGGAGCAACAAGAAATCTCCTCCTGCTAACTCGAGACCGAAGTCGATGCCTGTTGCATTTGATGACTTCGCTGATGGCTTTGATGCCAAGTATAAGTTTGATGACTTCAAGCAACCAGTCAACGATTTCTTAGGCGAGTCTGGTTCATTGAGATTGAAGGGTGTTAAATCAGCAGTCAACCTTGGATCGGATAACCTTAATCGACGGACCACTCAACCACATGGCCAGGCCTTTGGTAACAGATATGACTTCGGCGCATCGCTCTCAGCTGCAATCAATGCTGCCAACACAACACTGGGTGAGAGAAGTGGCCTAACTATGAAATCCACGCCGAAGAGACAACTGAAGAAGGTTTTGCCAGATGCCGATGTGACTTCCTCACCCCTTACCATGACCAGCAATCAATCTCTCAACAAGGTCCCCGCACCCAAGGCTGCCGTTACCCCCTCCGCCTCCGGAACGGAATCACCCAGACCTGTTGGTACCGAGAAGCCTCCTTTGGCATCTCAATCATACAATGAGTTGCTTGATAAATACTGCTTCGTACGTACCAACGAACGTCACTGGTCTGCCTAGGATGATTAAGCTGACCATACTCTAGTTTGGATCTGTTAAGAGTTCTCCGCAACTCAAAGATGGCACTATGAGATCCGGTCAATATGACGGAACCAATGATGATGGATACATTCTTGGTTCCGCCGAGTCTACAGCTGATAATTCTCCATTGATGATGGAGAAGAGATCACCACCGCGAACTCAGAAAACTAGCACGCAAGCCTCTCGTTCTGCTTCACCAGCTCCTATGACTGGTTTCGTTTCGGGTACGTCTCCGATGTACCACAACTTGCATGCTGGTTTTCCGTTCCACGACACTCATACAGCAACAGCTATTCGTGGTTAAATTCCCATCATTCGGGTTCGCGGTATCGATCGTTGGATGAAACTTATGAAGCTTTTTCACGGATAATTTCTTCGACACGATGACACGGCCTTATTCGAGGGATTCGATGGGGTGATATGGGATGTTCTGATTACCTCTTCACTGAGTGTGGTCGTCATCAGGAATTTGAAGGGATAAGCAGATCCATGGATTAGGTCACGACACATGACTATTGCTTCTTCATGAAACGTCTCTCAAAAGGAACGTACTATTATCATTGGCATTTCTGCGCGGCGGGGAGGGTCATGATTGCTTTCGGTTCTCTTTCTTCATTGTAATTTTTTGAGCGTCCTTCTTGCATGTTGTTTTTCAAAGCTGCATGCTGCTCTGCGCTCTGCCTACGGGTTTTTCTCCTCACTTCGATCATAGACTGGGTTTATTAATTACTTTAAGTTATGCCTTTCGAGGCCGGTTATTGAACGAAGCGCGTAGGGCTTCATAACGAAGCCCAATCAGATTGATTCGCGTTATGGAATTTTTGGATTGGGAAAAAGTTGCGTTTTGTTATTTTATGATTAGCCTGGAAGAGGTGGAATGGCTGGAAGAGAAGGATTGGATCCCAGTGGGTATATACGAGAGAGTTGGGATTCGGTTTGGGGGGGATATGGATGAAATGGGGAATTGCAATAGCGAAAGCGGATCGAATGAGAGGCAAGCTCTGATACGATATGATATGAGCGAAGCGGGATTCGAGTGAGGGACATTTCCTCGGATTTGGGGTTGGCTTAGCTAGTTCGGTGAGATAGGCGTTTGTGAATGCAATGGAGAGTGGATGACCTCACAAACTTTTTCTCGATTTCTGATATGCAAGTGATTGCTTAAATGTGAGATGTTATGGAAAGGGAGTTGAATTTGCTTGTGACAGTGTTTATGAGAGTGACTCGGGGCCTTTTTCCACTCACAGATGACACCCGAGTTTTTATCTTCCTGTATTTTTGAATTTGCGGTGTAGCGAGCGAGAGGGATATGATTCGTGTACCAGACCATTTTAATCTACGAACGATGTGATTTGTCGACTGAACCTCTTCTCAACAACATCCCAGGAATCAGAACTGACACACGCTACTGGTCTCCCAGAGATCTGCGATGGTTGTTTGCTCACCGCTTCCTTAGTGAGAGAGTGTGAGAGGAACAGAAATGTGAAATGGAGCTAAGGTTATTGATTTATCTTTGAGGTGTTGGTTGTGTTTTAACTTTTTATATAGGAGGGGTGAGGGGAGGATGAACAGGGGAGGAGACAATTGTGTTGATAGAGGGTTTGAATAGTGCATGGTGAGAAATTGACCTTCGTGTGGAGGGGGAAGGGGATCGATAGGTTATTTAGATTCTTGAAAGCTTGTGGTGAAGAGAGGAGAAAGGGGGGGGGGGATCGTTAGTCCATTGATAAGAACTTATTATTTACTCGAAGTCTAGTTCTTGCATAGTGAGTCTTGCCTTGCCTCAGTTGTGATTGTCACCTTCTTTCAGCTGTGAGGGCAAGTAGGGTTATATATCTAAATAAGCCTGCCAGTAACCAGGCCATAAGGATCGTCACATGGAAATGTGGCGTAGTGGTCTGTTGACAAGACGATCAAGTCAACGTAAAAATAAAATCACCCGGCTTCAAAATCCTCACCGGAGGGTTTCTAAGGTCTCCCCGTTCGGAGGGGAGGCTGGAGTTTTGCCGTTTTTAAAAGATAATATTTTTTTCCCTTGGGTATTTTCTTTCGCGATTTCTTTTTTCAAAAATCTCTTCTTAATCTTATTTGGTAAGAATGGTTGTACTTGAGTAAGTAATATTAGGTCAAGTTGGGCCAGGACATGCACCCAAAGAGGTCCAGATTCTCATTGATTTGCAATCTCTAATAACATACTCTGATATGATGGTACGTTTTAAAGTCTTTGCCATATCAATGTGATAGTACTATGTGAAAGAAACATATATCAAAAACTATGAATACATCTTTCATGATTGTGATACTCTTCGGCTGCTTTAATTCAGGACCATAAAATGGGAAAAACGTTCGAAGCCGTGTGAGAAAAATTCAAAACTTCCTTGAAGTGCATCAGTGCAATAAAAAATTATGATGGGCGTCAAAGATTCCCTATAGTGTATAATTACAGTCTAGCTACAGACTTTGTATGACCTGTTTGAGAGCTACGAAAAGTGCTTACGTTTCCAGGTTTTGTGAAAGCTATGTATTGCTCGACTCCAATATGCAATGACACCTCTCAAACCCTCTGAAATATTATCCAAACCAAGGAGAGTGACTCACATTCAGGACTGCGGAATACGCTAAACGCTCTCGAAACCCGCAGGAATCTCCCGGCTGTATTATTGCGTAATACTAGGATGCGGCGTGCGTCAAAGACCTCCTCTATCGAATTTTAACGCACATCGCAGTCTTGATGGGGCAGCTGCCGATTTGGTCAATGACACTACATCACTGGGTGAATCTTGCTTGTTGGAAGACATATATTTGAATCACACTCTTGATTCTCTGAGGTTATTGACAATTGGGACTTCCGGTAGCGACGCGGTATGGACAATGTTAGAAACTTCTAGCACCTTTAAAGGGCACAATGGAAGGTGTATTAACAAGAATATGGCCATCAGTGGTTGGATTGTGATTTGCTCAGATCATACTTCCTCCAAGCAAAGGCTTTACTATACATTGAGTGATCAGCTTACACTAACTTAAATGTTTCAAGAGCCATCAGAAGACGCTCTGCATCTTTTGAAAACTGGATGGCAGGGAGAAAAGAGTTCTAAATGCCCTTGAATGCTTGTAATGAAAGAGTAAGAAGCTCAAGGCACCAAGGACTAGCGGTCCCCTAAGACTAGACTGATTATAGTTGAAACGCAGGAAAACATGCTTTGCAGGTTTGTCTAGATTTAATTAAACTTGAAATACTGGTGCCAAAGAGCTGATGTATATTCATGACGAAAAGTGAACAAAGGCGCAGGTAGACACTTGTGTTTTGAGTTGCTTCACTTCATACTTTGCTGATTTGAATTCTCTGAATAATGATAAGTAAGTATAGCTTGAGATACGTCTGAGCAATTGTCTCGACGAATTGATGGAATGTTGTCAGGAGTTGAACTTGCAGTCTGCCTGCAAATGTTGTCGCGATGATGACTCAGCGAACAGTAAGGCTTTGAAATTGTCGGTTGTGGATATGTTGAAATATGACGACCTTCATTTATCCATGCTTTCTCATCCATAAAGCCCCCTCCTAAGCTCAACCACCAGTCTACAATCTGTTAATAGAACTCTGAGAGTTTCAAATCAATACTGAAGCTTCAATTAGCTCAATCGCTATTGTTTCGACAAAGACGCATTCAAATCGAACTGAGGAGCTTCTATTCGACTTCAGCATCCAGAACGAAGCTTGAGCAAGAAGATATGGAGCGGGCAGCATCTGCGACCATGCGTCGCTGTCTAAGAAGCGGCAAAGCTTTGAGATGTAATGTATCTGCATCAGCTATAGACAGGTCAAGATGTGTAGCAACCTCGATATGCCCAGCTCGAAACGCAGCCCACTCTTCCTCCACAACAGCTTCACATTCAACATCCGCGTCCTCTCCTCTATCAAGTATACCCCGCAGAGTACTTCGCACAAATGGCACAGCTTTGAGAGGCTACAGTACGCAAGAATCTAGCATTGCTGGTACCATTGGCAAGGGAGAAGCGGGGATCGCGGATGAGGTTACAAACGCAAAGGATGCCCCAGCACATCTCAATGAGAAGGAAAAGGAGATTTGGGAATTATTGATGAAGGAGTTGGAATGCCAGAGTCTGGAGGTACAGGATATTAGTGGAGGATGTGGAAGCATGTATGGAATCGATATCGTCAGTGAGAAGTTCCGAGGCTTAGGAATGCTGAAGCAACAAAGACTGGTGAATGAGATTTTGAAGAACGACATCCAGGACTGGCATGGGCTACAGTTGAAGACAAGAGCGCCATAGTTGGATGATGTATGAGAGACATATTGCTGGAAGACAACGCAGGTAATGGTGGCAGGCATAAGTTGTATATGATGGTCGAGAAATGTGTATATTACGGCGTTGGGTAGGGAACAAGAGGCTAATGATCTTCTTTTGATGTAGAAACTCCGTTCCTTCTACGAGTTCAGGAAGTCAGAGGGTCAGTTTCGAACTTGGTTTGTCTTTCAGCAGGAGCTTCTGTATGCCAGATGTGGGTAAAGCAAGCCATAACTGACATTGGGCCATACACTCAACAGAGATTTACACATATCAAGCACTCTTCAACTGTCATTTTTATGAGAGGGTGTATATTCACCTTCTTTAGATTCTGATTCTCCTTTACTGCACTTCGGGGAGACTTGAGCCGACACTCGGAGAAGAGTGGGGGTGGATCTCCTCTTCTCGGGAGACTTGCACATTTCATATTCCTATTAGACTTTCTTTCCCCATCTCCCCACAAATATCTCCGACTAGCTATATATGTTCCTACTTCCAGATCAATCCTTCTTCTTTTCAATCTCTATACCACACAAATTCAGACCTTCAATATGCCTACAATTCTAATCACTGGAGCAGCTGGCTTCATCGGACAGTTATTAGCAGAACGACTTCTCTCTACTCCCGAGTATAAGCTCATTCTCACAGACATTGTCTCGCCACCAGTTCCTGCTAAAGCTGCGAATCCTCAAAATGCCAAAGCTGTACAAGCCGATCTCTGCGATCCAGACTCTCTTTCCAACCTCATCAAATCATCGTCCCCGCTCTCAGCAATCTATATATTCCATGGGATAATGTCATCTGGCTCGGAGGCTAATTTTGATTTGGGCATGCGAGTCAATCTCACTGCAACAGCCAATTTACTCGAAGCACTACGAAAAGCTCAAACACCTGATTCGAAGCCTCTGCGAGTCATATATGCCAGCTCACAAGCTGTTTACGGCCAGCCTTTGCCACCTGTCATTGATGAGACGGTCATGCCAACACCAGAAGGAAGTTACGGAGCACAAAAGTTGATCTGCGAGACTCTGATCAATGATTACACTCGGAAAGGATTCTTGGATGGACTCTCTCTCCGATTTCCTACGATCAGTATCAGACCTGGGAAACCTACACAAGCAGCAAGTAGCTTTATCAGTGGGTTGATCAGAGAACCACTGAATGGAGTTGAGTGTGTTATTCCATTGAAAGATAGGGAATTCCGATCTTGGGTCTGTAGCCCCAAGACTTTGGCAGAGAATCTGGTCTTTGCATTGAGTGTGGATGGTGGAGCATTGCCTAGTCATAAGAGGGTAGTAAATATGCCTGGAATTGGAGTTACGGTACAAGATATGATGGATGCACTTGCCAAAGTCGGCGGAGAGGACAAATTGAAACTGCTGAAAGAAGAGACAGATGAGGATATGGAGAGGATCTTGAGGAGTTGGGGTACTGAATTCAACAATGCTATGGCATATAGGTTGGGTTTCAAGGCGGACGTGAGCTTCGAACAAGCTGTCAGGGATTACAAAGCAAGCTTGGAAGGATGAAATCTCTGTACATAGTATTGTATTGCCAACCTTAATCATGATATTATTTCTAATACCAAGTCTCAACATCTTGAAATCCACGCGGGGTTCTCTCCGCTCGGCAGAGTTGCCCCGCCGAGCGAAGAGTGGCGTAGCGCGGGGTAAACTCATCCCACCTTGTAACTCCCGATTCTCGCTGTGGCAGTTCACAACAGCCTGAATTCAGCTGGGTAACAGCTTTATATTGCCATTATAACTCGACATCTGAGTTTTCTTTCCTTTCTTTCCTGTACATATCTTACACATTATATTCACAATGGCACCATCAATGAAAGATAACAAGGCAATTAAGATGCTGAAGGCAGCGGAGGAAGGTGGTTATGGAGTTATTGGCGTTGTATCTGTATGTTTACTTGCCTTTATTTTCCAGACTTATCACTTATATTTTGGTAGTATAACCTCGAGACCATCACAGCTTTAGTAAGAGCCGCAGAGAAGAAGCGTTCACCAGCACAAATCCTCCTCTTCCCATGGGCTCTCCACTACTCTCCCCTCCTGATCCATCTCGCAGCAGCTGCATGCGCAACAGCTACCGTACCCATAACTTTACATATGGACCACGCGCAATCCGAAGAAGAGATCATTGCTGCAGCAGAATACCCATTCGATAGTATCATGGTGGACATGTCGCATTACGAGAAAGAGGACAATTTGGAGAAGACACAGAGGATTACAAAGATGCTACATGAGAAGGGTATTGCTACTGAGGCAGAGCCAGGACGTATCAATGGTGGAGAAGATGGTGTTGCGGATACTGGAGATTTGGAGGGGCTATTGACAACTGAAGAGGAAGCAGGGGAGTTCGTCGATACTGGGATTGACTTTTTGGCTCCTGCGTTTGGAAATGTGCACGGCAATTATGGTGGAATTGAGAACATCAAATTGGATTTTGCAAGGTGCGTTGATATACGTTTTGTTCTCAGTTCAGATTCGGAAGAGCTTCAACCACGTTGTCCTTGTGTTGATCTTGCTAACATGGTGCAGACTCGAGAGAATCAGAAATGCCATCAAAGGCAGAGCAACACTTGTTCTTCACGGTACAAACACATTCCCAGACGAGATAATGCAAGGTTGCATTAAAGGTGGCATGACGAGATGTAATGTCAACGAACTTGTCCTGTACAAATACAACAAGTTTGTTGCTGAGAACACCGGCAAGATTCCGCTGACGGAACTCATGGGCAAGGGAACAGACTTAATTCAAGAGCAGATTGAGTACCAGATGGATGTCATGGGTTCTACTGGGAAGGCATGATGTGCTTGAATTTCAAAGAAGATGTAGAATAGACTTGAAATTTTGCCAGTGTACGAAAGCACCTTTGCACTGTGTCAATTTCGTACTTCACATGAGTAACTGAATCATATGTCCCTTGGTATGTGAAACAGCTGATGCTCTGAGATCCTAATGGAAGTTCTCTTCTGTATCCAAAGGTACTCCCTTTGCCGATCTGCTTCACGGTCAATTCATCATAAGTTAGTGTAATATGACTGTCGGAAATAGCAAGTTGACTGGGTATAAGCTGACTTGAGAAAATTTGGGACAATCTTGGCACATCTCATCTCCTTATTTCATCCACCCTAGGGACTTTTAGACGTAGAAGGTGATGCTCCTATATACTTGCCGAAAGGCTCTTTCGTCATATGTGCCATCAGATTCGAAAATGTTCGGTGCTTCGAACTTGAACTGTAACTAATGCATACTACTGGAGTAGTCGTAACATATTTCGTGTGAGGATCTCCCATGAAGCAAAGAATGTATAGAGCTAACGAGCATTGGCCTCTTGCCTATCATCCCAATCAGACGTGGAACAACTAGGAATGGAAGGAGAGAGCTGCTTGCGTTCAATCTGCATTTAAAGTCAGGCATTGACCAGACTCAGTGCCCAGGATATAAAGGACGGTAATCTGAAAGCAACATCCACTCGTGTTTGAAGCTCCGAATCTGGGCGATGTTTGTCGTTGTAGATATATGGAGCAAAGACAGCACTATCAAAGGTGCGATAGAATCCGGAGTGAGCAGAACATGGCTTACGGTAGATGATCTCTCGTGTAGTCAGTGAATGTTGGTTCCCTCCTGATTCAGAAAGAACCACTTGACATGATGAACTTCACCGCCAAATTCTCCTTGAAATTCGCAGAGAAAAACAGACCGGGACAAAAGCAGATATGCCCAGAAATCGATTTTGATCGAAGGAGAACTTGGAAGGCGCGGAAGAGGAGATTCCGAAAACAAGTAGTCCTTTCTCGGATTAAGATCCCATCCGTGACGGCCTGCTCACGATCCATTGTGATTCTCACAGTCCAGGCCCGGTTGGTTGAGATGCTAGAAGTATTCAGCTCACTTGAACATAATCTCTGTAACTTCTCCCGTCATTTCCAATGATCATCATGTTTCCCCACGCTTTTTCAAATCCCGATGTTCAAATCCCGGCCGTGAAACCCAGTCGTCCACGAGAGCTTCAGTGAACACTTACTCGCTGACGCTAAAAGCCAACAAAAACGCCTCGTATTGATTGCCAGACAAACGGAAACACAACATACCGAACAACATGTAGAAATCTGAATGAAAGAAGAGTCTAATTTTTAGTATAGCTACCAATACTGAGAAACGCTTCTCCCGTAATAATTTCGCGATCAACTATATCTGGAAGCAAGCCTTCATCCGATCCACGGAACTTTAACATGGCCTCGAGATCTCACGAAAAGTAAAAATGTGATATTCTTTCCCTTCTTATTATGTCTGCGTATAACCCAATATGATACATTCATAGAAAGTCCAATACCTCCCGGAAAGGAAGGTGTATGGACCGGTACTTTCTTCCGGTAATGGGATTTTGAACTATTCGGAACATTGTGGCTTTGTACGACGATCTGTGTTCTGACACGATAGCTCACAGGTCTTAATGAAGTCGTAGAATAAATCCTTCAGCACGAGAAGGACAGGAAGGCATTTCGAAGTCGAAGATGTAGAGGTTACACAAAGCCGCTGTCGTCATTGTACACACAGATTCATCTTCCAATGCTTGGGAGGTTCAGCCTAGACTTTTGTGTTACAGTCTCACCGTGAGACCGACTGTAGACCTAGATCTATTGATGTTACCATGGTGAGGTTCGCTGTGTAACTCAAGAGACTTAATGCCAGATATGCGGGCACGACGTTCTTATGCACGACCGGTGACACTCTTCGGTCCCAAGGCTAGAAACGCATGCCCTGAGCAATTAATGCACGGGGTCATAAATGGCTGCCGTGAAATGTAACACGCCCCAGACCTGTCGATGTTATACTTCGATCTCTGATCAGCACTCAACGGCAGAGCTACAGTATTTTGGTCGCCTTGATGCGAATCCCGGGTTCTGTAAAACCCTGAGACTGATGCATACCTCGCGTTTACTTATTCCTTAGAGCTCTGGCTCAAAGGGGATCACTCAGACTCCCCGGGAGCTTCAATTTGGCAGTTTTGCTTTTTGCAGGAGAATAGCAGTGACGCCAGTGGCTTTGCCAAGCCATTATACAGCATCCGAGTCTCGGATAAGGGGTATGTAAGAGAGTTGATGACATGGCACAACGGATTCCGTAGCACGGCACGTGTCGGTGTCTTATTTTCGGGTAAGGAAAGGGGGTTTGAAGACCTCGCCAATATCAGCTTATTTGAAAGTTCACAGTTTGCAACTCAAAAGACATCCCATCTGACGACATGGGGACCATTATCCTCAATAAGAAGTGCGTGTCGGGTAGTCAACTAAAAGTTGCTTTCTAACTCTTACCGCCATAGCTTTGAGGCTTCGAATGTATTCAAACGTAGGCGACAACGGTCTGTGACAATCTGCAAGCCATGAAAACCTTGAAACGGTCAATGTGAGGCATATCAATACAGCACGATCGGCATATGAGTTTCTTGATCAGGATGTGAAGAGATTGACATACTTGCATAGAAACTCATAGTTGAGCAAAAGGCTCTGGTCTAGGCGAGTGTCCCCGATACACTGCTGCTGGCATCCTTCAGCTTGAGAACACATGTCGTGTTCTACGACAATATTGAACGCAGTCAAGGTATGGAAGTGACTATCAAGAGTACTCGAAGTCTTCCAGATAATGAATGCGAAGCCGCAATGACGAGAAACAGGCTAAAAAGGGTAGGTCGGGGGAAATACGAGCCGGAGAATTGGGTCCATGAAATCCAATCGAGGCTTCGTACTAGCGAGTGGATAGAGAAGTGCAGTGCAAAAACAAGTATAGCCTGCCACCTTGTAACGATGTTCTGATGATTTTTTATTTCGCGCAAGTTTATTGAGATTCACCCACCTCGTCCCATAGGTTGGGAGCCTACAATTACCAATCTCTCAAAAGCAAGGAACAGATCACCATGTACCTAATTCTGCATCCAAGAAAGATGGATATGATGGCTTAAGAATCTCTGCATACTTTGCTTAGACGATCTTAATATCGAATGGGCTGAGAACTTCCTGCCTTCTGTGCAAAGGCATGCAAGGTACGCACTTCAACATATTCTCTATGGTACGATGATGAATTCAAAGTTATCAGCCGGAACAAACGCTTTTCAGAGACACAACTTTGTGATATTCAGAGCTTGCCGCACAATCGCCATTTGTGTTGAAGAACGGAAGCATCTTGACACTAGTGAAGGAGATACACTCCAATGCTATATATCGAAAAGGCGACACGTGACCATCATGAGTAGCATTTCAAGTCTCCAGCCTATGCCACACAGTTGATAGTTTTCAGATAGAGGCTAAAACAGCGAGCTAGCTGGTATCAGCTCGAAACCAGTCAGTTTACACAGGATTGTCCTCTTCTAAGCACTCGCTAGTCAAGAAACTCTTCATTGTACAAAACATGCAAAGCAAGAGACATAATTTGCAGCGCAGTCAAATTCGCAATGATCTCTAGACCTAAAGCAGAAGATTCCCTGTCCCTCAAGATACGACCCACGGTCAATCCTCTTGTCATCAACTTGCCCACAATGACTGGGATATTACGATTGCAGCATTAGTTCGTAGGCAAAGCACCAGAGCTTTAATCTGTGAAACTATTGTTTGTACCAAAATTAGCAACTGTCAACTCGCCAAAATCTATCTACTTGAGCGTCCTTTAAAAAAAAAAAGTAACAATGGATGCCCCAATCTTTTCGATTCAGTGGTCTGAAATATCCTGTCCTTTTAGACTCTGTACCAATAGCGTAGAGGAGAGGTGGCCGAGAACGTTCGGCACAGCCTGCACTCTATCTTCTATCTTGCTCTCCATTTGTGAGCGCAACTTGTCACAACATAATGTAGCACCTCAAACAATGATCGTCAAGTGGTATTGCTTCTGATTTCTAATCAAAAGGGCGGTATCGTCGTGTCCGCATGTCCATCGAGCGGTAGAGGTTGAACTGCGACAAATGTTCTTGCTCCCACAAAAACACCCGCCGTATGCCGAGAAACGTTGCCCAGAGACGTTCGCACAAAAGTCTCAGTCCAAGCAAACCTGGGCGTCAACTCCACCGTATGTTGCGAAAAGCAACCCGCGTCTCGCAGCAACGTGTGGAAGACACATCGTCGCCGCGTGAACTGGGATGGTAGCCTTATCGAGACCATGTTTTCCTCACAATGGCCATCATTACTCAGTGGGGTAGACGGGAATCCGAGGATGGGACGATGATTGAAAAGTAGAAACAGTTATGACCTGACTGTGGACTTCATGAAACCACATCACTGACAACGTAAATTTAGAGATGAATGATAGCTCTTAGACGGGCGTTCCATGCTATGGGGGCACATTGCTGGATCCTCTTGTCTCATGACATTTGGGTACGCCATGCATGCGGATGTGGTTCGCGTGTCAATACGGGAGATGTGATCTTGAGACTCCGATGCCGTTTCATGAAAAGGAAGGTCATGTATACGATAATGACCAATAGACATGCAACGGTGGCAGAAAATAATACGATAAAAAGCATTGTCTGGTCGACTGTCACCGCCATTATTCATCACTGATAGAGTACGCCTTGCGGCTTTCGAATATCATCAACGGGTCTACATCCGATGGTCAGCGCTTCCGCAGATCTGGAGCTTCTAGGCACATACCAATGGAGTGTATCGAACGGCTCGGGGTGATGCAGCAGGGGAAGATCGCCGAAGTCCCGTATACCCTGGTGATTGTGAAAGAAGTTCGATCTAGAATATGGACGCCGAAAGGATCGTCACCACATTGAACGCAATGATTTAACAAAGACGACACGCGAGATAAGATAGACAAATAATTTATGAAAGGAGAGAGCCGTTGATAGGTTTGAGAGGAAAGTAGAGATTGAAGAGATGTTGTATACCAGAATATGCTGGAGGTTTTGGTGTTCCCAATTTTCACCCATAGGAGTTAAATCCCGATGGAAGTGGCGACCTTGACCCTCTTCTCCAGAATTGGGTCAACATATCTACAAGGCGCGACAGAATTATACTTCGTTCCTGAGAGCCATCCATATATGCAAGGATTCAACCAATTTTCTCCCCTGGATCTGGCTTTGATATCGGAAGGAGAGTTTTTTGAGGTGATTTGGGCCACGTGATTTCTCCTTTCTGACTCCGAATTGTCGTAAATAAAACAAGAAATTTTATCTTGCCGGGCAGTGGATACTGTAGGTACAGCTGTAAAACCTGGACCAGAAGACTGCATCGAGGAAACGCCTTGGTGGCACTCGTGAGAAAGTATTGTTGCCACGCCAGTTACGTTCTGACCGCCAGATATGGGGGCACTCACATTCGCCCTCGCCTGCCGAAGTTATTTTCACGATGCGGGATAGGTTCAAGCCGATCAGCAGGACTCCCACAATTAATCTGTATCGGGAGGTGCGTACATTGCTTTTCCACCAATTCAAACTTTGGGATGCCGAGTAATGCTGGAAGTCTGCGTGGTCAGCTCCCTCCCAGAGAGCTCTCGGCTATAGGTACGGGAGCATATAGATCACCCCATTTTCAGTCGGCTTCAGAAACTGTAAGGTTTTGAAGGCGAAACAAATTGTGGTAGGCCGTCCACTCGAGTCGGATTGTTGCTGAAAGCATCAAAATTCCCCATTGAAAGGTGGCTTTGAGATTTCGCGTTGTCTCTGATCGATAGAACGTAAGGCTATCAAGACAGAGCTTACGTACGACAGGGGGACATGCTGCAGGCTGGTAACGCTCACACCGTGGAACGGTTCCACAACCGATTGTCACATCATCACTTTGGAGGGTCATTCTTTTCAAGCAACGTCCGCTCTTTTATCTCCTAAAATGACATCGAGTGATGGGCCAGCCGGCGGTTTTTCCAGATCCATTCTTGATCCAGATATTCGAACATTTAATTGTCATCCTCGTAAAAGTAGTCGGCGGGAGTGGGTCCTTTGTCTCAGCTGTCCATGCTGTGTGGCGTTAGGTTTCCAGGTAGCTGGAAACACCCCTTTCAAGCTAAAAGAAACCCTGAGTGAATCTTCTCTTGGTGCTGGAGATCTTGACATGGATTCAGCGCCCCCCTGGTAAGAGATTGGCGAGTGCCAAAGACTGTCTTTGTATTGGAATGGTGATCGAATTCGAAGCCCTATAGGCTTTTGATCCTGCAGTGTTGTGACTGCTTCGTACAGCAGCTTCTCGAATAAGATCGCAAATGTGTCGAAAGGACAGCCATGGCTTATGTTTCTTGCGCACACTTCTTCGCATTCATCCCCTTACTTCGACCTGATGTAACTCCTTGGGGGGGTACGACAAAAGCAAAAGTTTTCTTCGGATCATCAGCACCAACTCTTTTTGAGCCTCTCGAGCAAGCCCCAGGTGGATTCTTGATCTATGAGCTTCGCAGAAGCAATAAGACCCCTTGTATCCTTAATTTTCTGAGTGTGCCTGGCACAAACGCACTCTGAGTGGTGGAGAGGTCTGTTGTGTACCAAGTAGGAGCACATTAAAGGGTATAAAATGGTCAAGAGGATTCCTCCTACTTTGCAGAGCAAGTTTGTCTTCCTCGTCAAGTCTATGAGCATTGAAAGCCGTACGTATCCGGCGTGAATTTGTCACAAAGAAGAGTGTCATTGAACAGCCTTAGAGGTCAATCCAACTAAGATAACCAGTGTATGAGAATCTTATGGGGATAACCCTGTTGGAACCTATTTTGACAGCTAGAATCGTTAGCTGAAACCACATACAGTCCAATAGGTGTTCACTATTCAAAACGGAGACGCAGAGTCCCAGCAATTGTGAGCTTCCCCGAGAACAGCATGAACGAGTCACTAACAGCCCCCAAGAGTTGCTTTTTCGACAAACCCATCTTGATTCGTTCATCATGCTTGCACTCGCAGTTCAACCACCTTCCCAAGCTCGTTTGGGGGTACCTCTCTACCCGCCAGTTGCAGCGCGGCTCAGCAGTGAGACGAGTATCTACGAAGAGCTCGCCCACACATTTGCGACAGTTACACTGGTAGATTCCTCAGGAAATCTTGTTTCCGAGGATCTGATTGCTGGTGGGAAATTTGATTCTGCCCATCCTCTTCCTGACGTGGCATATAACGGTAGTTCCTCTTCGAGTCAGTCCAGCTCGAGGAAGGACAGGGCGTATTTCTACTTCCCTGACCTTATCATTAATCAACCTGGCCGCTATAAAGTCAGAGTAAATTTGTGCCAAATGGAATACACCGACGACAGTTACCAACAACAGCAAATGAGAGTATTAGAGATTGTCGAGAGTCGATCAATTTCTGTCGAGGACAGGGATGTCGAAAGGACAAGGCCAAGTGAGTGTCAACATGCAACGATCAATTGCTCGACTAAACACAATAACAAGGTTCTCGAGAGCGTGCGTTTTTGAAAGTATTGAAAGATGATGGACAGATGATTCCATCTTCACATCATGCTTAGAATTTCGTCATCATCCGTCAAGAATGGACACTCAACGAGCGTGGGGGAACACAGCAGTGACAAGTAGGACGTTCATTTTCATCCAAGAAAATCAAGGCTAGACAGCTGAATATACTTATTCAAATGCCAAGAGATAGTCTTGGAGGTACAGGAATGGCATGAAGTAAAAAGCAGGTACCGCAGGGTACAGGAAGAAAGGGAACAGTCACTACCGGTACTTTGGTAGCAAGAGACTAAAAATGCCGGAATTGTGGAAGGAAAACAGCACTTCACACTCCTTTATATAACTGAAAGATCTTGACAGCCTACCGAGATGTTTTCCGTGTACGTGATCTAGAACAAAAACTTTTCAAAAGCCTCATTCCATTTTGCATATGGCTTTTCGGGTAATGAATTGCCTCCTTTTTGGATCAAGTCGAGACCGCAAGGCCCCGGCCGAGGTGTGACAAGATCACGTGAATATAGAAGGCTGAGAAATTTTGAACTGCAGGATGCCCCCCTTGAGTCACCGCAAACCAATCAACGAGTCGTGACTCTTCCACCTTCCCCTCCACACACGAATTTATGAATTCTTCCTTCTCGTGTCTAACAAGACTATCACGACCACGTCTGCGATTTGTTTCTTCTCATATTCGAGTACATCGACCTACAATACGATTCGTTGCTACACGCGTTTTACCTATTCAAATATACCACGATATGGCGGCCGCAGCGTCAGATCTGTCGGAAAAGCTGAAGGCTTTCAGCCTAGCAGAACCATTACCTACATATCCCAATTGTTATCCAGAGGTGAATCCTGTTGATGTGTATCGAGCACACATTACTTCGCTCTTGGTGGGAGTTACTGGTGTTGATGCTTCCATTATTTACCCCGCTCTTCAATGGACACAGACTTTAGAAAAGGGAGATTTGGTTCTACCTGTTCCCGCTTTGAGGGTTAAAGGCAAGAAGCCTACTGAGCTTGCCGAAGAATGGATTGCAAAGGTATGGCATGTCCAGATTTGACTGCAATTTTACTAACAATAAATCTGCAGTTCCCCGAGTCACCCCTCGTACACCCTCCTAGTATTACCGGAACATTTATTCAATTCTTCTTCAAAGTCGAAAAACTTGCACAACTTCTCATACCCTCGATCCTTACTCGAAAAACTAACTTTGGATGCAACAAATATCTAGGATTGAAAGATCCCACTGATCCTTCGAAAGGACAAAAACGGATTATAATCGAATTCTCGTCTCCAAATATCGCGAAACCTTTCCATGCGGGACATCTTCGAAGTACAATCATTGGTGGATTTTTATCGCATGTGTATGACGCTGCCGGCTGGGATGTCATCCGTGTCAATTATCTTGGAGACTGGGGCAAGCAATACGGATTGTTGGCATTGGGGTTCGAGAAATATGGCAGTGAAGAGGCACTTGTAGCAGATCCTATCAACCACCTTTTCGAAATCTACGTCAAGATCAGTAAAGACTTGTCAGATGAGAAAGATCAGATCAAAGCACTGGAGGCAGAAGGGAAGGATGCCACTGCTCTTAAAGATGACGGTCTAGATGAGCAAGCTCGTCGATATTTCAAGGCTATGACTGAAGGGGATTCCTCAGCTCTTGCGCAATGGTCTCGATTCCGTGAACTTAGTATCACCCGATACAAAAAGACCTATGCTCGTTTAAATATTCATTTCGACGATTATTCTGGCGAGAGTCAGGTACCACAAGACCGGATGGATGCTGCAGGAAAGAAAATGGAAGAAATGGGAGTTTCAGAAGTATCGGAGGGCGCTGTTATTGTCGATTTCACCAAACACGTAGCAGGAAAGCCTGGCAAGAGTCTTGAACGACCAATCATCAAGAAGAAAGACGGCACAGCTCTTTACCTCACTCGAGATATCAGTGAGATGTTGCGTAGGGAAGACAAGTATCATTTTGATCAAATGATATATGTCGTCGCCTCTCAACAGGATCTCCACTTGAAGCAATTGTTCAAGATCATCGAACTCATGGGCTACAAAGACTTGGCCGCAAAAGTTCAACACGTCAATTTTGGTCTCGTCCTCGGAATGAGTACCCGCCGAGGAACGGTCAAATTCTTGGATGATATTCTCCGTGAAGTCGGAGAACACATGCACGAAGTTATGCAGAAGAACCAAGCCAAGTATGAACAGGTTGAAGATCCTCTTGCTACAGCAGATATTCTTGGTATTAGTTCCGTCATGGTCCAAGATATGAGCGGAAAGCGTATCAACAATTACACCTTCAACATGGAGACCATGACTTCTTTCGAAGGAGATACCGGTCCATACCTCCAATATGCGCACGCTCGCCTCTGCTCCATTACCCGCCGAGCAGGACTCACTCCCGAAGAAATCTCTTCTGCTGATCTCTCTCTCCTCACCGAATCACATGCTTTGAACTTGATCCGTGTGATCTCTCAATACCCAGACGTGGTGCAAAACACGCTCAAGACACTAGAGCCAGCTACTATTTTGACTTATTTGTTCAAGATGACTCATACACTCAGTTCGAGTTATGATCATTTGAGGATTGTGGGTAGTGAGAAGGAGTTGATGAAGGCTAGGATGGCGTTGTATGATGCGGCGAGGGTTGTGCTGAATAATGGCATGCGCTTGTTGGGATTAACGCCTGTTGAGAGGTTCGTTCTCCATTTCTCTTTCCCCATTCTTCCTTTCTTTCTCATTTCATTCCTATCCCCTTATTTCAGACTTCTTTCCCTACATCACCTCCCCACAAAGAGAATGGACAACCACTAATACCTCCCAGGATGTAAGTGATACCCAATACCGCATCGAAGATGATTGGCGAGTTAAGCATGAGCATATGCATGGATGGAGGAACGGCGTTTGTAGAGGTGGACTACGGTAGATAGCTTACTAGCTAGGTAGCTGCCAGAAAAGTATTTTGGTTTCGCCTCTCCCTGACACACAATCCCAAACCCCGACACTGCGGTGACAAAGTGTCGAGCATAGGAGACTGATGCTCACGTAAAACTTACCTACCCTTGCTATCATGAATTTCTATCCTTGCTATCCCATAGCACCGTATCATCTCTGCTCTATTCTCTACCTAGATATCCCTCTCCTCCACCAACATATCTCCATAACCCCAAACAAAACACCACACAACCCCCAAATCCCAATAACAAAACTCTCCACACTTCCAATCAGCGCCTTACCATACCTTCCCTTACATTCCCTTTCCTTATTATCCAATTTCCTTATACAAACTCAATCCCGCACGCATCAAGACCAGAGAACAGAATAAATAAATAAAATGGGGTTGCCATTGCTTACAACATGATTCTCTCTACCTCCACCAGTGACGCTCCGCTGGCCCTCCGGGGGCCACTGCCGTGGAGGCTGAGAGGGTATTGAATATCTAGTAAAATTCCAACCTAGAAATATTCGCTGAGGCGGGCTCTAAGACCCGATAGGCAAGAAATCAGAATCACATTCCTTGATCAAAATGGATAAACATGTATTTTCGCGTTGGCAATGGAAAATGAATTTGCGTATTCTTGCGGATAGTATAGTTCTGACAGCAGCAGTGGAAAGAAATGAGATGGTATCAATTTAGACATATGGTATATAAAGCTATGAACAACAACATCATCAGGCTTCCTAACTCCCTCTCCTCTGCCCTTGTTTTCCCCTATTTACTAGCCTCCCCTTATTCTCAACACTTCCACCTCTCAACCTTTCCACCATATAGCTACCACTCATCCACGACCACAATCACAATGACTTCCCTAATTTCTCACGCCCGCCCAACCATGGCCTCCTCCTCGACTTCTTCCTCCCCCACCGTCCCCCATTTCCCTATATAATGTCTCGGTACCTGTTTAGGCGCATATAAACCAGAAGAAGTTGGATTGGAGGCGCTGGTAGAGAGGGGATTACCGGAGAGCATGCGGATGGGTATATATGGCGCAGCGTCGCTACGGGAAGCTTGAGTATTGGTCTGGGATTGCGAGTGAGAGTCTTGGTGAGAGGGACGGTATTGATGATGTGATTGATTTTGATTCTGATTCTGATGTTGAGGAGGTGAAGATTGGAACATTGATCCCATGGGTAAGGTATCGATCTGTTCCGGTGTAGGCGGTAATTTCAACTCGCCCAACAATCTCGCCAATTCCTCCTCTGAGAGATCGATACCCGTCTGATTGATCTCTTCCTCTTCGGTTATACGATGCATCTTCTCTGCCGTATGCGCAGAAGTAAAAGGTCTAGACAATGAGGAAGTGTATACCTCTTCTCCCCCCGGCAATCTGATACTCTCGGCTCCTAGCGTCTCACCAATATCCCGGACTAAGACTTCCATAGGACAAATATAAGCAACTCTCTTCTTATTGCTCCAAGCCAACACACAACCCGCCACTTTTCCCTCCTCATTACCTACCACCCATGCTCCAGAATCACCTGGGATACCCATCTTCCCATTGCCTACAACCTGGTATGAAGAACTAGGTGTCTGCCGGCCGAAGATCTTGACAATTACCATACCGGGGAGGATACGACCTGTTTGCAAGCCTGAGGTGCGAGCTATACAATGGACTTTTAGATCGGATAGAGAGGCTGTGGGAGCGATGGAGAGAGGGTAAGAGCCGCTTTCTAAAGGACAGAAAGAGGAGGAATTGGAGATGTGGTTTCTAGATGGTAATCGCTCGTCCGCGAACTCAAAAAGAGCCCAGTCGATTTCATGAAGTGTGCCATTCTCATCTGCGCGTCTACGAATCCCAGACGAGGCGTAGATTTCGCCCAATTGAAAAGAGTCGAGATGGTCTTCATCGCGGGTTTCTTCAGAGGGATAAAAATCATCCGAGACGTCATCGATAGCTGGTTGAGTGACAAGATACGATTCCCCGCATCCTTGGGGGATGCCTTTGATATCACCCGGTTCCATGGATTCTTCATCGGAATCTTGATCGGAGTCGTAGGAATCGGAGAACTCATCCAAGGAAGCTAGGGATGAGGAATCTGAATCGTAGTCGGAGAGGGTGTACATGTATTCTTCATCTGATGAGCCGTCGTAGGCTGAGGTCTCGGAGTAAGTAAGATCGGGCATGTCGAGGTTGTGGGCTGAGGAGCGGAGGATAGGAGCTGCTGGTGTTTCTTCCGAGTCGGTTTCAGAATCGGAAGGGTCGTCGAGCATGTGGTGGACTGTCATGCCGTAGGGTTTGGAATCGACTATGATTAGACCGCCGAAAGAGACTGGAGGGAGGTGATGGTCATTCACATATGCACCTATCGACGCACCGTTACTGGGACGTTCTTGGTGCTCTGTGTTTGCCGCTTTGATTTCCCCAATTTGATTCGCCATTGATCTCCTTACTCCTTGTTTTCTTGACCTCACAACCTTCCCTCGGCAGACTTTGAGTCCATAGACGGATTTATCATATATCAAGGATTTTTTAAGTATACTCCTAACTTTCGTGACACTCGTACAGATAACGAGTATGGTAGGTTTCGTTGTTGTAGGTGATTCTCCAATGCTTTCCAGACTGATCTCTACAGACTCTGGGTATTTCTTATAGAAGTTGCGCAGGACATGGTTGATATGTGGCATCAACCCTGTATGCCAAAAATCGAGATGTTCTTGCTTGATTCTGATGGAAGGATATGTGCGGAGTTTAGATTTCGCTTTTTCGGGTATGGGAGTTGGAGCTTTTATTATTAGCTATATACTTCAACACATATTGGTGTACATACTGGATACTTTAGCAGGAGAATGCTTCTCAGACCACCCCGTCTTCTCGCTTGTGAAAGAAGTAGATGGATAACCCGATTTCTCAGACCAAGCAGGTCTGGAACTGGCAGGTGGACTGGTAACCAGTGAGATAGTCTGCGGTTTCTGATCACTCATTATTCTCCTCTGCGGCGTACTCGATCTCGAAGTCTTCACCGGTGTCGAAGGCAAAGGCGGCGAGTCATCATCCTCTTCATTCGACTCGTCCGAACTCTCATCAATAGCACAACATGTATCCAACGCTTTCGACACTTTCCAAAACACCTTTTGGTGCATCACATCTGGTCTTGCTCTCTGAGACAATTCATCTTCGGGAGCATACCAACAAGCTTGTACAGCTTTGACGTAGAGACTTCCACAACGAGCTGCAAGCTGTTTGAGGACCGCTGCAGGGTTCTCGGGGATAGCTGATGCCATTGGGAAGATATCTTGGATGGAGGACCAGAGACCGATTTCGAGGAGAAGCATAGCTAGACTGAAGAGGTCGAGAGACTTGCTTTCTGATGTGAGATGAGTATATCGAGTTGTTCGAGGGTCGAGAGGATGTCTATATAACGAGGGTGGACGACCAGATCCAGTATCCGAGCTATCTGTAGCATTATCCGAGAATAGATCATAGGAAGTGAGATATGATTGCCGCATATTGACTTGGTTCAGATCAAGTCGATTTTGAGACTGATGTTCGATGAAGAGAATATTAGAAGAAGCAACATTCCCATGCACAACGCCTTTCGAATGTAAATCAAACACAGCACTGGCAACATTATATGCCAACCTGTACTTGACTTCCAGCGTTGGCTCGTAATGTCGGGACAGCAGATCCGATAGAATCGTAATGGATGGCATTCGAGGACTCTCGATATCCACCGGTCCAAAATTAGTAGGAAGAGCATAAAGCAGACAAAATCGAGAATGTTCTGGCTCTTCAAAATACCCAACTAAACCCAGTAATCCAGAGAGAATTCTCCCAGAAGAAATATAAGCTTGCGAGAGAGCAGCGAAAAGTTTCTCGAATCGCGTCATCGAGGGCGTAATCCCGGTAATAGAGTATATGGAATCGTAAGGAGCGTATTCTAACAACATAGGCATAGCTGGAAAGCTCTTGCCGCCTACTTTCCTGGTATCCGGTAGGGAAGTCGGACGTCTCATGAAGACGATCTGGCGGTGGTATTTGGCTGGTGGTAGCATGCCCGCTGGTATACTTTTCAAATCTCTCGGCCAGATCAGACTCGCGGGATCGATTTGCTGAGGTGCCTGCATTCTCGAGCTCTCGAACAACTTTTCCTCAGTATTCTTGGCTAATACCCTCTCTTCTTTCACCACAGGCGCCTTCCTCGCGCTCTGTCTCGTACGTGAGAGATCATAAAGCGTATCGATACTCATCGTCAAATCCCTAACCAAATCCTGAAAACGGGACTTATCCCAAATAATCAAATTCCCTTTCCCTTTCTCCCCCAGTTTCTCCCCAGTTCCTCCCTTACTACTCTGCCACAGGGGTTCCGCTTCCGCCAAAACCTCTTTAATAGTACTCATCACACTCCCCACCAACTCGCTCAAGCCAGCTTTGTTAATTGATTCATCGATATCAGGTGACTGGGTCGGATCACTCCATTCGAGACCCCAGGAAACGAGCCTATCTTTCTGAATGCGCAGTTTGCGATGCAGAGCGACTAATTCTGGATCCTCGGCGCTCTGTACGGGTTCCTTGACGAAATCGTAGGACGACTTGGTGTCGGTGTACATTTTTGTGAGGCGCCGCTGGAAGGGGAGAGGGAGGCTGAAGAGGGAATCCATGATGCCTCTCTCTCAACATATATTTCCCAATGTGTATATGGATATAATGAAATGAAGAATGCAGATTAAAGAGTGTTGGGAATCATAGATAGAGGGTGAAGACTTCTTCTGGATATGGAAGAGGACTGATCCATTTGCCTAGTCTTGGTGATATTCTGCTGCCTTGTGCAGGTGGCTATTCAGAGGTGCCAAATGTTGTTGCCTTGAGGATCCGCGTCGGCGGGAGACTAGACTCGATGTAGGATCCCGGTACGATTTTGAAATGAGGGGCGAAGCGAGCACGTGATGCTGCTTCTCTGAGGTTCCCTGTGGATTTGATCTTGAAACTCTCAAATTTCTTCTTTCTGAGCCTTACCCCGCAGACATAAATCCTTCTAGAAGTCAAATAGAAGATCGACGGAATCCTACTAGATATGTCTCTATCTCTATTTCGATATCTCGGAATAACAGAAAATGATTCCCAGCATCACCTGTTATCCACCATCTCACCGTTCACCCCTAAACTGGAGCCTACTCTATACCCATTCATCCCAACAGCATTCGGACCGTCCAAATGCCCGACGAGTGACTACATATTTGTCCCCCCCCCCCGCTGCTCACCAGTTTTTAACATGCGAGAAACATCAGGCTGCTTTCATGTTCCGCTCGGAACATAAGCAAAGAGATTGCGAGTTTAAGAATTGTTGTCGCCACTGTTGTGGACGGAAGTACGAAGACGAGTGAGGCGAGTACGACGTGTACTAGGTGCACTGCCACAGGGATACGAATCTTACTTTTCTCAAATTCTTGACCTCTGATCTTTTGGTGATGGGGTTGGAATGATAAATTGTGAAAGATAAGTAGGTAGGAAGATAGTGTTTTGGGACTTAAGTTGAAATGCACTTTCACAATTAATTTTAAGTGTAGAAGAGGGGGAAATATGAAAATGGTAAATCTGACGTGTATCGTAGTACGAATCTTACTTTTTTGAAGTCCTTCTCTTTTGGAACTTTTGGGATGAGGAAGAAAACATTGATTGTAATTCTAAGACAGGTGAGAAAATTAAAGTCTTTTTGGATGCCTAGTATGCTGGAGGTATGTACAATAATGTTGCAAGGGAGAAGAGCAGGAAATTTGACAACAGAACAAGTATCTCCGAAGTATCCGAACGCAACACTGAGAGTCAAACTTGAATCTTACCAACGGGAAACACATATGCACGGTAGAGAAGTAATTATGAAACAGCAACACAATAGATTTTATACACTCCTCCTTCCATCTCTACCAGAGAAAGAAAGATAAAGAAAGTCGCCCGCGAGGAAAAGCACCGCGCGAATAAAATATCTAAAAGTGGTATCCTCCCAAACGCCATCCAATGCAACATATCCAAGAACCATCCCATTCCATTTTCCAAGCCACCATTATCATTCTTCCCTTCCCTCCATTATCTCGTTTTGAAGAAAGAGAGATCTAGATCTTGGGATCATAAACCTGTCCCTTAATCCACTTCTCCAAACACACATCACCCCACTCCTCAAACTCAAGCCATGTCTCTTCTGGTAGACAACTGACTCCCTCTTTGCGAGCCATTTTCATGACTTCCCTGGCTACGACGACAGAGGCGTCGCGCACACGCTCAATCTTGGGGTAGATGAGACCCATGCGGATTTCTTCACTGTTAAGACAGGTGGATAGTGCTGCGGCGGAGGTATATACCATACTATCTGTCACACGCGAGGCTTTGGCCAGGATAGCACCTAGACCTAGACCGGGGAAGACGTACACATTGTTTCCCTGGTTAGGATAGTAGGTTGTGGCCATATCTCCAAGCTTGGCAGTGAATGGTGCGAATGGAGAGCCGGATGCAAAGATGGCGGTGCCTTCTGTCCAGGTAATGGCTTGTTCGAAAGTACATTCCGCTTTCGTAAGCGGGTTGCTGAGAGGGAACAAGATTGGTCTTCTGCCTAATCCGCCTGCATCAACTGATACCTTCAAGGCTCTTACAACCGACTCGGTGAAAACGCCAAAGGTGGCGGTGAGACCGACCAAGGCAGTAGGTTTCACATATTCGATGACTGCTTCGAGGGTGCTGAATTGATGGCCGTTGTTATCTGTACGAGCGAAGATTTCCTTGTGTTTGGCGAGACGGTCACCTCGGTCTTTGGTCACGAGACCTTTGGTGTCGACGAGGTAGAATTTGTCTCTTGCTTGTTGCTCAGAGAGACCGCGGCGGGTATAGTATTCCATTACTTGTTTTGCGACCCCAACACCTGCTGAACCGGCGCCCATGAAGACGAGTTTTTGGTCTTCAATGGGGACACCTGAGAGGTTGACTGCGCCCATATAACTATTTATGTTAGTACCTATATCAAGACGATGTTGAGGATGAGGACATACCCAGCCAACACAACAGCACCAGTTCCTTGAATGTCATCATTAAAGCACTTTTCTTGCTTATACCTCTCCAAATACTGGAACGCCTTCTCTGTCTCAAAATCCTCAAATTGCACCAACATATTAGGATATACCTCCTTGACAGCAGCCATGAACTCATCCATAAACTCGAGTGCCACTGCAGGAGTAACACGTTTCTGTCTCAGACCAAGATACAATGGATCACGGAGATTATCTTCATTAGCGGTTCCACAGTCCAAAACAATGGGGAGCGTCTTCTCAGGGTGGATACCCGCGGCTCCGGTATACAAGGCGAGCTTCCCGATCTGGATGTTGTTAGTACGGATTTGGATGAGGGAGACCCCCACGCGGGTATGCAATGCAGCAGCACGCCACTTACTGAAATACCGACACCATTAACTCCCAGATCACCCAACCCAAGGATACGGGATCCGTCTGTTACGACTGCGATGGAGGGATCCGGGTAAGGCCAGTTACGGAGGATAGTAGCGATGGATTTGCGTTGTTTGATGGAAATGTAGAGTGCTTCGGGGTGGGTGTACAGAGTAGAGTATTGGAGACAGACGTCACCGATGGTTGGGGTGTAGACCAAGGGCATGAGTTGAGCAACATTATCGATTAAGAGACGGTAGAAGAGATCGGTGTTGTTTTGCTTGAGGGAGGAAAGGTAGAGGTATTTGTCGATGTTGGTGCCACGGCTGTTGATCATGCGCAGGGCACGCTGACATTGGGTATCCAGACTCTCTAGGACATGAGGTATGAGGCCAGTGAGGTTTTTAGAGACTCTTTCATCAGGGCTAAATGATGTACCTGATTCGAATCAGTATGAAATGCAATAGTGAATAGATGGAAAACAAACCTTTGTTCCATGCAGGTTCTCGGAGGACTTGATAGCCTCCAGCACTACTTTTTGGGACGTAATCGGTGGTACGGTATTGCTTGACGGTACCATAATTATTCTGGGCATATCCCTTGAAGGTGTCCAGAGCGGCGGCCTTCATGGCAGCTTCCACGGCTTCGATGTCGACAGCTTGCATTGGGTTGAATCCCGAGATCCTTCGGCCGGAAAGAGACATTCTTTTGCTGAGGGTAGTGGTAGTCGAGGACCTACTTATGACAGAAGAGGGAGATGAGGATCTGGGTGTCGATAATTCGGAAGAGGCAGTGCTATAATTGTATGAAGCCATTGAAGAGGAGTGAATGATTAAGGAGGAATATGATTCAGGAAATTTGAACAGCTCGGGGGAAGCAGGCTGCTGATAAAGAGGTCGAGTTGCATTGAGTGATTTTTTTGTGGAAACAATCTTTAATTATTATCGGAGCCCTGTTGCCCTGTCGGCCCTGTGAGGACGAACTCTAGGCTCTTCTTACGCCTCTAGGAACCCCCGTCTGAATGTAACACAAGCCATGTCTTGGGCATGTCTTGTTTCGTTGAGGTTTCGGTGCATTTTCGTGGATTGCCATGAGGAAGTTGTCCTATCAGGGACAAGGCTGGAGGGTGAAGGATGAGCTTTGGGAGCGTTATTTTAGGGGTGGAGGAGTGTGTTGAAGGTTCCACTATCAAGCGCCAGACCTCGAGAGCTGGTGCTGGAGCTGGAGCTGGAGCTGTCACATCGAATCCGGGCCGTGGTCGTGTGGGAGAATAGGGGAATCGGAGGCAAATGTGTAAGTGTGGATAGGGAACGATGGGTAGAACGAGGGTAGAGCATGGCAGAGCAGGGTCCCTTTCCGCAGCCCAGCACAGGGGAACGACGGAGGTGGACTACAGTGCAGGACGGTCTAGGGGAACAGCCGTAAGCGTTTGTCGGGACGACGAACGAACGACCATTGTTACTTTACTAACGAATACTCCGTGCTGCTGGCCACGAATACTCTTCAAACTTACTCCCCGTCAACAGTAAGAATACGAGCAATCAAAGTACGAAGCAGTGCACCACCACATGCTTTACAAAGCATGTGAGCTGTTGAGACCGGCGGCACCAAACTCAAAATTCCTACAATAAGCACCTCGCTGCAAACGCTCGGCGTCGTTCCCAACTGTGATAGTGCCAATAACAGGTAATAATAATCCTCCGTTAAATCTCGGTGATGTGACATCTCAAACCAGCCCAGATAGATGACCAAACAAGACCTGTCCTCTTTCTCAACTTTCGTGCGGCTTTTCCAGCTCCAAATCAAGCTCTGGCTGAATTCTTTTCCCTCACCTACCTAAATATCACACTAACAATCAAGGATTATCTCCCATTTCCAATTCATCCCTCACCCATCAGCTCGTCCAGACTCTTCAGATGGCCCCAGAGCCTGCAATGCTGTCTCACATTCACACCTCGCCTTCGGCACGAAGCCCGCTCTCCAATCACCATCCTTTACCATCGTCCAGCGACCCGACATCTCCCGACCCTCAGATCAAATTACCGCATCTTTTTTTTTCCACTTCGCTCCCTCTCACACATTTTTAAAGAAATCAAAAAGAAATTAATTACAGTCCGAGACCGTAGGTCCGCATCTTGCTGAACAAGCAGCCGCAACGTCCTCAAGCCGGAAAGTTAGGTATCGATGCGTCTTGAGGGATAAGAAAACGCCGTTAAAAGCGCAGATCAGACATCTTGAATCTTTTCAGCCACGAGGAAAAGAAAAACGAACGTCTGAAGTCTCAAACGCGGCACAGACTTTACAAGGGAAGGGCATCACGTGGAATCCGCTTTTATTTGTATCAAGATTATTTCTGATACAGTGACTGTAGCTTGTTAAAGCTTGCTTCGTTGTTTTTGGGATGGCAGATTCCGGGTACGGGTTTCTGGGATGTGGTGAATGGGATGGAGAGCGATGGATATTCTGATGCTTGTGGGGTAAGGTTTTCAGCCGGTGGTGGTGATATTACTTCGAAGTACATTCCATCATCATCCCATGTCTCTCCTAGTATTTCCCATTAGATTTGGTCGACATTTTTTCTCTCTCGAATTCAGCAGCTCTTGATAGTACCCAGAGGAAAATCCCCTATCGAACAAAAGCCTATCTCATCTCATCCCACTTCGCCACCACAACCGCTATCACAACCATCACATCACAATCACTATCACGATACATTACCGCCTCAAATATTCCTTCTGCCGCCTCCCCCCTCAAGAAGCGAGTAAGATCCTCACGACTTATCAACTAGGTTCTTATCACAGTGTCTGAACAGAATAGGATTTACATGTGACTTGTTGAGTTCCATATCATCCTCAGCTTCCACTATCCAACGTCCTAGTGTAGTCCTTCTCTCACTTCATAGAACAGCAACTAGAGTATGAACATATCATCATACAGTAAATAAACCTAAAATCCTCAACCTCACCATATCTTTCCCTTATCCTTATCGCGTATGCTACTAGTACAGTACTGTACATACCGTACGTTATAAACTTCCCTAGCTTGCAGCTTACTTACAGTAGTCTCCTCCCACGACCCCACGGAAGTCCGCTCCAACCAACTTAGTCGCCCTCCCCGCATCAACGCATCGACGCATCGATGCCGAGAACGCTACGGCATGGCTTGAGGCTTGGTGCTTGGTGTGGGTTAAGCGTTGAGAGGGAGGGGAATGTTGAGTGGATACGTCCCGTACCTTTCCTTACTTTAAGGGATGACATCGATACCGATACCGATCCGATAGACGACCCCGCGGTTTCTTCTAGATATGTGTCGTGCCGTGTCACTTTTATAAATATTGTATTTGGATTTTGGGGTTTGTCTTGCATTTTTCAAGTACGCTATTCTGTTCATGGGTAGTTATTCATAGTTCGAAAAAGTAAGGTTATGGCATATACTCGAGTGAGAGGGGGTGAGGTGATGTTGAGCTGGGTTGTTATTGATACAGCGGTAGTAAGATCTTATCATTCCACTCCATCGCGAATCCTCAGCTCATCATCTTCATTTCATCCCGTGCATACTCTGTCCTGCATACTGACCATACTGATCTCTGTCATTGCAATGAGTAACCTCCATTTAATACCTCACCTACAAATTCTCTCCTTGTACTTCATGTTTTGTCATTCAGTATGTCAATTTTACAAATACCCAAGCCAAATTCCCCCATGCTCTCATCTTCATCTTTCTTTACTTTATGAGCCCATCTATTTATCTGAGAGATTTATTGCCGCATTATTCTGTTTGTCATTCCTCTAGTTGAAGTTATAAATACCCGAGTCATCGAGATGAAGTCACCTTATTTGGTGGTTCCTGGTACCCCATGCTGTCATTTCCAACTTTATCATGCCTGACTAGTAACCAGAGAGTAAGGTCTATATTGACACCTCATATCACAATTCCTTCCCCGTACGCTTTCCGTCTAAGCTTCAATGACCAGTAAATGAACAGACGAATCAGCCTCTATCTCTCTTTTAGCAGCTGCAGATCCCACGACGCCGAGCTCAAATCACCTCATTCTATGTTACCCCATGTTTTAGATTTCATCATTGTCATTTCGGATAGTAAAGGTATCTCTGAGCAGATCATATATGCCACGCTCTTTTTCTTTTGTGCTATTAATGATATTGCGTACCACAATCAGATGTCGGATCATGCCGAGAACACGTTGACTTGCTTCTCATTCCCACGACTCCCCAGGCATGTTCACTATTCGATTTTGCATTTCTCTTTTGCCAAGGTGTATTTCAAATTCTTATTTTGTATTTATGTGGTATCTTCTTCAATAGTGAAGGAGTACATCAGAATACATTTCATTCCGTACTAGAGCAGATCTTTCCATATCATCATTATTTCCTCATGTCGTTCCCTTACGTGAATCATCATCATCTGCCTGATTCTTACTCCAAACACCTTTCCACCTCCTTCGTATTAGTAGATCCATTATTTCCAATCAAGCAGGTCCGAATCCGCCGAGTCAATCAAGAATTTTCTAGCGGTCTCATGCACAAATAATATTCTATCGTCTGAATCCACAAACAGGAAATCCGCGCAGAAAGTCTCAATGAATCTTCTCAAGCCAAACACTCTCTCGCCCATTTCATTCGTGAGCTTAGTCTGCAGCTCTGCTACTGTTTGTGGCTCGGTAGTGCAGACAATCCAGGCCAAAGCACAACTGAGTAGTTTTTTCTCCCCACGTCGTTCGGAACTGCTTGTCAGAGCTTTGCGATATGAACTTACCATAGCGGGTGGAATAGTGTCCAATATCTCCCATATACGTCGTGAGGTATAAGCAGTCTGTAGCGTCTGAAATATCCATTTCATCCAACGAAAGCATTCGCAAGATCTTCGTAGTATCGCACATCTCAAATTTTCTGATATATCCACTTCTAGCCAGTCCAACTTGGAAATTTGCTGAAAACAATAGACTTCTGTATCGGTATTTGAAGCTGTCGGGCATATTTCTAAAGAAGTCATTCGATGCTCAACACGTTCCAACACAATCTTGATTTCAGACGCCACCGGGGCTCGGATTGTCAAGAAAATTCTTAGCTTTGGACTGACTTTGGGCGACAGAAGCCGTGTCAGTAGCCAATGACCTTCTTCACAACTTTCAATGCCGTCGATAATGAAGTAAAAAGGGTTTCTCCACGCTTCATTATTAAGTATGATATCAAGAAAGAGCTTGTGCCATATCTCATTAGCATCATCACTTTGAAAAATGAGACAGTGGTTGAGTATGGCCGCAACTCGTCGTCTCACTTCTGGATTCACCTGCGCGATCTGCGAAGCCAGAACTTTGAGACATGTGCTTGCGAGCGAGCGAATGGGGTGGTTCTCAAGGAAGACAAAATATCTGCTGTCACCTTGGTACAGCTCCATATTTCGAACGACTTCACTCGCAAGGAAACTCTTGCCGCCACCAAGTTTTCCATAGAGCACAAAAACCGGTCGTGCACAGTCACCAACGTCCTTAGACCATGCTTGAAAAGATGGATGAGACAGGATCCATCGACTGCATGCGGTCTCCTGGCCCTCCTTTTCTTCGGCATAATTTCCGCAGCGATGGTCTTCTGGTATTCCAAGCAGCATTTGAATGCGTTTCACCTCGTCATTAAACAAGCTGTTCTGCGGATTTGTGGAGGTTATCTCTACAGGGGATTCTATCAGTGCCGCAGGCTTGGCTACGCTCGAATGAGCGGCAATCATTGCTACAAGAACATTTCTCACGGCTACGTAGTTTGCGTCTCGTCGACTCGAAAACTTAGACATTCCAAAGTGGTCCGCGTATAGGGGACCTTGCCCTTCATTTGGAAGATTCATCACAGCAGAGTTGCGATCCACGAGCAATGATTTGCTCAGACCCATGATGGTCAGTTTGACTTCGTAGAATGAGAAGATGCTGAGCTTTGGCGCGTGAAGAGGGAAAACATTGTTAGTATCCTGAATTGTCACCGAGTTTAGCGAAATATCGTCAATATACGTCCTGGATCTCATTCCAGATCCCACCCGAAGTATTTTGTTCAAATGGCTTGCTATATTTGATCCACGATGTGGTGTTGAGAGGAATAACATGCCACTGATTCGGGATACAATTTGTTGGTATTGCGGTTCACCTTGTCCACGGCAATAGGCTTGTTTGACAACCAAACCACCCATCGAATGGCAGACGAAGATGATCGGTGTCTCAGGATATTGCCTCAAGGCAGGACTAAAGACAAACGTGGTTAACAAGTCTAGGGAAAAGTCCGCCAACCCAGTTGTAGTCTCGACTTCCATTATTCTCCATTCCGAATCATATCCAGAGCTGTGGATTCGACATTGGCCGAAGCCTTCCTCGTATGGGAGACAGTTCATCGGCCAGCAGATACCCGATGAAGGATGAGTCCATGTTCTGAGAGACCCTCCCCCGAGGCCGTGGATAAAGATCAAATCGATCTCAACCTCAGTTGGTTCGAAAAGAAGGGTGAGCCCTAACGAATCCGAGGGTGCGGCTTGCCTTTCACCAAATTTGAGAGAGTTCAAAGGACTTTCTTGGCCCTGATCACTCCTGGAGGTTCCCCGAATTGTAGTTCGCTTGAAAGGGCCGACACTTGAGCCCTTTCCTGAGTTTGAGGAGCCCGAGCGACTTTCTTGAGTTGGTGCTCTCGCTGGTATTGTCCAGGATATAGAAGTAGGTGGTGCGCCGGTCTCTGACGGAAAAGCTAGCAATGAGTTCACGACGATCCTGTCTTTTAAGTCCAGGGGGCTTCCATTCAAGATCGCAGGCTGGATTTCATTATCCAATAGCATGGATTGCTTGCCCTCCCAAAAAGATAGAAGGCGCTGAGATAGTTCATGAACTGGAGTCGCAAGGATTGTTTCTTCTGTCAAAGGTGATTGTAGGGCTTTTGTTATTGACATGAAACGAGCTTCTGCGAGGGCATTCCTCCACCTTGATATCTCTCGCACGACGAATCGAAATCCAGAATCGGCCGCTGACTTTAATCTAACCAGGTGATTTTCACGGATTGAGATAGAATTGAACCCGCTCAAAACGGCGGATTCCCGTGCCACAACAGTCTCAATTCCTTTCATTGGCAAAGCTTCGTAGAAGCATCTAATCTCGATGCCATGTTGCAACATTGATCGTGCGCGTACCATTTCCAAAAAATCGTCTTGTATACGGCGAAGGACATCACTGTCAGATTCTAGGACAGAAAGCAGATTTGTGGTTGAAGACTTGAGAACACCTAGATATTTGGCTGGAATCTTAGCCCACTTTGCGAGCGCACTTCCTGAGTGTAGTGTCCCCATGAAAGCGATAGCAAAAGTCGAATTGAGCAGATCCCTGAGATGGTAATCCGCTGAGTTTCTAGAAAGAAGCAAAGCGTCCTTGCAAACCAATCCACCAAGACTGTGGACTATGAATACCATTGGCCTTGACAGGCTTTTGGTCTGTTGTCTGTAGCCAACTAATTCGTTCAGAAAGTCTCGGGAATGGCCACCGATTCGATTTCTTGTAGCCGGACCATGTTTACCCAGCACATACGCATCGTACCCGTATGTCAATATACGTGCATCTCGGAAAAGAGGGGCAAGAATGGTTTTTGGCCACGGTTGACGTGTATCTGGATGAGTCCATGTTCACTCTCTGTCGCCAGTTAGGCCGTGGGTGAAAACGATATCCAAAAGAGCATCGGGTGGATCGTGAAACTTGTCGAGACCCTGCGGAAATCCACAACCTGATTCACCGAGCAATGTAGCACGCTTGAATTTTGGTTCCCAAGCCCTGAAAGTCGTCATTATTATCCATCTATGAGTAAATCCATAAACTAGTTATGTATTGAAATGAAGTTAAAGAATATTGGGCAGGTTCAAGCTCCGAAAAGCTGCAGTTCGCATTGCAGGAAGTCGCTTCCTCTGTGATGAAGCCCCAATCATAGCAGCGAATAAAATATGCACAGGTATCCCAACATTCAGCTTGGAAGTCGCAGCTCAAAGACGGCGTCCATAAAACAATCATTTCCAGTGAGGCTGCAATGTAGCATATGGGGAATTTCAGAACAGAGAACCGGTGGGGAAAAGGTCAGTTGAAGACAGTTTCAAGTTTTCGAATCAGAGTACACGAGGTGATGAATACTCAAAGTGATGAAGTAATACCAAGTCAAATATTCTTATGGAGAACATAACCTTTCGCCTTTCAGAAATAATTCTTTAACTCATCTATTATCAGCATCTCCACATTCCCACGCCTTCAATAAATCTTTCACCTTCGTAATAGCTCCAAAGATGCCTCCTTCTGCAGTTACACTTTCCACTGCAGCGTTGTGTAGAGATTCTTCACTGGCTGCTGTTGCATCTTCCATCAGGATGCAATCAAAACCATTATCGTTCGCTTCTCTCATTGTTGAGTGGACGCACACATCTGTGGTTACACCGCACAAGACGAGGTTTTTTATGCCTTTGAGCTTGAGGAGTAGCCTATGAGGGTTCTTTAGCTGGAATTCAATACATCGTCTTTGAAGAATAGATGGAAGAGAAAGAGGGGTTTTTGAAATTTGAGGAAGAGAGAAAGACACACACCCCAGATCAGTATGCTGAAATGCACTTCGGCCTGGTTTATCGATTATGTTCTCGGAAAGAAGAGGCGTCAATTCAGGTATTATCTCCCATCCTTGTTCACCTCTAACAAGAAGACGACCTAATGGGCCTTTGTCTCCTATGCCGAGGCCGGAAGGATTATTTCTGGACCGGAGGAGTTCGCGAGAGGAGAGGGTTGAGAGGTCAGGACGGTGGCCTTCACGGGTGAAGTAACTTGGAGAGTGTCAGTGATGTAGACATATTCTGAGGATTTGGGGAAGAGTTTGAAGTGAAATCTGGTGAGGAGGGAATAGGTTGCATGGTAATGTGGGACATGAAAAGTGAGAACTATGGAAGGGAAGTTACATGGGAAAACCATGAGCCCGAAAGAATGAGAGGAGAGTCTGAATCGAGGGTATTATAGCCCGTGCAGCGTCTACGGAGTAACCTTGGTATGCGATATAGCCTGATGAAGAACAGACTGTGAGTTGCGTTAGTGGTAATGACTGAGGGAAAGCAAAATATATGTGTTCTTTGAAGCCCGCATAACGGAGTTCACAGCTCTCACTTCTGACAAACGGACAATTATAGAGCCAAATTAGGAACAAAAGGTACTAAAGCCTTGAAAGGAGTAGTAAATTTGCTTTCAACATAAATCAATCTTACAAAACACCCTCTCGCGACACTGGACAGTTCCCAAGCCTTGCTTGGGTCTCAGATGGTATCAAATGCGGGGTAATGAAATTGAGCACAACAGAACAATCATAAGTTTGTAAAAGAACTCACAGTCATTCTGCATATCAATAACAACCAATGCAGTCGTCTTCGGATCAAAACTCCCATCATGCGGCCACCGATAAGGTCTCGCATCCACAAATGTCTTATTTGACTCCATTCCCGGAAACGAAAACCTCGATAACAGAGGTGATTTGTTATCTAACAACTTTTTGTCTAGTTCACCCTTGCTCTTGCGCAGTGTCTTAAAGCAAGGAAATTGGAAGTGTGAGAAAAAGCTGTGATTGAAGAGTGAAAATGAGTCTGTCTCGGCGTCGTTATTGATTCGAGGGAAGTGAACGTATTTACCCGTAGTGCAGGCGCTATTTGAAGAGTGGGTTGTTCTTGCCATTTCTTGGTGCCGATAAGGAATTGAGTATACTTGAAAAGGAAAAAAAAATGACTGATTTAGAGTAGTATTTGTGTAAGGATGAGAGAATGTATCGATAATTCGACGTGAGATTAATAATTCGTGTAAACGCGCGATTGCAGGACAAGTTGTGTTAATATCTCTGTATGACACTGTCAACCCCATTCTTGACTTGTTGCTCAATGAAAAAAAAATATGGTAATAGTGACTGTACTGCCTATGTAAGCTCTGACAACATCATCGTGTATCTTGCAGCTACACAAGCTGAGTCCTCCAGAAGTCTCAAGAGGCTGCATAAATATCTTTGTACTTGTATTTGTACAAGTATAAGTATAAGTATCTGCTATCACCGTAGCATGAGCATTCTTTGGAGGGAGAAATTTCGACGACGCCTTGAATATTAAGACATGTGGAGGTCGCGAGTCCGAAGACCGAACTGCTGGAAAATATCTGAGATCTTATTGCTCGTTCGTTGGTATGCAGCTTCCCGCGCGATTGACTTTATCGTACCTGGCATTTGAGACATGGAGCGGAGGTGGAAAGTTTAAAATTCATTGCACTATATGAAGTGAAGCCGGTCTGGGCGAGTTAAGTGACGGATTCGCACAGCTTTGTTTGAGTAGGACTAATAGGGGAGACGTCGATAGTCATAGACTATCGATCTTCCTTGACTTTGGCATTTTGAGGGTTGTTTTGAGAGTGGGGAAAATAGAGTTTTAGGGCTTGTGCACTTCATCCTCTGTCGGACAGGTATGAAGTTACCTACTTGCTTGCTATTTGCAATTTAGAAGACACTTTGTTTATTGAATCATTACGGATTGCTTTTCTTGAAACTTTATATTCAAGAATTCATTGTTATCGTTATAAGTTCGACAAAAGGGGGCTCGTCTCTATCCTGTGGCATGACAAGTCTCCGTTCTCCACTTGGCCGTCTCTCATTACGGCCAACTTCACCATAACCTCCGGGGCTCTTTGAAGCCAAAACTGGTTCTCACGAGATCCTGTAAGCAAATACGGATACTTGGGACACGATGCCTCTGTTCCCCAAACGTAATGAAGCATTTGACTGAGCCGAAATTGGCTTCCTATCACTGGGAAACACATTCCAGCTCGCCTCGATAAGCTACAGGAGGATATCTTTACAGTGCGAGCAGGGGAAGCTTTCTAGCGGCCCACCATCACAACCCACTCTTGCAGTCGCTATCGTCCGCCTGTTCCCGATCTATCAACGATGTTCGAGAAAGGAAGGGCGAGGAGATATCTCCAACTGCTGATAGCAATACGAAGTTTCAATTGGTCCATAGGAAATCATGAAGGCCAGGCCATACTAGTTCCACAGCTAAGCTTTTGATTGTTCGGGGGATATGCAAGTATGCATGTCCCGCTTTGGGAGCCCGATAAGGTAGGGATTATCTGATGTTTATCTTTGTCTTTGGGATTTGGTAACGCGGAGGCGGATTTATATATACCGATAATGCCCTTATTAGATGGTTGGGAGGGTATCTCTGTGACGAGGAGCATTTTGTACGCTTTGTTATACTCAATCTGATTCATCATGGCGGACCCGGAATCAAAAGCAGTTCCTGTCGATGCCGAAGATACGACTTTAGAGCATATGGGCTATCAGCCTGGTATGTGTATATTCCATGTTTGCTGTTCGGGTTTTATCAAGTTGAGAGAATCAAATGTTGATATATGAGCCTTCTAGAGCTCAAAAGATCATTCGGTCTACTTGGAATGATTGGATTCTCCTTCTCAATTGTTACATGGTATGTGATCCGATACAAATATGCCAGTGGAGCCACAGAATATCTGGATACGCTCTAATAGATTATGATAGTTGGAGTGCCCTGGGCGGTGTTCTCGTAACAGGAGTCAATGCAGGAGGGCCACCAGTAATGATTTGGGGTTGGGTGGGAATCAGCTGCGTGTCTCTCTGCGTAGCATACTCAATGGCAGAAATGTGCTCCGAATATCCTGTAGCAGGAGGCCAGTACAGTTGGGTCTACATACTTTCACCGAAAAGCATTCGAAGACAATTCTCATATCTCACTGGATGGTTCATGATTATTGGTATTCTTGCAATGGGAGCAACAAATAGTTTCATCGGCGGTAAGTTTAGTCTTTCTCAGAGAAGACCACAGCTGATAGAATGCAGCAAATTTCATCCTTGGCCAAGTCAACCTAGTCAACCCGACCTACACGATCGAGAGATGGCATACCGTGCTGGTGGCATATTGTGTGACATTATTCGCAACTTTTGTGAATATGTGGGGCGCGAAGATTTTGGACAGGATTTCGAAAGGACTCTTGATCTTCAATATTGTGTCCTTCATCGCAACGATTGTCACGATTCTTGCTTGCAACACACACAAGCAATCTGCCTCATTCGTTTTCAGAGACTTTCAAAATTTTACCGGCTTCAGTACTTCAATGGCCGGAATTATTGGGATTTTGCAGCCTGCTTTTGGAATGTGTTGTTGTAAGTTTGATACATTTTTTAGTACTTGTTTCCCATGGGAGAGATGTCTTTGATTTCATCCGTAAACACTGTCTGACTAGATTTCTCAGACGACGCTCCAGCACACATGTGCGAAGAGCTGAAAGATGCCAGCAAGCAAGCTCCCCGAGCAATGGTTCTGTCTGTCTACATCGGCTCTCTAACAGGTTTTATTTTCCTCATCGCAGTATGCTTCTGCATTGGAGATATCGATACTGTTGCCTCAACACCGACACTAGTTCCACTCATCCAAATCTTCTTCGATTCCACAAGTAGCAACGTCGGCTCCTGCATCCTCGCCTCTCTCATCGTAATCATAGATCTCGGATGCGCCAACGCTTTGCTAGCGGAAGGAGCACGTTCTCTCTATGCATTTGCGCGAGATAATGGATTGCCATTTTCGTCTTATATTAGTAAAGTGGAATCGAAACATCATACACCAGTCGTAGCCATCCTGCTAGGGACAGTTATCCAAATGGCCTTCAACAGTATATATTTCGGCACCGTTACCGGCTTCAACACTGTTATCGCCATCGCAACAGAAGGGTTCTACCTGTCTTACGCCATGCCCCTTCTTGTCCGTCTCATCTCCTACTTCAGCGGCTCGCATCGCCAGCTTACTGGTCCCTGGGCAATGAAACCCATTGTCTCAGTAATCGTCAACTTTGTCGGATTGACGTACTTATTGTTCGCGTGTATCACATTTAATTTCCCGAGTGTGTATCCCGTCACGAGCGAGAATATGAATTATACTTCTGCAGCTATTGGGGTTATCATGTTTGTGGCTACGATAACTTGGTTCACTACTGCTAAGGAAAGGTTCTCAGGACCGGAGATTGAGGGAGTCAGTAATTTGGTCGCGGGTGGGGGAAGTGATTCCGAGGATGGAAAAGAAAAGAGGCAGACATTGTAATGAGAAAGGTAGGGAATCGCAAAACCCACTATCGGTATGGGGTAATCTAATAATTACTTTGACTTTCGAAAATTGTTTGACAGTTATGTAATCTTTTGCCAAGCTTGCATTTGTCTCCCTGTTGCAACTTGTGGGTTCGTCAGGCTGAGCTCTTTCTAAGTGCTCTGGACTCCTGCTATCCCTTCCTCCTACATCATCCATCTGCGTTTCTCCTTCCTCGATCTCTCATCAGCGCTAAGAACAAGACAAAACGAAAGTGACATAATACAGCTATCTCCATTATCCAATTTCTACTACTACGAACTGTGAGTTCATAGTCTGCAACAATTGACCAACGCGTTAGCCACCAGCCTCGCCAGCCTTCAAATCCAACATTGGGATTCTAAAGGCTTCGGAATCTGGATTCAAAAAAGCAACAGCATTCCTCAATGAAATCATGGAGTGATCTCTGTTACCCCAAAAAATTGTCAGAAGATATACTCACTGCCTCTAAAAAGACACTGACAGGTGATTATAGCGTTCGATTCCAGCATTGCCGATCACAAGATCTTCTCATCGCCTGAAAATGCCGAGTTCTACGCAATAGATCCATATACTGGACTGAATAAGTCACAGCAAGAGATCCGCCTTCTCAAGATCTGACCTGAGGACAAGAACGGATTTCTTAGTTGTGACCTACTACCGAACATTCGCTTGATTGATGTCCGAGGAACATACCAAGCATTGTCATACTGTGCAGGAAACTCGCAGAAGACAGACATAGTGCTCATCAACGGAACCAAATTTTATGTCTTCGCAAATTTAAAGCATGCATTGGTAGAAGCTCGTCGCTTCTGGGGGAAGTAACTCAAAGACAATGAGCTTTTGCTATGGGTCGATCAGGTATGTATTGACCAGTTGAATGTCATGGAAAGATCGCATCAAGCGGGCTTGATGCGCAACATATATCAATCAGCGGAGAGACTGATTATCTGTCTTTCTACAGAAAGATGCAACGCACGTGGTATGAATTGGCTTCTCAAATTACACGATAAGGTTCCACCACTGGAGAAAGATTTGAAGATAGATGAAGAAGGATCCTCGCTGAGAGATTCAGGAAACAGCAGTGTGTCACCATTCGAGAAGAGGGAGAATGAGAGCGCTCCCAGGGATGAAACCCCTCTAAATGAAACGCATGTATTTCGGCTGCAATGTTACATATGGAATCATGTGTTCAATGAGGAATTTGCAAATGGATGGCTTGCATTCTACGATATGATAGAATGCCAATGGTGGAAAAGGGCGTGGGTGTTTCAAGGATTCATGACATCCTGTCAGTCTCTGTTCATTTATGGTCAAAACTCCATTTCGTGGCAAAAACTATCACTCCTGTTGTATTCTATACCGAGAAACCATGGCAAGCTACTCACAAATCGAAATATGTTTCTCGAGATAAATGATGAATTCAATCTCGATGGGTTAGAGGATCATCGGCTCTGCCGTATCATTGAACGATTGAGAGGAGAGAGTTGCCAGAAGTGGTTGAACTTTGTCAAGTTCATGGTAACAAGCAAATTGAAATGGTCAGGATCCCCAGATTTAAAGGGCTTGCTTGCAAACTCTCGTTACTGTTAAGTCTCTGATGACCGAGACAGAGTATATGCCTTCCTTGGACTAGCAGATCCAGACTACGAAATATGTCCTGATTATAGCGTGAAAAACTCGATTACGCGAGTCCTCATCGACACAACAAAGCAAATAATACTTTTTGAAGATAGCCTCGAGGTTCTCAGTCATGCCGCTACATCACGGAGAAATATATCTAACAATCTGCCTTCCTGGGTAGTCGATTGGACTTGCCCAGACTTGGCAGAAGAAGGGATAATTCTTTTGGGGACAAATATTACGAGATGATAAGTGGGCTTAAGAAGAAGAACACAAATTGTTCGTTTCGTGAAGTCTGCAATGTAGATGGTAGCAGAAGTTCAGTACTAGAAGTATGGGGGATCCATGTCGGCACCCTCCTGGTTGAAGTCAGTTCGAATCCGCTAGATTCACTACTAGACATATTTTCTTCCTTCTCTACGGCAGAAAGTCACTCTCCTGGTACTTCTAGTCTAGCACATTGCGGTGACCAGATTGGGTTCTTGATGGAGCAATGGTTCCGTTCGTTCGTCCTCAAAAGAATAGCTACCTCGTTATCAGTTCTGCCGTCCTTTTTCTGGCGGAAGACCTGCTCTAAATGCTGCAGAATTGGTGGAAAAAAGTCAGATAAGGCGACAGCAGATATCGTTAGCATGGTGTTGGAAATAACTGCTTCGTGATTGCATCTACACGGAACTTAAATTACCAACGGTATCTTGTCCAGTCAATTCATGGCCCAATGGTGATTGGAAAATGTAGAAACGACCTCTAAAAAGCATCAAATTGATAGTCTTGAATATACAATTACTGCTGTACTATTTCAGAGTGCTAGCGTGGCGGTGGTTCAAGACGTTCTAAGGGTGGCTTTATTCTGGTCCCTTGATTTCCTGGAAGACTTGATATGATACACAGAGCGAATGGAGGGCGCCATCCAGAATACTGTCTTTAAGTCAACGGGCCATAAAGAGAGGGTTGCCTCATAATTTTTTCAAATGGACCATGGCCATCGCTGCCATCTCACTTCATGTTCTCACTTGAAACACAAAAAAAAGAGCTTTGGAACTTGATCATTTCATACTTATCATTTTTTCATAGAAGGAGACTTCTCAAGCTCGGCCAGCGAAGCTCTCTAGGCTGGTTTTATTGACTCTCCTCAAACAATCGCATCTGCATCTCTTCCTCCTCTTGCTCATTCTTAACCTTATACTGCACCCTCCACATAGACCTTTTCTCTGCAGGATCTTTTTTATCCTGTGACCTCATTTTTGTGACCTTCTTAATTGGCAGTGCCTTGTCCTCCTGTTTGCTCACCACAATGTCTTGAAATGGTTTCTGGAAATCTTTAGCCCAGGTGTCTTTAGGTTTTTCGCGAAGTCGGTCACCATAAATGGACATGCTTTTGCAGGAAAGTTGGTAGATGTAGGTGGGTGGTTGGAAAGCTGATTGAGGGCCAGGGAGGTTGTTCGAATTGGATGATATCATGTTGTTGTGGTTTTGGGTATTTGTATTAGTGTTGATGGGTCGAGTATAAATGATAGATGGAGAGGAAGAAAGATGGGGAAAGTCGCAGGAAGTATAGGCTATCCACACTCACTGTTCTATGATTGTTTCTTCATCAGATGTCACTCGATTCTCAGTTTAGTCTCTGGGGGAAAATTTGAGAGTTGAGATACGACATCATAAAGAAGTCGAACCCCAAATTCATTGTAGAGTGTTGTATATATAAAGAAACAAAGACCATTACTCAGCGAAAGAAAGAGTTAAAGATGGCGGCAACAAGTGAACAAGGGCCTTGTTGTGATGCCCACCATTTTCCAACAAATCGTCGTGATATGAGGGGAATTATGACGGCTGTAGAAATGAAGATGGCCCAACTTTTGTTGGTTCGTGGCGGTAGAGCACAATACCCATACTGTGCTCAATTGATAAATACGAAGGTAACGAAATGTGCGATTGAGCAGCGATATTTCCAAAGTGTATCCTTACATTCCAGCATATATGTATTTTTAGCATCTTTAATGCCTAGGCATTCCAAAGACACATCTTACCTCACTATTGTCGAAAACATACCCAACCCGTTTGGAGACTATCCCCATACGGATAGGTGCATCAAAAGAAGCAGACCGAGAAAGTCATATTTGAGACACCGTCTCGAAAGAATATAAAACATAGTTTCACGTTTTCATTTATCCTTCAACTCCCAGGGGAAGAACTCTTGAAAAACGAGCTTGTAGAAGCCTTAGACTCAGTGATCAAGCTCAACCGCTAGGCAATAAATGATAGAGTGAGTTGGGAATCGGCAACTCAGAGGTCATTGAAAAGTAAAATAGTAACGGTGCAGAAAAGTGAATCAGACGGGTGTAAATGTCTTAAATGCTAGATGGGAAAGAATTTCGAAGATCTGGTGATTCGATGCACATAATCAACTGAGATAGGCAAGGACGTGTAGTTAGGGTATTTGGTTTGTGGTATTCTTCATTATCGCCACCTGTTCATGCAGTAGTGATGTTGATAAACATGCAGTCCGTCGAGCTGCATTTTACCGCTGAAGCATGAACTGCTTTGAATTGAGATTGCAATCGCCACTTGACATCCTGGAACCATTATGATGCGAGGGACATCGAATCTTTGTTGAACCAGTTTAATTGTATGTTTTAGGGGCACAAGATTTATTGGATACACAATTCTTCCGTGACCAGAAATTAATAAAGTGCATGATTGAAAACACATGTTCATTGCCAAGTTGGGTTCACATGAAAGCTTGCCGTTGCTGCACCAGCACTAGCGCAGGGGGGCTTGAATTCACGCAGAGTTCAGGAGAGCAACAGCGACCATCAATATCAACATCGACAAGACGACATCACCCCCGACGACACGACGATCCCGACCGACGATACCCAACATTCACCGACCTCCCTGGACCGAAATAGAACTATTGCAGCAATTTACGACAGTTATACGCCATTACCAAGGGACGAAACAATTCGAACAATCGACAACCAAAACACGAACAACGAGGCGCGCGGACCCGCTCGAAGATAATAAGCACACCGCTCTATCACTTAAGAACTCAGGAATTAGTCGCCTGAGCGCAATAGGGGTATAGGATTGTACTTCAAATATCCCGAGTACATTAATCGCAAGTTGGCGAGCTTGCGGATGCCAGCTTGCGCATAGAACAAACACGGTAAACACTGGCCATGGATGAGCCACCATCTTCACCACCGACCGATCTGTCAACTCCAGAAAGCGCGCTTGCATATTACAAGTCCCAGTACGAGCAGCTTGAGCATGAGTTAGCAGAGTTTCAGGCCTCGAGTCAAGAATTAGAAGCAGAACTCGAGAAGGATGTTGAGGCAGCTGAGAGAAGGGAGAGGATTCTACAGGAGAAAGTAGAAAGTTTAGGATTCGAGGTTGAGGAGTGGAAGGTATGATCACATTTATTGCACAAGCATTTTTTGGCAATCAAGAGCAAGAGTTATGACTGATAATATTGTGTGCAGACTAAATACAAGCAATCAAAGACCGAGGCAGGTTCGGCGCAAAACACTCTCCAGAAGGAAATCACCACTCTTCGAGATACAACCCGGACGCTCCAACATAAACTCCGCGACATCGAGGTCCAGAATGATGATTTTGAAAGACAGGCACGAAATACTACGTCCTCCTTGGAGGATCTGGAGTCGAAATATAATGTGGCTATTGAAAGGGCGGTAATGATGGAAGAGGAGATCAGGATCGGAGAGCAAGAGAGAGAAAGCCTAAGGATCGAAACACAACGCTTGCGAGACGAACTTTCAGATTTGAAGATTGAAGCAGAGATCATGCAAAACAAACTCCGCAAACGACAATTACCTGCACTATCTACCGACATCACTGCACCAAACTCTCCTTCCCTTGTGGACTCACCAAATTCTACCGCCTCTTCTCCTATGATCACAACACCTCCGGATACAAAATCTATCTCAACAGTCGATACTGTGTCGGAAACCCCAACACCACCATCTCCCCCTATTTCGGAAGCATCCGGGACTACGAGACCAATCTTGAAGACACCGATGAATCCACCCAAGAGCAAACTGAAACTTCCATCCGGAGATTCCAGCACCACACCAAAGCCGACAACTAGATACTCCTCGAGTGCTTCTACGAATTTGCGAAGTTCGAGAGGCCCTGCCGCACCTACTAGCTCTTCCCGAGCTAGAAATGCCACACCAGCTGTCATCCGACAGACAAGGACTAAAGCGCCTGCGACTCGCGGGTTACCAAACTCGGCATCTCTTACACATATTCGGAGTCTTACAGCACAAATGCAAAGACTCGAGCAACGGGTTCACTCAGCCAGATCGAAGCTTCCTGCTCCTGTCAGCACACCCCCTCGAGCATCTCCTCGAAATGTATCTGCAATGGGTCACAATTATATGCCACCTAGTGTGACAATAAGGAGCAGAAAACGAACAGTTGGAAGCACAGCAAGTGCTTCGTCAATAACGAATGATGATACTCCCTCTACCACTTCCACCAAACACGTTCCTAGATTATCCACTTCTGGAATTAGCAGGCTATCATTTGGCCCACTCCCACAACGCGAAGGAAGCAATGATAGCAGACCTAGCAGTCGTGCTAGTACAAACTACGTCCGCCCTGATCGGCCCCTGAGTCGAACGGAGATAGCTCGACCTGTTAGCCGAACCTCGATGTCTGGCGCCCGGACTCCGCTAGGGCACTACTCTCAGTCGCAGCTGGCAGAATCCAGACGGCCCAGATCTAGCATTGGTGGAAACTATGGTGCCTCGCATGGCCATGGGCATTCTCAAAGTGTGTCAAATATCGATCTTGATGAAAGTCGAGAACTGGATTTCGCTACACCTAGCCGAAGAAATACTTACGGTAAAGGAGAGCTCGAGGGAAGTGCTATTCCACTTCCACGTAGACAAAGTGGTGGGCTGGCTATGACAACTCTTCCACGAAGAACAAGCAGTGGAGCCGCACTACGAGACGAGAAAGGAGATGGAGCTATGAAACCTCCCGGTCGACCAAGGAAGCTAAGCGGTGTTGGGGAGACGTATTAAGGTGTACACTTTACGGCTTTGTTACGATGTTATGAGGATTGGGGGCATTCTTGTGGAATCTTTTATTTTTCGCATGGTGCTTTGGCGTTTTGATAGCATTGCGAGATTGCTGCATTTTCTGGTTGGAGGGATATGTAACGGACGGGTATGATTCTTTCAGACGAGAGAGTGATTGGTGGATTGAAGGGATGAAGAGGGAAACGAGATTCAGAGAGCTAATTCAATGAGATGATTGTGACGATAAGTATTTTGCCACTGTTCTGTTCCTGACCCTGATGATTGAAAATTGATAATGATGATCTCCGAGATGACCTGCCTTGGCTGCAAACCTGGCGCTAAGTGGTTGAACATCTTCGGATTACCAACACCACCACATAAGGCTCCATCAGATCCGAAGACCTGTTTCAGATTCTTTTGTCTTACCCAGCAGAAGATATCATTGCGATGCGAGCTCAACTGTTGCACATCGCAAACGAGTAAACCTGGGTTCGTCGAATCTGGTTCCGTCGGGCGGAAATGAATAAGGTTCCTTCCTCTTGCTCCGAAGATTTGCTTTTTTCTGTCCAAGAGCCCGGTTGGCAAAGTGGATGGGAGGAGGGTATTTGGTATTATTGGAGGTGCGAATGAGATTGATAAGCTACGATGATTAGGCAATTAGGTGGAAGGATTCATAGAAGAGGTTTGATATGGAGATGGCAGTAATGTGGATTGGGTTATTGGTGCAAAAGAAAGGTGTTGGTGTTGTCAGTGCTGACTGAGAGGCGAGGCGCAGTGAGAAATGATAAGAGAGGTTCGTTCGGCTGTGATGTTTTGGGGAATGTCAGATCGTTTTGAGATTTTTAGAGAGTAGACTAAGACTTTGAAAAGAAAGCTTATGGGCTTGTGTGAGCGAAGGATTGGTGACACTTAAAAGAGGAGGACAGCAGACTCAGAGTGGTGTCGATTGGATAATTGTCCGTACTTAGACGGAGGATGGAATGCACCGAATCTCACTCAGCCGCCTCGGTATTCCGTGAGGATGCTTTGGTCGTGTCAAAGAGGCATTCGATGAGATCGTAGCGAGAAGCTGGGACTTTTACCGCCGATAGGAGTGAGATAGAGTTGTACGTTTGGTAGGGATGTATGTTGCGGTTTATTGCATGGTAAAGACCACGAGTACGAATCGAGGTCTTTGGCAAAATGGAGGTTCCCGTTCTGCTGCTTTGGTAAAATGTTTCGCCGAGAGGGATATTGGTAATAACGGCTCTCTGCCAGCCATCTTTTTGGCTAAAGTCAATGCAACTCGCATATCTCAGATTTGCTGTAAGGTCCATCGATAGCATCGTGTCAGTCTGAGTGTAGACGTGCCAAGAGAAGAGACATCTGTCCACTCAATACGGAGCATTGTTTCACCAATTGCTCCAAATAAGTGCTTTAATTCGAGAAACCATCAAAGGTGTCAGCTCCGTCCCAAAACGGACCTTGTGCGACTGTGATGATTATTCGAGTCTACTCGGTAACCTTGTTTCGTCCATAGTTTCGAGCTCGATACGACCTTTGATATGGATAAAAATATCATCAGTAGCACCATGTCCGTGGGGGACACAAAGCAATACTTAGTCTCTGGGCTGTACCTGATCGCTGAAGTGTGTTCTCAGTGCTTACCTCACTGCCTCTTCTAGTGTTTTGTCGGGGACTTGTTGACGAGTAGTGGACAAAAATACCTCCCGTCATCAATAGTATCAAGTCCGGATAGCATCGATCAACCCGAGGTGATCTGTCCGAATTGCTGGATCAACAGGATGAAGGGAGCAAGATTGTCGACCCCACCGGTGCTGGGAATGTTGGGGAAGTCCTTGAGGCGGAACAGGTGCCGCCATGCATCGGGATGCCAGGATCTGTGCATCACCCTGCGTCATGGTGTCCGGTCCATTGCACCGTGACAGCGTGGCTGTCTGCGATAATTCTGGCGATGGAGAGCAGCGGGCGAGGGCGAGCTCAACAACATGCAGATATAACTGCTCTTGGTGATACTGAGATCCGAGATGATCCGAACTGCTGCATCAGTCATCCCAGCTTCTGCGAGGCGTTGTGAGTGAAGATGTGATATGCATGCATAAGATAATCGGTTCCTTGGTGTGTGTTCGTAGAACAATCTTAAATTCTGTTGTCTTTGCAAAGATTGGCGCTAGGCTAAATGGGGTTGGCAGAAGCCCAACGCGAGAGGATGGCCGACAAAAAGCCATTTCGGTGAGCGATGGGTGTTGAGGAAAGCGGAGAGAGCTTGAACCAATGTTCCTGCCCCAAACAAAACCCAAAGCTCTTGCTACTCAGACAAATTAAATTTGTGAAAAGAACACAAAACCCACTTCCACCCCCTTAACCATTGCTTCTCGTACTTCTACATTTTCTCTCTTCCCTTTCTGCACCCTTTCAAGATACCTCCAGCCTGTCTGTATTGGGTTTCTTTGGATTTCAATTCGGCGCCGTTGACTTTTCGGCGAGTATTGAATTGGGATTACCTGCAGCAACCATCTCAGCCCCGAATCCTCGAGGGCCATTAGACACATATAATCAACACTACGGTCTCTATTCCTTGCACAATTTTGGGACAACCGTTTTAATACCACTGGCGACCTCACTTATTTCGCTCGCCAGCAACGAGCTGTGATCTCTCCTTCGCAATGGCCGCAGTCAATGGAAACGGCGTCATCAAGGCGAAAGGCACTGTACCAGTTATGAACGGCTCAAACTCATACGCTGCCAAACACAAGCTGGCAGACCACTTTATTGGTGGTAATAAACTGGAAAATGCAGCTCCAGGCAAAGTGAAGGACTTTGTCGCAAGCCACGATGGTCACACAGTCATCACAAATGTACGTACTCCAAGGACGACTGGAGGAGTGTTTGGCTGATTTTCTGCAGGTCTTGATTGCAAACAATGGTATTGCAGCAGTCAAGGAAATTCGATCAGTACGAAAATGGGCATACGAAACTTTCGGCGATGAACGGGCGATTCAATTCACAGTTATGGCTACTCCGGAAGATTTACAAGCAAATGCAGATTATATTCGTATGGCAGATCAATATGTTGAGGTTCCCGGAGGTACCAATAACAATAACTACGCCAACGTTGAATTAATCGTTGATGTCGCTGAGCGTATGGGAGTCCATGCAGTTTGGGCTGGATGGTAAGAAATTCTTGGTTTGCTGAGAGGTTTGTTACTGACGTGAGGAAGGGGCCACGCATCCGAAAACCCAAAATTACCAGAATCTTTGGCAGCATCACCAAAGAAAATTGTCTTCATCGGTCCTCCTGGCTCTGCCATGCGATCGCTTGGAGACAAGATTTCTTCTACGATTGTCGCACAACACGCCAAAGTCCCATGTATACCTTGGTCCGGAACTGGTGTAGACCAGGTGGAGGTCAACGACGACGGAATTGTTACAGTTGAAGATGATATTTACATGAAAGGTTGTGTTCAATCATGGCAAGAAGGTCTTCAAAAGGCACAAGAGATTGGCTTTCCAGTCATGATCAAAGCGTCCGAAGGTGGTGGTGGAAAGGGTATTCGAAAGGCTGATTCCGAGGAGGGTTTCGAGGCCCTTTACAAGGCTGCAGCCAGTGAAATCCCAGGTTCTCCTATCTTCATTATGAAGCTTGCTGGAAATGCTCGCCATTTGGAAGTTCAATTGCTGGCTGATGAGTACGGAAACAACATTTCGCTCTTCGGCAGAGATTGTTCGGTTCAACGAAGACATCAAAAGATTATTGAGGAGGCGCCAGTCACGATTGCCAACCAAGCAACATTCCAGGCAATGGAGAAGGCAGCAGTTCGTCTGGGTCGTCTTGTGGGATACGTTTCTGCTGGTACAGTGGAGTATCTGTACTCGCACGCCGACGACAAATTTTATTTCTTGGAACTTAACCCCAGATTGCAAGTTGAGCATCCAACCACCGAAATGGTCAGTGGTGTAAACTTGCCAGCGGCACAACTCCAAGTCGCAATGGGTCTTCCTCTACACAGAATTAGAGACATTCGTTTGCTTTACGGCGCTGATCCCCAAACTGCAACTGAGATCGACTTTGATTTTTCCAAGGAAAATAGCTCCCAAACTCAAAGACGACCAAAGCCAAAGGGACACACCACCGCTTGTCGTATCACATCCGAGGATCCTGGTGAGGGATTCAAGCCTTCCAGTGGTACCATGCACGAATTAAATTTCAGGAGTTCCTCAAACGTGTGGGGTTACTTCTCAGTCGGTACCGCTGGTGGTATTCACAGTTTCTCCGACAGTCAATTCGGTCACATTTTTGCCTATGGCGAGAACAGAACGGCTTCGCGGAAACACATGGTTGTCGCATTGAAGGAATTGAGCATTCGTGGTGATTTCAGAACCACTGTCGAATACTTGATCAAGCTTCTCGAAACTCCAGCCTTCGAAGACAACACAATTACCACTGGCTGGCTTGATGAGTTGATCTCCAACAAGTTGACTGCTGAGCGACCAGATCCCATGCTCGCAGTTGTCTGCGGTGCTGTATGCAAAGCTCATATTGCAAGCGAACTCTGTATCTCGGAATACCGAACTAGCTTGGAGAAGGGACAGGTACCTGCAAAGGATATCTTGAAGACTGTCTTCCCGATCGACTTCATCTATGATGGTCATAGATATAAGTTCACAGCTACTCGATCGAGTCTGGACAGCTACCATCTTTTCATCAATGGCTCCAAGTGCTCAGTCGGCGTCCGTCCTCTTAGTGATGGAGGACTTCTCGTCCTGCTCAGTGGACGCAGTCATAACGTTTACTGGAAAGAGGAAGTTGGAGCTACTCGCTTGAGTGTGGATAGCAAGACTTGTCTTCTCGAGCAAGAGAATGACCCAACTCAACTCAGAACACCATCTCCCGGAAAGCTTGTCAAATTCACTGTAGAGAATGGACAGCATATCAAGGCTGGCCAAGCATTCGCTGAGGTTGAAGTCATGAAGATGTATATGCCACTTCTTGCGCAAGAGGACGGTATCGTGCAGTTCATTAAGCAGCCAGGAGCAACACTCGAAGCTGGTGATATCCTTGGCATACTTTCCCTTGACGATCCTTCAAGAGTCAACCACGCCAAGCCCTTCCTTGGTCACCTCCCAGATATGGGTCCACCCCAAGTCGTGGGTACCAAACCTGCTCAGAGATTCATCCTTCTTCACAGCATTCTTCAAAATATCCTTAATGGATTCGATAACCAAGTCATTATGGCTTCCACACTTAAGGACTTGATCGACGTCCTTCGTGACCCGGATTTGCCATACGGTCAATGGAACGCTCAATTTTCCGCACTTCACGCAAGAATGCCTCAGCGCCTTGACGCCATCTTCACTCAGATTGTCGACCGTGCCAGATCACGAGGCGGTGAATTCCCAGCCAAGAACCTTGCAAAGGCTTTTACCAAATTCTTAGATGAGAATGTCGCACCCTCAGACGTCGATCTCTTGAAGGGAACGCTTCTTCCACTTACGGAGATATTGGACAGATACCAGGAAGGACAAAAGGTTCATGAATTCGAAGTTTTCTCCGGTCTGCTTGAGCAGTACGCATCCATTGAACGATTGTTCTCTGGCCGAACTTCCCGTGACGAAGAAGTTATCCTCAAGCTCAGAGACGAGAATAAGGAGGACATCGCCAAAGTCATCCAGACTGTGTTGTCCCACAGCAGAATTGGTGCCAAGAATAACTTGATTCTTGCCATCCTCGAGGAGTACAAGCCCAACAAACCAAATGCTGGAAATGTCGCCAAATATTTCCGACCAGCTCTTCGCAAGCTCACCGAGTTGGAGTCCAGACAAACCGCCAAGGTCTCTCTCAAAGCCCGTGAGCTTCTCATCCAATGTGCTATGCCATCTTTGGAAGAGCGTGCTGCTCAAATGGAGCACATTCTTCGCTCTTCAGTTGTCGAGTCTAGATATGGCGAAACCGGCTGGGAACACAGAGCACCAGACCTCGAGATTCTCAAGGAAGTCGTTGACTCAAAATATACTGTATTTGATGTCTTGCCCCTCTTTTTCGGTTATCAAGATCCTTGGGTGTCACTGGCAGCATTGGAGGTTTATATCCGTCGTGCTTACAGGGCATACTCTCTCAAGAAGATTGAATATCACAATGAGTCTGCAGAGCCTCCATTTATTGTGTCATGGGACTTCGTTCTCCGAAAAGTCGGCGCTTCTGAATTCGGCATGCCAATTCAATCTTCCGCACCATCCACTCCAGCCACACCTTCATATGAGAGCGGTAACCCATTCAAGCGTGTCAGCTCCATCAGTGACATGTCTTACTTGGTGAACAAGACTGATAACGAACCCACAAGAAAGGGTGTTATCGTTCCAGTCCAATACCTCGATGAAGCTGAAGAGTATCTCATGCGTGCTTTGGAAGTCTTCCCTACTGCAGGTGCAAAGAAGCGAAGCCACCCGAACGGATCCATGCCAGACTTGACTGGCAAGCGCAGAGCTCCACCAGCCATCACCACCGAAGATGAGCTTACTGCTGTTTGCAACGTTGCAGTCCGTGATGCTGAAAGCATGGATGACAACGAGACTATCACCAGGATCAATGCCATCGTCAAGGAATATAAAGAGGAGCTTCTTGCTCGTCGTATCCGTCGTCTCACATTCATTTGCGGTCACAAAGACGGTTCATACCCTGGCTACTACACCTTCCGTGGTCCCGAATACCAAGAAGATCAATCCATCCGTCACAGTGAGCCTGCTTTGGCTTTCCAACTTGAGCTTGGAAGACTCTCCAAGTTCCACATCAAGCCCGTCTTCGCGGAGAACCGCAACATCCACATTTACGAGGCTGTCGGAAAGGATGTTGAAGGTGACAAGAGATACTTCACACGTGCTGTTGTGCGTCCTGGCAGGCTTCGTGATGAGATCCCCACTGCGGAATACCTTATTTCAGAGTCGGACAGATTGATGAATGATATTCTCGATGCTCTTGAGATCATTGGAAACAACAACTCTGATCTCAACCACATCTTCATCAACTTCTCTCCTGTATTCCCCCTTCAACCTCCCGAGGTTGAGAAGGCTCTCGGTGGGTTCTTGGAGCGTTTCGGTCGTCGTCTCTGGCGTCTTCGTGTCACCGGAGCTGAAATTCGCATTATTTGTACTGACCCTTCCACTGGCATGCCATACCCACTTCGTGTTGTTATTACCAACACCTCAGGATATGTCATTCAAGTTGAGATGTACGCCGAGCGCAAATCCGAGAAAGGCGGTGATTGGGTTTTCCAAAGCATTGGTGGAACCACCAAGATTGGATCCATGCACTTGCGACCTGTGTCTACACCATATCCCACTAAGGAGTGGTTGCAACCAAAGCGATACAAGGCTCATCTTATGGGAACACAATATGTTTACGATTTCCCTGAGTTGTTTAGACAGGCCATTCAAAATAGCTGGACCAAAGCTGTTAGCAAGCACCCATCTCTCGCCGATAAGCAACCTCCTACCGGCGAATGCATCGATTACAGTGAACTTGTTTTGGATGACAAGGACAATCTTGCTGAAGTTTTCCGTGAGCCTGGTACCAACACTCACGGTATGGTTGGATGGATCGTTACTGCAAGAACACCTGAATACCCTCGTGGCAGGAAGTTTGTCATTGTGGCCAACGATATCACATTCAAGATCGGTAGTTTTGGACCCAAGGAAGATCAATTCTTCCACAAGTGCACGGAACTTGCCCGAAAGCTTGGTATTCCGCGCATCTACTTGTCTGCTAACTCTGGTGCTCGCATCGGTATGGCCGAGGAGCTCATTCCCCATTTCAAGGTCGCTTGGAATGATCCAGGAAAGCCAGAGGCTGGTTTCAAGTATCTTTACTTGACTCCAGAGCTCAAGAAGCGATTTGAAGACGGCAAGACAAAGGATGTTATCACCGAGGAGATCACTGAAGACGGAGAGACCAGACATAAGATCACTACTATCGTTGGTGCTGAAGATGGTCTTGGTGTTGAGTGTTTGAAGGGCTCTGGTTTGATCGCTGGTGCTACTAGTCGAGCTTACGAAGACATTTTCACCATCACCCTGGTGACATGTCGATCAGTCGGTAAGTATTCCTTGCATATTACAGAAATTCCCGCTCACATCTGCAGGTATCGGTGCCTATTTGGTCCGTCTTGGCCAAAGAGCTATTCAAATTGAGGGCCAACCGATCATCTTGACCGGCGCTCCTGCCATCAACAAACTTCTGGGCCGTGAAGTGTATACCTCCAACTTGCAACTTGGTGGCACTCAAATCATGTACAAGAATGGCGTGTCTCACATGACGGCCAACGATGATTTCGAGGGTGTCTGCAAGATTGTAGAATGGATGGCGTATGTCCCTGATAAGAGGAACAGCCCACTGCCAATTGGACCGGCTGTTGACTCCTGGGACCGCGATATCGTCTATACTCCACCTCCAAAGCAACCGTACGATGTTAGATGGTTGATCGGTGGCAAGGCGGATGACGAAGGATTTATGCCAGGTCTCTTTGACAAGGACTCTTTTGTTGAGACCCTTGGAGGATGGGCAAAGACAGTGGTTGTTGGCCGTGCACGACTTGGTGGCATCCCCATGGGTGTCATCGCTGTTGAAACCCGCTCGGTTGAGAATATCACCCCTGCTGATCCCGCCAATCCAGACTCCATGGAACAGATCACGAATGAAGCTGGTGGGGTTTGGTACCCTAACTCTGCTTTCAAGACCGCTCAAGCCATCAAGGATTTCAACAATGGAGAACAATTGCCATTGATGATTCTTGCAAACTGGAGAGGTTTCTCCGGTGGACAGCGTGACATGTACAATGAGGTCCTCAAATACGGGTCATACATTGTCGATGCACTTGTCAAGTATGAGCAACCAATCTTTGTCTACATTCCACCTTTCGGCGAATTGCGTGGTGGCTCATGGGTAAGTCTCCATTTAAGGTTATAAATGCTTGTGCTAACAGTTTCAGGTCGTTGTCGATCCTACCATCAACCCAGAGTTCATGGAGATGTATGCTGACGAGGATGCACGTGGTGGTGTTTTGGAGCCTGAAGGTATTGTCAATATCAAATACCGCAAAGACAAGCAGCTCGAGACTATGGCTCGCTTGGATCCAGAATACGGCGCTCTCCGAAAGCAATTGGCTGACAAGTCTTTAACACCTGAGCAACTTCAAGAAGTCAAGACCAAGGCAACAGCGCGTGAGCAATTGCTTCTACCAGTTTACATGCAAGTTTCGCTGCAATTCGCGGACCTTCACGATAGAGCTGGACGTATGAAGGCCAAGGACGTCATCAGACAATCATTGGTCTGGAGAGAGTCTAGACGATTCTTCTACTGGCGTGTGCGCCGTCGTGTCAATGAAGAGTACATCCTGAAGCGCATGGCATCTGCATCCAAGAACCCACTCTCATCCCGAGCCCGAAACTTGGAGATCCTTGCTGCATGGACTGGTGTCCCAAGCTTCGCTACCGCCGATCGTGATGTTGCGATGTGGTACGAGGAGAATAGAAAGACTGTACATGAGAAGGTGGAGTCGCTGAAGACTGAAGGTGTCGCTTTTGATGTTGCTGCTCTTTTGAGAGGAAACAGCAAGGGTGGATTGAAGGGTGTGCAACAAGTTCTTAGTATGTTACCTGCTGAGGAGAGAGAGGAGGCTTTGAGATTCTTGAGTCAAACATAGAGGTTATTGGGATGACGGTTTTGCTTTGCTGGTGGGTTTCGCAGCAAGCGTGTACATTGCATTTCCTACATTTGTAAATTGAGGGTCAGACAGGCGTTTTTAAGAAGTAATGCATTCATTAAGATTATTCGGCATCTTTCTGCTGACTGACTGTGAGTATATGTGCAGAGCATGATAAGTGAGTTATACTGGGTTCTTCTCTAAGCTATGCATCGTTCGGCGTGGAATGTGGTTCGCATGATGTTGGAGGGGATGGAAGCTTCTTTTCTAGCAATCCTGCAGCCTCTCTTGCTACCTCTCTGCACTATTCTCGCTGATCCAGCACATCGTTATTCTTAAGAGGTCTGAGAGCCTCATTACTCTCCAAGCGTACCTATTGCAACAATCCTTAACGATGCTTTGCATGAGGTGCCTTCTAGCACATATCTGGTTCCCTCCGTCGTCCCATGTGTCAAGAATCCCAATTCAGCACCAGTTCATTAGACGGGATCTCACCATCATGCACTCTCCATCCCATCTCTTCGTCACCCCAGACGGGTCCTCCTGTCTCCGGCGCCTATCACCCGTGCGAAGCGTCTCATGCCTGCTTTTACCCTGCCGTCGATCCGACTTTCAGGGGAGCACAAGCGAGGCGCGTCACGTGCTACTATATCTGATGGTAGCTCGGACGGAGACAGTGCGGGAGCAACGGGCAGAGATCAGATGGTGGACTGGTGTTGGGCGAGGATAGACGTATCAATATGGTGATCGTGAAGGATCTATAATGCTTTGGGGTATAGGCCGGGGGAGCTTAGCTTGAGCTTGAGCTCTTGGACTGGGTGATTGTCCGATTTCTGCGACCCTGCCGGAAAGTAGATGTTGAAGTGTGAAGTCACTGGCTATTGTCTGTTCCGATAGAGATTGGGGTCTCACTATGCCATATCTTATTTCCTACCCGATATTAATCTTGTTCTGATTCCGAGCTCTGGTTCTGGGTCTGCGTTCGCTGTTGGCCTTCTCTCATTTATCCCCTCTCCTCCCGACTGGATTTTTGGGGGTTTCTCTTTGCTTTCTGCACTTGCCGTGTGTCCTCTGGCCGGATATTCTTCCAACGGGTATTCTGACTCTGGATATAGGTCTGGTGTCAAGCAACGCTGTTCTGATTTGAAGCTTTTCTTGAGTTTTGTTCAATCGGTTCGGTTTGGTTTTGTGTTGATTCCTGATACATTCTTTTGATTACGATGGTCTTATAACGTTCTTTTTGAGCTGAGGGAGAGATACTTACATTCTTTTGGTGCTGGATTCACACTCTTTTAATACATGTTTACGACTAGATATATACTCTTTTTTATACTTTTTCAGCGAGACACATGATATCTTTATCACAAAGAAGGTTTCCACAGGTTGGGAGCTTGAGAATCAGAAGAGAGAAAGAGACAATAGATCTTGGATGGAAGACTCAGTTCTCAACGATAGAGGCTTGGAGGAGAGGCAGGTGTTGCTTCCAACACCTATATGTTTCTTGTGCCCTCCTCCATCGCTGTTACCTCCACCGCCACCGACTGTTAATGTCAACGTCACGGTCACGATTATACCTCAGAGTTCGACAACAATCACATCCCTCGTTACTATTGCACCTACGATCATTACAACCACATTCCTTACGACAATATCCACAGATGTCATCTCCACAGTCACAGAAACAACTTTATCCATCACGCCCCTCCCAAACCCAGCAAATACCGCAGCACTAGCAGCTCAATCATCCCTCCTAAGCAACAACGCCACCCTCTCACGCACAAACATAACCGTGTCCCTCGTCCTCGGCACCCTAACATTCATTCTTCTCCTTCTCGCCCTAATCCTCTTCATCCTCTACATCCGTCGCCGCCGCCGCTCCTCCTCAGATGATGAATCACCTCCCTTCACCTCCCTCGCCCCTCGCCCAGCGCCCATTTTCCCCACCTCAGGCGGTAGACTCATGACGCCACCTTCAAGAATAGGAGGCGATCATATGCATGAAACGTCTCTATCTATGGGTCCCAGAGGTGGTCCAGCAGATTCATATATCAGCGCTTTAGCAATAACTCCTTCTCCCTCTCGCCCCCCACCCTCCCGTCCTATAAATATAGCTACTAGTATACCGCTCGGAGCAGGGTACCAAACTCAAGCTCGTACGGCACTGGCTTCTCATCCACCTACTCCTACACGCGTCAGGAGATCTGCTTCTGCGCCTGTTGAAGCCCCGGAACCCGCTCCTAAGATCCCTCCGTTTGGAGAGCTGCCCAGTATCAATATCTTGCCTAATACGCCTAGTGCATCGGCATCTGATATCGGCCGCATGAGTCCCGGTTCTGCTGGTGGTTCGGGGGCGGGAGCGTCCTCTATAGGTGGTGAATTGAGGAGACAGAGGAGTGTACCAATGTATCATGCTGCACTCACGGAACAAGTACAGCGTGAGAGGGAGAGAACAGAGGAAAGAGAAGCGGAACGACTTGGAGTTCCAGTGATTGGGATTGTGAAGAGAGATAGAGGGAGTGTCAGTTCAGAAAGTGAAATCAGTTTTGAGGAGGAGAAGAGAGAGGTTGGTGGCAGTGGTGCAGGGGGAGGAAATGGGCGAGAGAGGGTATTACATTCTACGAGGGCGAGTTCGGGAGTGTTTCCTGAGGTTGAGGGGGAGGAAGATGGGAGAGAAATAGAGGGGAAAGATGTTTATAGTTGAGGGGAGTGGGGATGGTTGTATGGGAGAGATTTTGATGTGAGGGAAGGAGAGTGGCTTTAAAATGGTTGGGTTGGGTTGGGTTGGATATACACATTTGATATGTGTATCACCCACTCGAGCCCACACTCTACCTCATCCTCGAAACAACACTATTAGTCGGGGGATATCACCACATATTTACAAAAGATGGATTCGCTTCTCGGGGATGAAATTAGGGAATTAGTTGTATAGCATAGGGCGGAAAAACTTCATTTCTTAGGTGGCTGTTAGATGGATATCAGAATACTATTACATTATATGTTTTACTCTTATGCTTTGTCGCCTGTATGTGATGTCACGATTTCTGTCTGAAAAGTGAGATTTGGAAATAAAACGAATTTATGTGGGGTATCTACATACGATCTCTATCTATCATACAGCGTTACTTTCTAGTCCTATAAGGAATCTAGCCGTTTTTGTGTCTGTTCATCCAATATGCCCAAAGCTCCTCGGGGAATGGAGTTCCACCACCTCCCAGAATTCACAACCCCACCGACCATGCCTCATCAGTACTAACCCCCACCTCTACATCTTCATCTTTCTTCTCCTCCACCTCTTCTTTTTTCTCCTCCTCACTCACTTTATCCTTCTCCTCCTTCTCCTTCCTCCCTTTCTCCTTCTTCATCCCCTCAACCCACTCCACAGCCCCTCTGACAGCCGCCTCAGGCTCCCTCTTATTCTTCAAAAGAAAGCCCTGAATCTCGGCGGGGCTAAACATCATACTCGGCACCAATTTCGCAAACTCCTCTCCTAATCTCTCAACCTTTTGCTCTTCTCTATCTTTCATTTCCTTCCATTCTTCGTCCAATCTTTTCTTCTCCTCCTCTGCTAATTTCCGAGATTTCGCGAGTTGGGAGGCTGTTGGTTTAGATAGGAGTGAAGTGAGAGGAACAGGTTTATTTGGCTTGCCACTAGCGGGAATATCGCCTTCAAGAGTAGCGAATATAGAGCGGAAGATGGTGGTTATCATAGTCGTGTTTGCGAGGTCGAATTTGATGGTCATATCTACTCTTCCTGGCCTGATAAGCGCCTCATCGAGTTTCTCGATATGGTTTGTTGTCATGATGAGCACGCGACCTTCTTGGGAGGCTACACCGTCGAGAATGTTCAGCAGAGCGGAGAGGGAGATACGGCCCCCACCGTTAGTGGGAGGAGTAGTTGGGTTTGGAGATGAAGCGGGTAGCACAGAGACGGCTGGCTTTTCTTCTTCTTCAGCTGGCTCTTGGGGTTTTGCATCTCGTGTGTGGGTCAAGCCGGCGGTATCGATGTCTTCGAGAAGGACGACACATTGCTTGGGAAGCTCGGTGAAGAGTGTTCCGAGGTTTTCTTCGTTCATTGCTAGGGAATTGAGAGAAACAATGTATATCTTCAATTTGAAGTATCCTGCAATGGCAAAGCTGAGAGAGGACTTTCCAGTACCAGGTGGTCCATAGAGGAGATAGCCTCTGCGGTAGGGGATGCCTCTGTTGCTATACCATCTTCTGGTATAAGGATGAAGATAATCTCTCATATCATCCAAAAGACTTTGCTTGACGCCCTCATCCAGAACGACTGTTGAGAATGGTCTCGACACCCTAGAGACACATCTCGTCCACGTTGGTTCCGAAGTCCCACTTTTGAGACCACCGCGATAAATAATGGTGCGATTCTCATCATTCTTCATGAAATCCGCTCGACACTCATCAAGTAGATCCTTTAGAATAGTTGGATTCCTCCCAAAACAGGAGAGGGAAATTTCTTCCCGTTCACTAACAGGTCCATAGCTCTGCTGGCGTTGATCCTGGGTACGTCGAAAGATAAGAAGGCGTTTCTTGTACCAGAAGTAATGTGTTCCAAAGGAGGGAGTGAATTGGACTTTTTTCTCTTTCTTTCCGTGCTTGGTGCTTGCGACAGGATTGGAATTCTCATCAAATTCAATTCCTCCCTCGTCTTCCTCCTCCTCCTCATCACTATACTCTCTCCACAAAAACCACATGCGACTGTTCAGGTTCGTGTTTGCAACGAAGCGACGAGATCTTTTTGCGAATTGTTGGTTGGCTATCCATGCCATCATCATATTATACATCTCGTCGTCAATTCTTATATCAGCTGTCGACATAAGATGCTCGTCCATAAATGTCCACACCCAGTCCGAAACATAATTCGAAGCGAAGGCGATAAGCCCAATGAAGATAATAGTCGGGAAATAGAGCGTAAGATCGATTTTGAGGTATTTGGAGAGGAGTGTAGAGAGGAGACTGAAACCTGGGAAGATGGAGTCGAGAATCACGGTCTGCGAATTGATATTCGCGTTTGGAGGGTATTCGGACGCCATTGGGCTGAGACCTGGCGGCAGTTGTGTGGTACAAGATTGATTCATTGTCGCAATCGGAATTACAGACTGCCAAGAATATGCGATTGAAACAATTGAGGAGTGAATAACAATCGAAGTTAAGAAGACGGAAAAGGCAAAGCCACTTCACAATTGAATTGCCTTGAAAACGAAAGTGAATATCAAAAGAAGAGAAGCTCCTTATATACCAACTGCAAACGAGCAAAAACCACGCTCAAAGCCCTTGGAGATGACCTGCATACAGTGCTCTAGCTGCTCCCCACCAATCCAGACCCCGCTTGACTCACCAGGCAAGTCACATACTCTCAAACAGGAGGCCGAAGTACGAAATCAGCTGCTTAGAGCTTGAGCCAGAGGCAGCTCATGTAGGATGACTGCATATTCTGCAGGTAACGCTAAGCCCGTCACTACTTCTTTCCCATAGAGCACATATGGACAAGGACAAGCTTTAGTTGAACCATCTCGTAAAGAGTGGTAGGGGCATAGGGCTACGGGTTCACCGAGTGTGTTACTCTGAATGCGCCCGCTAACTGGCCCACTCGTGGTAAGCTTGCAGTGCTGCAGAAGTATAGTAGTGCCAGCAAAGCAGGCAGCGAGGCTGTGTTCAAGTGGCTTGTGCGATGCTCACTGGCTTTCCTTTAGCCGTTTTCATTCCCCATTTTCTCACAGAGAGAGGCATGACGATGATGCGGTTTCATGCGGTATGACTGGTGTTTATACGCCTCATCCGTGAATGGGAAAAGTTGATTGGTGCATACTTGCGGTTTTTGTTTTGCAGCGGTGGGAAATGGAGATACCGATTGTGCTTCGGTAGTCGTATAGTGGCTGGTACTAGCCAGAGAGTTGTCAGATTTGTGTCGCGTGTGAGCGAGGAAAGGAGGCAAGGCAGTATAATTGGACAATGACATAGGTGGATGGTGTTGATGCTGAATTGTAGATACGTTTTATTTGGTGCTGAGATTGGAGGTGGCATCCAGACCTCTGCCTATTTCCATCAGAAGATAACGTGACGATGGGAAACTGACTTCATTGCCTTAAAATATCAGCGCTTAGAGTGATGACCTGGATTCACCGGGTCAAGGATTTCCATGGGTGTAGTTGAGATGAAAACCGGTGTTGGCTCCGCGATAATTACAATTGTTTTAAATCCTGAACTTGTGCTGTCCCACGAATGCAACAAGGTTTCAGCAAAATTATGGTACGATTGTGCCGCAAACCTCCAGTCGTCGCGTACTTCTCAACATACCTGATTGCGAGGCAGATGTACATTCGTCATTCAAGATATATGCACCATATATAAACATCACATCAAACAACCACAGTGTTGAATTATTAACGCCGTGTTCTTCGTTAAACATATACATACATCAGGGGGATATCGCCAAAGTCAGAGCAAACGATTGAATCAAATCCACCTCCCAACGTTACCCTCAGTTTGCAAGCAATGAAGACAAATGAAAAACGGAAGCCATTTATCTCTCCACCTCACAAATGAGATTGTAAATCATACAGAGTTTTGCCTCCTACCTCACCTCATTGTACATTTCCCGCATCTCCAATCATCATTATATCATAGTTCATCGTGAGAGGTTGCAGAACTGATGACGCTGCTAACGCTACTCGCAAAATCCTCTACTCCAGCGCTGGCTTGTCGCACTGCCTCACTGGCTCCTTCTCCTGCCGAGGAAGCATAATCTGCGAGTTTTGCACGGGCAGATTCAACGGCGGCTGCGAGTCTTGCCTGAGCACTCTCAATGGCCCCCTTCTCTGGACCGTATATCGCCTCACTCACTTTGGCCGTAGCTGCTGAGTAGGCTTCCCCAGCCGCATTCGTCGCACTCTCATATGCTCCTGTTGGGGTGCCATAGATAGCTTCTGAAATCGCCTTCTGGGCAGAAACAGCTGCATCAGCGATTGAACTTTGAGCTGCCTCGACATATCCAGTAGTCGATCCATAAATCTTTTCTGATGCTACACTCTGGACTGAGCTATAGGCTGAGGAGGCTGCAGATTGAGCTTGTTCTAAGGTTCCCTTCTCAGAACCGTAGAATTTAACACTGACTGCTTCGACTGCCTCATTGACTCGAGCGGAAGCGGAATCGAGAATTGCTTCTAGAGATGGTGGAGGTGTGAATACTGCACTGACGACAGAGCTAGCTGATCCGTATGCTTTACCAACTCCAGTGTAATATGCCGAACTTAGTCGGTTGTAGACACTTTCGGTGAAGTCAGGTTCTTTTCCAGATACAAGCTCACCAATGAGAGATTGGACTGCAGAGTATTGTGAGATTGCTGCCTCGGTGGCCTGAGCGCCATATTCTTTCGCTTCAGAAAGAAGTCTTCTGGTGACGAAGTATGGGGTTGGCGCACCATAGATTTGACTGCTGGCCTTGGTAATTAAAGCCTCCCAGTTTTCGCTTGCAGCTGATGCCACAGATTCGGTCCAAGGCGTCTCAGTACCGACAGCAATGGATGAAGCGGCGGAGCCTCCAGCTGCTAGCTTTTCAGAAATGACGGAATTAATACTGGCGAATGATTTGGATGCCTCCGCCACGGCCGCATTGTATCGTGATGAAGCCATACTAGCCAAACTAGAAGTTGGGACAACACCAGGTTGTGCCCCTCCGATTTGAGAGATCGATTTCAGAAGTTCGTCATACTGTGCAGAAGCACCGTTCATGGCACTTGAGTAATGGGCCGATGCTGTACTCAAAGCCGCTTGAAATCTGTGTTGTTGCACACCAGCTTGCTCGGCGGCTTTATTGTACACACTTTGGTACAGTGGGGTTGGCGTGGGCATGACCGCTGAAGAGGCCGCCTCAAGAAATTCAGAGTAACGGGCATGAGCCATGCCGATACCAGCGTAGTACTGATCTTGCATTTGCCCGAGAAGCTTTTGCTTAGCTGGAGCAGGTGATGCAATTGCTCCTACATAGCTCTTGCCTTCTGAAAAACGAGCCGATGCTGCACTAAGCGCTTCGGCCAGATGAGACTGAGCAACAGAGGTCATGGATGCCAGAGCTGACTGATATGCAGGAGTCGGGGTTCCATACACAACGGTGGATGCTGCTGAAAGTGCAGATTGCAACCTAGAGCTAGCTGCTGCTACAGAATCCGAATAGGCCGATTCTACAGAACTGAACATTTGTTCATGGACCGGAGCTGGCTCCCCTGAGATTTGGGCTGACACGACAGAGCGTGCTTGAGCATAGTGGTCACTTGCTCTGGACAGAGCGGCGCTATAAGCAGAAGTTGCTTGAGCTGCAAGGGAACCCGTTAGCGGTAGGGGGGTTCCGTAAATAATTCCACTCGCCCTAGGACTTGTCAGTTTTGATGGATAGGATAGGTTTATAGGGCGTGTGAACTTACGCAGCGACAGCGTCCGCGTACCGACTGGAAACGATACTCGAGATACTCTCTCCTGTTCCCTGTTCGGTTCCGTACAATGCAACGCTGGCAGCGGACAGTGCGCTGGAGTATTTTTCAGCAGCCAATTTTGTCACTGGTGTTGATTCTTGTGTTGCCGATTGTAGTAATGCTTCGCTGACAGCTTTGGTGATGTCACTGTATCGGTCACCAGCTTCGCTAGCCATGCTCTGTATCTTCTCACTGAATGTTGAATCTTCCGAGTCATCAACGATGTCATCAAAGATAATCTGTCGAGCTTCGACGTGTTGTGCCATAGCACCTCCCCAAACCTTATTTGAAGCAGTGCTCGAGATAGAGGAAGCTGCTGAACTCAGCGAACTTGATGTATCGGTGGCACTCTTTGATAAAGAACTTGCAACTGAGTTAGTCGCTGAACTCAATGACCCGGATGCGTTTGACACAATGTTGGACGCGGCACTGCTGCCAGAAGATATCGAGGAACTTGCGGCCTTCGAGAGGCTGGATGCTGATTCGGATACAGCTGAAGCAGCGACTTTGATAGACTCCGACGCCTTGCCAACGACACCAGGTTCTTCTCCTAAAATTGACGAAGAGGCTTTGGCTGAGAGGCTACTAGCACTAGCGCTTGCGACAGAGGCAACGCTTTCGACACTTCCTTGGGTGGTCCCAATGATAGAGCTTGATGCTTGGTCTACGACACTACTCACGGATTCCTTGACAATGGATGCGATGCTCTCGGCACTTCCTTGTTGAGTACCGATCACCGAACTCGAAACTTGTTCAGCAATGCTGCTAGCACTGGCGCTTCCCACCGAAACAACACTCTCGGCGCTACCCTGTGGATTTCCAATGATACTGGTAGAGATAGAAGAAGCAGCGTCTTGAAGTTTGTCTGTTTGTGATGCAACGACAGATACACCTTCGGCGATGGAGGAGCTGGCTACAGAAGCTAAGGACTCCAAAGTACCTTGAGATGATGGCGCCACGGCTTCACTTAGATCACTGATTTTGTCCATCACCTTCTGACCTGCCACAACGGCTGCTGCTGGCATGATTTTGGTGCTCCAATCATCAGAAGTGTCCCCAGTAGATATCTTCCAGCGTCCGGTCTCCTTGAGGCGAGCCAATTCCGTAGCAGCATCTTCTGCCAAAGTCATCGCTTGGTTTTCCACCTCTTCGGACGCGGCACGTGCCTTCCCCAGACCAGGATGCTCAGTGGCAACTTTCTCAACATCATAACGCCACTCGTCGAATTTGGTCTTTAGTTGGTGGTACTTGGCCCAATCCTTATGTGTGATGCCATCGGTCCAAGCCCATCGCATTCCTATCTCTTGCAATCCAAGATCACGGATGTGATCCAGAATTTCAAAGGTGTCTTGAGCAGATTGGCTGACGAGGTAGTTGGTTTCTTCATCATATTTTGCTCTCCAGTTGCGCACGGCTTGAGCCTTTTCCTTAATGGCGACGCCGGCTTTACGGACAGCAGTACCGAGGTCGCTTTCAGCAGCTTCTCCTTCCTTGGAGCTCTTCACAATGGAGACAATGCTGCTCTTGAGACCTTTGAGATTAGACGCAATAGACTCCTCCAGTTGAATGATCAGTGCCTTTCCAACACCCTCGGCTTGGCTTTGAACTAGTCTATCGGTAATCTCAGTGATGCGCTCTTCCAAATCATCGGACCCCTCATCGGCAGCTTTTGTGAATTTCTCTTGCCAGGTCTTAAGATCGTGGCTCACAATTACTTGTGCCTTTTCTCTGATTTCCTTTTCTGATTCTGGAGTGAAGGCAGGAGCCTCGGCTGTCTCAACACTGGATTCAGTTGTTGTCGTTGGATCTGCAGTAGGTGTCGCGTGGGCCGATGATATGGAGGAAGAGAGAGATGAGAAGGTTTGTGCAGCCGATGCTGAGGAGGATGAGCTGTGGGTGCGTTAATAACAACATTCAACGCCATGTGATATTGCCTACCTGTCGATGTTATCAACCACGGCCTTGATCTTCTTTCCATCACGATACCTCCCAAGTCTCTCTCCGATTCTAACGAGTTGTGGTTCTACATTTTCCCCATACAAAATACGCACTTTAGGCCAGACTGTGCGTTCCACAAAAATCGCGCCAGTTGTCCAAGCCCATTTCGAGTAAGGGATCGCAGTGTTCAAGGTAAAATCATATGCAAATTCATAACCTTGAATTGCATATGGTTGTACCAATGTATAAGTGGGAAGGATGTGCTCGTAATAAGTTTGAAGGGCGTTTGTTTTTGCTATATCGTAATATGGACTTACAGCCTCGAGAGCTGTGTCAACGTGTGGACCCAATGTTTGATCATACTTCTCCTTGGCAGCACTCTGGTACTTTGAGACCTGAGGCTGAACGTTTTTTTCCCATTGAGCTTGGCCAAAAGCTTGTGCTTGTGCCACTCTGGGTGCACCATATTTCTTGCCCAGTACTGTAGCAGGAGCGATAATGCTCTTATCCAGTGTATTGTAGTATGGCCGGGCAGCATCTACGTATGGTGAAGCGTAAGTATTATAATATGGTTCAATATGCGGAGCAACCACTGATCGTAACTGGAAATACGGTTTACAGATCTTGGGAGAGGTATCGGTGAGTTGATCTGCTGTGGATGGACATCGGAGCAATATCGTGATGATTGAATACCAAGTGAGAATTCTATTTGGAGGTTAGCCTCTGCCAGAGCTTCACAAATTGTTTTGCTCACCTCGATATCGTGCTGACAATGCTGAAGCCCTTCTGCTTCTTCACTGGTTTGGATCTTGGAGCTTTCGCATGTCCGTTCATTCCTTTCAAACTCGGCTCAACAGCCCTTCCATTACTGTCCGCCGCCATCTTCTATAGCATAAACCTTTTTGAAGGTCTGCCAGCTTTTGGGGAATGTTTTGTAATGAGTCTTGGAATTGGCGAAGGGTTGATGGTCTCGAATGAGCTTTGCCGAGAGAAGCTCTGGCTCAAACGTCCGTTCGCAAGGAGCAATTGATCCTGGTGTCTCGTCTGGGAAACAACAAAATCCAATGCCCTGCAATTTGGAACAAGTGCGATGTGCGAACAATAAAAGTCTTTGGGAGAGAAAGGATACTAAGGAGAAGCTCTCTTTAGTTTGATGTTGGGGCGGCTCACAGCAAGCGTCCTTCTGTGTCTGACAGCTGAACGAACCAAGAAATAGTTAGCGGGTGTCGTCATTGAACAGCCAGAGCTCTTAAACAGGACGGGGAACACCACCAACCACCAACTTGCTTGAGAGGTTGAGATTTGCTAGATAAGAAAGAACAAGTATTGTCGCAAAGAATTGATTTTATTTCTAAGATTGGAAAGTAACTACAAAGTACATCTCCTATGTAACTCAGAAGGAGCGGAAGCCCAGCGGACCAATAGCTTTTATATATCTGTTCGTGTTGCCAGCTTTCTCGATTCTCGCTGCACCAACACTTGCGACGGAATTGTTTCATCCCATCTGCACCCGTTCGGCTCCCCTCCTGCTCCCTTCAATGACTTTGCCTAATTCTGTGTGCCCCGGTTTCATTATGAATACTGTAATCACACAGTCAGACAGCGTGCACTGACAAGTACAAGTCTGCACATTGCCTAGGGGCATGCAACTGATGAGTATCAAATTATTTCTCCTTGAAGTACAGTATCCAGGTCTTTGATAAAACAATGAGGAAGGCAGGGCAAGGAAGAGGAAAGCAATAATGCCAGGCCTGCATTTCAAAGAACGATACACCTGCACGTGAATCGTCCCCTCGGTACGGATCAACAATCAACCCGAAAGTCCGAGTCTCCGACAGTGTTGAACAGTAATGCGATTCACTGAACCAAGATTGACGTTGACAATACACATATTATGACACATCTTTGATTGCCGCCGGCCATCGAAACCTCTCCCAGAGCGACCCAAATCTCTCCTACAACGTCTTACCTAGCTTTTGACTCAATCGAACCGCCTGCCTGTTCTTGTATCCCACCTTAACCACGAAGCGGCAGATCGCATAGGGCTGAAATCTACCTCACATTCGCAGATGGTGGTACACAACCGATGAAAGTAATGCTCTGCATTCTTCCTTCCTCTCCTTTTGTCGGCTTGGATCTTTACTCCATCACACTCGCTTGTGAACAACAGCAAATATGGCCGATGGGCAAGATAGCGCCCACGAAGGGTCGCTGCCGGACATCATGAATGACCCTGAATACGCAACAAACACTGGTGACGGAGAAGATGGAATGGGTGACGCAGATACTTGCAGGATATGTAGAGGGGAAGGCAGTGATGCAGAACCTTTATTCCACCCGTGCAAATGCAGCGGGAGCATCAAATACGTTCACCAGGACTGTTTGATGGAATGGCTATCACATTCGCAGAAGAAGCACTGTGAACTCTGCAAAACTGCCTTTCGGTTCACCAAGTTGTATCATCCCAATATGCCGCAATCGCTACCTTTTCTTGTGCTCTGCCGACATGTAATAATTCATACGATCAAGAATTTGGCTACGTGGCTGAGGTTCTGCTTGGTGGTCACAGTTTGGCTTGGCTTTCTCCCATATATCATACGCCAAGTTTGGAGATTGTTATTCTGGTTCAGCGATGGAGGGTGGCCACCAAATTATTTGGCGATCGATACAACTCGAAACGCCACATCTTTACAGGCTCTCGAGCTGGCTCGTGGGTTGCAAGAACTGGCAGCTATAGCAGGAAATGGGACATCACCTGTCTCCCCTCTCCAGGCGAATCAGACCTCTCCAGCGAGTATGGGAAGATATGTGGGGAAACTAATGGGTTTCTTGATGCCAATATCTCAGACCCTAAATCTCTCTGCAGCTGATCCTCTTGCAGCTGGACTGACAAAGGCATTGTACTACGGTCTTGGCATCCAAACTGCAACCGGTCCAGCAGGTGTTACAGTCAATGAAACTTCACATCAGTATCTGAAGAATCTCGCACCTCCTGCTCGTAGCTCACTTCTGAGTGAGATCTCTATATTACGGAATCTGACCAGAAATGCCTATATCAACCAGCTCATCATAACCATAGCGGAGGGCTATGTCATTACCATTCTGGTGGTGGTTTGCTTCATTTTAGTCTTTTTGATTAGAGAATGGGTAGTTCAACAGCAACCCGGAATCAATATGGGGGCTGGCTTCAACGCTGAGTTCGCTGCACCAGAGAGGTTGAGAGAAGAATTGGACCAAGCTGTCGTTGCTCAAGGAAATGCCAACCAGGTGAATGCAAACCAGAGAAGAGATATCAGACAACGTCCGATAGCTCAAGCTCGGCGAAGAAACGTGCCCCAGAATAATGCTGACGACGTACGTCTACAGCAGCATCATATCGACATGCCACAACCACAACCCCATGAATTTGGTCCTGGACCAGATATTGGAGGTACGCAACAGAGACCAGTCCCAGTAAGGGACGCTTTGACTCCCGCAGCCGAGATCCAGAGAGCGCTCACGGAAGAGCCTAGAATAAATGAAGAGCCAAGAATGGTTGAAGAATTCTTGGCGATGTGGAAACGTGCTGGTAGTGATCCAAATGAGGTGTTGAGGATTATAGAACGGGAGGGCAAAAGTGACGAAATGCGATATTGGGTGAACGCTATGAAAATACTTCAAAGCCCAGCCACTCAGAACTCCACTGCTCTTCCATCATCATCATCATCATCATCATCTACCGCACCGGCAGTCACGTCAGGGATATCGGATCTCGAATCGGCTACAAGTAGTGTTCGTGGTGTGGCTGGATCCTCCAGTGGCAGAAAAAGCAGTGCGAGTTCTGATAGCTGGGAGGATGTTCCAACCGAGACAAAATCTGAATTCGAATCCCTCCCAACCAATGACTTTCATCAGGAGCATACCGAAACCAATGCTACATTCAAGGGCAAATCAAAAGCAGTTTCAAAAGAGGTTACCCCTATTCATCAACATGGCCAGGACGAGCAGTCTGAAACCACCCTTCTGAAAGCCATCCCCCAAGAGACTGGTCCTCAAGACAATGGAAAGCAGCATGATGCATACAAAGAATTCCCAAGCATGGAGGGAGCGCATTCAGACAGGCATTGGTCATCCTTGGGCAATTCGCGTCCGCGAGCCGTTTCAGATGGACCGACAATCAAAGACTCCATATCACCATTGGCACATAACAACTGGTCATTCTCAAATATCCCAGCTGATGACCGAGACGACAGTTCGAAAAGCATTGGTGTCTGGAGACCAGCAGACCCTAAATACTTTTCAAGTAGCCCATTCAGTGAATATGCACCTTCATCTTCTTCTGATCTCGTAGAGGCAATAGACCCGAGAGTTAAATTACAGAGTCACCACGCTTGGAAGGCTGAACAGGATTTCCGATCTCAGCAGGCTGTTAGAAATGGCCAAGAAGCTGGTCCATCGGGCCTAGACAATCAAGCTTCGCCAGAAGATGCAGCAATGTTTCTAGTCGGTGATGGGTCAGGTGGAAATGGACCAATCCGAATCACTGGTCAAGATGGAATTGTTCGATCCTACGATAGCTGGGACGATGTACCAGCCAATCTTTCGTCAGATTCGGAAGATGGGATAGAAGATGACGACGATGGTGAAAACCTAAATCACAACCGCCTCCTCCCAGATATACCTATTCCTGAAGCACCAGAGCCAACTGCCCGGCCCGCTGAGCCTCAAGGTTTCCTCGGTAACGTGGCGGAATTCCTCTGGGGAGGAATTGGGGACGAGGGGGGTCAGGAGGATCAAGGAGCTGATGATGAACATATCGTGCAAAACTTGGCAGCCGAGGCTCCGTTTGTTCCCGTTGCTCACAACGACCGCTTTGATCAAGCCGGAGACCTTGCTGATCGGGACCGAGAGGTTGTCGAAGCTGCAATTGCAGCTGGGCTAGATCCAAATGATCCTGATGCTATTGACGACGCAGAGGACTTTGAAGGTATAATGGAATTGGTTGGTATGCGGGGGCCGATCTTTAGTCTTGTCCAAAATGCCCTATTCAGTGCCTTCCTCTTGGCACTGACCGTCGCTGTTGGCGTTTGGGTACCATACAACATTGGACGGGTCTCGCTCCTTCTAGTAGCAAATCCTGGCCCTGCGTTCAAGTTACCTTTAAGGCTTATATTCGGGTTTGCCGCATTGATTCAAGATTTGGCTTTGTCCTTGATGGGACTCATATCCTATCTTGTCATTTCATTACTCTCGATACCCCTGAACCTTTGGTCACAATCTTCATCAGCGTCGAATAGCACTATATCATACAAAGGCGGCGAACTGGGCTCTGCTGCTCTGAACCTGTCTCACGGTGCGGTTGATCGAATGCTCGACGGGGTAGTGTATAATTTGGCACATATTACGGATTCCGAAATCTTCGCTTTCTCAGCTGCTTCACACGAATCATTGATTGGCCTTCAGTCTCTCATTATCAACATATTCACTACGATTGGTAATACTATCACATTTATTTTTGTTGGCAGTTATTCAATTAGCTTCTGGGGTATTTGGTACTTTTTGGTGGAGCCTCTGAGGTACCTGTGGCATTTCATCATCATGCTTCCAAGCCTCCTTATGAAACCTGACTCCTGGGTGATCAGTTTAGAGCTGGAGAAACGATCTGCGCCTCTTAATCTTGAGTTGAGCGTCTGGGATGGCGTCGACAGATTTTGGGCTGTTACAGCAGGGTACACAGCCATCTTTCTTCTCGGCGCTCTCTATGTGAGAAAAGGCTCTCCCTTTTCATCCGGGCAAGTAGGCCGTGAATGGGAAGCAGCTATAATCGACCTTCTCAACCAAGCCGGTGGTGTGATGAAAGTCATTCTGATTATCAGTATCGAAATGCTGGTTTTCCCATTGTATTGTGGTCTTTTACTCGACGCAGCCTTACTTCCTCTGTTCGAAAACACGACTATTATGTCACGGATTGCATTCACCTGCAAATCTCCACTTACTTCAATATTTGTACATTGGTTCGTAGGGACTTGTTACATGTTCCACTTCGCGCTCTTCGTTTCGATGTGTCGGAAAATAATGCGAAAGGGGGTTTTATGTAAGTTCTTTTCCCCGTCCGCTTTAATTATAGCTTACCGTTTCAGACTTCATTCGTGATCCCGATGATCCGACATTTCACCCGGTGAGAGATGTTTTGGAACGCAATGTAGCAACACAACTTCGAAAAATTCTCTTCAGTGCTCTTGTGTATGGCGGTCTGGTCGTCATTTGCTTAGGGGGCGTTGTCTGGGGACTCGCATATGCATTCAGAGGCGTTCTTCCCATACACTGGTCATCGAATGAGCCGGTTCTGGAGTTTCCTATCGATTTACTTTTTTACAACTTTTTAATGCCTTTAGCAGTCAGATTTTTCAAGCCTTCTGATGGCTTGCATGCGATGTACAGTTGGTGGTTCCGGCAATGTGCACGAATGCTTCGGCTCACCTGGTTTATGTTTGGTGAACGAAAACAAGATGAGGAAGGTCACCATGTGAGACGAACTTGGTGGGATGTACTCAAAGGAGTCAGAGGCGATCCCCTTCAAAGGTTCGATCCTAGCTACGCCAGTTATCCATTTGACGAGGATGAAACTGGGACTCTGAAGGCATACTTCCGCGCGGATGGAAGGTACGTTCGTGCACCAGCTTCTGACCAAGTCAGAATCCCGAAGGGTACAAAAATATTTGTTGAGGTGGACGAAATAAACACTCGAATTGATGGGAAATGGGATCGACCAGACGGCCTGCAAGGAAGGGAATCAGAGCTTTACAAACAAGTTTACGTGCCGCCATGGTTTCGAGTGAGGATTTTCATCTTCATCGTCTCCATCTGGCTTTTTGCAGCGCTTACCGGAGTCTCAATTACCATTGTTCCACTTGTCTTTGGACGAATGGTTTTTGCCAAGCTAATTCCAGCCCACGTTCGCAAGAACGATGTTTATGCTTTCTCAATCGGTATCTACATTCTAGGGTCGGCTCTTTATGCTGTGTTACATACCGGAAAGTTCATCTCCTATGTACGGTCCGCCCTGGTCATCAACGCAAATACTCCTCAAAAGGTCCTTCGCCATGCAGTCTTCTGGGTCTCCCGGATTGCGCGTGTGGTATGGACCTACAGCGCGTTCATTTTCCTTCTGCCAACATTATTTGCCTTCCTGGTGGAATTTTACTTCATTGTGCCACTCCATACATACTTCATGAATGGGGAGCCACATGTCATACACTTCGTACAGAGCTGGACCTTAGGTCTTCTCTACCTCAAAATTACCTCCCGACTCATTCTCTGGCATGAGGATTCTCGACCGGCACAATCTCTTAAAGCCATCACTCGCGACGGTTATCTGAACCCGGATGCCAAACTAGCTACAAGAAGCTTCATCATCCCCGGCAGTCTCGTCCTTGGTACGGCATTGGTATATCCATTCTGCCTCGCCAAAATAGTCGTCTTGACTGTTCTGCGCGAAAATCCAGAGAAACACACTCTTGCCTATCGCTACGCCTATCCCATGACACTCTGCCTCGTCTGTATCGCGTTCGCGCTCTACGTTCTCCTTGGCTGGGTTAAAGAGTGGCGCATGAAAATCCGAGACGAAGTATATTTAATCGGGGAACGACTCCACAATTTCGGAGACAGGAAGACAGCGAGTTCTGGTGTAAGTGTGCCTAGTGTGAGGCGCATAGAGACTTAGTAATTTGATATTTCATGTTTTCATGAGAGATGAATGAGGGAGGATAGATTGGGCTGGGTTGATGAGGGATTGGTGATGGGAACTTGGTTGGCGTTGGGGATACCATGACACCTTATCTGTGTCTCACTCTTCTTTCTCTCAAGATTTTACTTTCTTGGGGTTGTATCGTAGAAATGCAGTTCTCGTATCTGAAATTTTCTCCTTGCCCTTGCCATTAGCGGTCAAATATGATACATACTACCAAGTAATTTGATTCCCTTCCAGTTTTTTTCCACCTCAAACCTTCTTTTCCCCATCCTGTTATGTCTGCCTCTAGCTGCACGGCATTTGAATAAGAATTTCATCCCTGCATCACCCTGGTTCTAGCTTTCTCGTCCTTTCCTGCCGCACTCGTATACTCACGTAGCTCTAGACCCGAGCCGGGGATCACCGTGCTACTCACTTCCACTCTCGACCCCACCCAATTTGTCTCTTGCTTCTTGTCATATAGTACATTCGCTTCCCGCCGCTACCTAAAGCAAGCAAGGCTACGATTATAATAGAGACTATCTAGCTGAGAATCAGGAGCCAAAATCGAAGATTTTGGGAAGGGGAAGTGACGGCAAATTCAGCAAGCGAAATCCACTGCTCTGGAGTTGAGGCCTCCCTAAGGAATTCGAGATAGTGTTATCGGTATTTGACTCTGTCCATCTATTATTGCCAAAGAAAAATACAAAGCACTGGCTGGTTATGATATACTATCACCCACTCTGTCAAAACAACCATGATGCAGCGTCATGAATTCACTTCCACTGCACATCCCAGACAGTTGTTGATGAAATCAGATAATGATTGCTACCATTGAAACACAGAAACTGCAAGACAAACCAGAAAAGTCCTGTACTTAGGCCACCTGGTACTACTGTAGCGTCCCTCTCACAAGCAATGGCCTGACATGGAAACCAACCCCAACAGGACACCAAACACAACTTCAAACTACAGGCAAACAATCCTATGACGTGGAAAGGGGCTCAACATGAACCCCACAATATGCAACTGAGTAAGAGGCTGCAACTGGGTCTCAACCGTACAATTCTCTCTTGTCGTCAGCTAACGCAATCCGAAAGTGTGCAAAAACATACCCGGTGTAGTCGCTCCCTAGGATATTGTCAGTTGTACTTATGCTACGCGCTTGCCACATTGGCAACTTTGGTGACATTCATTGTGAGTGCCAACATCACGATTATCTCGTATACTGTTGGAACACTCGGAACGGCTGTCAAGCTTTGAATTTATGTTCTCCGACATGTAGTCGATGGGCTGGGGGAATTCACCACAACGTCGACATGGGAGTTGGTTTCGGTCTGAGGGATGACTGCAGCAAGAAAGCTGGCATCGAGCATGAAGATCTTTTTTATCCCCTAGATCATGGATACTCATGTCTCCTAGAACTTGAGCAGTAGTTTGTGAGTGGACACATTGAAGTTGGCACATGCCCATATCGACACCAACGGTTGGCGTGGTGGTATTCAAGCCGGCAGCATTGTGATCGGTCAGAACAGTGGGCAGATCAGCTCCATCGGAGCGGCTACTATGGGTAGTAGAATATTTGAGATATACATGGGCCCACCCACGGCGAAATTCTACACATTCATGGCCAGGGCAGACTGCCTTGTCCAAAGACCCCTTGCAACTATCTGACTTAAGTCAGCATGAAAATGAATACTTCCAGGGGATTTCAGCTTACCCCCAACTTTAAGACATTTACCACCACCATAAAATGGTGGTTGGGTTGAGTTGGGATCCTAGGAGTGTGTTAGTGACCATGCCATAAGCGTATTTCGCAAGTAGACTGACGCCTCTAGCCACCTCTGTGTGGTCGGCATCAATACCAGGCTCGGGTCCCTTAGGATCGTATGACAGGGCCAAATCAGTGGCAGATGAGGCATCTCTCCCCAACCGCTTGGGGTTCTTGGTGATCTTCCATGGGTGATGTTTCTTGCTCTTGGGGTCAATCTCGTCAGTTGGAGTACACGAGTAGCCACGGCAAAGGCTTTTGTCCTTCGGACCAGAACACCAGCCTGTCTGCATTAGTCCCTCGAACAAGGGACAGATCTGTCGATACTAACCTTTGCTGTGACAAGCTGGGGTGATTGGAAAAGAAGGAACTAAGTCCAGGTCCTGAGAAGTGTTTAGCCATGAAGCTTGCACTGAAACTACAGCCCAGTACCTCCTTGTGGTTATTTTCATCACTGCCAGCATATCTCTCTGACTTCTTCTTATCAAAGGGTTTCGTAGGCCTCCAAAACGGCGGATGGTAAGGAGTGCGTGAAGGGAATAGCCCCCCGAGTGTCATAGAGGGGGGAGATAACTGAAGAATTTTTAGTGCATATGTTTGATTATGGGGGGAATCCGACACAATACCGGTGTCTTGAAATCACTTTCACTACCACCTCCGTCAATTTGCCAAGGACGTGGCACTGCAATGGCCTTAGGAAGGAGTGCAAGTAGCAGGACTGCGGTAGTTGGTAAGATCATGGTGAACAAACGGGTGGCTGCTAATGATTCAATTGATAATGCTCAGTAATGGCAAACGTGTTGGGAATGCTATTCAGTTGGAAATGTAGCAATTGGATGATGTTTAGAGAAGCAGACTCGGAAACTCAACGAGAAAAGTTCAAGTGTTGGGGGATACACTTGAAAGGAAGGAACAAGTGTGGGGGAACGGCACGCGAAGGTACAAGGTGGGAAAGCGTGCCTCATAACGGAACTCCGCAAGGAGTCGCTGACAGATAGAAAAATTCTTTCAAAAACTTCATAGAATTATAGCAGAAACATAAACCTCGGTTTGGATAGTCGTCCTCAAAGTTTCCCCAGCTCAATTTTGTGGAAGTAAATCTGATGAGTCGTCCCCTACGATCTCAAACGCTGTGTCCTCCATGATCCCCAAAACAGAAGACTATACAAAGGATCATCTCAATGACTGAAGCATTACGCTCATTTATTAGCTATTTTTATGGTACAATGGCTTATTTGTAGCAATGATGCTCAAGCCGATGAGGCAAGGCTCCTATGTTTCTCAGCTCAATCTGACTACTGATCTGTGGCTACGTTTTTCATGACGTGTCTTTTTTGAAGCCAGACAATTAAAAGAGGTTTTGCAATGTACTTGCTGCTCGTGAAGACAAATGTTCACATGTACCGTGAGTGTTAACATGTATTGTCGCCCATCTGGTACTCTATGAGAGGCATTGATGGATCATGGCAGAGAACTATGATATAACTACATCTGCAGGTGAGAGACCGCCGATGCTGAATACATCCAAACCATTGGACATATTAAAACGATCAGGACACGGCCTATGTTGTGTACTTGTCGTGGCAACTTGCGTAATTGAGCTGGCCAACAAGACTCCAATACAGCTTCATAACCCATTGATATTTGGGGGGTGACGCCGGGAAAAACATCATTGACCTTGATCAAATAGCCGGAGCAACTTGCTCCAAAATCCAACTGCTCAGTACCTCGAGCGGGATTATGGACAGAAAAGATTCATAGAAGCCATATTGTATTGTGTTCCTGACACGTTTAGCTTTTCAACCGACCCTGAATTTGTGTATTGTCAATATTGACTTTGTCCAGTAAAGCGAAGTGTATAGAAACAAATAGGACTGAGGGGAAATCTGAATTAAATATTTCGCAGTTATTTTGTCCTCATATTCCCTCTGGTGACTTATGATTCCCAATATGCTGGCGGTTTTTGAAATTAATTTTGCCATGGTGTTGGTTGACTGGCATGGTGCTTTTTTGCTTCCGCAGGAGATCTAGACGGGAAATACATAGGAGTTCCTAGATATGACGTGTGCATTTGGAAACCACAATCACAACGCGCATAGTAGAAGCCATTGACAAAGGGATGGAATTGAGAGGCACAAATACGGCGCTCAACTGCATTCCCAAGGAAGCTGTGTTGATTTCCAATTAATAGCAGATCTGAACTGATACTTTCTTCCGAATATCGATTTAGCTCCACATAATGGGACCGACTGCAGAGATGGAGAAACATTCATGCCAGAACCTGCCGGAGGCAAGTGTCGTGAGGGCTATAGATGACGCGACTCTCACGCGAGCGGATGTAAGATTATCTAATCTAGAGGCTTATCTTGAATAAACTGATAGGACATGGGTAAGTGGCGAGGGTTCTGTGAGCCACCTGACAACGGTCCTTGGTATTATAAATGCTTGATGGGATTTAAATTCGTGGTAGCAACAGAATCGCCAAGCCGAAGAGCGTGCATGTAGGTATAAGGGACTCAAGGCAGCACGTGATTGACACTACGTGAAGTTGTAAATACTGGGCAATGTTAGCTACCACTACAACGCTGGAAGCGGGTGTACTTAACTTAGGTATCTTGTCTACTTGTCAATCTACCTACCTTACTTTCTGGGTCTCACAATACATTTTCGTTGATACCATGTTGTCACGAAACGAAATGGATATAATCACATGACCATGTGGAGGACGTATTCCTGGGCACCCATTAAATACCGCTTGATCAGGTAGACGTGGCACACAAAGAAAATATAGGTAGGGCCGATTTGTCTGTATAAGTGATTCGAGAAGTGGTCATCTTGTTCTACCATTAATCTGGAGAAAGCCGTGACCTTCCTTGGCCTCGAAGGAGGAACATCTTCACCAATTTCGAAAACTGATAATAAAGGACATAAATGAATGTGTTACATGCCCTCCAATTGGCTTCGGAGCCTTTGCCATTCATCACAGGACAAATTTCCTATTTGATTTTTAAACACAGTCGTTCCTGTCCCATGAGTGAGACGTGTAACACGAGCGGGGCAGATTACCCATCGAAATCACTGCAAGACTAGATAGCAGAATATCTAGATCATGAGTATTTCTCCTATTGTCATGTGATCCACAAGAACCGAGGAACTTGAGGGTAATAGACTTTCATCGCCAATAATCTATCAGCTTGCAAAGACGAAAACATAGATTAGAGTTTCGAGGAAGCCTACGGATTTTGCTGGCTTACATTCGAAAATAAGTACGAACAGAGAGTAAAAGTCCTAAATTATCCTGGAGGTAACCAAGAAATCCCAAGCTTGTCTGATATGATTTAAGAATTCGCACTGGGGGATTTTCATAGAATGGATAGGATTCAACGACGTGACATGGACTGGAATGTTGGTTCAATTTGCTGCAGGAATTAAGTGAATATGCTTACTATTTCTGCGACGTTGGTAGATAAACAAGATACACACATAACCCGACGAAGTCCTGAAGAGCATAGAAACCAGGATATTCTGATATTCTATTGTTGGAGACACAAATTTTGTATAATTTAATGCAACAATTAAATCCCTTCTGTGAACACTTGGGAAACAGTCGATTAATAAGCTGTTTGCAATTGTGCAGCGAAAGGTCTCGGAATAAATATAACATGCCTAATGCTAAGTGAATGCAGCATGAAAACAAACCTCGTCCCCAAAGCTTGGAAAATCCATATATATGTAGAAAGATCTCGCCCTTAAACATGATGCCCATTCAGGACAAGAATACTTGTTCTATAGCTTGGTGCTTTTACGTATTTGTAAAATCAAACAACGTCGTATCTAGCACCGCTATTAATGCGATAGCACGCAAGGCTGAACTGAAGTAAGGGGAAATTCAATAGAAATGAACAGTAAATCGCCGTTGAGAGTGTAAATGAACTCAAATTATTCATACAGCCCTTGCAATCACACTCCACTTGGTACAGTAGTGAGGCTGCGAAAGTGAATCGGACGTGCGCACAAACGAACCTGCGGAAACTGCTTTGGAAAAGATTCACGCGCAGAAAATCAACCGCATCTCATCACATTACCTCGCAACCCACTCAACCTCGCCTTTTCTGATCAATATCTGCTGAATCAGAACTTAAATCGCCATCCAACGCACTTGCGTTGTTCCATACCCTTCTTCCTATTCTTTGCCACTCGGGGACTTTGTATTTGACAAATATTTGCCAGTTCCATCGCCGCCGCGTTTGGTGTTGAGGGTCAAGTTCAAACACCGCAACGCCGCGCGATCGATATCTACCTGGAGGCAGTGCACCAGTGAGCCCGTGCAGTTTCTTTCGCAGCCGAGCCACACCGCGAGAAAATTGGTGCGCAAAACCACAAAACTAGCGGTCCTACTGTACCGCCTTCATACTTTCAGGTCCGCCTCGTTGCCCTTCATCCTGTGGCCCTGATTGCATCGATAAACACAATTCACCTCAACGAACTAATACCGCAATCACTTCACCGTCACCTGTCAGCCTCGATGTTTCAGGCCCCCAGCTCTACGCCGTAAACCACAGTACGTGCAGTCTGTCAGTCGCTACAGTCTGGCAGCCAGTGTCTATCGAAGAATCCTTCCAGTCCTTTCTCGCCCGCTCTCCCTCTCACGTCCACAGAGCTGCCTTCGCAGCTCACCGTCACGACGTCTCAAACAAAGAAAAGAAAGCTTTCCCCTCCTCAAACCTCTCTCACCCAGGATAATAACCCAGACATACCAATAAACTCGGTCGAAGAAGGCGATTCACCAAGTGAGCTTCCACGGTTCGACGTTTCCTCCAGTCTTGAAGCCTTACCTCCACGCATTCCTCCGCATCTCCAGACCTCCTCTTCACTTGGCCCATCCGATCATATTCCATCTGCGGCAAGCTCGCCAAGTGCTGCATACGCAGGTCTCTCGCTGGAAGGGGAGAGAGGAGGGGATACATCCGGCTCTGAATTTCAACGAACTTCACTGGCACCAAACGAGATAGATACACGAGGACAATCCCCTTCACATCTGTTTTCACTGAAGGGTATCATGGGAGGAGCTGCAGATGTTCCACACCGGTCATCGTCGCCGCTGAAGAGACGAGCCTCAGACCTCGAAGACAATGAGCCATCGTCTTCACAAAGGGAGGATGTGGATATGATCACAGTCTCCGAGTCAGACTTCCCAGAGGTCGGGGTGGTATCTGGCAAGCCCTCTCATACTAGGGCTCAATCCGTTGACATGCTCCGGAACGAAGCTCAACAAGACTCTACAGATGGGCAGATCAAAGTAACAAAATCGAGCAAAACTAGCAAATCCGCGGAGACTGGTAAGCCAACTCGAACTTTGGAGGACTTACGTGCTCACATACTCATATTAGATCCACCTGATATCGATTCACAAATTGCTACCGTCACTGCTTTGTGCACCGCCAATGCAGAGCGAAGGCTTGAGGATGGTGACAAAATCTACCTGGTATCGAAGCGGTGGTTAAATAGGGTAATCAGTCGAGGCTCAGACGCCAGGAAGAAGAGCAAAGTGGAACCAGAAGGCGACATTGGACCAGTGGACAATTCAGACATAATCAACCAGATTATCAAGGACGTAGATGGGAACGACTTCGTCCAGTTGAGACGCGGCACCGGCGAAGATGATTTTATGCTTTTCCCCGAAGAAGCATGGACAATGATTGTGGAATGGTACGGCTTGATGCCAGGATCTATTCCCATCGTGCGCTATGCCCATCAGACAAACGAGGACCAGGCAGGTCAAGCCAATGTCCAATACGAATTTCATCCTCCGGTTTTCAAGATCCACAGGCTACATTCAGCAGTCAGCGGCATACTGATTCCCCAGAAACTGAAGGCCACGAATCCGCCTGCTCCTATCTTTGTGTGCAGCAGATCGACAAAGACTGTGGATTTTCAGCGGAATATCAAGAAAAAAGCAGGAGTCGACATGTCTAATAAGATTCGTATTTGGAGAGTGATCAAGCTGCTGCCAGCGGGGGAACCATCGGCAGTAATTGCCGGGGCAGCAACCCCACCAGCCTCGCGACCGAGCTCTCCTACAGCTAATCCATCAAGTATGCGGCAGCCACACGACTCTTGGACCAATCTTTTCCTTGACGTTGAGGAGTTTGTCAAACTTGAGCGAGACACCGGTAGAGAAGTCGTTGAAACCCGAGATTTCAGCGCCGATCTGAAATACAATGGCAAGTCAAAATTAGGCATGATTGGTCTAAACGACGACGAGACCATTGTCATAGATGAGTCAACCACCACCGGCCATGTAATCAACACCACGTCCGGTGGAAAAGGTACATCTACTGCTTTCACGAAAACTTCAAACCAGTCCACATCCAATAACCAGAGCAAAAGCGGCCGTACCAGTCCAGCGCCTTCAGGTCCCATTACCAGAGGTCGCGCACAAAAGGCGGGTAGACCCGTTGGCGTAGTGGGACTAAGTAATTTGGGAAATACTTGTTATATGAACTCGGCGCTTCAATGCATTCGAAGTGTCGAAGAATTAACCAAATACTTCCTGACCGGGACCGCGGAAAGTGAGATCAATGCGGAAAATCCATTGGGACACAACGGAGACGTTGCTATCTCGTACGCAAATCTTTTAAAGTCGGTATACGTGAGTCCTACTCCACCCTCAGTAACACCTCGACATTTCAAGACTACAATCGGCCGCTATGCTCCGTCATTTTCTGGATACGGCCAGCAAGACTCTCAAGAATTTCTTGGATTTCTCCTTGATGGATTGCAGGAAGACCTGAGTCGCATCAAAAAGAAGCCGTACATCGAGAAGCCTGACTCAACCGATGAAATGGTCAACAATCCGGAAGCTATTCGTGAAATGGCTGCCAAAGTGTGGGACATTACGAAGAAGAGAGACGATTCGGTTGTGGCTGACCTGTTTACTGGCATGTACAAGTCGACACTTGTTTGCCCGACTTGCGCAAAAGTCAGCATCACTTTCGACCCATTCAATAGCATGACACTCCAGTTACCAATTGAGAATACTTGGACTCATCAAGTTGTGTATTATCCCCTAAACAACCGCCCCGTCATCATTGATGTCGATATCGACAAACAGGCTAGCATTTCAACCCTGAAAGCATTCGTTTCTAAGCGGGTTGGCGTGCCGGTCGAGCGGTTATTCGCTGCTGAAGAGTGGAAGTCAAAATTCTACAAGATATATGATGACTTTAGCGTGGCTTCGGAAGAGATTTCAAGCAATGATCATGTCGCCATTTATGAATTAGAAGCCAAGCCTACCAATTGGCCTGGACAAGCTCAACCCAAGAAGAAGTCAGGCATTTTCGGTTATGGAAACGAATCTGGAGACGATTGTCCACCCTGGGATGATCCTGTTGCTGATACCATGGTCGTCCCGGTAATCTATCGCCGTCCTTCAGAAGAGCGTAATGGCGGATACCGGGCGCGGAAGCCGTGGACATTCGAGGGACCACCACATTTCATTATCGTCACAAGATCAGAGGTAAGCTTGAAAGGGGCTTTCTATTATATGCATAGCTAATTTCCCATGTAGGCTCGAAACTTGGAGATGATCAAGAGAAAGGTTCTCGAAAAAGTGGCTACCTTCACGACATGGGACGAGTTTTCAGAATCCGAATCCGACAGTGTCGACCAAGACATGGTATTAACTACTGGCTCAGACGCCGATTCTTCAGGCGGCACCAAGGTTGTTGCAACTTCTGTGGATGGCGAGGACGAATTGGTGGACGTGACAATGAAAGAATCTCCACCGAAGCCAGCACTGTTCAATGGTCGCCGGCCAAAGTTTCTTGCTCCAAAGTCTCTCCTGAAGCCTAGTCTTCAAAACATGTTTGAAATAGGCTATTTCGAGGGGAACAAAGAGGTTGTCCCTGCAGGCTGGAATGAGGTGACTGAGGAGAAAACTTACCCGGCGTTATCCTCTAGACTCCCAGTATCAACACAGGTATTTGATGATATTACTTTAGATGGGGGGTACAGTTCTAAAAGCACTCGTGATGGTTCGGAATCAAGCGAAGAAAATCTAAGCATGTCCCATGATACGCCACTCACTCGAATGAACGAGGAATCAAGCGATGAAGATGAGATTCCTGTACACAAAGTAAGTTGCCCAATTTTCATTTTCCCTGCAATTGCAATTCCTGTGACCCCCAGAAGTCCTGCAAATCTCCAACAAGTTCTGTCTTCACCAGTTCTCAAGGAAAGATAGTTGTCTGACTGGAGACCAGGCTCTTCCTCTTCGATCAGTCGGACCGAAATCTGGGGGCACTGTAGGTTTCAGCAAGCGTGCCAAGCGTCAAATGATGAAAACTTACTCAAAAAAGGGTGTGAAGGCGCTTCGCAAGGTTCAAAATATGAATGTCCTTGAGCAAGATGTGCCGGATGAGGGACCTCTCATTCGCCCCGGCGAGGGTCTTGTCGTGGACTGGAACAGCGATGCTTGGGATGCTCTTTTTGGTGGAACGTCAGACAGCATGAGGGGGGAGCCTTTGTGGACCTCTCTACCAATACTTGAAGACCCACAACTGCATGTAAAACGTACTCACCGCAAGAGACGTCGGCAAGAAGGCCTCACTCTGGATGACTGTCTCAACGAATTTGGCAAGGAAGAAATACTTTCCGAAGTGGATACTTGGTACTGCCCTCGTTGCAAGGAACATGTCAGAGCAAGTAAAAAGTTTGAGATTTGGAGGACTCCTGACATTCTTATCATGCATCTGAAGCGCTTCAGTTCTAGTGGTTATCGACGCGACAAACTTGATGTGCTCGTCGATTTTCCTATCGAAGGCTTAGATCTTTCTTCACGGGTCATCGAAAGTGAAGACGGCAAAGAAGAGATCTACGACTTGATTGCAGTTGATGACCACTGGGGTGGACTTGGTGGAGGGCATTACACTGCTTTCGCCAAGAACTTCTACGATAACCAGTGGTATGAGTATAATGGTAAGTTTATCTTCAATGGTCACTGGAGACAGTCTAATCTGGGACAGATTCGACCGCGACTGTACTGAAAAACATGGATCGAATCGTTACATCTAGTGCATATCTGTTGTTTTACAGACGTCGTTCAAATGCACCCCTTGGTGGGCCGCGATTTGAAGAAATTTCGCGGATCTTCGACAACATGAATCGCTCTGATGCTTCCGAGGACGAAGAGAATGAGTCGGGGGAAGGCCAGGGCCTCGTCGGAAACTCCTCCCTACGTGGGTCGTCGAGCGCTTTGACAGGAGTAGGAGCAGCTCACCATCAACAAAGTCATGGTTCTCCTGGCGCGGGGATGACGACAATAAATCCCTCGGCCCTTGAAGAGGGCCTTCCTGCTTACAAGGAAAGGTCTGAAGGTAATATGCTTTCCGGACCTGCAGAAATGGCAGGCGGACTTCACCCGAGCATTGAGGACGAAGGTATTGGCATGGATGACGGGATGAATTTCAACACCGTCGGTATGGGCTCCCTGAACTCCGCTATAGGTGCCAAATGGAGTTTTGATGCCCTTCCAGATTCAAAAGAGTCCGGCCAGCCGAGCGAGATCAACAGCGACGTCGTTGACAACGCTTCCTCTGCAGATGCACGCTCGCTTGAGGACCGAATGAGCGAATTCAGAAACGCCCCAGCTGAAGACGAAAATGGTGAATTCTTCGATCAGTCCCCTGTTCCTGAAATGGATCCAGCCCAGATCGAGAGTCATGCTGGTTTATTTCGTGACATATTGACTCACAAAGGCAATCGAAGTTATTCGCCCCAAGCAGCAGACTACGAGGTCGACGTACAAGATGAATTCATAGTCGAAGAGCCTGCGGCTGAAATCCATATTACTGACGATGATGATACCCTGAAGATGGAGTGAAGTTTTGGCGAGCCGGTATTCTATTATCTAATGGAGACATGATTGGAGTTGCGGTGATGATTGGTCATGATGGTGAGGGTGGGGATACGATATATTGCATGCTGGCAGACTGCTGGCTTAGCTCTGTGGTTGCAGAGCTAATGATGTTTATGCACTTTATGCATTTCAGGAATGGAGTCGTACGCGCAAAGACGATTCGCGGAGTGATGGTGCATGGCTTGCGCGTTACAGTTAGACATGCTGTATCAATGAATCAGAATAGACGCATTGTTCTAGAATACTATGATTATCATGAATTTTAGTATCTTGCCGGAATGATGTGCACGATCGAGAACAGTATGACTCATTCCTTGCTAAGGAAATAATCTTCAACCCAGAGGGCTTTGGTAGGAGAGCGTGATTAAAACCTCGCCAAATTTTCTCCTTGAAATAGGGGTTCATTAACTATAGCTGATGGCGAGTGTACATAGGCTGAGAAAGACATGCACATGTGTCACAGCCTGAATAACTGTAAGATCAGATGACAGACATAATGCAACGATATGCCCGCCCTTACGCCTTTGGCACAACCCTAGTTGGTTGAAAGAATTACCCAAAGAGTGGCCTGTATTGTTCTGTCATCTATATCGTGTACACCAGAATATTTTGACATTTGATCAATCAATACGGCTGAGCCGATAGATAATCTCTCACACTTCGCCGAAAATGGCCTGTTCGAATTCCGACCCTCCTTCAATTACTGCTCTCGTCTTAGCGCGTTGAGAATTCACCATGTGTAAGCACGACCACTTTGTGCCAATTTGTCACATATGAATATCTCTAACGTACATATTCTAGTATCTAAAAGTGATACCATAGCTCTATCTTGCGGATTTCTTTCCACTGTGCTTGGAATCTTACGATTATGGCTACTTCACGGATGAGGATACTTCCGAAGAGACACCAAGATATGAAGAGCGTGAGAAAGAGATCTGCTAATTCATGACAAGGTCTGAATGATAAGTGTAAGAGCAAGCAGGAAATGGTGCGTGGAAAGCAGAGGAGGACAAGTAGGGATGGTGAATGGGGAGCGGTAACAATTCACAGTACTCAAATACTTACACCTTGATGTTCACTTTTCTGAATTTGACAACAGAATCCTACGCTTCATTTTATCTATTTATGCATTCACAAGTTGCAAGATGTTATGATGGATCTCCTGACTATACAGTGCTGAGAATGGATGGAGTGAAGAAACTCATACGCATGAGGGAAAAGCCAGAACGCAGTCCGCCAAAAGTACTCGCTACGCGCTGTTGCCTCTAACATATGCTAAGAAGGTGGAAGCTAATCCTTGCTAAATCAAACTTAGAAAGGTGTACAATGTACAATATGTACAATACAATCGATTTCGTGCCTGTTGAACCTGGTATACAGATGTCAAATTTATCTGAAGTTGCAAGCGTGACGGGGTTCGGAGAATGTCAGTGGTTGTGAAAGTGTGAGAATGAAAGGGTGGTTGGCAAATCGCACCTTATCAAAGGTATATGAATATTAGTGAAAATCGATTGGAGGTAAAGTAAGCTAGTTTGATTGAAAATAAGTAGAAGCTCGAGTGAAGAGAAGAGAGCTATCTCAGGTAGCACTTGCGACGCCCAGGGCAAGGAAGACCAGTATTCTTCTAGTCGTGTTTTCCTGTTTAACATTCAAACATCACAGTTCATGGGTAGTTAGAAAGGCGGATCTCAAGCAATTGCGAAGCAAAAAATCTCACAGAAGTGTCACACCATTGCTGACCTAAGAAATCAGACTGCTCCCTCTGATAGTAGATATGTTATGTTTTGTGAGCACTTCATGTGACTCTGCAAAGCTGATAGCAGAACAACACATTCATCAATGACTGAAAATGCTCATCGATTTGGGAATTGAATGTAAAATAACGTCGAATTGTTGATGATTACTGCAACCCTTGATAACTTTCGCAACCAGCTTTAGGGTATAATATGAATCACTTGTTCTTTGTAAAGTGATTAGGATATGTGAAGCTTCGTAAACAGTGCTCCAATCTACTCTGAAATCAAATTTTATGTGGCCTGTCAGGCGTAATTCAAGGTCATCTGACAAATAGAAATAAGATGAAGTTCCATAGTGACAAGATTGCTGCGACTGGACACCTACTGGAAAATTGGGCGAAGTTCGGACGAAGAGGTTGCAAACAGCAGTGATGGGGTCTATTGCTGCTCTTGATCTTGATTAGTCATCAAAACACAAAGTCGCAACAGGTCGCGTCCCCACGCGACTTTGGCGACAACCTTCAACTCGAATTCACACTGTTAACCACCAAAATTTCGAATCATGCGATAGAACGGGTCAAACCAGATATCTCTAGTAGACCCGAGTTTTGAGGATCTTTTCCACCAAAATGCCTCGGCCAAAACGAACCAAGGTCGCACCCTCTGTGCCTGCCCCGCGCGTCAAGAATACCTCGAAACCTGCTATTCCAGCTCCCACTGTGAATCCTGCTCCTACGACCGAGTTCAATGACCTGTATGATGTTAGTGACCAGGAGGATAGGGCAGTGAGATCTGCGCCTCACCTCAAGAAGAGCAATGGCAAAGGCAAAGAGTCAGTAACAGCGCAGCGCCTCGAAAAAAATCCTACCAACGGGCCAAATGACCACGAGGATGAAGAGATGCCAGCCGATGACCCAGGAGTAGGGGGAGATACTTCATTATTGAGTGAGATCAACCTGGAATCCAGCAGTCCTGGCATGGAGGTCGGCCGAAAGGAGCACAATATCCCAGCGGTGGAAAGCTCATTATTAGCAATCGGAAATTTCAGAAGACGCGCTCGTCAGCCAAGTATACTGGGTAATGGCCCTACTCGTGGTCGTTCAAGTAGTCTCGATTCAAATATTGCGGAAGGGAATGGGTTCATGAGTGTGGGCAGGAAGAACGCATCAGCATTGGGCAGCAACTTCAAAAGACGGCCCCGCGAAAATAGCATCATGGGACGGAAAGGTATTCCAAGTAGTATGGGGTTAGAAATGGATATAGGCACACCAGCCAATGCTGGACCAGCAATGAAATTGGGTACATTCAAACGAAGAGTACGACAACCTAGTATTCTGGGAACCGCCCAGAAAGTGCAAAGGGAGCTGGAGTATGATGATGACGAGGACGACTTCAACCCGGAGGATGAATCAACACCATTGAATCTTTCAAAAGCCAGGAATATGACATCTTCTTCAGCAGCTTCATCCTCCAACCCGAGAAAAAGAAAATTATCTGCTGTACAGGTACCACAATCAAGCCCAGTCGTTTCTCCACCTAAGACAATTTCGGTGGAGGAGACGATTCCAGCCACAGGCCCTACGGATGGTGAAGATGAAGGCGAAGAAGAGGACAATGAAGAGCTTCCAGCAGCTTCACCAGAACCTGTACTGCCATCAGTCGAGTCCCGGTCTATTTCACCTGAAATACTCAGTGAAACGATGGCACCACCTATCAGTAGCAGTCCTACGCCTTCAAGCCCCGAATTGCCTCCACGGTCACGGCGAGAACCGTCCAGAGGGCGACGATTGCCTAGAGGTAGGACACCACCACCTAGGACTCAAGACTCTCCAATATCCTCTCCACCGTCACTTACTCACTCTCCTAACTACCGAGTATCTGCACCACCGAAGACTAAGCCAACGCGAGAGGCGCCACCTCCCAGCACCTTTTCTACCGCTCAGCTACAAGCTTTGTTACCGCGACGGAGGCGTCGAGCCGTTCGTGATACATTCGATATTCCAAGCTCCGATGAGGAGGTAGACGTATCAGGACTTGCCCCGGATGAGGATGAATTGTCCCACCTAGCTGTACGAGCTCGAACTCGGCGGCCCGCGAATGCGTTATCGAGGCCTTCAACAGCTACTAAAAAAGTTTCGAAGCTGAAAGCCCCAGATAAAGGAAAGCAAAAACGAACTTATGGTAGAGCAAATCCGACGTCAGATAAAGAGAATGACGGCGGCATGGATCCAGATGATAGTTTAGCGCCACTCCCCGAGGATGGCCACGAAAGCCCCGAAAACAGCCAGGATTTGGAGCAGAGAGTAGGCAAAGAGTTGAAAAGAGCAGCGAGGAAATTTGCAGAGGTTGATCAGTGGGAACTCGAGTTTGAAGAAGTTACTGCGAGCAGCTCGTCACCAAAAGATGCGAGATGATATTGTAATGTGTCTATTGGATCAATGTTTGTTGATTGGGAGTTACTAGGCGGTGGGTTCTCCGGTTCTGGTGCATGGCTTGCAAGCTCGCGTAGTTTGTTGAACGGCGTTCTGTGGCTATTGATGGTGCAGGGTTTGGCATAAGGCAAGGTGATGCACACTTATGAGAGTCAAGCATTGCTTCATGAGCTACTTTACACGGCTAGTATAGCTGAATACAACGAAATGATTCTACCTACCCCATTCTATCTGGTAAAAGAGCCAAACCTTACTTGGGGAAACGCCATGAAGCACCATCTAGAAACGCCTTTCCAACCAGTAACTATGGCAGCTCAATCTCAATACTCGGCGTCACAGGCCTACTTTCCTCTTTCTTATAATAGCTAATGTTCTCCCTCAAAGCTACATACTCTGTCTCAGCATACCCAAGCAATGCCTGGATTTTCTCGCTCCTCACCCCCTTGATACGTAGTATCTCAGCCGAGCTATAATTCACCAATGCTCTTCCCACCTCTACCCCTGGTCCCTCCCACATCTTCCCATTCGTAGGAGATGGCTCAGGAAGTCGAGCAACGACTACCAATCGTACTGCTTCTTGCTGGGAAAATGTACCTTCGACATCGATGACACCCACAGGAAGTAACCCAGCTTTATTTTCGAGAGCACGGTGTGCACCAGCATCGATGTAGACTGTTCCGTGGGGAGCAAGTCCATATTGGAGCCAGAAATATCGATCGCGAATCGGATGTGTAGAGGGCGTGAATCGGGTATGCAGTGGAGCGGTAAACATAGGGTTTACGTTCAGTGAAGCGGTAGATCGAGCAAGAGGTTCTTCTAGGATCGCTGTTGGGGAGTTTATACGTTTACCAGTAGGAGGAGTGGACGATCGAGGAGAGCTTGTGGCTGTCTTGAGTGACTGAACGTAACGGACTATGTTGGCTATATTGCCTGGGTTGGAGGAACGAGTTATGACAGTGGTCACACCAGCAGAGGTAGCAAGGCGGGCAGCGACGATTTTGGTGGACATTCCACCTGTGCCTAGACTTGAGCCTGCGCTTGATACTGCCTGATGTTAGTTTGCTTCTTGATGATAGGGAGAATTTAATACCATCGGCTTGCAGAGCTGATATATCATCTACCACCTCGATGGCCTGAGCATCAGGATGAGTCCTCGGGTTCTTGTCATATAAGCAGTCCACATCCGTCATCAAAAAGAGGTAATCTGCATGCACCATTGCAGCTGTAATTGCGGAAAGGGTATCATTGTCACCAAACTTGATTTCCGTGACCGCAATAGTATCGTTCTCATTGACGATGGGGATGACTCCCATCTCCAACAATTCGGCAAATGTATTTTGGGCATTGAGATATTGTGTTCTCTAATTATAACGTCAATAGATGCATTGATGTGAGGAATTAGAAATATTACATCCGCGATATCATTTCTGGTAAGCAATATTTGTGCAATCGGTTGACGCAGGTGGCCAAATAAGCTGTCCCACAGACTTATCAGCCGGCATTGTCCAATTGCTGCCAGAGCCTATATATTCATGAGTACACTATAGTCGAAGGTGATTAAAGGCAACGACATACTTGAATTCGAGGGAGATGTTTGGGTCTCTTGTCCACATTCATTCGCCGCAAACCGACACCAATTGCACCAGAAGAGACGATGATGACTTTATGGCCATCCTTGTGCAGCTTCACAGCAGTCTCAACAATTAATGTCAAGATAGAAAGCAATGGTTCGTGGGTTTTCTCATCCACAATTGAACTGGTTCCTTCACTTGAGTCAGCTCTCCCATGTCATGCATCTCACTTTATATCGAGCAATACTCACCAAGCTTGATAACAATTGTGAGTGGCTTTGGTCCCTTCATGTTGACCTGCAGTATTCTCTCAATACAGCGAGAATTTTGAGAAAGGAAGGGTAGTCTTGTCTCACTAGGGAGATCATGAGCACCGTGAGGTTTTTAAGTGATTTCTTATTGGTGACTCTTTTCTGGGTCCCGAAGTCGGCAAAATACGTGCCACCGCTTTTCGATCTCTAAAAAAGTTGACAACAACCGCTCGTACGCCCTATCAACGTCAGCACCCTCTATTACTCACCAGCCCTCAATATAAAATCCCGGCGAGCTGAGAAGAACTGCATGATGTCGGAAGACGCGTCGAAAGCTACTTCGAGTGCCTCCTCCGCAATCCCAAATGATGCGGCGCAAACGGGATACAATCCAAGTTCTTACTGGGGCAATATATGGAATATCCTCACCGGCAAAATGACACAGGATGGACAGCACGAATACCGTGAAGCAATGTATATCAAGAATGAGGAGCGCGACTGCAAGAACTGCGACGAATGGCGGGACTGGTGTTTTCAATACTCCCCTACTGTCATATTTCTGCGGAAGAACATCGAAGCACTGAATGGAGATCTAAATTCGAAGAATGTACGATGTAGGCGCTGTCCTACAAGGAAAGACGAAAATGGTAATTGGGTACGGCAGGGAGGAGGGTTCAGTCCTGATCATGGGATTCTGATATGTGCGAACGAGATGAGGGATAGGAAGCATTTAGAAGATACATTGGCACACGAGATGGTTCACGCTTGGGATCATTTGAGGTGGAAGGTTGACTGGGCAGATCTAAGGCATGCGGCTTGTACTGAGGTATGATTTCTGCATAAAGGGAAGGAGCGTTGCTAATTTGGAATAGATTCGAGCCTCGAGTCTGAGCGGCGAGTGCAGATGGATGCGGGAATTCTGGACGAGGAACAATTGGACACTTACACAGCAACATCAAAATTGTGTGCGGTCACGGGCAGTCAGATCAGTCATGAATAGGCCGTCATGCAAAGACGACGTTCAAGCTGTGAAGGTGGTGAATGAGGTTTGGGATTCATGTTTTGCAGACACGAGGCCATTCGACAGCATTTATAGATAAAGTTGAGAACTTTGTATAATATGTAAAAACATAGAGCAGATACTGCCTCTTATGATTATGTTTTCAGCGTAGGCGTACAGGAATTTAAGAACTCCAACTCCGATCATCACTCCAATCCATCTTGTCTGATACATCCATGCCAAAACGCCTTAATATCCATAAATTCGTTAATCATCGCGGTCAGCAGCCGAGGATTTGCTCCCTGTTGACTTAGAATCTCTATTGCTTGCTCGCTCGCCCTTTACACAGTGCTTGATGATCCAAGGATGCTTTTGCACCTGATCCAGTGGGATCCTCTTCTCTGGGTCTAGAACAAGAAGCTATATCTTCTTAGCGACGTCTTCAAAACTGGTATGATTTTACTCACTCTCTTGATCAAGTCCTTTGCTTCTGGGCTCACGAAATTTGGCACAGTCATCTCACCCCTTGCTATCCTCCTCTGTGTCATTACTGGAGTATCCTCAAATGGCGCCTCTCCAACCAAAAATTCGTATGTCAAGACTCCCAGACTCCAGAGATCGACCTTCTCACTGTAATAGTTGTCTTGGCTTCCAGGCTTAATCATCTCAGGCGGTAGGTAGTCGAGAGTTCCACACATTGTGTTTCTTCGATTGTTTGGTGCATGGACACTCCAGCCGAAATCGGAAATCTTGATCTCGCCGTGAATACCGACCAGGATATTTTCTGGTTTAATGTCTCGATGCATAACATGCTTCTTGTGTAAATATTTCAAAGCAGCAGCCATTTGCGCGATATATTGTGCTGCTTTCCATTCCGGGAATTTCTCTTCTCGTCGTAGGTGTTTGTACAGCTCTCCTTTGCCCGCGAACTCAAGGATGAGAAACACTCTTTTGCTGTCATGGAAATGACCATATAGTTGAAGGATATTTGGATGTCTCAGATTGCTTTGGATTTCAATCTCTCTTCTGACTTGCTTCTCAACCTTCCCCTGTTGCAATTCATTCTTATGCAAAACCTTTAGAGCGCAGACAAATCCTGAATTCCGTTCTCTTGCCAGGTATACGCGACCGAACTTCCCTTTTCCGAGCGGTCGACCTATTTCGAACATGCCAAGATGAAATTGTTTTGGAGCAGGCTGTTCGTACAATTGATTCGATTTCCGCTCAACTCGCATAGCTTCATCAGATCCACGAGACGATCCCGATGCTATCTTCCTTGGAGGAGAGCCAGATCCATTCGGCATGTTTGAAGATCTCCATTGTGCGGCTTGTGAAGGGACGGTGACTATGGTGCTGGTGGAATTTTGATTTTGTAATGCAATCTTCAAAAGATTGGCTCGGCTGGCATTTTGCGACAGTTGAGAAGATGTGGTCGAAGAAGTAATCTGACATGTTAGTATAGACGGTCGTCTAGGAGAGCCAGCAGTACCTTTGATTTTTGGTATTTGTTTCCATCTCCAGGATCATTCTCGTCGTTCACTGACATCCGCTCAAAACGCGACTCGAGGGCGCGGGTAGCCATATTCGGTGTTGAGCCGTTGAATTGTTTACAATGAATCCCAGAATATCCTGCAAGATCCAAATTTCTGTTGTCGCTGTGGGTTAGTAGAGAACAATTGACAAGCTGATGTCGCAAGTTTAACGTTGGCTTTACTGTCCAGAATGTTATTGAGTTTCCACACTAGTTGTTGGTGTGGCAACGAGAGAGCTCAAACATCCCCGCCATGCTGGAGCTGGGCTGCCCCACACCTTAAATCCACAACAACTGTGCAATGGCAACAGCCTCTCGATAAACGTCGAACAGCATCAGAAACACATTGCATATTAGGAAAAAACGACTTTGTGATATCAAACCACAATTATTATACCATGGCTTTCAGCGGCCCAACAACAGAATCTTTTCCAAGGCCAGACCATCCTGATGAATCTACGCTGTCGCATACCCAGAAAGGGTTCAAGATAAGTGTGCGAAAGCTTCCAATCTCGAAATCTGGACCGATCGATGAAATGTCTAAGCATCTGGAAATACCAGTCCCTGAGATGATCTTTGGTGATAACATGGTTTCTATCGAACACCTTGGGAGCGGTTGGCGATTAGAATTTAATGCATACGACGCGCTAGATCGAGTAGACAAGACGGACAAGAATATGTTGAAGGTCGCATATTCGCAAGAATGGTCAAGTAGCAGGTCAGATTCTACCCTTACATCGTTGGATTTCACGCTGATGGTTGTTCTACAGAGAGAAAACACACGAAGGAATCAAGGAAGTGGTTAAGCCTTTTGACTGGTCATACACCACAGACTATAAGGGCACAATCACGAATGGGAAGCAATTCGATGTACAAAAGAATAAAGAGGATCCAATACCGATTGAACTGCTGAAACGCCCGGATCCGATCTTGTTCTTCGAAGAGGCTGTCTTATACGAGAGTGAGCTCGATGATAATGGAATTTCTATCTTGTCTTGTAAATTGCGAGTAATGCCTGACCGCATGCTACTACTCTGTCGACTATTCATGAGACTTGACGCAGTACTTGTCAGAATTCGGGACACCCGAATATACGTGGACTTCAATACTGGCAAGGTAATTAGAGATTACACTGAGAAGGAGGAAGCATTTGAAAAAGTCAAGCAGGTACGTTTGCCATATTTTCACATGCTTATGCATTCTTGTCGTCACGTAGCCATGCTTTCCCAATTTTTTCGTCTGCGACTCATTGTGGAATATGAAAACACCTGCCACCACCAACCCAGTTCTCAACAATAAGAATGTTTAATAACACTGGCTAGAACCTCATATTCTCGGGAAAACTTCCCACTGACCTTACTGTCGCCTTTCGTGACCCAAACCAACTTGCTCACCTGGTTCCAGAAGTTACGCATACTTTGGAGAGCCTGACGCTTCCCTGAATTTGTTTATTTGCCTGGTTTCAATTGCATAGCGCTGGAGTTGATTGCATTGCTGGAGTTCTTTGCGGATTCGATTCCGAACCCGAAACTAAAATCTCCGATAGGAAAATAAGGATATTTACATGTGCTATTGCAAATCGTCTTATATCGTGTAGCACTGTGCTTGGTGTATTCAGCTTCGAGGTTCTGCAACATACCAACCAGCCGGAGCAGAGTCTGTCTTCCCCTCTTTGTCTAGCTTAGAGCACGCTTTTGAACGCCGCTATCGTCTACCCCTCCCGCACACACAGGCTCTGCTACCAAGTCCTTTGCATTTGCCGGATGGCAGCCACTGCTTATCAAGGAAGCACCAAAGCTAGCGTCTCACACATTGACTAGCCCAACTCAAAGTGAATTATTGACAGGAACATGAACTAAGCGTTTGGTCAGACAACCTGCTATTCTCCTTAGGTAAATCGAGCATCAGATGGAGGAGACATGGCGGATGACCATTCCCAAACTCTCAATTGGGTGGAAGATACTCAAGAAATCATGCCACTCATTGATCACCCAAACTTTAATCTCAGGGTCACATCTGATGTTGCTAGAAGCGCCTACGGGATTTGAATCTCCATATTGCTCTAAATGGGAATGGCTCAAATTCTTTATACCACCGTACTGCAGGGAGAATTCGGCAACTCTGATTCTTGTAAGTGCCTTGTTGTGCGATTGACACGGCTCTCTCAGTGTCTCTTGAGGGACAATAATAGGATTTTATTTTTATGGCTGGCGAGTCAAACGTGTCAGTAGACTTGAATCTCCTCTTTCATAAGTGAATAGATGTAAAGATTTCACTAGCTCAGATCAATCATCTCATGAGACCTCCAACTCCTTCTCATCTCCAGATCTCTAAGATGCGTGATGTCAAAGTCGCCAGGTCTCCACTTTATTGCATATCTCCATGCTCTCTTCAGATCTTTAGATTGCCAGATCCCAACTTCGCTAGAGCCCTGACCTTTGTGGCATATCTCTTCGGACCTTTCATCATGTGAGCCCCCCCAGCCTATCTCTTTAGATCTTCAAACAGCGAGATCTTCATACTCAGACAACCAAACTCGGACAATAGAGAAAGAATGCGAGAGCCGAGCTTCTCTTGAAACTTGAATAGAGCTGTGATTGTACAGCATAGCCACAATGCTAATCCTGACCCTTCATCCAGATTGACGGCACGCCAGGAACTAAGCTATGGTTGCGCCGTAGACTATATCACATGATATATGAGATCGCCCAGCTCTTCCCTTTTCCCTTCCAGGTTTGTCTGAGATCTGGTATGGAGATCTGTGGCTTGAGGTGTGATTGGTGGGAGATGTTGGCAGTGATATGGAGTGTAATATAGGGCATTGTGGCTGCCGGTGTTTTTATTCCTATTGTGGACTGCTTTCCTTTGCTGCTTAGTTTTGTGGAAGATGGGATGGAATGATAGATTGGGGTTGTGGCGTTATGCATTTAAGAGATAATGTGGGACACTCCACTGTTGAAAGTGGGACTGTTGTGATATATGATGGAAATATTATATTTCTCAATACTATGGATATTGACATGAGTTGATGTTGTAAGTCTCAATATGAGCTGATAGAGAAGGATTGCATCGTAATGTAAGACATTATTGACGAGGTAATTGTATAAGATCTCACTCGTATCTTCTTTCGGGGAGGACGGAGGGGAGGAATGTTCAAAAGAAGAATTGCTCCGTCGCATATCCAATAACAGACCAGATATGAAATAGAAAATGAAGATCCAAAAGTGATCCGCGGGACGGGAAGAAATCATGGATCTTTTCTTGCTTTACCAACAAACCTTAATTATATACCTATCCCAAGCCATGCCACACGGGATATGACCGCTTTTAAGCAGCCCTAGTCTTAAAATGCCGATAACGATTTGGATTTGGATATCCAGTTTCTCAAATGCGAGGATACGCAAGATAAGAGGGGAGAAAAAAGTATATCTCAAACACAGTTTCAGAACAGCCCTGTAGGGTTCCCGGATCGTCGCCACCCGAGCCAGAGCCCTTGCTTGTCTGCTTGATCTTCCACAGTCTCTTGGGTTGATGGAAGAATGGAAGGATGGATGGAAGGAATTGAAGAGAACATGGGGGGCTTCTAGAAGGTGAGGTGAGGTGGCTATGGGATGAGGGGTGGAGCGGGGTGGGATGCTACCGGTAGGTGAGTAATGATTTGGTTGCTGGGATGTTTTGATAAGATCTGGGATTGCGGTTGAAAATTTGAGGAATTTGTGGGAGAGGATGTTTGAGTTGTGCTTCGATTGTCTGTTGTGGTGCTTCGAGATTAGGTAAATTGATGATTGAATATAGGTCAGGTTCGATGGAAATCCCGCCCGTCCCGTTGTCTCGAGTCCTGACTTATTGAACCGTGCTCGAATAGTGAATTATGGTCAACTGAGCCGGTTGTCCAAGGGAAGAATTTGAGTTGTGGCTCGTTGTCTCACTGTTAAGAGCTTCGCCTCGCAACCTAAGTCAAATGCTCGAGTCGTGCCGCCATTCAACAACACTATATCGTTGGCTGTAAAAATTTCCGCAATTGCGAGGCTTCAACCTGAATCATGAGTAACTGTTTCAATGATGCAAGAGTCTATTTCCAATAGCATGGTGAAAGCAAGCTCTGCAGCATTCCAGTTTTATGGATCTTGGAAGCTGCAGGAATCTATTCTTGACATCTTATGCCTCGATGCCTATAGGTTTATGCTCGTTTATCTTAGTCTAGACCGAGGGCAACACAGTCTCTGAGCGTTGAGTCTAACTGAAGAGGTAGCAGTTCATGCATATCGTAGGCTGTGGTGAGTGTAGCTGCATAATGACAGGTAGTTGGTCAACCCATCGCTTGCCTCTCTCGGAACCGCACCGGTCAGGTACAAAAGAAGAAATCTTGCTGCACCGAGGTACTTGCGGTTTGTCTTTCTATGAAGTAATCATATGGGCGGGGGATGTGGACGGAGAGGTGAGGGTACGGTATCAACGCATCATCATCCCATTTTCTTTCCTATCGCCGGCCATGTTGCCCAGATGATCCCAAAGGCTCCATCCTTTCTCATGCAATATTGATAGCAGCTTTCAGCGGCAGGCGGCAATCCACAGACCTGGTAATTGCCTAGCAAATCGGGGTGAAACTTGCGGACATTTAGTGTTGTTATAGGATGGGATGCTCTGATATTGGACGGGGATATGCTGCAACTTGTATCCATGGAAAGGACGAGGCTAGGATCTGTATATGCAGCAAGGGATCTTGTACATATATTCTGACCTCCCTGGTTTATTTTCACCGCTATCTGCGTTGCTGCGCTGCGCTGTGCTGTCCAGTTGTATCTCCACAATACTTTACACAGGAGGCATTTGTTGCTCGCGCGGGGTTACTACTGCTGCAAGATTCGACTTCGGGACATCACTTGAGTGAGAAAGGTAGCTGGAGAGAGCAGGACGCGAAGAGATTTATAGTATCAAGCCATTCAGTACCTATTCTGGCTACATAACTCTTCGATTAACGGACATCAAATCCCTTGCCCAGCTCCATCTGGACTGCATTCTGCACTCTGCAGCAAGACATACTTTGTCCCCACGCCAGGCAACGCAACGCATCTCATCACATCCACATCCATCCCATCTCCTCACAGACGATCGAGGGGAGGAGAGAAACGCCCGCGATATTTAGGTTATTCATCCGCCATCTACCGCAGCAGCCGTTCCCTGCCTGTCTATCTGCCTATCTCCATCTGCTAGGCAAAGCACAGATCCGCGGATCTAGTTGAGCAGAGCAGAGCAAGAATTCGGGCGTGACTGCTAAAGTACATGTACCATTACCAGCTTGCATCTTTTAGGACCTGGATTCGAATCTGCTGTACTCCTGTCACTCTGATCGTCACCAGCAGATCGGTTACAATATTCGCCCTGAGCCACAGCAGCAAAGACTGGCCTTTGCAATCGAGGCATATCTTAGCCCTTCTTTGCCCAGCTACCTACTCGACACCAATTGCACCTATTCTTTGGGCCAATCTTCTTTTTCCCTCCTCTTCTACTATTCCTCTCTCTGCCCTCCTCGCCCCAAAGCCACGCTGCTGATCTGCTTCTATTTTCACCCCTCCAGTTTGGCCGGGCGCCTCGATGCCCATTTGTAACTTTTCTGGGGTCACCTGCTTACAAGTACATGCGCGTCTTGCGACCTGTCGTCCAGCAACCGCCGCACCAGGCCTGCTCATTCACGGACAACGCATACTTCCGCATTCAACGAATTCCGAATCTGCAGCTTTTGCAGCACCTCGACGTCTTCACCTACAGCTCGTCCATTCACTGCCGGTCAATATAGTGAATCATACCATAGCCTGCAGGGCATCACTATTACGATTCCCAGCATCTTCATCAACACTTGCATTTACCTTCTCGTACATCTACGCACAGACCCCTTCTGCTCTTTTACCATCTGGCACTTCCACTTCCACTACATCCACATCCCGACAAATCAGCTACTACACGGTCCACAACACCAAAGCGCAAGCCTCTAAGCAACTAGGTGGGGTTCATCGTCTTCAAAAGACTTTCGGCGCCTCAAATAGTCTTCTTCCCCTCGTCCCGAAATCTTTTCTGCACCGCGGTCTCTGTTCGCGATCTGGAAACTCTGCCACCATGTCAACTCTATCTCAACCTCAAACGCCGGCTACGCTTGACAGCCCCCTGAGGGAGCACAGGCACAGACCCGTCGAGAGGCTCACAGATCGTTTAGAGACCCCTTCATTGGACGACAGGTCGTATCGTGTCGTCAGACTGCCGAACCAGCTGGAGGTACTCCTTGTACACGATGCTGAGACAGATAAGGCGTCCAGTGCGATGGACGTAAATGTTGGCAATTTCAGTGACGAAGAAGATCTTCCAGGACAGAGTCACGCGATTGAGCATCTCCTGTTTATGGGAACCAAGAAGGTGAATATATCCTCAAAAATTGTGGTGGTGTTTCTGGGGCTTTTGGCAAACTTTTGGAAGCACATCGCGACACTGGAAATATACGCACTCTTCAGGAATGGCGTCTCGCACTCGCATGCTATAATTGATGATTTGAATATGGTTGCGCGCTTTAATTGAAGGCAAGCTAACTGTCTGACAGTACCCAGTAGAAAATGCATATTCCCAGTACCTATCTGCGAACTCGGGAAGTTCAAACGCGTACACAGGCGCTACATCTACAAACTACTATTTTGAAGTCGCTGCAAGCAAGGGGGAAGATTCCAAGGCCGATGAACCATCTCCGTTATATGGCGCGCTTGATCGATTTGCACAATTCTTCATCGACCCCCTCTTCCTTCCTTCGACCCTAGACCGAGAATTACGAGCCGTAGATTCAGAGAACAAGAAAAACCTGCAGAGCGATCAATGGCGATTGCACCAGCTGGACAAGTCCCTCTCAAACCCCAAACACCCATACTGTCACTTTTCCACAGGGAATTTAGAGATATTGAAGACGCTACCAGAGGCCCGAGGGATAGATGTCCGACAGAGGTTTATGGAATATCACGAGAAGCACTACTCAGCAAACCGAATGAAATTGGTCATATTGGGAAGAGAGCCACTAGACGTCTTAGAAGGATGGGCTGCAGATCTTTTTGCTGGTGTGCGAAACAAGGATTTGCCCCAAAATCGTTGGGAGGACGAAGTACCATTCAGACCGGAGGATCTTTTGACACAGTGTTTTGCAAAACCTGTCATGGACTCCAGGCAATTGGATCTGACATTCCCATTCATCGACGAAGAATTGCTATTTGAGTCACAACCAAGTCGGTATATCAGTCACTTAATTGGCCACGAGGGGCCAGGAAGTATCATGTCATACATCAAGTCAAAGGGATGGGCGAATGGATTAAGTGCAGGTATGTCCCATGGATCCCAATTTCCATTTTCATTGATTTTCCTCTTTTCTCAAACTTGAATCGTCAGCACTTGGCATGGGGTGTTTCTTTATCGCAAGAGGACATGACTCGAAGCTGAAAAATTGTCATTGTTCCTCGTCCCACTTCGCATTCTAGGCGCGAGCCGCTTCCCCGGCATGCTAGCCATCTGAAATGCCCAACTCTCAATACATTTACCTGGTTGCTAATGTTTCATGCGCAGGTGCATATCCCGTTTGCCCAGGAACACCTGGCATATTCAACTGCCAGATTCGTCTGACTGAGGAGGGTCTGAAGAATTACAAAGAGATTGTTAAGGTTTTCTTCCAATATGTCTCACTTCTTAGGGAAACGCCTCCGCAGGAGTGGATCTTCCGAGAGCAGAAAGGTCTCGCGGATGTAGACTTCAAGTTCAAGCAAAAGACACCAGCCAGTCGGTTCACCAGCAAGATTAGCGCAGTGATGCAGACTCCATTACCACGGGAATGGCTCCTCAGCGGGCACAGCAGGTATGTTAGAAATTCTCCGTGAGGCGCATGGAATCCATGTTTCCACATGTCAGAGGGGCAATGCATGTGACTGACTCGCGTATTTAGACTCCGGAAGTTCGATGCAACAAGGATCTCAGAGGGCCTCGCATGTATTAGGCCTGATAATTTCAGGATGACAGTTGTGTCCCAGAAGTTCCCCGGTACGTGGAAGGAGAAAGAGAAGTGGTACGGTACAGAGTACACGTACGAAAAAATTCCAGCAGACTTCATTGCCGAAATCAAGGAAGCTGCGTCTTGTAGCAGCAAGAATCGCTTGAGTGAACTCCACTTACCACACGAGAATCAGTTTATTCCCACCAAATTGGAGGTTGAAAAGAAAGAGGTTCAAGAGCCTGCTATCTCTCCAAAATTGATCCGGAACGATGATTTGGTTCGCACGTGGTATAAGAAGGATGACCAGTTCTGGGTCCCTAAGGCCAATTTATTCGTCAATTGTAGGAACAGTCTGCCGAGCGCAACTGCAGAAAATCAACTCAAGGCCAGACTTTACACGGATATGGTTCGAGATGCCCTAGAGGAGTATTCCTACGACGCGGAACTTGCCGGTCTGGACTATTCTGTGTCGAGCCACTCAATGGGCGTTGAAATTATGGTGTGTGGTTACAATGACAAGCTATCAGTCCTTTTAGAGAAGGTTTTGGTCACCATGAGAGATCTGGAAATCAACCCAGAGCGCTTCGAGATTATCAAGGAACGGGTTCTGCGTGGTCTCAAAAATTGGGACTTTCAACAACCTTACAATCAGGTTGGAGACTTCACTAGGTGGCTCAACAGTGAAAAAGGTTACATCAATGAGCAAATTCTTGCCGAATTACACCACCTCACAGCCTCTGACATCCAACAATTCTACCCTCATCTGTTGCGGCAAATGCACATCGAAACCTTCGCACATGGAAACTTGTATAAAGAGGACGCTCTGAAATTGAGCGACCTGATCGAAAGCATCTTGAAACCACGCGTGCTACCTCAGACACAATGGCCTGTTAGGAGAGCTTTAGTTTTCCCTCCAGGCGGAAATTACGTTTATCACAAGACATTGAAGGATCCAGCAAATGTCAATCACTCCATTGAGTATTTACTTTCTGTTGGTGACAAGTCCAATCGTACTTTACGTGCAAAGACTCTGCTGTTGGATCAAATGACTCATGAGCCAGCTTTTGACCAACTTCGAACGAAGGAGCAGTTGGGTTATGTCGTCTTCAGTGGTGCACGTACCAGCCATACAACCATAGGCTACCGTTTCATCATCCAGAGCGAAAAGACTGCTGAGTATTTGGATTCAAGAATTGATGCATTCTTGACCGGATTTGCAGAAACGCTTGAAAAGATGCCCGAGTCGGAATTTGAGGGTCATAAGAGGAGTTTGATCGCGAAGCGAATAGAGAAATTGAAGAATCTCGATCAAGAATCAAGTAGACTTTGGTCACATATTGACAATGAGTACCTTGATTTTGAGATGGGTATGTATAGAGAGGACATCTTGATACCATTTACTAATGTGCACCGTAGTTCACCATGATGCTGCTTATATTAAGATACTCACGAAGTCAGAAATGATCGAATTCTACAAGCACTTCATTCTTCCAACGTCACCCGCAAGGTCGAAATTAGCAATTCACCTTAATGCACAGTCTACTCCCCCATCCGAAAATTCCGGGCTCACTGCAGTTGTCGAGGAGGGCATGAAAGCCCTTGGGCTAAACAAAGACCATAAAGATGAAGAGGATGGTGAGGTTGCGGAAGTTAAACCCGAAGGAAATGGCACAACTCCCTATGTCATCACAGATGTCCGGGAGTTCAAGTCCATGCTGCAAGTCAGTGCCGGACCACAACCGGTCAAGCACATTAGCGAGTTCGAGGAATTGGACGCCAAGCTGTGAATGGAGAACACGCTTGAGACAAGCCTCGAAACTATATTCTCTCCGTTGAGTCATCACAAAAAGATGCGTTGCATTGCATATATTGGTGGATTGGGTCTCATTTTAAGCATTGTCCCCTTGCTTGGGGTCAGGATGGATTTTGGAACGCCTCCTCTATTCTTGGTGGTGGAAGGAAGGCTCATTTGCAAGGAGTCGACGGGTTTTGGTAGATCGCGGTGGCTTTTGATAGGCATTGTAGATACCCGAAAACGATTACTTGGTCGGAACTTTGACGATGTTTTGCTCTTCTAATATCACTCTCCTCATCTTTCCTCTTATCGTATGTAAATCAATACTGAGATGTGATTGTTGAATGTGGAAGCCTCTTGAGTTTCATTAGTTCAAGATTCACAGGGTTCATTCGGGGACCCAACGAAGTAGTTGTACCTATCGTTTGATGGATATGTCCTCCCAATTTCTAACAAGCGGGTATGTCCGCAGATCGATATTTCAACCTTCTCGTAGAAAATGAACCCCTCACGGCGTTGAAGTTCGTAATGCTATGCTATCCGACAGGAGGTTTGATGAAAGCCGCATTCTTGCAATCTGCCTTATTTGACACAAAGTGAGAAAAAGGGGTCCAGAGGTCACTCCGGAGGAAACTATTTGCCGACGGCAGAAAGTCATCATGCGACGACTTACACATTTCCGACAAGAACCATTCCTCGGAAGGAGATATGTATGTGGTTGTTCCAAGTTTAGTTGGGTATAGATTTCAAATATTCATTTGATTTTATATATATAGCACCGCGTTGTCTGCACATTCCTTCTGAATTTTCAATTTTCAATTCATTCTCATAGTTGTCTTATCTACATTTTCTTCATCAACCCACCTTCTACAACTCATTCTATCCAACATCTTCACACTCTATCCCTCCGTTCAGTACCAAAACAAAATGTCTCCTCCACATATTCTCATTGTCGGCGGTGGAATAGGTGGTCTTGCACTTGCTCAAGGTCTCCGCAAACATAACATCCTTTTTACCCTCTTTGAACGCGACCCCTCGCCCGTTTCCCGCACACAAGGCTATCGTATCCGTATCGCTGGCCCAGGCGCAGAAGCTTTAGATACCTGCTTGTCCGACGATCTATTTGATCTTTTTGATCGCACGTGCGCTCAATTCACGCTCGGTATGGCGAGATTGAACGCTCTTGATGGAGCCAAGTTTCCGGAGCCAAATGCAGGTGGTTTCAGACCCGGCCAAGGGAAATTGCAGCCATGGATGAAGAGTACAGGTGTAGCTAGTGGAAAAGTCAAGGATGCATACACGGTCGATAGGACGATTTTTAGGGCTTTGCTGTTGCTTGAGCAGGAAAAGAATGTGGAATTTGGGAAAGCGTTTGTGAGGTACGAAATCATTGAAGGTGGAGTAAGAGCTTTCTTTGCGGATGGAACGAGTGCAGATGGGACCTTACTTATTGGAGCTGATGGTGTGGCCTCACCGGTTCGAAAACAGCTTTTGCCGCAGCAGAGATATGTCGATATTGGTTCGAGAGTGATTTACGGAAAAACACCTATCACGGACGAACTCAATCAGCGATATAATCCTGAGGCGATGAAGTGTATGACCATCATAAAGGGTCCCGATGTTCATCGTGCGGTGTTTCTGGAGCCTGTAAGGTTCACTACTGATGTTGGTCTCGAATCAAATGGCCGCCTTCAGCAGGTACCAGACTACATATACTGGGTTTTCAGTTGTACTCCTGAAGATACTGGCATGTCTGAAGCTGAGTTCTATGCAATGTCGTCTCCAGAAACAGCAAACTTGACAGTCAAACTCACGAGAGAATGGGACCCGACAATACGGCCACTATTTGAACTACAAGCAACGGAACAAGCAGCAGCTCTGCGAATCACTTCCGCAAAGCTTGACAAGCCAGACTGGAAGTCCTGCAAGAATGTAACATTGCTGGGCGATGCAGTCCATGCTATGTTACCAGCAGGAGGCTCCGGCGCAAACTGTGCACTGGCGGATGCAGCCTTGCTGTTGAAGAAAATTCTTGAGAAAGGTGTAACTGCTCAGGGAATTGCAGAGTACGAGGATGAGATGTGGGAGTATGCTTTGGAAGCTATGAAGGGAAGTGCTATTGGTGGGGCAAAGTTGCTTGGATTTAAAGGCTTTGAAGGCGCAAAGGAAGTGGTCCTTTGAAGGAGGCTAGGAACGCAGGATAGTCTAACCAAAACATTGTACTTGTACTATATAGCCATCGTTCTCTGCAAAACTTCAAGGATATACATATTCGAAATGAGATCATGTGATGAAATTCTCACACCTTAAAACTTGGTGGCAAGGCTTGAAGTTATATATTGATTCGCCTCATAGGAGCTATAACCCCGGCAGGGTTTACCCAAACGAACAGAAACAAGAACACGAATAAGATAAGGTTCTCTCGGTGGTTCCACCCCCGCCCAGATACATGCAGGTTGCCCTGGCTTCAACGTTTATCGTTCGTCCGCTGAGAGGTACATATGCAGTAGAGGCATCTTGATCACTCCACAGAGGATTCCAAACGAATGAAGAAATGCATCACAATCAGGTGCATACGCAGAGAAGAACTACAACGAAGATACTAGTCCTGGTTCGCTGGAAACCTGCAGTAGTGGCGTCCAGGGAAGCCCTGAAATAGCAATGGGGCGGAGTCGTCGACGAATCGCAATACATCATAGCGAACTCAAAAGCCTGGGCAGACTTCACGAGAGCAGAGCCGTGACTAAGAAAGTGCCCTAGATGTGAAACTAGAAGATTGCCTCGATTGCGTCTTCCAATTCTTAAAATTCATCCCCTCCTTTGACTTTCCTTTGCACTTGCAACTTGATTGTCGGGTTATTGGAATCATTCGACAATTGATGAGGAAAAGCAAGTCGTAATAGCCGCTTGGCGGATTGCAAGGATCACAGAACTTCAGAAGCGATGGCGATCTTTGGCAGGTCCAAGAAGAAGGACATAACCCCTCTACAGACACAGTCTCAGTCTACATTCAAACAACAACCTGTTTATTCTACGCCGTATGCAACGCAGTCTCAGCCAAGCTGGACTTATCTTGAGCAGAGACCCAATACCTCCTATGGCCAGAATCCTCAATCGCAAGGCTGGCTAGTTGCTCCGGTTCCTCCACAATATCAACCTGTCTTCGTGCGACAAGACTATGCTCCTCCATTGCCTCAAAGGCCGCAGAAGACTGGTACGATTAGCAAATTCAATTTTACATCAGTAACCAATCTGCTATCTGGAGATGTGCCAAATGATTGTCCGGCGACACGACTCATTCAGAATGGAGTCAGCCCATTGTATCTGCAAGGTACACAATATCTCAATCAAGGGGCGGCACTTTGTGATTTGATTTCTACGAAATTTGATACGATCATTACGGCTATTGATGGAGAAAGATTCAGTGGTGATGAGAGGGAATTGGCAGTATCGCAGCCTCAGCCTATGTGGCAGCAAGAGCAACATGAATCGGGATATAGAGATAGGGCTCTAGGTGGCAAGTCGAAGGGTATGGTTAATAACTCGGTATCTTCAGCCCTCACAAGCACAAACTATTTTGCGAAGGTCAATCTGTATGCCAACTCGAGGCTGCCTCCTAATCTTCCTCCATTGAAATTGTAAGTCGCAACTATCTATGACGCAACATCCTAACCGGCGATAGATATATACCTACATTCCCTCTGCTATGTCTAGCAGCCCAATACTCCGAACGTGTGTACACGAAGCCTTCTGGCCAAGAAAGGGAGACACATGTGGAGGCGGACTGGAGAATGGGGACAAAAGCTATGGTTATCAAATCGCTTCCTATGGACGACATGAACACAATTGTTTTCGCAATCAGAGGAACACAAACATTCATGGACTGGGCTGTAAATCTCAATTCAGCTCCAGCCTCTCCAGAGGGGTTTCTGGTGGGTATTCCAGGTCATGTGATTGCCAATTTACTAAACTTGCACCTAGGACGACCCAGGAAACTTCTGCCATGCAGGTTTTCTAACAGTTGCAAAGAAAATGGTAGCACCAGTTGCAGCTAGGCTTCGACATCTATTGCAAGAAGATCCAGGCCGATCAAAATGTTCACTTCTCATCACGGGCCACTCGGCTGGTGGGGCTGTTGCGGCGTTGTTGTATTCGCACATGCTATCAACCTCGCCAGAAACCGAGTCTGAACTCAACATTCTCACAGGATGCTTCAAACGAGTCCATTGTGTAAGCTTCGGCGCACCTCCAGTTTCCCTCCTTCCTCTCGCCAAGCCGACAACTCCTGCGCTTCGAAAATCGATATTCTTGTCATTCGTCAATGAAGGTGACCCTGTTCCAAGAGCCGATAAAGCTTATGTCCGATCCTTGCTCGATCTCTACTCCACACCTGCGCCAGGGCAATCCTGTATCGAGTCTGTCACTCCGCAGAAACTTCATCCACTCGTTTCCAGTCTCGGCAAATCAAGCAGCTCATTAGCTGTCAACAAGATGAAGCCAGCCAGGAAGCTGAAGAGCGTTCCAGTACCTGGACATGCGCCGATATGGCTAGTGCCAGAGGCTGCATTAAGTAATGCAGGCCGGATTGTTCTTTTGAGAAGTGTCGAGAGATACGAGACTCGACCAAATAAGAAGAAGCAGATTCAGGAGAGGATGAACGAAGGTGTTGTTGCACAAGTTATTTCTGATGATTTATTACGAGGTGTTGTTTGGGGCGACCCAGTCTGTCATATGATGAAGTTATATTCAAGGCGCATCGAGATTCTGGCTACAAATGCCGTGATGGGAAGGTCATGATGCATTGGCGCATTCTGGGAGGAGTTTATGGAGGGCAAAGACATCTGGTATATACCCACTTTTATGGACATTTTTCAAGCATTTAAATATCGTTACCCTATCTTCGTTTAAACCTCACCAGTTTCATCGTTCGCTATTTTATCTATTAAAAACCCATTTGGTATTCGCTGAAGATGATCGTTTTCCACACACACCAATGCAAGCGCCTTTGGTCATACCAAATACACGAAACCGAATCCAACGCCCTTTATAATTCCAACCCTTAGAAGCCAGAATCCAACGAGTACGCCCAGAAAACATCGCAATCATCCTCTCTGACTCTAACTCATCGGTGACAACACACTCGGGGTTCATCACAGCATCAATGGTATCTTCGAAAACGCCAGACAGCCGCATCGCAGAATTTATTACAAATGCAAGTGAAGATGGATATTCCCTGATGGAGATGTTCGAGGTACTCGCAACAAATGATCGTCGTTGTCTGCATCGGGATTGGTATTCGGTATGAGTGAGGTTGCGGCAGATGATGTGGAAACCGGCTGGAGAGCAATCTCGGGATCAAAAGCCATAGCTGGGAAGGAATGCGTTAGCTTTGTAATAATGGATTGAATATTTCTGTATGGAAGATAGTTTTCCAGGATTCAATTGGTAATTACTTACATCCTGTATTGTACCGACGAGCAAACCAACATTGCGCTGTTGCAACGAGCAGAGTGATTACAGCGATGATGACGGCCGCTATACCAATCCAATTGTCTGTGGAAACTAGATGAACGAACTCAGCATTTTCTCTTTTCTTGTTTCTCGGGAAATGTGATTGATATTTTAGAGAATAAGATCTAAAGATATACCCATATTTTAGAGAAGTTTTGAGTTAAAAATATTTAGGAAATTCAGAATGATTTTTGGTTTGGTAATTGGCATCGAAATGATTAGCCATGGGCTCGAAGGATATTGGTATGGGATCTAAGGACAGTGAACTCGTCCGCGTATACAGAAGGCAGAGGGACCATTCGCGAAGGAGTTGTTCTGATACGTTCGTTCAAGCCAAGGAAACGGTGGCTGATTTCGCCTAGCTGCCCGAATTGGGTCAGGGAGACTTACTCTTCCTCATGCCCCTCCGAGTATGCCTCATGGTCCGCAAAACTGCTATCTTTCAAGCCCTGCCGTCCTTCGTCCAGATGTACCGGCCGTTTGAGGGTCACTGCTGGGGTTTGGGCGTACTTGCAATATTCCTGGATCCTCGCGCTGCCTAGGTGTACCGTTCCAATTATTTACACCCAAAGTCGTCGAGCGGTGTTACAAGAAGCTGTCCAGCATCGACAGGGGGAAGACAAGATTGAAGTTTGTATTCGCTTTTCGATCCATGACGGGCCGACTTCAGCGACTGCGAAACATCAAAGTAATTGATAGCAAACTGGCACCAAATTATTTTGACAAATTAAAAATTCTCCCGGAACGTTATACTTAACTTGAAATAAATTCTCAGTTCTTTGTGCATTTTATTGCCCTGCTATTAGGGAAGAATTGAGCCAAATATGGCGTTTTTCGAGGGTTGGAAATGCCAAGACATGGCCCATTTATTTCGACGCCCGAGAGCCGATTCCCTTTGGCGAGTTCTACGGTTCTGGAAGGGTTGTTGACAGCATAGCGAGAAATCTTTGTTGAATGCTGGTGATGGTCACCAAGCTACCTATTGACGTTGCTTTTTGGCTTGCGGGGTGTGGAGAGCAGCCATAGCACACCTTGAACCACACTTGCGTGCAAACCTCTCGCCGCCATCTCATATCTCGGCTTTGGGGTGGAATACGATACTTACACAATGTCATACTCAAACGGATGTTCTTTCACAAGCGTAGCTCTCAATTATAGCACGGTAAGCAACTCTTCATACGAAGCTCAAGTTTCTTCTCTTACTGGTTCTCTATCATTATAGACGCAAGGCTCAATTGACAATTTTAACAGGCTGTGTAATATTTGAGATTCTCGCGACTGCTTCCAAATATTCAGACACTCAGCAACTACAACCTACAGCATCTTGCATAATCTAAACCATTCCCCTAGCCAAAATAAATACTAAAAAGCTTCCAACCATGTTTGCCTTCCCTTTTATACCCAATCAAGATTCAATCGATAATCTAAAGCCCGTCATCCTCTAACGCCGTCGCATTATCATTCAAGCCAAGGGACAGTATCAACCCCATCTCCGGCTATGACGAACTATAGCTTCCAAGACATCCATTAATAATACGTGAGCATGATTATTATCTGCGTGAGGGTTGCGCAGATTGAGAAGAGGCTCATGGTGGTGGTGGTAGTTCTCCGGATTGATCCGCAAAGCGGCCAACTCAATATCTGGAGCAAAAAACTTTGCATCAGCCAAATTTCATCTGAATGCATATGTGCAAGTAAACTCGATATGCATGACATCTTCAGTAATAGGGCAATGATATTGAAGAGTGATGTCCTCCTCCAATATAAGTCGCTGGTGTTGGTGTCCTGTGACACCACTCACCACGTGTTCCAACTTTCAGAATCAAGTCATAGACAAATGACACAGAAATCTTTTGCGAAACTTTCATCACTTTTTATAGAGAAGTACAATTGAGTCAAGAAAGGAAGGAAATTCTGGGAATAATACCTCTATTTGGAATTTGTCGCCGAGTAATCCACCATTGCGCTATTGTAAAGAAGATACCCACAAGGCTAATAAGCCCAAACGATATCGCTATCCAGCTCTCTGTAGTCACTGAATATACATTATTAGCCCAAATATGAAAGAGCGAGAAATAAAAACTTGGATCAGAAACAGAAACTAAATACCCATATCTTGACAAAATCCTAACTATTGAGGATGAATAATGGGAAGGTTAATGCGAAAGATATAATAAATTCGGTGGGCAGCTTTCGCAGGTCCCTCCGTTTTGAGGTTTCGTGCCTCTTTGCCTCTTTCTGAGAAAAGCGCTCCCTGGGGAGGATGATAGGCTAAATCTTAAAATGTTACCGACGGGGATTAGGGGAGCACAGTGCAGAGGAGCGCAATGGAGAGAAGCGCAGTGCAGAGGACCGCAGTGGAGAGAAGCGCAGTGCAGAGGAGCGATGAGTGAGTGGATTGCGCTCATTGGTCTGCTCGAGACATGCCGTACCCGTAGCTCGCGTTGGGGCACTTGAGGCTTCACTTCTTCCTCGCTACTCCGTACGATGGATGGTATGTACCAGGCAGGCGTGATCTGGGATCCCCTTAATGCGCCTGCGGAGGACAGACGCCTCCCCTCGCCCAAATTTCGTCATTCAAAGCGGCGCAAGTTACTTCAACAGTTTCATTAAAGCGGCCGCTTCAGCCTGCACCCACTGTTTCTTGATACACTTCACCACCGCATACCGACCCATGAGCTCATCCATATCTAGATATCTGTCCGCGTCTTTGCTGTCCTGGTAAGGTCTGACAACCTTCCTCCCCTCTGCCAGTTTTGTCGCCCCCATATTTCTTTCCTCTCTCGTCTATCTCTTGCACCACTCTCCGCGGCTCGGATCTCTATTGCTGGGGTTTTGGCACTTCCCAATCTTTCTCTTTTTTTGTTTCTCAAAAGAGCACTCCTGCTCTCCAGAGTATATGGACACATGCATCAACAAGGTCGGACAGAATTCATGACGGACTTCGATTATTTCGGGAAAAATCACCAAAATTCCTAGTAATTACACTACTTTACAAAAATCTCCACGATGGGCACCAAGTCTAATTGATCCCAAATCAGACTGTGACTATTGATACGATAGCTAATCGCTCGAATTTTTGCGGCTCAAAATGCTCCACGCACCCGGATGGCATACCACAGCGGGTTCTTGCGGACAGCCCGCCACTCACTTTCTTTCTTTTTTTTCCCCCCATTTCAGTTTTAAGAGTCGAAGGTACCATAAGTTTTCCGCGTGTTTGACTCTTACCTCCACTGAATCACTGACAAACGGTCGTCCGACGACTCCGCCTGCACAAATGGGATGCAGCGACGGATTGCTGGATGCCAAAGCAGCCTTGTCGTTTTTATGCAGGTAATAGCGGCGACGATAAATGTGATTCCTCTTGCCCACAGTGCCTTCCACAATGACCCATGTGCGGGCCACAGGTGTGTCCTTACGAGCCATATGGCGTAAGTCCGTGCGCTTCAGGCACCTTAGGCTTAGAATCACCAAAATGAAGTATATAGAGTATATTTAATTAGGGGTAGACCAGCCCTGACGGTCTAATAGTACCTGGACCCAATGCTCCTGCTTTAAAATCAACTGATTAATCCATTCTTGTGGCACTTTTTCCCATTCCTCGAGTATTGCGGCTTCCATCTCAGCAACCGTAGTAGGCTGGTGTCTGCGCCTATGAAGCGACTGCTTCATTTTACGCCAAACCTTCTCAATTGGATTCATATCAGGGCTCGTAGAAGGGTGTGGCATTAGTATAATTCCGTGCGTAGTCCGGAAACGAGCGCAGCAATTCCTTGTAGACCTATGCCCATGTGCAGAGTTACCATCTTCCATAAATAAAGGCTCCGCCGACGGCTTGAGTTGGTGGGTAATTAGCGCAAAAGCTTCGAGCAAAGGAGGTAGCTTTTCTAGGATTTGAGACAAATAGTCGGTCTGAACAAAGGCGCCTGTCTTACCAGATCCATGGATAAAGTAGAGAGGGCTCTTATAGCCATATCCAATTGCTCCCCACGCATTAACAGGTGTAGTATGGCCACGGTGGAACTGGTGCTAAATACACGTAGGATGGCACCGCTCGCCGCGTTTGCGAGTAACTTTCTGCTTCGCAGATCTGCCTCCAATAAGAAAAGTGACCTCGTCAGACCAGAGCACCTTTAGCCATTCTAAATGCCAGAATAAGTGTGCGTATGCCCAGAGTAGTCGAGCTAGAACTTGGGTGGCAGTGAGGTAGGGTTTCTGGCAAGCAACACAGCGATAATAGCCTCTTTGATGGAACCGCTTTTGTAGCGTCGATGGTGCTACGTCGAGTTTAAGCTCTCTACATACGGCAGCGTAGTCGAGGATACGTGTCTCCCAATGCTCAGAACAATATTCGATTATAACATCTATTTGTCGATCTGTGAGGTGCTCAGGGCGTCCTTTGCGGCCCTCTCGCTTGCGCTCAGGAGCCTCGTAGGATAGGATCTTGCGGATTATAGACTCTGGGAGGTGATAGCGGTGCTGCAAATCTATTCTAGACACTTTGCCGAACCAGTGGAGCTATCTAATTGCTTCTTTATGCTTTGTAGGCACTTCGTAGCCTGGGAGGTGGATAAAATCGAGTGGAGGTGGAGGGGTAGATAGAGGCATTTTTTTAGGTGGTTTTGGTGGGTTAGAATCGCTAAAGTTCAATTTTGTAGTGGGCAAAATACGCTATAGCGCACGGACTTACGCCATATGGCTCGTTATTTAGATCGACACGGTGTTGTTTTCACCGTTATTCTCACATACCTAGGTCAACTATTAGGTGGCGCCGGGATCCAGAGAGGTATAAGCCCCCACTTAAGCTCACTGCGCTCGATTCTACCCTGATAAATGTGACTATAAGTCGTTTCTTGTAACTTAATAACAATTCATAAAAGTGAAAAAGACTAAGAGGTCGAATCCTTCTTCTTTTAGGTAAGCAAGTATGACATGCAACCGTTGCAACCAAATTTTGCATTTATTTACTCTTTGACCCGAGAAAAGAGAGTGGTTACCGTTGTGACACTGGAGCAATTTTGAACCTAGTGATTTGAACTGACAAAGTGACGAACACAGTTATTCTCAGATAGCATGCTCCGCTAAGGTAGATCTTCTTTCTCAAATTCCCTTTTCACTTTAAGTCCCTCCCTCCTTCTCATGCCTTCGTATACATTGTCCTTCCATTTCAAAGAAAATGATGCTATGCTAAGCCTAATCACACCGGTGCTTGTCGCTACTTCGTGCGCTACTCTTTCTGTAGCTGCTAGCCTGCTAATTTCCTCGAGCTCATCCTTGTTGTGGTTTCAAGGATGTCCTTCCTCGACTGAGAAGAGTCATGCTCCAGAAATATAACGTATTATATTCATTCCTATTTGATCCAGATTGCACTCCATCACAAATCCCGCCTGTAACAGAAGACTACATACGCCAAGGGGGTATCTAGTCGCCAAAACTCCTAGCCAAATCGAAAACGCTCAGTTGTGATCACAACATCTAATTCCCTACTATCAACCATTTTGCTACTAGCGACGTGCCCGGATATGTCGAATAACTGACTTGAGAATGATACTGACTATAACTGGATGAAAATCGTTGCCATTGGGTTGAAAGTGTACTATGTCTTGCAATGACTGGCTATCACCGGACTCGTCTGGAGAGGCTAGATGAGATGTGGGCGAGGGAATATTGAGGAGACTAAAGTCTGGATCGAGTCCTATGGGTGGCATGCAAATTAATATTTGTGGAATGCATCGCAGGAAACAAACATATCTGCTCAAATTCAAAATCTTGATCGAATCTACTTGCTTCTGGTCAGATGCTTAGTGATATTTCTTTGTACTTGGAGCACTGGTACACGCTCTCAAACTGAATTCCTGTTTGTAATACGCTTCAACCTCACGCGGTAGAGATAAAGTTTAGAAATTGAAATGTGGTTATCAATCTACTTTCCAGAAGCTCTTACTGTCTAACAAGTGAATGAGGTGAAAGTTCTGCCATGACTAAATCTTTTGGTTAGCACTATAATTATTTAAGGCAATCAGGGTTTGAGTTACGATGAAGTGTTCAGAGAAGGGCTGCTTGAGAGATCGGGTGAAGCACAAAAGCAGGACATCAGAATTTTGATTGAGAACCATTATAGCAATATCACTTTATAAACATTTGAGATTTTTTCCAACAATAATCAAAGGACTAAGTTGGTTACTCTCATGGATCATCCAAACGCGAATCACATTTCTCACACGTGGCAATTTTTAACGGCTGGGTCACACAGAGGGTACAAAGAACATCTTTCTATTCCGGTCTCTGATTGTTTCCTCTCAGCTATTTCATCGAGCCTCTCCGATAGTTGTCAGCTCAATAAGCATACAAGTTCACAACCTCGTTCTCCTCTGCCTTAATCTTGCGATTCTCTCTCATCAAAATAAATCTCATGATCCATGCAACAATCACAACACCAACGGAGAAACCGATACTTGCTCCCATGGCTGTAGCAAATCGTGGCGCATCGCTATCGGGCCACAAGTAAGGAGTGTAGACACTGCCCAGATTACCCATGGTATTGGCAATAGCTACAGCAACGGCTTTCTTCTCGTTTGTCTGTCCGAGAGTGGAAGAGACCCATCCCATTCCAATGTTATTGACACCGTATGTTGCACCGACGAAAATACACATTGCGAAATAACGAGCAGCAGTATTCAGTGTACCCCAAGCTAAGGCAAAACCTGTACGGAATTAGTCAGTATGATTCTTGTTCGCTGAAACTCGAGTACTTGGATAGTAACAACTTACCACCAATGGCGATTAGCTTAGAGATTGTGATGTGCCAAGTTCGCTCATTGAACTTTCCCGATGACCAAGAAACCAGGACAGAGGCGAATGTAGCCAGCAAGAATGGAGGGCATGTCAAGACCAATGTGACGGTGGTATTGAATCCTAGTGTTTTGACAACAGTGGGCATGAAGTTCTTGAATCCGTTGGCCGACAAGTGCAAGTTAATCATGAGCGCAAAGATCCAAGTGCGATAGTCTGTGCAAGCCTCGCGAAGACCAACCCAGGTGCTTGTTCCAGCTCGTCGTCCGGTCATATCTCGCTCCATGCGCGAATGTGCAAGTTGGCGTTCGTCAGGTGTGAGCCAGCGGGTCTCAAGAGGTGAGTTTGGCAAGAGTACAACTCCTACAGCTGCGACAGCAACGGTTATCACACCTTGAATGATGAAGAGCCATCTCCATCCTGCGATTCCGTGCACACCACCAAGGCCAGCAAATACTCCAGCTGCAATGAGACCCGAGAATGAGCTGGCAAGCATATTGCCGGTGTAGAAGATAGCCATTCGAGCTGCCACTTCTTTACGAGTGTAGAATTGACTAACCATGTACAACGCGCCGGGATAGAACTGGAATTGTCAACATTCATAACCCTGCAACAAGCTAGTGAAGACTTACTGGTGCTTCAGTCACACCCAGCATGAAACGTGCTGCCAACATCCCCTCGAAGTTTTGAACAAGGCAAGTCAGGGTTGAGACGATAGCCCAAGCCATCATGAAACCTTACTTTTGTTAGTCCGAAATCTGGTAATCTCTCCGTGTTTACCAACCTGACATGTACCAAGCTGGCTTGACTCTGTTGAGAATCATATTTGAGGGCACCTGACCCAAGAGATATCCAACAAACAGGATAGATACCAAAGTGTTATATTGGGTTCCCTTCAACTTTAGGTCTTTGGCCAAGCCGTCCAGCTTCCCGTTGACCATTGCATTTCGGTCCAAAAAGTTGAGGAAGTACATCAACCATAGAATTGGCTGCAAAAAATTAAGGTTAGCATGCGTTTCATGTAATGTAATCATCAAAAAATACCATGATATGCCAATCAAGCTTCCGGACGAGTGCGATCTCAGCAGGATCTGTCTTCTTCCAGGCTCCAAAACGATCGAGGTTGTCCTCAGCAGCGATTCCCTTCAACATAGATCCAGTGTCTGCCCTGTCGACCTTAGGCTCGACTTTGTTGTCGACGTGTTCCACCGTAGCAATCATCTTCTCATCTCCCTGAGCGGCAGACATGCTTGGTGAAAATGCTCTCGGAAATCTTGCGAATCAGACAGGTGGTCGGAATCCGAGAAGTTGACGGTGTCGGGCGCTGGTGTGTTGCAACGAAAGGAGATGGAGATCTACTTTGACTAAATCAGTTGGTGTTAGACAGCTGTCATATATACTTAGTCACCTATAGAACACCGCTTTCTGGGGCTGGAAAAACAACCGAACTCTAAAGCACAGATGGTGCGGGGAAATTCCCCCATGGGGTCCTGCCAAGAACATGTGGATATTTCTACTACGGGGTAATCTAATTACTATTCATGATATTTAGTGAAGATAAGAATATGTTCCAATCAATTTCTTTTCCGTAGCTGCATTAGGTCCGGATATGTGAAATGTTGTCCCAGCCGTGAGGTTGACCACCGCTCCGGATAAGTTGCCGGACATGTATTGAGCCAAGAACACTTCCGAGCCTTCGTATTTCCTCGCAGGGAACAACCCTCGGCGAACAGACCCGATTGCCTGGCCTTCGCCCTTTTCCGGGCTATCTGTGTGCTCCATGCTCCATTTTAAGGATCTGGATCGAATCAGCAAGTCTGGTCAATTGGCTACCATTATATGTGATATATTCCCCAGAAAATGGCATCGTATTGTTTATAAAGGTGTTTTCAGCTCTGAGAAATCTCGTTAGAAGATCACTTCTGAAGACAAGTTTCATTGCTCGTTGTTATCCTTACTATTTCAGTAGGAACAATAATTTCTTCAGAAAGTCTTCGCCAAAATCGCCGACAAAACTTGGCGCGTCTAAAGAACAATGCATAACATAATCTAGCTGCAGATTTTTGTAGGCGCAATTTCAAGTCAAAAACAACCAGGGCACCCAAACTCCATTTTAAATACAATCGAGCTCAACCTGGAACTCAAATTTCTACCAAATTCCACATTCATTGATCCTACGCTGATACGCCATCTTAGCTGTTGTAGACAGCAACATAGTCTACCTTCATCGGTTTGCCCGGAACCGTTGCTGCAACCGGAGTTGTCTTTCCAAATTTGTTGGGAAAAGATCCACCCATGGCTCTATTAAAGTTTTAGTTGAACACCATTTTCATTAGAAGAAGTTGTTTGACAGACATACACGTTAAGTAGAATAAAATGACCATTGTGCGCAATCTGATTCCAAATCTGGTCTCCAATCTCACTCTGAGTGAGTGTTTGGGTGACCACACTGTCCACCATCCAAACCATATTCTCAGGCTTCACACTTCTATCCACTGTAAAGGCATATGTATGAAAATTCCCTTGACATGGCTTGCCAGGACATTGTATCCCTTTACTTATACCATTCGTCTCGTTGCATCTCCCACCTGGATTGATATCGCAATGGAGAGTTCCGAACACCTCATTGATGCCATTTACATTCTCCATGATATCGAACTCTCCGATGGCAGGCCAATTTTGAAAGTTTCCTCTGAAGCTAGCACCTAAAGTCCAAAAGGCTGGCCAGTAACCTAGAGCAGCATCCCCTGTTACGTCGGGCATGGAAATGGAGGCTTGAATACGCATCTTTCCCCCAGCAGCAGCCACGAAGTTGAGGCGTTGGGTCTCGATTCGGCCGGATGTCCATGCACCAGTTGCGTCTCGAAGAGGAGTTATGAGGAGATTTCCGTTGCCGTCTAGTGCAAGATTATTGGGTGAGGAAGTGTAGGATTGGATTTCTCCTGTGCCCCAATTTGCAGCTCCGCCCGGATATGATGTGCCGCTGTCGATGAGCCAGTTGGACGTTGAAGGGAGAGAATTGGCTGCGCCGATGAAGTCATCGGACCAAGTGAGTGTGAAGTTTAAGATACTGGGTACTGCTGCTTGTATACAAGGGATCAGAAGCAGAACGCTTGAATAGAGCATAAAGAAAGCCATATCTATTAGCCTTCATGCCTATTAGCATTTGCCCACGATTCAATCGATAAACATAGAACATAAGGGAACTTACTTGACGAATATAAGAATAGAAAGACCTAATGAGAGTCTGAGATATTTCAACAGATTGAGAAGCCTAGAGGTTGTAGAAATGATTGAAGATCTGCGGTAATTGACCTCAGTATGGAAGTTCATGTTTTGAGAGGTGAATCATCAAATTATATACATCAGCTTGCACAGCCGTAGTCATCAATCTCCATATGCTGATCTGTTGAAGCCATGACCTAAAATTGTCAAAGGCATAGATCTTTCGCACTTCCAAAAAGCCTCTTCTTCGGCCCAAAATTTTAAGTTCCATGTTAGAGATAAACAGAAAAGGACCGAAATAGCAGTGATTGAGGGAAGTACCACCGAGCAGGTAGAAACAATGAAAAGTATAAATCAATTTTGAGTGCTGAACCTTCCCGAATTCCTTCATTATTATCTTGGCTTTGTACAAGATTCACTAATCACATGAATCGTGCCCTTCATTTAGGGCCTCGGTGAAAGAAGAGTCAAATACTACCCAATCATTTCAGCAAGAATACGAGCCCTGATGTGAGATGTATGCAAAGAGGAAACAGAACCAAAGTGGAATCATATTCATGCTCTATCACTTGCTTCTATCCACACTAGAAACAAACCTTATCTCGTCTGATAGCTATACATAGGCAAGGTTATATCGCCAAGTCATATAGGGGCCGCTGTCAGGCTACGCAAGGAGGTAGATCTCGCTTGGAATGTTTCGAGACCCCTGAACTGGGACGAGACTAAGGATTTCAATCAACTTTAAACAAGTACATGCTAGCTGGAATAGTCTAGAAGGAAGATTGGATTTTCCAGGCATGTGTCTTTCACCTTCTGGATTTCTAAGCGATGAGGAGGAAATTAGAGACCGGGGGAAAGGGGGTTTGAAGGCAGCCAGGAGGGGAGACAATATGGGACGACACGTGAACGGGCCGATTTTGGGAAGCAAGTCTTGCAATATTGTACTATGGGAAATCGTCCGTTATTTGACGAGAAATTGAAGGTGAAAACTTTTGGAACAGGGGTGAGCTATTCAGAATTGTGGTATGTGGGGAAAATGCGGGGTAGAATGAGGCTATGTAAGAGTGGGTTTATAAAGTCAAAATTGTTTCAGGATATAATTGGACATCGGATGTTCTACCGTGACAGAAATCCTTCGCTACTGTTCACTTACTATCGATGAGGCAGTCTTCAAGCATCAGTATCTGATGAAGTCTTACATCCAGCGGTTGCACTTTTACCGCACGAAAATTGAAGTCCTTCTCTGGCCTCCCATCCGTGCACTCACTGATAATACAGTTGCCCTCTAACTTATAGCTAGCAGAAGTTGTGGTCCTAATGGGGAATGTTTAAACCACAAGTGCTTTGGATGGGCAGGAGGGATTGGCCTGAGGATCCAGAGGAGCTTGAACAGCCTGGAAAGCCTAAACAGTCCGAAGAAAGGACTCTGGTACACGACCGAAAGACCTCTAAACCTGTCAAGTGCAAGTCAAATAAATTGACTCTTCATTGCTAACATCCTACAAAATCACATTTTACCAGTTAGGGAACTTCGCAAGCCAAGGATCTGAGTAAATGAAAAGTGATATTAAGTAGACTAACTCAGGTTACTCAGGTTCATAGTTCAGATTTTCTCTTCTCTTATAATCCTTGAAGGCTGAAGAGATTACATTCATCGGCGACCGTTTTGAATTGGGTATCATACTCGTGGTTTTTGATAGGGAGGATATTAGGATGATATTCCACCAGAACTCTTGAAGTTGTGTTTGTGATCATTCTTAACTAAGGTACAAATTGGCCCCATTCTTTATTCCACCTGTGGAGGGTGACGTACTGCACTAAGCTCTTAGTACCTGCCTCCTTGCCCGCCCTAGGATGCAATCAGTTGATTTCAAAGTCTCCTCAGGCCCAATAGTCCAACTGATCCAGAAAAAACAGGAAATCCGACCATGAGTGGGATTCCCTTCCCATTCAGGTTTCCATCGAGTATGCCAGGTATCGTACTGACCAAATCCAAGACATCAATGGCCACCCCTACCCAAAGTAACCGTTTCACATCTCTCTTCGACGTTGTTATTCTGGCCGCATCTCCTTTGGCTAAACTTTCTGAGAGTGCTGAACGTGCATACCACAACGCTTCTCCAATAACGAGGAGCCTGGAGCCGAGGAGCCGTGAGATAATGTCGGCTTGAGGAGTTTGCGGAACCCCAAAGAGATCGGCGCCAAGTCGCGGGGTAGCAATCATGAGCAAACCGGTGGCTATGCCACCCACTGATAGGACTCGAAGGGTTGCATTGAGAGCAGGATTCATGCTTTGGGAAGCCATTTCCAGATACTGAAGCAGGATTTGAAAACGAGTATTAAATGGGTGATTCTGCTAAGAAATTTGAGAGTTGATTTGGGACCTTTGTTTGTGAGTTTTGTGAGTTTTGTGAATCTGAAAGAAGGCTTGGAGATTTGAAAAACGAACGCAGAAGTGCAAGGTGTATTTGTATATCTGAAGTTATCTTACCTTACTCGAAAGTCACGTTATCACCCAGTAAGTGTCATGTTGAGCATAACGTTATGCTGTCGGGGAGCCAGTAAATCTTGTCTATCTGAAATGCCAAAGGCATCAATTGTGATGAATTTTGGAATTAAGTCAGGGAGGTGCAGATGGTCTGCCGTACAGATCCTGCCCTAATTTGGTTTAGAATGGTTTGCTGCGGGCTATCAATTCACCCATGGCTGACTTCAGTCACCTCCGCTCAATTACGGCATGTTTCTGCATACATAACGAAGAATGCAACTCTCTCCCGATCTCTCGCTCGAACCTGACTGATCAATTTCAATTATCCACTTTCCGGACAAGAAATGCCACCACTCGAAATTCCCGATAGGGGGGACCCTGACCGTAAACGAGCCCTGAATGTCTTGGCTCAGAGGAGATACCGTAAGTTTGTGCATGTCAATGATGGTGATTAGATGGAACTGAATATTCTTATAGGGCAACGGAAACGTGAAAGAATGATTGAGTTAGAGAAGAGAGCGAGGTCATCGTCTGCTTCCTCGGCTTCACCAGGAACAATTCACAGTGCTACGGACACTCAGTCTGAGGAGTCAAATGCTGCAAATCCCGGTTGGATACAGAACGGTGCTACAGCTAGCCCCTCGTATGACAACTTTATACAAGATCCATCTAGCCAATTTCAAGCTGGCCCCTCCACTGCCGACTTCAACTCCAACCCCACCTTGGCCAACAGCATTTGTGGTCCCGAGGGGCTTTCAGGACTTGAAGACTTTGGTACATCTTTCAATCCCCTCACTATTCATTATGTATGAGGTAGAGGCTAACACCCAAATAACAGATCTCGACTTGTTCCTTGAGTCAGGTGCTTTCGGTCATGAGGTTCAGACTCTCGAAGCATCACAGTTCGATTTTCCAGACGATGCCATCATCGATATACCTGAGCTCCGTGTTCGTAAAGCAGGATACAATCTAGCGGAACTTTTCCGCTGCTCAGATACGATATTCGATCTCTCTTCACTGCGGATCATTGATGACACAACTCTGCCATCAATCAATCTCCCTCCAAATTTATTACCGACCCCACTTCAGCAGCGAATACCACACCATCCACTCTTTGACATTCTACCTTGGCCGTCAGTTAGAAACAATCTTATCATACTGTTTTCCCAGCCTCCACAATTGAGACCGCCTATAGCCAGGGATCCAATGGCTCTAATGAACCTCAGTTACGATCTGGATGATCCGGTGGAAGGGATGAGAATTACGGGCGCAGATTGGAGAGATGGAGATAATTGGGAGATTGGTCCTTTGTTCTTCAAGAACTGGTGGTTCATACTTGATCGTCAGGTTCTGGCATCATCAAATGCTTTGAGGAAAAAGAGAGGGTTAAGCAGACTGACACTGCCTACGGCAGCGGCGACCTGAGTACCTCCGGCACAATCTGTGAAGTAGATGTAATGCTCTCGATTTAATTCGTGACATTTTTTTGATCGCTTTTGTACAAAACCTCACTGTCAATCGTCAGGTGTCAGATGCGCTCCAGATGTTTGCCAATTGCTAGTCCTATTCACTCTCTTAATTCTCCACCTTGATCTGGAACATTCACAACAATCTCATTGCTCCCAAAGTCCCCAACTTTCATCCCATTGTCCAATGACAATTTTGCTGCCTGATCATTGTCGTGGACCCAAACTCCCATCCATCTACCGTCAGCCTTCACTGAATACTTTTCACCTTTTTTGAGTGCCACCTCAGGCTCCTTGAACTCCAAGACTGTATCGATTTTTCCGTTTGCTGGAATGTGAATAACGCTTTCGTCATCGCTTGAGAAGTACCCAGATGCAGGAAGGCGATGATTTATTTTCATGTTCAGACATGGGGCAAGTTCGTTCGTCTTCGTGGATACAAATTTGAATACTCCAAGAGCGGGTGCACGAGGGTCAACAGGTGATGACCATCGTAGGAAAGATACTTCATGTGGAGAAGTATTCTCAAGCGTGATCCGAAGTTTTATGGCACCGAGGATAGATGATGTGGAAGTGTCAGGTGCGACGCTTATAGATATCGGCAATGGAGTACCCTCGCTCATTGTGCTCGATAAAGTTCCCGGAAGGTCGCTTTGGAAGAGATATATGGTGAGGAGTAATAAAAGAGCGGTGCTGATTGCGAAGATGTGTCGATAAGCTGGCATTGATTTTTTTTTTCAGACGGATAAATGTTCAAGAGGCTTGTTCAAGCAGTTTCTGTTGACTCGCACTCCACCGTGTCGCTGAAGATCGTTTAAGTTTAAAATGCCTCTCGAAAATTGCTGTTTGAGATGGAATTGATGAGTGGCAGCCTGGTACGCGGTCGTCGGCGCTGTGCGAAATTGAGGATGCCAAAGTCTCTGTGATGTTTGCGCAGCTTCGAGGTTTGCAGCGATCGTCTGCTGTCTTGGGAAGGTGATTTATTTTGTGGAAGCGAGGTAAATCCAGACTTCTAGAACAGATCTACTCGTACTACAATCTCTTCTCGCACAGATTACGATTGCCTGATAGATCGACAACTTGCTTTCTAGTGAGAGATCGAATTACGATCAGCACTTCGACCACCTCCTGTCCTGGGAGCTTATGCAGCGGAGTCGGCAGAACCTTCAGCTCCGAAGCTTTCTCGATTAATGTATACCGGTATTGGTCATGCAAATAGGTCAACTGCCATATTCTCTTCTAAAGCCAAGACGGCATTAGGGCCCAATGAAGCAGTTGTATAATCTCTCCCGGCACTTGAGAGCCGTTATCATGTCCTGAAAGAGGGGAAAGTCGCCATGCAGCGGATCATCCCACCGATAAGGTTATAATAGCCGTTCGGATAATACAATGACGATCGATGTTTATCTGAACCTCAGACTCAAACTTGCTTGGCTAAAGTGCTATGCACAACATATGCAGTTAATCTAAGCCTTGACTTTTGATATCCAATTGGACTGATCGCAATTCAGAGATCGGAGAGTACAGGACAATTGGTGGTCCCTTTGACTTTTGCCAAGAGCCTTATATTTCCACCTTCTTGTTTCGTCCAGACCTCGCTTGGGAAGGATCATCATAATTCAGATTCTAATGTTTCAGAAAATGACTTGAGTAATAGTTTGTTTCCTTCTCATGGGTCAATTGTCCTCCAATAAAATGCACACTCCAATTGTGAGATGTGTGACAGGCCGTAGGATGGAATGAACAGTCGAGTAGTGAACGGATCCTTCAGATTCTTCATGCTAACAAGTAGCTACCGCCTTTTATTGTTGTCGCTGTTTCACGATAGAGTCTTGGTCTTGTGCGTTCTTGTCACTCTGAGCATCTCATGGCGCCAAGTTAATTCCTTCAATTTCGCACCAGCCAAGATGTCATGCCGGCTGGATATATCCCCAGTCGTATGACTGCCGGTTGTGGGGTTGGCATGAGTATGAGATGGCGATAATGTACTTGGGAATTGAATGCAACATAGAGATCTCAAACGCTCCTCCTAGATTCAAGTGTAGGACTTGCATCCCTACTTCATCTATTGTATCTCGTAGCTAGGTCGCAAAGCACGACTTTAGCTGCAGATTGCTTTGAACTTCCACTTATGTATGTTTACCTCCGTTGATCCCAACTCAAAGACAGACCAGTTCATCTCGTCCCATGCATATTTCGGCCCCGCAGTCTACGACCTTCTTATTTCAATCCTTTGGCTTCTCATTCGCTTCAAGAGTTACTCGACCCTTGGGCACCTCTTGTGGCCCAGGCCACTATCTTATCTTGACCTCAAGGAAAGCCCCCAAGATCTCAACAAAGAATTAATATAAATACGGCGGTGGGTTCCTGAAGGTATTTATTCTTCAGCTCCATCCTCACTGCCACTTTCATCCTTTCATAGGCCGTATTGCTTAAGTCTCGTCTTCAACATGCATTTCACTCGTAGCTCATTGGCTCTCGCTGGTCTTTCGACTCTTGCATCTGCTGCTGTCATCGAGAATGGCAAGCGAGCTCTCGGATTGGAAGTCACTTTGACCCCAACCGACAACGTCGCTGAAGTGATTGCCACTGTCAAGAACGTTGGTGCACAGGACCTAAACTTGTTGACCTTGGGATCCTTCTTGGACCCAGCTCCAGTGCAGAAGTTGGTGGTTACTGATGATGCCGGTAAGTCACCACCCCCAGAATCATAGGCACAGCCCACTCACTTTTCAAGATGCTCCTGTTGCATTCTCTGGAATCTTCCGTACTATGCAGTACTCCGCTTTGGCACCTGATTATTTCCAATTCCTGGCTGCTGGCTCTGAGTACACGACAACCATCAATTCGGCAGCGGTTCATGACTTTCAAAGTGGCACATACAAGCTTACAGCTGAGGGAGCCTTGCCATTTGCTGTCGGTCAATCCACCGAGTTGTCAGGTGAAGCAGTCCCATTCAAGTCAAACACATTGAAGTTGGCAGTTGATGGTAAAGCCGCCTCGCTTGTTCCCAAGGCCATCCGAATGTCTTTGAATGAGCGCACTGTCTTGCAATCCGGATGTACCAGCTCTCAATCTAGCTCAACCCGCACTGCCCTCACCAACTGTGTCTCTCTTGCTCGTGCTGCCTCTACCGCCGCCAGCTCAGGTTCTGCAACTAAGTTCAGCGAGTACTTCAAGACAACATCAGCATCCACTCGCTCAGTTGTTGCTGCTCGTCTCACCGCCGTTGCCAACCAATGCGCCTCCACCACTTCGGGAGCCACCAAATACTACTGCTCAGACGTCTATGGATACTGTGAATCGAACGTCTTGGCTTACACCATCCCATCCACCAATGAAGTTGTCAACTGCCCAATCTACTACACTGCTCTCCCAGCTCTGACTGGCACTTGCCACGCTCAGGACCGTGCTACTACCACTCTCCATGAATTCACACACGCTCCAGGTGTGTACAGCCCAGGAACCGATGACTATGGTTACGGATATGCTGCTGCCACCGCTCTCTCAAGCGCAAGAGCTGTTCTGAACGCTGATTCTTATGCTCTTTACGCAAATGGTATGTTTACCACACAATAATCATACTAAGTATGCTAACGATGTTCTAGCTATCTATGTTGGATGTTAAATAGGAAGTAGCATCTCTTGGGGATATTCGGATAAAAAATCTCACATCAAGACATTCATTATTCTCCAGCCTGATTCAAGCGGATATCATATTTCCTGGGATAGCTTCGATGGACTTTCAACTTTCAAATTTGTATATATTTGAGTCAGACTTATGAAGAATTTGAGATCCAATGACTGAAATAGCTCCATGAATGCCCACAAAACAATATCAAGTGCAATCACCACCTTCGCCACAGCCGCAGGTAGCTAGCTCTACGCTGGTGAGCTTATTCGGCTTCCATTTGCTCAATTATGCTGCAATGTAGTGTACTATGGGAGGAATTGTTTGGATGTCGAAGAAGGATGCGGACATGCTTTGATACATTGCGATAAATGGTTCAAATTATGTTGAAGCGCTGGGGGCTGGGATATCGGGCATGCTCAGAAATGCGCATGATGCGTGGAACGCGAATATTTCGTCACAACCTTCCACCCCACCCACCTCACATCATCCTCATCATCTTCGCATCTGCAATGCGACATGAAATGTTCACGCTCTGGAAGGATTAAGCAAACCGTTCGAAGTATTCCAATTCCGAGACTATACGTGGGTTTTCTCTTCTACGAAGACGCTCAAAGGAAGGCTCATCGCAACAGCGAAGTTGGGCATGTCTACAGCCTCCACAATCTTCAAATCTCCAATCACAGATATCAAGACATAGGCTTCCTCGATCGTCAGGTCTTTCGTATGAGTCAGCCACTCTAGCATCTGTTTGCATGCCTTTTTCGATGCTTCGAACAGATCCTTGTCTATCCCTAGGCACGCATACTCCCCCTTCTCCAAAACTTTTGCCTGTGCCAGGCTTTCGGGATTCGTCTGATAATGAGGAGTCTTTAGCCAAGACTTATTCTTCTCGAGCGTGAGGCGGACAGTTGCCTTCATCGGTGTTTCAATGGCGCTGCCACACACCTCGCCATCACCTTGTGCAGCATGTCCGTCACCACAAGAAAACAACGCACCAGTGACTCTGATCGGGAGATAGAGAGTTGATCCCTGAGTGATGTATTTGCAGTCGATATTGCCCCCGGTCTCCAGCGGTGGAATGGTGCTGAAGTCACCCTCTTCTCCCGGAGCAACACCAACGACCCCAAGAAATGGCCTGACAGGGATGTGGACTCCTTTCTTTAATACAGTATATCCCTTCGCGATTTGGGCAGGAGAAAGGTCCCATATCTTCAGGTAGGCGCTGGGGAAGTCTTCAGCAATGACACCGAAGCCCTTTAGGATAGCTGTCCAACCATATGAAGCACATTGCAAGTCGAGAAATTCTACTTTGAGAACATCACCGGGTTCGGCGCCGTTCACGAAAACTGGACCAAAAATAGGATCAGCCAACTCCGAGTCGAAATTTTCTACGTCTTCGATGGTTGACTTGTCGGTGATCTGATTGTTTCCCCCATCGAGAAGATCAAATGATATCTCTGCTCCGGAATCGACTGTCAATATTGGTTTCGTTCGATTATTCCACTTGAACTGTGGGTGGGCATTGTTGATGTGAAATGAATGAGCTCTGCAAGTTGCAGCCATTTTAGGCGATGAACCGCTTGAATTCTGTTTTATGAGCGTTTAATGAGGGAGGGGAAAACTGCTCTTGCACTGATATTTATCTCTGAAATTTACTGAAGTAGTCAGACTTATGCCCCGAAGTTGATGGCATTTTTACCTAGCATTACCTGTCAACATTGGAAGTTCTTTCGCTCTGCTCTCAAACCTTCTTTGAGCGTTGCCAAGCATTGTTATCACCATCGCGAGCAGTCGTGGAAGATTTCCCAGTCGAGTCTAGTCTTGCGGGTCAAGGTCCCATTTATCACGATCATACCCCATCTTTGGTTTTGAGTTGTCAACCACCTGTAATCCGGCCCTCAGAGTTTCATTGCGTCTATTTGAAAGAAAATATGTATTCTCCCGCACCAAGTAGTGAGACACAGCGACGTCAGGTGAAAGCCACACGTCGATGGCACCACCGAAAGTTCAGTGGTTGTGTGACATGTAGGCGACGACATGTGAAATGCGATGAATTGAAACCATTTTGCAGACGTTGTCAGGACCTGGGTGTTAGTTGTGAAGGCTATGGGCAGAAATTGGTGTTTAAGTTCTACGAAGCTGCTCCACTATCGACCTGCTTACCGCCAGCTCGTCCAAACGCGCCAGCAGCGACTGTGACTAGTGACGCCAACAGAGAGCAACGGTGTCGCGAAGAGAAGACGGTCTGGATAGCTGCAGGCTCTTCAGCTAGCATTAGCAGATCCTATCCTTTCAGCAAGATGCCCGTTTCAGTCGCTGCTACTTGTCGAGTTCCCCCGCAACTGATGTGCCTGGATGCGGGATACGCATCTCACTTTTTGAGCACAGTTTCAACCATCCTCATCGTATGGGATGCCCCTTATAATTCGAATCCGTACAGGCAGTCACTGCCTTACCTCGCCCAAACGTCCCTGCCTTTGACACAATCAATGAAAGCCCTAGGTGCGTTACACCTAGCCAACACTTCCTTCGAGAAAGATCGGGCACGCCATATGAAATATGCAATGAAGGCATACGGAGAGATAATTTCTCACTATCGAGCATCTTCGATAACCGCCAGCCCTAAACTAGCAGATTTAGCTGCCTGTCTGCTTCTCTGTTTATTTGAGGTTGATATACCATCCCAAGTTGTGTTTATCTGCTAACATTATATAAGATGATGGACTCTCAAGGGACAGGCTGGAAGGTACATCTACTCGGGGCAAGCACTATTTACCATACTCTCTTCAGCCATGAGTCGGCCTTGGGAACTCATCCTGCTGAAAGTGCTCACGTCGAGAGCACACACCCAATTCGGCATTTTCTGGTTTCGCTGTTAGCCTACCTCGATGTTGCTGGTGCATGTTCTACTGGAGAAAAAACACTCGTCTCGGGTGATTATTGGGAAACACACGGCGGTGGATGGGAATACAATCTTGGAGTCCCAAGCTTTTCCAACGATTTGACCGATAACGGTACATTAGGACAAATCCGGCAGTCCTGGTCGCAGTTGATGTCTATACAAGCAGGTATCAGCGCATTCGCAGAATCCAAAAGAGCTGGTATCTCGACAAGTAGAGAAGAGATATCATATCATGATCTCGAATGTCGTTTGAGAAGGTGGCGACTCAACGCGCCAGATTGCCTCCGCCACTTTGTGGATGACAAAAACGAGTGCGACGAAGAAGCATTTGTTCAGGAAGCCATGGGATTTGTCGAAGCTTACGAAAAGGCCACTATCATATATTTGCATAAGGTCTCTAATTTGCGGAAAACATCGCAAGAATTGCCACTGTATATCGCAGCAGCGGTACGGCGAATTCTCGTCTTGGCAGAAAGATATTGCACTGGAATTGTGGAGCTGGGCATGCCGTGGGCATTGTTCATTGCTGGTACTGAGGTCTCGAGTGTTGAGGATCAAGAATTCGTCCGAAACAAGTTTCAAGACATGTCTAGATTTGGCATGAAGGTAGGTGGTCTGTCAAAATTGCAAATTGTACTAAAACTGTATAGAATGTCCAGAAAGCTTTGCACGCCTTGGAAAGTACATGGCTGAGTGGAAACAGGACTCATAGCAATGCCAAACTTTCGGAGGACTTCTTGCCATCGATACTTCTACCCTAACCTCCGAATGATGCTCCGACGAGAAAGCCTCTGAAAGGTGTTTTTGTTTTGGCATAAAGCAAGGTCCATCCCAATTTATGCCATCATATCTCTGTAGTTCTAAAGGTACTAGCTCCGCGTTCCGGGCTGTCGCACATTATCTTCAAAGAGTGGGAGCATAAGGGCGTCTCACAGCCCCCATAAAAGATAAGTGTGTTCGGTCAAACCACTGATTACTACACCCCACTTTCAAAGATTTGGTCGACCGTTGAACATTCCCGGGGCAGCCAATCAGTGCCAGGCTCTGCGGAAACTATACTATACCACATTTGACTTATCTCCACGACGTTTATCACACAGATTGGCACCCGCTGTCTCTCTGGAGCTTCGGGCTGAAGAAATGCATATAGACCAACACACTCGCTGGATGACAGCCGCCATACCTGGGTGAATCTGATGCTTGATAGCTTTCCTTTGGCTTATATTCTATATTTGCGCTCCTCCACAAGAGTCATATTGCTGAAGCATTCTGCATAGAGATCGTATACTTTATCATATCAAGATAGTACAACCTCAACGCTTCTTATTTTCTTCAGCGACAATCAAGCTTAGACACACTATTCATTGACAAGATGGCTGCTTCAGTGTCAGAGAAACCGGCGCTTGATGCTAAGGACCCAATTGCACCAGCCGAAAGTATTCATGACGCAGATGAACTCGTCAAGCTTCCCGATGCGCTACATACGGATATCGGTCTTGAATTGTACAAAGAGTCACTAGCCATGGATCCTGCAGAACGAGATGCAATCGCCAAACGAGTCAAAATGAAGTTGGATTGCATCCTCATGCCAGTCGTAAGATATCCTTCTCACTACTACTGCCTATTGTTGACCATATCAGATGTGCTTTGTATATTTCCTCAGCTATCTCGACAAGCAGACCTTAAACTACGCCAACGCATATGGCTTGAAGAAAGATCTTGGTCTCACAACAAATGATTATTCATGGGTTGCTTCAATCACAAATATTGGCTACCTGGTCTGTGCATACCCCTCCATGCTTCTGTTGCAAAAATTGCCAATCGGCAAATTTGTAGCGGGAAATTTAATGCTTTGGGGTGCTATCCTTATGGTAACTACGGCAGCACACAACTTTGCAAGCATTATGACGCTACGATTCGTCTTGGGTGGTGCTGAAGCTTGTATCGGACCAGCTTGGATGCTACTGACGAGCATGTTCTGGACGCGGGAGGAGCAACCGCTCAGAATGTGTAAGATGCACTGTCCACGATGACTCGAAAGCATGCTAATATCTTTGCAGAAGTGCAGCACTCTCCAACATATCGATTTACTGACATAATTTAGGGCATGGTGGCTTGGATGTAACGGCCTTTCTTCCATGGTCGGTGCAGGGCTTTCCTGGGGCTTGGGCCATACACATGGCAGCCTCGCACCGTGGCAGCTTGTCTTTTTGGTATGTAATTCACGCTTGTCAGGATCATATAGAGCTGATGAAATACCAGGTTGTCGGCGTCATTAGTTTCTGCATGGGAGTAGTGACTTTCTTCATCCTCCCCAATTCTCCCAACGACGCGGTCTTCCTCACTCCAACCGAGCGTATTGTAGCCGTCTGGCGCGTCTCTCACAACCGCACCGGAGTCAAGAACACCAAATTTCTCTGGTACCAAGCTCTTGAAGCCGCGAAAGATGTCAAGATGTACTGTTTCGCGTGTCTTGCTCTTGGGATGGGCTGTCTCAATGGCGGATCTGGAAACTTCTTCAGCGTCATCATCTCCGGTTTCGGATACGGTAGTCAAAAAGTCCTCCTCTATCAGTTACCGATCGGTGCCTTTCAATTCGTTGCCACGATTTCAGGCGGACTGTTGACAGCCAAGGTGTCAAATATGTTGTGCGTAACCATCATTGCAGGTTTTCTCCCAAGTATCGCAGGTATGATTGGCATTGCTACAATCAACACTGAGCATCGCCTCTCTCTGCTTGCATGCACATGGCTTCAGGGCGTATGGGGCGTATCCAACATTCTCTCCTGGACACTTGTTGCTGTCAATGTTGCAGGTCACACGAAACGCACGACTGCAAATGCTGTCTGGTTTGTATTTTACGCAGCTGGAAATATCATCGGGCCATTCTTATTCCGATCTTGGGATGCACCACGATATTTGACTGCCATGAAAGCTTTAGTAGGACTGTTTGCGAGTTGTATTTTCTTCACTGCTTCACTTGGAGCCATTATGTTTCTCGAAAATCGGAGGAGGGGTGCCTTTGAAGTGCCAGAAGAGATTGGTGATGAGGATGGTTTTACGGATCGCACTGATGTTGAGAATAAGGCTTTCAGATACAAATTGTGAGAGAGAGAAGTAAGTTTGACATGATTACCGGAGATTTGCTATTGGTCACCAACATTCTCGGTCCATTGTATGTTTGGTCAACAGCTGTCAATTAATATGCTATAGCAAGTTGAATACATGAACGTTCCGTCAGCTGTCCCCTGGAATCGTGACAGCAAATATTAATAAACCTCCCACCACATCAAGACAGACTAGCCCTCCCTGCTTGTAGCCCATTATCTACCTCCTGCCTTACAATCAGTCGCTCCTCCCAACCTAGGTCCACATCTATAACTTCTCACTCCCTTCTCAAACGGATAATAGAAGAGCGGAACCTCCTGGCCCGCAACCTGCACCCAGTCATGTCCATCTTCATTGCAATCCGTGTCTGTATAGATGCAACAAGCTAGAACGAGCAGCACCGAATCAGAACGAAAAGATTGAGTCTTCTGATCCCAGAAAGGTGGAAGATTCTGGCAACTACCGTAGGAGCCGTAGCCGTTGTAGGCGAATGAAGTGTAGTTCGGAGAGAGGAAGAAGGTAGCGAGATAACTGAGTAGAGAAATTAGCGGGGGTTTATGTCATTGTAAGGTATGGGTATTACGGTTGGTCTTTCGGATTATCAGGACAGCTGCAGGAAAACGATTGGGTTGCGATATCGAGTTTCGGGATGCATTTGTCGCCGAGAGAAGTGCAGACGAATATATCTGTTGGTGGTGGGATTGGATTCGTGAGGGTTGCTAGAGAAGGCGGCTCAATGGTGACTGATAGCGGGGTTGCGAGGGCGAGGTGAAGGTAAGTGAGATGGCAGGAGAGGACAGTGAGTAGATTCATTTTGCCGTTACCACTTGGAAGGAACTGGCTTGACAGCTTTCGTGAAATCAATCTGGACTTAATTCCAGATTATGAGGTTTGTCGCCAGAAGTGATGGGATGTTGCTAATTCGCGTACAAGGCTTTAAGGGCAGGAGCAGGGACAAGTTTCTGAATCAGGAAGTCGTGGCGCAACATCTCAGAAGAAGCATTTAAGTATCCAAGTTCTTTGAAATTGATTAGAATGAGTGGGAAATGACGAGGCATTGAAATGCTACCAATATTCGCAAGTGTTGATAGAAGTTCCGCCAACTTTGGTATGAGTTGCACAGAACCCAGATCTCAGTAAGCAACGGTCGAGTCTGTCGTGAATTTGAAGCTCGTTATTTTTGGAAAAGAAATGTCGGCATGTGTACAAGTATACAAAGAGATCTCTTCCACTTTAATTGGCTTCTTGCGAAGATTCTACTTCTTGGGTTATAGGTGTCAATTTTAAGGTCACGAATCTCAGCACGATACCATGTAGTAATGATATGTCGCATTTTGACGACTTCTGTGTTTCCATATTTATAAGTACTCCATACTCGATTTCCAATTCTACCCCAGATTACTTGTAGATTCCGAAAGTGTTAGCGAGGAGTTGAGGATGGCTAGGTCGACTTATGTGCCTGATACCAGACTCCACTTACACCGAAACTTACCTCCCAGACATAGAAATTCTTTAGTGTTTTGTGGTCCTTGCTTTCCATTCTTTTTACAACGTCAACAAATATATTGAATACTATGTTTGAATTATGGTCAATCCCAAACGCCTCTCATATGATCCCAGACTCGCTGCATGATGGGCATTGTTTCAAGGGCTTAAGCCCGAAGCAAGAAACATTTTATTATGTCCACCCAGTTATTTCTCACTTGATTTGTTGGTCTTTGAAGTAGAGCTACTTTTCAAGTATGCATCAGGTTATCATTATTTCCAAAATGGGATCTTGGGAATCTCTCACCGAGACCTTAGCGTCATGGCCAGAATTTTAAAAGATTTGAATCTGGCTAGATCAAGAGTTTGGCCGAGATATATCCTTGATAATGACGAAAGCTAGCGCCAAAGGAACAGTTCCAAATTGCCGGATTGAGGAAGCCATTCCCATGCACGTGGAAAATAAAAATTCGAGTCATTGTATTCACCTTTGAACATCCCGCAACTTTTTCACGGAATGATTTACTGCAACTGATCCTTTGCCGATCTTCACTACCACAAACAAACAAAATCCTCATCGCTTCCAAAAAACAACCCATCACCAGATACTACTCGCTGGTTTCGTAATCACTCAGATCTTTTGGTTATATCCAGATAGTAACCACGTTCACGAAACAGCTCCTTGGTGCAAGCAACAAGATACCTCCTCCAAAGCGACTGCGCATAAAGAAGACCACTTGAGTTCGAGAGCATCAGATACCATTCAAAAATTCACGAAGTTGTTTCTCAAGATTCAAGATTGATCAGCATACACAGGAGTTGTTTTAGAGGAAGGAAATTGCTCATCCGTCTTCATTCTAAAGACAAAATACAAATCACACTCCATCGTCGCATCTTCATTCCAAGTCCAAGATGTCGGAATCAGCAATTAGCTACTTCTTGCTATCTACACTCACCCTCATCACCGTGGCTATTGCGTCACCAATCGCCTCCTTCTACCCTCCTGGCACGGTCGATACAGCCACGACCAATTCCTCAGCCACAGAGCCGACCGTCCACCAAATCACTCCCAAAGCCTCAACTGGTTTCATCCTCGCCATCATTCTACCTCTGCTCTTGGTAGTCATTGTCGTCAATGTCCTAGTCTGGTGGCTATGCAAGACAAAGGGTTCTCAATGGTTCTGCAACAATCTTCCTGTGGGTTGTAAGAGAGCACGTGGTAGAGTTGAGGAGGACAACGTTATTGTAGGTGAAGAGGGAGAGAGAATCGGGCTTGAGGGATGGAAGGCAGCTGAGAGAGAGCGAAAGAAATTGGAGAGTGAGAGGAAGGAACTGGAGAAGGAGAGAGAGAAACTGGAGAAGCAACGTAGGGATCTTATGAGGGCGAGAGTGGAGGATCCTTGTCGCACTAGTGTTGGGGAGGGCAGAGAGATAGTAATGATCAGGGGTATGCAATGGTAATACGAGGCAAAGCACCAAGTTGAGACTGAGAAACGATTTCTTGGTTGCTTTCTTTGTGGCAGGATTGATTGGATGTCATAAGGATGCTTTAGTCCTCGACAAGCATAGCGAGAGAGTTCTTGTACTTTACTGTCACAATAATGCAAAGAATTGATTTCAGCCGACTAACATGCTTGATTTGACTTGAAAATCCGATTTCACCTCCAAAGGATCGACTCGAGAGCCTTTCAGATACAGCAAGACCATCGTTCAAAATTATTGCTGATACACCTTAACAGAATTTATGAGCCAGTAGGCAGGTGCAAAGGCGCCTGGATTCGCACCAACATATCCCTGACATGATCCCAAACTCGCACAACTGCTGCTTCCCCATACAGAGCCCGCCCACTATCATCAGTCAGTATTTATTTCCCAATTATCCGCCAGCAGATACGGGGTACTCACATCACCACAAAACGTAGTATCAAACACGATATTCTGCCCCGCAAAATGACTATCAATATCACATCCACTCCCTCCATTGAACGCCACAATGGGAGTTCCCCAATTCCCAGTCACGGGCCTCCCAGCCGTAATGTCAGCAGGGATAGCATTCCTAGGAAAGAACCAGACATAGACACCCGAGCTCTCCCATTGCATTGCATACACGCCTCCTCCATTTGCATTGAACGAGTCACCGTATGCGTTTGGGACGGAGGTCGTCACGCCACATCCCGTGTTTCCGTTATCGGCGTTGCAGTTACTGTTTTGGAGAACAGTGCCGGATTGTGAACCAGCTGTGTTTATGGTGCAGCCAGAAGAGGTGTGAAGGGTTATTGTGTTTGTACCTGCCAGGTTTACACCTTCGATTACGTCGATTTCTCCGTTATTGGGCCACTGAAATGTCAGACCTGATTTATAGGAAATTTGAAGGGAGAAGGAATGTTTAGATAGGTGAATTGGCTACACTTACGTTAGGTCCAAAGAGCCAGTATGCGGGCCAAACTCCGCATATGCTTCCCGGCCTGTAAAGTCAGTCTCAGCAAATATCAAAGGAGGAGCATTGCCTCACATATGGGCAATATCAGCAATAAAAACACCATGAGTATAAGCCTTATTGCTTGAAACCCGGACAGACGCTCGGCCAGGTGCAGGCGGGTTCACAGTGGTATGATCAACACCCATATAAATTTGCCCATTATTCGTATTGATCAAACCCGCAGAAGCAGCTGCTGACTGGGATTGATAGTTCACCCATCCGTGCGTGGGATCGCTACCGGTATAGAAGTTAAAACCACTGAAGAAATTACTGGATGTATAAGTATCAACTATGTTGTAAGTGGCTGCCGCATTGATGTGGAAAGTTCCTGTCAGGTTGGTTGCTAGTGCTGATACTGTGCTCAAGCAGCTGATCAGACTCAATGTAGTTCGTGTAGATATCATGATGATCGAGATTAAAGTTAAAGTAGGAGTGAATAGAAGTGAATATATACAGTTAAAGTATCTGCAATCAAGGGATGTGCATTGACATCCGATGAGCTATCATTTTCATCACCAGGAGGATGCCCTATTATATATATGGTTGTGAGAGCCAAAGCTTGTGCAAATAATTTAGTAATAGATGCACTTGCACAATCACGCCTGACTTCAAAGATGAATTTCGGCGCCGAAGAAGACACACTTGAGAATAGCACCTGCCAGAAAAGCCTAGGTTGCTTTGCAGTTCCGACCTCTGAAGGATCATTGGTAAAAGTAAGAACATTAATGTTGGAATCGTCTCATTCTCGACGCGCTGCCAATGTAAGTGACTACCAAAACGACAACTTCATCGGCATTTGAGCCCAACTAAGACTCGTCCCCGTGTCAAGTGAATTCAGAACAGTCTGGATCGTTGATCATCCGAACGAGAAATCCGAAGAAGCTTAAAGTTCCACGAATGCACAAAGAAGATCCGGGGAACCCATAAGTCAAAGTTGGCGATACGCACACTCGAGGAGAACACGCTCCGTCAAACAAGGGGTACCTGCACAGAACAGCGTTGCATCGCATCCTGATCATGAGATGAGACGAATTTAATAATCTGTTCCCCTTGCACCATAAGATTCGGTAATCACACGCCAATCCTAGATCAGGTGCGATTGTCAGGGACGAGATGCAGTATCACCGGCATAGAATCGAGGGATATGAAGGGTTCTGTAGAAGAGGCGCCGAGTAACGCCCGAACAGCAGATGGCGAGGAGGGATTGGTTGTGTCTAAGTATGTTGTGCTGATCGTCCCCTGTAGTTGAGCTACTGGGGACGCGGGGTATGCCACCAAAACGTGGGAACGGGCCGAGGTCGAAGCCCTGAGTTTCTGATTGCAGCGTATTGAGCGCTAATGAAATGAGGACCGTTAGGGCTTATAATCCACGACTTAGAGCTCAGATCCGGGGTTGGAATAAAAGGTGGCTTGCTGGAAAACAACCAAGCTTCTGTAGCGAAGACTAAGTGAAGAAAGTTCTTGACACCAGCAATTTCCGGAAGCTGCTGATAAGGGAGGACGGAACCGATTGGGAGAAATCTTACAGGGTTGCATATATGAAAGTACCCTGAACCGGCTTCGTTCTTCCGGATCGCCGGGTGCTTAAGAGACTGAGAGAAGGAATTTCTGCTACTTGCAGTTCAGACCAGGTAGAGTGTAGAACTCGGCTAAAATAGGGGGGGATGTGGGGAGGTATGGGGGCATCTCAAGAACGAATGTCCTACTAATGAGCTGATCATTAGACATTTAGACTTCACCACTAAACAAGAAGCCATTTATTGTATACATCCAGATCTACCTCCCAGCCTGCTCAGCTACAATAGTCAATAATGCCTCTCCAAAGCAACCTCGTCTCGCATTCTCCATTGCCAAACTCTCCATCTTTGCCAGCGTTTCAGTCGTGTGCGTCCCCAAGTGAGGAATCATCAGCGCACGTCTACTCTTCATCAACTTCTCATTTATCATAGGCTCTTTCTCATACACATCCAGACCAACAGAACCAATCTTCCCTGAGTCCAGAGCTTCCGCCATCGCTGCTTCGTCGATGACCGCACCACGTGCTGTGTTCACGATCACGACACCATCTTTCATCTTTGTGATCTCCTTCGCTGAAATCAGATGTCGTGTGTGAACATTCAAGGGGACGTGAATTGAAATGATATCGCTTGTGGCAAGTAGCTCGTCAAAAGATACATAACGTGCTCCTGCAGCCTCAGATTCAGACAGCGGTTTTCGATTATGATATATGGTTTTGAGACCAAATGGCTCGCATCTCCTCTTTACTGCACGACCTATACGGCCCATTCCGATGATACCCAACGTCTTTCCTTGAGGATCATGACCGAAATCAAGTCCTTTCTTCCAGTTTCCTGAACGCAGAGACTCTATAGCAGGATTGAGCTGGCGGAGAGCACCGAGGAGAAGAAAGATGGTGAGATCCGCTGTTGCATCTGTTACTGGATCTGGGGCGTTTGTGACTTTGATGCCGCGAGCAGTACAGGCATCGATATCGATTTGATCATATCCTGAGATGTTTAGTTCATGCTCTATTTCTTAATTTGTGTTTGAAAATACCAGCTCCGTTATGGCAAATGAATTTCAAAGACGGAGGAAGATTTTGAATCAGCTCTTTGTCGAACTTTCCAGTAACACCATAACTTGACGAAGTGCTGTAGATAGCGGTGATGTCGTTGTATCTTCCTTTCACGTCCTTGAAGAATTCTTCTCGGCTCTGGCTGGCGATCACCTCGGCTTGAGCTACTTTTCCGAGCTGCTGAAAGGCCTCGACAGCATGTCGGACAGGATTGAAAAATAGGATACGAGGTTTCATAACAGAACCCATTATCATCTTCGAATATGTAGATATGAAAAGAAGGCGTCGTGATATTGGTCGGGTAGGAAAACACAGATTAGCCAATGCAGATTCGAATTGGGAGACAGAAAGATGGAAATTTGACTTTATATATCCAAAAGAATTTGGTGTTACAAGGCTGAGTCTAGTGACAGGATTACAAAAGATTTGAACCTATTTTCCGACCAGAAATGCCAAAGTAGACAGGTGCCATTTCTTAGATCGAAAGTATGTCTCTATCTATGGACGCGGCCGCATCGGACAATCGCAAGTCCGACCCCCCCTCCATAAACAAATTCTTTACCCCATCTTTCCCACCTCTCTTCCATGGTTCGCCAGTTACTGACTCCTTAACATCCTTGTGTTTGCCCTTGGAAAAACAATTCAGCGACATGTCTATGACCGCTGGTACAGAGCGGATATGTTGCGAACCATGTCGGAAACAGAAACAGAACGTGAGTCAAGTCACCTGCATTGCTTCGATCTACGCTGCGCATGCTGCCATGTTCTTTAGCTAACATTGACTACAACAGTGCGATCACGTACGGTAAGAGACCGCAGTTCAACAGGAGAATTAATGCCAGTAGACTGAGCTAACTTCAATTCAGACCCGTTTGTGGTCGATGTGCATCAGCAAGACCGCCAAAACAATGCAGCTACGAGGCCAGCGAAAAGAGGTAAATTGTCACAATTCGACTTCACTTGCAGGGATTCTCATACTGGTTTCAACTTTCTAGGGGCATTCCAACAGGATACATTAGTTCACTTGAGGCGAGAGTATACGAAACAGAAATCGCTCTCTACAAGGCCTTGTCCGAAATTCGAGCACTCAATTCGACAGGAACGGTAACCGCTTCAACGTTTGTACCAATACCAGAAGCTCTAATTCAGCGCCGTAAAGGTAATACGACTAAAGCTGCCAAGATGGATGAATGGGCGAGGTTGCCGCTGAGTTCTCCTGAAGAGATGGAACGGTGGTATAGGAGTCTATCAGGATTGCCCGCGCGCATGGGTAAGTCGAACTGCCTTCGATATTGAACCTATGTCTCATATGTACAATGAAGGTCATTCACAACAACCAGATTTGGACCCGGAGTTGCTTAGAGGAGGAACTCCATACCCAGAGGATTCTAGAGGTACGTTTAACTCTTATACGATACTGGAAAGTTTTCTCAGTTATACAAAGCAAGTCAAACACAAGAACAGTCTGAGATCATGCCCGGTGCATACGAGAGGAGAAAACTATACGCACATGGGGGATATGAACCTGGAATACCGTTGCAAGATATGACGCATGGATTCCCTCCTAGCAAGTCTCTGTATCCTGAGTATGTATTGATGCTTGACGCTCAACAACCGGATCCCCGCCCTCACTCTGCTGATACTGGACTGGCAATACCACCTTTTGCGGCAGATGGGGTGGTGCAAAGTGGGATGGGCCAGCCGCAAGATCCCCAAAGTTCCACTGAAAGCGCTGAAGAAAGCTCCGAGATGAATCGTGTACAGGTTTTGGCAGATAAAATGAGCGACACATACTATTGACATTGTTCCCGAGTTGTCAATTTCAAGTGTTGTGACTATGGGAGTATAGGATAGCGCGGACAATCTCTTACAATGACATAAATTGATTTTCTATATTTGAATGTGTGCATTATTACTCGTAAACATTCAGTGAAGGTTCTCCTTGCACAAAGCTATCGAACGGCAAAAGTCATTGTCCTGGAGCCCTTGATGCACATGGACAGTGACATGTTCCTTTCCTTTCGCAGGTTGAAAATTGGAGGTACCTTCATCCCTGCCAGGTGGCAGGCGGGGGTCCACAACTACCCCGCCACGCCCTGAACTTAGTGTCGGAATTTCGTTATTTCGAGCCTCCCAGTAAAGGAAACTCACCTATAACGTCTTAGAATAACATATGTCTTATATATTATACTATAGACTTCAGAACTCTCCATTCAAACATACAGACGTCAATTCTTCCAAGATCTAGAAGAATATTTCTCATCCATTCAATTCTCAGGTACCTGTCACTGTTCAAAATGTTAACACCAGACGAGCTCGTGGTGGCCTCTGGCATCGCCCCACCAAAAGCAACTCACAAGTACAAAATCGCCAGTATACCAGCTGATGGCATCGGACCTGAAGTTGTAAGCGCTGCCATCGAGGTCGTCAAAAAGCTTTCGGAGACCATGAAAACATTCACTGTCGACTTCGAGCATATTCCATGGGGAACAGCTTATTACAAGAAGACCGGGAAGTATGTGGATGATAATGTGTTAGAGGTTTTGAAGAGATATGATGCTTCACTCTTTGGATCTGTTGGAGCACCTGGTAAGTCATAAACCATACTGTTTTTAAAGAGCAGTACTAATCAAAATTCCAGATGTACCAGACCACGTCTCCCTCTGGGGTCTCTTACTAGCCATCCGTGGTCCCCTCCAACTCTACGCGAATGTACGCCCCGTTCGCGTCTTCCCAGGCACCACATCCCGTCTACGAGACTGCAACGCCTCAGATATCGACTGGCTTCTCGTGCGCGAGAACGCAGAAGGAGAATACTCTGGTCACGGGGGTCGTTCCCATCGCGGCCAGCTATGGGAAGTAGCCACCGAAGTAGCCATCTTTACCCGCGTAGGCGTAGAAAGAATCATGCGATTCGCTTTCGCAGCTGCCCAAGCACGTCCTAGGAAACTGCTTACTGTGGTAACGAAATCGAATAGTATGCGTAATGGCATGGTACTCTGGGATGAAATCGCACTTCTCGTCTCAAAAGACTATCCAGATGTCAAATGGGATAAGATGCTCGTGGACGCCATGACTGTACGAATGGTGAATCAGCCTAAATCCTTGGATGTTATTGTGGGCACGAATTTACATATGGATATTCTGAGTGATTTGGCTGCTGCACTAGCTGGAAGTCTAGGGGTCGCACCATCCAGTAACTTGGATCCTACGAGGAAGAACCCTAGTTTGTTTGAGCCTGTACATGGAAGTGCTTTTGATATTACGGGGAAGGGGGTTGCGAATCCGGTGGCTACTATTTGGAGTGCGGCGGAGATGATGGGATGGTTGGGAGAAGAAGATGCAAGAGTCAGGTTGTTGGAGGCGGTTGAGAATGTGTGTGCAGCGGGGATCTTGACGGCTGATCTTGGGGGAAATGCAAATACGAAAGAGGTTACGAAGGCTGTTTGTGATGAGCTTGAGAGGTTGGCGAAGAAGTAGATGTATCTTTTTTACTTCTTTTTGGGTAAAATTTATCTGGCGTTTGAAACTTTATAACATATGACCATGAATACCATCTGACTGAGAAGCCGTAAATATTTCATATCTGTTAAATACACTACTTGGCAATTGATTGATATGGAGGTACTTCTGCTGAACGGAGTCAACACAATCCTACCCTTTCTCCGACGAGGAAACCACAGGCAGAGCTCGATTGTTATACAATCTAACATTTATTTAACATATCAAATCCCCATGTCCTTCATTGCATATAAAGCCGCTTGGGTTAATTCAATACTAACCTAGGGTCTAGCTAATATTGGGATTCTGTTAACCCATCTATATTTCATGTCAAACATGACTGAGAAACATTGATCTTATAGCGAGTCAGGCTTCAAGGAATCAATTATTCTCACTTTTCCAGGGTTGTTTCCTAGGAAAGGAGGAGAGAAAAGGAGGTGCAGTAAGCGAGTTTAAGTGGTTTGCAGCAGGGGGAAGGAGAAACGTGACCATGCCTGGGCAGGTGACCTGATCACACATTGAATCCTCAATATTATGACTGGCACCTTACCTACTCACCCATAATGCTTGAAGTCACCCAGCCTCAAACCTCTGAGACCCTTCTTCCTCCTTGCTCCTTGCTCGGAAGTCCACGCCTACCTTTCCAAGAACAAAGCTGTCCAGCACATCCCCCACACGGAGAAACGTTTCTCAGACCCCACAATTCCAGCCTTCGGCTGACAAAACGATGCATATCTCCTTTTGGTCGGAAAACCGTTTCACCGATCAGATTCAAAGACTGTGAATTGCATTGTTTGACAATGTGGAGAAATATAGATCAATGCATCGAAGAGTGTTTTTTTTTGCTGTTCACAATTCACTATATCTTGCCGCAATAGCCTTATCTCCTCCAACTACAAATCAAAATCCATAGTCTCTCAGCAAATATGACTAAAGTCACGGTTCTTGGTGCCGCTGGCCAGATTGGCTCGCCTCTTAGTTTGTTATTCAAGATGGTGAGTTTGGCTTTCCAAGCACTAATATTATGATCGCAGCCGCTAACAGTAATCATTTAGAGCCTACTTGTTACAGAGCTCTCTTTGTACGATATCGTTCATGCTCCAGGTATAGCTATTGATCTGAATCACATCGATACCGCAGCCAAAGTATCGGGATTCCTTCCCGCGGATGATGGCCTTAATATGGCGTTGACAGGATCCGATATCGTGGTTATTCCGGCTGGGATTGCTCGTAAGCCTGGAATGACTCGTGATGGTATGTCATCTGGTGATTCCCATGCTCTGACTTCCTGACTCTGAGACATGAAATTACAGATCTCTTCAAAGTAAACGCAGGAGTTATTCGTGACCTCGTTGCTGCTATTGCCAAGACATGTCCAAAGGCATTCGTTCTCATCATCACCAATCCAGTCAACAGCACTCTTCCAATCGCTGTTGAGACGCTGAAAAAAGCTGGTGTCTATAATCCAGCAAAGGTTTTTGGTGTTACGACACTGGATGTTGTTCGTGCCTCAACGTTTGTTGCGCAAGCACTTGGTGATCCAGATCCAAAGAAATTCAAGGTACCAGTCGTTGGTGGCCATAGTGGAGCGACCATTCTTCCATTGTTTAGTCAAGCTGCACCAGCCATCAAGTTGACAGATGAGCAGAGAGACGCAATTACATACCGTATGGTTGCCTTTGATATTGCTATAGATAGATATTAACTGTAAGAACAGGGGTCCAATTCGGTGGCGATGAGATCGTGCAAGCCAAGGCCGGAGCAGGGTCGGCGACAACATGCATGGCGTATGCAGGGTTCAGGTTCGTCCATGTTCCGCTCTGGAGTAGCCTCGTACTAACTGCAAAAGATTCATAAGTGCCATCTTGAAGGCTAGTGCTGGCGAGAGCGGTATCATCGAGGAAACATATCTGTATCTTCCAGGTATCCCAGGAGGAAAAGAAATCGTGTCAAGTTTAGGTGTCGACTACTTCGCGGTCCCCGTGGAATTTGGGCGAGCAGGAGCTGTTAAAGCTTACCCGATTGGAGAGCTTTCAGACTATGAAACCAAATTACTGAAGATTGCGGTTGATGAGCTGAAAGGGAATATCAGTAAAGGTGTACAATTTGCAACAAATTAAGTATTGTAAAATTATACTTACTTGGCCCAAATCTTCATTGTCATAGAACTATTTATTCTTGGTTAAGTGCAATAAATGAATTTTCCGGTGATATCCAGAAATATCTCAAGGGTTTTCTGCACCAGAAAGTTCGTAACCTTGCTCGGTGAGGTGATACGGGACGTCCATAAGCTGGAATATGTCATCAAAATCATGGAGGCCGTTGAAATGATCTTCCATAGGACGGAATTGCCCACTAATTCCAGGCCAATCATTGAGAAATGCAACATCGGCTTCAAATGAAAGAGGTTGACGAACTTGTGACTGATCAAGTCTCTCAGCTATCATGGGTGTGGTAGGGCCACTCGTAGGAGTCAAGTTATTTTGAACATTTGAAGGCGGCCTCCGGAATGGGCTTTGTGCATTGTTTTGTCCCGAGGCAATGGGTACAGTGTTTCTGATATCCTCTCGTGACGGTTCTGGGTTGCGTGGTGGTATATCTGAAACGCCTGGTCTTGATGCTTCTTGTCGTCTGAGTGTAGAGTTACTCAATTGCCCATTTGTAGATGACTTTTCGGTTTTCCTGCTGAGAGCTTGCTGTAAATCTTTGATTGCAGCTGCACAGGTGCTTGGCCAAAAGACACCTCTTAGTGATAGATTCTCCAGGATCTTGACGCATCGATTGGCTTCCCTAGGAGGGTTGGTCAGCATCATCTGACAGGCACTCTGGACCATACTTGCCTTTGCGCTGTTTCTACAGAATAGAAGCCGTTAGATGCCGCATACAGCAAAATCAAGCCACTTCGTGAATGTTAGTCTGTGGTATGTTTGAAGGAAGCAGAATCCCGAACCTCATCCACACACACCACGTAAAACCAGGCCAAACCAAAGGATTTTGAATACGGCCGTCCAATGAGTCGCCATGCCTCCTACTCTCTTGTATGTACTGGTAGACTATCGAGACAATGGCTTTCGATGCCTCAATACACTTCTGCATTGCTGCCGCAATTGCATAACTGTTGTGTCCTGAAGTGATGACAGGTCGATTTAACAGAATCACAGACTCATGCTTTTGCAAGATAAGTAACACCCTATGAGATGGATTCAATATAATTCTGGGGCGTGAGCTGACAGCTGAGTCCCCATAGTCATCTTCTGGATCTACGAGGTCCTGTACCTCGTTCCACCATTTAGATATCTCGGAATCGATGTGAGAAACTTGATCTGGGTCGGCTATTCGATTGTTGACTGAGATATGGCGAAGCTCGAGGATCAAACCTTTGATCTTGCTGCTTCGAGCAAGAAATGTAGGAAGGAGGAAGAGACGATGACCCGGAGCTGGTGCATTGTCGCTTTCCGATTTATGATGGATCTCGTTGAGAGGAAGGCAGACATCAATGTCGTCATCTTTGAGATCAATTGGCAGTCCCAGAGACTGGGCCAGGAATCTTTCTAGAGAGTAGATTGACCAGAAGATTCTTCGACGTATGTCAGCCTCAGCTATTGTAAATTGTGTGTAGCGTGCAGGGCAACGATGGATTCCAAGATGATATGCAATTCGTACAATCAGACCACCAAATCTTGACGCTGTATTGAGACGCAATATCGAAATTAGGAAGACCTGGACACTCATAGTCGCCTGTATGCCTGATATTGTTGACGACTGCATCAACACAGGTGATAGGCACGAGATCGCCTCATCAATGGTATTGTAGATCAGATTTGCGGGCACAGGCCGTAGATTTTCTCGAGGCATTTGACGACGATCTGCCAGAGAGATTGATAGAATAGAACGAACAATTATGGCCTCAGTAACGCTCAAATGAGAAAGGCCGTGCAAAGAGATCCTATCAAACAGGCCGAGTATTGTTGGTGCGTGAAGAAACGGGAACGGAGGATGCCAAAGGTTGAAGTATGGCTTACTCCATTGCACCAAATCCTCAAAGGTAATGGAGAATGTTGCTTCTCGTTGTTCCTGGTCTTGCCCTGGACTGGCGAAGTTGACCTCCTCCGCCCGCCAAAGATATTTTGCATTGGGTGAGTTTTCTCTTCTCTCCTGGATCCGGTCATCTTCGCCAGGGACCATTTCAGTGTCAATTGCCTCAGTATCCAAGCTGATATTCCGCGCCAGAGCAGATCGTACAGTTCTCACGAAATAGATACCGCTCCCACTGCCAACAAAGCTGGTCGAGCCCGTGACATCGGATCTCATGTGTCCCAGCTCCGTACAAGCAGGACTGGACGGGTCAACAGATCGGGCTGATCGCGTTGCTGAAATGCTTGACTGGCGACGCCTTTTCTGTGCCGGACCATTCTCCGGTGGCGAATTTGACTCCATTAAAATGTACCGAGAGTCTGAGTTGAACACAGGAAAGTTATGTCGAAGATACTTTTGGTGTAAGGTTGGAGAATTCAAGATGGGACCTGCGGGGAACCGAAGCCTGGGTTGAAATTAATTGTGGGGTACTAGTGCCTACAAAAGCCTCCATTGCGAACGACAACCAGCCCGCCCCCTTTATATGAGCTAATCTACCTTGGTCGATATCATAGAACGTCAGAACTGATCTGGTAAAGGGTATGCCTTTATTCACTCGGTCTTACTGGTTGATTGAGGTAAAAACAATTTTTATGCACTTTTATTTGTCTAAAGCCCTAGTCTAAAGCCCTACCATGGGACAGATCGGACGTTTATAAATACAGCTCTACATTGTGTTGAAAATAACCATATTCACATTAACTCATTGCTCTAAATCATGCTGATTCGTCAGAAGCCTTTTCAACATGATCAATTCGCTCATTCTTCTCCTCCATATTCTCCACCTCCTCCATAACCCCTCTGGCAAGACGTCGAGCCGCTCCAGTCACTTGCCACCAATGCTGTGGCTCAGAGAATATCCTGTCCATCTCTTCCAAAGATCGTCCATTAGTCTCAGGGAACAAGAAGTATACCAGAAAGGGAACTGAAATCCCAGTACATGCATAAACAATGTAGTATCTATATCCAATGCTCGCAAAGGCAACTGGCGTGACCTCTGCAATGACAAAATTGAACAGCCAATGTGCAGCTGTACCGACGGCAGAGAGCTGAGCTCGCAATTCTTGCGGAGCGATCTCAGTGCCATACAAAAAGTTTGATCCGAGAAAGCCAAGAGGGAAGAAGAACATGAATGTAAACAGGAAAAATGTTGCTGTTATGCCTGCACCGGAGTGCTCGAGAAGGCCAACACTGACCGCCAAGCATAGCATAGATATACCCATACCTCCCCCTGAGACCATAAAAAGAGGCTTGCGACCTGCCCGATCAATATAATAGTATGCAAGGGAAGCTGCTACAATTTTCCAGGACAGAAGTCCGGCGGCCAAGACGGATGCCTCATGCTTTTGAAACCCGAGAGACTCTCTGAAGATAGTGGTGGCGTAGTAAGTAATGACATTCGCACCTGTGTTATAAAATTAGTATGAACCCTCGACGGTCAAAATCTTAGGGCTTCGTACCTGTCATCTGCGCACAAAAATTGATTAGAATTGACAGACTTGTCCGGTATAGAAGTCTTTCCCGCCCAGTCTTGAAGAGATCGAAAAACCCTCGTTCTCGGACTGCATCGCTACTACATCCTTGTCGAATAAAGTCGATCTCAATGGTAATATGCTCGGAATTGAGCGGCAGATCCTCGAGAACTGAAATGACCACAGTCGCTTCTTCGATCCTCCCTTTCTGCACTAGCCATCGAGGAGATTCTGGGAACAAGAAAGTTGACGCACAAATCATGGCGCAGAAGATGACAGGAAGCATTAATGGAAGTCTCCAACAGAGTGAGGTCCCTTGGCGGTACGATAATCCGAAATTGACCCAGCTTGCCATCGCAACTCCAGATGCGATGAATATCCCAATGACAACGACATTCTTACCACGGTTCTTGGGCTTGGAGCTCTCAGCCTGCCAGACTGGAACAACCGTATTGATACCCCCTACACCAAGACCAGATATGATTCGTCCAGCGACAAGTTGACCGAGATTGAATGAAGTCCCTTGAATGACTGTACCGACAGCAGCAATCAAGGCAAAGATGATGAGAGCCAGCCTGCGACCAAGTGGGTTTGCCACATACGATGAAGCGAGGGCTCCTATGAGACAACCAATTGTATAGATTGCAACAACGGTTCCTGATGAAGAGATTTAGCAGAGTTCGTGTAAGCCCAACAAAATGTACGCATATCTTTACCCTGAATAAGAGCATTCTCCGACTTCTGGTGGCCCTCAGTGGTTGCTGTATTTATGCGAGGAAATTGTTTGATGAACGGGGTGAAGCTCAGCACACCACCAATTGCAGATTGATTATAGCCATAGAGAAGGAAGGCAGGTACTACAACCATGAGAATTCGTGCGAAGCCAAGCTTCTCCCCTCGAAGTTGAATCATGGCTCGGTAGGAAGGTTATGTCTGGGCACAAGTAAAACAAACCAATTGAAAATTCGATACAGCAGATAAGCGTTTGGCGTTCTTGGAAGTCAAGTACCTGATGGGATTTCGAAAGCCACACTCTTGGCTGAGTTTTTATATACCTCAATTTGAATACTTGACTCGCTCGAGCAGTCCGGGGAAACATTCAACCAAGAGCGGAGAGAGTGCATAATAGGGGAATAAGATGTGCCAAACTTTGGGGAGTGTGGAGTCCAACATCCCCCCAGATACCTCCACAAGGCACGTATAGCAGGCAAGCATACCGCTTGCGGGGTTTCGATACTGCGAGAGATTTGGGCAAATGCGGGAAACGTTTTTCCGTCAACGTGGGGAATGGTTGGACGACCAATCTCCCACCAAAGATCAAGTACATAAAAGATAAAAGAAGTGGGACTTACAGCTCCTATTTAAAGAGAGTAAAACTTCTCCGACAGAGTTAGTAGTTATTCAGGATACCTTACGACATTCTGGAAAGCTGGCATCTGGCAGGTTGGCTGGCCCGAGCCTCTCAAGACACGGCTCTGATCTAACTTGAACTAATCCTATAATGAGCCCGACTTGCCAGAAAACTTGTACTATAACAGCCACGAGTCAAGATTTTGGTATGGTGGAGCTTATAAATGGAGACTCTGAGCGGCTTGAAAGAGTAGGGATACGGCCTTGCACGCACTGGCTCGTGCGGGATTCAGTTCTGATCGAGATGGAGAGCAGAGACGATAGCTAACTTGACGCAACACACCTACCCGCCTTGCGTGATCAGCAGCATGAGCATCTTCTTTGCAATGATAAACGACTATGGCCTATGTTTCCCCCTATACGAGCGGATTGCTTCAGGAGCCAGAATATATATTGACAAGCGATTCAAGCTTTTTAACTTGAATATGGCGATCAATTGGGAAACTGCTGAACAAATGGGTAAAATAATCGAAAGTGGAAAACGTGCTAACAAGGGGAATGAAAGTGGATTGATTGTTGCAGAGGAAGGAAAGAATGGATTTCGATAAAATTAGACGTCAATGTCCACCTCTTCTAATACCGCTGACTAAGCCGAATGCCCCTCCACCCCACCATCTCGAGGCAAAACATAGAAGCCAATCAAGCCAAAACGTTGACGACAATTATTCCACAATAGACTCAGCTTCGAGACGACGCTTCGAAATCTTGAGACAATAACGCGTCGCGCGGGACTCTATATCAAGTCGCCATACTGTTGTCGTATTCTCATATTTGTAAACCCAACAAAATGGAATACGATACTAAAACACGTAAGGAGCTATGCCACCGGCAACAACACAATACTGACATCTGCAGCGCCATCTACAACTTCAGACAAGACTTCTTTTGGCTACACATCTGCCAGAGATCGATGGCCAGTTATAATTGTGAGCAGGATGGATCTACAAATAAATTGTGCTGACGAGGGAGACTGGAGCGATTGACGATGTTCATCGCGCTGTTGCAGAGACGAAAGAAGATGAAAAGAGAACAGAGGGGAAGCGCATAATTGAGGATATCGCAAAGCTGAAGTATGAGCTGCAGCATGATCGAAAGTTAACGTATGGGCATTGCTCCTTTACTGGCACAAGCGCTGATTCATTTAGGCCAATTCCCGATGATGGCAAACCCGATATTGCTGGGTACAACAGTGAACTGGAGCAATTGGGAAACCCTTCGTGGTTTAACGTCCCATGGCTTTATGCAGAATGCTACCTCTATCGGTATGCTTCAAATTCAAGAGTCTGATAAAAATTAATGGCCACAGGCGCATCGCAACATCTTTCTCCCTCTCCAAACATTGGAAATCCTACGATATATTCGCACGTCAGAAGATGTCAACATTTCGTTCCTCTCGACCTGCTGTCCTCGAATTAGCTGCAAGATACCACGAACTCATAACACAGATGGAGAAGAAAGATGGAAAGTCAGCGGAGGAAGTCGATGAAGCAGAGAAGATTCTATTCATGGAGATGTGTGAAATCTGCTTGTGGGGAAATGCTACAGATTTATCACTTTTGACCTCACTCACATACGAGGATATTCAAAAACTACAAGGTTCCGAAGCAAGAAAGGCATCCGAAAAGAATATCCTTGTGAATGATTTGGAGGTGGCATACGATGTTTTGAAGAAGGCGAAGAAAGATGGGAAGAAGGAGAGAAGGGTGGACATTGTTCTCGACAATGCCGGTTTCGAGCTCTACGTTGACCTTATCCTCGCCGGATTCTTGCTCTCTGCCGGACTTGCGACAAATGTTGTTCTGCACCCAAAGTCCATCCCTTGGTTTGTGTCGGACGTTCTACCAGCAGATTTTGGAGCCCTCCTTAATGCTTTGGCTACAGCTCAGAACTTTTACTCGACCCCATCAGAAGATGAGGCTCGAAATGGAAAGACTCCAGAGCCATTGGCTCAGAAGGAAGAATCCGAACTTTCTTTCTTGTTCCAGGAGTGGGGTAATTTCCATGCTGAAGGACAATTGACACTGCGACCGAACAACTTTTGGACAGAGGGCGGAAGTTACTGGAGACTTCCGACATCTGCACCTTCGCTTCATGAGGATTTGAAGCAAAGTGAACTTGTCATTTTCAAGGGTGATCTCAATTATCGGAAGCTCACAGGAGATGTAAGTCAGGAGAGTCAGAGAAAATTTTCAACACTAACAGACTAGGCTCTCTGGGACCCAACAACACCATTCACAACAGCAATCGGTCCCATGGGCTCAGGATCGGGGGTCAATATTCTTTCGCTACGAACATGCAAAGCAGATGTTGTCGTAGGCTTGAAACCAGGTCAAGATGAGGAATTGCGTGCGATGCCAGGGGGTGGTGGAAAGAGTGGAGCGAGAGAGTGGGCGTGGAATGGAAAATGGGCTGTAGTGCAGTTCTCAGGCGGCAAGTAAAAGCTTCTAGAGGATATGACTGAATGATTATAGAGAGCTAGAAAATAGATCGTTTCTGGATTTCGATCAGGTCACGCTTACACGTGGAGACTTTAGACTTTGGGCATCACATTTCATTATTCTTTCATTCTCCAAGTGGAATTCTATCGCTATTTGTGTACAGGCAATGCTCAAGTGGACTTCGCCGCTTTGATGGCATTCATTCTCTGTGATCACGGCTTTGATCGCAAATATATCAATCAACTTGATCCACAATAGGACCTGTATTTGCATTCCCATTTGCTACATTTGCATTTCCTTGTGCTTGAGGTCGAGGCTGAGGTTGACCAGCTTGCTGTGTTTGAGGTTGGAATTGAGGCTGACCAGCCTGTTGTGCTTGAGGTCCGGGCTGCCCTTCACCATCAACATGCGGTTGTCCCTGACCTTGAGCCTGAGTTTGTGCCTGCGTCTGTCCTTGACTCACATCTCTCTGTCCATTCTGCTGTCCAACACTGTGACTCCCAGCCTGCACTCCCCCTCCCACTACCTGAACCCCAGCCTGCGTCTGCACCATCAATGGCTCAGCTCCAAATCTAACGGTTTGTCCTCCCTGAATAGGCGGAATCGTATTAGCATTCCAGCTTGCTTCCACGCCAGCAGCAAATGAGAACGGTGTCAAATAATAAACCATGGGAACCGTACCTGGTGCTGTACCGGGAGGTGGTGGACCTGCATCCCGGCCGTGAAAAGTATTGAATCCTGTTTGCAGAGGAGCATGGGCTACAACTCGTTGAGGTTGCGTGGAACCGAAGCCTGGGGGTGGAGGACCGGCGTCTGAGCCGTGGAAGCTGTTGTAGCCTGTTGGTCGGCCGTATACTGTTACTTGTCTGGCCACTCCATTCACGTATTCTGTGCGTGTGGACACGGGTGTTCCTTCTGGGACCGGGAGAGGTTGATGGGTAGCTGGCGCTGGGACGAAGACTGTTGGTTGAATAGCGACTGCTTGAGCTACAGGAACAGTATATGCTGGGTAAGTTGCGTATGCTGAGACTGGGACCGCTACGACTTGGGTGGGGGAGCATTTGACGCATTTCGTGGCCTGCAGGCGGTATTTCGTTTCAGACGTCAATAGATGGTGTAGACTGAAGATATTATGGCCACACTTCTGTGGGGGTAAATCCTCTGTGTGGGAACATTTATACAGATTTTTCCAGTAGATGCACATTGTACTTTCCCCTCAAGATGGTGTATGCTTTGTGTGATAGAATGTTCCGGACGAGGGATTTGAGTGGTGAACGAGATGATGTGTGTTAAGCTCAAGTTTGGTATGAAGGTGTAAATAACATGTGTTGGTCAGGGACAGCAGGAGACTTAAATAGGAGGGGGGAGAAAACGATCTGGTTTCCAGTCGTGAATCAAAGTGTCTTTCACCTCATTTTCCCAGGTCGAAGCAATGAATCAATCAGAAGGTTAGCCTAACATCAAAATCGTGAACCCGTGAATCACCAAAACAGTTCCAATTGTATTCAGATTTTATGAATCACGAAACATATTCTAGTATGAACCTCTAAACTACACCCAATACTCCTAACGGAGTTCATACCTCTTGTTTTAGTACTCAAGCACCGTGGGAATCTCAGATGACGTGGAGCAAGAAATACAATATCATATGCACTCCAAACTTTGCTTATTTTGTGACTCTATTTACAATAAATTGCTAATAAGCTGGAGTAACAAGACTCATCTAGAAGTTCGTCTCAATACTGCTTACTGCTTTTCAGAATATTCATTCACAGTAGTTTTGACAGTTGTGCCATCGGCTCCCTTATAAGTACCATTTTGTACCCAATTGAAGACCTTGTCGTTTAATGTTGTAGCAGCAAACTGCGCACTGATATCAACGTCGAGTTTGTACTGGTTAAAGAAAGCAGACGCAGTGCAATATTTTTTGGTTGAACAGACTACAGGGAATGTGGCCGAGTCGGTTTTTGTCTCGGATGTGGTCGTAGATTCGCCCTGGAATCTGTTAAACCCTAGTTCATGAAGACTTGAAATGGAGCAGCTGAATTGATTCTAGATACTTACAGTCGTTGTCGTAAGTTGCCAACTTGTGGTAACGGTGTTCTCCGCCTCGGCGACGAGGGGAATGCTTACCCCAGCCTTAATTGCGATCGACTGCCCGACTTGATATGACATAGAAAAGTCAATCGTTCGAGATGAAGAGACGGTTGAAGTGGTTTGAATTGTGACACTCTGGGCCGAGGAAGAGTTGAGGTTATCAACTATTAGAGAGCCAACGACTAAACGCTGACCAGCTCCAGCCGGTGCAACATTGTCAGTGAAGCCGCTATATTGTAGGTCGGTGACGGCAATAGATGATAGCTCATCGACCATATCGATTCCGAGTTCATAGATAGTTCCAGATGCAGCGACTCCATGGATACGACCAATAATCCCTGAGCCAACCTTCAGGGTGCTGTATGCCAACGCTTTGCAACTTGCAGCAGGTTCAACATCGAAAGAATTGCCGCCGTTCGTCTTGAATTTGACTCCAACCCCAAAAGGCGTTGTTTTTTCTGAGGAGGCGGAAGCTGAATCTTGACTGAGAACCATAATAATCTCAGAGATTCTCTCGTTGTTGTCAAAAGTAAACTTCTTGGTTTCGATCGAGCCAACTCCCTGATATTCCGATACTTTTCCTGCAAGATCCGTGACTTTGATCCCCTTGAGATTGGTTGAGCCGATTTCAAAAGTGACATCAGAGAAAGGTCCAAAGAATTCAAAGGCTGTTTGCTCCGGCATTTGGGACGCATCGCCAAAATTGTTGATAAGTAGAGCTTCAGTATTATCATGCGTCGTTGCTTGACGGGTGACGACATTAGGGCGAATGTCGAGACTGTTAGGCGGAAAATCTATTGCTAGTGCAGATACAATGGAGGCTGCATAGCCAAGCCCAAGTAGCACAATCGTACTTGAAATCATTCTTGAGCTTCGACAAGACTGTGAGAGGAAATTATGATGAGTCAAAGACTTTTGAGAAGTGGGTATGAGAGAGGTAGAAGCAGAATCAAGAACGAGTGGAAGAAGCGTACAGCTGATTGTAGTAATGAGCAAGCAGATACGCGATTTCTACAAAGTCTTATGATATATGGAAATCATAGCAGCGGGCTTGAAAGAATGAAGCCCCTGTTCGAAATTAAGTGTGGCATAATCTTCTGCCCTTCTTGGCCTTGAGTGATGAAAGGATTTCCGAGAAAGGGTACGGATAGTCTAAAACATATGCTTGTCGATTCATGCATTCATTGAAAGTTAGAAGGTGGCACAGCGATGGAATTTTTTGGAGTCCACTTAGAAGGTTCAGATCATGTTTTTTATTAGATTACCATTCCTAGAAGGTACTATATCCTATGAGATGGCCTCGTGCCTTCATAACGAATGTATCATGAACGTTTTCCCTACAAAATCTCAGTTAAAGCATATATTCGCCTTCCACTGATTTCCAGTTTGAAGATTTAAGATAGTCTGCTAAGGTGGGTGTTTCCTCCTTGGACTCGGACGTCCCCAGTTCGGGATCATCTACGGCTGTACTCAAACCTTATATTCACACTCGGGCCACAACGTGCAAGGGTATCCTGATAGCGTCACATCTGACAGGTGGCTATGCTATGTAGCCCGCATTACTTCAAAACACCTTATCTCATACAAAGTGTCCATGGCGGTAGGTTTAACATCTTCGGGCTTGGTGTTATCGTTTCCCGAGTTAAGAGATATCTGAATGCCGCAGATTCCGGCTTGCAATGACTCTCAAAATAGAACCAACCCCAGCAAATAGCGCGCATAATGAAGACCATAGAGGTCGCCAAGCTATAGATATATCCGCACTAACATTAGCGAAGAAGATGGAAGCATCAAGGCCAGTGAAATCCTAGCTATGAGTAGATAACTGTGGACACAGTTTCGAGCATGAGAACCTTGGGCAGCGTACGGGAGTAAATCCATCCTTCACGAGGGAAATACGACTTCTGGCACTTCAATTTCTTGTTTCCTGATTTCTAACCAAAGCACCCAGATCCCGCTAGGAAGTCCCCCAACCTATCACTATATGGTCTTAGCTTGGACTTGACTTTCCTCTTGTTAATCTGCATCGAAAGTGTATGCTATTTTATATTCTGAAGCTCATCATTTCATCCGTTCAACCTAGATTGGATGAACCCCCTAACGTGCGAAATCGGTTGTGTTTCAAGAATTGAAATTATGATTCATTGTTCAACACGGAGTCCGAGGCGAGTAAAATTTGAATTTGATATTACATATACACATCTTCTACAACGCAGAAAGGAACAAAGATCCACGAATTGATCTAATTGGACGGAAACTAAACTCTGATGTACCGCTAACTCATGAATCTTGTAAATCTCCATATCCTTCCTTCACCAACCCCATATGTTGTCAATTGTACAGGCACTATTATCCGGGAGCGCACAAATAGCACCAACTGCCGGAGCACCAAAGCAAATGTATTTGGTGGGGTAGGCAATACATATTGTGCTGAGGGCTGTTCCACCTGCTGTTTGGCTTATATTATAGTCCTGATCGATGGTGACTTGACTGTCCTTGTCGCGGGACTGCCAGACCCAGGTGCTATCCGAGGTGCTCGTGAATGTAAATCCAGTGATGGCACCGCCGCTAGGTGCGCTGACCAAACTGCATTCCACAGCAATTGTAGGGACGGCTAGAACTGCGAGGGAGAAAAGTATCGGTGTGAAAAGCATCTATTGAAGTTAGTAGGGGCAATAATAACCTTGAATAGGTGGGAAAAACTTTGACTGTTTGACGGTTATCAGGTCTAGATAAGTCCTTTTTGGAACGAGCGTAATGCTTTGGTAGAAATAAAGCGGAATGGTAAAGCGAGTAAAATTTCGATGAAATTTGGAATCGTAGAAAGCTGGAGAGGTGGAGAGATAGAAAGCAGTGGCAGCTCAATCACATTTAACAAGACACAAGCGCTTCTATCACATTTGTTGAGTAAGTTTCATAGCATATTGCAGAAGAAGTCCGTGAGCATGAGCATGAGTATGAGGCTGGTCTTGGGTTCTTGGCGAATGGGGCCTGTTTTCAGAGTATAGATTATATGATGCACACTGCCTCCACCGGAATAAAGTATCGATGTGTTCTATTTTGATTCTACCCCACAATTTAGCCTTTCCGACGTGCTTTAGACTTCTCTGGGTATGATAGTTTGTGAGCAGGCGGATGATCAGCTGGAGCGTTAGTAATCCAACATACTCCGGAAATTATCTGATTATGCAATGTACAAGAAGCCGCCCGATGTAGCCTGTTCGATAGGAGGTGTTTCATCATACAAACCTTAAAGTTGACGATGAAAATAGGGGACGTAGAGATCAAACCCTGTTCAAGAATGCATAGCCTTCCTAGGTGGAGAGCTCACTGTGGAGTAAACTTAAACGGCGTTACCGTTCGTCTATCTCGGACAAAACGCCGGATCTCGGTGAAAGCAAGAAAGCTGCTACTGGCTATTGCATGGCTTTATTCTAAGCCTTCAGACCAGAAGGGCTTCACAAGAGAATTAAAAGAAACACTTCTATTCTATTCCTGTCTAGTTTATTTGTAACTTATGTGCTCATATGATATGTTACAACACCTCAATAGGAGGTTCGACTCTGTATAAGACCTCCCACACTGTCAAATTCTCGGTGTATCAATCTCAATTGTGGTCTAACATGAGAATTTGAAGGCAACACTATTCCCGTCCCCGTTTCTTCACTTTCCTAATAAATTTTCCCCACCCGGATTCAATTCTTATCTTTACGATGCGGCGATCACTTACCATTGGACAATGTCTTTTGCTTGGATTGATTATGCTTGGGCTGGCTGTAACGGCCAGTGCAACGCTCAATACCTCTGGAAGGTGGATTGTAGACAGCAATAACAAGCGTGTTAAACTCCGCTGCGTCAATTGGGCCGGCCACATGGAAACACATGTTCCTGAGGGGCTCCAGCACCAAAAAATAGATGAAATTACTTCTTGGATATCAGCAAACGACTTCAACTGCGTCCGTCTTACATATTCAGTCGATATGGCCCTAAATTCTGGACTAAGTGTTGCCGAAGCTTTTGATGCTGCCGCCGAGCCTGCTGGTGTAACTAAAGAGGCACTGCAGAGTGTCTATAGCCAAATTCAGCAAAAGAACCCATTTGTCAACAATTCGACTGTCCTTGGGGTTTATGAGAACATTATAAGTTCGCTCGCCCAACAAAACCTCATGGTCATCCTCGACAACCACGTTTCTCGCGCCTCGTGGTGTTGCAGCCAACAGGATGGCAATGGATGGTGGTCAGCCGCCAGCGGCTACAGCAGCGACAACTCTCGATTTTTCGATGCCGATCTCTGGGTCACCAGTTTGCAGAACATGGCATCGATGGCAGCCAGTCATTCCAACGTCGTGGGCATGTCTATCCGTAATGAGCTTCGACCTACTGGTGATCAGAATGGAAATTCAGCTACAGATTGGTACACATACGTTGCAGAAGGATCCTCTGCCATCCACAACGCCAACTCAAATCTTCTCATTATTATTGGTGGTATCAACTACGCTACAGACTCTTCGTTCCTGTTTGCAAACCCTTTCAACCAATCAGCCTACTCTGCGAAGGTGGTTTGGGAGTTTCACTCTTACACTTGGAGTTACAAGTCCGGCATCAGCACCGACTGCGACAGCCTGTCAAAAACTATCGGAGATAGTGTTGGATTTTTGCTGACGGAGAATCAGCCATATACGGGCCCTCTCTTTTTGAGTGAGTTCGGAGTGGACCAGGGCCTGGGCAGTGATGATCGTATGTTTCTCGGTTGTTTGGTCGATTACATGACATCAAACGATGCCGACTGGGCGGTTTGGGCCTTGCAGGGTAGTTATTACGTTCGTGATGGGCAGATCGACATGAGTGAGCCTTTCGGCTTGCTTAGCAATGACTGGAGTGGTTGGAGAAATCCGGAATTTAAAACATTATTAGGTAGTATGTGGAATATTACTCAGGGAGTCTAAGATCAAAAGCTGTTCAATATAAAAATTTTGATATATATCGTTCTCATCCAAACTAACAAGGGTACGAATTATACCTGCTGCTATTTAAATTTTTGAGTTTGTCTACTCTCACAGTGGGCGCGACAACCCAGTCCCGCCCGTTTGAGTTTTGGTAGTTGAATCGATTAAAGTAGCTTTTAAGGCGATAACAATTTTGAGGGCTAGCTAGACCCGGACGCCTCAACAACTACCATATATCTATCTGGTCATGACACTTACAAAGACTCCTCCTATTCTTTAACCCCGCAACAAAGGATTCAACAAGCTTTAATTCCTCTCCATTTCAAATTTACGCCAGTCACTAAAACTTTCTGTGAAAGGTTCGAAAAATTTCGGATGGTTTCATCTCATCGTGGGCCACACGATCAGCATATTTTGCTCCAAAGAGAATGATGTGTTCAGAAATTACAGATTTCCTATATACATCACAATAAAGAAGTCCTTTTGCAATTTGCCTTTAATTTGTAGATTCTACATATTTCTTCCTACTCACCTAATGTGCACTTCTTGATAGGGATTGTAGAAAATTGCTGTTTGCTCAGGCTTGACATTACGATGTATTTTACATGCCTAAGAACAATAGCTTCCTAGAAGTGGGTGTACTACACACATCAAAAGACCGGTTCCACTATCCCAGCTGTGTTCGCAAGCTGGACTGTCACAGTCACATGCATTGAATTTGAAGAAAGCTGAACTTGAATGGTAGCAGATTTACAGAACTGAGAAGCCCAATTTCAAGCAACATTTACGGTGCATTCGAATCTTTATTTTATATTCAATATATGTTTATACTCAAGGCAAAATCCTTCTGTCGAGAACCTTCCTTCCCGTTTTGTCTCTCGATTTCAAACGTAGCTTTGATTTCAAACACATGCGGCATTTTATTCATAGATCTCATTTATCGCATAGAATTCACCTCTGTCTCTCTCACCGTCCCACTGATCTCTCTCGCCCTGACGAGTGTGAATCATTTGTCACAATCATCAGAACAATATCTTACAGTTCCCGAAATTAGAAGGATATCCCAGAGACACAAGTGTCCTAACTCTGTGATTTACAGCAATGAAATCCATGCCATACCAGCCTATATCGTAAGTCTTCGAGCGTCAATAATTTGCATTGTTCTTGGGATTTAGCATGCAATTTTTGTTACAAAACCTAAAGCTTCCAAACTTATTGGCGAGTCTTATTTCGTGGATTTGATAGTGCATCGTCAATAGGATTGGGTTCATAGATTTTATAGAGGTCCCTTGGTTGGTGACACATTACGCAAGCTGTGTCAAATCTGCGATTATGCGGCCTGTATTTGGTGAGAGTGTTTTAACTGAATGGCAGAGCCTCAAGTGAATAGCAGGGCTCGGAAGATTTGCTCTAAAGATAAATCTCCCTTTCTTGCACCAACCACAATACCAACCAGACATTATAGAATCTTGATCTTTGCCTCGACCATCACTACTACTACCTCCACCACAACTACTAATTCGCCGAATTTTCGTATTCTTGAGATGTCAAAGGTCGTTATCACTCACTTCATGCTTGACACCTTTGTTATTGCCTTTATTAGACAGCTTCACCGGCTTCCCAAGAGAGTCGGCATTATTACCATTTGGGGGCGTGTCGAGAGAATCACAAATGTCCGCGACCCTGTCTCCAATAATGCCTGTAGCTTCGCTGACTTCATTGATCTCACTAACGGGATTGAGGATTTCATAAAACCATGCTCTACAGATTGCACTAGCTCATCTGCCAGGAAAGTCCCATCGCAGTAGCTGAGATGAAACTCACCATTTCTGGCCTCCTACGAGTGCATCGGTGAATGATTTTGACTTGCAGTTCAACCTTGGGCATGACATGCTTTTGTCGACTTGTGGTATAATCATCGCCATGGTTATTTCCATTTTCGGAACTGGGTAACAGTTATCTGCGGACAAGATATTTTGCGTATTAGACGGCTCTAACACCTGCCACGAACCTATTTTCACGAGCTTCTTGCCAGGTCCCTTCCGGAACTTACCTCTTAGTGCTCCCTTCATCATTTCAAAGTCATATTCGACAGGAATAGGCCAGACACGGCCATATGCATCTTCAAATCTCATCGGCTCCTGAAAAAAGGTTTGCTTGATATCAGGCCCAGAGAAATGAGAGTAAAGGGACAGGAGGACCTTGCACATCTCGCTAATCTTGGCACTGTGAAGAGATTAGCAGGAAGACTTCGTCATAAAAGTATCACGTACTATGTAAGTATAGTCAACTTTGATATCTGCGCCACTTTGCCTAATAATCCAGCCAGAGCAGCGGTGGATTGAGTGTGCGCATCCCTCACTGCTAGACATGTTTCGTAGATGAAATTTCTAAACCCTCGCGAAGAAAATGTGTGCCTTCTTCGACTCGGTCGCGGACCAATGCCACATTGGTCGTTAATGTACTATTTTGTTGTTGTATATTTGCCAATGTAACGGAGAGGGTTTCGAATCGTCGACGTGCCTTCTCTTCTGCCAGGACATTTAAATTCCTTGTAACGAGTCAGTAAAGCGGTTCAAGTTCGACTGACCTGACAGTTTTAGTAAGAGATGAGAACTGAGAACAGACACTTGGTGAGAATACTGCCTGTAGAGACGAAAATTTTCCCTGCCGAGGATCTACCTACATGAGACTTGGTACTGTTCTACATTAAAACATATAGAAAAGGGCGCAAATAATCATGTATATGAATGAGTGGCTTGTGATAGATATAGGCAGCCCAAGAAAGGGAAGGGTGAAAAAAATATCTCCAAAAGCAGCACTCAGCTGTAACATTTACAAAAAGATCCTACAGTGATAAACAATAGAACGATTTTTGCCAAGGGACTACAACTTTAAATTATCGTTGTGGAATAAAAACTCGCAAAATTGGCCGAGTCTACATGCCAGTAAGGCATATTCACTATTTTAGCGATACTTAAGCTTGCTCCTATCCACGGATAATTAGCATCCCAACTAGGAATCATAGTGCAATAGGTGCGAGGAGATTTGCATTGATATAGACAAGATGACATTGAAAGACTCTAAAGGCAATGGCAAAATCAATTTCTACAATCTGTAAGCTCCGATGAGAATACTTTAACTAGTAAACAAGAGACAGCCAAAACCGAAAAAATCCTAATTTTGCGCCTAGAAGCTATCCCGGGTGATCAGATGATATAATGCCATCTTTTTTACAGTATTTAAATTTAAATGTACGAATAAGAAGATATTCATCAGAAATTCTAGATATTCCCCTGCTACATCGCAAGACAAAAACATGACGATCGGAAGTAAGTCTCAGTAAAGATGACGAGCTTGATACTCCATCCCTTATCCAATCAAGGTCTACTTCTGTCCCTCGACAAATAGAAGGCAACAAATCACAGATATAGAGACACCATATAATTGGGGTCGTGCCCGACAGAGGCGGTGTAAAAGCAAGGTATTCAACAAGCCCATTAATATCCTATCTACCACAATATCAGAACCAAACCACTCCACCCATCATAAAATCATGTCTGTCCAAACGGACTGGTATCTCTTTCCCACCCATCTCTATTCAAATAATATCCCCTCCCTCACGCCCACTCTCTACTTCCCATAAACGACAGTCGTCCACACCCTTGCCAGAAGATTCGCAACCAACCCACATGCCGCAAGCACCACAAAAATATTCCCGACTTCCCACCAATGCGCCAATTTGACCTCCGTTTCAATATATTCCTGCTCTTTTGGAATAGTTTTCAACAAGCCGTTAGCAGCAGGTTTATTAGGTGGGAAACGACCTGTGTTTAGGAACTCTTCTATGAATGCGTCTTTCTCGTACCAGCGTTCTCGAAGCCAGATGTCGAACTTGGCGTGGTCATCGAGAGGCATGTCGGCGATTGCTAGACGCCGCCAGTACATGTTTACGGAGGGCGGGGGACGACCTTGGAGATACATGGAGCGGAGGGTGAAGAGATCTTGGCCGAATTCCCCGCGGCTGGATTTGTGAGCTAATTTTTGGTAGAGTAGAGGGAGTACTTACGGAACACCGCCATAGGCTAGGGTACAATCATAGACATAATCTACTGTTCCCTTCAACTCATTCAAGCAGAAAAACGTCCCTGTACTTCTCGGTAGAAGCGCATGCTCCAAATCCTTTACTCCAGTTTTCTCGGCCCACTGGGCACTCTTCTTCCTTCCGTTATCACTAGCATTTGTTCCCTCTGGGAAGAGCAATAACCACATCGGATCAAGCCCAGATGTTCCAGACATGGGACCAGAATGCACCTCTTTCAACTTGTTTAATCTGTGCGCCATCCTAGGCTGATCCGTCTCCATCTTTCGAGTCATGAATATGAAGCCGTAAAATCTCATACCCCACCCTACTATAGGAATATGTTTGAGGGATTCTTTGAGGAGGATATATATATGTCCATGCATTCGAGGAACGTTTGTGTATGCGACCCACCAGAGGTATAGCCAGTCTGAATATATCTACGTTTATCAGCATCATTCTCTAAGAGGGGGTATTTTCCTACCTGATGATTCGCAATCATAACCATTCTCTCTGGGAAATGACATTCGGCTCTCCCATCTTCAGTTATCCTCAGCTGTCCAGCTACCGACTCATCTCCACTTATGCGCACAACAGTTGGAGCCCACCACTGTGTCAGAGTCGTAACGACGATACCGAAAGATTGTTTGGTAAGAGCCATGTAGGCATAGTAGAGATCGCGGTTGATCCAGTATAGAGGGACGCCGATAAATTGTGTTGCGACGATTCTAGTCGTGTTAGCATTCCCACAGCATCAAAGAGGAGAGAGGGAGGCATACGAGAAACTTGAGGAGAAGAAATAACACATGAACAACATGAATCGTATAAGCTGTTTAGGACCTCCATGCTTGATTTCCCCTCCAGGATGTCCTGTCGCTTTCTCTTCACCATCTTTCTTCACCACCTCTGCTGGCCGTCTCTGACGCACTTCGTTCTCCATGTTATCGCTGACCCCGCGTAGCAGACTGCACTATGTTGTGTCGAGTATCTCGAAGCCAGACAGATGTCTTATGTAGGCGACGCCTTGCCAGTCAAGGAAGTTTCCTGTCGTGTGCCTCCGATGTTCCCGTGGTATCAACACTCGTGATCAAGCCTCCTTTTCGATTTCCAAACAACTTTTTACCTCACCAAATCTCTCTGTCAACTTCTCTCATCCATGACGTTCAGAAGCATTCCCTGTAAAAATAGCTGCACAGAGAAAAATCAAGCTGGAATGTAGATTCCATGCTCCCGGTAGGCAACGGCAGCTACGTCAATACGGTTAGGGTATGGATAATAGCTTAGACGAAAGCTTATCGCTTATCGCGTCCCTAGCACGTAAAGCATAACGTCGCGTGCAACGATAATGAGCTTGATTTGACACCAGCATCATATCATGAGCTTCGAGAGAGGTGGTAGGAGATGAAGGTGAACTCTCAAAATTATGTGATACGCGACGGAGAAGCTTTATGATGATGCGCCAAGTCTGGATTAACTTATCTTTCTCCGGCTAAAGACGGACATTTGTCTTCTTCTGACCAACAATGATTATCTTACGGAGAGTGCCAAGGGTGAGTGGTTTGAGGAGAGGGTTTAGTAGTACGGCTACTAGAAGGGAAATATTAGATGTGGAAGGTTTAGAGGATAGAATTATACCTAGATATCAAGGCAAGTTTATCCGCAGATTGAGAAGCTTTACTGACAATTGGTAGAGAGTCAAACTAGCGATTTGTTGTCCCTGCAATGGCCTTCTCCTCCTCGAAACATTCTGCTCATAAAGAAGGACAGAGCTCCGCTGGTTACAGAATCTCTGATTGAGTTTTCAAAGTCAGTCATATGCCTGTTGTAGTGATCATTCTGACAGCTCAGACATATCCATTCCAATTACGACAATGTCTCCCTCATCTTCGAACCCAAAGTCGCGGCGCAAATGCACAAGCATTTCCACTTCCCAATATACACCACCAGTTCCTCCGACGCTCTCCCGTCAAAAGTAGACATGACAACCACCCTCGGCGGCGACGGAACAATCCTCCATGCCTCATCTCTATTCAGCACGACTCTCCACGTCCCACCCATTCTCTCATTTAGCATGGGAACATTAGGATTTCTAGGCGAGTGGAAATTTGGAGAATATAAGAGGGCATTTAGAGAGGTATACATGTCTGGTGCCGAAGCCGGAACACCTCTATACCAAGATCAGAAACATCCACATATCCAGAATGGGCACACAGGGGATGTGGTTACAGGCTGGTCCAGCATTCGAGGGAAATCGATGGGTCCTACAAGAAGCTCTAAAGTTCTTCTACGAAATAGGCTGAAAGTTGGAGTTTTCGACTCTGATGGACAGAGAGTAATAGGAGACAATACAGCAGAGAGCGCAGATGGAGATGTTCATGCTATGAACGAAGTAATTATCCATCGTGGAAAAGAAGCTCATTTAGCTATCATTGAGGTGTTTGTCGGAGGGAGATTTCTTACTGAAGCGGTGGCGGATGGAATGATCATCTCTACTCCTACAGGAAGCACTGCATATAGTCTTAGTTCAGGAGGAAGCATCATCCACCCTCTCGTCAGCAGTTTGATGCTCACGCCCATCTGTCCTCGGAGTCTCTCATTCAGACCTTTAGTCCTCCCTTCCAACACACCAATCACTCTCCGCCTGAGCGAGAAAAACAGAGGCAGGGAACTGGAAGTTAGTATTGATGGACGACGGAGGAGTAGAGGCGTAGGCGTCGGCATGGAGGTTAGAGTTAATGGCGAACATATTGCTAAAGGGAGAGAATGGGTTGGTGGAGTGCCGTGTGTGATGAGGCATGCTAAGACGGGGGGAGAGGATGACGATGGGTGGGTGGGGGGATTGAATGGGTTGTTGAAGTTTAATTATCCGTTTGGGGGAGAGGAATAGGATAGGTAGTGAGAATGTATTATATGAGTTGTAGGAAAGGACATGAGCATAAGCTATAATACCTTAAGGTGCAGTGGAGTTACACTTATTGGAACATCCGTTGATTGACTAACGGTTACATTATCAGATGTCTTTTCTCATCTCCTACCTGGTATAATGATGGCTTTTTGAGTCGAGAATAAGGGGTTAGAATCTCTTTTGAGGAGATGCTTGGGCGTTGGGAGGCAGAGATGTAGGTAAGCTTCCAAGGAGGTACATGGATTAATATCTTCCCAGTTTTGGACGGAGCACCTGTTCTTGGAGCCGAAACTGCCCTACTTAGGTGATGGAAATTCCCAGCTTTAATCTCCACACCGGGTAGTCCCACTTGGTTCAACCCCTCATTACGGAGTACGCAGAAACGTGGAGGTGGGGATGTATAGTCTACTGCTGTTGGATGATGTGGTTGGCCTCATCACCTTTCAGCCTCACATAAACCTTTACGACCTCGCTCCTTCTACTTACATGCTTCTGCTCCTGGCCAATCACTCCCTTCACTTCTCCACATTCTCCCCACCTGATGAATTCCTTCCCAATAGGTTTCGTCGAAAAGGGTATAGCGACCCTTGGCCAGAGTATAACCCCCCCCCCCTCGGCCAGCTCCTTAATGCCATCGCACATTCTCATTCTTTCCATTCTCTATGTTTTCCTTGAGTTGCCACAGATAGTTTGGCTCCTAGATTCCAGACCATGGATGATTCAAATGATTGTCAATAAGTTTCATGGCATGGTGACATAGGGTATCTTAATATCCTTACGCTGTGTTACTGGACCAATTAAGCCATCATTTGTATGAAGATACAATAGATAGCCAATAATCACTCGTCGTTGACTGCTTAACACTCACTTCGTCCACTCTTACTTTCTATACCCTTTTTTGTTCACAGGTACTAATCATAATTTATTTCCTATTTGAAGAAAGTCTACCCCTTCGATCAAGGTAGCATATATTTTGCACGACGTAGCTCAACACAGCATCAACGCCAAGGATAATCAAGCATCTCCCATTTTCACTGCAGACTGATAAAATGCATAACTACTCTTGGTATGCATCTACGTTTTAATTACTAGACCAAGAGAATTGCTCATCCAAACTCTCCAAACTGCCTACATCCCACCTCAATCTCCTTCTTACCTCAACCGCACCACCGTCTCCCCACATCCCGCCATTCAGGGGCAAATAGCATCACGTGCACCACTCTCAACAGGCATAGCGCGTTCCATCTCAAGGCACCATACCCAAAAATAGCACTGCTGCCTCCTCCTATTTCCACATTTGCATCACGAGAACAGGCGACAGCACGCGTGCTAGCCATTCTCTTCGACGCGATGCTCAACCGTTGAGCTGAATCGTCAATGATGAAAGCTATTAAAAGGGTGATTTCCCCGTTTTCTAATCGGATTTCCAATCCATTGGCATTGAGGAGACATTACTCGTTGCAATTGAATACACAAGCCTCTTCTGAGAGTCAATTAATGATAGCGCATCTGGCTTGGGGCAAACAATTTCACGTACATTTTTGACAATCATTGCGAAGCTCTACAGCTACATCCATACGTTTCCACAGCTCAATCTCAATTCCCAGCTCACCTCCAAGCTTAAACATCGATATGGCTCCCTCACTTCCAGCGGCAGAGGAGATCAACATCCCCTCTCTTCCCTCTGGATCTGTCAAGAATTTCATCCCGTATCTTGCCAAACACCCTGATACCCCTATCCCGGAACTTCTTGAACCATATAAGAAATTCGAGGCGGAATTAAGAAAGGTGTATGCACAGCAGCCTGAGCACGAGATTGTGAAAGATGGATGTGTTAATTTGGTACCAATTTTTGAAGGACAGGAGGGGGAATTGAAGATCAGAGCTAGGGACTTGGAAGGGGAGAGTGAGGAGGAAAGGGATAGGTGGGTTATGTTTTGATTTATGATGACGAGATTAGCTTGCCATTGTTTGGCCTTTGCTGACCATACTCAGGTATATCATGCCATTGAAAGACGAGGAGCGCAAACCAAGTGGAGCTCCTGCTGTTGTATCCTCTCTCAAAGCTTTCCAGCAGAATTTCAACCTGTTTTCCGAATCAGCTCTTTCTGAACTCGATTGGAACAATGTCGTCGCAGCAGGATCTGCCGTCACCACTGCCCTCCTCCCCGTTCCAGAGAAATGGGCTGGGAGCAAGAGAAGTATGAGAGAGTACTATCACCAACATCTCGCTCCCGCCAGCGACGTCGATCTATTCCTCTATGGATTAAACGAAGAAGAAGGCCTTGAAAAAATCAAGCAGATTGAAAGGAATATCAAGGACAGTATTCTGCATGAAACTACGACTATCCGAACTAAAAATGCAATCACGATCGCAAGTCTGTATCCTACTCGACATGTTCAAATTGTTCTTCGTCTTTACGATTCTGTTTCCCAAATTATCACTGGTTTCGATGTCGATTGTGCTTGTGCTGCTTATGATGGCAAGCAAGTCTACGCTGCTCCCCGTGCAGTCACTGCTTTTGTCACGCAATGCAATACTATCGATCTTACTCGCCGTTCTCCGTCTTATGAAAATCGTCTTTCTAAGTACAGTCACCGTGGATTTGAAGTTCATTGGCCACTGATGGACCGCACTCGAATTGATCCCACCATTTTTGAACGCTCATTTGGTAGAACACAAGGTCTCGCTCGTTTGTTGATTTTGGAGAAATTGCCAAAGACTCATGACCGTGATTCTTATATGGATCAAAGACGTGCGGAAAGAGGACGACCCGCTGTGAATAGAGGATACCGACATAGCATGAGTGGAAATATCAAAGAACAGGAGGAAGATGAAGTTGCAGAATGGATTGATCATGAAGAAGTTGCTTCGTATCATACTATGACTGTTCCATATGGTCCGACATATCATGCTGCTAGGATAAATCGTCTTCTCTACGCCAAAGATCTTCTTCTCAATGCAGAATGGAATCAACCTAAGGAACGAGAAGTCCATCTGCACAGACATCCTTGTTTCTTTGGTACTGCAGAGGAAGTTCTCCAGGATTGCTGTGGATACTGTCCTGTCCCGAAAACAGATGAAGAACTTCAAGTCGCAGAAGAAGAGAGCAAGACATATATTTCTGGCAAGCTTACGTTTCTCCAAGATGATCCAGGACGTCAGGAAATTGGAAGCTTCAATCCTATCACTGATGATGAATGGACAACTATGGCCTATGTTGGTGATACGGCCAGACTTTGTCAAGCTATCGTCGATGGAGATCTTGAGCATGTCCAAGATTGGTGTGCTCAAGAAGGAGTAGATGTCAACCGTCGCGATTACACTGGCAGAACCCCACTTCATCTCGCAGTTATGGCATCAACTCCAGAGATCGTGCAATGTCTGATTGATAATGGCGCCAGATTGATTGCTCGACTTGTCGATGGGAGAACTGCTCTTCATATTGCTGCTGCTCGTGGAAATGCTACGATGGTCAAAGCTCTTATGGACAAGAGCTTGGAGAATGAGGAAGCTGAGGAATTGAAAGAGGAAGATCGAAAGGAAGCTAGGAAGGCGAAACGAATTGCTGATGGTACTGCAGCTACACCAAAGGAAGAAGAGGAAGAGGAAGATGATGATGCAAGCTCGGAAGCATCAGAGATTACTCTTGATAGTGAGGATGATGATAAAATGACAATGGGATCTTTTGTCAAGGTCGAGAAGGACAAAGTAGCTCTAGATGTATGTTTCCCTGGTTTGTTCAAATATTTGATTGTGCTGACTACAAATTAGGATGGCGTACCAGAAGATTCGTCCGAAGAACCAGACTTTTACGATGTCAACGTTGTTGCTTGGGATTATGGTCTTACGCCACTTCACCTCGCTATCCTGAATGGGCATCTTGACATTATTGAGTTGCTCGTGTCCGAGTATGGTGCTGATGTACTTTTGCCTGTTAAGTAAGTTTGACCTTACCTTTTGAGGTATTGCTAGCGCTATAGCTGCTGATGTCTCCCTAGATTGGTTCAGCCTGGAACTACTACCGCTCGCGGGGCAATCATGACTATTGTACTTGCCTTGGCATTACCTTCCGAGAAAGCGAAAGCCGTCGTCAGTCTCCTCCTTGAGCTCGGTGCAACATCTGCACAAGCAGATATGAATCACTTCACAGCCCTCCATTACGTTATCGCCGACAACAAACCAGAAGTCCTCGATGTTCTGCTCGCGAAAGACAGGCCAGTTGCTTTGAGCGTTCTTGATAATATCGGCAGCTCTACGTACGGATACCAAGGCGACTCACCTCTCCTCACAGCTATCAACAAAGGCTACGAAGAAATGGTTGAGAAACTGCTTTCGATAGGCGCAAAACCAGATATCTCATTCGAAGCTTGGATTAAATGGTATCTTACCAAGAATGAATGGGCAAAGAATCAGAATCATATTATCAATATGAATCAATACAAGAGTAATGTCATCCAGCCTATTATTGCCGCTGCAGGTAATGAGAAGGCGAAAGCGATACTCGCTCTCCTAAAGAATGGAGCTGATGCTTCACAACTGGATAAAACGGCTCTGAATATATTGGAGAATCCACAAAATGCTCGTTACCAAGTTGCTGAAGCACTTTTGGATATCGTTCAGAAGAAGATTAAGGCGTTGAAAGAGTAAGTTCAGCACGATTCCTGCATTAAATCATCTTAATTGAGCTAACAACTTTTAGATGGAAAGATCCAGCATTAAATCAATTGCCAGAACGCGAACAGCTGAAAGAAGAAGAGTACTACACAGTTGGTCTCACTCCAGGAACCTACGAATACTGGAGTGCCTTATCAAACTTCAAAACAAGACAACGAAGCGATAAGAAGCACAAAGAAGATATCGAGAAAACCAAGGACTTGCAGAAACAGGAAGGCACCGAAGAAAAGAAAGCCGCTATCGCCAAATTGATCGTCGAGTTGGAAGGCGTTGAGAAAACAATCATCGAAGCAGGTGGAAAAACCTTTGTGCAGATGCATCCCGACATTCCCAAGTATGATAGAGATAGTTATCCCGGCTACCAAATGCAACCGCTCAAACCGCATGAAACAGATTTGACATTCCATGTCCCAGACCTCAATAACACTTCTAAGAAGGGATACAAACAGCTATTCGAGGCTGCATGGAATGGAGATCTGGAGACAATCAAATCTCTTACTCTTGGTATGTGGGGTGAAAAGAGGCATCCCCCACTTCAGATCGCTGTGAAGGATACTCAGGGTTTCACTGCATTCTCTATAGCTGTGTTGAGGGGCCATTACGATCTTGCGAAGAAGATCGTTGAGATTTGTGCTACACAGTATCATAAACCAGATGGATCGCGTCAGAGATGGAATGTTAGACCTGTGGATAGTGATGATGAGGGTTCTGATGATGAGGAAGGTAAGATAATCGACCTCTTACTGGTATTTTTACTCACACTACAGGTCTTCCGATCTTCTCCGAGCTCGTCAGCGATAAATTCACCGTCGACAATCTGGGAGAAGTCTCCAATATCGTCAAAAGCGATGTTCTCCCACTTTCAATGATCGAATGGAATTGCATGCCTCAACGCTTTGGCGCAGAAGAAGATCGCGATGAAGAAGGGGTGAAATCACTTCTAGATCATGCGGTACAAATGGATGACATGAGACTTTTCAAATTCCTCATTGATCTTGGAGCTGAGCAACAGGTGCTTCTTGCTGAGGAGGAGGATGATCAGAAATGCTATACTATTAGTCGAAATGTGTTTATTGATGCCATCAGACTTGGTCGAACAGCCATGTTGGGGGAAATGATAAGAGTAAGTTTGATGTCGGGTTTTGTATCTCGTCTGCTTACACTTTGTTCAGGCAACCGGAGTAGGCATCCCTCTAAACGAACTCATCAAGACCAGTGGTATCGAGATCAAGTCCAAACCAAGATATTACCAAGGTCTCAGCGTGGGTGGAAAGAAGCGAGCAGATTGGGCTCAAGCACCAGGACATTACGACCAAGTAATCGAAGAGAAAATACCTCCCGTTCTTCAAGCCGCCCATTCTGGATCCCTCGATTCCGTAGAATGGTTTATGAGCGATTCACCATTACGTCGATATAAAGAATTCGCCGAGGCGAATAAACACGATAAACGTATTAAGACACTTGAAGAAGGTTCAGGCTTCGATAAAACGATTGGGACATGGTTGAATGAAAACAGTAAGATTCTCCTCGCTCACATTTCCATGAAAAACTAACAGAAATAGATAAACTCATCCTCCACGGCGCCATACTCTACAACAAGCACTCTGAAGAATCTCCCAGCAAACACCTATCCCTTGTCCGTCACCTCCTCTCTACAGACCCCAATCTACTCGAACAAAAATCCTCCGAAGGCTGGACACCCCTCCAACTAGCAGTCTTCCTCCAACGGCCCTACCTCGTCTCCCTCCTCCTTTCCTCCGGCGCAAACGTCCGCCACAGAGACAAAGCAGGTCGAAACATGCTTCACAGCTCTCTCACCTACGCTCGCTCTAATTCCGGCGCCAAAACCTCGGCTTCTGCACTCGACGAAATGCTATCTCTCTTCCCAGCTCAAGCCATAAAAGAAATGGCCCTCGAGAAAAGCACCATCCACCCTGGCTCTCTCACCCCCCTAGCCCTCTGGCTATCCTCCAACAACGGCTCCCACAAATCCCCAGATATTCTCCAAATCCTAGAGAAACACGGCGCTCTTGGCGAAGCTCTCTCCCTCATAAACGGAGAAGGAGATCTCCCTCTCCACGTCTCTATAAAAGCAGGTCTCACATCTCTAACCTCCTACCTCCTCTCCCTCTCCCCCTCTCTCCTCTACAGAGAAAACTCCACCGGTCGCACACCCTTAGAAATGGCGAAAGAAATCTATGATGCGGAGATAGTAGGGCGACCGATTGAGGTAGGCGGGTTTAATTATGCGCTTTTTGGGGGTTATAATGGGAGTTTTAATAATGGGGTTATGAATATGCCCGCTAGTTCTTTTGTCAAGAAAGAGGAAGAGGCGATGGAGGGGAAGAAAGGAGTTTGGAATGTGTGTGAGAATATGGATTTGAAGTTACAGAAGGAGGGAGGGAAAGGGAGGAAGAGAAGATTGGTGGGTTTGGGAGAGGCGAATGAGGTTGCTAAGAGGGTTGTTAGGGGGATGAGAGCGGGTGGTGCGCAGGTCGTTGTTAATGGGGGATTAGTGTCTACGGAGGTGGTTAGAGATGTGGTTAGTGAGTGGGTTTAGGGATCTCTGTGAGGGTGTAAGTGAGAATGAGGTTGGTTGAGATTTCATTGTATTTCGGCGAGGGTAGGACTTATTGGATGAGAGGATGGACGGGATAGTTGGCAGATATATGTAGTTCTTTTTATAGAGATTATTGACTCGTAAGACATACCTCTGGAAATTGTAGGTGTTCCCCGAGGTTGATTGCAGGCGTGGACCTTATCAAAACTCCCAGTCTGCCTCCTTCCGAAACATCATGTGGTTCTGATTCTCTCAATACCAGGAACGGAACCTTCCCGCCCAGAAGCTAAAAGCTAGTATTGATAGAACATTCAGGTCCCCTATCTTCAAGGCGCGAACTATCGATATATGAAGTGGTAAAGCTCGCCTTTGCAGAACTTTGATCCCGTAGCCGACAACGGTGAAACCCAGGTGACACCAATGGCGCTCCACAAATTGAAGATGGTTTAAGACATGCTATAAAGGCCAACTTGAGAAAGCGTGATAGACATATACTAGCCAGAGTGTTTTGTGGCGTTTATTGTTTTGAATCGGATCGTTGTGCTTGTAAGGGGTATTGAAGAATAGCCATATGGTTGATGAAGAAGTATGGGATTCGTGGTGGGATTGAAATGCGTGGTATGATTTTAAGACATTCTTCTATAGATCTAGAAAGCTAAGGGATTAGCCAGGAGAGGGGGATCGAGAGGGAAAGACGTAATGCATATCGTAATGTGTAGTGATAGATAATGAAAGGCGACAAGATGTGAGTATTATTTGCAGTTTTGCTGCTTAGGGAATAACTGTACAAATACCTACCTACATACCATTTGCTAGACCAGAAGTGAAGCCATACGGCGTTATTCTTTCATACTTATATTCATACCTAACATCTTTTCTGAGATATCAAAAGGTCATGCCATATTTTGCAGTGTATGTCGCAAATTATATCGAGAAAATCATAATAATATCGACAAGAAATTCGTGAATTCGAAAAGGCACATTTCAGGAATCATCGAGTGGAGGTCCAGCAGATTATAACTCGCACAAGCACCGTACTCGCTGACCCGGAAACACCTCAGCTTCCACCAGAAACCACAACATGATCTCATCTCACACGAAAGGTAACCATTTCTACCTGCGTCCTACCCATCACTCACATCCTGCATCCTGCACGCACGAAGTACAATGGCAACCTCGCCATAAACATAAACATAAACATCAACCAACCTCCACACACCTCAAACAAGCTCTTTCCCCGCGCACAAAACGCAAATTAGAGGCACATAGCGATCCCAGTGCCCGGGACACGCATTATGCATTATTTATTGTTATGAGCGCCACTTTTTTCCGATGTGTGCATTCTTACCTGCAATCCCTGCTTCCCCGGCCCATGCCCTCGAAAGGTTTCTCGGATGGGAAAAACGAATGATCGTCGGTCGGGGCAGATGGTGTTCTTTCTGGATGCGATGCGATGCCATCTCCGAGAGGTTACAACCGAGAGAGAGCAGCCGAAATTACATGCAACTGTGTTGCGAACTTGCGAGAGTCGCTAAGAGGCCAATTGAGGAGGAGAGGAATCATCTGATGATGATGATTTTTTGCAGATAAATCAGAGTTTAGGAGGCAAATGTGTTGCTAGAAATAGATATTTGAATTGTCCAATTAATTTTGCTATTAGCAATCGAATACCCCTTTCCAGGGGGTCCGAGAATAATTACATTCCACACTCTCCCACTTACTGGACCTCATCTTCCTTCCCAAACCCATAATCTCTTACAATTCAACATGTGAAAATACTCTCCTTTCACATTCCCCGTTCGTTCCAAACCAGTCAGTCAGGTGAAAATCAGATGTCAGAAACGCACCCACCTCCAAGCCTCGGCCGATGTGCCGTCATGTTTTAAGGATTCCAAGATTTGCCCGGCGCTAACTACCCCATACATTCTCACTCAGTCAATCAATAACCATGCAGCTTACCCCAGACCACAGGACACGCTTATCCGTATTTAGAGTGGCGGTCCGATTGAAGAGAAGTTTCTGCGACCTCCTCTCCTGTCAATCTTCGGCTCTGATGGCCACATGCGATGGCAATTGGCAGGCTTCTACTAGTACGCCATGCTTCTAGAGAAGGGGAAGGAGAACCGGATTTGGCAGCTAGGAAGAGAGTCGTTAGTGGGAAGCTACGACTAATGTAAGCATTGTTCCTGCATGCCAGAGAGCCTGTTGTTTGTCGGAGGTGTAGTGCTGTGTTGACTTGTGTGTTTGTTGAGCTGCCGGCAGACTCGAAGCTGTCGTTGTAGTTGCAACTCGTCATACAGTATCTCGTATCAAGTGCCACCTTTCCCTCAAACAATTACATCTCCACCAGCAAATGCAAATGCAGATGCCGAACATTTCCCCTCCAAAGCAAGTCAGCTTTCGATTCACGACCGCACCCGTCATAATCCCATCCAATAAGACCACCAAACAAGGTTTCCTCGAACCCCCTCAACGCCATCCCCGAGATTGCCTGTCTTCTCCGCACGTAACCCAGAAAGGCCTCTCCGTGGCTGATCCGGGAGAATAAGTGCTGATTGGTACATGCATCGGAACACAAGAGCTGATTCGGACCTGGTAATCTGTTTCCTTGGTCATGACCTGTTGCCACTGTTGTGCAGGTCCTGTCTCTCATCTAAGAGTGGTATATAACCCTCTTGCTCTCATTCTCATATCACTTCCTCACCTCTCTATCTAATATCTACATCTCCATCTACAACTGCAAACTTATATACCCCGTGCCAATCACTCGTTTACGGCATCCCAACACACTCAATCGTTCAAAATGAAGTATTCATACTCAGCATTTGCTCTTCTCGCCATCGCCGGTTTGGCACAGGCTCAAATCCCAGCTTGCGCTACAACTTGTATCGCTGATGCCGTGAAGTCAGCTACCACATGTGGTGCTACTGATCTGTCTTGTCAATGCTCTGCTTCCAACCAAGCTGCTATCCAAGCAGCCGCTACCTCTTGTGTCATCACTGCTTGTGGTGCTCAAGCAGCTGGTATGTTCCCTCTCCCAAACATAACCTAGAACTTACAACTAACACTCTACCCAGATGTCCTAACTGCAGCCATCGCCGCCTGCGCATCCGTCAACGCCACCCCAGCATCTACCTCCTCAGCAGTAGCTTCCTCCTCCGCTGCACCAGTAACCACCTCCTCCACCCCGGCCCCAGCCTCCTCTTCTGTCGTCGCATCATCCTACTCCGCCATCGTCACCTCGGCCTCCTCAGCCGTCTCTTCTGTCCACTCTTCCGTAAAGGCATCTACCACCGTTGTGGCAGCCAGCACTTCCGCTTCCAACGGAACCATCGCAAGCGCCACACCTAGCTATACCCAAGCTAACGGCGCAGCGCAAGTCGGAAAGGGCGCTGGTAGCGTTCTTGCCGTTGGAGCTGCGCTTTGGGCTGTTTTGTAAATGGGAAGGAAATTGATGGGTTATGTGAGATGAATGGTGGGTTCTTGTGGGCGGATAGGGGAAAGGGGAGAAGTGTAAAAAGTATGAATGTGAGATATAATAATATGAGAATTGACTGATATGTTTTACCTTTTTGAGAAAGTGGCCCGTTTGCTGTGAATTGTTCGAGTTCGTAACCTTATGATATGTATCTGAATAACCAGGTCCTAATATCTCACCTCACTTTCCTTCACGGATATAACTACTATTCTAAAAAAAAAAAAGGTTACCTGGTAAATCAAGAGTATGAACAAATTCACATCACATCACAACACCGCGCTTGCTGACACGCAATTTTCCTGAAAAGTAATTGAAATGAGCTACAGGATCAACGCCAGCTACAATGTCACTATCTATCCTCCCCGATTTCAACCACAATCTCCTCCCCCTCGAAATCATCGTAACCTCACAACAACACAGAATCCCTTTTTCTTCTTCTCCATCTCAAGTGATGCAGTGTATCACACTGATGGAGATTTCAGATACTAGAGGTGATGTATCTGAATACGAAATTTTGGTTGATGGGACGTGGAATGGGTTTGTAGGTAGAGAAATTACGCTGGCAAACTGGGTCTTGCAGAAAGTGTTATTTTTCTTCTCGACTTCAAGGGTTCTGGAAATCCCAGCATGCATTTTTGGTTTTTGTGTCGAGGATTGAAGGAGAGATTTTTCTTCCCCATCTCAAGGCGATACACAAGCAGTATCATATTGACAGGAACGTGAACGTGTTTGAGTTGAAGAATAAGCCTGACGAGCTTGGGGGGTATTGAGCGCAAGCAGATCGAAAAAACATTCTTGACAACTTTGATTTTTCTTCTTCGTCTCAAGGTCCGTTGTAGAACATAACCCTATTTTTCATTCCCTTCCTCTTCTCAAACTCGGAAACCCTGCCCTGAAACGAGAGCTTTACTTCAGATACATAAGGGGTAACTGAATGGAAAAGCCGGTATGACTGTGAGTGAAGTCTTCGAGTAAGCTCGGTGGGTGGGCTGAGTATTTGACTGGTGATCTAGAGTGATGGACTGAGGTGGTGAAGAAGAGGTTGATACTTGGTATCGTTTGAAATTGGTGGTTGAGAGGAAAGTAAGTTTTCTGTGAACAGCTTTGAGCTACTACTTTGAAGTCGTACTAATAGCAGCCAACTCTTCTCCGCGAGCGAAAAGAAACCTGCTTTTAGGGACGGCGGGGAATGTTAGCTGTTACAGCAACCACGTTTGAAAGTGGTACTAATGACAACTATTCTCCTCGAGCCGAATGAAAGTTTCTTTGTGAACGGCGTGGATAGATGGATGTTATCGGCTCCCACTTCTTAGAGGTGGGTGTTAAGTTGTAAACAGAACGTGATGAACTGAATTTTTGAGGCTATCTCTTGGAGATGGGAACGAGGGCGTGTTGTGGATGAAGGATGCAATAGTATGGTGGATCAGAAATTTGCAGTGCCAGCAAATGAGCTGTGAATGCAGGTATGGTGATAACGGTGAAAAGAAAGAAGATCAAGCACGCGACCATATCGAAGCAGAATTGTTCAGTGGAAGGAGGTAGAGTTCGGGAACCTCAATTACCGAGGAATCCAAACGGGGAATCGAAGATATCATCGAGACGAAAGATGGTCGATGGATAGCAACATCATCAGTTAAAGAGATCCAACTTCCTCGAAAACAAACGATTAAAGAAGAACTTGAGCACACCATGTCGTTCGAGAATCGTAAGAGTTCGGTGCACCGGGATGAACCATCGAAATAGGATATTGTGGTAAGCGCTTCCCCACAAAACAGCGAGAGCGGTTGGTGCTTCATATTACCGCCATGCTTCAGATGGAGAGAGGGTATCTTTTGTCGAGTTTGTTGGCTTGCTTGGAAACCATGCTTGAGAATCGAACCTCCGTGGTTGAGGAATTCTAAAGTAACGATTTCGCTTCGAGGTGTGGTGATCAGAATCTTCTTTCTCTAGAAAGCGTATCGATGTCGGATAGAAAGTGACGATGGGCAGTCGGATGTCGTAGAGTTGTGCGTTTGTTATTTGTACAGCGTGCGTCCACCAAGGCATTCCTCAACTTTTTGTCGGGGATGAATATGGTGCTTCATGAACTGCACACAGGAAACGCAGGAAAATCATGCTCCATGAGCTGATGAAAAAGGAAAAGGGATAAAGCAAAACAGAGTGATTGACTGCAATATTTGAATAGTACTTGTGTGCTGGGGAGAATTCCACACAGAGCGTTTGAAGTGCCAATCAAGAACTTGATAAAGTCTGCACTTGAATGTCGAAGGCAGGAAACGTCGGCAGAGCCCGTTCGTGGGAGAAGCGGTTATTAGCAGATTTGAGTGCAATACTGTGAGTCGTGTTCGTCAATCTTGGAATCGTGAGAAATCAGAGCTCGATTTCAAGAGCGAAATTTGTCGTGAGGGGATTTGGCCATTCTCCTCGTTGGTTTTTGCAACGACTATGTTTCCTTACACGTCTTGGTGCGGTTCTTCTTGTCCATATTGCTTCTTTATGAACTTGCTTCAACACTTCGTAAATGTACGAAGAGTACGTCTTCTTGCGTATCTTGGTACACTTCTTCCACATATACGAAGAGCATATCTCCATACGCGACCTAGTCGTAATAACAGATAGGCTTAAGCCGGTAGTACTCGAGTATAGAAACAGGACAGAATAAACCCAGGTTGAAGTGATGTTAGCTCATATACTCTTAAAGAAGCAAGAGCAGACTGACACTCAGGATAGAGGACAGGTTATTACCAGAAACTTTTCAACCAATCGTTTAGAAGGTGGAGATATTCGAGACTCATCATTAGGAGTGTGCCGTCATTTAGAGGTTTTTGGTTACGATATAGCTATATTCACAGACCATGATACGCAAGACCTGGTAGACAGGCATGACATATTGAAGAGTATATATATAATCAATCCATATCAAAGGATATATAATATTGAGGAAGATCGATGTGGTGTATCTGGTTTGTGTTGTGTTGTGTTGTTGTGCATCAAAATTTTGAGGTTGAAGATTCAAGGGAAGCCTTTAAGCCCCCCTCTGATCCACGCTAATCCTCGTTAAATCTAGACTATTTTAAGAATGGATTTAGAATTTGACTGGTGCCTCAAAGAGAAATTTGGATTGAGAATTGGCATTGAGATGACGTAGTTCTAAAACTGGCGTTTTACTCGAGAGTCGAATCGAGAGGCAAGAAGGCCAGACTTGATAGCAATCTTGTCCCGAGAAATATCCCTCCTACCTGGAGAAATGCAATCATACCAGCAGGCATTGTGGCTTGAATAGTTTGAGCTCGTTTCTCTTTCGTGTTGAATTTTGTTCCATTCTTAGGGCGGACAGAGCATTTCCCTTCACTTTCACTTCACCTTGTGTTGACTGTGGAGCCGTAGTGAGTGCAGTCTAAGATGACCTTTGACTAGGTTACATATCCAATCCAAAGCGAATATTCAGAGACTGTAACATTGGATTAATTCCATGGCCAATCTAAAGCCATTGTCCTTTTCCAGGATTGGGATGCCATTCACTTACTTTGAATTTGCAAGTTGCAGAACCAATTTATCCTTCCATTTGAGCATATCTGACCAGAAGTCACTGTCATCCTTTATAAACATTGAGCGGCTCCCATTAAAAAGAGGAGTTGACGGAACCTGCGAATATGACGTAACAATTCGGCTTTCTGTCTCAATTTCTGAGACTTCTTAGATTTTCCTACTTGAACATATTTTAAGTCTCGAGGTTAAGTTAGTCAGAGGTTCCCTTAGCTTGGAGTCTAACACGTCCGCAACATTCTCGCTATCAGCTTCATGAACATTCAGAAGTTTTGAACGATCGAAACACTTGACAATAGCCGAAGGGGATAGGCTGAAGATACACGGTGTCCCCCAACTTTGATCCCCACACCCCACGCTTGCGTCAGACAGAGTAAGCTTTGGCATATGACAGAAAAGTATTTGGACAATATCCCTCTTAAGATTTCACCAACAGCCTTCAAATCACACAGATACCCCCTTGAGTCTGATTTTTGCACCTTCTGCTAGCATGCCATTTCGTCATTCAAAATGTCGCTTAGCAATATGTGCGTGAATACGACGAAACAACCAAGCTACGAAAGAACAAAAAGAATAGGGCTAAAGTTTGTATATTATTGTCAACTATTGATTTGTAGTAATAACTCGATACCAGAAAGTCTAGCTAACAGATTGTCTCCAATGTCTTGAGATAAATGCGAGAAAACACTTTAGTTCTAGACCTGAGTAGTCGTGGGTGAAACAAATGCCTCGACATAGCTCAGCTATATTTAGAGAGTTAAATGTCCAGGAAGAGTACCAGGCTGACTTTCCATCCCTACACTTGTATTGTACTGATACTGTATAGCATGTCGTTGAGATCAAACTGATGGTCAAGCTTTTGGCGCTGGCTTGCGCTGACTCCCTGTCCTCGCTACGCCATGGTCTTTCCTCGTTGGCTCAGGTTCCCGAACAATGAAAATTGGGTTGGAGCCGAAGAATGATGCATGGTTCTGGCTGCATTAGGTCTAGGTCCAATTTCAAAATAGAAGCACGTCTTACTACCTAATTACTTTCTGTACTTTTGACTCCTTGTCTTCTCGTGTACAGTGATAATACGTTATAGCTGACTTTTCCTCTTCACATCATTTGAGACGGCCATTGATTACCCGGCAGTCCACCCCACGATTATCTTTCCTCATACATACAACGTCATTTCAAACCCCTTGTACCTCCGTAGAGAGCTGAGACCCGAGGGAAGTGGCTGTGCAAAAACATCGAGATTAGAGGTTAAAACTGGCGTTTTGTGGCCGCTTGGTCGATACTGTGAAATTGCAATACGCCAGCCTTTCAACTCAACGGCATCACCTTCCCATCAATGAAACAACGTCGAAGTGGTCCCAAGGTAAGAACTGGTTGCATAAACTGCAAGTAAAGGCTCCAATCTCCTTCAACTGACAATAACTTACACGAATGGTCTAGGGAGCGTCATAAAAAATGTGATGAAGGACGTCCGGCTTGTCAGCAATGTGTTAAGGGTCTCCGCAAATGTAAAGGATATGCAACACCGCAACCTTTGCACAAGCAATTTAAATTGGTCAATTATTCTGCACCATCACTTTCCAAAAGTCTACCAGATTTTCCGGATGTCAATATCGATGAGCGAAAGTCTTTGAGTTTCTTCATCAAATACACTGTCATCGAGATAGGGGGTATCTTTACTTCCGATTTGTGGTCCGCGATTACCCAAATTTCTTTTAGTCGATCCTCCACGCCCCATGCTATCGCTGCATTAGGTGCCCTACATGAGCATTTCAAACAGTTCGGACTCAAGGAAGCACCTTCAGGCCCAAAATTTGCCCTCCAACAGTATGGCAAAGCTATGCAACAAATAGTCGACATTTGCCCTGGAAATTCCATTGACAATGCCCTTCTCGCTCTGATCAGCTGTATCATATTTGCGGCAATCGAGAACCTTCAGGGACACTATAAAGCTGCCCTGACACATATCAACAGCGGAGTTCAGATCTTGATTGAGTATGGCAGCATTATAGATGCTTCTAACGATGCGTCTGCCCACTCCTGCAAAGAACTTTTACGCCTAATTTTCTTGCGCTTAGACTCTCAATCTGTTGAGATGGCAGCATTGGCATCAGCTCCGATTGTCCGCCGACTTGATGTATCCCTTCCTCCAATCTTGGAAAAATTCTCTTCAGTTCAGCAAGCATACGGTTCTTTTGAACAGTTTTTCAACTATTTCATTCATTTGCAATTACACGTCGAAGAAATGTTTGACACAAATGCACCCGCCGAGCAAATGCAATATCAACATGAGTACCGTCAACTGAATGACTATTTCCAAGCCTGGTGCAGGGCCTTTGATGAGGCAAAATTTCAAGAATCCTCACCAGCTGTACGTATATTGAAAATACAAAGAATTGTGGTTTCGATGTGGAGTGTGGTCGATTACAGCAAAGGCGAATCAAGTTGGGATGTTCTCATGGCGCAGTTCGAGGCCGTGATCACAATCGGTGAAAGCTTCATCAGTGACCCTGGAGAGAACCCAAGCTTCACCATGTCGCTAGGTATTGTTCCTCCCATTTATTTCCTGGCCCATCGTTGTCGTGATCCGAAAGTTCGCCGCCGCGCAATACACATCCTGTCAACTTGTAGACGGAGGGAAGGCAGCTGGGATAGTGCGTTAGTTGCCAGAATTGGTGAGAGAATACTGTCTATCGAAGAAGCTGGTGCCAACGCACCCGTCACTGAAGCGTGGCAAATTCCAGAGCAAGCAAGGATTATGGAGTTACAAGTGTCCATGGGTTCTGAGCGTTCTGGAACTATTAGCTATCGCAAATCTAATATTGGAAGTCCGAGGAACGGGAAACCCAAGGATATCAAAGAGATACCCGACCTGGAGATAGTTGTTGAGAAACTCAATTGGTAGCAACGGCGTACAGCCTCAAATGATGACAGGACAATTTGTTTTGGAAGGGGATTAGGTCATCAAAGCGATCTGGAAGTCGAGCTTACTGCTGCGCAAACGTGCCAGAGAGTCGCCAGCCGAGATCTGTGTGTGACAAAAAGGGTAAAGTTTTTACGGCCCCTGTCAACCTCATTCTAGGCATGTAAGCAAGATCCTATACCTACGAAATGTACTATGCTAATTGCCATCAGTTCACTGCCAGAAATCAGTAATAAAAACAAGCTATTTCCCAATGTTTTACAGAAAGTTTCAGTGTCATCTTTTCTTTGCTCATCAGCGTTTTCAATTATTTCAACATGATCTTCTCTTCGGTTTTAATTGCACTAGCAGCATATGCTGGTCTTGCTCGCGGCCAATATCCACCAAAACCCACGGGGTTGACAGTTGTGCAGTCCAAGCTGCAGCCTGAGGTGGAGATATCGTATAAAGAGGTATCAAATCCCCAACCTGTATTCAATCACATGGTGCTAATGTAGTTAGAACCACCTTTGTGAAACCACTCCTGGGGTCAAATCATTCTCAGGTTATGTCACTCTTCCAGAACGAGTGTTAAAAGATATCGGTCTCAATTACACGATCAACACTTTCTTCTGGTATTTCGAATCTCGCAAGAATCCTCATACTGCCCCTCTTGCAATTTATCTTGCTGGTGGACCTGGCGAAAGCTCCGTCTATTCAGCATTATCAAGCGAAAGTGGTCCATGCTATGTCAATCCCGATGGCAACAGTACCACTTTGAACCCATGGTCATTCAACAACCATGCCAATGTTCTTTACATTGATCAACCCGTTTCAGCTGGATTTTCATATACATCTTTGATTAAAGGCGCTTTTAACCTCTTTACAAATGATGTCACGCCTCTGAGTGCATATGATGGCAATGTCCCCGAAACCAATGCGACCTTTGGCTTGGGTATGTATTCAAGCCAAGAACCTTGGGCTACAACCAATACTACCATTACATCTTCGAGAGTATTGTGGAAATTTGCAGAGAATTGGATCTCCACGTGAGTCTTCGTTCTGCTACTCACATCCACTGATCTCTAATTTATTTAGGTTTCTTGCATTCAAATCAAAGAACAAGAATATTGGAATCTGGGGCAATTCGGTAGTGAATTATGAAAGTAATGTGTCATGCAGTAGCTAACATCATTCAGGCTGGTGGTTTCTGGGTTCCTGCTACAGCAGCTATTTTTGATCGACAGCTCAAAGCCACTGCGAAAAACTCTCCATTGCACGGTTACCAGGTAGACACTATTGGAATTACCAACGGCTGCATCGACGAGTTAATTCAAGCCCCGTTCTATCCTGAGTATGCCTACAACAATACCTACAACGAACAGTTTATTCCCAAGGCTGTGTATGAGGATTCCCTTCAAAATTTCACCAAACCAGGTGGATGCCGAGATCTGATCCTCGAGTGCCGTGCTCTTGGTGATGAAGGGGATCCGAAGTGGACTGGATCGAATGAGACCGTCAATACAGCTTGCCAGGATGCTACTGTCTATTGTGAACTCAACGTTGTTTCCGCACTTAATGCTCTGACTAATGTGAGTTTCCTCCCGCTAGAGATTTAAAACCCGCAATACTCATTAATATATAGAGGACTGCGTTTGACGTCGCTGTGGAGGCTATTGATGGCAATGACCCTTGCCCATACTATCACCCGATCATGATCTTTCTGAACCAAGAGTGGACTCAAGATGAAATGGGAGTTCCGTTGAACTTCACATATGACTCCAACCTTGTGACGGCACAATACACTTTATATCTTCCTACCTTTCCCAATAGAGGTACAGGCGACGAATTCCGGAAGGACATCAAAGATTTCGAGTATATCCTGCAGAATGACATCAAAGTTGCTCTGATATACGGCGACCGTGACTATCGATGTCCCTGGAATGGAGTGGAGAGCCTCGCAATCAATGCCAATTATCCAGGACACGCACAATTCTCCAGAGCGGGCTACGAGAATATCACCACGAATGCCAGCTACGTCGGCGGTGTGGTAAAGCAGCACGACAAGTTCAGCTTCTCAAGGATCTTCCAAGCTGGTCACGCGGTTAGCAGCTACCAACCCGAGACTGTATACAGAATCTTCATGCGGACTACATTTAATCAAGATGTTGCCACTGGAAGGAAAATAATCTCGGAGAAGCATTCTGCTGGCAACAAAAGAATCTCCGGGAAGAAGTACTCCAGCTCTGGGCCATTTAGCAGCTGGGACATCAAGGAGAAACTGCCTGAGGTCCCACCAACATGCATGGTCGCGGGTCAATTTCAGAATGTCTCGGTTTGGAAATCTTTCTTTTGAAGCAAATACAGATCATGAGCTGATGTGTAAGATATCATTTTGTGTGGTTGGGAAACTGGCTAGCAGCTTGGGGTAGCGGGGGTAACCACTACTTTTCGCAATGTAATTTTACTACCATTATCTATTCATCTGTTAGTGTCTTCAAATCTCACCCAATGGTCTACGGCCCATCAAAATTCGGAGACAGAACTGATAGACTCGGATATTTGTGATGCAAATATTGTCCATTCACATCCCTGCTGCAGATATGGGCTGCTTCGTTTTCAATTAGGAATCGATTGTATACTTTCAAGATCCCCTCCAAACGTCAATTACACTAGAAAGATAAGTGACCTGTAAGTCGCAGTGTCTAGGAGCTTGAACGACTGTCTAAAAAGCTAGCTGAATCTCGAAAAGTTTGACATTCAGGGGCTCGCTTAGCTCAAGATATACTCCTCTACGTCTAAACGAACCTAGACTTGCACCTACGCTCATTCCGCTTTAGCGCGATGTAGGTAACATTAGGTGGCACCCTGCCCGATGCGGGCTCCCAATTTGAAAGTTCGTAGCCTATCTTCATCGAAGATGCTGCGACCACGATGCCACGGTAACGAAGTCAGTGATATGGCAAAGTGACGTTGAACGAAGACTGAGGTATTTATATTAACAAGGACGATGATCATAAGCACTATAGGGATACTTCCCACTGATTCTTAAATCTGACAGAGAAGTAGCAGGCCCGCAAAACTGAAAAGTAGGCTCAGAATTCAACAGTCCGTCTGTGCATTCTACAGGCTCTCAGAATAACTTGAATCGAGTCATTGGTTGAAAACCAATTTTTGGATATGTATAGGCGTTGGAATGTATGGAACATATATTGAAAATTGGGAGGTTTGAATTGATGATTCATCATTACAAGCACCTTGAGGTTTGGAATGAAAATGATTAGGTTGAATAGGAGAAACTTTAGACTGAGAATCGACTTGTTCTTGTTGCACCTGTATATGAACTAGATCGAAATTGTTTGGGCGGTGTCAGAAAATTGTAGCTTTTGGAATGACAATTCATCTCTGGACAAGATTCTTTTCTCGAATCGTTCAAGTAGGATTGGAGAATCAGAGAGTTTGAAACTCCTCGTAGGGACGAAGTTCAATCAAAGACATGTTTTAACGATCAATTCACGTTCGATGACCGGTAGCTGGGACCAAATTTCTTGCAGCAGAATCGAATCATTTTCATGGTATCATGTCAAGAAAAAAAAGTAGTCACCTATGTAGATGTCAAAATCATCCCTTCTTTCCTCGCCAATGACCGGCGCTGTCCCGTGTGAATATATCCATGAGCCCATCAGCATCGCTACCGTCGATCGTGCAAATTTCCCATCCTTCCTCCACCATTATCCTGTTCCTCCCTTCTTGACGTCCCCTAGCACTTGGCCAATTCAGTTTGTTGTCCTCTTGCTCCTTCCGAATGCACTCAGGTCGGCAATTCAACAGGGCCGTGATTTATCCCACTCGGCTGTCTCGCTGGTGGAGGCGGATATCCTTCAAAATAATTCGGTGTATTCTTCGAGTTTCTCTTGCTTCCTGGGGGTGGCGGAAAGACCGGACTGTATTGGCTCTTCGTACTTCTTCCGCTTCCCTCCATTTCTGATATTGCTGTCTGCGTCGAGAATCTATTCGCATTTGGCTTGTATCCTGGGAAGCCGCCTGTCAACGGTGGTGATAGAGGCGGTGTTCCAGGCGCAGTCACAGAGAACGCTGGAGACATTGGTGAGTATTGCAATCTCCTGTTTTCAGCTGCCGCTTCCTGTAGTTGCGCCTTTACCAACAGTCTCGCAACAAGTGTCGCAAGCGCATCTTTCAATTGCTTCTTCACAAATCTTGTCATCAAGAAGTTGCATTTCATCTCCACATCCTCTCGGAGATACAGTCCCGAGACAGGTGCTCCAATTCCGATCTCTGCTGGTTGTATAGGCTCCCCAGGCGCATTCCCTCCCAGTGTCCATTTTTCCTTGATGTCCAATCCCATGGGCGCATAGACATGATTTTGAAGCCCGTTCGAAAGGTCGTGGAAACATGCTTTGAATGAAACCTTTCCCTTCACTCCTGGCAGATATGATATGTCGTCGGTGATTTGGTACCAAGTGCAATGGTACTCTTCAGGTGATGCTTCAGGCGGCGGATCTGCACCGGATTAGCACTGGAACTTGTCTCAAGATTTTAACATGCGAACATACTGATACGATTGCGTGAACTATGCGTCGGATTCAAATCAATCATTTCTAGATGATCGTGCAAAGTTTCAAGCACAACTTCGCGCCCCACCCCTGCTGGAAGTGGAGTTATCGTCGTGAAGATGGTTTTTGGCATTGTGGATGTTGCTCTTGATGCAGCGATGCGGCGAGAAAAGGATTAAGGATGGATAGAGGTGTGCGCGATGGATAACATCTTTATCTGACGTGAGCAAGGGAATTGCATTGTTCAGCTTTTGCTGTCGGCCGCGTGTGTGGCGTTTCCCAGATGACGCTGAATCGGCAGAAGCGATGCCAATGGCGGTGTGGACATGAGTCTTGGGATTTGACTTCGTCAATCACATTTTCTCCCCTCTTTGCTCAGCCCTTCGGATGTCCAGACCTCCGGACATATTAGATCGGCGTTTTAGCTGGTAATTGATCACACTGTAGTAATATTCGTAGGGGCCTCGGGGGTACACTATATATGAAATGTATCGAACAAAAGTTCCTGTCTCAATGCTTGCCTTGTCGCCACTGCCCAGATGTTGTCGGCAGGTGGGCATTTTAATGCGGATTCAGACCGTTTAAAGGTTTTAGATCCTCCACACCTACAGGTCTCAGGCCAGCCTTGCTTACTCAAGAGAGGTTTTTGGTTTGAGACTTGAAATATGATAGGCTCGAGATAGGGTCCTAAATCCGCTTTCATCACAAATCGCGCTCAGATCAGACTGGTGTTGTATCAGCCCTACAGAAGTTCCCCAACCCACAAGCGATATGAGACAGCCATTCACCACACAATTAATATATTCTTCTTTCTGTTTCAATGATTATTTTTCGAGAAAATTGGAATCTTACCTGCGCTGGATACGAAGTCATATTCACAATGAGCAGCACATACGATTCACCCTCGTCCGAAGGAATTTTGTCAGGTACAGCTTGGCCGACAGTGGTCTCGTCTGCTTTCCTGTACCCATGCTTGCATTGCCCAGAGACTGACTGACAACGCGCCGTGGCTTGCGCAGGGAGCGAGAGGATTCCATTTACACGGTAAACCAGGGGAACAAAAAGTGGCTTGCGTAGAGATTAGCCGCATCCTGTATCGAAAGATGGCCTTTCGCGACGGTGTACAAGAATACATATAACCATCAATCGTAAGGCTACATACAGCATTGTTGATCTTCTCTACCTCTCCAACAAGCGTCATGGAGAACACGTCGCCATTGATTGACTACCCATCTTTTTTCAAGACCCAGACTGTGTTTTTGACAGGGGGAACTGGTGGCTTGGGAGGATGTGTCTTGTATAAGTTGAGCTTGGAATTGCCTACTCGGAAGATATACGTTCTTTGCCGCTCCAAAGAAAAGGCAAAGGAATCATGGACCAAGTCTATGCCAAACCAAGCAAATGCAATTTTGAGCTCCAAAAATGTGGAACTGGTTGTGGGCGATATCACCAAGCCAAATTTCGGCATCTCCAAGGATATGTTAGCAGAGATCGAGAGTAGGGCGACGATGATTATTCATTCGGTATATATAGATGTCGTATGAAGCACGAAGCACCAAGCGCTTACACATTCTGTAGGCGGCCAGCATATCTTTCATGTCCTCAATTCGTAAGGCCGTCACAAATAATTGCCTACCACCACTTGAGCTGGCAAGAATGGCATCCAAATTCCAGAATCTTCAACATTTCGTTCAAGTCTCGACAGCCTACACCAATTCCCATCTCCCGGATGGCTCAGTCGAGGAGAAACTCTACGAAATTGGGGACCCAGAAGTTGAGTTACAGGATATCCTCACCACGGGCTCAAGCGAATTCGCGAATCAGTTTCCATGGCCATATGCTTATGCAAAAAACCTGATGGAGCGACTTCTTTTCCTCCGTTTCCCAGAGTTGCCACTTTTGATCATAAGGCCAAGTCGAATCAGCGCTGCAGTGTATCATCCATATCCGCTCTATGGGCCTATTGAATCACTTCCCACGGAAAACGCTTTTCAATTCTTGCTCGCCGACAAGAGCAACAAATTATTCCACGCTACAGAAGGCTCAACATCAGGAACGAATGTTTACGACGAGATACCAGTAGACTGGGTCTCAAATCTGATTCTTTTACACGCCGTAGTAGGCACGAAAGGAGTCGCACATGCATCAGCTGAATCATACATTCCTCGCACGTTCGATGATTTGTATCAGTCACTTTGTGAGAGTGAAGATCGACATATCACTTTTGTGACGGATCGAAGCGTAGAGCAATGCGATTTGGCCAAATTTTACAAAGTTTCGACAAGGGACTGGAGGTTTTCGGGAGCATCATCAAATCAATTCAGGCAGGTGGAGGGGCCGTTGAGTATTCAGACAAAAGATATCGACATGAATGATATGGATAGGAAGAGGAAAGCGAAGGTCTATGCTAGTATTCCTGGGCGTGTAAGTTCGAAGTTGTAGATATTTTGCTTTCAAGCATGTCGAGGTGTTCCGTTTCCTGCGGCATATATGACAGGTTGGTGTGCAGCTTGAATTGAAGGAGATCCACGATATATATAGATATAAGAATTCACAGACTTGGATATGATAGACAAATATTACAGGCTTTTTTGAATTTCAGTCCTGCTGAGCTCTCACATTATGGATCTCGATGTTGTCTGGATTAGTCATCCAAATGCTCTCGAATTTGAGCAAACAATGCAAACACAAAGCGTGTCCTCAACTTTTTGGACCCTGACTACAACTACAGCTGTTCAGCAAAACAGTCTTCGGACAATTTTACCGTCGCAATCACATACGCTGCGAAGCAGAGCACTTTCTCGATCTTCCCTTACAGACAGTTGCTAAACCACAAATCCTCAAAATGGACGACACAGAAACCTTCACCCTCCTCCCCATCCACCTCGACCCCACCTCCAAAGCAATCACCACCGAATCCTCATCTCGAGCCCTAAATGCAGAGCTCAAATCTCTCAACGACCTCCACAGATCTCTACTCACTCTCGAAACTGCCGTTCCCCCACCTCCAGTCCCAGTCAACCCCAAACGCAGCGCGCAGATCACCAAGCTGCGCGAGACAGGCAATGATTCTTACCGCAAAGCCAAGCACGCAGATGCCATCCGCTATTATACACTGGGACTACAAATGGCGTTAGCGAGACCTTTGTGGGAACCGAGTGGACTGGTTAGAGATGAGGTTGCGAGCTTGTATGCGAATAGAGCGCAGGCACATATGGGATTGCAGAATTGGGCAGAGGGAAGCATTGATGCCGAGGCGAGTGTGGAGGCTAAGAAAGCTGGCAATGCGAAGGCGTGGTGGAGAAAGGGAAAGTGCTTGATGGAGATGGGACGAGTTGAGGAGGCGAGGGAGTGGATTGGACGGGGATTGGAGATGGAGGGTAATGAGAAGGATTTGGTGGATTTACTTGGGGAGTGTGAGAAGAAGATGGAGAAGGCGTAATTCGAGTAAAGGGATTTATTAGTGCTTTTGGTGAAATGATATGCATGGGTGGAGTACGGCGTTTACAAAGTGGTTTTCATGAAGCAATTCTATTCTGCGCAGTTTTCACGTTCCAAAGCTTCTTCTCAATTTTAGTTCTCGCCTCCTGATTCTGTCTCGAGTTCGTCCTTGATACGATTTGGTCATATTCACCTTCAAAGTGAAGTCTTTCCCCAAGTTCGGTTCTCCAGGCGGGTCTCCAGTTCCTGGTTCTAGAAGTTTTTGTCATGTTATAGGTGTCTTCCGTGAAGCTGTGTTCAATCACCTTTGGAATGCAAATCAACTTTTTTCCCCATCGGAAAGCTTCTTTTCTTTTACGTAGCATGAATTCCGCTTCGCCTTTTTGAGTTGTGTACTTTCATATACTATTTTAGACATACTCTACACACATCACAATTGCAATTCACCTAAGGTGGCAGAACTTGCAACAGAAAAGATACATGAATGCTAATGCGGGCGTGCTAAACTATCTTCCGGGAGTCCCAAATATATTCTTACACGTATCATACAATGCCACAAATGTAGTCGCCCCTCAAGTGGTCGAAGTTGCCTGTGTCCTAACTTGCCTATCAGCGTTCACAACCCGGTCCTCTCTGAGCATCCTCTCAAAACGATCCGCTCTCAGCTGCTGAACCGAGAAGTTTCTCTCCCTGGCTTCAACAAAATTATCAACATGAGGCAAGCAGTCCATCCAGTTTTCGTATATCATTATTAAGCTGAGGAGCGGTGTGTTTCCCTGGTCTCTTAATCGAGTGAGTCGAGTTCGTTCTTCCTCTGGGAGGGCATTGATTCTCTCTCCGCTGATTAAAGTATCTATGCGGCCGGCTATACTTGCAGAGTTCCAATTATAGCCAGTGTAGTCCCGGAACCACGTTCGAATTCGGGTTACCATTTCCCAAGTTGGGATCCAATCACCCCATCCTTTCCTCAATGCAACCCAGAACATGAGCACTGCGATAGGGATATGATTGGGCAGATCATGGTAAGGCGAGACTTCTCTGCCAACATCGGCGAGGGTAGAGTTGTATGCATGCCATTGCTGTACGAATACAGTTGCTTCGCGAATGTCCATGCCATCATCCACTGCAAACTCCATCAGTGCTTGAAGCATCTGGTTGATATCGTCCCCGGTGTTCTGAAGCATGGTCTCTATAGTGTCATGGAACTCTATATCATCTTCTTCTGATACCTCATCCCTCACATCGTTAGGTCCAAATATAAAGCTATATCTCTGGTTTCTGCTTGTAATAGGCGTTACCCTTTCAGGAAAAGTTTGTTCATTGTTATTTATAGGTTGACCAAAGAGTGACCTTCGAGGATTCATTAACAAATGAAACAGATAATCTTCCGCTGGATCTGGGACTTCGTTCACTGGTCTGATAGCCCCTTGCGTTGTTGGCTGTGCAGGCGGCGATAAAGAATTGATCTGTGCATTACTCATATCATCAGCGTCATTGTCCTCTGGGCTTGCGGGTCTTTCAGCGCTGCTCGCCTCGAAAGGGGTTGGTGCTCGACCTCTCGGGTTCGGTCGTCGTCGATTTGGTCTGTCAGACTGTGGTTGTAATGGCAGGGGAGAAGGAGGACGTGTAAGTCCATACTCTTTCTCGTAGTATCGGTCTCGTCCCCGAAAGTACACATTTTCGCACGAAGTAATGTCTCTGTCTCGTTGTGCCTTCATGGCTCGGTTTCTCTCAATCAGCTCTTGAATTGACAGCTTTCTGACAGAATCAGCTGTTTCTGAATCCTCTCCATTAGCTAGGACTTGCTCTTGAGTAGACATAGCTGAAGATGATTGTTGGGCAATGGAGTTGCTGCTCATCTCTGTGATTTCTATGTTGTTTCCAGTCGTTACTTCAAGAGAAGTTTGGCCTGTCCAATCTTCAACTTCAGAGACTCCTGCGCTTTCCCGGGTCACTGCTCTGGTAGAGATTGTCCGTTCCCCCGCGTCATCAGTATTTGTACTAGCCTCAGTCGTCGTTTCATTGAACGTCGTCGGTGCTGCCATCTCTCTGGCTCGCATTGCTTCCATAATTGTTCTAGCAGTGTCTGCACTTTCTCTCATACCAGTGATATCCATATCTTCCTCGAACAATGCTTGTGTAGCAATTGCTCTTTCTATGGCTTGATCAGCCTCTGTTCCGCCTGGCCTATCTATTATTTCCTCGTCCGTTTGATGGTCGTTTATATTATTCAAGAACACTATCCCTAAGCCTTGGTCACTTCTCGTACGCAGGCCTTGTTCGATACTACTTGAATTCCTATCAGAATCACTTCCGTTTCCAATCATGATAGGTCTTTCATTGATGAGATCCTCAAGGCGCCTCTCGTCTCTCCTCTATCCCCTTTCTGTCATGCTCTGCTCGCTTCCTACTTGTCGCAAAGATTGTGTCCACTCCCGTGACCGTTCACTGTGTTCAAACGTTGTGGATGCTATGTCTGTCATTGATCCATTCTCAGCAGTCATTGAGCTTCCAGATTGTGTGCCACGAGGCAGGAGCAGTGTACCTTCCGTGGTCGCCTGAATCAGTACCGTCCGGCCTCTTTGATTCACAGCGGATGATTGAATCACTCTTCCAACACTCATATCCAAGCTCCTGGGAACTGGTGTACTATCCGGGAATCCCTGAACCTGAATCACTACCGTCCGGCCGTTCTGATTCACTCCCACAACACTCATATCCAAGTTACTGGAAAATGAGGTACCGTCTGCGACCGCCTGAATCACCACCTTCCCGTCCGCGTTCTCCCTCCCGTCCGACTCCTGAAAGCTCTCTCTCGATCATCATTGCCGTTGCTTCCCCAAGCTGCTCTACAAGTTCTGCCTGCAGAGAAATCAGCAGCTCTTGTGGGACATAGGTACCATTTGAGCGAACCTCAAAGAGTGCTTGTTGGGTGGCTCTGAGAAGTTGATCCAAGGGTATGTGAGGCAAGAGGTCGGAAGAGGTGGTGATGTTGGTGTAGGTTGGGGGTGCTGTGGAGGTGTGATGTACAGGTACAAGGGCGTGGCCAGATGCTGCCGTTATAGAGTGGGCCACAGTTGTTCCTGGTGTGGAGTCTTCTTCAGAAGTTCCTGCTGCTGCTGTCTGGTGATCTGACATGCCGCTGCTGATGGTGTCTTGTTGCTGTAAGTGATGTTGAGGAGATGTATGTGATGTGGTGGATAAGTGTCTGTGTATTGGGAGGTTCGAGTGGATGTGTAGGAATGATGATGAAGGAAGGGCATCGGCGGAAAGAATCTTCCCAAGCTTTTATACATGTCACTCTGCTGCAGCGAATCGTGGAGAAATCAGTCCAGTGGTGGTTCTGGGCTGTGAACGGTTTCCTCAACCATCGAATGGAATTCAGCCGCCAAGTGAATCATGGAAACACCATTCCAGAGATGGCCTCAAGTTGTGATTAGTTTCGTCAAACCTCGAATGCCAAATTTCAGGGAGACATCAAGCTAGTGATTACTGTCAACTCTGGTTATCTTGTCCAATTCTGAGGTATAGCGAATTAAGGAGACATCAAGGGGGAAGAGCCCTGGCAATAAATAATCTCCTCACATCTGAATAGCAGAGACGTATTGGAAATATAGAATAAGTATACGACAAAAACTTTGCAAGCATAAAGTGACCACTAAAAGGCTCAACGACTCCAACCCCATTGTAATTGTAATAAAGCCTACTGTTTTCTTTGAGGAATCTATTACCATATATAAAACTACTTTTGATTGAGGAGGGAGCTTTCTTTCGGAGTTGAACATTTGTCTACCAAAAAAGAGAGTAGTCTCTCCTTCCTTAGACAGTTGCATTGCTATTCAAATTTAAATCTCTATAAATGTCCGTCCACGCATAGCAAAACAATCGCAAATCACACACGTCAGCAAATGGCAAGGTTGCAGGTGGAACCCTGCGAAGATTAGATGATCCGCGAATATTGAGAGGTTTGAATTTTGTGCAGTCACAATGTTAGGTTCGAGAAAGACTCGGGATGAAAATGAAATTCCACCCCGTCTCTCAGGCTGAAAAAAAGGCCCCAAAAACTTTCAAAAGAGTTACAAGAGAGCCCAAAAACAATAGATTTGTCGAGAATAGCAAAGACTCCGCCGCCCCCTCCGAAATGGGAGCGACTTGAAAATCCTCAAGAGAATTTTTAAAGATCGTCGGCCGCGTAGAACTTGAGCGCCCCCATTTCTGGGAGAGTGGAATTTAAGACTACCACACCATGTAACCCATGGCCGGAGGCGATGGGTGCGTGGGTATTTAGGTATATGATACTAAAGGTGGAAGGTTTAAGGAGGAACAAGAAGGCGGAGAGTTCTATAGTAGGCAGGGTATGGTTTGCAGTATTGGTCCAGCATAGCATTGCGTTTACAGACAAGCGTCAAAACCTGCAGGTCGAGCAGTACCCGAATCATATAACCCGACAGAACTGTAATGGTAGTATGGTACGCAGATCACACCGTCCCGCAATAGCGACAATGTATAAGTCGAGGAATGCGTGGCTCATACAATCCGCAAGTTTTGGAACTCATCTACTCATGCGCTAGTCGTGTGCCCCTCAAGTCATAATATATCTGCATAGTCGGAAAAAAGTGCCCAAGTCACATCATCCATCAAACTTGGGATGAGCACAACGATGAGCTGGTCATATCACCTGCAAAGATATTGGATCAATTCAAGGATGCGCCGGTCACACCATGCGCAAGTGCAGCTCATCCACAGGTTGCAGATGCCATGAATCACATCAGCCGCAAGACTTGGGTTACATTCAATAATGCTCTATTCATGTGAATCACAAGTGGGCTTCATTCACAACTCGTAGATTCCGTGAATCTTAGGAGCCTCAATACTTTGGATGTATTGAATGACGCACTGTTAATGTCTCATTCACAAGACTTATAATTTGTCATCCGAACAATGCACCATTCATGTTTGCTTCAATTGGAGTTGGTTCACGAATCGTAAATGTCGTGGATCGTAGTAGCCGCATGGTCCGTAATGCGTTGTTTGAGCAAAGAGTAAGTCATACTGTTTGCAAAATATAATTCATTCGCGAATCGCAAAATCTTTGAATCGTAGTAGCGGCAAGGAGTGCAGACGACATGTCTTACAACCCACGAATCTACCATATCGTAACTGTAAATTTGGACAGACTGGAGCTATATCATGATTAGCTCTTGAAGACTTCGGGCTCTCTTTCTTCTGTACTTCGCGGCTTGCTGGCACGAGAATTACCTTAGAATCGCTGCTCAAGTTGAAATATCCCTTTTCGTTAGAGATTGAGCTCCTTCCCTCGTATAATCTTACCTCAATCTCCAGACTCATGATGGGATTACTGCAGCTGTTATCTTCTGTGTATTATCTACATTTTCAAATGTGGACTTCAGGATGGCAGCTTGAACCTGATACATTTTCTAATGTTTACAACCCGCCTTCCATGATGTTTTCTACATTATCCGAGGTCAGGTCAAGAGTAAATCAAGTCAATAAATCATTTTATCAAGAGGAAAGTGTTACATGGCTCCAGATTGGTACCAAAAATAATTGGTTTAAGATGCTTTTGAATAATAGAGATTTGATAGTTAGTTCAATGTCTACGACACTATGGTGGAAGTCTCCTCCTGAAGTCACCTTATTAGCAGTAGACAGAAGGGTAGCTAAGAGAGACCTTGTCCTCTGCGATGCCCCACGAATACCCGAGATAGTCCCAAAATCCCTTCATCCAGCAACAGCCAAGTCCGTGAATCAAATTCTTTGAAACTATCATGACTCTAAAGTCCAAGTAATTAAACAGAAGTTCGTATTTTACCAGAAGAAAGTGTCCCAACTGTTTCTGTTCTTGATGTAATGCTCCTATTTGAGCCTTTTGTTTATTCTCTGACCACTATTCCATGCAGATTGAGAGTTCTTAGATGCGAGGCGATTACATGCACCACATAAAATTTCTCGAACAACCTCACGCTTCTCTCGAAAGGTGTGAGCTGGATAGCTCATGAAAATATTGGTTCCATTTCAAGCTTATCTGCAACTCCTAAATTACTTAATGGGCTTGATGCATCAATCATGTTCTATACCTTTTGCAAGACTCTGGCAGCAAGTCCCACCTTCCTAGTGTCGAGCTCGAGTTCGTCGAGAGCTGAATGGAACATTGAACTCTACTTATTGTGATGGAGGCGATGGGATGTGGGTCCGGTTCGAAATATCGAGAGTACCTCTGTGTAGGATCATATTGCGTGTTACGGTGTATGTCGTCTGAGATTGGTGTCATAGATACTGCTTTCCGACTTATAGTGTAGAGTTAGATGACGCAGCTCGAATTCAAAGTGACTTATGTGTCATCTCAACACAATTCTGCAGCCGCGCTTGTTGAGTAGCAGATGCTGTGAATCCACGGCTGCAAATGGGATCTGTTTGATTCAAGGGGCGAATTGGGTTTATTTTCTACTATGGGTAGAATTTGGGCACGACTTAAGAGCTGGAAGCTGTGGCACCTGCTGGCTGGCGATGGCGCATACAGACATGAGTGCAGAATCAAAGTAGGCTTCAATTGCTGGCTACACATGCTCGCCATGCGTTATCACTTGACTCACTCCGCTTAATAGCAAGTGCAAAAGGCTCACGTTTTATCTTGGCTATGCCTGTTTGCTATTTACTATCCTGTTTCCCACAAAAGGTGCTTCTCCTGGGACTGTTGCCTCCGATGTGACCCTTCTAAGAGCAACACAAATTGCAGAATCAACCTCGTGGATTGAATTGCCCCACATCCGACGAGCAATAGTACAATACCTACTGAAGCTCTCCCTTATCAGCTGTTCCCTTCTTCTCCGCTATTTCCAGGATTTTTGAGATCAACCCCATCAAAGGCTGGTCCAGTGGCTCCGCAGTCAAGTCAAGAAAGCCCTTGTATTTATCAATCCTACGCGCAACAACTTGCTCATCACTAAGCTCCCCCATAATCTGTTGATCCTGGAGTCTCTCGGCCTCAAATTCGTCCTTGTCAGCGTCATAATCATCCTCCGCTATATCTAGAAGTCTCATTAGGGCATGCAAGACCACGACATGAGGTTTGTCCCCTGTCGACAACTCTCCACGATCTAGGTTGTACAAGTAGCTGGTGAGTGTGGAGATGATTTTCATTCTGTACTTTTGGAATGGTGTAAGATCTCCAGACTCTGATAACTCGGATACCGTTTTTGACGTGGAAAGTTTGCCTAACCCAAGTGTTTCGTCATCTTCGTCTTGTTGCGAGTCTCCCGTGTAAGACACGGAATTAGGAATAGCAAAACAACCCGTGTCGTTTGAACAAGAGCTTGTTGGGGGAGGAGGAACGCTTGGTACGATAGAATCGACAGGGCTATATGACGAATTTGACTGGCTTTCCTCGGCAGATGCAGAATCTGTTTGCGGTGTCGAATTCGGGTCGTGCAGATTGGTTTCACCAGCATTCATTTTAGAAGAGTAGCCGGAACTGACGGGTGACTCAGAAAACTCTCTATCTTTCTCATCCCATGTGTCTCGTATCTGTTTGTAATGTTCCAAGCCCAGGACTCGCATTCCCGGCTTTGCAGACTCGGCAGTTGCGAATTCTGGTTGGTCGGCCTCGTCAAATTCGTTGACAAGCTGTGCCTCTTCGCTGGCCACAACCGCGATTTCCCTTTCAATCCGACTTAGTTCTGGTGAGCCGACCATATTGCCTTGCGGAGTGGAGGATTTGGGTATATTGCTAGTTCCGTGTTCTAGGTTGGTGAAACGCGGAAATGGATATTGAGATGTGGTGTATAGCAAGTAATGAAGGCTTTAGAAAGGATGATTCAAAAAAGACGATGAATGCGTTTGCCTTACAATAATTTTGAACTGGAAGGAAAGTCATCATAAGGAAGGCGCTTGAAAAGTCTCGAATGAATCAGATTGGGTTGTCCTTTCCTACTGCACGTTTTTTCGTTTAATCACGTGCTCTCGCTTGCCCCCCTTTCCTGCTCGATAGCGAACAGGAGACTGGACGAACAGCAACAGATATTGAATTCTAGAGATTGGCCAAACTTATGCAGGGAAACACATCCATTTCAGTCATATGAATCAGGGAAGCTAATTCAGAATCATACAGTAATATTCATATTTCGAGTAATTTCCTGAGATTCGAACAGGTTAGACCACACGATCAAGTTAGCCTGTCTAAGCCCAATATTTCGTGGCTAAGCTGCAACAATTTTTCTTCAATAATATTGACTGGGTAGTGAAATATTTCCTCACGTGGTTTGAACCTGTTCAGCAATTCTGTCATTTTTGAAGTGAAACTGAAATAGAAGCCAAAACAGTCAAGTTCCATGGAATAGTAGCACCTTCGTCGACTCTGTGTATTCCTGCAGGTTTCAGTCAAAGATTTACGTCTTAATATAGAAGAAAATGTCTCTGGTTGCTGTGTGATTCACAATAGGCTTATTTAGTGCCACTTACAGTCTTCCATCCGAACTCCGATTGCGATAGGACACACACGCCTTGTCTATCTTCCCTAGCGACTCTTAACCCATAATTTAGGGTAAGACAGGAAAGTTTATAGGACTGAAGGAGCGCACCATCACTTGCTGGCAAACATGCATGTAAATATTTACATCTAGCTGATCAAGGCCGCAGGCACGGACAGGATATAAGGTGGTGTGACCTATATCATTTAGACAATTATCTCTTTTATCTAATAATGCAGTCAAGTCCTCCACAGAATTTCGGGTCTCATCGAAGATTTATCGACGACTTTCAGTAAGTTTCACCTGCTCTTATACCTGAGCGAAACTAAATTTACCAGCTGCATTGTTCTTCATCAGGGCAGCGCGAGTCCCACATTCAGCAAATGGATCGCTGCTGGTGGAAGTCTAGGTGGTTCGCCTCAGACCGAGTTTTTGGCGCCAATAGGACGAGAGAAATACGGCGAGATAAATTAACACATATACATTCATTTTCGTAACTTTACAGCTGATCGCAAACATGTACTCTGCGCTCCCATCAGCTGGGTCGATTTGTCTTCGGGCAGCTGAAGCTGGGGGATCAAAGTATCGCTGCTCTTTAGATTTGTGGTAGCTTTGTGGAGTGCTATAGCTTGGACAATGTTTTGTGCAAGTGAGTAAACTCTGGCAGTTGCGGAAATCATTTGCTAACTCGGGAGTGTAGGCAATACTCAGCAGCAGTGAGCTGCATGATTTCTGGAGCTAAATAATCAACTTCCATGTGAGTAAACTTTGATGCTGACAACTTGTCAGGAAATTGCATTCCTGAAGCAAGACTTCCCTCCTAATGTTACAAGTGTGGAATTTCGGGCAATTCAATAGATTTGCATCGAAGTACTTCTAGCACTTGCTGTATTGGTCAACTATTTACCACGCGAGTCGCTCCCCCGGACCACATTTGGCCTTTTTAGAAATAACTGAAGCTTGACGCGTCTCTTCTGTTTTATATTCCAATGCTCCACTTTCCTTGTTCTATTCGACTTCTTTCTCAAGATAAATCGGCTACCAATGGGTACAGTAGATACATGAGAGTTCAGAACAACCGAAGAAGCCTTCATGACGACATACAACGGATCGGGCGCTCCTGTAAGCTGCAACTGGTGTCTTGCCATGTCTTGAAACTGCAGGAATTCTCCTTGGATTTGACGCGGCTGGAAAAGTTGCCTAGCGGACGAAGAATGCAAGTATTAATGTGAAGTGATATTCTGGAGCACCGTTGTTAGCGGGGTTGGCGGGTTTATGACCATCATTTTGTTCCTTTTTTCCTTTTCCTTTTTCCTTTTCCTTTTGTGCTGTAAGTTGATAATCTCAATCTTGTGGATAATACGGAGTGATAAGTCTACCGTCAACGCTGCCCGTCCCGAAATTTTGTTTTCGTTCAGCTCTCCTCACCCTCTGTCCCTCTCTACGTCGTTGTTACTTTGAGAAAGGGGTCATATTCATGAACATGATCTAAATCATGGCTCTCTAATCTGTAAGTTATTACTATCCTCTACTTCTCATCTTGTCGTGACATTGTGGGTTTATTTGATATTTTCTAGAATTCAGCAATTGCTCTTGTTGCTGCCTCAAGGGTGGGTTTCCAATGTCTCGCCTGAGGTCTGACTGTAGTCAGCTGGGGCGTTGCTACATCAATCGCTTGCACTTTAGTGGCTTTCACGTCTTTAATTTCAGTAGCGGCATATGGCTCGATATGATTCGGACGAGTTTTCAATCCGCTCAATAGCTTCCCGACACCATGCTGGAGCCTAGCTTTCTCACTTTATCGGAATGTTTTGGAATTTCTGGGCAGTAATGGTGTAGTTTTCGCCGTATTACCTGGTACAGAAAGCTTGAATTGTAAGTGAAACCATTGTCAACTAGAGCCGTGGACGTCTGTTATTGAGTTATGTCTTGAGATGGACCTTCCTCTGTATTTTTCATGGTGTTTCATTTGGTCGAGCATATTCTAGATGATGCACAATGATAGCGAGGCTGGAGAGATGGCCACAACATACCATAAGGAGCACCACCCAACGGGCAACATGCATTTCAGCTCCGTGCGCCTCCATCGACATATTTGACACTTCGACCCCAAGTAGCGAAGACATTGTCAGGATGCTCTGATAGGTGTTATTTCAACCAATCGGATGTGTCTGGTTGCTAGCTCACTTTCCACAATGCACCAATTCGGACGAGGAAAAAGCATTTATGTCCTCCGAAGGCTCCTTCCAAAACCAGTACGGGATACAATATTATTCTGCAGCAGTTCGTCCTATACTGAAAATCTTGCATGTTGCTGTCTTTGTCATCAGAGCTGTATCCCTCTTGTCCCCCTGGCCGTCAACCTCTCCTCTTCAAGCAACCATGTTGCTGATTCTCTCACTTTTACTCTTACCGGCTCTTGCCCAAAGACCCAGCAATGCGTCTATGTGTGACTACTACGCGACTAACCTTTATGGCTCCAATACCACAGAAACGCAGTACAAGCTTGTGCAAAGCATTCTCGCCCTTGCATTTGCAGGCGGAACGGGATTGCCTAATGTTTCGAGTGAGATAACTGGGATTTTCAATCCTGGAACATTTCAAAACATCAGCGTGGATCTTTTGCCTTGGTTCAATGGAACTCTTGATTCGACGAATATCAATGGTCGGCCTACAGCAGTTAATTGGCTCAACGGTGGAGGGAAGGTTCCTTTGACGGCATTCCTCACTGGGCAGACTTCTAGCATCGTTATGCCAAATACCACAAATGAATAGTATGGCAGCTATTCAATTTCATTTTGTAGTATTCTGACAAACAGTAGTCAACTTTTCAACCATTGGATAGCTGCCTTTGGGCCCTATGTATTTGGGTGCACAGCCAAGCTACCATTGCCTCCTGATCCTAGACCCTCACTAAATCTTGCATACGTCCACAAATATATGGATCTAAACCAAACAGAAGTTGGCCATTTTATTCATCAGATCGCTCTCTCCACCCAGTACTTCGGCTTCAGCACTCAGGACAGCAACCAAATATCAACTTCGATGAACGCGAGATACAATGTTCGATGCTCTCCACCACTTAATGGACAACTCTTTAGTATCTGTCAGGACCAAGAATGCGAATTGGCAGCAAATCCAAACTGTGCAGCATACGATTTAAATAACCTTGGACCGAACGGAGCCATTTCGACTGGTACCCTTGCCAGTACTGCTGCTCCATTTGTACCTTCGACCGTCTCCCCTTCTAGTTCCTCCGCGACTTCTACTCCCTCCACAACATCTGCAGTGTCGCAGACCCCACAACCAAGTTCTTCATCGTCACCTATCGGAACGGGATCAATTGCTGGTATTGCTATAGGTGGCGCAGCCTTAACCTTTGCGTTTATTCTTGCGTTGGTATGGCTGTTGAAAAGGAAAAACAAGGACCCGCCTCAGGTGTATGACCCAACGCCGTCGAATCCGAGTTACATTGGTCCCTCCAATCCACATTCGAGCTACCTGTCCGAACAGAGATTAAAGGCATGGAACGGGCCGCCGATTGCAGAGATGGAACACACGGGGAGTCCTGAACTTGGACGCGCACACACGCCAGATGTGAGAGCGACATGATAGAAGGGAAACAATTTTGCATATTGGGTACGTAGTATAATTGATGGGGTCATGGCTCAGTAGTGGCAAGTGACAAATGTAGTCTGTAAAGTGCCAGTAGATATTTCAGGTCATTGTTTATAGAGGGAAGAAAGCGTGCGTGACTTGTCACTCTCGTATCTTGCACCACTGTTGTTTCTCTCACATCCTCTTCTACCATATTGGCACAAATACCTCAATTATCTAATAATCGTTCTTTAGCTCCCTTGAAAACTTCCCTGGAACAATTGAAACCAAATATGACGTTCCAGACTCACAGAAATTCCGCTACCTTGATTGTAGCCCTCTGATATATATTATCCCTCAGTTTCCCCACCTTTACCATAACAGCACCTTAGTCTTTTACCCTTTATTAGCAAAACAAAAAACTAGGAGAAAAAGAAAGAGAAAAGAGACGTCCGAGGAAGGTATAGTATTAAGATATATAGAAGCAAGAGAGGAGTAATGTAAGTACTACTGAAAATCGAATTGTATAAACTTGCCCCTATGGATGTTAATAAGACGTTATAGAATAGTGAGGCTAGCATAATTATCACGTATTGTAAGCGAATGTGGAACAAAAAATGGCTCAGGGGAAGCTCTTGGGAGCTAAATTGGAAAAAAAAATTGAGGAAAGTGTAACCGAGCATCAAGGAAGCCGAAATAAGTCCATATGGGAGTTAAAATGGCCCCTCAGCGCATGCTCAGGAATGCTCACCCTCGGCTCAGGTTCACGTAGTAGCTGCTCACATCCAAACACTAAAACAGAATCAGCCGGGGGGGGGGGGGGGGGGGGGGGGGGGGGTTGGGTTGGATCTGACATTTAATGTTCTATTTACCACGAACTGAATGGAATGCTGGCGTTCTGGTATAGTGTAACATATATTCATTTGGAGTCCTAGAGTCGGTGGGCGGACAAACGGGACCACATGCAGGATAAATATACACATGGTAATGCTCACTATACTACTTTTTCCCCTTCAGAGGCGGACCTTCCAGCTCCAAATGTAGTTCCCGGGCATTGTTCTGTGCCTTCAACAATGCGTCCTCAATCATCTTTTCCCTTGCCTTTCGTCTAAGCCTTTCTGATGGCGTCTCCTTCTCATTCCTTTCTTGCTTCTCTAGGCGACGGTTTAATTGAATACTAGTTTCAATTCCTGTGACTCCTGTACGTGTCTCTGCTACCTTCGTTCTCGAGGTAGAATTCGAATTGCCGTCCCTTAAAGATCCAGTCTTCTGTAAACTTCGAGAATCCTCCAACGTAGCATCTTTGCGAGATCCGGATGCTTGTAACCTATTCAAAGCAGTCAGTCGAGTGATATTAGCTGGGTAAAATGATATTGACCTGTCTGCGAAAAGTGGCTTAGAGCCTTGCATGTTCTTTGAGGATTGCCCGATCTGGGGATCTTGGTTTTGACCTGATTTTGATTGTCCTGGCTTAGAAGCCTCTGCTTTGGATGGTGCTGACTTAGACTGGTCTAGCTTGAAGTGCTCTGGCTTAGAGTTTCCTGGTGTGTGCTGTACCGGCGCAGACGGTGCTGGCTTGGATTGTGCAAACTTAACTTGTGATGGGTTGGAAGACCCTGATTTGGATAGTATAGGAGTTGATTGTTCGGGCTTGACTCTTGCAGGTTGATGTTGTGTAGAACTTAGATAAACTGGCTTACGGGTTTCCCGTTTGGGTTCTGCAGGTTTGGTGTATCCTGGCTTTGATTGTACTGGCGTGGAGTGTCCTACCCCAGAAGATTCTGCCTTGGGTTGTGCAAGCTTAGGTTTTGGCTTAGGCTTTGAAGGGGTGGAAGGTCCTAGCCTGGAAAGCTCTGGCCTAGGATTTGCTTTTAAAGTCCTAGGTGGCTTCATAGCTGGTGTACCTTCCGCTGACACCTGTACTTTTGGGCTCTGACGTGGATGAATCTGCAAGTTGGCTTTCAAACCATCTACCTCTGCACGATCACCAACTCTGACTTTCTGTTGTTTTGGCATGCTATCTGAAGCAAAAGTGGATGTAGAAGACAGTGTTCTTTGTTGTTTATGATAGGATTTTATCAAAGCGAAATGTTGAGATGAAGATCTTGATTGTAGAAATGTGATGTCGATAAGATATGATGAAGTCTTATATAGACACCGGTGAGAAAGTGTTAGCCTGGATAATGAGTGTGAGATGTATCCGCCTGAATCAAGAGGTAGCAAACTTAGAAATTCTGATAACACATTCATGATGCGTTGATGCTTGAGTAACCACTGAATGTTCGATTATCCTTGTACACATGTGGGACGAACTCGTTCACTTAGCCTACAGGCATTTGGATGGTCATTTCCCGCCATTACACACACCGATAATCTGCCATTCTGAAATGCTTGGGTAACCACCGAATGTTTGATATGCTAGTATACATATGTAGGACGAACCCGTTCACTAAACTTGCATGCTCTGTATGATTCTGGTATCATCTTCCCACCAATAACCTACTAGTCTTAAAGATGCTTCCGGACATAACCCTCATGACTCAACCCTACAACTCCTCATATGGTCATATGGTTAGGAGGTGAGTCTATCCCTCTATGCACATCAGAATTTTTTAACTTCCGAAGCGATTCTCATGCCCTCCATATATGCCCTAGAGACATATCAGTATGGTATTGCAAGGGTAAGACAAAAACAGGGCGAAACTTGACTTACTGATTTAGCTTCGCCTCTTTCTCTTCCTCACTTCTTGCCCCTTTAAGCATTAGCATACCTGTTGGGATAATGTTCGGCATGGAGGTCGGAATGACAGTCGACATATCGGTAGGTGCCATAATTGACGTGGAAGTTGAGACAGAGCTCCCTACCGTTGCCATTTTTGTTGACACCCTGCCTTTCATTGTTGAACGTTCGGCCTCTATGTGCACCATAAGAGGTGTTTTCGTCATTGTAGCTTGCCGCAAGTGTTTACTCCCTCCGGCCTCCCTCTCAGCTTTCTCTCGTTTACACGTTTTGTAATTACTATTAGCGTAGTCAAAAGCAGCTGAAAGATATCTGATTTTTCTGCAAAGCGTATCCCAGTCCACCTGTTCAAAATCGGTATCATTTTTCGCTTCACTGACCTGCTCTAGCTTTGCCATGACCAGTACACAGTCTTTTTGAACCTGATTCGCTCTCTCCATCTGCTCACGATTGTTATATTCTAACTGTTTCACTTCCTCGAAGTCGCGCGATTCAACATCCTTGACATAAATCTGGTCAATAGGATGATGTCGCTTGTTCCAGTAAAATATCCAGTAAAGGATTTCAGTTTTGTTCGGCTCTTTGAAAAACATTTTGACGCTAATTTACCATACGCTAAGTAGGCTATGGAAGTGAGAGGCAGTATCTTAGGATAGTGTAAGCTGAAGGTTTGGTGTTGTGATATAAAGAGCAAATTGTAGCCAGTAACAAGGAATTCCTTAAATATTGGAGAGGGCCGATGATGAAATTTGTTGTGATTCGAGTTCCTCTTGCGAACTGGTTGGCTGGTGCAAGGGCAGTTTTCAAATCACGCGTCCCATTGTGGACATGTGTCGAAATGCTTCGGAATGAAGTGTTCTGTCTCGAGAGATTTGAGTCTTTGACTCAATTGGAAATGGTATTTGTTGTGAGCTCAGTTTTAGGAAGTCCTGGAAGTTGACAATGCATCAGTAAACGCACCCTTATAGAGATTCTCAAACTATGAATTGCCATACGCCACTCTCAAATTGAATTCTACTGCACCCCCTCCGCAACTCCCAATGGCCCGCCATCTATGAATAATATGAAAAGACAAGTGCCGGGTAAGAACAATTGACCCATTAGTATAAGCAGTAAATGAATCAGGTTTTGAGAAAGAAGAAAGACTTATCGATATGAACGATGCTGCCCATTTCTCCAGGAATAAAGGGTAAACACGCTAAAAGCACTCTCATTTCCACACCACGTCCTTTAGACAAACCACTCTAGACATTTCATGCCCTGAACAATAGGAGCCCCACAATTCGAGGCTGCTTGAGGAGAACATAGCGCGTTTTACCACATGAACCTCGACACCTTGTATTCCCGGGGCTGTCGACCAGATCTTCTGAATAGATTACTAAAATAGCTGCAACTAAAATCTGAGCATGTAGTGTTGGCAGGAGCTCTCTGTCGCAATCAATCCTCTACTTGCAAACCAATTTCTCAGCCACTTGCACCTTAATATGAAGTAGCTTATTTTGCCCACTGAAACCAAAAGAACCCCTCTCACGTTATAATCTTTCTTTCTCTGTATAAAACTGGCACTTGCCGTATATCTACAATCATTGCATCATTTGACATTTGCCTCATTTTGTTTTTGAAATTCTGCGAGCATATTTCCCAAGTTGATTGCCAATGCATGTGTGGGGAACTTTTGTTCTAGAATCAAGTATAGACAAAACTTCGCATTCAAACGCAAGCGCTCCTAACCCTATGCAAAACCATCCAATTTGTACAAAAAGCAAGTCTACATATGCAACAAAGCCCATCCGGGTCCATCAAAACTCCATCGAGACCAAGGGTGTAATCATGTGCCACTTGGTCCGCCAGCCTCCTCATCCCTACTGTCACCATTATCTGTTTTCTGCCTCTTCCCTCTTATTAATTCACCAAGCGTATTGCTTAAACTCCTCGCACGGGTTAATTTCGACCACTCGCCCGTGCTTTCCGTCCCCAAAGACTTGCTGATTCCATCATCTGTAATTGTCACCACTTTAGAAGGTGATGTACCGAATTCATCTTCTCCCTCTTGACCTTGGGAAAATCGTTGAGACCCAGATTTAGAACGTCGAAGTTTCCGAAAGCTTCTACTTCTAACAGCAGGATCAACGCCCCGACGCAGAGAGTCAGCTACCACCACACTGAGACCCCCAGATAATGGGGATAAAAGTGGTCCGGGCATCATCCTGGATATGGAATGCCTCGCCGGCGTCATAGGTCTATCCGGTTGAGGCGGTGCAGGAGATTGTTGCTGGTTTGGATGTGTGTGGGGATTGCCCTGAGAATGGGTTCTCAGATTAGGTGGCGCAGGCGGTTTCAACGAGTCTGTCGAAGACATCTGTGCCTCCGTAGGTAGAACAGGAGAAGATATGGTAGTCTGCATTCCAGGATGCTTAACAGCTTGTAATAGATCATCAGAAGAGCTTCTCCAGGGATTGCTGAGCAGTGGTGCGTCCTCATCGCCCACAACTATTTCCTGGGGGAAGCGTGGTGGCAGAATTGACGAGCTGGAATACATTCTGGGTGTTCGTGGCCGCGAGGACGGCTCAGCAAAGCTCACTCGAGAATTTCTCCTAGCTTCAAAAGCTTCGTCATCTGCAGCATCACCACCATTCTGAGCCATAGCTGACCGCCTGCGGACAGAATCAAACCGCCTTGGATTTTCAGGCAGCGGTTCCTCTCCAACGCCATCTTGATCTCGCAGGCCAATCCGTTCTTCTCCCTCTTCGTCGGACTCTTCCTCGTCTTCTTCTTCATCCCTTCTCGGTCTACCACTTGTGATCAAGAAGACTCCGAAAAATGTCAAAAGACATCCACCAATGAATTTGCTCACATTTTCGGCTTGTACTTTTTCGAAATCTCGATAGAGAATGGCGCTTCCAATAATCACCGACAGAGTAAACATAACGAACTGTACGGGTATAACCTGAGTAGAATCAAATCGTTGCAGGGCTTTGTTAACGTACTTGACCTGAAGAATTGCGGTACCAACCAGTACCGCAAGAAGGGCGTAAGTGACCGGCGTTGTAAGAGCTCTCCATAATGTATAAGATAGCATCGAGGCAACACCTTTGGTTGCAAGAGCGGTATATCCGCCTTTTAAGAGTTAGTAAAGAACATGCACTTGTTTCACATACTCACCGAATAGCCCCACCAGCCCTAGGTCAATCAGGATGGTTTTGTTCCCGTACCTCGGGCTTGCCCAAGCCAGTATTGCAATCAGAATCGCAGTGACTCCCATATAAATTTCAAACTCGGTGGTGGTGATAGCTCCCCAGATTTCATGTGGGCCAAGTTTCTTTTCTTGTTGCTTAGCACTTAGCACCACAGTAACTGCACCGCCGACAGCTACCACTACCCCCCAAAAGTCTCGCAACCTGAATTGCTCCTTCAGCATGAATGGAGCAATCACGCAATTCGATATCAGTGCCACAACCCCCAAGGGAGATACGATAGAAGCCGGGGCGAATCCATATGCCAAAAAGTTGCCCGCTTCACCAACAGTCATTAGAATGATTCCTCCCCACCAGTATGGAGATCGCAGATATGTAGAATCTTCCTTATGATCATCGTCTTGACAGCCTGTCGACTGGGAATTTGCAGAAGTGAAAGATTGCCGCAAAGGACTTTCTTCATGTGCTCCGTTCGTTCCGTCTACATCCGCAATGTGATGTCCATTTGTCTCTGTCGTTCCATAGCCTCCTTGTGAACCTTTGGAGACACTTCTTGACTTCTCCTTCCTCTGCGACCTCTCCTCGTGTAGCCTGATGTGCGCGTAACGCTGTATGTTGAGGGCGAAAGATATCAGGATATTGCCAATAATCGCAGTAATGATTCCAATCAGTGAGCTCCATCGCTGGAGTTGCGAATCGCCAAGGGTTACCACATAGCCTGGAGGTGCGAGTGCGTCTCTGAAATAATCCGACAAATTCAAGGCTGGCGTTGATGCAACACCAAGGACTGGAGTCGATAAATACATATCAGCGTATTATGTTAATGTCGCAGAATTCTTGGTCATCTACTCCAGTCGTGTTGCCCACTGGGCCAAATATATCACGAGCTGGAATTGACACCAAGATTGGTGACACGAAGGTAATCCGAAATTGCGAATAACATTTGAACGTCGTGGTCGTCGCACGTTGTGGTGTTTCTGGAGGAAATTGAATCCAGGTGCGTCATGATGCTCAAGGTTTCTCGGCTTGCATGAGACTGTCGCGTTGCTCCACTTTCAAATTTACAACCACATTCACGCAGCAGTGACCATAAGCGCAAACGTTCACACCCGACATCATGAGCGACGATGAGGATTTTGAAGTGGAGGTTCCTGAGCTGGCGGCAGATGATCCTATGAGGGCTTTCTTGCCTCAATCTTTTGGGAAGAGGGGTCCAGAGGCAGATGTTGCGGCGCAAATTGGACGTACGAAGAGGAAAGTCGACGGGCCAATTTCAACACAAAACGGGGATGATGCAAAGCCACCGCAGAAGCTTGCCCAAGAGCCTGCATCGAAAGACTACGGCTCTGATGACGACGACGACGGTTCAGACGACTCTGATCAATCCGACGACGATGAATACCCAGTGTCCCACGAGCTCGTCCTTAAAACACATGAACGCGCCGTTACTACAACATCTTTGGACATATCTGGAGGCAGATTGGTGACTGGATCAACAGACTGTACAATCAAGTTTCATGACTTTGCTTCCATGACACCTACGACTCTGAGAGCGTTCAAAAGTGTTGATCCCCACGAGTCGAAGACAGCTGCGAATTCAGAGAGCCATCCTATCAACCATGTCGAATTCAATCCTTTAGCAGGAGGAACATTCTTATGCGTGTCGGCACATCCACAGGCAAGAATTATGAATAGAGATGGAGAGGTAATCGCGGAATTTGTGAAGGGAGACATGTATCTGCGGGATATGCATAACACCAAAGGTCATGTTTCAGAGGTAACAACTGGTACCTGGAATCCTACGGACAAGAACATTTGCGTCACTGCTGGCACCGATAGCACATTACGTATATGGGATGTTAATCATAGAAGGGAACAAAAGGAGATTATAGTGCATAAGTCGAGAGCTGCTGGATCTGCCGGAAGGACTAGAATGACCGCAGTTGCGTGGGGAAGTCCAATGCAAGGAGGAAATAATATTTTGGTCGCGGCAGCGCTTGACGGCAGTCTGGTAATGTGGAGTGGCAATGGACCATTTGCTCGGCCAGCTGCAGAAATCAGAGAAGCACATAGACCTGGAACCTGGACAGGAGGTCTCGATATCAGTTCTGATGGCCGTATGGTTGTGACGAGAGGTGGTGATGACTTGATCAAGCTGTGGGACACGCGCAAGTTCAAGACACCAGTTGTTACAGTCTCACATCCTTCAAGTTCGGATCAATATGCTATGAGTAACATCAAGTACTCTCCTACCTCTTCTAGCATCATCACCGGATCGCCAACTGGTCATCTCCATATTTTGAACCCCGGAAATTTGAAAGCCGAGCTTGTTACTCCAGTCACTCCAGGTTCTCCTCTAATTACGGTACAATGGCATCCAAAGCTCAACCAAATCGTTACTGGGTCTGCAAATTCAGAAGTCCATGTTCTTTACAATCCGAACACATCGACCCGCGGTGCCGTAGATGTTATGTCTCGAGCCCCCAAGAAACGCCATGTGGATGATGACCCAAATTTTACCACCGATCAATCTACTGGAATATCTGGCGATAATATTACAGCTGGCGGAGTAATAACCAATACCAGTGCAACTTCATTCTCAGCCCGACATCCAACAGTTGGTCTAACAGCATCTGGACGCTCACGTGATCCCAGAAGACCACAAATTCCTATGGTAACACCATTCATGAAGAGTCAGCCAGATGAGAATCATATCAATGAGAGTATACCTCTGAGTAGTATGCGAGATGAGGACCCGAGAGAGGCCCTACTCAAATATGCAGAATTGGCCAAGAACGATCCGTTATTTACTAATGCGTGGAAGGACACTCAACCTGTTACCCAATATGCGGATCTTAGTGATGAGGAAGAAGAAGAGGGTCCGGACAAGAAGAAAATAAAAAGATGATTGGCATTCAAAAATGGAATGAATGGAGATTTGGCGTTAAGGAAGGTTCACAAAAATCGGCTATGGAAATAGGAAATGAGATAGATGTGAATAGATACCCAATAATTGCAAATCTGAATGCATGTCATTACTTCCATGCATTGCTTTGAGTATTATTGTCCGCAAGTGACCAAGAAAGCAAGTGGCTGCTCTCTTAAATCGAGAGGAAATTTTTGACAGGCCGTGGTTTCGCAGACATCGTCAGATCGACGAACGGGTGAGATGTTTAACAAAATCTATATCTGATTCGTTTACACTGTTACGGCCTATCATACATTCCCCTATATTATTTTCATGTCCTTCAAAAATGTTGCGCACCACGCGCCACAAGCAATGTGTTTCTCCCCATCCTTACCCAGGTGACCTAAGTAAAGGATTCATCAACAAATCTTACAATCCCGCTTTTACATCTCTTATTCGCCTCCACAACAGCCAGCCGCACAGCATCAACCATAGCCGCCGGCCCAGAAACAACGATAAAGGTCTCTAAACCGTTGCCATTGCTCCCAGGCCTGAAGCATCCGGCCTCTCTCAATACCAATTCCTCCAGATTCCATCTCTCTTGCACACGCACCTGGATATCAAGATCTATTGACTCTTTTTGCAACTCTTCCAAGCCACAGGTTGTCAAAAGACCTTGGGACCTAGTACCGAAATATAATCGGGTGCTTCCAGTTGCAGCGGTCGCCCGGGCACGAATCACTGGGAGGATAGGGGCGATTCCAACACCGCCGGCTATGCAAACAAGGTGTGGCACAGTGGTGGCAAGGCTAGCCAGAGATAGATGGGAATGGTATGGTCCTTCGACAAGAACGGGTAGTTGAAGAGATTTCGTGAATAACCGCGCCGTGGTACCCTTCTCGCGGCGTATGAGAAACGAGAGGCCTATCACCATTTTACTGCGTTTGATTTCGGGATATTCTTCCCCGCCAGCTTCATTTGGTGCTGAGATGTGGTCGAGCATGAAAGTTGCAGAATTGGGAGTGATTGGTGTCATTGCTATCGACAGTTGGTCCAAGTGTAGCTTGCTGTGACTTGCATGTTTGGAAATGTCATTTTCAGCCTCATCTTCCGACTCCAGATCAGAGTCAGACTCTGATCCTACTAGAGCAAACACTGTGTCGCCCTGCTCAATCGATTTCCCAACCATTTTATCATGCGCCTCCACGACAGACGCCAGGATGGAGAAAGGATGATTTTCCCAAAGTCTCCAGCCTAGGGATGGGAAGTACAGGTAGGCCATTCCTATACCCTTCACACCTTCAACATTCATGACGAAATACTCATCGTCCACTTCTAAAACATGGGCTGTTCGTAACCCATTTGTCACGATTTTGAACCCCCGTGCAAAGCTTTCTAATGCCCATATAAATACCGCCAACAAAATCCAGTTCTCATATCCCCATTCGTGCTCGAATTTGAAGTAGACATGATAATAGCAAGTAAACAAAATGCCAACCGCGAGGGTAACATGTACATCAATAAACAGTTCGAACCATCTCCTACGCACAAAGGGCATCGACGTCGGAAGAACAATGCAAAATACCGCAGTCCCAACTACTCCTACATTCCAGTATGCTTGGGTGAATTTGTGAGACAGAACTGGCAGATGGACAATGAAGTAGATCAACGAGTGCAGAGCTACCTGCCCTATGCAGATGTATGCCAGCCAACGGTGAAGTCGGATGAATGTGTTGTAGGGCCACCCAGTAAGTCGGATCAGTGGGTTGTTTCGGCTGCTATAGATGAAAATAGTTGTCAGATTTGCAAATGAAAGGATGCCGACGCGGTTCGCAAGAATGTTGATGGTCATATTGATCCTTGAGTTCCAGTAGATATTCGGCATGGAGCCATGATAGCCCAGAATCGAGAATAAAACATTGAGCAACACGATGAAGAAAACAAGGAGAGCTTGCCCACGTGTAGGTGGATGTTCCTCCCCAGTGAGACGAAGAATAAAATGCCCTTTTCGGAGCACAGGGGGATAAATCAGATATGTGAGCAACAGCCGCTCCGCGTGCGTGGAAGAGGCAGAGATAAGAAATTTGATGAGTGCAAGAATAAGTGGAAGAAATAACATGGATGACAGAAGTAGGAGAGCATATGTTGAATGCTGGCCTTCGTTCAAGGCAAAGTCTCTCATTGACTGCTCGGCCAACTGCCAATCGTCTGTAGCTACATCGCTCGGGGTGTTCAGAGGCTGGCCCAGAATCAGCACGCTTTGTAGACCGTCGCCGCACATTGTCAATGCCTCGTCGAATTCATATTTCGGATCGAGGCCATTTCCAACAAGCTGATGCTCCCAGAACCTCTCAATCACCCAATCTTCCTCTGCATCTTTTTCTAAGCAGCGCTGCTGCAGACAACAAGCTATCGATTGTAGGTATGCATCGTCAGTTGCGAAGCACTGGGGCAGAGTGTCAAAACCAAGCCCACTACCGCCATGCCATCTATCTGCAATCGGAAAGACCGAGCAATTCAGCTGGCTCTGAGATAATACGTGATTGCAAGCGAATCCGCAGACAGGTTTGTAGATATCGATTCCATAGCCGATAATGCCGCGAGATCTTTGCGAGCCTGCTGGGTGCGCAGAGCAAAGGGATGGGAGGAGGAGAATCGAGAGTTTGTAAAGTTGTTGAGCTCCCTTCATAGTTAGAGTGGGTAGGGCAGGAAGAGGGGCAGGTAGTGGACCGGGCCGAAATTGTTCCCTGGACAGCGTAGTGAGACTTTCTTGCCTCAACATTCAAAGGAGAAAGATAGTAGATGGAAGTAAAGTCGAGTCTGACTTTCACAGATGTGACTCTTCAGAATTGCATACTGCAAGAGTTCTATGTTCGAGGCAATGCATGCATCGGCAGCCAAGAGAGATGATGAGCACATCTCAAATTGGAAGTAATATGCTCGTCTTGCGCCAGTTTGAGCTTGTTTTTACTCATTTGGATACACATAGCAATTTTGCATAGTGCCTGCTCTCGTCATACAATGGCATTCGTTCTAGTATACCGTTACTGGAAGATGATGTTGAAACAAAGATTGCGTTTTGATTTTAGTCTGGAGAATCGCCAATGCATAAACCACACTTCATTCCACCCACTCCTCTACTACTTTTAGCTTCGCGCCGTTCTACAAGCCACTCTCAATAATGTAAATTACTCTCAATTCTACATGAACATCTCCATTATACATATCAATCTCCGTGCTACTACTGCTATCAAAAATCCCAATAACAAGAAGGATAGCATCACCAATAAATCAAGCCAACAATCGAGGACCAAAGTCTGGGCCGAGACTTAGGAATATACTACCAAGCACGGCAGTACCAACAAATTCAAACACCATCCCTATCCACGATTCGATTTCAAGTAAGACTGTAAGGATCAGAGCCTAGAGGAGAGTGCTCTCCCTTTTATGGTCCACTCTCAATTCTCCATAACAATTTCCATTCCGAAAATCATTCTCCATCGAGAGGGCGTAGCCGAAGGAAAATTGAAAGGCAAAGTTGATTCGAAGTTGATTTCGAAGTCGATTCGGGAGGAGAGTATAGCCAGGAAAAGAGGGCGCCGTACTAGAGAAGAAATATTTAAGCAGGAATTTCTCCACAGACTAATGCCCCTCAAAGTGGCCCCATGTTTCCATTCGTTGCATACAAGCGGTTGGTCGATCCATGAACTGTAGTGCTAAACGGCTTCTACAACTCCCCATAGAAAGAGTCCTAAAGACTAATCCGTCGTCCTGGTAATAGACCGCCTGATATACTACAGAAGGATTAGGACCGAGTTCCGTCCATTACTTGAACCTGTCCGACTGTAAAACTCAAGTCAGCCGATTCTACCAGCTGCTTTCTGTCCTACGACTAACTGTCATTCTCCCAACAATCGTTTGGACTTTAATCCAAGTGGACGATTATACGATATGTCCTCAAATCTACCAACAACATTCTGCCACAGGCAGCACAAACATTAGAATCGACGTCCGACGACTTGATTCCATTACCACGTTCCTCTCTTCTCATCTCTCTCTTTAATGAACCCTTCTCATCCTACCACATAATCATCTTATTGCAGGTAATAGATCCAAAATCCGGATTGCCGGCGATTTATGCGTTACTACCGGATATTATGAAACAAATATGATCGAAGAGGAAAGAATGACATCAAAGATCGGAAGGAGATTTTGAAATATTATACAGGGTTTAAGGAGACCATTCTTCATGAAGTGGATAGCTCATGACATTCAGTTCCGTCTGTTGCAAGAGGTCTTACGCTCCCAAAAACTACAACCTCTCCCCACGTCAACATTAACCCTCACTACCAATTCCTCCCTGCCCCTCCCCCTCCCCCGGTTTTACCCCATCCTTGATTCTGTCCCTCCCCATTATCCCAACCACCATTCTGCCCTGCCCTATCCCAATCATCTTGTCCTCCGCTCGGAAACTCCGTGTGCTGAACCCAGGAATCCGTATTCTGGTATCTTTCATTGTAATCCATGACACTGGGAGCGTTGGAATTAGGGTTATTGAGGTATTCGTTGTAGCCTTCGTTGTTGTTGTTGTTTTTTCCATTACCTCTGCCTCTGCCTTGTCCACTGCCTCTGCCACAGCCACGATTATTGCCGCGATTGCGATAATTACCATCGACATTCCCTCGATTTTCATGCATTCCTCTTTCTGAGCCTGATCCTCTACCTCTACCTTGTCTTCGTCCTCCATCATAGCCGCGATAGTTTCCTTCACCCCTACCCCTTGAGCCGCCTCTTCCTCTACCATATCCTCTCCCGCTAGCGCGCTCGTTGGCAGTAGCATGACCGTCACCACCCCATCCTTGCTCTTGCTCATTTCCATCAACATTACCTCCCCATCCTGCATCTTGGGCATTTACCTCTCTATCCCAGCCACCCTCCTGTCTATCTCCCTGTCCCTCTCCCTCCTGTTCCCCTCCCTCCAATTCCTCCTCCTCAATAGGATCACTTCCCCAATCAACTTTACACGCCGTACCCCTAGCTTCCTTATAATACCTCTCCTCCAAGCCCTTATACTCTTCCTCCCACTGCTCAACCATCTCTCCCCTAACCTCACCCACTCTTTTCTCAAACACCATATCCCAAAACTCATCTACCCTCTCCAGAGTCTCTGAAGAAGGATAAGCGTGTATTGTCTTACATAGAAGACATCTGAATCTTTTGAGACAGGCGTTTTTCCAGGTATTGAGATAGGTGTCGTAAGCTTCGGTGGCAGGGGGCTGAGTGGAGGGTTGAGAGGTGGACTGGGAGTGTTTGAGGGGAAATTATATTTCGGATAGGGTGGTAAGATTTAGGGTAGGGAGAGGAAGGTGAAAATTCGCGATGAAGGTTTGAGGGGCGGTTTGGAGGGTTTGCCGGAGAGATTTATGGTGTGGCATTTCTGATATTCTGACAGTCGATCCGTGTGACTCTTTTCCTGGGATGATTTGGGATATAAGGATATGAGATATATAGAGAGAATAGTGAAAGAAGGCAAACATCCTGAAGACATGAAAATATTCGAATAATGCAAATTGAATCCTGAAGTTTCGAGATACTACTCGTAGAATTATTATTTAAAAGCGATAACCCTGACAAATGTTTGTCAACATGCTACTATCAAAGAAGACCCCTCATCTCAGTACTCAAAACCACACTCCTTTGCTGATAACAAACAGCTCAGACTACACCTAGCTAGTTACTCAACATAGCACCGCTCTAAATGAAAGAAAGGCTACCAAGTATGAAGCTCGATATACTGTTCTGTTCTATTAGACACTGAATCTGGAAACGAAACTCTCTTTTTTAGAAGAAGGGGGGGAAAAAAGTTGAAATCATGCCGTTGTAACAATCTCGAATAATCTGGAAGAGAACCATTATGTTTGAAAGGTCAAGTAATACCCTTCTATTCAACTTGAAAATTCTAATAGATTGTTTGATGAAAGAATTAGCACTTGCTAATCTTCTAAATTCAGAAGGCTAAAGCAGTGAAGACATGTACGGGCACTGTTCTCAAAAGCTAGGTAGACGACATACGATAAAAGGGATTAAGCCATCGATTCATTATCATTAAACTCCATCGCTATGCCACGCTATGCAATTATATACCATCTCAGACCATCTCAGCGCATCTACCTACCCACTCTCTCAGCCCACTCAACCCACCTCCTAATAACCCCATCCACCTCCCTCACCCCCTCCCTACTAGCCTCCACCTCAAACCACTCTCTATGTCCCGTCCCACACGCCTTACACTTCTCCCCCTGAACCCTCTTCCCACCCAATTCCAAATGTATAAGTCTCTCTACCTTATTAACAGTCGGTACCTTCCTAGGTGTAGCAGGCAAATTCCCACTTGGAGATGAAGTAGGATGATATGGATAAAACCGTATTAAATCAAGTTTGTATCCACATTGATGAGTCCATTGGCTTAATCTCCTCTGTACATTATCTGCTCTCCCGATTTTTAAGAGCATTTTCTTGGCGCCTGTAGCTGGGGTTTGGGACGCTATTGTGGATAGAACGTCTGAGGTGCGGCGGTGGCCGGGGAGAGGACGGGAGGGAGGAGAGAGGAGATTAGATGCTGTGGAGGAGAGGTCGGAGGGGTCGGAAGAGGGTGTTAGCCAGAACATGTAGATGTAGCCTTCTTTGTCAAGGGGAGAGATAGGTTTTATTAGTTCCACGAGGAGAAGAGAGGTAGTTTGTGGGTCGGCGGTTGAAGGAATCAAGGAGAGAAGCTCGCTGGTTTGAGAGGAGGGGTTGTGAGAAATTGGTGGGCGAGTGAACAATTTCTCTGTGCTAGGAGGTTTGTGGGATGTCGGTATAGAAGCTGTGGGTCGTCGGCCATGATTGCTGTTATGAACAGGTCTTGGTGGACGTTTCTGCTCATCTGATACACCTATACAGCAGAACAACCCCAAATTACTCCTCTGCTGCGGTCTTGGTCTTCGTCGTTCCGGTCGAGGTTCGCTATGTTCAAGTCGACTTGGTTTCTCTGATTCCAGTTCAGGGGCTGGTTTCCGTCTAGGCTTTTTCTGTTTCTTCTGTCCCTCTATTTCCAAAAGTCCAAGCCGGTCATAAAGTGTATCTACACTGGTTCTCTCTTGAATCGTTCCAGGTTGCACTCTCTGAGGAGACGGACTCGACCTTAACTCTCCCTGTTCCTTATGCTGCCAACAATACGCATCTCCATTGGGACTTGTGCCTCTCGGAGGACTCGAACTAGGAGACGGTTGAGGTGATTTGGAAAGTGGTCTCCTACACGGTCTGCCATTCGAGGTAACACCACAGCAAGTCGAAGAGGGGTTCTTAGAGTCTGAACGTTGGATGAGGGACTCGGGGGTATTGGGTATGAAAGGCATGGCCGAGATTAATTGATAATGAGAGTTCACCAACCTGAGGAGTAGCACATATACTGGGACTGTACATTCATGATACGCTTCTAGCGTGGCAGTGAAGGTGAAAGTGAACGCATCATGGCCAGTGATTCAACAGGACGTGGTTGCAGGAGAAAGCCTGGAGGCTGGGGCGCGTTGATTGTGGCTGGGAGGTGGGGCAAAGATGACTCGGCCGCGCAGTCACGTGTTTGCTTTCCAGATCCAATTGAAAACATCGTGCACAACGTCAATGACGCTCCGCTGGCCCTCCGGGGTCATTGCTGTGGAGGCCGAAAAGCTAGATACTGGAATTAAATATCCATTAAGGATATATTCAAGTAGAAATTCCGAGTCATTGAGAGTATATATTTCCCTAAGGAAGTCCCTCAGATACCCACCACTTATCCTTCTCGGCGTCCATGGCAGTGGCCCCGGAGGGCCAGCGGAGCGTCATTAGGTGACGCGGGAGGTCGGTCGTTGCAAGCTATAAAGTGCTTGTATATCTGTTGACGAAATGATGAGTACTGACTGAATGGCCTCAGGCTCGAGGAGTTCTTGTCCCATCTTCTCCTACTCCTTATACCAGAGAAGCACTCTCAGATATCCAACCTGAGCATGTAGATTCTCAACAACACACTTACAGCAACTGTTTTAATTCGAAAGGGCCCCATGAAACCCGTAGTCTGGTCTCAAACATACTCATCACAAAAGCTCTTCAAAATTGCACAACTTTGCAAATATGCTTAACTAATAAATCTTATTATTTCAATGCTATGCCCCTAAGCCCCATCCTATTTACAGAACTCTCATGATATATCACAAACGAAAATGGCTCAAAACTCAAAACCCCCACGCCAAAGCCCTAAACCCCAAAAACGCCTATGCAGAATCCATTTACATGCGTTTCTCTCTCTCCGAACTGACCATTGAGATCGGCGAGTGTGATCTCGAGCCATTGTATGGTAATCTGGGTCGATATGCATCTTCGTGACTTTCTAGACCTGGGCTGAATTTCGAGCGGGTTGGTGTCGAAATTGGTGATGGTTGGGTGGGCGCCCCGTGGTAGGAGGTATCTGATGCGTAATCGGTGCTGAGACCGCGGTCGTGGTGAAGTAGGTGGGGTTTTGAGAGTGGTGGTGGTACAAGACTATCTCTGTATGGTCCCTTAGACTCACCACGGGCAATCATGCCCAAGGTATCGAGCTCGGTGGTGAGCATAGTCTGGGAGTTGATGAATGAAGCACGATTATCTGTAATCGGCTGATATCTTGTTTCAGGATTTTTGCGGAGGAAAGAAAGTGTAGCAGCGACCAGCACGATGATTAGAAGGGCGAGTGCGAAAAGAGCGTTGACGACAAAGAAGATGACTCCGGTAGCTCCAATGAGAAGACCAGGGCCATTGAAGATATCGGTGTAGATAAGTAAGAGAACGGCGTTGAAGAAGTTGACGGCGCAAATAGCGATATTGATACCATTTGCGGCTTTATCCATCCATGGGCGAATAGTCGATGCTCCAATGAGGGCAACGGCTTCGATTACAACAAGAGCAACAGCTTGGAAGGTTCCACTTCCTTGACCGAAACCAATAAATGCAGCTTTCACCAAAATGTACACCATGATTGGTACCAAGAACGTGACGGCGGTCGCTCTGAATGGGGTGTAGAGTGGTCCGTATTTGTTCAAAGCCGTGGCATTCGAGTACAGTGTGTACGCTGGAGTCTTGTAGTTCTCATTGGAACTTCTTGCAATTTTCAATATATGCCAAATCGCCAGTCCAAGAGAAGCTGGTACTCCTACCAAGAAGATAATAGCCAAGATTACCTCAGCTGCTGAATCACGCTCTGTGAATTCCCAGAAGCATAAAATCATAAGTGCTGGGTATCCCATAAAGAGGATTCGGAGGAGTATGCCTTTGACTGTTAATCGCCAGTATTGTCGGAATGTCTGGAATCGATTTTCTTTCATCCAGCCAGCACGGATTGCAACTCCGACACCAATTTTGAAAAGATATACACCAATTAGGGTGAACATCACAAAAATGGTGAAAAATATGATGCCGGTGAGGAAAACGTTCGTGTATTCCATCCCCGCTCTAAATGCAGCTCGTCTGATACCACGAACAACATATTGGCCAGCAGGCGCAGTGTCTCGTCGCATTAGATTCATGCCTCTTTTAATGCTTCGTTTGAGTACCTGCACAGATTTTGTGTTCAACGTTGCAATAATCGTGGTGGGCTTGCCTCCGGTTGCAACTTGGTACCACGTTGCTAATTTCTGGAGAAAATGAACCTTGATAATTCCCACCGACCATACAAAATTTTGAGTCCATGACTGAACAATCGGTGGTAATGGAACGGCGCAAAGACATATCATGGCAATCGACTGAAAGTAGTGGAACAGTGATTGCGCATAAAGTGCAATATGCGACCCAGTATTATCATGTCCTAATCCCGCCGCGATACCTGATCCGATGAGACCAAATATCACGATTATAGCTGTGGCCCACTTGACTCCATTCTGATCAACCGTCTTCCCATTCCTGAGTCGTGATCGTACACAAGCTAAACTTTTCGGGGATTCTTTCTTGTACATTCGTACTGTAACGACAGCATCCAAATCTGGAATTCCATATGCGACGCTAGGAATACTGCCTGCGATGGAAGTAGATACATTGAAAAAGGTGGTGTTAAAGGATATCTCGAATTCGCTGAGCGGGCAAAAGCTGGGAACGTCCAACTCGCATGGATTCAAGGTTCGATTGAGAAATTGGTAACCGTAAGCCGCTGCAGTGACTTGGAAAGTGACATTTCCAGACGTTGTTGAATCTCCTAATATGTCGAGAGTTAAAGTTCTATCTTCTGGTGTGAATCTAATATCGAAAAGGCTGACAGTTAGACTTGAATCTTCCTGACAAAGCTCTAGTGATGTTGATTCGAAGATGCGCTTCGCCGAGGTGATGGAGGAGAGGAGAGAGAGTGTGAGACATATCGCTGTCCGCGACGAAGAAGAGGTCCAGAGACGCATAGCGAGTGATGACTCTGGAGATTATTGTACACAGATAGATCGATCGAGGTCGAAGGTCGAGATGTTGGTATGTCGAGGATGAAGTTGGTAACAAGGAGGAGATCCAGTTTTACGCCAGCATGTTTATTTTGACGTACATGCAGAGAGTCAGATCGGAAGGGGGAGGAGATGTTCGGTGGCCAACAGGTGGTGAGATGGGGGAAAAGTAGTCGGAGGTGGTGGTGGGTGGGTTTTTGGTGGAGGATGCAAGGTTCCCAGTTTCTACCTGTGCTGATTGATGTGCTGGGCTGGGTCGCTGGCTGCTGGCTGTACGTAGTACTCGTATGCAGTGGGAGGGAGGTGGTCGAGGTGGGTGTCGGAGGCTGGCAGCTGGCTTTTCGCTGGCGGCAAGGTTCTTTTGCACTGCCCCAAAAATAACCCCAGATCACCCTGAATTCCACACCAAAGTTGACCGGAGTGCACTTAACACACTCTAAAAATTACCAATGTGAACAAAGCCCGTTGTCCGGCTGTTCCTTGCGCGGTGATCCCGGAGAGAAGTCTGGAGAAGAAGCGTGGTGGGTACGTTTGGTAAATATTATTGTGGGTTGATGGCAAAGACGTGGGTAATTTGAGATAGAGTTAAATGACGATTGCCAGGTCCGCCTGTTCTGGAATATCTTTAAAGTTTTTAACGTCTTCAGGTTTATTCTGATGAAGGGTAATAATTGCATGTTGCCAAAAACACCCCGTACCCGTAAACTCCGTGCTGTACCTGACCGAGATTATCGGTCGTATGTTGGCTGATGCAATGTAATGAGATGGCATGGTAACGCCTCGACGGCAGTCCGTAATAGGATCAAAATGCTGCGCCCCTCGTGATGGTTTTCAGGGCGCAAGATCAAATCGGTGATTCTACCATTTATTTGTTCAATTATTACCAAATCCATTCAAGGTGGCATGCTGTTCATCCTGGCCCACTCTCCGACTCCGTATTCCTCGCACTCATCCCAGCAGGCCACCACCAACACCCACCACCTCAATTGGAATTCTCGTATCGCCAAATCTCTGCGCTCTTACTCAGTCCAGTTGTCTTGGCTGTCAAGGAACTTGTTCAAACACGGTAAGCACTACCTAGAATATACCTACTGAGGCCCAACTCACCCGTTTGTTTCCCTTAATAAGCATTCGTGTCAAGCGATCAAGCTCGTACAAGAATTTTAACGTGGATGCCCATAAGCTTGTTCTCTGTTCTCGCGACGACATCACCACCCTCGTTTACAACCTTCCGTCAACCTCCACCACCCGCCTCCTCATCAACGACATCATCAACAACAATAACAACGAAAATCACGATAACTTGGCTTCCAAATCAATTGCGCTCAGTCGCCTGTCTCTCTCTATCGAATTTTCCGCCTGGTCATGTGTAGGTAGCAATCATGAAGTGGCCCTCGAATGTCGCAGTATGGGCTATGGCCCTAGTGGTCTCCACATGCGGGGAGATGGCAGCGGGGATTGACCTCGACATAAATTCAGAAGGTATACAATTCAGATCTGATGTATGGGCATATAATAACCCGACATGTAGGTTCTATCAAGGCTGCAGCAGGTACGCTGGCTTATGATATGATGACCTATTACAAAGGCAACCTTTCTGGTGGCATTCCAGGAAATTTGCCAGGACCTCCACCAGATCCATCAGTCACAAATGCAGGATACTTTTGGTGGGAATGCGGTGCTATGTTTGGAAGTTTGATAGACTATTGGTATTACACTGGCGACAGCACATATAACGGTGTTGTGATGGATGGAATGCAGTTTCAAGTCGGTGTCAAGAAAGATTATCTACCCCAAAATCAAACAAATGGTATGGGAAATGATGATCAAGCTTTCTGGGCTATGTCTGCCATGACAGCAGCAGAATTGGGATTTCCTAATCCAGCATCAAATCAGCCATCGTGGCTCTCACTCGTACAAGCAGTTTTCAACATTCAGTACGGGAAAATTGATAATGAAGACTGTGGTGGAGGACTTCGTTGGCAGGCATACGAATGGTTGAGGGGTTATGATTACAAGAATTCTATCGCAAACGGCTGCTTTTTTAATATCGCTGCTCGGCTTGCAGCATACACCGGAAATGCTACATACGCCCAAGTGGCAGAGACATCCTGGAACTGGAGCACTAGTGTGGGGTTCATAGACAGCAGTTATAATGTGTTTGATGGAGCCAAGATTATTCCATCAAATCACACTTGCGGAGAAGTCAACAGACAGCAATTCTCATACAATGCTGGTGTTTACATTCTCGGTGCCGCCACCATGTACAATTTCGTAAGTATTCTGCATTCTTTCATATCAACCCCGCTAACATTTCCAGACAAATGGTAGCGCACTCTGGGAGGAACGTCTCGACAAACTTCTAACCCAAACCATCGCCGTCTTCTTCCCAGATGGAATTGCCTACGAAGTAGCATGCGAAAAGGCACTCATTCATTGCACCATCGACATGCTGTCCTACAAAGCATACCTCACACGCTGGATGGCAGCAGCCACAAAAGTAGCACCATTCATCTACGACCGCGTCATTGCAGTTCTCAAAACCTCCGCGCAAGCAGCCGCAAAAACATGTGTCGGTTCACCAGCCGATCATCCAAACGGTAGAATGTGCGGTCTGCAATGGTCAAGTGGCAAATGGGACGGTACAAGTGGAGTAGGTCAACAAATGGCTGCTCTAGAAACAGTGCAGAGTCTCTTGATCGGAAAATCCAGAGCTCCATTATCGAGCGCAACGGGAGGTGATAGTAAGAGTGATCCCGGAGCTGGAACATCCGATCCAGGAGCTAGTAATCCAGTTGAGAAGGGTCCAGCTACAGCAGGTGATAAAGCCGGTGCTGCGATCTTGACTACGGTATTCATTGGACTGGTAGCTGCTGGATTTGTATGGATAGGTCTGCCGGATGGGAAGATTGCTTAGATGAGTAGGAAAGGGGTAATGCATGAAGTGATTTGTATGATATACGTAAATATCTGGGCATTTGGCGTATTGAATTTCAATGGGTTTGGAATAGGTTTTTGGGAATGAATGATTTTATCTGCTACCACTTCAATTGTCTGTCTATGGATATTTTATGACAGTTGGTGAGATGCACGTTTCTGGATCTTCATGTTAGATGTTGGACAACGAGATATGGGGTGGTGAGGTAGAGATGCTCAAGTGAAATGAGAAGGTTGATGTTAAAGCTGATCTACAAAGTTGAGTCTAATATCACATCCAGGTGCTTGAAATTATGATAGAATTCAAGCTGTGAATCCAATTCCTTTACATTCCTCCCCATCTCTTCACATTCCATTCTCCGGTTTCCAAAGAAAAGCAGCAAAACCCGAATTAGACACCACATAAGTTCATTTAATGTCAGTCAAGGAAGGGGAGAGAGAAGGAAAGAGGAGGTGGGAGGTGTATATATACCTTTCCTTATTGGAATGAGAGAGACACCACTAACTTAACGAGTATACAACTCTATACAAGAACTTGTATGGTGTGTTGTTTTCCCTGCTGACTTGCTAGTTGGTCATAGGGAGTAGTAGACGGTGAGTGGATGGATATTGGGCAAGTGTGTGATAATGGGAGGAGGAAGGGTTAGAGGGGTGGAGTTGTTGAGGAGAGAGGGGATAGGGGAGATGAGGAAGAACTGTCGTCGTCGATCGTCAACTCACATACTGTCAACTTCCACTGCCGCCACCAGACACAACAGTCATCTTTTGAGTCCTATTAAACTACCTACACCTCACCCTCACGCCCCCAACTCGCCACAAGTCCCATCCTCTTTCTCCCATCTCAAGCCACCAAAAGTCTCCTAGAAAACATCCCAAAAATACCACACCCACATAACCTGCACCTTCCCTCCCCACCACCCTTATGAGCTAATTCTCGACATATGAGTTATGGTTGTCGGATAAGCTAACAGGAGAGAGGATGTTTATATACTTGAAATCGATAACTTAATGGATAGGATAGAAGCAGGAAGGGGAAGATTTCGATTTGAAGATTTGGAAGGCAAATTTGAGGGGAGGTAAGCGGCGAACGAGCTCAGACAAGCAAAGCGTTTATGAATGAAAACACTGATATAAGGAAGATGCTTTGGATGGATAATTCGGTATATTGGATTTTTGAGTTTGAGTAAGATGATAAGGACATTTTCGAATTATAAACAGATTTTGGGTAAGTCAAGGGGGAGAGGATAGAAGGGGAAGGGGAAGAAATTTCGTCGTCAAGTTTTAATTATCCACAATTCTTATTTATTGTGAACATTTATTGTCGTCAACTGTTATGTCCACTAACTCCTCATATTTCCAAGGAAAATTGCCGTCGTCGAATCTTTGTTATTGTCGTCAAGTCCTTCCGCCGTCAACTCTCCCTGCTATCCATACTTATCTTATACCTAACACTCTTCCTTCATCCCTCATTCATCCCATCCAAGTAGATTCATCAAATCTTAAACGCTTAGATCAGAATTCTAAATTACTTGAAACCCTTTTGAAAACAACTATATACTTCAGAACATATCGGCTACACGCCAACACGATTACACCAAACAGACGTAGCGACGTTGAAAATGTCTGTGTTTATAGATAACAATCAAAACGTGAGATTCTATTTATATATATGCGACATCTGGTCCCCAAAGGCACTTCCTTCTCTTTCTGAGTATACGAGGAAAAGTAAATCTGTACCTAGAAGTTTATATTCGGTTACTCCCTATCGTTTAAAATGTAAAGGGCAAGAGGGAGGGGAAAGTGAGTTATTCTAGTAATTCAACAGTTGCCATTCTGCTATTTGGCTGGAGTAAAAGAGTATAAAAGCGTCTTATGATTTTCCAAATAACACCGCAAATGCATCAACATGTCAGAACGAAGCACAATTTCCCAGGCTTGGGGACCTAAATCGACGAAGCTGCGCTAGTCCTTTGATGATGGTTAGAGGGAAAGTCATCTTTTCACAGAAGCTTGAGGAGATTTTGAAGCCTTTTCTGAATGGAAAACCTAAGAAGAGACCCTTACGAGTTTTGGGTATATGTGAATAAGACGGGGCTTCAGTGTTGTCGTCACTATTTTTGAATATCGTCACACGTATTAACCATCAACATTTACTGTCATCAACTCTTAAAACTGTCGTCAAATCTACCTACTATCAACTTCTACCGTCGTCAATGTTCCAAGCTATCGATATCTTACGCAGTCCGCTAGAAGTACTAGACTAATAACATCTAGTCTCATTAGCCTTGCCTTCTCATAGTAGTATCCCTATCATTTTCGCAGTACATTTCTCCCTCCTTAAGCACGCCTAGAAGCGGCCATCACCCAGGTCCAAGTAGCTGTTACCAAAGATTTGCGTCTTGAACTATGCTGTTCTAGATGGTGCAAGGACTTGTTTATATATCTGTGGAATCCACATACAAAATCTCGCTCTTTCCCAAAATGTAAAGCTGTAAAGTAAAGGTGTGAGCAAAGGCAAGTGAGTAAGTAGAATTTGGTTTTCATTTCTATTCATCTTGTTCGAAAGAGAGTTTGAGGCAAGTTCTCGGATTTGCTTCTACGTCCTTGATGAAAGATGAATTTGCCAAATCTGCTCGCTTGATTCCTGCTCTTGGAATCGGCGCTTGTATTTGAAGGTGCGGTGGGGAACTCTTGGGTATATAGTACGGGCTTGAGGGACTATTTTCTCTCTTGGATACTTATCGGGAGTTATAAAGAAAAAAGATCTACGTGGTGACCAGTTTGTCTATGAAATATTCGCTAATCCACTTAAGGTATTCAAAAGTTTTGTTCTGTTAAGGTTGTAAACCTGATCTATTTTTTTGGTCGTAAGGGGTAGAGCCTACACAAAGATAAATCAGAATTTTCGTCAACTTTTGCAATTGATAATTGCCCGATTATTGTTAAGACCTTTTATCGTCCCAAATTTCTGCATTTTTCTTATATTTTACCTATCTTATCTCATTTTTCTTCTAATAATAAGCTCCAAATACTGAGAATATTATAGCACCTAACTCGAGCGAAGTTGTCTAACTCCTAGTCTCGTAACTGGTATTTCGGATCGTATTTCTGAAGCCGTCTGTCGAGTTGATGGGCAGAATAAGTCTAAAAGCGGGAGAAGTTTTTATACCTCGAAAAGGATTTGAGTAGAGTAAAGAAGGAAGGAGGCAGTATCCTCGTGAGTAGTGAGGAAATCGGTATTAACAAATAGATAGTTGAAAGTGAGTCAAACGGAGAAGTCGTGTGGAATTTGATTGAGATTCAATACAAAGTTGTAAAAGTCGAAAGGAAATTGAGGAGATTAGGGCATAGGTATAGGCAGAAACTAAATTGAGAAGGAATGGACCGAGGAGAAACTAGGGGACGTGGGTATAAAAGTATAGTCATCTTGCTCTTCCTGGATGGTATCGCAGACAGTTATGGTGGAGGAGCCATGGGTGGATGTCCTTCTCTGGCTATTGCATTGGTAGCGGGCAAAGTATTGTTTTTGCTCTCGAGTCTTACTTAGATGTAAATGTATATCATCGTGTAAGGTCAAGTATACATCCTATTTGAAGGGAGAATTTTAAGCTACCGGACCTCACTGTCGTCAATCTTTTCTATCGTTGTCAGCTTGTTTGACAGCCGTTAACTGTTTGCACTGTCAACTACCAAAGCGTCCTCTGTAGCTTCACTTGTTAAAACAGTATCACAATTGTACACCATCAGAGTCGCAACTCTCAATCAAATAGTCTTGCACTTCACTGAGTGACGGCATCGGTATTCGCCTGCCGTAGAGCATCAATCGCGCCTCCAAAAGCTCCCCGAGCATTTGCTCAGGGTTTGTAGGACGTTTACTCTTGAGTTTACTGGAAGTCAGAGAGATATCTTTTATATCTTTCAATCAGGAGCAGGGTGGCGGGAGCTGGACGGGCAAGGTCGGAAGTGGGTGAATGGATGAGCCGGCAAGGGCAAACTTTTTTGTTGAGGTGAGGAATTCAAATTATCATTGTAGAGAGAAATATTTGCGCTTAGAATGTAGTTAATGAATAATTGACCCAATTCTAGGAGTTCCAATCAATCGCATATAGCTTAGATCAATAGCAGGAGCGGTTCGAAACCCTCATCATTCCCAGACCAATTCCACTTTCATGCATGCCTTGGCGATGAAAATGTACGACACTTTGACAATCCCAAAACTCACCCTAATTCAGAATAGATGCAAAATTCTTGAAGTAAGACATCCCTCGTTTAAAGTATCCAAGTGTCAAGACTGTCAATACGAAGAGAATAAATGAAACGACGCGTGGTATGGTTGCCTGATTTCGAACATGGTCATGATCGTAAATATGTCGTATGCTGAAACCGCAAGCATAACCATGTTTTGTGAGGCTCGTATCGCAGAATTTTTTTAATTAAGAATGAGTTGATTCCAAGATTGGTGACATGCGAATACTATGATGGGATTGGGTGGGAGAATACGAGCCTGCATCGAGAGTTGCACCACGTGACAATGCAGAAAATGTCCGAGGTTTGGGAAAAGAGAGAAATGTTTTACTGGAAAGGATGTGAGAATTTATTCGAAGCAAAAGGGATGCAGTATGTTGGCGATCAAGTATGCAGCAGATTCGAAAAGTGGTCAAAAAGGAGAAAATTAGGATATTGCGATAATTTCGATGACAAATCTATTTTTGGTATATTTTTTAACATGTACAAACACTGCACATCTTGTGCACGCTCAAACGGAAGAAAAATGAACAAGAAGCAAATAATCTGAGACAAGCTGCTGCAGAATCCCATCAGCGCGTTCCCAACCCAATGATCCTACAATGACTCTATTAAAAATCCCGATCCTTCCCATGCGCCACCAACGCCGACCCAACACATAACACCAACAACCAAGACATGCACAAGCCTATTCCAACATCATGAGGAACAACACTTCATGTCGTCTCGCTCATCTGACAGTAGTCGTTTGTACTCCAAGAAGACTCTGAAATAGGCACTTGTCAAATCGACTTCTCGAAGGATCCTCCGGGACCACGATTTGCTCTCATCGGCGATCATTTTCGCGACCTGTTTGCCTTCTGGCTCGTCTAACAGCCAGCGTGCGGTTTCTGGTAGCTCTTCCATGGAATTACCGATAGGTACGAAATGAAGCCATGGGATTAATCGGTCGTCATGCCATTCTTTGAAAAGAGCTTGCATAAACACTAAACTGTTGCTTTTCAAAAATCGGTAGTAGCGTCCAGAGAAAGAATTTCCGTCCAGATTGTAGAGAATCTTGTAGGAATTGGCATCGTTGTTAGAATCATGTTCTGCCTTCTTGAAATAATCTTCTTGTGCTTTGCAATCTTCGGCATCGCATTGAATGAATCCGCTGAAGGCGACCTTGAATTTGTTGATGACTTGAGACATGGCGCTCTTATAAGGTGTCCATTTGCCAGGGGTGTTTGTGAGGAGTAGAATTTCGGCGTCTTCTGCATTAGTGAAATTGACGAATCGTTGTCTGTGTCCAAATTTCCAAGAACCGTGGGTCCAGTGACCGCCAGTGCCTGATCCTCGCCAGTATACAATATCCTTCTTCTGCTCCCAAGGAATATCTTTGCTTTCATCGTAGGAGGCAATATCGTCTTGGAAGTAGTAGGAGGATGGAATCATGAGATCCTGGAAGGAGGAAAGTTTGGCGGTGGACATGATAGGAGCGAGACGGTCAGTGTAGTGGAAGGTGGAAGGAGAAGCTAGGAAACCGTGGTTACAGGACGAAGAAGCTGGCCAGAGGCAAATATCTTGAGATTCGGGGAGAGATGAGACAAAGCGTGGCCAGAGAGGTGCAGCTTGAGGTTCAATTACTGCTGCTCGTGCAGGTGAATCTGCAGGACAAGATAGGGTGACCGAGTTCCAAATTCTTTGTTGATCTTGGGTAGAAAAGTAAAGGGATGGTGCTGCGACGTTCGCAGACTTTGTGGCGTGTAGCTTCTCGCTGTGGAGGATATCGTACGGTACCAGGACTCTTGGCTCATCTGGCTCATTCAACGCTGCCTTCAGATCTGGTAAGAAATCCATAATTGGCTCAATAAGTTTGACGAGCTGCGCATGTTGGAAACTATGGCCGCTCAATGAAGCCTTTCCGTTCTTGATTGTAAGAGTATTCAAGTTAGAGCCTTCGGCCGATAATGCTTGGTCGAGATATTCTCGGAGAACCTTTGGTGGCATCTGCCAATATGGCTCGAAAGCTTTGGTGAGATAATCATACTCATCAATCCATTGAACTTCATTCTCAGTCGCAAATGCATACCAGTCATCGAAACCAGGCGGTGGTGCTCTTCCATATCTTCGCGTGTATTCGGTAACTGCTTCATCCAAAGACTTAGACTGGCGGCTTGAGGTTTCATCAAATCTGGCCTTTGCTGCTTCAGCAAGATGGTAGATTGGATGATGCACGCTTGAGTATTCGACGACAGCTGGAACATTTTGGACCGCTGGAGTTCCATGCCAAAGTGCTGATCGAGAACCCATACCATTTTGAATGCCGAAGGCCCACAGAGGACAAAGAACAAATCCTAGAATAAATATTTTGCCAAGAGAAGACTGGGGAAATGTTGTTGCGACTCGGTATAATGCGAGAAAAGCTGAAACCATGGTCAAGCCGGTCTGAATTCCATGAGGATACACCCAAACTGCATTAGTACAGACTGCGAAAATCGTTGACCATGCTGCTACTGATAGTCTGGCGTCATGCGCCTTTAATTCAAGTTAGTCTCTTCCCCGGAAGTCCATGCGAGACTACTTACTAGAACAATGATTGACATCCAGCGACAAGCCTTCATAAGGCCAATTATTGCAACAAGTGGAAGAGATGGAACACGTTCCCACCAGAGAATTGCTAGTGGGACAGTGATAATTCCCATATATGTTGCCAATTCCGTAGCAGTCTGTAAAGCTTCCGCGATACTTTCAGACTTGAAGCCATCTGCGCGCAAAGCCCTGTTATACAAGCTGTAGAACAAAATGACTTGCGCAAACAACCAACAAATCTTGAGGCGAAAACCAAACACGTTGTCGGGTCGTACCAATGCGATCATGGTAACAAGTGCATACAAAGCGAGGAATAGCGATTTTCGAAGTCCAAAGCTCTTCAAACTTGGCTCCTTCTCTGCCTCCTCATGTTCCGGGAGTAGAGTGCTTTTTTTCTCGATCATAACCAACGCAGGTGCAAGGAGGGGCGCCTTGAAACGCCCATTAGCTTAAAAGTATACAGGAAGAAGCGCAACTTACGGTGAACCATATTGTTTGCTGAAGAGAACTTGTTAAACAAAGAAGAGTGATGCCGAAGGCTATAGGACCTAGTTGAGTAGGATTAAATGGTCGGGAACCTTTGTTGACATGATGCGAGTACAAGTATCCAAAAGCAAGAATCATGCACCAGCAAACACACTCAGTAATGATTTCTTGGCTTGGATGTGATGTAAATTCCACCGCGAGGGACGAGAATAACAGGCCGCCAACGGCAACCAGTGTATGCGATGAAAACGACATTGTACTGAAAAAGTCAGACTTCCTAACGTACGAACGGAAGTTTTAAAAGGTAGAAGAAGTTTAATCCAAGAAAAATATGTCTCTCAAGCAGGTGGAGTGTGCCCCTGCATACCAAGACAAAGAGTGCACAACGTCCAGAAACGGTTACTTACAGCTGATTTAAACAATGCAACTCTACGGGGACTAATATTGCGATCGAGGCTCCCACTCCTGCTGTACTATTTAAAATTAGACCATCCAAAAGCTGCTGACTTTGGTTACCCGGCAAGCGGCAAAGAAGGCGAAGCCATGGAGGAACCCGTGGAGACGAGGCCAGAAGGGAAGTCTTGTCCAATTAGCGGGTCACATTCGGGCTATGATCGGCCATGGAACACCCAGTCTGACAACACTTTCGCAAAGTGACAGGATTTGAAATGAACCCACAGATTTGGTTTTCCTGCATTGAGTGATTGGAGCATACATTCAGGCAAATGTGCTTATGCAGTGGCACATTGAATCACGAAACCAATGAACATAGGTTTTGCAGTCAATGATAGGGGCTGAGGTGATTTCCAACTTCACACATACGAAGTCAGGGAGGTGAGAGTCAGGCATATGTGACATGATCAAAAAGGGATACGGGCCGCCGGTGTTGGCAGCTCATGATGATTGAAGAAAAAGAGATTTTGTTTCGGAGAAGTACAGCTCCACCGTATGCTGCTAACACCATTGACTGGTCACTGGCCTGGACTCCAAGCGAACGGTAACACCAAATTTAGTGTTGATTCTGGAGTCTCCAGCTTCGGCTTGCCAGCTATATTAAGCCACTTTTGATAAGGCTGACATCTCACTGGAGGGAACAGGGTAGTATTTTGACGTGCGAGAAGGGTGTGAGCGGAAATCCCCTGTTCAGATAGCCCCGGTCCGTCATGCCTGATAATGTCGTGGTGTGCTTGGTGATTCTCGTGTTCAGGCTTGGCGGCCACAGGAATGTGCTAAGAGGCATCAAAAAAGCAAATGGTATCGCATTGCAAATTTGAGACAACGATGATGATGGAACATTCGTATTGAACTTTATCATCGAGGTTCTTTAGCCCAAGAAGCCGCTTCTGAAGAGAAGGCTAAATTTCAACCAAAGGGTCGGACGGCATTGAGCAATGAGGGTGTCGTGATGAATGCAGATGGAGTGTTGTACAGGCTTGGGACAATATAAAAATGTGCAGGGAGTCTCGCCCCGCGATGGCTGGCTGTGCTGGACATAAACGCCGTTAGCCAACAGTTGATCGTCTTGAAGCGGCGTAGCATTCTCCCACACCCGAAGCTGAAATGAATGGCTGAACAGCGGGATTGTTCCACTTTTGATAGTCCGTCTCGGATTTCAGCACCAATTATCGACGATGTACGAAGTACGAGAGTAAACTCAAAGAGGCGTAGCAGATGTGGAGTGAAAAGGAGGAGGAGGTTTAAATAGGGGTACCTCGGTCCGGATCATAGTGTAGCTGAGACTTCCAAACTTTGAGCTCGATTATTCGGAGTACGTTGATTCCAAAGTGAGCATGGTCACATGACATAGTGGAATGTGCCCACCATGATGCCTGCCGAGAACTTCGCCCGGTTTACCCGTGTTGGCCTCGCGCTAAGTCAGGCAACAAACATTCTATTGATCATCAGCCGTTCGCAGTTGTCACACAGCCTGGTCTTGTCTGCAGAAGTAGTTACTTCAGCCTCCTCTTGACTTGTTCATCTGACTTTTTATGACTGTGATCTTCACTAGCCAAGATATTTGGGGTAAGGCCATGTTTCAGCCCTGCTCACCGAATACGCGCATAGCTAGACTCTGACAAAAGTATATATCAAGCTTGTCTGTTCTCTGATACTATTCTGCAAATTCAGCATTATCAATACTATATACACAATGCAGGAGATATACATTCCAGACCGCCATTATCACGAAGTCGAGCGTCACACTCGCAGAAGTCGAAGCTCGTCGAGACCTCATCATCACCATTCTCCTTCAGAGCATCGTCGCCATCATCACCACCATCATTCCCCAACATGCGGCGTTGTTTCAACAATCTGGCAAGAGACTTACGAATTGTGGGACGTCTTCCTTCTTAAATTAGGAGGTGGTATGGCCAAAGTAGGCCTCTGAAAAGATTGACTGTCGAATTTTCAATATTCGAAATATCTCAACTCAATCTACGACGTACAAGTACTATCACAGGCGTCGTTAGACACGGAAGACCCCGACGAATCGGCGAATATGCAGTACTTGAACAGCAATCTACTACTTCGGTGTCTCACCGATCAAGACCTCATATGCCTCGATCCAAGGCAAGGTCCGCCTTTCACACTCTCCGCTGTATATTGATTAAGGCTGAGTACCGAAACAGAAACAAGGCAGAATCGGATAAGAGGCTTGGAATTCGTTTCAAGCACTATTTCTCGCGTCTGTGGGGTATCCGGTCTCCACTTCGACAATCGATAACATGGTACAACGATAAGCTACTTTGTACGCAGATCAAGTACATGATAAGCAGTGTGACGAACAAATATGCTTTGGGACTTGGAAAGACAGAGCGTAGTTTTCAATATTTACGCAATGATAACTGGCCAAGGCTGTTATGTGTACAATTAATCAAATTTTAAATCTGTAACGAAGCCAAATATTCATATATATTTCGTGTTATCCTCATGCTTCATGTATGTAGTGCATGGTTCGATGGATGTGAGAAAGTCGCCACCATTTTGATGATTGATCATGATTGGCCAACATCTGCAGCAATTCTCCCATCAGCTGAGTGGATTCACACGAAAGTTGCTGAAGATAGTTCCTGGTGATAACCACATGATCTAAGGAGACGGCTGCTTTTATCGCAATCATGTGCCATTACAGTAATTCATCCTCACTCCACCATGCAAAGACATTTGCTTTTCAAAATGTTCTGCTGATCACCTGATTTCGCCTGCCTGCTATCTTCCCTAGCCCTACCCCCCTCTTGCCACTCCACCTCCAAAGTTTACTGAGGACCCACGATTAAGTTTTCGGCATGCTTCTCTCACTCCAGCGTACTTGAGAAGAGCCCAAAGAATACAAAAAATAGGCATGACTTGCGATTCTGCTCTCATTTTTGGTCTCAGCCGAGATCATTGCAATAGTTTTGTTGCAAATCGCAATGGTCCGGAGGGTTCTCTCCTGAGTTGCGGAGAGAAGCTCCTACGGAGGTTTCCTCCTGATATTGGTGTGGTTGAAGTTGCAGTGGAAATGTATGGGAATCTGAGCGGTTTGACTCGCACGTGACTTTGCTGACTGCTTAGGCTTTAGACCAATTATCATCATATAGGATCCATGGTACAAGCTTAGATAGCAATAATCGATTTGTTGACATGAGACAACACCAAAACTTGAATAAAGAATTCGAAATCACATGATACGAATCTTGCTTAATATTCCCATCTGGATCCTTCTATTCTTGAGACTTGGTAAGATCGAGTGGCTAGATTTCAGATCTGATGTCCTGGCTCATACTAGTAGTCTTGTTGCATGTCGTTCTGTCGATCTATTCACATCTGGTCCATTCCAAGATGCCTCTGGAACGTGAAATCGTGCCATTGTCTCAAATTCCTTACATACGTCTTTCCAAGTGGCTTGATATTGTCTCATCGTTACAGATGTGGATTTTACAACCTCATTACGGAATATGCAAGAGGAGGACCATTCTGCATCAGTCTTCAAACTTATACTGTCTTAAGTTTCTCTTGCATACTAAACTTTTTCGCTGTTGGAATATCTTGACTAGACCCGGAGAGCAAGCATATGTAATGAGCTGGATATATCGGCAATATCTGCTACTCTTTTTTACTTATTGCAATCAATACTGTAATAATGAAGACATGTCTTGAATCACCGAAACTTATTCAAAGTATCTGCTACTCTGAATCGTGTTTCTCCCTGGCTCGTAACTTCCATCTAAGATAATCCACGTGATGCTAACTGAATTTCAACCTCTCTACCTCACAATCTCGCACCATCATCAATCCTATTACTCCGCCTTCGGACTATTTATTGCAATCTTGGCGAGAATCACCACATGCATCAGCAATGTGTCTGATGCCTCACCCGATGATGGTTCCATCTTACAACCATGCGATTGGAGAAGAATAGCCAACAACTGGGTCGCCATTCTCACTTCGATTCAAGGAGTCCACAAAAGTCGGAAGAGGCTGTTTGCCAGCCTTCTCTTTCATCTCACGGATCCACGGTCTCCACAATTAAACGCCTCTGAGATAATCGATAGGAAAAAGAATTGTGGAAACTGTGAAAAAAGCTTCGGAACTGCCTCGGTGGTTCTTGGCGGGGTCCAACCTGACGTCGCGATGCAGATTGATATGGAGAGAGATTGTGCAGATTGCAGACCTACTATCTGTGATGGAGAATGGGGAACTACACCGAGACCTTACCGCGATGAATGAAGGACCCTGAGAATGGGAGTGTCTTGAAAATTCCTAAAATCGTTTTGCTGTCAAATGACTATCATCTCAAAATTTGCCGGCATGAAAACTCTTACGCAAAGCTTGATATGCGGCTCAACCACATGCAAACAAGCACCTTTCCCGTCGCCTTGGCTCCTTGAATTCTCAATTATCGCTCGGCACTCTCTCATCTTGTTTCATCCCCTCCAATTGCTCCAATTGGAGTCCCCGCAGTTTGTTGCAATGACGTTGTTTTGGGTCCACTCTTAGTAACGCCATGCCGCCGCCTTCCTCGTCAAAATCAGAGCCTTTTCCACGAACGAGAACACCGGCCAATGACGGTAGGTTAATGAAATTTACCTTGTCAGCTATCGGTCAACTCAACCTCATCGGTCGGTTATCGTGTTGATCACTTGAAAACTTCCAGGACCGAGTACAGGTAATTGCGACTAACATGACTAGATGGCACAATGTAGTGGTGAAGAATCGGTAATTTGCGGCGAGAGAATATAGGACTACCTAATTTGGCTCTCCCGGTGAAGAGGAAGGTGGATATGTCTGATATAACAGTTGAAAAATACTGGGAACTGAAAAATGGGTAAAGAAGCAAGTATATACGTCTACTTAACCCCCTCATTCTCCTCCTTCTCCTTCATCTCCATCTTCTCCCTTTTCACCCAACTCTCCACTCCGCAAACGACTTGATATCCGCACCAGAGTTGCGATTGAAATACTGGCTGGGCCAGAGCTGGATTTTTTTTTGGATTTACTTGCACACATATCAACATGGCAGACGAACGAACTGCACGACACGGAAGTGTCTCTACCGTCAGGACCTATGCAGGCCTGATGGGAAGGCCTTTGGGTCTCCTCATTTCAACTATTGCAACAACTGGTTTCCTCTTGTTTGGTTACGATCAAGGTGTTATGAGTGGTATTATATCTGCCGATCCGTTCAACAATTACTTTCCTGATACCAAGGACGACTCTGTGTATCAAGGATTCGTTACTGCTATTTATGAAGTAGGATGCCTGCTTGGAGCCATCTTCATTCTTAGTTTCGGTGATAAAACTGGCCGAAGACGAGCTGTGAGTTACTTTACTCCTGTAAAATTGACATATTGCTAATCATTCACAGATGATGCTTGGTGGTTTAATCATGATCATTGGAGTTGTCATTCAAGTTACTGCCATGAAAGGGCACAATGCTACAGCTCAATTCATCATCGGACGAACGATTACTGGTATCGGAAACGGCATCAACACTTCGACGATCCCAACATATCAAGCGGAATGTTCTCGCACCACCAACCGTGGTCTGCTCATTTGTATTGAAGGAGGAATTATTGCCTTTGGAACAATGATTGCTTACTGGATCGATTACGGCGCTTCATATGGCCCTGACGACCTCACATGGCGATTTCCTATCGCATTCCAAATCATATTCGGCATAATTCTCATTGTTGGCACATGGTTCTTGCCAGAATCGCCACGATGGCTGTTGACCAAGGACCGACATGAGGATGCGATTGATGTTATTGCTGCACTTAACGGACTTGAGACCACTGATCCAGAGGTCCAGCTCCAGCACTCTCTCATTATGGACGGTATCAGAGCTAGCGGGCCCGCAGGAAAGACTCCTTTCTCTGCTCTCTTTACTGGTGGCAAGACTCAGCATTTTCGCCGTATGCTTCTTGGATCCAGCTCTCAGCTTTTCCAGCAGCTAGGTGGATGTAACGCAGTCATTTACTACTTTCCGATCCTTTTCCAGTCCGCTATTGGCGTTTCTCACAACCTTGCTCTATTACTAGGCGGTGTCAATATGATTGTTTATTCAATCTTCGCTACCGTCTCTTGGTTCATCATTGAGCGTGCAGGACGACGTCAACTCTTCCTCTGGGGCACAGTCGGTCAATGCTTGTCCATGGTCCTTGTGTTCGCTTGTTTAATCCCTGACGGAGGAAAGGGGCCATCTGCCAAAGGGGCTGGAGTCGGTCTCTTCACATACATCGCTTTCTTTGGTGCTACATGGCTTCCACTACCATGGCTCTACCCCGCCGAGATCAACCCTCTCCGTACCCGCGCCAGAGCCAACGCCGTCTCGACTTGCACCAACTGGCTCTCCAACTTCTTGATCGTTATGATCACACCTATTATGATTTCAAATATCAAATGGGGTACTTACCTATTCTTCGCAGTAATGAACGCCCTCTTCATTCCTATCATTTATTTCTTCTATCCAGAAACAAAGCGTCGTTCTTTGGAAGAGATTGACCTCATCTTCGCAAAGGGATATCTTGAGAACATTTCCTACGTCAAAGCCAGTCATGACATGCCTTATCTAAGCGACAGAGAGGTAGAGACCATGGCAAGAGAATATGGATTCATTGACAGCGATGAAGAAGAGAAAGTCGGACAAAAAATGGCGCAGGAGGGTGAGAGCACTAGCCCAGAGCGAAGTGATGATGAGAAGGCGAAGCATCATCAGAGAGATACGGATTCTATGCAGATGCGTGATGAGACAGATGCTGGATTCCGGAATGATTAAGTGAAGCCTCGTCTGATGGAAGGGACCTCATGCAAAGAATGATAGGGGAGAGGACTACAAGATGTAGTATATGAAGATGTCGAAGGACAAATTTTAGGTCGCGATGGCAGATGTCGTCAAGATTTCGGCGTCTGCTTGCATAAAAGGTATTAATTACCAAGATAGATTATGATGGGATATACCACCACATAGAGATAGATAGATGATACCAAAATAGATCGCAATGATTTTTAGAAGACTCACACTCACATCTCACCACATTTCCATTATTCCAAACTGTGATACTATACTCTTCACTTCCTTCTTGCTAAATACACAACCAAAAGGCGTTTGAGTCAATATTTAATACCATAAATTATGCTTCTGCCTTAAGGAGGACAATAATTGTCGTAACACCGATCAACCTTGGTAAATCGCAGCCTCCACACCAGCCCAAAGTCCCATAACCTGTGCATCTGAACCTCATCGTTAGCATACATCATTCTGACTTAATCTGCTCTCCCATTCCTCGTCTCGGTTCCCCCTACTAAAGTGATATCCATGAAGAAAAAGATATCTACTCACCAGCAAACGGCACAATCTGACTAGCCACCATCCCACCAACCCCCTTCTCTCTATCCGCCCACCAAAATAAATTCGGCAATCCAGCCCACCACCCCGTATTCCTTCCTCTCCCCGTTCCACCCTCGTGAATCGTCAACATGAACGTCAATCCCCACCCTTGTTCCTGCTCTTTGGGCTGTGGATACAGCTCTCCAATCGGATTCGTCAGTTCCGGCGTAGCAGCTTGAATCGGTTCTCGACCAAAATTAGGCTGCTCTGGGATCTGGTTACGGAACATTTCATCTACAGTTTCTTTCTTTAAAATCTGTTTTCCGGTTGTGGGACTAGTGCCGTTATTTAGAAGTGTAGCGATGATTTTGACGTATTCGACAGGTTGGGCGAAGAGTCCTGCGCCGGCTGAGTTTAGGATCTGGGATTGTTGTTCGGAGGTGTTGTTGTACAACGGGCGACGGAGAAGATGTTCGCGCTCGGTGAGATGGCCGTCGGGGTAGCGCTGGTTCATGTGTGCGAGTTTGGATTTCATTTCTTCTGGGGGGAAGAAGGACATGTTTTTAATGCCTAGGGGAGCGAAAATATTCTCTTGGATATAGGAACTTAGAGATTGCCCTGTGAGGCGTTCGAGGAGAACGCACGCCCAATCGATGTTGGTCTGAGGTTTGTGAGTAAGTGGTTTGAGAGAGAATAGGGGAAGCGAGGTGGGTCAGAACTTACCCCATAGTTGAACTTGGTGCCGGGCTCAAAGAGGAGTGGGTGCAGAATGTCCTCAATACGACCTGAAAATTCATCTATGCCAACTGGGATGCCTAATTTCTTGACCTCGGGGTTGAAAAATGTATATCCAAATCCAGCTGGTCCCGTCCAGTTAGTAAATCACATGACTCTTCCCGTCTTTCCAAAAATGCATTTCAAAAATAGAGTAACTCACCTGTATGACTCAAAAGCATCCTCAAAGTAATTCCCTTCTTCTTCTCCGCCAAGATCGGCTTATCGTTCTCATCGAAACCTTTCAAAACCTTGACAGTCTTCAACTCAGGAGCCAATTGTTCCACTTGAGCCACATCATCTAGTCTCAACTTTCCTTGCTCTACGAGTTGCATGCAAGCAATACCTCCTACCATCTTGGTGCATGAGGCAATCCAGAAGACTGATTCTAAAGACATTGGTTCTTTAGACTCAGAACCTACGCGACCTGAGGCATGGCTGAAGATTTGCTCGCCGGATGAGTTGACGGCTACAGCGACGAAACCTGGAATCTTGGTTTTGGGATCGGATGTTGCATCGTCAATTGCTGTTGATTGTTAGTCTTGACTTACAGATTTCGGAGATTGCAAGTAGTTGAGAATGAAAAGGGGTAAACTTTTTCGGATGTTAGCGACGCTCGCTTCCTTCAATGTATGCCCAGGCATCGTGAAGTGACTGATTTGGTTCCTGAAAAACTGTTTTGTTCTTTTTCTCTGAATCTATTATCAGCCGGATATCCGGATTTCTTGAGGTTTTCAGGAAATACTGAACTTAATATAGACTTTTTCAAAAATTATATCCGGAGTGAAAAGGGGCTGCCGACATAGCGGGGTACAATGATGTCGAGCTTCGAAGCGGGGTAATTTAGACCTTGGCTTTCAACAACCCCACCATTCCAGAACCACTTTGCCGATTCTTCTCTTGGTAGATTGTTTCCTTTCTCTTATTGATTCAACCGCTGAATGTGGCTGAGGCCTAGCTTGGATCATGTTTTCGTAAGTAGGGTTCGGAGTAGCGGAGACTCGGTGCTCGTTCATTGTGACTCGGTAGTGTACGCCGGGGATAATCTTAATAGTGAATCTTGATGAACAGTTGATCGTGAAATCAAATGCAGAATGGATATGTTTCATTTGAAAGCATTGAATTAGTAAGAAAAAGTGGGCACTTGTGAAGCTGGTCGTCTACAGGAGCCCGGTGGCTATAGTTCACAATCCTGGAACGCCAAATCAACTAGGACAATAAGGTATGGTCGGTGTAGTTTCCAAAAGCAGACCAGCTGATATCCTTGCGGTAAATAGGTAATCGCTGAGCAAGAAGAGTGCCGGTTGTCTGGGATGCTCAAAAGTACGAGGAAGGGTTGAAGATTATTATGTTGCATAATATCTGTTATATTGACTCTATCCCCTTAGCCCTCTCATTCTCCACATTTACTTAGCACATACTTCTGTGCTATTGTGTAGATATGATAGAAGATTTGCCGGTTCTGAGGATCTCCAATATTAGTTCACATTTACTGGTTTCAGAGTAAACTAGTTACATTTGTTCTTCTACGCCTATGTATAACTTTTGTCTGTTAAGGGTCTTTCGGAGGGTCTACATATCCCCCGAACTTTACGACGAGAACCCGGCCCTGTTTAGAACCCAAGATATATTAGGCTAGTGATAAATTCAGTGTTGGTTAGGTGTTGCGTAGAACTTCATACTCTTGCGAGAATTTGTCTACAGGGAAAACCTCGCTTTAAGTGCAACAGAGAGTGAATAGGGAACCAATCTCAACTATAAAAGCCCCCTCAGTCTTCTTTTTCTTTTAGAATAACCATCCGTCTTACAGATTTTTTTCTGCGCCGCCAGCCACCCAACCAGACTCCTCAAGCTCTCTCGCCTCGGAGTCGAACTCCAAAAGGTCGACTTGACTTTGAAGAATCGATTCCTTCTCCAGTTTCACTTTCCCAACAGCTTTCCAAAACTGAAAATCCCACTTTACGTCTTAATCTCGATTCCGCGTAGTTACGGTGATTGAACCAGCCAACTGCTTATTCGTCATCCAACTATCCGACGCTGTCAGATAGCAAAAGTTTGACGCCCAACACTTCAATTCCATCAAACATCCTAGCTGTCACTATGAGGTAATGCCAATCCAACACCAACTAAGAGCCTTTGCAGAAACCCATCAAGTGGACATACTTATATGCATGCTGGAGGCTTCAAAGGCGTCGATGGCCAGTGGTACAATGTTTTCTACACTATCGAAGAGTTTCACCAACAAAATGTCCATGGTCGTGAGTGCAAGTGGGCAATCAAATGGGCAATGGATTTCCGTGGCACTCCTTTCCCAACCTCGGCTGGATTCAACACCAACGACTTGGGCCAAATTATTTGGTTCAAGACCGCTGAAGATACCATCAGTGCTGCTATTCCTGCTGTTCTCAATGCTGCTTATCAAAGCTGTCTGAAGGGTCTTTGGTACGAGGTCTTTGGTGATGGATTCAAAACCATCAGATCGTTGGTTCCGAACGACGCTGCTCGACCTGATCAGGAAACTGATGAGGATGAAGCGTTCCCAGTTGATCCTCCCTCAGGACCCAGCGGTGGTTCCAACCATTCCACCAAAGCCTTCGACGAACCTGTTTCGGTCAACGCAACGCACCGAAAGGACACTTCTACTCCACTTCTCCGATCTGGCCCATCGAAGGCTTCCACAGTTCCTCAGCACCAGCTCCAGCAATTAGCGATATCCCCAAATCAAAGGCACTGCCCAAGAAGGGTACCCAACAGAGAGAATCAACGAGACATTCGAATACAGTTTTTAAACGGCCCCCTTCCCGCTCAAGCCCGGACCAGGGCGTAGTCCTATCAGCAAAGCGTGCACGGTTAACTAATGACGACTCGGGGTTCAAAGACTCGAGGGATGGCGTCGAGCAGGGTGATCAAATGGCGAATGAGAATGGGGCAATAGGTGATGGGCCGAGCCTCGTTGATCTTTCTTCCTAGTCTTTTGATTGAATCGCTATTCATGGTTGCATGTTATCTCGGATTGTATCTTTGATTTTGATGGGTTCCGGCAGGGATAGGGAATGAATTGAGGGATGGTAATCACATTAAGGTCACAGGTATGATGGTGAGGAAGGTTGATGAGGGACACTTTAACGGATCGAGATCGGCGAAGTATTCAGATAATTTACCCTCACAGCGATGATTTTTCACATTAGACTCGTATTGTTTATTTCAATAACGCTGATTGCGACTAAAGCAAGTACTGTCTGATGATAAGCACTTGTGATTTGACCGACTGCCGAGTATCGAACGATTCGTCGAGTACTTGGAGGCGTTCACCATCCAAGCCATAGAATCATCAAAGCCCCGAGGGTATCCATCCACTGGTTGGGGCATTCTGGTTAGGATGGGTGTCCTGTAAATGTTAGTAGAATGACCATTTAGTATTGGTCAGCCCCTAGGAGTAATCCCCTTTGAAACTCATAGTCTAAGAGTCTCCTCTCGTATAAGGTGTGTATTCGGTCATTGGAAAGCGTCCTGTAATCCTTCCCATACCATACAATATCATGCACCTATTTAAATATTAACAACAAATGAAAACGCCGATGCCACCCACTTCTAGACTATTCTCCATATTTGTGGGTGGATAAATTTAATCACAATATGATGGAATAGGGTTAAATTAATTCATTTCATCGACAGCATGTATGGTGAAGAACTTTTCTTATTTTGGTTATGTCTAATCCTGACAGCGATGAGGGGGGAATCTACCCCGGTCCATTCCCCTGTCTGACTAGCAATGTGACAACGAAAGAATAAAAAAACAATCAACCACTGATCAGACCGCGGCTACCTCCTCGTCCCTCTGGCCAAAAAACACCGGTACCCGCAAAGCGTCTTCGGCTATTAGGGAGAGTTGTCCGAAGCCGTGGAGCTTCTGCTAGAACTACCAAAGAGTGAACCCTCAGAATTGCTATCGAGGTCAGTCTCTTGACCGAACGTTTGTTCTCGAGCCCGGTTTATGTGTGCGGAGGATCCTGGTCCTGTAAAACACACCTGTTAGTCTCTTGAACCTTCCACCCGGATATTGTCTTACCAGACTCAACGGAGTCCTCGTCACTTCGTTTTCGCTTTAATGACTAACCGGTGTTTGTAGTGGCTGAGACAAGCTGTAAGGATTCAAGCCTTGATATAGCCACCATTACATCTGATTATATTATCTCTAAACTAGCCAAAAGTCTCTTGGTGCCCTTCCGTCTCATTGCTACCACTAAATAGTATATTTCATGCATATGGAAGGCGACCATTTCTGGCATCCCTGATCCCAGACGGAAATAATGGGGTACGGCTGAATCGTCGACCATTAGCGCATCTACACCAAATTCTGAACGCATGCCGCTTTTACGCCAATACCCCATTGACTTCGCGAAATTTCAAGAAGTCTAAAGTCGTGAGAGTAGCCTTACTATTAGTACTTTCAACCTCGGAAGATTGAAATAAATTAGCACTATAGAAAACGCTTTTCTTATACTTGAGAATAGTTATTCTTATTATTATTTTATATATTATTACTAAATAATAATAGTAAGAAGAAGAGAAGAGAATTTTCTATATTAGGATTAGTGATTCTCGCTTATTCAAAGAGCGTCCTGCATTTCTAAAAGTAGTAAAGCGTACACCAGGGCATCGCTTACTATACCGAATATAGTAATTTTGGCCTCTAGCGACAACGCTAATGGTCGACTGTTCAGCCGTACCCGAAATAATTCGAAATCCAGGTCCAACCGATATATATAATCCCGCTCAACCAAGACTTGGATGTCTCTTACAATACCAGTGATCAACTCTTCCCTATTCCCGATCTTGGTTGTCTGCTTTTTGAAGATTTCGTCCAGTGGCGTCGGTTGGCGCTCCCCATAGAGGTGTGTTGTTGTCGGTACACGGATATATTTGTAGCGATTGAGAGTGCGTTGCTTCATAGATCGTGGTATTGTTTCCCCGTCCCAGACAGAGTCAATAAGTGCATTTTCGATCTGTAACAGCTCTCGTCCATCGGTTCGTACTGTGCGATCTACTTGTCTTTCTTTGCTCAACCCTCTGGTGATCCTCTCGACTAGTGTTTTGACGTTGAGGGCAGCCATGTCAATATCGACAAGTTGTGAGTCTCAATCTTGTGAAGTAAGCTTTGAAGGTTGTTTGCGCAATGTTGGAAGTGAGAGATTGAAGAGAAAGTGAAGTGTTATGATCCACAGGCAGGAAAAAATTGTGGAGGAGAAGGTTGTTTGAAGAGGAAAGAAATTGAGAGGGGTCCTTATACTCTCTCAAAAGATATCACAGGTCAGTTCAATTCGAAAGTGAGTATCTACACAGGATTTTGAAGTTGAACTCCTTGAAATTTCGAGAGGCAAGATAAACTTCTTGGAGCAGTCATGCCTGACAGAACTCTCTTCAACACGGTCATGTAAATCGAAAGAAGAAAAATAATCCTATTCAATCCCAATTCTGGTTAACGAGAGGTGACGCGAGGAAAGTGATCGCAATCTCCGATGCATTTGGTATATGAACAAAATACAGGTAGGTAGTGGACTATGTAATGAATCCACAAGTGCTAGGACTTTCTGGTTTTTTTTGACATTCTTACACATTCCGCTGTCTTGGGAGGCATAACCCAATTCCAAAAAGTGCGAAGATTTCCGGATCTTTTTTGATTCTTGAAAGTCTGACCTTCAGCAGAATAGACTAATTTCAAGAGTGCTAGGTTCTTGAATCTTTCCGAAGAGTTGAAGATCCCACCACCTGGTGAGGAGATCTATACACTATCTGTTAGAGATTTCTAGGATATGGAATATCCCACGTGAGCCTGGTAATTACTACTATTGAACATGACATATTGACACACTGCTCTGTGCCATTTGCTTATGTCTATTACTCTCGTATCTATGATCCTGACTCCCGCATTCGCCGCCATCTATTGTCCGCCCTAGCGCCCCTATCCAAGGAAAACAAATCTACAATATCATGAGAAATACAATCGAGACTACAAATCTCGAGGTTACACAACTGTTTAACAATCTAACAATTTCAACAATCTTTTCACTGCTCCTTATTCCCATTCTCCTTATCACTTCCTTCTTCTTTCCCATGTCCGTTAGGCGCATACTTGCTTCCTCTTCTCAATCTCTCTCCGAAAATGTAAAACAAAAACGGAATAGGCAAGAACGCCACAGCCAGAAACTTCAATAAACTTCCAGCCCATTTTACACGCAACTTATGAAACATTTGCGTCGCAAAAAGCGGGAAACCAACCCCAAAGAAACTTCTCAGGAACGTGTTTGCAGCAATAACAGAAGCTGCAACCATCAGATAGGCATCAATAAAATAATACAATGCTTGCAGGAATATAGTCATGATGCCTGATCCGGTGACGATACCAGAGAGAGTTGGGAATATCCAGTGGATGGAGGGGTAATTCCTAGTCCACGCAAACCAAAGAGCCCAATCAGAAACAGGATAGCTCCAATCATCATAAGCAATATTCTCTACTCTGGAACAGGCAGATTGTTATTTTCTTTCAGTTTCTGATTATAGCGGGGCTCGAAGAAACAGACTATTGCACAGCCCCGAAGGACGCCGATGATGAGACCAATGTATGGAAATGTTGCAAGAGAGGTGCTGATCCCTCGATATGCCTCCAGGAAGAGGTACAGGATACCGTAGATGAATGCAGTGGGGATGGTAATCAGGAAGATGATTGGTTTTTGGAAGAGGAGTTGAAGGGGGAGGAGTAAGTGCTTTTCGACCGGATCTTTGAAAGGGATGATTTCTTCCCCGCTGACATGGCGGATAGCAAATTTTGCTGTCTCCTGCCTGACATTTGCAGCGCGTTTTTGCAGCATAGTCTTCATGTATGTCTCTTCCATGAAGAGAATTTTAAAGGCGAGAGCCAATGCCCCCATAATGCCGGGTGATGTATTCGGTCCATCACCGTCCGAGATAGCTTTCTGTGATGAAAGCACCAACAATGGGACTGATAAATGGACCTATGGAGACAAGTCCAGAGAAGAATGTGATTGCAATCCCCTGAGTTTCATGGCCGAATTCGTCGCTGAAAGCACCACCAACCACAGCCAAGGGATAGCTTGCGAATACTCCAGCGAAGAAACGGCAGAGCATGGGAGTCTGAAAATCTTTTTCCGTCGCTGCTGCAAACATGAAGCAAGTAAAGACGAAGCAAGCGATCGTGATAGGAAGCTCGCGTCCATAAAGTTCGCTCAGAGGAGCGGAGAACAGAGGACCGGTCGCAAAGCCGCAGGTGTACAGCGTCAATCCTAATATCGCAACCACACGACTAACTCCAAATATTAGTGACACTGGTTCCACGGCAGAATAATATACAGAAGATCCCCATTATGCAACCAGAGTATCAAAGCCTAGGATGACAGCCGTGCGAAGCTTTCTCTTCAAAGTCCATGATTTTGCATTCCCCGGATCCTTATCGCCTACTATTTCGACGAGATAATCTTCTTGTGATCCTTGGAGAGGAAGTGGTAGGAATCGATCTTTGGAAAACTGGGAATTGTTCGAAGTTTGTGTTCTCTTGATGGGAGCAGATGGGGTGAGGGGCGAGATCAAACATTGTGATAATGTGCAAATCAGTCGGGCCTTCAGCGATGCAAATTTGACGGAATGAAATCATTAGCAGAAGCAATAAAACTGACTTGCTCCTTATAACAGTGTCTTCTGGCCTGTATAATAAGACATATTTTAATTGGACTAATAACTCACATTTGTACGAGAATTGTCGATAGTAGCATCCACCGATGATGTAACAGGCCTGGAAAAGCCGCGATCCCGGCATTCATAACCTACGACGGGGATCAGGCATCACTAACTATATCCCGAGGATGTGGAACTATTCTGGACTCTGTAGAAGTTCGGCTATCTCTACAGCGCTAATTTCAACTTCAAATGTACTAAGAGGGTCGCGCCGAGTTATGCGGGTCAATTAGTCGCTTCCACTTGAGTCAACACCTCTTCAGAATGCGTTATTAACGAGGAGAAATCAGCCGCAGTAACAAATTTTTGAACTCCTCGGATATTTTATTGTCGCCCAAATTGTGGTATATTTACTCCTAATCAATTGAAATAATCATGAAGCTGTTGACCTGTCGCCGAATTTCGCAAGCAATTCTCCAACCTTTCCAAATGAGACTGGCTTCGTCAAGAAGTCATCGATCCCACAAGCCTCGGCCTCATCTCTTGCCTGGCGACTTCCCAGTCCTGTAAATGCAACAATGAAAGCTCGTCGTGCAACTCCATGTCCGTCCGGGTTTTCAACTCTATTCTTATTTGGGACTTTCTCGAAGTCGATGTCCCCAATATCTTGGGCTATTTCTTCTATAGCTGATTCCTGCTCAAATTTGCGAATCAATCTCGTAGCTTCAAATCCATTCATATTCGGCATACTAATGTCCATGAAAATGATATCGAATTCTCGATTCGATCCCGCATTTTGAACCGCAGCAACCGCTTCCAGTCCATCCCGTGCTGTGACAATTGTATCGCCCTTTCGTTTCGAGAGATATCTTTGCAGTAGCTGAAGATTGAGGGCATTATCATCAACAATTAGAATATTAAGGGGTTTTGTGTACCGATCGGCGCCCTTGCGGGGTTGCGGCAGTCTCAAGTTCATGAACGCCGAAGCCGGCACTTTTTGAAGTATTGATGAGGCTACCGCCTTATGACTTGGAGATTGATTTCGCCCTGTACTTGTACTTGAGTCTCTGGTTGACGCTTTTGGAGTATCATTGTTCTTCTTCTGCGGCTCGGTCGTTAGAGACGGAGTGTTGATGGTTGGTGTCAATTCATCTTGGTATGACTTTGGCATCAGCAGAATGATATCTGATGGGGCTCTGTCGGAATTGAAATAGTCTGTTAAGATGAGGCCGTTCATTATGGTTCTCTCCTCAGGGGACCCCAATGGGGTTTGGGTTGCTACATCTGCGAGATTAGCGTTTTGCGACTTCGAACCCTTCGCAATGTACTGGGAGGCATGTTCGAAGAGGTCGAGAACCGATCTGGCGAGTTTGAACGGTCCTATTGGTAGGCATATCTCACCAATCAAGTGTGAATTATTCTTGTTGCTGTCTCGGTTGAAGCAACTCAGGCACTTATGTACTCTCAAAATTCGCTGTTCCTCAGAAAATTCTGAAACATCGTCCTTGTCTGTGATGACCAGATCTGCAGTGGATTCTACCACCATCAAGCCAAACCATTCCTTGCAGAACCTAGTTATAGATGCCCATATCAAATCTTTTGACTGACAGGGAGCTGAAGTCTGGCGAGACAGTTGCACAGTCATACCATGCGCCATGGCTTTGAATCTGCGTATGACATCTTCAGCGTGTATCGAGGTGGCGATATTTGTACCGTTTTCCGTGCTAGAATCACACGTAGGGTTTTCTAATGGAACACTAATGTCGACGAGTGTACCTCTCCCAAGTTCACTCACGATTGCTATATTGCCCCGTAACTGATTGACGATACTCCGGCTGCGAAAGTTAGAGACTGAATTGTGCCGATAATTTTAGCACACTCACACAATGGAAAGACCGAGACCAACACCGGGAGCAAAGCTGTTCTCCTGTGCAAAGGGATGATACAGCTTCCTCTCCATGTATTCAGTGGACATGCCACGACCTGAATCTTTAATCCGTAGAGACAGAAATCTACCTAATGATCCTGATGAGTCGCTTGAAGGGGCGCTGGTTGCTCTTAGCTGCACGAGAATGTACCCTGAATCTGTGTACTTCTGCGCATTGCCAAAAATATTCATCACCACACGTCTCAGCGCACCTGTAGTATTTAGAGAAAGACAAATCGCAGGAGAAGAAGAACATACCTGCTTGGATTCTGTGATCCCAGTCTCCGTGCTCAATATCCAAGATAATGTCCAGAGAGGTGGATGAGGTTTGCTGTGCGGAAGGGCGTGGTGAAGGCATAATACCATTGGATGAGGCATGTGAAAAATCATCAATTGTCGCGCCGTGGAACTCGTTGGCAGCCACCATACCATTTACTACATCTTCACATAGTAGAGCCAAATTTGTCGTTTGATAAAGCTCGTTGGCAATGGTATCTGCACACAACATTAGCGGGGCAATAATGTTCGAGTTAAGTGCGTGTCTCGTACCTTGCTGAGCTCCAGATTGTTCGAAAGAATTGATCTTACTATAATCAAGAACGTGATTTATCGTGTCCTAACCAGTAAGCGACGTATAAGACTTCCCCAAAGGAGGAATTGCACTCACGAGTAGGGTCCCGCTGCAATTTTGAATTGTTGAGATGAATTCCCTCTGCGAGTTGTCAAGGTCAGAATCCCGAAGAAACTCAGCACTAGCAAGTATGCCATGCAAGGGGCTCCGAAACTCATCTTTCAATTGTGTTAGTTGTGGACTGAGAGGGGTGGGGCCAAGCTTACGGGATATGCTGCTGATGAAGTCGGACTTCATTTTGTTGGAAGTAATAGCATCAAGCCTACTAATCTCGACCATCACCGAGTTGGTAAATGATGAGAGATAAGCAACTTCCGAGTCTACGGTAAAAACAGGTGTTGCAGATTGGCTCCACACGAAAAGAGCTGAATACCAGCGATCTGTAGTCGTTATTATCAAAGAAATGCGTTCTGACGGGTATTCTCACCCCCACCAGCATCCCACAGCGGGAGGAAAATAATTTGACGAGCTCTGTGAAATATTCCGGCCAGTAAGTTTGCTTCAGCGCGCTTTTTAATCAGATCTGCAGCAGATCTTCGTCTGAATCCTAAAGGGCTTGAGCCACCTGAGCCCTCCGTTTCGTTCAGCTGCTCGAGAGAGGAGAAATATCCTTCTTCATCTGTGTACCACACATTCCCTTGAGGATACGAATTGATGAAAGACTGCAAAAATTTCCTGTCCAAAGAATTGGACTCAAACGTCGCTGATTCAGAGGTGGACTTCGCAAGAACTTTCGCAGATTTGTGAATTTCCGACAAGCTTTGGGTTGATTCTTCCGAAATCTTTCGTCCAGCTTCATAGTCATTTGGGGACAGTGTTGGTCTCGGACCCACAGTTGATTTTTGCCGTGGCTTCTCCTCGCGTTTAATCTCTTGCACATGCGCGCCAAGTTCAGTCGTTGTATCGTTATAAGCCTGGAAATTGCCTGTCGATATATGTCCCACCGCAGCGTCGAAGAATACAACCCCGCCAACGACCAATTCAAGAGACTCATGCAGAATATCTGCTGCATGATCAAGTGTTACACGAATTTTGTCGAGTACCGATTCTCTGGCTGGCTCGTTTGCCTCAGGATCTCGTGAGTGCGAATCGAATTTCTCATTAGGATCCCGCTGTTCTCCATCCTGATCATCCGCAACATGTAAAGTTTCGTCCGACGGCGTTGAATTAACATCACTCAGGCGACTTTCCTTGGAGGTCTTTTCTAGGAACTTCGAGATGCCTTTACTCATCAAAGTTATACGCCGCCTTTCTGCTGCTTCTCGTTTTGTTACCAGGTGACGCATAACATTACTCGCCTGTTGATGCATAACTAGCTGAGTTAGCGAACACTATATCATGCAAAATAGAGAGTGACCAACACTTCTTTTGTGGTAGTGACAGGCCATCTCGCAATTTATCGTCGAAGAAAAAGATTGAGCCGATGCTAACTCCATTGCTAACAATAGGAGCTCCAGCGTAAAACCGGTACGAAGCTATCGACCCATCAACTACGGGCAGGCTCGCAAATCTCTCGTCTTTGGTAAGATCGTTCACAATGAAACATGGATATTCATCTCTGTTGACATCGACTTGTAAAGTGTGCTGAAGATGCCCTTAGTTGATTCATTGTGATGGTGGTATAACCATACCTCGCAAAGACCTCCTGGCATTGGGACGGTCGCACAACCGAACCATTCGCTGGTAGTAGATACATCGAGATTATCATAATCGTCTTGAGATCCTATACGCATTGCGCCGGCAAGGAAATATTGTGTACCTGGAGGAAATCAGATATTGCGTTCTCACACCAGATGGCTTGAATACTGACCCCGATCGATCAAGCTTTCCCCGAATTAGTACAAACAGTTTGATTGAAGTACAGTTTGTCTACCTACCTTACCATCGCATGAACACCCCTCAACCTCCATACAATGATCTCTGCGTAGGCATCAAGCGCACCATCATCGTTGAGACCAGCGTTGAACGCATCGTCAACAGAGGTATTCAGTGGTTGATTGGGAGCAAAGAATCTTCGGCCATCCATATTAGATTTGTAGTAGAATGCATGGTTTGGATGGCAGGGACATAATCACTTTCTTAGCTCCAAAGCTTGCTGGCTTTTTCGCATGTCCCAGCTGGTGTCGTCTCCATTCTGACCAAGATTGCTCTTCATCTTCCACCGCCTTATCCTAAAACATAAATGAAAATTGGCCCAGCTTCCAAAAATGTCAAGAGAAACAGAATCCCATGGGGCTCAGGAATTGTTATTGGAAACCCCTCTCCTCTAGGGCCAGACGAAATCCACCATGGCTTTTCGATGGGCGAACCTTACTTTGTCGGTATTTCAGGGAATGGCAATCTAGAACGATCGGTGGCGCCCAAATGGGGATGGCATGACCAGACCCGAATTATGGCGATTAGATATTGATATATAGATGAGGTTGTGTGATAAAAGTTGTTTTCAGGTGGTGGCTTGCGTCTAGGATTTTACATATTGTCGGCTGAATATGGATTCTGAGCGTGAGTTTAGCTGTGGCAAAGCCACACGAAGAGTGGAATTGTGAAAGAACAGGGTTTCGCCACCGCACTACTATCCAGGGTCCAGTTTCTATGTGCCGTCCGGACTCTACCGACAGTGCCTTGCCTTGCCTATCAGATGAACCAAAATGTTCTGTTGCCAAGTTTAGAGTGGGCAACAAGGCGGTACAGCTGGACGAGATACGGGCATGGGTAAATTTGACGCATTTGTACAGCTGCTACTGTACTACCAAAGCCTGCCTTGCACTATCAGACCGTTCGGTACAAGGATGATTGGTACGTGAATTGGTTTCAGAGCGGATTTTTCCCCTACACCCTGGAGAGAATTATCAAAAGCAAGTTTCGATGACGAGATGAGCTAAAAGGGACAACAACTTTGCTCAATATCACTAATTCATACTCGGCTTCGCCGCAGCTCATGCTCTAACCCATCAAGAGGATTTTCGTCGCGGTTGGGGAAATCACAGATTATTAGGCGGCGGCCATTGAACGAATTGATTGGCCCAGCATCATGAAAGAGAACACCGTCTCGGATCGTGGTATGGCTGGCGGAATGCTCCGGTTCTCACACAATCGAGCAAGTATCACCTTGACACATAAGCCATGTCCTCATCTCGCGCGGTGAGTGTGTGGTTGCACGGAGCTACAAAGCTAGCCTGTCCAGTTGAATGTCGTGAGGATGCATGCATGCAAGGCTTGTTCTTACAAGAGAAAATTAATTATCGAATGATTTGTTAGTCTGAAATGATCCGAGATCTCTGGCTGTGTATACTGTGCCTTCTTGGAAAAGAGAAAGCGGTATTACCTAAACTCTAGATGACCAATGCCTATTCGGCCGAATGTGTATGAGGAGGAGTTTCAAAATCCAAGCTGTGGTAGTAATTTTAAAGTTGGACAAACTGTGGAATGATCAATCTCCCAATACCAATGCTTCTGACAGCAAGAGCGATACTGGAGGTTCGAAAGCAGAAAATGTTGAGGGGCCTTAACAACGCGCCTGTCTGGTAAGCTGCAAAGCTTAACGAATGGCAGCCAAGTCCTGGTGTAGTGTACTGAGCTACAGTAGCATGCATATAATTATCTGCCTTAGAAAATCCGTGAAGACCGATTAGGAGGACGAGAAGGAAATGCTGGAAGGAAATGCTCTTTCTTTGAAGCTCGCATAGTCCTTGTGTGATCGTTTGGTATTGCCAATATGTACAACTTCGACGCTTGCCCTTTCTCACTTCCTAGTGATGTCCATCGCCGTGTTCCTCCCCGTGTCCGTGATCGTCGTTCAAAAAGAAGTACTCGTATCCACAATACGCTGCAAATGCCACTGTAGCTATTCCCAAGCCGGGGAAGGATCCCTTGAATCTATTCCGTCGAGTAAAAGGACCATTATATCGCCACGCCTCACTGATTCTCGGAGTCAACACCATTTCTATAATCCTACATCTTGTAATCGGAAGAATTGACTCACGCTCGTGCCCATGGATCGTTTGCGGGTGTGCCAGCCGCTGCAGCAAATGCTTTTGGATCGAAGCCTGTGAGACTTGGTCGAGGAGCCCTCCGTACACTGTCGTTCGCGCATCAGTATCAAGTAGTGCATTTCATCTAGTCAATTGATTTCAGTTCACCTTGTAAAACGCATGTTGAAGACTTTGTTCGTCGCAAGGCTGTGGTATCAAGAGCTCGAATGTTTGTCTCCCAATGAAGACGAGGTTGAAGAGCTGGTCTTGGCATTGAGCTTAAGCGAGCAGCCGACATCTGGAGAAGTTGCAGCCCTGCCGTCTTCAACCACCAAACTACTCGAGATTGAATACAATACAAATCCACCGCGCGGCAGAAGACATACACTACCCCTTTCACCTCGCGAGATTGAATACGGTATCTGTGGAGAGCATACTAGCCAACCTCAACTTGCGCGACCTGCAGCGTCCATGAAAACCGTACTCCTCCCTCGACCATTCTGGACTAGACCACATAGCATAGAGATTCAAAATGCCTCCACCGATTCAGCGCTTCGGTGGCGCACCCAATAATCTTGCTTCTCACTATCATCAGCAGCAATATGGACAGTCACAGGCTGCTGGCCTTCCCCCGCCGTCCCTTGCGTCCAACCCCTCGTTCATGAACTCGCATAGTATGAACAACCCTTTCTCCATAAATGGCAATGCTTTAAGTTTATCAGGGGGCTTTGGAGGAGGTGGATTAGGTATGCCAGGTGGGACCGGTTTGGCAAGTCAAGCTGCGCAAATGAGCTTCGCTGCCGCCAATCTTCACCAAGGTCACAACGGTATGGTAGATCCTGGGTTGCGAGCAGCGGCAACCAAGAACAGGATACGTGATGTCTGGGCAGGAAATCTGGTTGAAGAAATGGCCCTGATACGAACTCTGGTGGACAGGTTTCCATACATTGCAATGGTAAGCTTAAACATAGTTTAGGACCCTGTTCAAATTGACTGAGACCAATCAGGATACAGAATTTCCAGGATTAGTGGCCAGACCCATGGGATCCTTTAACGGGAAAAGCGACTATCACTACCAGTGTCTCCGGTGCAATGTTGATCTACTAAAAATGATACAACTCGGAATCACGATGTTTACCGCTGAAGGAGAGTGTCCGCCTCCACAAATGTCCGCTGCTGAGTTGGGGCTTAATACAACTCGCGACGAAACACGAAAATTTGCGAATCAGATCATTCAAATACCCACAACATGGCAATTTAACTTCAAGTTTTCATTGGAGGATGATATGTACTCACAAGTCTCGATCGACGCATTGAAACTAGCAGGTGTGGATTTTGCTCGCATGGAGACAGATGGTATCGACCCAGAAGTTTTTGGTGCTCTGCTCATGACATCTGGTCTCGTCGGTGATGAAGATGTTCATTGGCTTTCGTTCCATGGAGGCTATGATTTTGGGTACCTCACCAAGATCTTACGTATCACACATTTGCCCGATAATGAGAACGCATTCGACACCTACATGAAGAAGTACTTCCCTTCCATCTACGACATTAAACATCTTATGAAGCATGCAGTCAGACAACATTCTGGTGGCCAGGTTACTCCATTGGACCCATCAAACGCTGAGATTCTTGTCAAATTCGAGCAGAAAGCAAGCTTGGAGGGAGTGGGAGATGCTTTCAAAATCAAAAGAATTGGAACAGCACACACAGCCGGATCAGATTCGCTGTTGACTGGAAGAGTATTCTTCAAGCTGAAGGAGCGCATATACAATGGCGAAATCGGCGACGAACATAATGGCAGAGTTTGGGGACTTTATGCGCCTGAACCAAATATCACAGGGCCCGGAACGATTCATGCAAACACCCAACAGTATCACGGTATCCAACAGGAGAATGTAACTCCAGGACAGAACGGTTATGCAAATGGAACTCCAAGTACTCCTAATACAGGTAATGCTGGACTCGTAAGCACACCTCATAATACCAATGGTGGCGGGGTTGGCCCCATGACGCCTGGTAACATGGGTGGTGTTTTTGGATCATTCTCATACAACAATAAATAGGAGTTTTGATTCAGGTATGCTGGAAAATGGAAATACTTGGGGCTGTGGTGGGAGTTTGTGGGCGTATATTCGGAGTTTGCTTGGTTGGGGTTGGCTGTTCTCATCCGATGTACATTATTGCAATAGTTACATATTGCGAACATGAGTTTTACCAAAAATTCGTCATTCAAAATGATCGCGAAGCCATGCCACTGAATTCATTGTTCACTGCATCGTCAAGTTTTACTGTACAATCGAATCGTGATCTTCCCTCAGCCACATTAGCAGCGCCACATGTGAGGTCATCGTAATGCTAGGTCGTTTAAAGCTTTCAAGTGTGAATGTCTTTCCAGGTTCTGTATACAATGAAGAAATATCGTCAAGCCCCTGTCTAAGAAGAGGTATAAACCATTGTCCACGAGCTCCATTTGTCTACAATTCATCAGGAACGGTTTGTACAGCAAGCAGGTGGCATGATGCAATCTTCTATGTTGCTTAGGTGGGTCCATCAAATAAACTTCTTCGACCCCTCGTCTTCTTCCTCTCCTCTTTCTACAAGCATTACCAAACGGATCCCAAGAAAATCTTCATAAAATACATAACTTGAAAAGCAAGAGCTATCATGGCTTCTAAAACTCCGCATATCCTCCTCCTCGGCGGACATGGCAAGATCTCTCTTCTCATGACCCCGAAACTCCTTGCTCGTTCCTGGAACGTGACATCCATGATCCGGAACCCGGAACAGAAAGCCGAGATAGTATCTGTTGGGAAGAATGGGCCTGGAAAACTAGATGTTTTAATCGAGAGCTTGGAGGATGTTAAAAGCGAGGGTGATGCAAGGAAGATACTGGATAAGGTGAAGCCGGATTGGGTTGTTTGGAGTGCTGGTATTCTACCATCTTCGCGTGGGTATGATAGAAAAGCTAATCAAATGGGTAAATAGGAGCAGGAGGAAAAGGCGGTGCCGAGAGAACAATAGCTATCGATAAAGAAGCTTGCATCCATTTCATCCGATCCTCCATTTCCACACCCTCTATCACGAAATTCCTCGTCATATCAGCTCTCTCTATCCGCCGTAGCAGAGCTTCTTGGTTCGACGACGAGGGATATGCTGAAGTGCGAAAAGTCAATGAAGAAATCATGCCAACATATTATAAGGCGAAACTTGCTGCTGATGATGCATTGACTGTGCTTGGTAGTGAGAGAAAGGGTTTTGGATGGATCAGTTTGAGGCCAGGGGCGCTTATTGATGAGCCAGAAAGCGGGAAGATTAGTTTTGGTAAGACGAAGGCGAGGGGAAGTGTTACGAGAGGTGATGTTGCGGAGGTTGCGGCTAGATTGTTGGCGGAGGAGGGTTTAAAGGGTTGGTTTGATCTGTTAGGTGGAGATGAGGACGTTGGTGCTGCGGTCACGAGGGTGTTGAGTGAAGGTGTAGATAGTATGGAGGGTGAGGACGTTGAAGTCATGAAAGCGAATCTGGGGAAGTAAAGGAATAGTATAAAATTTGTTCTATTCGGGGTATTCCTTAATCAGCTTTGTGATTGTGTGAGACTTGATTCCAATAAAATAGAGTATAGACGGTTTCATAGCCGAACAAAAAGGGTTGAAGAGTTCAAAGTCCACACAATGTGGGTTCAACAGATTGGTAAACAACTAACAAGATGATTTCGCATAACGAACAATGGCACATCTGTTGTGAAATTGATTGAAGATATTGTTATTTCAAAACTAGAAATAGGACTTTGTTCATAAATAGCAATACTTTTAGGTATCTAAAAAAATTTTACAGCCAAGCAAAATGTATGAGAAATAAGCACATTGAGGATATTTCATTCTAGTTTGTTTAACTTCTTAATATACATCAAAAACAACACGAAATGTTTCAATTATCTCACTGCTACCAAAACTTCTTGTCAACTATATTTATAAATGATATATATTGTAAAATATACCACTAAAGCAAAGAAGTAAGCATTACTTAGAGCTCCAAGAAAAATGAAGCAAGTTTTCCAGAGCGAGAGGGAGTGAAACTGCCCAAGAGGTTAGTAAGTCGAAAATCAAACATGAAATTCCACATGTATGTAAAAATGCTGCAGAGTTTTTTTGGCATATAGCGATTGAGGGTCCTCCCCTACCATGGGCCCTTCCACTCTGCTGGAGCATCCATTTTCATTGGAGCAATTTCTTCCATTTGAGCCTTCCCTTCCCTGGGCGCCTTCCATCCTAACAGGCACTTCAGCCCCAAATTTGCCATCTGATGTGCCCGTGACACTAATACTCAGTACTGTTGAATATTATATATATTATCTGCTAGCCATTATACATAACATACTACGAAACTTCTATTGAAAAGCTATGGAAGTGAATTTACCCCAAAATTCAGAAAGGTTTAATGTGAGTAGCGGATGGTAGACCGAAATCAGCACCCATAGGGAAATAGCTTAAAGTTGAAAAGCAATAATTAACTGTGATCCAAGTATATCAAATTTTGTTGCATATCGCAAAGGTAACGGTTCGTTGAACCATCCATGACGACTATCGACCTCGTCATACCGCTGGTGAGACTCCCGTCGAACCGCGTATAAGGACCGGACCCCCGTTAGAGCATCATCGGATGATGGAAGCCTCCGTCAGACTGGGGTGTCTCGTGAGACTGCAACAAAACCCATTATATGAAAGATAGGGATTTGAAAACACACCTTCAGGCACGGGTCTATCCTTCTACAAGCTTATAAGATATCTAAGAACTTTGATATAAGAGGATAGTTGCGGAACCTATCAAATCGACCAGAGAGACGAGAGGTTCTCTTGATACCCATCAAATTTCATAGGTTAAATACTTTCCATCAAGCTAATAGAGACTCGTTGTATTTAGGTATGCTATCGCGTATGTAGGAACACTGATCATAGTAGGCTGCATACCCGCTTCAGCAGCTCCTCCTCATAGTATGAGAGGTTACCCCAATTCCCTTAAGATACTCTTTCAAATCACCTCGGCTTAATTAAGTTATAATGAAACACTAGCCCTCCGTTGCTTGCAACAATGTGCTCCATCTTTATCTACCTTACCTACTAACGCTCCGCTGGCCTCCGGGTGCCACTGCTATGGGGCCGAGAAGTACTTTACAGACTAAGTGTAAGTATATAGTTTAAGAAAAGAATCGAGAGTACTTGCCCTACTTGCTTTCCTACTTGCTTCCTAGTGGGAGACCCCTCGAACCCCCCTTCTCAGAATTCTAATATTGAAGGATGAGCTACTTAGGGGTTTAAATGTTAAGGGGACACCCCCTAGACCCCCGAGGCCAAAGCTTTAGCAAATTGAGTAGTTACTTAGGTACTTGAGAGAGAATTCACGTGCATGTGTCTTTTGGAGAATTTGGGAGCCCTGTAAAGGGAGGAAGAATTGGGTCACGTGCGCCCACCTGAGAATTTATTCCAGGTTAAGCTGGAATGAATAACATAATTTATTTTTCGATATAATATTTGGGGCGCTGAAAGTACCCACTGAGTCATATATTTAGTTTCATGGTTCAAATTCCTAACTACACAACTAAGCATATCAACTGGAGTGATTGTCCCCAGTTGTCTTATAGATTCTTGACATCCGCAGAACACACACTAAATCGGATATTTACAGAAATCCACAAAGACTCATATTGATTGTCGAGCAAGGACTCAGGAACTTCTAATTTACCTCGAAGATATTTCAATGTTGAAAGTATCCTATCACATCTATCTTCTATCATGATGTCAATTCTATAATAGTATGTAGTACGTTGGAATGTCGATTATATTCCTATTGAGGAGGGGAAGAAATAATTGCTCCTCAATGTACATAATAGTGACACTCCGACAGGTGGTTGATTTTATTATTCTCTTTGGTCGCACATTACTATTGCTAGTGAGACGGAGAAGTGGACCTGGAGAGATTAAAACCGGTCATTTAACTAACGGGTGGAGCGCATTCAAATTTCCTTATAGAAATTGTCAGTTTAGTTGCACCAAATGGGAGGTTTCCCTAACTATTTAGAAAGCAATGAGTTCATGATCATTATTCGAAAAGCTGTAATAGCGCATGTTGTGATTATTTTCTCGTGCTTTCTAAACTTTGTGCCTCGAGCTTTACACGCTTGCTAGCCTTCTTCCTACTTTTGTCAACAGCCTCAGAAACTTTCCTCAGAGCATGTGCTGTCAGCCTGTACGTATCCACTTCGTCCGTTTTGCTGCCATACAATGCTAGAGACCTCGCTTCAACCTGATATGTCTGCTTAATGTTGATATAACTGCAATCTCTCTTCATCCCTTTCCCACCCTTTAGTTTCAACGCATCTTTGGCGAAAGGTTTAGAAGCTGTCACGACTCGGAGGTAGCCAGAATACCGGGCTGCTTCAGTACCTTTGCTGATCTTGGTTCCTTTTGCTGCGAGGTGTCTCTTTATTGTAGTCCCATGGAAAGATGTCATCTGCTGTTTATAAGTAGTGGGACGCAAGGGATGAAAAATACTCACGATTGCAATCTCTACTCTTGAATCGTGTCTCATATCAAGAGAGGGAGGACAGGATACCACTACCACTGGATGATTTAATGCACCCTCATTCATTGAAGGATCTGTAAACACTCCATGTGGAATGGCATCTCTTGATGGTAAGAACATAATTGTTCCAGCTGTAATACTAGCAGCGTCTGACGAAGAGACAAGTCTAAATGTACCACCTGCCTTCTTAACAACTCCATTCTGTTGCTTCTCCTTGGGCGACATATTTTTTTCGGAAGAGGTATAATGGGGGATTGTCCAAAGAAGAAATTTACTTAGACTCAAATTCAAGTCTTTCTTTGTGTTTTTGAAACAAAGAAACTTACGAGACATAAGTCAAGTCGATCAATGAGACAAAGAGCAGTAGTGATTCGGATAGGTTTCAGGTAGAATCATGATATTCTCAAAGGAGAGGTAAGTGATGCTCAATGTCATGTGATGAAGGAAAGCATAGATATAGAAGAATGACTACCTAGCCATCTAAAGAGAACTTGGGCTCTACTTTGCACATTTGATTTAACGCAAGATGAAGATATATTTTTGCCTGCCCATTTTCAGTCTTGTGACGAAACTGGCTCATTATGAACACTTTACCCTCAAATTATATTGAGTACGCCGAGAAATAAATATCAAATCTAGCAGAAGATGGTGAAGAAACAACTTACTTAGAGATATTTCTACGGGCATTAATAGTAAAAGTTTCAAATTTAAATAAGTAGTAGATATTGAACATTACTCTATATTATTGTGCTTTTATACGCTTAATAGTATACCTGTTATTCCTATTTAACAAGCTAATAGGTATAGACTTCAATAATACTAAATAATACTAAATAATACTAAATAATACTAAATAATACTAAATATTAGTATCAAAGGCACCTTGATTAACGAGAGGCGTTATTTGGACCCGAATTTAGTTAACATGGAGGTCTCTAGTAGAAGAAAAGGACTCAATGGAAGGGAAGACTCCAATGGAAGGGAAGGGTTCCAGGGAATGGAAATGTCCAAGACAAGGGAGGCTCTAGTTGCGATATGCGACCAAAATTTCAACTTCTCCAAATAGATATACAGCTTTGGATGCCCTCCTTAGGCGGGCCTCGCATTCACGCATCAGACTCATGCTCCATCGCTCACAGAAGATGGATAGAAATGCCATCTCTATGAATCAGATGACCTGCAGACGAGATCTATGATCTCACCGATGTCCGCCAGTATAAGCCAACTTTTATATAGCAGCCCGCGTTCAAAAAGAACAGAAATTTAATTGTTCACGAGAATAAGTGCTTATATATTAGGATTGTAGATAAATAGAATATTTATATGAGAGTAAGAAGATTTCGTTATACTTTACGCTTGCATTTAAACTAATAAATAATAGTTGATTGGATTCGCAACGTACATATATTATCTAACGGTACTATATTGCCATCCCCCCTTTTTTTTTTAAAGTTTTGAAGCCGGCAAATAATTATACATGTATGTACAAAATGGACAATACTCTAATATTCTGCAATACTACGTTCGAGGCTCGTACAATGTGCATTCTATACTATACCTATTGTCCAGATTTTGAAACCTCTTGAATATCTGTACCTTGACAGGTGCAGTCCTGCTTTCATGTTGTCGTACATTTTGCACGCTGTATTAATTCTATAGTCTAGACACTTGATAACCTATAGAATGTCTCTGCCTTGCCAGGTGCAATAATCTCAGCAAAAAGTGAGGTCATCTTTCCATAGCACAAGGTGAATATATTGGCAAGCCCCCCCCCCCCCCCCCCCCCTTCCCCTCCCTTCCTCGAAAACTATTTAAACCCCCTTCTCCTCCACAATCTTTCTCTTCCTTTACCATCAACTTGTGGCCCGCACTCCGGCATCTCTGACCCATGCTCAACTTTCAAGTTTACCACAGCCGGATTCACTCGCTCTCGATTCGATATTGGAACCTTCATCAATATCTCCCTTCCTTCGTTCCGTCTATCAGCATTGCCACAGATATTATCTCAACACCACCTGCAGTCTCGTAAGATCCTTACTCTTTCCATTGAGTTGTTGATCGGTCTTTGTCTTATCGTTTTACTTTGGCTAACCGGTGCAACAGAGTCCAATACCGGTAGCACCAAATCATCTTGTGCAAGACTAGTTGAACCAAGCCCTGGAACACCAGTCAAACTTACCAAGGTTAGTCATTTGAAAGTTTGGCTGCCATATTTTCATGTGGTTGTTACTATGAAATGCCCTGGTTAGATCAGCTCATTTTCTTAATTTGAAATATATTCTAGATAGCATTGACTTTACCAAAAGTAAAATGAATGCGTTGCTTTACGACGATATAGCATCTGTTCACTGTGACTTATATCCCAAGCCATATATGCTTATGGAGAAGTTTCACACCATGTTTCCGCGTCACAAAATTCCGTGCAACAAAACCTCCTATAATAAAGAGTTGGGGATGTTCCATAAGAAGTTCATGGACTAGATGGCAATAAGGCTACTTTATGTTGATATGCATTTGCAAGATTCCGTCGCTAATCCTATTGACACCATGCCAGACGCCCCCTGACTGATGTTTACCCGAACAAGAATGTCAGCCAACCCCATTTATCTCACACAAACTCCGAATACCATGCATACCGTCCAATATATCGTAAATATGGCTCCTCTCGAAGCCTGCGCCATGCCACCTTAATGAATTTATCAAGGCTCTCCTAAGAGCCTTGCAGTGATGTCTCCCATGTATGCTTCTTCAAGTTCATAGTCTTCTCCGTTATTCCGATCGATGTTGACGAAATTGAAGGCCTCTACAACGCGATCGAGGTCGAAACCCATGTCTACAAATCGATCGATCAGTTGCTTATTATAGCCCTGGTATCTGAACTAAGTTAGCTTTGCGTGTAAAACCAAGAATGAGACGTACCTCAACATTTCTTGTCTTTTTTGTTCTTCAATGGACAATGCTTTTTGCGACTTCGGCTTGGCCGAGGATGACGAAGGTCTCTGTGCCATGTTTGTCTCCCAATTTGTGACCTTGGGAGCCCCAGCATGAAGCAAAGCCCACTCTCGAGCTACACGTTGGAATTGTTCCGGGTTTTTCATAAGCATGCTGGCTACCTCTGCATCTTGAGGATCTTTCGGCTCGGGTGTGCTAAGAAGTGACTGGAGGGAAAGAAGTGCCGATTTGATGGTAAGAACGGGTGACCATGCAGTTCCCAGGGTGTCGAGGCAGATGGCGCCCTGTTAAGAATTAGAAATGAAGGAACCATGTAACAGTCTGCACTCACTGTCTGACTGCTGACATTCGGATGCCATAGCTTCGTCTTGAACTTCATCTGAGGTGGCCGGAATGGGTATTCATTGGGGATCTTGATATCCACAACATATGTTCCTCCCTCGTAGGGGGTATCTGGAGGTCCGGGAAAGGATGCGTGTAGGTGTGAGAGATCAGATCCTCCATCTGCTGCCTCTGCGAAGATCTTAGATTCTGTATCACCTTGTATATCGGCCAACTCCTTCGCTATTCTGCGGATTCGGTTGGATGCCATGGTTCAAAACTTAGGAAAATACCGAATAAGGTTCGTTGTGATGAAGGGATGCCTGCGGTAGGCTGAGAAGGAGGTTAAAGACAAAAAGTGATCTGAAGGATGAGGAAGAAGCGGTTGAGCACGTTTTCGTGATTCACTGAGCTCCAGGGAAGACCTAAGGATTCAGGAACGGATTAATACTCCAAGTTGACAGTTTATGATAGATGGAAGAGTATGGTGAGGAGTCCTGGCAGGGCGTTCACAAGGAAGCCTTACCTGAGCTGTGCGTCAAGCTATCAAGAGTATGGCGGGGTACTCGGCGTTTCGAGGGCAGTTTCGAAGAAGAGATGTCGAGGGAAATGAGGCGATTCACGCTGAATCATCTGTCACTTGGTGAAAGTGGAACCCACGAAGCTTTTTGTTCTCACGAGGCCTTCTTACGTGGTACCAGTAACAAAAGTTGTCAAGGCTGCAGTGCAATGTCGAAACTCGAACGAGCTGGAGTCCAGGGTCCCGCTCGCGGGCGATAATAGTGAATGCCTGAATAGTTTGTAGAGGCCTGAGGACTTAGGCTTGCTAGCGCCACCTCGCCCATTCGCGTCCCTGGTCGCCTGGAAACTCGTCGAGCTGCCAAAGCTGTCTCAGCAAACAAATCCCAACTTCATACGCCTCTTCTCATCGACGAACCACCTCGAGAAGTCGTTTTATCTTCATATTTCTCCCAGATCCACGGCCGAACGCTGCAGGTCAAATGGTAAAGCTCTAATTCAAACATACCCAGAGGCAATATTGACATCAATCACAGGGTAATCAGCAGTCTGGGCTCGGTGGAGCTGGCCAAGGAGGTGACAACAAAGACGAGAAAGATAAAAAGGTAAACTCTGACGAGGTAATTGCCTTGTGGATTTAAACTGATTACTTGTCAACAGAAGGACAAGCCCAAGTATGAACCACCTCCAAGACCAACAACTAGAATCGGCCGAAAGAAGCGCAAGGCTGCTGGGCCAAATGCCTCTGCAAAACTACCTGCTGTCTACCCTACATCTCGATGCAAGCTGAGATACCTTCGAATGCAACGAATTCACGATCATCTGCTGCTAGAAGAAGAATATGTCGAGAACCAGGAGCGTTTAAGGAAGGCCAAAGCTGCGAAAGAGGGTGGCGCCCCTGTCACCGCAGGTGGTGATGCCGATGCTGCAGATAGAAATGCGGATGAACGAGGAAGAGTTGATGATATGAGAGGGAGCCCAATGGGTGTAGGCACGCTGGAGGAGATGATTGACGACGACCACGCTATCGTTTCCAGTACCACCGGTCCTGAATACTATGTCTCAATCATGTCATTCGTGGATAAAGATCTGTTGGAGCCTGGCGCTAGTGTCCTCCTTCATCACAAATCTGTATCCATCGTTGGCGTTCTCACTGATGATGCTGATCCTCTCGTCTCGGTCATGAAACTCGACAAGGCGCCTACGGAGTCGTATGCAGATATTGGAGGTCTGGAAACGCAGATTCAAGAGGTTCGAGAGTCTGTGGAATTACCGCTCTTGCACCCTGAACTGTACGAGGAGATGGGAATTAAGCCACCAAAGGGTGTTATTCTGTATGGTGCCCCGGGTACTGGAAAGACTCTCCTGGCGAAGGCAGTTGCGAATCAAACAAGTGCGACATTCTTGCGTATTGTTGGTAGCGAGTTGATTCAAAAGTATTTGGGAGATGGGCCACGGCTGGTCAGACAGCTTTTCCAGGTAAGCAAATCATGATGACTTTCTTTGACAGTTCTAACTTATTCAGGTGGCTGCTGAAAACGCCCCTTCAATTGTATTCATTGACGAAATCGATGCTATTGGTACAAAGCGATACGAGTCTACATCTGGAGGAGAACGCGAAGTCCAAAGAACAATGTTGGAGCTTCTCAACCAACTGGATGGTTTCGATGATCGGGGAGATGTAAAGGTTATCATGGCCACGAACAAGATTGACACTCTTGACCCTGCCCTCATCCGTCCAGGTCGTATCGACCGAAAGATTCTCTTCGAAAATCCAGATCAAGTCACGAAGCGCAAGATCTTCACTCTTCATACATCGAAGATGTCATTGAATGAAGACGTGGATTTGGAAGAATTCATCAACCAAAAGGATGATCTTTCTGGTGCTGACATCAAAGCCATATGCTCCGAAGCTGGTCTGATGGCTTTAAGAGAGCGGAGAATGCGTGTTCAAATGGCTGATTTCAGAGCTGCGAGGGAGCGTGTATTGAAGACGAAGAGTGAGGGTGAGCCGGAGGGCTTGTATTTGTAGAGCATGAGGCTGGAGTGGCTAGAACATGCTTGCTTCGTTTCGTGGCGCGTGTATTCTAGAGATCATAATAATCAGATTCTGCGCTGATATGGTATATTTGTGTCTCAATAATTACTTCAAACCAACAGTGTTGTATCCCGAAACCAGCCAGTGCTTGGGAGTACGGTGTGAATTTTCTTGCGACGAGCTAGAGCCTTCTTCCAGTTATTCAATTATTACACATTATCTCCACGGACTGCGCTTCTTACCATCATTTTTAAACGCGTTTCGAATCTCAGGAAAGAGTAGAACAGAATTCATCCGACATAAATTTTTGCCACCTTATCGGAGCTGGAATTGCGGGCAAGAGATGCAAGTGTACTGTGAGGGACTCACATTTTTCAGCGCCATTAAGTATAGTGTCGATTGGGAGAATTCGACGAGGCTGCTACTGTGACAAGCCAGTGGCAAATTAGAATCATATCATTAAGCTTCTTTACCTCGTTCTGGAGTACCAAAATGATTTACAAGCGAAAGATGGAATATCGACAGATCTCTCAGTTAATATATTTTTGCTCTTGAATTATACAATTCAAATAGATCCTTTAGTATCATGGAAATCATCCTCTCGCACCACGTTATCATGAATATCAAGCAAATACTGCCTTCATGGAAGTCAAGGATCCATTCTTCTCGATCTACTTACGCTCATCACTTCCTCCTTTCGATCATTGCCTTACTCTCCCAATCCAATCTATTCTGTCCGAGCAGCGTGAGAGCACGATGAATCTCTATTATCGCATCTCTTCTCCTTATCTGCCCTATCCGGTTCTATCTCACTCCTTTTCGCGCTCTCTACCATGCTATCCACACAATGCTGTCCTTCCAAGTTGATATCGGCAACACACTTCTCGGCCATGACTCGCGCTTCAGCTTTCAGCGACTCGATTTAGGCTGCAGCAAGTATGTCTTCGCGATCTTGAACTCTTCTCATCTCGGCTTCAGCAATGGAATTTTTTGGCTTCAGCTCTGCTATCGCCAGCAATATGAAGGCTGTGCTTTCGTTCTTGATGGCATCGGTTTGAGCGGTGAAATGTGCTATGTGATGATCCAAGAAGAGGATCGCGTTTTGTTGGGGCGTTTGGGGGTCATATTGTTTGGGCAGCTTTTGACGAAATGTGTCCTGGGTCTTGGGAGGAAAGGTTGACTTTGAGATAGCCCGAAGGAAGAGGTTCCTAACCTCGGTCTTCGGAGTCACAAAGAATTCTCGCCTCCTCTTCTGCATGGATTTGCAAGGGATAAACAGACAGAGAGAGTAAAGTTCCCCTCTACCATTTCAGAAACAATTGAAGATATTTCGCATTGCAAGGAGAGAAATAACCTTTGTATGACGAAACCATAAAGATGTTGTTAGATCTGTAGAGTGACTCTTCAATCCAAGTCAAAATTTCGAAAACTATCTGATGCTTCTGAATCCAATCAAAACCACGCAGCAGCGTAGATCCATCCTTGAACACAGCACAGCATCGCGAAATCAGCCGCCGACTTGCCGTTTGAGTGTCGTTCCCTACTTTGACAATATTGATTGATTTCCCCTGTGCACTTTTTCACAATGCACGAACGAATTTCAAAGTTGTTGCCTCGCCTGAGTCCATTGCCCGTCTATCTAAATATGCACAGATCTTGTACCCTTAAAGATATCCTGCCAAATCCAACAATGCTCTGAAACTTGTATACAGATATATTTGCTTTCATCCCGTGATCAACTGCGAAAAACCTACCAGTTGATGCTACTGAGGCTAGGATGCTCTTGATAGGTCCAAAATTCTTCGAAGCCGAGGAGTTGTTACGTATGGGAATCCTATGACAGAATTGAACAGATACTTGTAGCTATGCAGTTCGGCACCGAAGTACAATGAAAATATATACGGTCAAGATAAGGGGCTGAAAATCGGTGCGAGCAACCTCCGATCAGCGAATCGGATTGCATGCGAATACGATTTAACGCCAATATCAACCCCACTTTTGATGCATTCTGCTGATGATGCTTCGTACGCGTCATTTCTTTCCCCATTGAGTAACCATATCGGTGTTAAGAGAGCATTGCCCAGAACAAAATCTCCAGCTTTATTGATATCAAGACTTGGCATTGCACTGCCACTTTCAAGATTGGAATTATCATCTTGTTCACGATGTCGTTTGTATACCTTTCTCTACCACTTCCTGATTCCTTGAATGGTGTTCAGCTTTCTCAACAGCTATCAAAATGAAGCTTTTCCTTCTCCTTTCCCTTCCTCCAGCTATCAGAGCCTTGTCATTCAATGCGTATGACCTGGGATTTTATGGTATCTATCCGACTGAGGATTATATCTCACTTGGCTGGCCAACGCCAAGGATTCAATTCGATGAATGGAGCTCCCGATGTGACAGCAACGACGACTTGATTCTGATAACCCCTCGAGGTGTTCATGTTCCTAACCCAGGCCCAGTTATACTAGATGCAAGAGGAAACTTGATATGGTCAGAGGATCGTTATGGGCAGGCAATGAATTTGCAAGTGCAGAAGTATAAAGGACAAGATTATTTGACATTCTGGTCTGGCAAAAGCCACGGGCCTCATTCCAATGGCACGTACTATATGGTATGTCCAGCGCTTTCAATCTTTTCTTATTTTACTAAAAGATCACAGCTCGATTCCTCCTATGAACCAGCATATACCATTACGGCACTTGGGATTGAAGGTGGTGATTTGCACGAATTCGAAGTAACAGAAGATGGAACGGCTCTTGTTACAATGTACCAAGATAAGGAAGTTGACTGCCGGAATCTGGGCTTCGAAAACACCTGCTGGATCAATGACTGTATATTTCAAGAAATAGATATCGAAACGGGCAAGCTGTTATTTCAATGGACGGCATCCGACCATGTTCCTCTTAGCGATTCCTACAAGGCTAGAGGTAACGACGCGCATACCAAGGAGACATCTTACGACTTCTTTCATCTCAATAGTGTCGAAAAAGATATACTGGGAAATTACTTGATATCTTCCCGCCATATGCATACAATATATTACTTGGACCGCACTGGTGAGATATTATGGGCGATGGGTGGCAGACACAGCGATTTTACAGACCTGTCGGAAGGAAGGGCAACAGATTTTAAATGGCAGCACCACGCCAGATGGCACGAAAATTACACGATGATATCTCTGTTCGACAACAACGGTAACAATGTCTTCCACAGTCGAGAAGAATATAGTCGTGGAATGGTCATATCCGTGGACCTAAAGAACATGACGGCAGCTCTCGTTCATGAATATGTTCACCCAGACAGAATACTAGCCATCTCCCAAGGATCGATGCAGCTCATCGAAAGCAGTGGCCATGTCCTAGTAGGGTGGGGTAATACACCTTCGTATACAGAGTTTGCAGAGAATGGAGAAGTTCTCTGTAGCATGCACTTTGGTGCACTGCTGTTCTCTGAGATTCTTGATCTTGGTTGGGTGAAATCGTATCGTACTTTCAAACATAGCTGGATCGGATATCCAAAGCCCCCTCCTGATATTGCGGTTTCGGATGGACATGTCTACGTCAGCTGGAATGGAGCGACCGAGATTGCTGGATGGAGGCTTCAAAGTGCCGGCTCATTTGACAATACCAGCGATAAGTTTGTCGATGAACAGGACGTTACAAAGATTGGATTCGAGACTGTGTTTCTATGCGATGGACTGGACGGAGAGATTGTCAGAGCTGCTGCCATTGGTGGCAATGGGACAACTCTGGGATATACGAAGGCCGTTAGGTGTACATCGAGCAGATTAGTAAGTTGATCTGTGCCTGTTTCAAAGATACATTGGACTGACAATCTACAGATATCCTTCTGGCAAATTGTTGTGTTTGCTCTTACTGTAGTGATCATCGCGACCCTTGTTTGGAGGTTCTCTGGACCTCTCTCAGAGTACGACGTCAAAAATTTGAGGGCATTGCGAAATTGTCTGGCACCTCGTACGAAGAAAGGTACTCATAACTACGAGTTGATACAGTCAAGAGCATGAATATAATTTATCAAGCCTCAATTCATACCGTATCTTGAATTTCATCAATGCCAGAACAATATATTCTATATCTTTGGCTGAAAAATATCATGTCAAAGATGCACACCACTGGAATTTTCTTTGGAAGATGATAATCTCATCCTGCCCACAAATTTCGGATTTGAGTAGGCTAGGTGCCAAGTCATTCTAAAAGTTTTTTTTTAAAGTCCGTCGTTGACCACGTTCTCACCTTCGGACGTGTGAAAGTGTTCCACCTCATTCTCCCCAAATCTACCCATCTCATAAACCCTCTCTCTCCATCCCCAGAGGTCTATCTCTCACCCTCCAATACATCAAATAAGAATTCCCTCTAAGGCCCGATTCAACATCTTAGATAGCTAGGCCGGGCGGTTCGCCAATTCTCCCCTCCTATCAAGTTCCCCAAATTTCATAGCTGACAACAAAATCAATGTGCAAATAGTCTTTCTCCCTACCCAAAAAGCACCAAAAGATCTACTGATACGGCGGGGAAGAACCACGGTTCGCCTCTCTCAGGCGCAGGTTTCTTGATTAATGGACTCCGCAAAACGCTCGGGGGGATTCAAGTTTTGCTATTTTGGATGGTTTGTATTTGGAGTGGTGAGAGGTTTACTTTCTTTATTTTTAATTTTTAATTTTTAATTTTCAGTCTTTGTCTTCTACCTTAGCATAGGGAAAGAGTATATTAAAAGAGTTGGATTTTTGAGATTCGGAAAGCACCGAGTTTGCATTGCTATAGTTTTCTACGTTTCAATATTGTCTTTGCATAGAAGAGCGGGGCAATATGTACGTAACTGTTTATCACGTCGCGCCAACTTTAATGGATGTGGCATGAAAAAAAAAAAAAAAAATGCCTTGGAGGACATTACGGATATCAGTGAAGTATTTCTCCACCGGAGAAAGCCAGATCTTTCGATTCCCAATATGTGCCTTTGTCCTCTAGCTGTTCCGAGCAACAGCAGACGTTCGAGCTGCTCCCCTGTTTTAGCGAGGCAGGTTGGCGATTAAGCGAGAGCTAGCAGGAAGATATCACATTGGGGAAAGGCTTCACAATCAATCTCCCTAGTATAGAGCAGGTTTTCGAGAATCTTTTCACTGTTTGAAGTTTCTAGTGTTTACCAGCTTTTCCTGATTCTTCCAATCGTTGGAAGGTAGAAACCTCCGCCATAACAGGCAGAGAGTATCAAACATGGAGCAAAGTCGGACTCCATAGAATCAGAATCGCTGCCTTTCAAGGCGACGGTATATATAATCAGTCATAAATGGTATCGTGGTATTCTATCTGGATGTACACAACTACATCCGAAATGTCAGCCCCAGAATCCCACATTGTCCCAGGCCCTTCATCCGCTGGTCAAGAAACTCAGGCGCCGTTAGTTGCTTCAGCGACCCTAGCTCAGAGCGCTCCCCAAACACCCAGTGCTCCTCGAACGCCCGAAGAAATCTCAGTCCTTATCTCTCTCCTCCACGAAGAAAGCAAATCGCGAATCGCTCGCGAGGTCTTGGCTCACCAATACCGTCTCAACCTCATGAAAACGGAGAGCAAAAGCCGTCAAAATCGAGAAGACATCATTATGACCGCCAAAGTTAACCTTATGATAGCAGAGAGCGAGTACAAAAGGCCACTGTTGAAGGAGCAGAGCCAAGCACAATTGCAAGCAATCAGTGATGAGAGTGCCACTCCAAAGCAGGTGATTGGAATTGAGATCGAGAACGCGAAGCGAGATGGAGCAACGAGAAAACATTGAATGGATGAGGAGGGAGAAGAGAGAAACGCATTGATGAGAAATTAGAGTGAGGTCCTGAAGGATTGCACGAAAAAATTGAATGATGTACATGTGGAATGTGCTAGGAAAGAGGCTATGCCGACGCATGGAGATGTCGGAAATGAGGCGCCGTCAGTTCCTGGAAGTGTGAATGATCCTCAAGATTTTAAAAGATCCCCGGAGTCTTGAATATTCTGTAGCTTCTACTCTGTTCTGACACTCTGCCTAGTCCTGATCCCCCGAAATAACTTGCTTGTGTGAGGGGGAGCCTTGATAGAGGTAGATTGTTTTCATGTTCAGGCGAAACAAATGATTTTGGGCTTCTTTCTAACATCCGACTTTTATTTCATTCATGCTCTGCCTCCTTGCGTACTATCTCAAGTTGCCTTTTCTCCTTTAATTCCCATCATACATGCCTCCATGAGTTTCGCTCAAGCACGACGGAATACAACCCCTCCATTTGGTATCCTCGAGTAGCTATCTCATCTCCCAGGAATTTTTTTTGAATAGCAGAAGACCAAATATGATCATAGGATCTTGATCTCCATCATCTTTGTGCTCTAGCGGCGCAGACGGTTCGTTGCTTACAGACAGGGGTTCTGCTTGTTCCGTTGCGGAGGGAGGATCTTCTACTGTGGCGATGATTGATGGTACATCCATTCTCTCTTCTTCGTGATATTCGTGAAGTTCTAGATTAGTAATTTGATTGTAGTAGTACTATTTCGGCTTTGATCTGGTTGGTTCTTTTATAGACGTTATGTAGCCATCCACGAAGTTCAAAAAAGAACATCGTTTCATCGCCTTTCTTTGATGAATGGACTTACTAGATACCTTGAGTGTTCCAATCATGGTTTTACTACAGATGAATTTCGTCAACGTCTCACGAAAGCAGGGAAATGCATCTAAGCAGAGCAGTGCAGTCCTCATGTGACTCCCTCGCTACCCCTGAATGGCCATCCCACCACCCCCCTAATCAGCACCACTCATCATCATTTCACGAGACGAACAATCACAAAGGCGGATTATTCGGAGCAGAAATAATTCCATTCTCTCCTTCCCTTCTTCGTTCCGCCCTGGTACTCGCACCCCCCCCCCCCCCCCCCCCAAAAAAGTTAACAAATAACACAACAGCAGCACATCTTCTCCTCCTCCCCACCATTCTCCCCACCCCTCTCATCATCGGCCAGATAGCCGGATTCGTTATCCTCCCGTGGGAGGGACATTGCGTTGCCCTTGGCCTTGGGTTTTGGCCGAAGGGGTGCTTCGGAAGAAGTTGAGGTTACGGAGACCAGGGAGGATGATTCGGACATTGTTGTTTGGAAGATTGTTCTAACCTGTTAGGCATTATTTGATGGGATTCAGGAGAGGAATGCTTACTTTTGGTAGGCACGAAGGTCTCAACTGGCTCGTTGTCGATTCTGATGACAAGTTTGATTCAAGGAGACGGATTTCTGATGCCGGCGTTAATTATGTCTCTGCTCCAGGGAATTTACCCAAGAAGAGATCGATCAACCTAACAAGTAAGCTTGTGCCAGCTGGTGTATCTTATCTGTTTCTAATATCTGGAGTTGCAGGTACAAGAATGAGGTACCATTTGGTCGAATGCCTTAGTCCCATCGATCGAGTATCCTTTGGCGGTTTACGAGATAGATATACCCAGCAGTGGCTCATTCAAGCACGAAATGGTTTCAGGGGTGAATCCGTCAGTCTGACCAAAGGTCCAAATCTAGATACTCTGCAACAAATGGCGTTGATTTTTGCATCATCATGATAATATAATATGGCCTAACTTTGGTGAAACCAGTTTTTGAATTCTGTAGCTGCTTTTGCTGTACTATATCAAGACCCATAGAGCTTATGTAGTACTCGTCCTTCACTTCAGCGGCCATCTCCCCTTAACTCTCTCTGTCAATCCAGCTCTCTCAACAATCTCATGGCTCCTCTTCTCAGCCTCTCTCCATACCTCTTCCTCATCCATTGTCTGTAGTTTACCCCATTTAACAACGACCTTTCCATCCACAACGACTATATCTACATCACGCCCTGTCGCAGAGTACACCACAGCGCTAACAGGAGAGAAATAGGGTTGAAGATGGACACGTCTCATGTCGATAGCAACAAAGTCAGCTTTCTTTCCAATCTCTAAGCTTCCAATGGAATCCTGAAGGCCGAGTGCTTTGGCACCGTTGATAGTTGCCATCTCCAAGACTTTTTCAGCTGAAATTATGGTAGGGTCGTAGCTTTTGGCTTTGTGAATGATTGCAGCTAGTTTCATCTCTTGTAGAAGATCGTTTGTGTTGTTGCATGGTGCCCCATCAGTACCTAGTCCAACGTTGACTCCCGAAGTCAATAATTCAGGAAGGCGACATATTCCAGAAGCCAATTTGGCATTTGAGGTTGGGCAGTGGGCGACATGTGTTCCTGTTTCAGCCAGCTTTGCGATATCAGAGTCATCGAGGTGAACCATATGTACGAGGACGGTACTTGGACCAAGTAAACCGACGGAGGAGCAATAAGACATAGGGGTATGGGATTGTGATTCAAAGAAATCTCGGTCGGCTTTAACTTCTGCGCAGTGCCTGAATCATGTTAGCCTGTGGACGAAATGATTCATTAATCGAAGTCACTGACATGGTGATTGGGATATTTTTGTCTTTCGAGATTGTGGTCATCTCTTTATAAAGGCCATCCGAGACACTGTAATATTTAGCATTGAAACCCAGACGAAAAGCATAGCGGCTTACCCTCCTGGCGTCCTTGCACCAAACCAAACTCGAATCCTGTCATCCGCTTTCTTGTCCCATTCCTCCCACATCTTTATAGCGCCAAGGAGTGACATCTCTCTATTCTCAACCAATCCAGGATGCATAGCCCATGCTGAATCTTTCGCATAAGTCGCAATGTCCATCACGATCTTCCCCAGACATCCGCGAATACCACTCTCTTCAACTGCTCGACATAGACCATCAAATCCGTAACGATCAGCAAACTGCATTGAATTAGCTGTACTCCTCGAATGCAATTTACGGATGCTCACCATACTCTCCAGAAAACAAGTTGTCCCACTTAGGAGCATTTCTGCAATACTGATTCGTGCGGCAGCATAACCATCTTCGGCGGTAAAGTTACCTTGAAGTACCCATATCCTTTCGCAGAGCCATGAAACCAATTCCAGATCATCAGCAGCTCCTTGAACAATATCAGCACTGAACCGCTGTGTTATATCACGTGATAAATACTAACCTCGAAGTAACGTTTGAGCTGTATGCATATGAGTAGAAATCAGACCAGGAATGACAATTCGTCCAGTGAGATCTGTCTGCTCTTCTTTGGGGTACTTCTCAAGCAACCTCTCAGCCTTACCGATATCAGAAATTTTGTTCCCCTCTACCAAAATAGCCCCATTGAGAATGATGTCCCGATCAGGATTGACCGTGACGATCGTTGCGTTTATGTACAACATCTTGGCATATAATACTGATGCAATTCAAAAAGAAACGGGCTTCTTTGAATAATTTCCCATCATAATCGAGGTCTCCATGCCTTTATCTATGTGTCAATCGGCGAGATATCGCAAACGCGGCGGGGTCCGCAATTTGATAGAAAAAGCGGAGAGACACAAATTAACAGAACCTGCGGCTGGTACCGATGTGCTGAAGAGTGGTGAAGCTATCACACAGAGCCAATATTGAGAGAGAAAGTTGTCTTTAGCTTGATGGGGTTAGAGAAACAGACACATGACGGGATGCTTCAAGGGGCAGCACGTGATAGCCCTCTTTTCGGCAAAGACAATTCTTGTCTTCAACGCGACATTTAATCTCGAGAACTTCTCTTGGACAGCATCAGGAATGTACTCGTATAAGCTTATACTAGCCCCGTCGTTTGACAAAGGTCTGGGTGTCAACGACTGGGACTGACTTTGACCAATGCCGCTGCATAAACCCGAGTCCATAATGTGCATATCACAGATACGCAATACGCGTTTTCGTACAGTCTTACTCAGCAGATCTAAATCTACCCTTCTGTACCCTATCATTTTTGCTTAGTTTTTTCTTTATATTCTAACCATAAGACTTTCACATCTTTATTGGGAGATCCCGTCACGATCTCAAGTGTTACAGTAAGCACTACTGGACCTAAACGCCTTGAGTGCGGGGAAGCGTGCATAAAGATGAGATCTCCTGAACGATTTGAGGAAAGGCCATGGAAGGACAGATTGTTGAATAAAGTTTGCTTCGGTGGTTGTATATTTTACCTTTTCTAGATTTCTTCTATTCTGTCCGACATTTTTCTTTTGTAAATATGGCACCGAATGTGAAACAAGACGCTATCTTTGACTTCATCATTGTGGGTGCAGGAATAGGAGGCACAGTTGTAGCATCTCGTCTGAAGCAGGGCTCTCCATCATTATCTATATTACTAATCGAAGCCGGAAATGATCCTAGCAAGACCTCTCTTGCTGAAGCCATCACCGTCCCAGCTCTGGTAGGCACACTTCGAGGATCAGAAGTGGACTGGAATTATGCATCGACGCCTCAGAAACATCTCAATAGGAGACAACTGTATCAAGGAGGAGGGAAAGCTATAGGTGGAGGTTCTATCATCAATTATGGTATTTACCCTGAGCAAAGATCTGAAGAGATGGCTGATGAAATAGGTGTCTGGATTCGAGGAGATTCAAAAGACTACGATGAGTGGGCAAATCTAGTTGGAGATTCTCGCTGGAGCTGGGATGGGTTTATACCTTATTTCTGCAAGACAGATACCTATTTTGATCCCTCTGCATCTTCGAAACATCATGGTTATGACGGACCTGTACATACAGCCTCGGTCAGCTCTTCAGGACGCAACTATCCACTTCGGGAACCCATAAAATCTGCTTGGAAATCTCTCGGTATCAAGGAAGTAGCGGACGTAAACTCAGGTTCCTCTCTTGGTATAGCAGAACTTGTGGAAGCACGTACCAAAGGACAGCGTGTTACTGCACATGCAGCTTATTCATTGGAAGGCATCACTATTCTGAACTCTACACTCGCAAAACGAGTGCTCATTTCAACACTCTCAGATGGGACAAAATTTGTTACTGGCATCGAGCTTGCTAACGGACGTACATTCTCCGCATCTCGCGAGGTGATTATCTGCGCAGGCGCTATCAGAACACCCCAATTATTGTTATTGTCAGGAATAGGATCAAAAGAAGAGCTTTCAAAACACGGTATACAAACGATCATTGAATCAGAGGAAGTCGGTTGCAATCTCTGGGATCATCTCAGCCTGCTCCAACAGTGGAGACTTCGACACCCAGAAATCGGAGCTTCAGTTGGATCACCAGCCTGGAACGATCCAACATACATGACAGGAACCCCAGTGGAATGGAACGTAACCGATTTGTTCCAAGAGAAGATTTGAAAGCAGCAATGGAAAATGATAGTCAAACTGCTATTCCAGACACCCATCCATTACTTGCATCCCCTCGCAGCCATATGGTGTATCTAGTGCAATATTTCGGGATCCCAACTGATGGAACATTAATCACCACTCTCGCTGCAAACTACCTTCCGACTTCCAGGGGAGCAATCACTTTGGCCTCAATAAATCCAGCTGATAACCCACTTATTGATAAAAACCATTGTGCGACTGAAGCAGATAGATATCTATTCCGTGTAGGAGCTAGAATGATGAGTAGATTTATTAATACTCCGGCTATGAAAGAAATGATCATAGGCAGGGCTGTTAAAGAAGGCGATAAGGTTATTACTGCGATATCCACTGATGAAGAAATTGATGCAAGAATTAGGACTGGAGCAGAGTGAGTAGTAAAATCTTTGAAAAGAAAAATATCTATTTTGCAGTATGCTAATATTACCAGGTTGATAAATCACCCAGCTGGCACAGCATCAATGGGAAAAGTCGTGGACTCGGAACTGAAGGTAATAGGGGTAAAAGGTTTGAGGGTGGTAGATGCTAGTGTTATTCCCGTACCGTTGTCTGCTCCTCTTCAAGCATGTGTGTATGCTCTCGCCGAGCAGGCAGTAGATATAATTCTTTCGTAGCCTCTGCTCGACAGAGACACGAACTTGTCGCAATCAGGACTACTGTGGTGTGCACAGAAAAGTTGATGTTCATTGCATGAAATATGGAAATCAGGCAGTTAAGGGTCCTGATATGTGCAATGCATTGACGTTCATGACTTTCTCAAATTCGACAATTGCAATGTCAAGGAAGTAGTAATAGTAAGGGACTTTGTTCCCGTACCAGCATTGAGTGTGACTTCACAGGATAGCAAGTATATCGACTTAAATATCTGGATACTGATAAGGGAGCTGCCAGTCGACGAGTCTTGATGAGGCTGCTCGGTGTTCAAGATATTGAAGTACGGAGACAATTCCAAAGTATAGAAGAGCCGGTAGTGCAAATGTATGCAGATAATGAAACGACGTGGACTTGATATAGGTAGAACTACACCAGCAAAATATTCCAGTCATTCATCAAAACTCGTACAAGCTGAAACCTTTTCCGAAATGCATCGTCGACGGGCAAAAGGAAATTGTGATATCTTGGAGGCATTAATCAGCAGAATATCTTTGTTCTTCAGCCTGTTTCGAACTGCATATTGATCCTCGCCATGCTTCCTGCGCAGTCAACAGCTATTAGGGACACGAATAAGTCCCGACCATCGCCATATCATATCCGCGATGCCCCTCCAAAATGATATTTTCTCCTCCATGCCACAGATGTCTTCCTTGCGGATATTGTGCACCAGATTTTTGCCAGACCATTCGTGGATAATGCATCCGCTTGATTCCACTCCCCTCTCCCGATTGATGTAGCTCTCTCGCGATATGCTTGTCCTACCTCTGTCCAAACAGATCCGTCAAGCTCAACCGTTTCCCCATAGGCTTATCAGCTCCGCCCTCAATACTAGGTATGATTTCCTCCTCGGCATAATTCGCCTCGACCCCAGTCCGATCCCTCTCCATCATAGCTGCCTCCCAATATTCCTTCACCATCTCACAAATCCTTTCTCGTGGTGTGATATCGGACTGAATGTACAATCCCAAAGTTTTGGGAGCAGTTGTATGTCCATCGCGCGAATGAAAGGTGAGCAGCAGGAATTCATTCGTAACCTCCACGCTTTCTACCTCGCCAACTTCTATAATCAAGTTCTCCAACCCCTTCCTATTCAGAACCACCACACAATGCCTCTCCGCGCCTGATATGGGAGATGGTGTCAGCTTGCAGAGAAATAACGTGCCTTCAATGCTAGCTTTCTCCCAGGCATTTGTTTCGGGGGAGAATGTGTATATTTGTGCCGAGGGAGCTATGCAGATGATTTCGTGGAGAGCGGGGACGTATCGCTGTACGACGGAGAAGTTGATTTCCTCTGGAGATCGTGATGGCACAGGTGCAGCATAGAAAGCTTCAGATTCATAATCGGATGCCTGAACTGGGACTGGCTGTGATTGTGATTGCGATCCGTTGTTCTGGTGTCGCTGTCGCGTCTTTCTGGGGGTTCGAGGCGGCATCGCGATATGGTCGTATTGAACCAGGTAGGTTATTTCTTGTACCTGTAGAGGTAAGGTATGACAAGTCTAATATCAAGAAAACGAGTTGGTGTACGTTTGAGAGTTTTGTGACTGAAGAAAATGAATTCGAGACTCGAAGTGCTTATGATGTTGGGGGGAGAATGTTGATGAGGCTGAGAACTCCGAGGCGAGGGTCAGCCTCGTCCCTCCCGTTCTTGATAAGTACCTTCGGTGATTTCATCAACACCACGAAGCTGGACATAGTCACCAGCAAGGCTTACTGGCATATGGACACTACAACTGATAATTATTGTTTTTCAAATCTTTGGACCCTGACGATACTCAAAACATTTAATTGATTTAAATTCCATGCAGCGCTTTGGCCAAGTCCCAGACGCTAGTGTATACATCAACTCTGCCTCCAAGTCTCTCGGAACTGTTCCCATTTGTTTAAGTACTGTTCCGACTCATTCCTCTTTTGAGAATGATCTCCTTCTTACCCATATTCGAATGGTATCACATCGCATCTGCCTTGTCTGATTGCAAGTCAAGTGGATTCTAAACCTCAAGTCTGGAGTTAGAGCTCTGCTCCAGTCACACAGTGTTTCGAGAATTCAAGGTTTTCAAGAACAGTGAATCTAGTTTTATCTTCGGGTTTCGATCGTAATTGGAAAGGACTAAGGAGGTGCATGAGTTTATTAGAGGGTATATAAACGTCAAGGGATTATTCGCTAGCAGCACAAGTGGAAAAACTCTGGCGTATCTTCTGACCAGAGGACAAGGATAAGCTACCACAAAATTTCATAAGGAACTGGGGACAGCTTACCACGGATTGCTTTTATCGACAGCTCGCAGGCAGAAAAGGCAGGAGCTAATGGTTGTCTTTGGAGACAAATGTGAATAACAAATTCACTTCCCAAGGCTGTTTCTGGGGATTGTGGTAAAGGGAAGTGAAGTAACAAATTAATTTGACTATCAAACTATCCTCCATCTGGTATCAAAACGACTGACTCCCCTTCCCAAAACGACATCAATGTCTATCGCCCCCTCTATTACACCCCAATCTGATCTTCACTTAAATACCTCATCCCCTCCGAAGACGCGACTTAAACCTTCTCAACAGGCTGCTCAATCTTCGTGACCTCAACCGTACTAGCAGGTTTCCCATCGCTCTCCTCACCCACAAGCAAATCACTAGTCTCTCGTCTCAACTCAACATAATCATATGCGAATTCGCCAAGCTCAGCATCATCCATGCCGATAGCTTCATCTTCAGCTGAAGCACGAAGACTCAAACCTGGGATAAGATTCATGATGAAGAGAATAAGACAGGTGCCGAAGAATGAGTAAGAGAAACCCGCAACACAATCTGCGAGTTGATAGCCGAGCTGAACCCAATGTCTGTTGACCCATCCACCTGGGATCTCGGTGAAGCCATCGAGATGAGCTATGTAATCACTATTTCGATGTTAGCTTTCGGTGATAATTTGAGGGGGTCGATGGGGTAGGGTGGCATACGCAGCAAAGAAAGCAGTCAAGATGTTGCCTACGATACCACCAACTCCGTGTTCACCGAAGATATCGAGAGCATCATCAACGCCAATTATGTACTTCAACTTTGTCGCGTAATTGCAGCATATGGCTCCAATGATTCCAAAGGGAACTGCAGCCCATGGAGCAACGAAACCAGATGCGGGTGTGATAGCGACAAGACCTGAGACCGCACCGGAACAGAAACCGACTGTTGACCATTTCCTATCAAGGCGATAATCAAGCAGAACCCAAGTAACGCCGCCAACTGAAGCAGCGATATGGGTTACGACGCAAGCCATGACAGCTCGCATGTTTGCTGCCAGTGCAGATCCACCGTTGAAGCCGAACCAGCCTACCCAGAGGAAGACCGTACCAAGAACGATATGAGTGACATTGTGAGGCCTGTATGGCAGACCAGCAGTATCACTGTAACCAGCGCGCTTGCCAAGCATGATACTATATGCCAGAGCAGCTGCTCCAGATGAGATATGCACGGGAGTTCCGCCTGCAAAATCAAGACCACCCATTTTAAATGACCAGCCTGCTGCGTTCCAGGTCCAGCAAGCGATGGGATCGTAGATAATGGTGGACCAGACGAACATGAATACGATACAAGGCAGCATTCGACCTCGGTCTGCTGCAGCTCCGATAGCGAGTGCTGGGCTGTAATGAGTTAGCCACAGTCATCCCAAAACCAAAAGGATACATACGTGATTGCCGCGAACATGCCCTGATAAATAGCGAATAGAAGATCTGGGATCTTTGGACTTCCTATGCTCGGTGCTGCGAGGACATTTCGAAACCCGATATTGTCCAAATTTCCGATATATGAACTGGCTGTCTTGGAGAAAGCGAGAGAGTATCCCCAAAAGAACCATTGAAAGGATACAACTCCGATAGACATACATGACAGCCAAATGAGCGAGAGAGCCGACTTTCTGCGAGCAAGTCCAGAATAGAAGAAACCAACTCCAGGAATCATAAGGAGAACCAGAGCAGTGGATGTCATCATCCATGCAATATCTCCGGACTAATCTTGTTAGTATTGGGCACTCGAAATAGAGTCTATCACAAACCTCATAGTAAATATTACAATCCTCGGTCAGAGAATCACAACCAGTCTCAGTGGTGCCATTGTAGGGAATTGCGTAGATAGACGACATCGTGAACTCGCTTCCTACGCCTGTTTAGGGAAATTACCAGAGTCTCGGTGCGAGACGGAACTGATATAGGACCTTAAGTATCTGAGCCAAGTAGAGAAATGAAGAAACCTTTGACAAGAAGAGAAGAAAAATTTGCTTCAACGGCGACACCGAGAAGCGCTTCAGATAAGGAGATGGAGGTCTAGGTCCCACTCAAGCTTCAGATATGAAGGAATGCAGCGGGCATGCAATCCGAGCGCATGGATAAGATGCGGGAGATGGGACTAATCTCCATGACAGCTTCAGATCCAGATCTGGGAGTGATTGGATCGACAACTGGGATCAATTGTGCATCTAGATAGGACTAAAGCCATCTCGTCTGGATAATCAGACCATGAGCTGAGGTAAACTTTGGGTATGAATATGGCACAATATGAACTCGCCGAATGATTAGACGGAATATATGGGGGCAGACTTGAGAATTCGAGCCAAGCATCGTGGCCAACCAGGCTGGGTGACAGCCTTCTGTTGGATTTGAAAGGAAGCAGGGGAAGAGCGGGGGTTCAACGGGGGACGAGCAGGGACGGAAGCTCATTTGATTCGAGGAATGAAGCTTTTGCTACGGGCCCAACCTGAGCTTGGGAAGCTTGTGAGAGCCTAGGAGAGATGAATATGCTGGGTTGGAACGAATCCTTGGTCGCTTGACACCATTCCCATTGGCTTCCCAAGCATCATGTCTGCATTCCTCGGACCCAAAGTAGTAATTTCAGGGCCCATATTCATCCCTTTCTCCATTGTCCCAATCATCTCTTCCCTCTCTGTCCTCCGCACGATAGGGGCTGATCCGCCAAGTGGTATCCCTAACGCTTTGAACGTTCAAGATAAGCAAAAGTTTGCTGGAGCAATATTGTCAAAGATAAGCACATTGTCGTCACTGGTCGTGTGCTATGCCAAGGTGCTGTGGCTTGCAAGGCCTGGTCCCAGGCTCTTCGCCTGTCGCTTGCACAGGCTCAGCTTCCGGCTCATTACGACGTTAGGAGAGAGATGGAGGGGAAGAGGAGATAAAGGGTGCTGTTTTTATGATGATATTTCGATGTTGTTGAGATTTGCTTCGCGAGAGCGCTCGTGCCAGGGTTTAAAGCGCCTGTTTCACCGAAGTCTAGACCCTTTGTGGGGAAGTATAGGCAAAGAAATATACCCCAGCGGCACAGAAGCACCTAAAGCTCGAGTAAAAGCTTCTCTGTCTTGGGCGCTTGGCTCCCTGAGACTGAGTCTTACAGCAGCGACGCCGTGGGCTGTATCCAGCATCAGAAATATCTTTTCCCGTCTCTCGGAGATTTACCAGTCCATTCAATCACCACATCATGCTCCATAGATAAGAAGGCGGTCACGAGTTGATAAACACTGTACGCCATGTCTTACACCCAGCAGGAGTCATCGTTTCTAATCATGCAGCACATTGAGACAGCATTGAAGAAGAAATTTCCTGCCAGTCTTTTCCTGCGATAAGGATCTTGGTCATGCGTAGAAGGAAAGAAGCTTCAGAACAACGAATTATTGAGTCGTGACAGCGGCATAAAAGACCGTTGAAGACTGATCTCGATGGTGCCGTTCCCCAGCATGTCTCAAGCTCGAGCATCTGCGGAGAAGAATTGTTAGGAAAGAAAAAGCAAGGACGATTAAGGTTATTATTGTATGGAAAACATTAGGTAACTCTAGGGCGCAAGATTTTCTATTGCGAAATCAAACGTAGAGAACATAGTAATTTTCCTAGTGTACTTATTGCACGACAAATGATAATAATGGTACGATATTTACTTCTGTGTACTACACTACTTCAGATCCTCCAGATAAGCAGATAAGCAGTGCTGGAATTATTCCCCATCTACTCTACTAATACCGATGATACCATTTTATTCACTCTCAGTAAATAGCCACAGTATCTTAAATCCGAAAGATATACCATCGATCACTACGTTTAAAAGAGCTAAATAGAACTACTTGACGCCATTCAGCTTCACTAAACATTTTGTGTATCTGGTGGATGTCAACTGACTCGTGAAAAGCTGCCCCACTGCCCCGCAGTAGTCTGACGGTTCATTCTTGCTCTCAAGAGATGTGGTAGTTCACTCTTCAACTACATCCAGTTATAATCGGATTGGAGAAGAACATATACGTTAACTGATAGATGTTCTTTTCTTTGATTGTTGTATTTGATATAGTGCCGATCACCTCTAGCATTTGAGGGAGTTCGGACCTGGAATTCCTGTGAGGTACTTTTGTGATGCTGAGGAATCGCCTTATTCTATATGAAAGTCTCATACGCGACCCCAATTGCTCGAAACTATTGCGCACTCTCAACTTATATCGTATTGTTCTGTGTAATAAGATTGATTTATTGTAGTGATATTGCAACTTACGAGTGTCAAGGGTGATAGCTGTTTCATAGTCCCAGATTTGATACTTAATCACGTTAAAACTATATTGTCTGATCCGAGCATAGGTATCATCTCAGGAGAAATTTTTCCAACATGGTTGGAAGATTCGATACATATATCATCATCAAAAGTCTGAAGTCAGCTTGGATTAGCTTTACTTGTTTAATATGATTTCAAAACATGGCATGCCTATATTCATATATCTGGTCCTAAGTCCCCGAAATAGCTGGATATCGCCCTTCTTGTTCACTATAATGCCACATAATAGTCCCAGGCTTTCAATTGAGCCACGTGCTCTCAATCTCGAATTAATATATAGTGTGAAGGGGAGTTGGATGGTATGGGAAACAGAATAGGGAAGAGGATAGGGGAGAAGGTTGGAGGAAGGGTATGGGGAACGGAATGGGGGGGAGAATGGGGAAGGGAGAATAGGGATAGAGGTAGGGAAGAGGATAGGGGAGAGGATAATGGAGGAGATGTGGAAGAATATGGAGAAGGGGATGGAGGGGGGGCATAGGGATGGGGAAGGCGGAAAGCGATGGGGATGAGGAATGCCTTCTGGCCAAAGCATATCACAGACAACAGTCTCCAAAAGTCAAAGGATGCAATGTGATGTGAACAACGCTTTTATCAAGGTCTCGCTATCGACTCCTCAAGAGGGGTCTTCGCATTGTTGAACAATGCTTTCTAGGTCTAACCACAAGCAAAAAAGCAACGCTATGAGGATCCCCTCCCCTCTCTATGAATGTATTCCAGGCTAACTGTAACGGTGTATCAAATAGAACGTGTCCTTCGACATGTCGGTTTGTTGGAAGGCTGTCGAGGGTGCCATGCCCGTTGATGGTGTTGGGCTTCACCAAGAAGTGCTAGATGGACCCCTTGGCCATATTCAGCTGACGTTTCCACCAACCCGTCCACTGCCCACACTGGATCAAGCAAAGAAAGAATATGTCAGAAAACCACGTATATCTGAGATCACCACTGATAACTCGATGGTTGCGAAGAACCATTGAAGGGACTCTACGAAACCTATCCGCCTCCAATCCTTTCGTTCATCGGATTGGGCCCATTGGAGGTTGCTGCACTGGCGTCGAGAGTAATTCGTTGCATCTATAAACGACGACGTCGCCTAATTCCGACTGTTTCAAGAACACCTGGTCGCTTCTTTCGTCCAGGGTTTTCCAATGTCTCATCTGCACCTCTCTTCCTTTTATGGAAAGAGAAGCTAGACCTGAGTGACTCTGATTGATATCTTCTATCTTCATCAACACCACCCATAGACCACTAGGACTACCACCAATTGACATCTTGCTCGATATGGTTGGATTGGTCATTGACTTCACCGCGCCGAGAAGTGGTGAAGTGCCTGAAATGAGGCCCTCAATAAAGGGTGCTGGCTTCGCTCCTGGTAGCAACTTTACCGTGAAATTGAAAACCCATGCTGGAGCATCGGTGATGTGTTCGATTACTTGTTGTGGTCCCGATGCATTGAGCGGTTTGAAGAGCTGTGTCGAGGCTTTCTCAGAAGTCCTGGAATCGATTGAGTAGCCATACGAGTCCAATACCCACTCCAACGTCTTGAGATAAGAGGAAATAGTATCATGATGACCATCGCTGTTGAATGCCATGCCCCGATGAAGAACTCATAAAGGAGCTTATCCTCGCCACCCCATTGCTTTATAGCATGTAGTCGAAGCCTTAACTCTTCTCGTCGACGGTGTTCAGAGTCATCCCTCTCCAGGATACTTGAAGTTGATGGGGTGCCATTGGTGGTGCCTTTCGCTGCCAGGAGCCTTCCAATGCCATAGATATCACGGGGCGGTTTCCCATCTTTGTTCTTCTTGAACCAATACTCCTTCAATTTGGATACGACCAACTTCTTGCGTGTCATACCGGATGGCAACTTGGTACCCCGTGTTTTCTCGCTTCGTTTATTAAGGCAATGCTTCCACAAATCAACAATCTCGGGATTGAATTCGAAGGTAAGATTGAAGGGTGTTTCGTGGAATCCTTTGCGCTCGAGTGTAATGATATCGCCACTAATCCACTTGAGTCGTGATCCTGAGTCGTTGTTCACGAATTCTAGGGCGTAATGGATGTCACAGACCCTTGTGTCGCGGGGGACCTGCGCCTTTCCAGTACACACGGATTCTTCGTCGTTACTATACAGCGTTAGGTATAAAGACATCAAGGTTATGTTGTTATTTACCCTATTTTCTCTCCCTGGTCGCTGTTGAGCAGCTCTGAAACTCGAGCTTGGCTGAGGTGGACAGAAGACGGCGCCGCGACGATGAGAAATATTGTATATAGGGATTTCTGGAGTGTGAAGAGGGCTTTTATAGACTAAATTTTCAAGCTACGAACTCTCCTTCCTAATTCACTTGTGATTTTAAACAGATCTATTCAAATTTGCGTTTATATAAGAGATAGAACTTTAGAAGGGAATTGAATTACATACCAGATTGGAGGGGTGCAATACAGGTGCGTTCAATTGACCAGAATCCTATAGACTATGATAAGTACTTCACCTTATAAACTTGTGCTATACAATTGGGAGACACTCAATTGAGTAGAACCTGATAAAATATTATAAATGCTTCACCTTTTAAATTTGTGCTACACAATGAGGAGACACTTAATTAAGTAGAACTTGATAGATTATAACAAATGCTTCGCATTTCAAACTTGTACTACACAACTAGAATACACTCAATCGACCAGAAGCACATGGATTATAAAAAGTGCTTTGCCTCATAAACTTGAGCTACACCACCAAAAAAATAATTGACTAGAAACTCATAAGCATAATATATGTTTCATCCTTTTTTTTTTTTTTTTTTTTTTTTTTTTTTTTTTGGAAAATTGTGCTACACGCTTGAGCTATAGTTAATCGACTAAAGATTTATGGTCAATAATACACGCTCTCCTTTTGACACTTTTGTTAGACAATTAGGATATACTTAATTAACTAGAAACATATAGACAATAATAGAGGCCTCACCTATTGAACTTATGTTACACAATTAGGACACAGTCAATTGACTTTCGAACTTAGAACAATCTATTACCCTATAACAGTATAATTGTATTGGACATTGTATAGTAAATACTCTACCAAAATTGGCTTAGATAAGGAGCCAAGTCCACGCGTTGTGGAAAGAAACGGGAAAGGGAGAGCTGTTCACTAGTCTGTACTACCAACTTTGCAGCCGAAAAGGTTTGTAGGATTATATCGCTGTATCAATTCCCGATCATGCAATCAGCGTGATCACTGATCACTGCGCGGTATCTACAAACTCCAAGCATGGCGCTTGGTCAAGGTCGAAGCCTTCATGCAGCTTCCAAGGCAATATGGAAAACCATGGGCAGACATTGTCTGCTTTCGAAGAATAGTATAATATCTATTGAGACTACTTAGTCTTTTGGAGTTGTGACACAGGGAAGGTTCATGAGCAGAATGTTCACATCACACGATGAGGTCATGAAGGTTGTGTTGATGGCTTACGAATGCAGCCTAGCGTTGATTCAGAAGCTCCCCCACCACTCCCTTCCCTTCTACCAAGCATTCAAGATTCATTCACACAATTTCACTTCTTGAATAGCTCTCTACCTCTATATAGCGCATTCTTGGTATCTGTACGTTGTGCAGTTTTGTGACTCCTACGATCTTTGTATTCATTTACCTTACGTCATCATTACAGCTCAAGTGTGTACTCAAAATGCCGGATTGAGCTGCTACAGCCGTTGTCTTCAAGCAGTTGCTACCTCGAAACTAGCTGCCGCACCATAATTACACCTTCGAATCTACTTCAAGATGGCCTCGAGTGCGCGCAACTCTACCGACCAAGAAAATACCGAAGTAGAACACAATCCGACTACTTCGAGTCCTCATTCTCTTTCGAAAGCGGTGCACGCGCGCCGCGCAGAATATACAAGACCGCAGAAGATCAAAGTCAAGATTGGATCTTGGAACGTGGCAGCATGTCCGGGTACAGAGAAAGATCTAGCGGGCTGGTTTGTACAAGGGAAGGGCATCGACAAGAAGCTAGCTGGTTCGCAAATCTCGGAAGGGATTGACAATGATGGAAGCCAGGAACGTATCGAAAGTGTGGACGCTCAGGAGGCTCGACGAACTAAGAAGGAGAGCACAATTCCCAGGGGCGATGAGGGAACTATACCTGGTGGGGAGGAGATTGGGCTTTATGTACTTGGACTCCAGGAAGTGGTCGACCTCACAAGCACTAGAGAATATATTGGACGGATATATACAGATCCAGAGCCTACGACAAAGTGGAGAAAAGCTCTAACGAAGGCTTTGCCGTCCGGGTATGCCTTGGTGGTCGAGCAGCAACTTTCTGGCCTGCTCCTGTTCATATTTGCCTCCCCTGCCGTTGCGCCAACAATCAGTTCAGTGAGCACAGTTAGTGTGGGGACAGGTATAATGGGGTATTTGGGAAACAAAGGTGCGGTTACAACGAGAATTGTCCTCGGTGAGACCACTCGAATGGTATTCGTCAATTCACACCTTGCATCGGGATCCGATCCAACACACCTTGAGCGGAGATGCTGGGATGTAACGCAAATATTACAAAGAACACGTTTCGATTCTATAAGCTGGTCAGGGGTCTTAGATGATGGTCAGGAAGAAATTGGGGAAGAGGACTTCGCATTCTGGTTTGGGGATCTGAATTTCAGGTTAGACGGGTTGCCCGGTGATGATATACGACGATTGCTTATGCTCCATACGAAAGGAGAATATGATGTGGGACAGAAATCGAGGAAGAAAATTGATGGCGAGTTGGATCAAGAAGAACCTATCGTGATTCACAGTGTTGAAAGCGACTCGGACTCGGATGAAGACTCAGAGCCAAGGACCAGCAGTACTTTTGATGGAGCTGATGATGCTTCGTCAAGCACTCTTCCCGATCCAGACGACTTCGTTCAAGACCCCAGTCAAGATCCAGCTTCGCTGCAAGCAACTCTTGACTCATTACTCCCTCATGATCAATTGAGACACGTTCAGAAGAAGAAAAAGGCTTTCCACGACGGTTGGAGAGAAGGTCCAATCACATTCCTACCAACCTACAAGTATGATGTTGGAAGCATGGGCATGTTCGACTCCAGTGAGAAGAAAAGAGCTCCCAGCTGGTGTGACCGAATCCTATTCAGAACACGAAAGGATAAGATGGAATATGATGGGAAAGCACACGATGAGGAGCTTGCAAGGATTAAGGATGCTGAAATGAAGGCGAGGGGTATAGATCACGCTGCCGACGACGAAGACGTTTTATTTGATTACAATCCGGACGAGGACGGAGTTGAAGATACCTCGAATAATGACTATGATGAATACGATGTAGGAGAAAGTAATAATGTTGATGATGTAGTGACTAAGGAGGGTTATGTTGATAGAATACATCTAGAAGTGTATACGTCGCACCAACGAGTTCTTTCCTCGGATCACAAGCCTCTAGATGCAGTCTTCACCCTCGAGTACGATGCAGTTGTCCCTGAGCTCAAAGCGAAGATTCAACAAGAGGTGGCAAGGGATCTTGATCGCGCCGAGAATGAAGGACGCCCTGGAATAACGGTGGTTGTGGATCATTCATTTGACGATGTACAAAGTGGTAGCTCCACTCAACAGTTGCCGACAGGAGGCGCTGAAGGAATTGATTTTGGTCATGTTGCATATCTTCAGCGGAAAGCTCGAAGCCTGACAATCGCAAATACAAGTCAAGTACCATCCACTTTTGCCTTCGTCGAACGGCCCAGTATGTCTGGAGAAGGTGATCGCATCGCTCCTCCTTGGCTTGCGGTGTCTTTCGTAGATTCGGAGACCGACGAGGATGAACGTTTGACGAAAGACCTAAAGCGAAAGATAACTTTGCAACCTGGAGATGCAGTCAATGCTACACTTGAAGTTTTCATCGACGACATCTCACTTTGCAGAAATCTCAACGAAGGGTCTGCGCAGCTTGATGATGTTCTCGTCTTACGAGTCACTGATGGGAGAGATCACTTCGTCCCTATCCGAGGGACATGGCAACAGTCATGCTTCGGCAAGTCGATTGACGAGTTGATCCGGGTACCAGAAGGTGGTGTGCGCGCACTTCGTCCTCCAAGGGATGGATCAGGCGGGGCTGTTAATCGAGGCCAGGAGGTGTGTTGGAGTGCGCCTCGGGAGCTCTTCAAATTGACTGAAGCGATCGAGCTGCTCACAGACCGAGTAGTTGCAGATTCTAACATGCTCGAGAATGCACAACTGCCAAGAGAGTCTCCTGGTTGGCCTTTTGACGAAAGCTCATGGCTTGTGAAAGACAGCAAAGCAAGAGAAACGAGAAAGGGTTATGCTTTGGAAGCTTTGGACTCAGACAAGAGCTTGATTGAGTCTTTCCCACCCGAGTTACCTGCTTTCGAAAAGCTGGAGATCGTGGCGGAAGTCTTGATTTTGTTTCTCAAAAGTTTACAAGACGGCATCATCACCCAATCTCTGTGGGAGCTGCTAGAAAAGGATATCACAGCTCGAGGGACGAAGCAACTCACCGAGGCGGATGACATCAAACCTTGGGTTCTCGATGTCCTTTCAGTGTCTCCGAACCATAACATTTCCTTTGTGTTCCTTACCAGTATGCTCTGTCGGGTTGCAGGAGAGCTTGCTCCTGTTCCGAAACTCAGCTGGAAGGAGACTGTGGCTGGTAGTGCAAGGAGTAGCATGGATACAATGAGGCGGTCCTTGTCTTGGAAAGGGCGAGCACCACCACTTCCTTCTGATCCAGCCGTTATCAGGAGGCAGGCTGTTGAGAAGGCATACGTAGAAACTTTCGCTGCCAAGGATGTAATTTTCAAGTACGGAGTGGGGAGTGGCAAGCAGAAGAAAGTGGGGGAAGAGAGGAAGGAGATTTTAGAGGCTTTCCTGAAGGGTGGAAGGGATGTGTGATGCTGATGATTTAGATACCTGAGTGTCCCAGTTCAAATGAAATTCTCATTCAACCAACAACGAATTGAGTTCACAATATATTCCCGGTTGAATATGGACATTTAGTGCTTCATAGTCTGACTGACATTCTTAGTAGTATCAGACATTCCTCGCCTTGTAGACCCGCCTTAGACAAACACAGCTGCACCAAGTCCATATTTTGATCTAGAGCAGCATGTACGCTTTCACGTCCTGAACATCGTCAGACAAATTGGCAAAGAAATAGTTCTGAGGTTTTCAAGCATTCAAATTTAATTTCAGAGTACCTGGAACTATGGGATAATCAGGATAGTTGTATTATTCATTTCTGTCAACAACTTGCCTGGTATAAGGATTTGGTGCGACCAGTTCCTTTCAATTGAACGCGGGATGGTCAATTGAGGACAGGTAACATTTCGTCATGGTTTGTTCACGGTTCGGACTAAGGTCATTCCCACGAATCCAGAGAACACAAGTGGGTAAATCAACGCTTTTATTGAAATCTTACTTCTGACCCTATGGGAGGGATTTCTACATCGTCAAATGATGCTATCAATGTCTAAATGCAGCAAAAATTGCAACGCTATGAGCAACCCCTGCTCCCCCCTTGAAAATTCAAGCTGATGTGAATAGATCTATTGAATGAATCGCTCGTTGGCGTGATCGGGAACATAACGGGATGTTAGTCGGACGGTCGGATGGCTGGCGGTCGAGGGAATCGTGTCGGAATGGATGGGCATGCTTGCCATGGAAGCTGGGTTCGATGAGGCTTCGGAACGTCAGATGGTAGGAATTGGAATGGAAATGGGTTGGTTAGGTCTCCATCTCATCCTCGGAGTTAGGAGAATGAGTATGCTTTCCACGAGATGAGGCTTATCGGACGCTGGATTTAGCTCGCTTTGGTGGTGGTGGTGTTGCCGATTCACGATTACCAGCTGATCGCTTCTTGGAACTGGCCTCGTCTTCATCACTTCCGGGCTCATCGTCATCAGAGTCAGACTCGTGCTCACTAACTGTCTCCGACGATCGGTCATTATCAAACGAGCAACTTTCTTTGTCTGAATCGTTATCATCCACTATGCCAAAGTTAGCAGGTTTCGAGTTGAAACTTCTCGGGGCAGCCTCGATTTTGGTCTTACCACATTTAACGACGTGCTGCAAATGCTGTGGCAGTTTCTCAATATTGATAACAAGCTTTGTGAAGTTTTGAATAACTCGAGTGTCTTTGCAATGGTGTTCAATGGCAGTGACTTTCGCATTCTCTTCTGAGCAATTCTTCTCGAGCCTCTTCATCCGCTTTTCCCAGTCTAAAACTCCTTCGAGTCTGCTGTAGACCATCATATCAACGATTGTAATTATTTTCTCCTTTTTTGGTTACTATCATACTTGTTCTTTGCAATATTCAAGAATAGCTTATTAAACATAGAGGTTATCCAGCGGTCATAGTGTTCCTCGTTTGTCCAGTGGCGCTTCGCGGCTATTTCTCTGAGCTGGCCCAATTTTGGTTCCATAGCAACAAAAGCATCGCTGATTGCTTCGTTGATCAGAGTTATGGTGAACTCGCGATTTTCTTCACGATGGACCCAATCGATTTGGGGGTCACTGTTCGCCCATAGCGCCATACAGGTTATTGCTTGGCCTTTCGTTTGAGCAATGAATTCGTCGCATGCATTCATTGCATACATAAAAACCGGCATAGCCTTATTGAAACAATTAGCCACTTCCCAGTCCGCTCTCCTTTTCAATTCGTCCCAGAGCCCGACCATACCCAGAGGGGGATAGACCCATTTGATTTGAGCAACAAATTGGGACATGCTTGGCTTCATCTTGCGAATATCATTCAATGAATCTACCCTTTGGGAATATTCGGCGTACACGGCTTCGAACCATCTTTTGTGCGAAATCTCCAGCAAGTTCGAAATGATGGATAAGGTTCTTAACGAAATTCTCATCGTCCCTACATGTGAGCAAATAGTACCCGGTTAGCCTCTCTTCCCTGCTCAAGTAACTTTCGTCGATCCATTCTCGTTACATTTTCTTCGCCAGGATGACAGAGACATCACTGTGAGTGGCTATTGCTTCTGTGGTGGAGGGAGGAGTATCCAAATGCTTGGTTTGACGAACGAGTTGAAGTTCTGTGAGTTCCAGTTAGTCAATGGATCTGACTGGAACAGTTAGTGACAGCGTGGCGAGGTGAAATATGATGCGGGAATGACTGGTTGAACGGATCAATCGAAAATTCCAATGGATGATAGATCCAGCTCAAATAAGCAGTGACCCCGTGTTGAAGTGGATAATGGCACAAGCAAGACTGGAAGTAAGTCGACCAACCACAAAAGCTGTTGGACTGACCACTTCTTTGGTAATAAACAGTCTGGTTTTGGTAAGACCGGGAGATGCAATTGCGTTGAAGTCAGACGGAGGGTTTTGGCGCGTGGTGAACGTGAGGTTTGAATTTTCATGGGCAATTTGTGGAATGAATGAAAAGAGTTCTGTTTGGGCTCAGGGAAGACCGCCGGCCGGGTATCATTTTGTTTGTAAAGAAAAGAAGAAGAAAGGTCTGGGAAGGAGGAGGAGTTTATATACTTACAGAATACCCATGGTTCCTACTCTATTTGGCTTTTCCCTGCAAGTTCAGTTACATCTTGGGAAGTATGCGAAGCTGAATTTGTATATATGAGATTTTGTGAAGGTGAGAAGGTGATGTTCAGACATAATATTTCAAGGCAAACCTGTATTACTATGAATGTCTGTACAGCACCTGGACATCTCTCTCACTTATATTGAACTTATTATAGCCATAAATTGTGAGACCTGACGTCTTTTCGGGGCTTTCGGCACAAATCTATGTGTGGTTATTTTACTAGCGCTCCTCGTACAAGCGTATCTCAACATAGGTAATGTTCCCTTCGACAAGGAGATTTAAGAGGGAGACTGAGAACGATCGACAGCTGGAAATGTAGATGTCAGTCAGTTGAGTTACCTGCCTGGTAGCCAAAGTATAGTATGAGCCTCATCCAATTATCTCCTTCAGATGTATAAAGTTGGTGAGGGGTGTTGAATTGATATCTGGAAGAATATGAAATCTCGGGCATGCATGACTGTCATCGCAGATAGGAGGAGTATGACATTAAATTTTCGCTACCATGATGTATCAGGAAATAATTACAAAAACACAGACGCGAAATACAAATCCCAACTCCCTGAGTGTGATTGCCAACGTGAATTGGAGGTTCAGGAGAAGTATCCCTTAGCGAGACATATAGTGCAGGATGTTTGGTGGTACCTGTTATGCGCAGTTTGGACCACTCGGAGAATGTCTCAGAACAACATCAAAATGTTTTATTTTCTCGCGGACCTCAAAAATTCTCTTGAAAATACCTGGCTGACTCTAACGCACAATCAGGATACTGATTTCCCCTCAGTCAACCTACTCGTCTCCATCCGAGTCACAAATAACAAGGTAGGAGTATCATTTCCTTAACCTGACATGCTATCCGCAACCCGGCTTAGTATCTCTTGGTGATAAGTGAGCTTCACCTCGGTTCCCGTGTAGCGGGCTGAAAAACCTGGTGCTGCAGATGACAAGACCATGCAGGTTCTGCTAAAATCCGGGCCTCCGTTGAGGGCCACGATAGGATGGTTGAGAAAAGATTACTGTACATCTCGTACGATGTCCTGTATGTTGCTTAGTGTCCATGACTTGTGAAGGGAACAATGAATCCCCATGGGGGTGGTAGTCCTAAACAATTCAAAGTCTCCTTAGGTCTGCATGTTCGACACAAACAGCGGGGAAGAAGCAGGCCTAAGAACGAAACAGAAACGACCGACGTCCGTCTTTTACGAAATCCTCGATCTAGAGCAGTGGCTCCATACGTTCCAAGATCAGAACTAGAGGATTCACAACTTCGTTTCTTGATCTATCATTGTATGTACCGACTCCTCCCAAGACTGCCGATTGTATGCACAAAGCTTATAAATCAGATGTTACTGTAGTTTCCGAACGCAGCGTCACCAACTGCGGCCCCCGATTCGAATGGTATCCCCTTGCAGTCAGAGATGAGGTCTTCTTTCATGCCGTCATATCATCTACCTCGTCCCATGCCGCGTACCTGCAACAAGTCGATCTTCCTCCAAGCTTCTTTCATCACCGAGGACAGGCTATTCGGCTACTCAACGAGAGGATCAGGGAGGGTGCACACGATGAGGGGACAATAAATACAATAGCTGTATTTTCTCAGCAGGAAGTATGGATCCGGAGGCGTATTTCCGATGTACCAAGCTAACGTTATGCAGTCCTTCGAGGGACGGGCCGAAACGGCATTGACACATATTAATGGGCTCCTTCAGATCGTGGAGGCGGCTGGGGGATTGGATACCGCGGAGCTGGGACTGCATACCAAGAGACATGTTTACCTGTAAGCCATGTTCGATATGCTCGGCTGGGCCGAGTATTGTCATAGGTACATGTCTGACTAAGTTAGGACCGATCTCTCAGCATCAATTGCATTGATGAGGAAGCCAGTGCTGGTACCTGCAGTAGATTTGACGAATCCACTGCAATATTTCGGCCGTATGAGTCCTGACACCGAATTATACACCAAAACCTTTGAGACAAGGTTATACAATTATGCAGGTTCTTCTCCATTTGCAGCACAAGCAGCAACAGTACTCTGGGGCCTTCGAAATATTTCCCAATTGCTTGATGATGTACATGATGGATCAGTACGTTTAGATACGCCTTCCGCAACGGATATACAATTTACCGATCGAGTGGAAGTTTTGGAACGAATGGTTCATGCCTTATGGTATGTCGAAGACGATAAAGCTCCTCAACATGCAATATTCCGGACTTTTGGATGGACATGCTGCATCTATATCTACGAGACGCTACGAGAATTGCCCAAGGAACTTGGTATGAATGCAATGCTGGCCAACAGAGTCAAGACTGCTCTGGAACTTTGTCCGGATTTGAGTGTGCTTCTAGCAACCTTTCAAGATTTGTTACTTTGGCAGATGTTTATATGTGGCCGTGTAGCTGACTTCAGGGACCGGCCGTTCTTTGCTCAGCAGGCTACCAGGATATTGATTGTCAGAAAGATTGAGGATCAAAATGGCATCATGGCCGCTGCTAAGGCTTTCATCTGGCCAGAGAGACAGCCGAAATCTACTGGGGTTCAGAGTGGAGTGGGAAGCCAGGGTAGTGAGGAATCTGGTGAGACTTCGGACACGACTATGAGTGGAAGCACCCCTTAATGCAAATATTTGAGTTGGATGAGTTTTCATTTGGGACCTGATCTTCCTTCGGCGTTCAGTTGTCTCGTTGGCTTTGGCAATAGTGTTGTGATTCTTTACTTTTTGTTTTGATGGAGAATTCAGTACTGGAAAAGTTACGGATGGTTTTCCTTTGCCTACTCACATGATAGAATACCTCATATGCATGACGATTTTTAATAAGAACTGCACAGTAGACACTGCTTACTACGACATTCTAAATTATCATCACGGAGAGAAGAGGTAATTTATTCACTGCACTCTTCTCTTTGTGAATGTTCCAAAGCCTGATCAAATTTCTCGCAGACCTGGAATCCTAAACCCAACCATATAATACAATACATCTGAAGAGTCTAAAAGACCTAAAAGTCATAACCCATAATAGTATACATCCAAATTCAAACCCAGATCCAAAGCCCAAACACACATATTCCCTACCCAATATCCGTACAATCTATATTACAATACATATTCAAATAATCGTTAAAAATCCATAACATCAAAGTACAGCTCTCAAAACGAAGAGTTAATAGCATCCACGAGCGTAAAATTCACTCTGCTAACAAGTTGGCTGAATTGAGGGCAATCGACCATCTCGACATCTCTCGTTTCTCGTGGGGAAAGAACTCGCCATCTTGGAGCCACCCATCCAGTCTCTGCCTCGAGACCAAGTACAACCCTCCCGATCTTTTCTTCGAAACTTTCTCCTCTTTTCCGTCCCCTCGATCCCATCGTCATCTCACTTGCAGAGATACGCCTCTCTTCCTCACTCAAAACATCATCTTCCCTCCCCTCGCCCACAAAGACAATTTCTTCAACATTCCTAAACCTCCTTCTAACCCCCTCCCAAAAATCCCTCAGACACTTTCCCGTCATCCCATCTATTCCCTCTCCCCCCTCCTGTCCTCGCTGTAAACACAGTGCTCTTCTTCTCTTACTATATTCCAGAAATATATCTTCATGCACAGCTAATACATGCACCTGTGCTAGCGAAGCGGGATGCAGAAGCATACAAGCATGTTCAAAGTGCTTGGACGAGGCATGAGGATCATGTGTGCTGGGTACGGATGGAAAATAGAGTATATCGTGTGAATCACCGCTTTCTGAAAGGCGAGTCCGGAACCAGATTTTAGAAGGGAAGGAAGTGGGTGGACCGCAGAGGGGAAAGAGGAGGGAATAGTGCTCTTGAGCTAGGGAACGAGCTTCGCGGGAGACGTGGAGGAGAGCCGGGATGGGGGCTGGAGAGGTACAGCCTTGATGTATGGTATGGTATGGTGAGTTGCGGAGGGGAGAGCGAGTTGGTGAGAGATAGTGGATTGGAACTAATCGAGATGAAGGAAGCGAGAGAGTATATATCTTGAGGCGAAGTTCGGTAGGGAGGTGAGTGAACAAGAGGAATTGTTTCGGTAGGTTGCTATTGTTTGGAAGTGTTGGTGAGGCCATGGTGAAGGGTTGATCAGTGCGTGTTGTGTTGCGAGTGGTACGGACGTAAAGCTGAATCTGGTTACACGAATCGGAGAGGGTGCATATATGCGATGTAGTGCAGAGATGCGAAAACCCGAGAAGTCGGTTCAACCGTGTTCTTCTGACGTAGCGAGCAGGGAAGTCGAGAAGAAGGTCTGGAAAGAAGGGAGTTCCTTTTATGTATGGTCAACGATATTTCATGCTTCTAATGTCTGTGGAAAAGGCCGTTGGTGGACAATTAATTAGGAAGGATAGTAATCACATACCATCCTCCAGTCTCCTCACTGAGTCGCCCACCCGATGTAGACCGTCCACTTGAGATCATTGTAGAATAGTCTCGGTCCTACCTCTGGCTGGATGTTTACAGGGTTGAAAACATACTCTTAGGGCTTGGAATGTGAAAAAGGGCTGTTTCTCCGCAATTTTGCAGGACAAGTATTTGTCACTACGGCACCAGCCGGTCCAATTCTCTTACGGCCGTATATAGAGCCTCAAGTCGGAGTATAAAGTTGGCGGGGTGGAACAGGATATCGTTGTTGATTCCCTTGAATGGGACTTTTGGCGGCGCCCATAACATTTGAGGGAGAGGGGTAATTGAGACAGAAAGAAAGGCACGGAGACACCGTGATTGGTCATAATACGAAGGGAAAGTTCCATTAAGCTTCTGGCGAGCATTCCATGAGAATTGGAAGATTCATGGTGGAAGCGAGTTGAAAATGTGGATGTGGCTTTATGTATCTCGCCTGTGGCGTTCAAAAACACATGTTTGCGGCACTTACCTGAGACATTAAGATGGACAGGATATCGTTTCCTAAAATGGATCTTTGAGAATTTAGATCTTGAAAGCTGGGAAGGAAGATGAGGATCGACTGTTGAAGTTACTGAAGGGAGTGTTGGGCGGTGGTTGAAGGGTGATGTTGAAATGATACACACGAACCACGAAATTGTTGGATGTGTCGAGAAAATAGCATGATATAGCTGGAAGAGAAAGACGACTATCTATTTATATCTAAGAGTTCTAACGGTACCGCCTGAAATGAAGCAAAAACAATTACTATCAACCGTTATATGTCACTGCCACGAGGTTAAAGAATCGATGAGTCTGGACAAGGTCAGGTGATCTAGGAACAAAACATCCCCAGTTCGGACATACACACTTTGATTTTGTTCCTGGAACTGTTCGGTAATAGCTAGGATATCATTGGACGGACCGAATACTTCTAAGTTATGTATGAAATTTCGAAATGTCTCGCAAAATATGTCTATCCAGCTGAACACAGCACGGGAAGAAAAGCAAAAGAGGCGGGCCGTCCACTTTCAGCAAGGAAAAACAACACAGCCCAGAAAATACTATTTCCTTTTGCCATGATCCATGTTTCAGAATTGAGAATAGGGCCGTAGTCAAAGCAGATGAAAGAAAGTAAGTTTCCATCCATTACAGATTTGGCACACATGCTCTGGAACGGCCCGCTGTCTACTTGACGGGGTTATAAATGTTCCTGAGTGTTGTACGAAGGTAGGGTTCTTTTCAAAGGGCGTTCGCAAGCAAGTATGGAAATGGATCTTGCCGACGGCCCAAAGATACGACCCAATGTACTCGTATGCCGCCATCTTCCAGGAATGTCAATAAATGCCACATATAACTTTGACTCGGCGTTTTATTTGTACAGGGAGTATTCAAGCCGAACTTTCCTCTTGAAGGGTTGTACTTCACATAAAGTACTCAACAGCAGCCCCCAACATTTCCTCAATCGAGAATGTTTTGTGTTGTGAAAAGGACAAGATCTGATCAACAAACGTGGCAAATGTATAGGGTCGATGAAATCGTGGACAATGCATGAAATATCAAAGCGCAGAGATCGGTTATCGACCAGCAAATCAGATCATCGAACCCTATCCGATCTCGTCGAAAGCCATTTGGATGATGTCCAGCACCACCACTTTGAAGGGAAATCGACTAAGGCTGGATTGAGGAAGCAGTTCGTTAGTATTGCTGGACGACGACAGCCAAAGTTAACTTTCAGGCATCAAAGCACTCCTGGGAAACCTTGGAAAAGTTTGGTTGGGACAAATTTTCTTCTCAGTACATACCAGATCAACAGTCTCGATTCAAATTGTAGACTTGGGATTTCTCGTCCTGAACAACTAGAGTGGTTTAAGTAGGAAACCCAGACTCTACGACTTGTTATGCAAGAGTATTAGGGGCTAAAATCTCTCGCTCAGTATGGTATGATCGATTCCCTTTGAATTCATGACGTTTCCTCGGAATTTCGCTACCTTAACACTCTCCATTAACATGCCGTAGAGTTAGGATTTCTAGCCCAATAAAACTAGAATGAACTAAGTACAGAATCTAGATTCTACGACTAGTTTTCCAAGGGTATCAGTACCGCTAAAATCTCCGAGTAAACGGTATTGTAAACTTCCTTTGAACACATACCGTTTTCTTAGAGAATCCAGCTCTGCTGACAACCTCATTGACCAACCGCAGAATCAAGATTGCTCGCCCAGCGGATCGAAATTCGACCAGTGCAGATACCAGATTCTCCGATTGATTCTTTCAAAGTACCAACAGGGCCGCACCCCCATTTCATACATTACAGTAGATATCGTATCTCAGCACTGAATAAAAGGGACGAACGTTGCAGAGTCTTTAGGGACCCCGATGCAGGCTGATCCTCCACACTCTAGCATCATGATTCTCGTCCCTGCAGCACTTGTAACAAGCTAGAAAAGTATATTCCTCAGAACCTCAGGGAACTTCTAGCTGCTTCACAGCTGCTCAGTCCATCTTCATATCTTTGGGAACCGGAACCAAAGAAACGAATCTTTGAACAATTGAACGCACGAGGAGCGGCCCCTTCCCGCTCAACCTGTTGAAGTCCAAGAGCGAAAAATAGTTTCGTTTCAAGGCTTTTCTTCAATGTTCGGCCTGCAATTCCGCTGCAGCATCACGGACTGGACTAGCTTTGCCGGCCGCTATCCGACGAGAGAAAAAGTCGGAAAACGCACTATCGGTGAAAAAGCTTTCGTAGAAGAATTAAATGGATATCAAACTGCATGTAACAGACTCTCTTAACCATCTAGACTACCGAAGATCAGAAACCTTCGTCTGATATACATCATCATTCAATACATCTCAAACTCTCTCTCCCTCCTTCAATGATTTCAAAATCCGGGGAGAGAAAAGTTAAAAACAACATTCCCGTTCGTTTCACGAGGATGTTCGTTCCGCGGTCGTGACCTGTCTCCACTCACTCACACGGTACCTGCATTTGCATTTGCCACTCAGCTGCCTCCCTCCATCCATACCACCTCCAAACCCTCATCTCACCCAAAAAGGACAGACACACCAAAAATTAGCGTACCAAATTTCGAAACGCACCTTAAGTCCAGAAGAGGCTTTGTTATGGTACCATCTACGCGTCAATTGGCTATCTATCACTAACCTAAAAGAAAATATTATGTTTCAGCATCGTCTGTTCGCAGTGACAACTCCCGAAGAGAGGAAATTCTCCGGTTTGTGCTCGGGGTGCAGAGAGGGCCATGCTGCGGGAATTTAAATGTTGATGTTGCATGCTACTGTATGGAGGATGGATCGGATGAGAGTGGGAGTGAGAGCGCTGCTTCTGGGGCCATATTTTTCTTTTTCGGTTGATTTTGTGCTGCTTGCTTGCCTGGGCCTGCTTGTGCTAATTCGAGAATTTATGTAGCTGCACTGTCCTGCAGGAGCTATGGATACTGCATAGCGTAATTCCTTTTTTATTTTCGGGCGAGGAGGCAATATGCCTCAATTGAGAAGCCAACGTCATGCAAGAGTATTCTACATACCTTTGTTTGTCTAGATTCTAGCTGCTGGTAGAAATAGGGGACACATATACCCATTCAATTTTTGAGAAAATATTTCAGAAAGAAAATCCTCTGTAGAAGAAAATAGAGCTGAATCGATCAATTAATTATGCAAATCTCTCAATAAAAAATGTGCCCTCCACCCCAAGAATTCGTGCATAAAAAGAATATCGTGGCGGCAGCCTTTACCGTAGGCGTTCAGCTTGACATCGTAACTCGTGGATGCTGATAGATCAGATTAGAAAGAAAATAGAAAATTTTGCTTCGGAATCTATCTTTGTTCTATCAAGGTAATTTAGATCCACCGATCGTGATCGTGATCGTGTATGATCTCATCGGTCGGCCTGGGCTTGATTGAGAATGAAAATCTCGGGGATTACGGATCTCATCTCATCTCAAGGCTGAACAAACTCCCTCCCACTTTGAACCTCGGAAAACTTCCCCTCAAGCTACCCTCCCTTGCTTGCCTCTAGATATTGAAAGAACCCCATTTTTATGGAAAGCGGTGGAGTTAAATAAATAACACCCTCCACAGATTCAGCGGGTTTGACAGCCCTCGATGTCTAATTATTATTCATAATCCCCCTTCTTTCCATATTGTCAGGATGACAGCTTCTTTCCTGCAAACTGTCATGTCATCCGTACTCCGTCCTGAACCTTTCTTAACTAGAATCTTCCTTGTTGCATCTCGAGAAGTGGAAATTTGAAATGAGGGTTGAAAGGATACCTGGCCCACTTACCGCTAATGCTGTGGAACTTGGCAGCTGCACCTGTAATAATAAGAATAGCTCTCGGATAGTGAGGATGAGGATCCTGGGAGGGGAATAAGGGAATTCATAGGGTGGTGAGAAAGAGTGAGATTGAATTGAATTGAATTGTGGTTTGTGGATGGGATGGGATGGGTTTCGGAATTGGCTTTGGCTCGTCGTACGAGTTGAGTGTCCAAGCAAGAGCTTCTGGATATGGTACTGGATCCACAGTTACTAGGTACCCCGTGAAAGCTGATTGCATACGGATGAACCATAAACGGTCAGAAGAAACAATGTTCATCTCATCTTATGATTGCTATTGGGTAACGTAGGCGGATATGAGAAGAACCCCCAGATACCTTCTGATATCTAGACCTCTCAAACATCTCAACAGTAGGAATAACGAAATAATATTCCCCATCTCTGAGGTACACCGGCGTTTCAAGCAACGTGACCTGGATCTAGCATACCTCCGTAAATCGCCACCATCCAATCGCAACGGCGGAGGAATGGCGCAAGGATAGACAGAGATCGTCTGAGGCTTGATCCCTTCCTTCTGCACAGGCCGTTCCACTGCTGAGAGCGCAGTGCGTAAGTGGGGAGAGCTCTTGCTTGTGAGAGCTGCAAAATTTCCGAACATGGTACAAACCTGGAGCGCGGCATTGGCTTCTACTTGTACTACTCTAAAGGCCTTGTGAGGAAAGCCCCAAAGCAGCCCCATCCATGCCTGGCCCAATATTCCACCAAAGCGCTGATGACGGTGCAGGGAATGCCGGTTTTTGTATGGAGGCCTGGAGCGGAACACGAATGGTGAGGGAAGGGAGGGATGAGATGAGATGATAGGTAGGATAGGTCATCATAACAAATGCGAACAGACCACTTATAATTGAATAATCCTAGATGACTATAAACAAAAAGTCTGCTTCTCTCGAATACTCTTTTTTTGATCCTTTCCTCTCTCCTTTCAATTATCGTCAACTGTCTTTTCTGTCTCTCTGTCACCGTCACTCGTTCATATCACTATATCTGGGTCCTCATATATACAGCAATCAATCAGTCAGCCATCAATCCAAATCGGGCCAGCCCTCTGACAGTTCCTTCGAAAGTAATATACCTCCAAATCCACGACTTAACCTACCGACCTGTCATCCAACACGCCGAATAAGTATCGAATTCCACAGATCACCCAATCAAACACTCTTTACCCTCATCGCCGCGTTTACTGTCCCACCTCACTGGCACGGCTACACACCTCATTCTCGCGGACAAACTGGCTAAAAAATCGAAACCCTACCCATAAGAAAGCACATGTTACCTCACCCTATTCCACGCCACGCAAAATCGGAAAAACTTGCCTGCATCTTTTAATCTTAGCAAGCTGCAGATATAAACCTTCCGGACCAAAGAACCAAGGTTTACTTGACCCCGCGTCAGTTTGGCCTTGCTTAGGTGGGATTCGCATAACAGGATACCTCTACCTCAGTACAAGGGATAGGACAGGGTTAATTCTCAGCACACACGCGACGCGTTGCGGCTCGACCTCTCGGAGCGTAAGCAGCGAATAATAAGTTACCTGACCTTAACTGTCAAAGGTGTTATAGCAAAACTTATTTATCCCCATCAACCCCAACTTTCGAGCAAGTTCTCGCGTGGTTTGTTTTACGATATATTATATTGTTCGATCGATTCCGTGCGGCACCTTCGGAACGAGTCTCGTCTGGTGAACGCCGGATTGGATTTTATTTGCTTGTTGTGAGAGAAGGAGTTGAGGAATCAGAATCCTGGCGAGAGTCGCGTGGTGGGGGGTTTGATATAAACAATATACACAGCCCGTCTGGCGACCGACGCTTCAACAGACCCGACCCCGCTGTGCTGGAAAGCAAAACTACATCATCCGACATCATTGCAAATCCCTCTGCTGTCTCACCCTATCAAGAATACCGGCAATAGAAATAAACTATTACGACCGATTTTCAGACCGACCTGTTGTCACTGTCAATAACCACGCGAGCTGTACACTTTTGTCATCCTGCAACTGCCCGTTCTCAACCCATGTATACGGGATTCAAGCGACCGCGTCTCATCTCTTGCAGCCTGCAACCAGCCCAGAAACTCATTACTGGTGAACCCTAGTGGTGCACAAGAGGAATCTCCAAATTCCGAAGAACTGACAGAGTTTGGTACGGAAAGGTGGTGCGTGGTAGGACGAATAGATACAGGACACAACAGCCGCACAGGGAAGTGGATTGGTACGGGTTGTGTTACCCTTTGAGAATTTTCTAGGTGAAGAGGGGAAGAGAACTCGTGGGGAATCGACGTTGAGATTTATTTTTTGGTCTTTGAGAGACTTCGTCGAGCAATCAGCAGTTCGAGCACTGTTTTGATCGGAGTTCAAGATATTGTTTGCTCGTCATCACTCGTTTGAGCTTGTCAACATCGTTTCCGAAAGACTGTTGCGCCAGGATCTTTTATATATATCGTTGCTCTCTGGGACCGACTCCAGACGACAACATCTTTATTTCTAATTTGTTTTCTTTTTACCACGAAGTCATGGCAATGTCTCGTGCGTTGCCGATGGCACTCGGCGCATTAGCCGTCTCAAGTGGTGTTGCAATGTTGACCTTCGACATAATTTTTGCCGTTACGCTTTCTCGAAATGCTTCGCCGGTCAAGACGAATGTGGTGGCTATCGTTGCCTCGGTGCTAGGTGCACTCACAGTAGTATTACTATCTTTACTTCTGATACGACAATTTCGATATCGAAATGGTGCCCATATTCAGGACTTCCTGCATGGGAGGCATCATACTTATCTATTGGCTGGATTCGGAGGAGTATTCGGGTTGCTATCTGCTGTAGCATCAGCGATATTATTAGGAATGATGAGGACGAGACTTGCAGATCTCCCAAAACGAACCATTCATTCGTCGACGCAAAGCTTGGTGACTGGAGCCTTTATTGTTTGGGCGATCTCATTGTTATCGGAAGCAGTTTTCGTGATTTGCATGGTTATTGTTCAGCGGAAAGATTTCCAACAACAGAGTCAACCTTATCATCCAGATTCAGAGCCTCAAACGTTCCCCGAAATGCACGAGTTTTCTCGACCACGAGCAGACAGTGTTCAAAGAAGTATTGGACACCGTGCAACACCATCTGGGGAGTCAAAGTCTCCACCCCCATCAAGTGGCCGATCAAGGGCAGGTTCCGATACCATGTCTTCGTTTCGATCTTCGCTGTCTCAGGTTGTGCGACCTATTACCTCCAAGAGCAAGCTCATACAACATAACCATCGATCTCCATATCGTCCCCAATCAATTGAATCGAATAGAGATACGAGTATCTCTATCGAAGATGGATTCGATTCATGGGACACTTCAGCAGTAGATCCCCAATCGCGAGAAGCTGTTGCTTCAGCTTCACCAACCCCTCCAAGATTTCTCGAGACCATTCCAGCAAGTCCAACAGGCAGTAGAAGTCCAAGTCCTGGTTTTCCATTGGATCTAGAACCTCCGAAGACCAGAAAGAGAAGTCGCAGTTATAGCCCTGCGACCAGCTACAAGGATCTTCCCAAGACTGCTCGTAACACAAGTCCGACGGAGAGTGCGAATAATGAAGCACATATTCATCCCTTATTCAGAACAGATTCCCCTACGCCCCCTCCTGCTGCTACTCCAGGAACCATAGTTACCGCCGCTCCTGGTGCTGGGCAAGTGATATCGGATCGACACAGCATCCGTTCTATTCATCGAATGAGGAGTGGTAGTCTTCCTTCAAGCCCACTTATGCATAGCGATAGCTTGGATAGTATTCGGCGTGCGATGGAGAGAGAGGAATTGGATCGACTAGAACAGGTTGGAGGAGAGAGGACCTTGACACCTCCAATTCCCGATTTCATTTTGAATGGGCATCCTCGAAATAGCATGCATGGGTATAATTCGCGGAAGAAGACACCAACGGGTCTTGGGAAGGTTGGGGAAGTTCGTGACGCATAGATGATTCTCTGATGAGAGATGAAGGCTCGACGCCAGTACGAATTTCCTTATGATGTGTAAGATGACGGATACCATTTGATGTTAGCGCGGCGTTTGACCATACAAGATATACCTTAGTTGTTAACGAATAAAGATATTCAATATTATCTGCTCAATACTGATTTGGTTTGCGATTGTAAAAATGACATGAGAGAAGACGAGATTGAATACCTAGCTTTCATGTTTCCCTTCTGCAGACGTATAGATTGTAATGATTGGGAGAATCAGAACTCCAACAATCCGAACCCGCCAGTTGTAGGAGGAGGATTGCTCGCTCAACGCAATCAGAGTAAGTCAAACACAGCCTCTTGATTTTATGACAGGCAATCCAGAGTCTCCATATCATCGAATTCTCCTATTGTGACAGTAACAATTCGAGGAGATCTAGATGCTTATCTGCGACAGGCAGATTTGATAGCTTCTGATCTAGACATGTGAAATCCAGAGTCTGTGTATACTATGACTCTCCCAGTTATTAAAGTAACAATTCGAAGATCTCCGGCTGTTTGTCTGCGATAGGTAGATTCCACAGCTTCAGATGTAGATATGGAAAACCCAGAGATTGTGCATGGTCTATTCCTCCTAATGACGAAGAGTACCAATTCGAAGAGGGTTAAATGCTTATTGGCGACAGTAGATTCGATAGCTTCCGATGTAAACATAAGAAGTCCGAGGCTTGCGTATGGACAAATTCTCCTAGTATTGAAGTAGTGATCTGGAGAGGTCTAGATACTTATCTGCGAGAAGTACATTCGAAAGCTCCTGATGTAAACATAGAAGATTCGGAGTCTGTGTCCTAAATCCTCACAATTGTAGTGGTAATCCGAAGATTCTTAATTGCTTATTTGCGATAGGTAGATTGGATGGATTCTGATGTTGACATGGAAATTCCAGAGTTTGTACTTGTACATAGTTTAATTCTCTCAGATAACAAAATAGCAATCCTGATCTGCGATAAGTATACTCGAGAGCGCCTGATGGAACTGATGGAATCCAAAATCTGCGTATGATCTAATGCTTCCCAAATGATGTAGCAATTCGAAGAAGTCCAGATGCTTATCTGCGATAGTAGATTCGATAGCTTCTAATGTAAACAAACCCGCAGTTGATTCGGATCAAGCCTGCAAAGTGCCATTTTCAACCTACATATAAGAATTATATTCATGATCCATGGCTGGGTCCGCAACAGCCACTAATTGATGGATCTGCTGATAGATGTTTGGTTGTGAATGGCTTCATTCTCTGATGCTGCACGCTGCCTTTATCGCAAGTGAGTTGTTGAACAATGACAAGGCTGAGAACCCCGCATTTCGCAAAGCGACATCGGCAAAATCATAAATTCTGCGCAGCAAAAGCTAGCAGATGGACTGAATATCTGCGAGAGATAAATGGATAGAATCGCATGCGAGGTGAATGGGCTTCTCAAATAAGCTCATGACTGTCGAGTGTAAAAATCGTGTGAATTCGAAGAAGGCTGACGAACCTCGTACACCTTGTCTGCCTTCCGTGGCGTGAATTTAGCGCGAAAGCTTGGACCATATCAACTGGAAGGTTGCCCAGAATCTCATCCTCTTTACAACTTCAAGAATCTTCAAGACGGTTACCACTTCTGCCTAAGCAACCTTGTGTCAACAAACAGTCCCAAAGCTCAATACACACAAATACTATCTACGCAATCTATCAACAGCGTCCAAGCTGCCGAGTCGCAACCATGAAGTTGACTTTCAAGGTAAGATGCTCTCATGCTAGATCAGACCTTGCGCCCCCCGCAATACAAGACCAGCTGCTAACCAAAGCTTTTGTTTACAGGATTTGAAGCAACAAAAATTCGTAATCGAAGCTGAGCCCTCCGAACTGGTACGCCATATTCCACTTCTTTTCTTCATCTCAGCCGCCTTAGCCACTCGCCACTGTTAAATCCTTTCGGATCCATTTTGCTAACACATATTTTGTAGATTTCTGATGTAAAGGAGAAGATTGCAAAGGAAAAAGGAGCAGGATGGGAGGTCTCCAATCAGAAGTTGATTTACTCGGGTTAGTGACGGCTGTCTGCATGTTCTTGTTGGCGCAATAATCCGCTGACAAATATATAGGGAAGATCCTGCAAGATGCCAATACTGTAGAGTCGTACAAGATTGAGGAGAAGGGTTTCATTGTTTGTATGGTAACAAAGGTAATTCTCTGACAATTTTCAACTTGAAAGCTACTAATATGTTACATAGCCCAAGGCTCCCCCCGCTTCGTCTGCCTCAACCTCCAAAGTACCAAGTACTCCAGCACCAGTTACCTCAGCAGCTACCCCTGCACCACCTGCTATTTCATCTCAGTCAAGAGAAACAACAACTGCCGCACCACCTACTCCTTCTCCCGCTGGGACTGGTTCTGCCCCAAGTGCAATTCCTTCCACCCCAGGTGGAGCAACATCTGGATTAGCAATCGGTTCAGAGCGTGCTGCACAAATTGCGGAGATGGAGAGTATGGGTTTTGAACGATCTCAAATTGATTTGGCTATGCGTGCTGCCTTTTATAATTCTGAGCGTGCTATAGAGTATCTCTTGGGTGTAAGTGGTGAGGCTTATTCTTCCTTTACATACTAATGAAAAGACAGGGCATTCCCGAGAATCTACAACAAGAATCAAGACCTGCTCCTCCAGTTGCAAGCGCTCCCGCCGAGACACCGGCTCCTGCGAGTGGTAATGAGGGTGCTGATGAGCCAGTAAACTTATTCGAAGCTGCTGCTCAAGCTGGAACTGGGCCTCGTGGATCTGCTGGCCTTGGTGGTTTAGGAGCTGGTGCCACTGGAGCAGCTGGTGGATTAGGAAATCTTGATTTCCTACGAAACAACCCACAATTTCAGCAACTTCGTCAAGTCGTTCAACAAAATCCTCAAATGCTCGAGCCTATCCTTCAACAGGTCGGAGCTGGAAATCCGCAATTAGCTGCATTGATTGGTCAAAATCCAGATCAATTTCTCCAACTCTTGAGCGAGCCTGCAGACAATGATGCCCCACTTCCACCTGGAGCTCAAGCTATTCAAGTTACTGAAGAAGAGCGTGCTGCAATTGAGCGGGTAAGTCTTGACTACTTCAAAACTGGCGATAACTAATATCACACAGTTGTGCCTTCTTGGCTTTGAACGAGATGCAGCAATCCAAGCTTACTTTGCTTGTGACAAGAACGAAGAATGGGCTGCAAATTTCTTATTCGACCAACCTGATGATGATGAGCAACAATAAATATCAAACGACATAACCGACACATCCTCTCTCTTATTTTCTTTTCATTAGCGATATCTTCCACATTGGTATTCACACAAATCAGGGTTTTCTCCTGAACCGACCAAGCTGGACGATCTTGTAAAAATGTTGCCCATTCATGACTCGACAGTTTAGTTATAACACGCAAGGCTTCTCTGGTTGTGGTACATTTCTGGTTTGGGGAGGGTGGCATGGTTGCTTTCGTACTTTGCATTCATCGGCATTGGGTTGCAATGCATGCATGTTGAGGGGAGTGATGAGATGTGATGCGATGAGTGTGATGCTTGATGATACACATGGTTTGCCAGGCCAGAAAGGATACCTTTACCTTGCATGTTCCGTACTAAGAATTCAACGGACATTTGACATTTTCTCGTCACGTGACCGCATTGCAGAGTGTAAGTGTTCTGGATTGAGGAGGAAGTGATAATATTTCTTGATACTCTGCCTCCCTTCGTACACTGGCCCGAATTCTCACACCATTCTTTCAAGTAATCTGGGAGTGGACACTCCTAATAGCTGCGTGTTGATTTGTTGTCCTTAGGTAGAGGAGTAAGTGTTCAAAGTTTTGTAAAATTTCCCTTGTCCTCTCAAACTCTGCTCTCAATACTTTATCTGTTCCTTTTAATTCTATAAAAATCATCATTCCCCATTTGGATATCATGCTGAAGCCTAATCCTGCTGCTTCTTACCTCTCTCTTTCTGACTCTGTCGATGTCCTTCATCTCTCCTCTCACTTCCTGCAGTTATTAGCTATATGTCTTTAATACGATTCCTCGCTATTTCTTGTGGCATGAAGTGATATATGTAATTTACGGGCTTGAAAATCTTTTGATCTAAACTCCGGTCACAAGAAAATAATCTGAAGAAGAGAGATTGAGGATTTTTGTCTACGCTTTCTTACTCTAGATTTATTTCAAGAACTCGATATTCCATGGATAGAAGAATAAAAAGAACGGGAATTGAGCGTTCATGGTTGGAGTTATTGGGATTACATTGTTCTCAAAGGGATTTGAGGGAAAGGAGAGGTAAGGGTAGACTGCTGCGATCAGGTATTAGGCTTATAAGGCAGGAAGGAAAAGGAGAAGAGCGTTCAATAAGTTTGTGCTGCTGCTGGCAGGAATCAGGAAATTTGAAGGTATTCTAATTAATTTCGAGATAGTAATTGGAGCAAGCGGGATTGTATTGTTCTTTGAGGGAAAGGAAAAGCCAGGGCTGGTTACTGTGATGAGGTATTGGGGTAGGAAGGGGAAAGACGAAGAAGCGTTCAATAAGTTTGTGTTGCTATTGGCAGGAATCAAGTTCGTTGAAAGGATATTTAATTCTATGGTTTGATATGAATACCAATATCCAGAGGGAACATGGGAGTCCGTAGACATGTTCCACGTACTTCAAATATTGTTGCGTCTATCTTTTAACAAGGCATTTCACACCCCCTTTCCTCCCCATCCTCCATCACTTCAAAGTTCTAGAGGATCATCACTCGCAGTCCATACCACCTCTCATTTCCTCCCCAAAGCCTAACCCTTAACCCTCATCTTTCCATCTAAGAATGTATATTCTATTCCCTGCGCAAAAGCAATACCTACTCCCCTAACATGTCTGTCTCAGCCACAACGATAGGGCGGGAAGCTGAAAGACATTGTTCGTATTCATTTATTTTGGAGTAGAAGATTGGGATCAGGAATAGAAGTGGAAGAATAGAAAAGCAGAAGGGAGGAAAGTATTGATTGGGGATGGGAAACTCCGGGGAAGGAGGATGGAGACTCTGAATAGGGGTTGGGTAGAAGGTGGGGTGCAAGAGATGTTTTGTTTGGGAAAGTTGGAGCATTTCTTGGGGATTTATTATTTTGTTATGGAAAAGCAAGCAATGCATGTATTGGAACAAGTATAGGATATGTAGAGTATGGACAATTGTAATGCATGCAGAGATTCCCAGCATTGATTTGTTTTTATCTCAGGTGGCAAAATGTAGTGTTGTTGGTGCCAAGTGTTTTCTGTTGTTGGCATCTTGGCGGAAATGAGATTGTCAGGAGTTGCTGACCAGGATCTCGAGGCGTATGATCAGATTGAGAGATGATAGGGATAGGTTAGATATAGATCGAGAATCTATGTTTACTGCAATGATTTGAAGGGGAGCATAGAGAAATAACGATGTGTTTGAGAGTGTAGGAGAGAATTCCGTGTTGCTGGAGGTGCGCACGAGGACTAAGACGATGCGGCAAGGGAATTTCACTGATATCGAGATTGCGCAGGTTTGCTTGGAGGGTTGAATTGGTATGAGATGGATTTGATAGTTGATGAAGAGGGGTTGAAAAGCGTTTCGAATGCACTTGTATTACTATTTGGATGCATTTCATTGCGGTGTTGCCGTGAGAGTCTACACTGTAAGGTTGACGTGAGGCGGGTGACATACAGCCTCGTCATCAGCTTTCAGTGAGATTCGATTTGACAGTGAATGCATCATGGAGTCCAAAGTGTGACTCGTTGATCTGAGAATCAGAATTGAAAGTCTCCTTGTGAGATTCGGACTACATTGCGCAAATGAACACTTGCTGTAAAGTACTTGGTGCATCTAGGCTCTCATCGCCCGAGGGGCATCATGTTTCACATTCAAGGACACATCAGCATTGTTAGAAGGCACCGATCTTTCGAATTCATTGTTTAGAAAAGCATGTAGTATCGTTTGATATCTCTGGAGAATGTTGCAGTAAATATCGTAGAATCAAAATAGATATCTACTGCATCATCATCATCACCATCATCTGCCTTGAAAAGTGAAAATCTCTTGCACCCATCCCAACCACCTCACTTTCTTGACCCTTCACAATATCCAAAGCGACAATCAAATACCAGATTATTGTTGCAAACTCTCTGGTTTATCTTTACCAATTGTTAGAATCAACAACAGGAAGTGCAAACTTTTCATAGCTCTGCGTCCTCGGTCTTGCTGATAATAGTTCATGCGAGAGTATCGAGGATGTAAGTGACGAAGTGGAAGAATTCGCTTTTGTGAAAAAAATCCAAATGATACGCATCTTCTCAGTCAAATGTAAAGTTCTATCATGATCAATCTCTTCTGATTAATTGATGCATCCTGAAAATGTTTTCCTGACGTGAGGCGATTCAGATGACGTGCCATTCTTGATTACTCCATCTTTCCGCGGTCTTCTACCACCAACATTAAACCATCAGCGCTTGAATTACCCTGCACAGAACAGTCATCATTCGTAAAGTTCGGAATCATACGGACTCCAATCTATCTCAAATTCCTTGCAGCAATGCTTCGGAATGGCTGTCATGTGATGATGTTGTTGGACGCATTGAACAGTTTTCATGTCAAATTTAAAATGAAAAGCCAGATTCTTCACCCGCACTCTGTAGATTGACCAACTTCTCAGTAAATATAGACACTCAAGACTATCAAGTATCCATTCTTGTCGTATCATTGCGTAGGGCTATGTTGCAAATACAATGTCTCATGTTGTTGTGACGGTCAAAGCAGTAATAAAAGTGCAAAATTTTGCCAGTAACTCGGATTATTTGCTGTAAATCACATCTGCAAGGACAATTAAACATCGCATTGACTTGATCAATTACATATCCAAATATCTGCCCACCAAGTTACCCATTCCGTCATAATTCAAGCTCCTACATAAGAAATTCCAAAGTTCTCTGGTACTGCTGGAGACGGTCTCGAGACCGGGCCGCCGGACGGACAGGTATGGTTGACCAATCAAAGCTCTGCATTTCCGTACTATCGCTCGCTAACGACAATACTCTGGCGTCTGTCTCGATCAAAGCTGATTTCTCTTATTCACTCGATTTTCTGCCACTCGAACGTCTGAATGGCTTCGAATTCACCTTTCACCGACCTCACTAGTCAGTCACAATAGCAAGAGCAAGCCGCGCTAGTGCGAGGTAGAAAATTTTGAGGTTATCAACTTCTTGCGCGCGCCGCACCAACAACTTTTTACAACCACAGAACAAAGACCAAACTTCCTTCAACCAACCCAAATCACAAACAATCAACCTTCGCGCGCTTCGGCTGCTGCATAATCTTCAAACCAAAACTATTTAACACTTCTTTGACCAATCTTCCAACCAATCTACCATCCCAACCAGCAAGATGGCCCCACGTCACGAGACCAAAACCTCCTCCGCCGATGTACTCGAGTTGCGAGGAGGTTACCGTGGACGTGGACGAGGACGAGGAGGTCGTGGAGGTCGTGGGGGGAAAGCACCTTCGGGTGTGAGTACCCCAAAGAGAGCTGGTGGTCGTGGTCGAGGACGCGGTCGTAAGGCCGTCGAGACCAAAGACGACGCCAATTACCAGAGAAGAACTGCCTTAAAGGCAAAGTACAAGTCTGTCGTTGCTTTTCAAAAGGCAGCACTGGCCGAATTGGCCTCCCGAGACATTGGGAAGGTCAAGGAGGACCCCGACTATCACAAGACTATCCCTCAATATGAGGAGGTCATCGCCAAGCTTCGAGAGGAGCACGACAAGCAAGTACGAAACCTCGATACCAGACGACGAATGGACCTTGAGTGGATCGAACGAGAGCATGATTACAATGTTCGCCAAGCAAATGCCGAGTACCAGGTATGTATTTCACTCACTCCTTTCTCATCCATCACTAACATTCTTCAGGCATTTTACGAGGATCGAGCAGAAGAAGCCATGCTAAAGATCGCCGAAGAAGCTCTATACGTTCGCCACCAAGAACTCAACAACTTGCCACTTGGAGAACTGCCATGGCTCACGAGTGTAAGTTTTCACCTTCAACCTTGGTAACCCTTTCCCTGTACTGACAGTTCATTCAGGACCCAGCAGTCAAGAGAGTTGCCAAGAATATCGAGAAACCAGTAAAGGTCGTCTACCCATACGCAAAGCCTTTCTCCAGAGTAAGTCAGATTCCATGAACATCGCAATCTACATCTCGATCTAAACTAACTCGCTTTCAGGATCCTCCATCCGTCCCATCCAAGTTCACAGATGGAGATACAGAGTACTACCAACATCCTGCCAACTACTTCGCTTCACTCTCAGCCACCGCGAAGAAGCAGTACTCGGAGCGATTCTATGCAGACAAGGTCGTTGTCACTAAGCGCAAAAATTTGAAGAGAAAGCGAAATGCCCTCATTCAAAAACCCGTCCCAGTCCAAGAACCAACTGAAGATACCCCGGAAGATGGTGAAGAATCAGCGGCAGAGCAAGTCCAGTCTGGGGCTTCTACTCCCATGGTTGGACCTCTCCCTGATGGACAAGTGGACGATGGCGATTGGAGTGACATCCCAGAGGCCCGGCCAATGGACAAATACGGCGCCGAGATTCCTTTCAGGAGATCTCATCTGATGAAAATGATCCACAAGAGTTCATTTAAATTTGATGAGGACGAGATTGGTTTCCGTCGCCACTATGTTCGAAATGGCCGGCCCCTGGGCATCGAAAATTACCCAAACCCAGCCGCTTTCTACTACGAACAGGTGGCTAACAATTACAATTCGGCGAAGCACCAGCCTGGAGATCTCGACCAATCTTTGGTTGAGAAATTCAAGGTTCATCCCACAATTGGCACTCCCATCCCTGGCTGTGTCAACCCTGACGAATTTGAGGACCCCGAGGAACTCAGATACGCCAAGAGACAGAGATGGAGAGAGCCTGTGAGATCACAGCCATACCTGTTCGTCAGTACGAAGCCTGACGGAAGCAAAGAGGTGCTTCGAACTTCTCGGTCTGACTGGATGGTCAACACTGAGAAGAAGATGGAGGAGGTCAAGGCCCAGAAGGGCATGTTGAGCGTTTTGGAGAGTGAGGGAGAGTTGAGTCGCCCAGCGGCTCCTCAAACGATCTCTTCAGATCTGCTCCGTGCTGCTTCTGCGGCAGCTGTTGAGGAAGAACGTCTGGCAAACGTTTTTTCTCCAGCATTTGTACCTTCTCCTGCTCGCTCTTCGAGCAGCACCTCTGCGCCGGCACGAGCACCGGCAACAATTCCTGGCCCTTCACGGAGATCGCATGGCTACGATCCCGTGCGAGATCGAGTTTACCAGACACCGTATTCTCAGATCTCGCAGCCAAGACCTGCTCCGGCGGTTTTGGTTGGGGGACTTGAAGTGTTGGCCGATGCGGCCGAACTCGTCGGGGCGATGGCTCCGCCTTCAATATTTTATACTGGAGGTGCCCCATCGCAAATGGCTGCAAGACAGCAGCAGCGTGGACATCAGGACGTGATGTTCTACGCCCATCCTCCTCCTCCCTCCTCACAGTACGGGTCGCCTCGTACTGTTGCTGGTAGTAGCACTCTTCGTGAGTTGCTCCCAGCTCCTCCACGGAACAGGGGACCAAATCCACCTCGGTGGTATTAATTGGTCCTCCTAGTATGGGAGGCGTGTCGATGGTTGAGTTGGTTGATGGCTGTCTTGCGACAACAGCAGACGTGGAGATCCTTTGGGGTTGACAAGTTCTCTGCTCATTTATTCTCATCATTACTCACACAGTTCGGGCGACTCGTTCTGTTGTCTAGTTGCAGCGCTCTTTAGAGAGTTCTCATCATCTTTGCAGAAAGGGAAGACTTCTTGAGTCACTTCGTGATTCGTTGTCGGACTGATTCTGAGATTGAAGGTGTTGATTGAGCCCTGAAGAGCAACTCCTAGCACCTTTGCAGAAAGGGAAGGCTTCTTGAGTCACTTGTTGATTCGTTGTCTGACTGAGTACGAAAGGGGTGATTATTGATGATTGAGATGGCTGTTGTTGGGGATGGGTCAACTTATATTTATTTAGTGGTGTGTTGTGTGTGCTGTGCTGTGGACTATACAAGGCTTTACCAACCAGGGATGGAGAATCCGGTTCGTCAAGCTTTACAAACCAGCGGAAGAGAATGTTTTTTTACGTTTCAAAAAACCAGGGATGGAGAATCCGGTCGACCACTCTTACTTTACACCCAGCGAAGCAGTATTTCAGGCTTTTTACCCAGGGATGGAGAATCCGGTTGCGCACTCTTACTTTACCTCCAACGAAGCACGTCGTTCAGGTTTTTCAATCCAGGGATGGAGAATCCAGTCGCACATTCATTCTACACTTATCAGCGAAGCAGGATCTCAGGCTTTTTAATACCAGGGATGGAGAATCCGGTCGCACATTCTACACTTACCATCGAAGGGAGTTCTCAGGCTTTGCAAGAATTTGGTCGTACACTCACTACACACCATTGAAGCAAGTTCTCAAACTTTGAGGGAGATTTGGTCATACACTTTCTACATACCGTCGTACACTCTCTACCTACCGTTGAAGCAAGTTCTCAAGCTTTGCAGGAGATTTGGTCATACACTTTCTACATACACTTGCACACTCTCTACACACCATCAAAAAAAGGTCTCAGGCTCCGTGGGAGATTTGGTCGTAAATTTTCTTCATACACATTGATGGAACTTCTCAGGCTTTGCGAGAGAATTTGGTCGTACACTCACTACACACCATTGACGAGAGTTCCCAGACTTTGCAGGAGAATTTTGTCGTAAACTCTTTACATGTCACTGAAGGAGGTTCTCAGGCTTTGCACGAGACTTGGTCGTACACTCTCTACACACCATTGAAGGAAGTTCTCGAGCTTTGCGGGAGATTTGTCGTACACTCCTCACCCACATCTGCGAAGAATGATTTTAGGCTTCAAAATATACCAGGGATGGAGAATCCAGTCGAACTCACTACACACATCATCGGCGAAGGAAGAATCACCAGGCTCTTCAGAATCAAAAATGGAGAAAGCAGTTGAAGGCTTTCTCAACCCACTATTGACGAGATACCAGAGGCGGAGAAGAAGATGCAGTGACATCATTACAAGGGTCTTCAACAGAAGACGAGATACCAGCGGAGGCGAAGGAAAAGATGCATTGAAATACTATGGGGGTCTTCAAAAACAGACATTGTACGAGTAGCAGAGATTGAAGAGGATGCATTGACATCGATCTTCCGTGTACGAGATAATAGATACCAGAAGCTCCAAAAGAGGAGCCAATACTACGATGGCAAGAACCATCTTTGAAGACCAGATCTTGATTTCTAAGATTGTAAATTTTTGATTCTTTGACTGCGATTGCTCCTTTTCTTGCTTCCTTTCTTTGTTGCTACCAAGTAGCGATGCTGATGAACTGAGTTGGTAGATCGAGCTGATTGGGAAGCAGGTCTGGTAACGAAATCGTTGTACGCAGAATCTTGTTCTGGATGGAGGGAGTGGAGAGTGGAAGATGGAGTATGGCCGAGATGCTTCGGCAGGAGTGGACTTGAAGAAGAGATGGCATCATGGCAACAGTCCACACAAACCTGCATGTTTGGGAGTATCAGCTTGAGGGGAGAAGGTGGTGGTCTTCGTGGCGATGGCAGAGACGTTTGCTATGCCAGCCGCTGAGAGCCTAGAACAGAGGATTAGAGACTGAGAAGAACATCTCGTGTGCAGCTCAACATGAAGATATCTCGCCCTGAAGCAGCATATCAAATTACAAAGGGACTGTCGTACCAAGCTTTCGAGGGGGGTTTCCGCTGCTCTTGGAGCCGGATTTGTCGTCTCTCCTTGAAGAAAGATTGGTCTTTAGAGATGCAGTAGGGCTGGATCATTTTGATGGCATGGATTGGAGAGCTTGTATCAATGTTAAGAAGAGATGTAGCTTTTGTGCTGGGTAGAGGGAATGGTTCATTACTTGGATCCTGAGAGCTACGGCATCAGGCAAATGGAGTCCATGGAATCTCGATGTGGAAGGTATTCGGTCTGGAGGAGCTTGTGTAGCTTTCTGATAGATGGAGAAATGGTTGTCAGGTCTTGATAAAGATGAGGTAGAGGAGTGGGAGATAGATGATGGTATTGGACATGTTGACAGAACGAGCATGGTTTTTTCAACCAGATGATAAATGGAAGCAAATGAAGACACTGTGGGAAGCATCATCCATCTATGGCTTCAGGTGCTGTGCGTGTTGTGATGAACAATGTAACTAAATGACTCTTTCTGGAACAGTCGGCTGTTATGCCAGTCAGCCTCATCCATCAGTCTGGGTATCTTCGTGCTGCATCAAACATAACGGCAAACTTCCCCTCCATCACTCTTTTCTCTACCTGCCTCCCTCACCCCACCTTCCTGCAGGTACGACACCTCCCTTCACCCTCTCTAAGTGATTTCCAGCTTTGAACTGCGCCTTGATCACTGCTAACATCTATTCGCAAAGTTCCGCTCTCTGCTCCCCTTTCGAGTCACCTCTATCACCCTCGGCATCACGCTACATTATTCGAGTCATCGTCATCATCACTCATCTTCCCTGTCACAGCTTCCTCCGCCACACTTCCGTCTCAGCCTTCGCGCCTGAGTCACCCTCAATCAACACCCCCTGCTAGCGCCATAATCCCTTCTATCATAAGAAAGAAAGCTCTTGCAGCAAAATTGATCGCCGCAAGCACGACACCGAATTCAATCCCACTCTCTTCTACAATCCAAGAACATCTTTTTTAAAAAAACAGAAGGAGAAATAAATACAGGGGATCTATTGCAAATCGACAATATGGCGGTACGAGCACAGTTTGAGAACTCGAATGAGTATGTTTTTCTGAAAGAATTGCCCCTCTTTGCGCTCATGCCCCGCCATGGATGATGATGAATGCACGCATTCTATACTTGGCCCAAAGGGAATGGAGTCAGAGTGCATTGGGCTAATGATCTGTCTGCAGGGTCGGTGTTTTTTCGACGTTGACAAATTCTTATGCTTTGGTTGCGACGGGTGCTAGTGAGAATTTCTACAGGTACGCCATACTTTGCAGGGAGGCATACGATAAGAGATGCAAAATCCGGAAGGGAATACTTAGATCGGAGAGAGTCGGGAATACATACAGCAGATTCTGATACATGCATACAGTGTTTTCGAGGCGGAACTCCAAGATGTTATCCCAATTTGCCATACAACAATTGCGGGTACAAGGATTATTGGAAGATTGACCGCTGGGTATGTTCTACAATTTGGAGCTAGAGACAGCCAGGCATCATAGGATGTTGCTGATGAAATACAGAAACCGGAAAGGCCTCTTGGTACCAACGTCCACAACAGATCAAGAATTACAACACTTGAGAAACAGTTTACCAGATTCTGTCAAGATACAGGTACGGTTACAAGCCAAGAGAGGCAAAACAGATCTAACACATCCAAGAGAATAGAAGAACGCCTGTCAGCTCTCGGAAACGTAATCGTCTCCAACGACCACGTAGCCCTCGTCCATCCCGATCTCGAGCGCGAAACAGAGGAAATAATTGCGGATGTCTTAGGTGTTGAAGTTTTCCGCCAAACCATCGCCGACAACGTCCTTGTAGGTTCCTACATGGCCCTCTCAAACCAAGGTGGTATCGTCCATCCAAAGACTTCTATCCAAGACCAAGATGAACTGTCGAGTTTATTACAAGTACCGCTTGTAGCGGGAAGTATTAATCGAGGAAGCAGTGTCGTAGGTGCAGGTATGGTGGTTAATGATTGGTTGGCAGTAACAGGATTGGATACAACGGCGACAGAGTTGAGTGTTGTGGAGAGTGTATTCCGACTGGGTGAGGGACAAGGACCAGGGAATATCAATACGAATCTTAAGGATACGATGGTGGAATCGTTTTATTGAGAGGGTATGGATAGACTGGGGTTTGGATCTTGCTTGGGAAGCAAGCGTTTTGATGAATGTACCATTGATGGTGCTCGCGAAGTATGCTGAGCTCGGTACTACTGCAAGGCGTTAATGGTCATAATGGATGCCTTTTTCGTCCTTGACTTTTGAGGCTGCTCCTTTGTTCTGTGACAAACTTTTGTGAGTTTCTTGGCTGGTAGTGCAGCAAGTGCTTGCCGATATTGGCAGTGTCTACACCCTTCTCCGCGTACTTTACGCCAGATCGTCACGTTACTGGTTTCTATTCATGGTCTGAAGAAAGGTTCCTGCTTTTCCACGTCCATAATCTTACAGCCAATGTAGATGGCAGCAAACTTCCACTCATGGCCCTACCTCGACCCAACGATTCGTCTCGCAGGATCTAGTTTTTCATACGGATTTGGGTTTCCAGCTGATACTTCTCCCTCTGCGTTCAGCGCCCAGGATCTGAAGTGTATGCCAGAGGTCATGACCTTTAATGATCACCAAATTATATACCTATCCCATTCATATTTTTGCTTGAGAGTTGATGTCTGAGCTTACTTAGAGTTAGGGGCTGAATTGGGAGCAAGAATTAGTCAAAAGGGAAAACTGTGGATGATTAGGGATGGATTACGGAATGGGGTTCATTGCGTTGATGTCTCAATGCTATATCTTTGAATTGGGATTGCTTGTAGAACAGAAGAGCTTCGAGGATTTGAATAGAGTTTGTGTATGTGGACGTGAGGGAAGGCGTGCTGTGTCAGAAATGTAAGGCGGTTGTATAGGGTATAACTTTGTATCAACAGGCAGTGCTTCGGGCTCAGCTGGAGGGTTTTTGTAAATCTACGGCAGGAGTGGTCAAAATCATTGAAGGTCTGTCGACAAGATATATAGCGTCTCAAGAGCCATAAAGGATCACTCTGATAGCTGATTAAGTTGATGTTCATTCCATCTCAATATTCATATCACGTGAATGCACTCGCAGGCAAAATATCGAATCACCTGACCTTCCCTCACAACAATGCTCCTTCCCCTCTGGCATTCAAAAGCAACTGCAACACGTTCCATTGGCACTTGGGATTTACAAGTGACCTTATTGCCACTTAGATTTCAGCTAACAACCTTCTTTCTACCTCATTCCTCCCGCGGGGAAATTTATTTGAATCTCTGCCACTTCCTCCGATCCCATCAATAACCAACCTAGCGTTCCTTCCCATCCAGTATCTGGGTGCCTGCCCCGTTGAGATTTTAGAATGAAATTCAATTGAAGTCTATTCTGACCTCGTCCCGCGGGCGTAGGCTGATTTTCAACTCATCTCTCTGTGGCCACTTTATTTCGACATTCAATGTGCACCCGCTGAATTCTACCAGCAAGATATAATTGATCTTAATTTCACCGCCCGACCCGCCCCAGACGCTCGATCTCCGCAAATATGTCTGTAGACGCCAATTTCGTCTCAGAGGAGACAGATACTCCAAGCTCCACAGACCCTGTCTTCTCTTCACTTCCTCCTGGTCAGGCTTCTCCTGCAGCTCAAATGGGATGTGAGTCTGGATCTGAGCTTCGGGGTAATGCATCGGGTGCTTCGACACCGGACGATATGCCTGCAGCTTCCGCTTCTAAAACAGAGGAGACTGTAGAGCTTCCTGTTCTTCCTTTTTTGTTGCAAGAGAGAAAAGGTGGTGAGGTGCCCGAGGAGGGGGACTTGAACTTAGGAGCAAGTGTGGGAACGGATCTAGGTCAGAAAGCAGAGAACCAGATGAATTGGAAGGACACGCCAGGAAATAATATGGAAGTACCGGACAGTGATGATATTTCAGAGTTCTCAAGCCCAGTGAAGAGGGGTGGTTTGGATCGGGATAAGAAGATGGGAGGGGCAGATGATGCTGGTGATTTGGGGAGAGATAAAGCGGTGCCGGAAGAGAGAAGTGACGCAGTGATGAAAGAAGAAGAGGAGGACAAGGATGCAGAGCCCGAGAAACAGGTAGCAGAACTTCTGACAGAAGAGAATCACACTAGCTCTAGCTTGGGGGATGGAGGGAACGATGATGTGAGTGAAGATCATCTCGAATCGCCGACTACCATGCACGATGACAACTTGGATGAACAAGCCTCGGAAGGAAACCATGCTCAGCCAATACCTCTTGCTCCCTCAGAATTGGAGAGACAGAAAGGCGGACTATCACCAAGCACTGGTGAGAATTTAGAGCGACGGCAACAGAATCAGGCGTCTTCAGAAAGGGTTGCTACAGCTGAAGCTTTAACCAACGAGGGGAAAAGCCCCGTAGAAGAAGAGATTGCTATCGGCATCAACGATAACAATGATACAGAGGATCGAGATAACGAGTCCTCATTAACGCATATTGGACATACCAATGCACCTCAAGTTGTTGAAGAGGGGGAGAAGATTTCGGAAGAAAAACAGCCGACGCCAAAGTACACTGAAACAGATGACGCTGTAGGGACAGGATCAAACAACACAGAAGAAATAGCTCTGGATAATCCTTTCCAACTGGAGCATACAGCCGCAGCCAGCTCCACTGCTATTTCAGATGGTACTGAAATCACAGCTTTACCGTTACCAAAAAAGAAGGCAAACAGTTATGAAAATTCCATCGATGTTCATGATAGCCAAGTTGGGATGTCTTCGGTTTGCGAGACCATATCGATGCAGGAGATTTCCCTGTGCAATGTCGATATCTCGATGACTGAAGAGTTGGAAGGTTTTTCGGAAGTTGCTGTGGGAGGCGATGGTATGGTCGTCCTGCCAACCTCAAACAATACAATTGATAACCCAGTTATGGAACCTACAAAGCCAGAAGCCGATCATATCGACGAAAGTTCTTTGCCTCTTGCTCCAAGCACAAACCAAAAGGCGGAGGCAGTATCAACTTCGGCACATGAAGAAGATATCCATATGAAAGATACAGACCTTGCTATGCGTGCAGACAGGCCTGAGGACGATACTCTTCCCAGAATGGAATGTGACGATCTTGCCGAGTTATCAAACTCAAAGCCTCTTTCAAATAAGACATGCATCCCTGATAGCGATGACGACGAGTTGCCGGAAGAAGGCATGTCACCCATCAAGATCACACTCAATTCCCTGGTTATTCCAGATCTTTCAGGAAATGAGGATGAAACTGTGAAGGTATCTGCTCAAATAGAGAAGTCTTCTATCATTGCTATACCATCTTCTCCACTTAAAACAGAGTCTCTACCTTCTTCCCAGCCTCAACAGAGTCCTTCCACGATACCTTTCGGGGGCAAAGAAGTTTCAGGAGACCAGGATACAGCACCATATGCATTGTTCAAAGCAGAATTTCGATCTGATGGCTCGCGACAAAATCCTGCCCAAGATTCAATGTCTTCTCCACCAAAAAAGGGCGCAAATGCGTCATTCAAACGAGAGGGCTCTCAGAACAATGATGTCTTGATGACCGAATTGAAAGCGATGAAGATTGTAAGTCTTTTCAAAGAAATAGGTATTGGACTTGTCGACTAATCCAGAGTGCCTAGGCTTCAATTCAAGCAAGAAATGCAGCTCTGGAAGCAGAGATAGCTAGCAAACGCTCCAAATTAGAGGAAGTGACGAAAGACCTTCGGTAAGCACCAGAGGGCGCTATGAAAAATTCAAGCTCAAATGTTTTAGTTCACCAGCCGCTGAGACAGTCAAGAAGCATATCAAGCTTCTACATGATTATAATGATATTCGAGATATTGGCCAAGGACTCGTTGGCATGATTGCAGACAACCGGGGTGTGAGAATTGGAGAACTATATGATGAATTTGGTGTCGGTTTGAAAGACTAGAATTATGGAAGGGGAGCTGTCAATTTGCAATCGATAAGGAGTATAGGTTATTGCATAGCGAGGCGTTGCTAGTTTGTACGGAAACGATACCTATTTGCTTTGTTGCTCCATGACTTTTGTCTCCAGACTTGATGTGTAAGTCTTAATTTGAAGTGGGCCTGACCGTTGAGCACAATCATGTTGCTCGATGATCCATTGGAACTTTGGACGTCGAAGACAAATCCATATATTTGCATTTAAACGGTGTGGATTTTGTGTCCCTCCCCTTGTGTTCATCTGATCCTAGCCTTACTATTTCTACAACTCATTCGTCACAGCCTGCACAATAGCACCCTTACTCCCCTCATCCAGCCCATCCAACCTCTCCATCTCATCCTCACTCAACTCGAAATCATACACATCCCTATTTGCCTCAATCCTCTCTTTCGTCTCGCTCTTTGGCAACGGTATCCAGTTTTTCTGCAGACAATATCTAATCAATACATGTCCGACCGTCTTCCCATGTTTTTCTGCGATTTCTTTTAGAACAGGATGATTTGCTTTTTGATTCCTTACTAGAGGACAGTAGGCTTCGATGACGATGTTGTGTTTTTGGCAGTAGGTTACTATTTCGCGTTGTTGGGAGAAGGGGTGGAGCTATTTTTTGTTAGGATTCTACTGCTTCTGCGTTGTTGCTCCTCTGGCTTTATAGAAAGGTATATGATGTCTATACATACCTCAATTTGATTCACACTCGGCGGCCAAACAGTCGCATACCCCCTCATCTCCTCAATATGTCCCACGCCCCAATTACTAACCCCAATACTCCTCGCCTTTCCCTCCTTCCGTAGCCTCTCCAACGCCATCCATAATTCTTTCCTAGCCTCTGCTCCGCCGCTCGCGGTATGGATAAGGAATAAATCTACATATCCATCTTCTCCATCTAGCTTTTTCACACTTTCTAGAAGAGAAGCATAGGTTTCTGCTAGTGTGCGTGCAGGAGAGATTATTTTTGTGGTTAGGAAAAGGGAGGAGCGTGGGATAGAGGAGCGTTGGATAGAGAGGCGGACTTCGGATTCGTTGGCGTAGTATCTGTTTGCGTTAGTGTTTGATGTCGTGTGCTATGGGGTGGGCAAGAAAGAAGTACTGTGCGGAATCTATATGTCTATATCCTGCTTCCAATGCTGTACTACAAGCTGAGATACAGCTCTCTCCATGTGATAGATAGACGCCGAAACCGAGGCGAGGGATTCGATGCTTGCTGTGGAGGAGGGGAAGGGTGTCGGAGAGACTGAGTTTCGTGGCCATTTTGGAGGAATTTGGGAGATGACTGGTGAGTGGTATCAGGGAGGGTGGAAGATGGAGGGGAGGGAGATTGGAGACGCCATTTTGGAATTGGGGAGGTTTTGGGAGAACGCTTTGGGGGAGGGAGGAGGGAAGTGGTGATGTAACAGACTTGTGGACAAGGGAAGGACCCCGCATGACTAAGCAGGTACTACTTGTGCAATACCACTGCTGTGTGTCTGATTGTTTTCAATACCAGAACACTTATGCGTGAAGAATTTCGCCTCGTTTGGAATTGTCATTCAAGAATCATTTTACATGGAGCAGAGGGTCAGGAGCTGAAAGAGATCATGACCTGCTTTTCATTCTCCTTTGGTTTGGTTTCAGCACGTTCCATATCTGCATCAACACATTACGAAGGATCATAAGATGGTGAAATGAAGATATTTGATTGAAGGTAGCAGCGCCATTTTCGATGTTTGATGATCTTTCCTATATGCTTGATCTACATCTCCCCCATTCTTGGTGGATTCTAGGCAGAGAGCCGCGAGACAGTAAAACTCAATACCCAGGCTACAACCGCTGGAACAATAGAGCTAGAAGCCTGCAACACAGGGCATGATACGCTGTAACTATAGTGTGTTGGACAGCCTATTTTCACAACTTCTAGCCCCCAACTGGCTACGCAGTGCAGCGCCTTCTTACATTGCTCCTTTGCCCAAATCAACTGCTCCATTAAGAACAGCACACTGAGCATCGGAGAAGCTCGGTGGGACAAAATCAGGCTTCCTCTGGTTGTTATACCCCAATCGAACGAGGGTAGAAGCTGCTTGTTATCAGCCGGAATATATATTCGAAACGCAAAATCTCATACCATTTGAATTTTGATAGACTGGCCATCCAAGTTCCTTCAGTCCATTCTGGGGATCTCGAGCAAATGTTGCCCATACCTTCATCAAATATGCGCTTACCTCATTCTCAGATTCAGTATTCGGCAGGCCTGAGACATCTTCCGATGTTCCAAAGATCATTGTGAGCTCACTTCCGTGGTATGAGCCACTGCCAGGGTAGAGCTGTAGATTGGGGAAGTCCCCAAAATATCTGTATCGGTAGACTGAGACGCCGCTTGCAGCACGAGCTCCTGCTTCGATGGCAGAGGCGCAGGTAAATGCCTCGAGATTGAAGAATTTTTGTTGGATTGTATCGAATGATTTGCCTGTAGGAAAGGCAGCGATCTGGTAGAATCCAGATTCGAAATCTGTGTTCCCTACTATAACTGGCTATGATGGAAATTGTTAGAAAATTGTTATGGCTTGGAGTAGATATAGGAGCAGCACTTACAAGCTTGGCAAATTTACCTTCAGCTGCAAGTGCATTGTAATCATGGAAAATAGTGATATTGTCCTCCACTGGCTGAAACTGCGGTTGAAGTAGGGCATTTGTGGGATCGAACGGCACTTTTGCAAATGCTGCAAGCACTTCTGTTGTGTTTTTGGATTGCATACAGCTCAGAACATCTCCTGATGTTCCGCAGCCAAGAGTCGAAGAGGCATTATACCAATGTTGAGCAGCAAGCTCTGGTGAGAGTGGTGTCCAGCTATGAGGAGTCCCAGATTCCATTATATAGCCAGCCACAATAGGATCCTCTGAATATGAATATGCCAGATATCCTACTGAAACTGATCCAGCTGATTGTCCGAAGACCGTAATTCGATCACAATCACCTCCAAATGCCGCAATATTGTCCCGAAGCCATTCAAGAGCCATTCGTTGATCTAGAAGACCTACATTCTGTTGTAATCCAGGCGTGCCAGGGAAACCAAATATGTTCAGGCGATAGCTATAAATGTCAGCTATATCTGTGAATGTGTATAAACTCACTTTATGGTTACCACAATCACGTCTTCTGCTTCAGCAAGATACTTGCCATTGTAGAACAAACTCTTGGATCCGCCAGCACTCCATCCTGAAATTCAAGTTAGCCATTCATTTCTCAGCTTGCATGGAGGAGAAATCTTCATACTTCCACCTGGAAAGAACACCAAGACAGGCTTTGAGCCGCCCAATTTTGGCTTCCCTTTGATCCATAGATTGAGTGAGAGGCAATCTTCTGACTGCACATTACCTCCTTGAGAGGTAAAAGCTAGAAATACGCGATCAAATTGAGCCGTTTTGTTTGGAAATGCGACTGTGCCAGCAACATTTGCGGGACAACTCCTATTCTGGCTCAGTTATGTTTCCTCTTCAAGATATTGACAGCTCACGGCCCCTGTTCCATAAGTCAATGCCATCAACCTCAAAGAACTCAAAAGCTTACATAAATCGAAGCGTTAAAAATGTCTTTCGATGTAAAACGCTGCGGGGGAAGCCATCTTTGAGACCCGACTGTTGAAGCAGCATAAGGAATTCCAAGGAATTCCGTCACTCCAGTCTTGTTTTCTGCGGCGTGGCCAACGATTAATCCACTTGTAGTAGAAACATATTCTTTGAGAGAATGGCACTTGGAATCGGATCCAAACACAATGACAGCAAAAGATGCGAACAACGCAAAAAGACAGGCGATCCTCATGACTTCATGTATAGAATAAAGAGAGAGATGAAAGGGAAAAAAAGAAGGGAAGTGAGGAGTGACCTAAGAAAGTGTTAAAGTACCCTCGCCAAAATAGTTGGACTTCCTAAAATGACGATCCACTGAGTCTTACTGGGATGTTTCCCAGGATGAATGCGAGACCCTGGATGCGAAAGTATTTGCGAATGCGAATTGTTTTCGAGATGCGGATACGCTCTCGATTTGTTTGCGTCAATCTCCTTGCATCCCCTGCCGGACTAGGTCAGCCGTAGGTATTCCGAGTAGCATAAAAGGAAGGGGAGCTTCTGAAATGAGACGGTGATAAATGCACTCATCACGTGACTATTAGATATCAAACTTTGGGAGTGACTTGTGTCTTTGGCAAATTTGCTCGTGTACAGGTACGGTACCGAAGATTAGATTGCTCTACAGTTTTTTAATAAGAAGCCAAAAAGTTTCTATAGGTATATACCTTGCATAAGTACAGTTGTTCGAGTAGGCTGTCATGAAAGGAGGTGCGGGGTAATTGGTGCGGGGTAATGAAGCGAGTTGCTATAGGGGAGAGTTTCGTTAAATGCAAAGCAGGCTATAGTCTATTGGAAAACATGAAGATGGCCCAAAGGCGGCAATATTGAGGTACTAGGCTTTTAATTGTCTGTCCCATATCAACAAAGCTTCAACACCCATATCAAATATTCAATTAGGACTCCTGCTGCTATTATTTGGAAGGCTTGAAATCAAGAATTGTGTTGCTACTAGTCTTGTGGATGAGGTGAAATTGGCACAAGGATCGATTCATTGAAATGCATGTACAGGGTTGCACAGAGCTCAATTTCATGCTCAACTCCCAAGCGTTTCTATCAAACAATGGAAGCTACTCTAAGTGTGAAATTTCTACTTTCAAGTTGAATAACATTCTCAAGATAGTAAATAGCCTTTTCAAAATCAGAAATCGAGAGAAATACAAACTTATCTCGTGTAGCTACTGCTTACTTGTTGCGATTCTACCTGTGTCAGACTCACAGTACTAAATGGCATCGATGTCCTCATGATACGAGGCTTCATCACTTGAAAGCTCTTGAAGGTTCACAGAGACTTTACGAGTAGAAGCATTTAGGTTTCGTAGAGTGCGGAATAAACTTGCTACACCCAATTCTTAAATCATCTGCAGTCGAAGGATACATTTGCAGTCAAATAAAACTCGTCGAGAAGCAGATTCAGCTCAATAAAATCAATGTATGGGATGCATCGTATCTAGTTCGATGACAAAACAAAAGCAGAGGTTGAGATATTAATCTAATTGAGAATCAATAACAAAGTTGTACACGCAAAACTATGGTCTGGGGTGGCGATTCTTTCAAGTCTTCAAGGAGGGTCGAAGAAGAAGTACAAGATGGCAGTGAACAAATTTCGGTATTGCAACCCAACATCGGACAAGATCTTGATTCCACTCTATCGATTCACTCAAATAGATAGTGAAACTATTACCAGAGCTTATATTCGAGGAGCCAGATAGCGAGATAATTCAACCTCCTCCCAACCCATTATCAAATCAACCTTGAGACAACATACTCCCAAACAACTTTTGCTTTTACACGCCCAACATACTGATATATCTTCAATTGATCATCATGCACTTCCGAAATTTGCTCTCAGCCTTCATGGGCGTGATCCTCCATTTCTCATTTGCCTCTGCTGGCCCAATCGCTTCAACCGATAACGAAGACGTCGAGCGCTCACCATCTCAATATTCAGCAGAGACCACCTCTATTTCCAGCTTTACACCAGATGAGAGAGGTCTCGAGCTTGTATCAAGATCTCAACAGTTCTGCTGCATGAACCAATGCTAGATCTGTATCGATCAAGTATGCGGTCGAGGTGGACTCAAATGCCTAACCGTGAGTGTCATACGTTTTACCTCTTGTACGGTAACAAACTGATCAATCATAGGGATTCGAGTTCTGCTGCAACGCTGTATTTCCATTTAAGAATTTGGGCGACTTACTTGGGCCTGCTAGCACAGTTATCAATACCATTGTCGGACAAGATAAGAGAGACTTGGAAACTAGCAGTGGTATTAAAGGAGCTCGTAACGCACAAGGAGACTTGATTGACTTTTCTCCCCGGTTCTTACACACGTCGCCACTCCTCTAGACCGTGTGATAACAATATATGTTGAAAATGCTAGAACATTGCTAGCTAGATAATACATGACAATTTATTTCTCATTGAAGCCACCGGATGGATTGTGGCCGTATGAAAGCCGACTGTATACTTTGCGTAGATATCCACCCAGAAAAGCCGGATGACTGTCCGGAGAAGAGGCAAAAGTTGAATGTATACATAAATCAAAAATATCTCTAGCAGCCGAGTTCATAAAGCCTATTATTTAGCTGCCTTGATTCTTTTCCGGGGCCCTGGGTAGTGCTGGTCGTCTGCATACTGTCCCACCTTAGGATGTTTACTCCTGCAGATGACCCACCGGTTCTGATTCGTGTCTACGATGCCATTTGTAGCGGCGATACTGGCACCTACATCTAGTATACATGAAAGGCATGCAGGGCCGTGTGTCAGGATCGTGACATCTGAAAATGTTAACGCAAGTGCTGTATTGTACTTGAGATACGAATCCAGAATCTGAGAAACTCTGAACGTGTGGATGCTGTCAGAAACCTTAAAACACTCCCCTGCGGCTGGAATCCGGTAATAGTGCCCAGCAGGAAAGGCAGATTCTGCGTCGTCATCATCATTGTCATTGTTTTCAGCTGTTTGCCCCTGAGCTTGGAAATTATTCGCGGTTTCGTCTAGATTTTCTACCTTCCCATCGGGCCATCGACCGAGTAGCTCATCATAGTCATATATCTTTAGCTTTGGAGCTTGTGACTGGATGGTAATCATACTGTCGAATTTATGGCTGCAAGAGACTAACATGACGGGTTGCGCTAACTTCATCATGGCCCTCGTTGGATCCAAGAAGCGTGAATGAGAACCAGAAACCACTCTCATCAGCAATTTGTATTGACCTGACCCTGTAGGTACCAGCAAAAAGTCATTTTGGACATCACAAGTATCCACTTTCAAGGCAACTTGAGCTCCCACGTTTTCGGAGGCAAGAGGGTACAACTCAGTATAGTTTTGCACGTCGTCAGAATGCTGGGTTTCGATGACTGTCGACTCTCCTTGCAAGCTTTGGAACTGAGAGCCATCGGGAGCATACAAGCCTAGCCTCCCTTGGACGATTTTGAATCCGAAGCAATTCATGATGCTGAGGGGTTGTGAAATATCTAGCCACGGCGCGACAACTGCGAGACTGCCATGTTGAACAGCAATGACAGTGGATGCAAACTGGTCGGCGTCGAAGAAATCGCTTTTCACAGTATAGTCGTCGTCATCCCTGGTATTAACCAGTTCTTCGATTGATGGGCTCCCCAACAGGACTCGTGCTGCTGTGTCCAGCCAAGCTCTCCATTTAATCGACCCCAATGTAATATCATACAAGATGTGCAGGACGCCGAGGTCTTCCATTACTCGCGTGACCTTCTGGGAGCAATCATCGGCACCGAAAGCATCAGATATACTATGCGCAATGTAAGTCATAACTTCCATGAATGCCGTGTGCCGAAGACAGCCTTCTTTCAGGGTTGAATTTCCCTTTGGAGCGAGACAGTGGTGACACCTGCAGCTTTTTCTCACCTTCTCCATCAAGTCTCGGAGTATTGGAAAGTACTGCAAAATGTACTCTGGGGTAGGCTCTGCAGAGTCTGAGCCTAGAGATTCGAGATCCTCGGCAGTCTCAAAATCCATTTCATCATCTTCGTCAAGTTCAGTGGTCATTGTCGAGCTTTCAGTGGCAGACGGAGGGGAGAACACTACCACTGCAGCATTTATATCAACCCATCCCATATTCACAACCGAAGGCACTCGAGCCAGAATATCGCTGACGTAGAGATTTTCAAGATCTTTATGTCTTTCAGCTTCACTCAAGATGACGTTAAACAAAATCTCGTTGCTGGAAGCTTCTCGGGAAAGTCTGAGTTTGAGGATCCATGACACAATCTCAAACGCTGTTTGGCGTACAAGAACACGAATGCTCTCTTTTCCGGATGCTCCCGGTGGGTACCTAAGGGGCTGGTACAGTTTCTGCCGTACCCGAGGGGTTTGCTCCATTGTCATCTGGGTGTCATAGGTTCCGGAGAGGATTTTCTGTATCTCACCCGAAATGCAGAAAAGTATTTTGGCCTTTGCATTTGAAACATCTTCGCAAGGTCCATCAATTCTGCAGAACTTCTTGGTACGATGTTCAATCAGGCTTTCTTCAGGCCCCAAGACTTCGTCATACACAATTTTACCACTGACGATGACTCGAAGCTGGCCCTTGAAATGATAGATGAGCCAAAGCGTGAGATTGGTGATGATGTTGTCACTCTCGATTATCACTTGGCCTTGGGCATCTCGCAGTTGGCAGAGGATGGCGCCCAGCCGATGACTTTCCATATTATGACCTCGAGGACAGACCTCCTTGAGCTCGGTAGGGAGAGGTAGTGACGTGAGACTTCCTTGCTGATTTCGCTTGACGACTCCTGAGTTGACAACATTGAGCCACATGCTCGAAACTATTTTCTGTAGTACTGGCTTAAGTTGAAGTCGGAGCGGATGCCATGCCAATTGATACTCTTGCAGAGTCTTCCCGCCATTATTGTGAGCTTGCATAATGAAGGAACATAACACGTCAGATATGAAATCCTCCCCATGGAACTCAAACAAGCAAGCGGTTGTAGACGTCATCCAACACAAGTAGGGATCATTTGTCATAATTCGACCTAATGATCCTGATGGTTGCGCGAAAAGAGGACCGACGGCTCGCTGTCTAGTACCAGACATTACAGCCTTGTAAAATTCGTTGCCTCGAGAATTCGCTATGACAAGGCCACGTGCCTTCTCTAAACAGAACTGCAGCTGGTTCTCACTCAACCTCTCTCGATTTAGCCATCGGCCGAGTTCAATGCCCATTTGTACGATAGAATGGGGGCTGTTGGACATATCGGTGAGGGCCGTAAGTAAATCGATCCCCCTAGCTGAGACATCCAGCCTTCTTGCAACCAATTCTGTATTTGACATCTTGCAAAATGTAATACGAATAAGTGTCAGAGCTTCATGGAATGGCAAAATGTAGTATGGTAAGGAGTAGGTGATCATGTGAAGGTAAAATGAGATGGCCGCCTGATGTTGGGCTGAAAAAGCAACGGGAGGCTGTGTAACATGAAAGTTCCTAGTCCTATTCGTACGGCTGTGGACCAATCATTGAATTATCAACCTGATGACCCATCGTTTTCCAGTGTCATGGATGCGCATCAATCAGGGTAATGACATTGAACGGGGAGAGCAAGTTCAGCAGATGGGATCCATTTACAGCAGGGCTGAACGAGTAATCATCTGGCTGGGCGAACCTACTTATGATACAGACTATGTCATGTACTATATGAAGCAGCTCGAGAAAGAAGGTTTGAATCACGCCTCCGATGGCCAGGAAATCTCAGACAAGCTGTGGACTACTATCTGGTCAGGAGTCGTACGAGATTTGCGGCCTGACCAAAAGGGCCTTCTGGTTGAAGGCTTACTGTCACTCCTTCATCGAAGTTGGTTCAAAAGCGTCTGGATCATACAAGAAACTGGCAACGCTCAAGCGGCTGATATCGTCTGGGGAAGCAAATCTGTTTCAGCAACGATCTTTGCTCTCATGCCGCGTTTGCTTGATATCACCCCGGAACCACACTGTCAACAAATCTTGGATATTATGCCAGGTCCTCTCCGTGGTGACTCTTGGTGGGTTAAAAAGTGTGACCTTCATATGATGCTGGATAAATTCTGCCACAGAGAAGCTACCGACCCCGAGATAAAGTCTATGCTTTACTAGGTATATCTTCGGATGTCCATGGCAATAATACACTAAAAGCGGACTATGGAAAGAATCTTCAAGATGTTATTTTTGATACTGCTTCATTCTTACTTAACTTTGATAAGTTAAATTGTCGCCCTTTCTTCGACTGGACACGACGCAGTAGTAAAGCTACTACTCGAGGAAGGCGCTGAGATCGAGACTAAAAATGGTGGAGGATGGACGCCGCTATTCTGGACTACATATAATGGGCACGAGGCAGTAGTAAAGTGGTTGCTTGAGAAAGGTGCTGAGATCGAGACTAAGCATAATCAGGGTAGGACGCCACTATCGTGGGCTATAGGGAATGGGCACGAAGCAGTAGTTAAGTTTCTAATCGAGAAAGGCGCCAAGGAAACCCCAACTATTTTATGACAAGTCGTCAAAAATATTATTTGTATTTCATTTTAATAACTTTATAGAAACGAGGTCCCAGGTGAGCTAAAGTTTATATATAATGAAATTTTGCCACCAGGTGTATCTAGTATTCTTTAGAAACCTCTCTTGAGAATATTTGTGAATGGCAAATTAACGAGCTTGCTACGCCCTTGCGAATGTTCCAAATTACATACTGCACAAGTAGGAATTGATGATAAGAAACTAGTATTGATATGGCTAGCTGGTTTTTGCGGACACATTTAACATACTGCATAGACTGTAAGACTGAACAAGTTTTAGATAATATTAGAAGGTTGTTGGACCCAGACAAGCCGCATAACCACGACGTGAGTAAATTGCTTCCTGAACTTGCCAATACACCCCTCCTTAAGATAGCGATATCCGAATCTTAACAGATAATAAGTATCATTTACAAACAGCCCCTTCTGCTCTTTCAATACACCGCCTGTTCTCCTCTTTAGCAAAATGAGACTGCTGAATACCTCGACGCTGCAGCTTAAAGAGTTTCAGGGAGACAACATTCCCAAATACTCCATACTTTCCCATACATAGGGTGAAGGAGAAGTAACGTTAGGGGACCTGCGGAACCCCGAGGCTAGAAAACTACTTGAGTATCAAAAGATCAGAGGTTGCTGCTGGCAAGCGGCTTGTGAGGGGTTCCACTGGTCGTGGATCGACACCTGTTGCATAAATAAGAAAAGTAGCGCCGAGCTTTCGGAAGCCATCAATTCTATGTACAAGTGGTATGAGAATTCGACGGTATGTTATGTGTACCTAGCAGACGTCTCTGCGCACGAAAGCTTCGAGATGCAAGAGTCCGAGTTCATGAGTAGGTGGTTTACTCGTGGGTGGACGCTCCAAGAACTCATTGCACCTTTAAACGTTGTGTTTTTTGATAAGAACTGGACCGAAATTGGTACAAAGACAGGTGTGCAAGAACTAGTCTCAAGAGCGACTAGTATCAAGGTTCAATACCTGACCAGCGACGCTCCTTTGCATACTGTTAGTGTGGGCGAGAGAATGTCATGGGCTTCTAGTAGAGAAAGTACCAGAGTTGAGGATATGGCATATTCTCTCATGGGTGTGTTTGGGGTTAATATGCCAATGCTCTGTGGAGAAGGAGAGAAGGCATTCATAAGGCTTCAGCATGAGATATTGAGGTCGACGAATGATCCTACAATTTTTGCATGGAACTCAGAGGAGGCTCTCTTGCCGACCATTTTGGGACCACTGGCCGCTCACCTGCGCAATTTCCAGGGATTTCGGAAAATACTTGACGATATATGGGTGAGACCCAGCCCTGAGATCTCATTGACTAATCGCGGGATCCGGATAACACTACTTCTCAAACGCACACCCACAACGCGGAACGAGTATCATGCGCTACTCAATTGCGGTACATCTACAGACGAGGGTTCACGTACTAAATTCCTTGTGTTATGGGTACAAGAAGATCAACCAGATGAATTTAATCACATTGTTTACTGCAACAACTCCGTGTTTATAAACTCCCCCCCCGACAAAGGAATTCGAAAGACGGACGATCTACCTTAGGGAATATCAATCAGTCAGGATGCCACAAGTTTCATTGCAACGTCTTCAGGTCGAAAATTTTTCTTCTCCTAACCAGGGCTTTTCAATTACAGAACACTACCTGGGAAAAGCGTCTGAAGAATCATTTGCGTTGTAGAAGATGATGTGCTCACTACGCACCCAGAATGTGGGCAGATGAATGCTCATTTTGGTTTCTTGAAGACAAGGACAACTGAGCGACACCCAAATAATGCTGAAGCTTTCCTGGTTATTTTTTGGAGCACTTCTGGAGAATCAAGCTGACACGAACCGATGGCGCTGTTGTACCGAAATGGAGTTACCAAGAGGCGTTGATGCAGATCAACGGAACACCTACAGCCATGGTTGTGGCAATGAAGGCTCTAAATAAGGCGAAAGTAGCTCGATACAATCGTGTTATGTGCTTAAGACCTCACTAGAGGAATGCTAATTCATAATACTAAACCTCCGAGTATATCTCTTGCCCGGAGATACTCAGGGAGCACTGCACTTGCATCTCCTGCAAAGCAATGTTACCTGGAGAAAGCGAAGAATGGCTCTCAAGCCCGGAGATCAGCTGGTAGACTTGCACTAGGCGCTGATAGTGCCGTCTTCTGATACAGCGAGATACGAAAACAGGAGCTTGAGCCATGTTTATTGGATTATGATGCCAGTGACGACAGGATAGCATCTCTGAGTCTACCTGTTGATGTAAAATGTGATGTTGTTGATTTCGGGTTTCGACATAGCTTCCTGTAGCTACCACATCTTCATCAATAGGCCTGATAGTTCAGTGGCAGAATTCACGCTTTGGGTATCAAATCTCAATTGTGTGAGGTCCTGGGTTCAATGTAAGTCAATCCCTATTCCCTGTATAAGAACTCAACCTAATATTCTTCCAGCCCCAGTTAGGCCCGTTTCTCTCTCATCTCAGCACGAGATTAATTTTTTTATGTTACCTACCATATTGATGGCATGGTCCTGATGAACTCATGAAGAATAGTTTGACTGGATTTTTTGCCCACGAGCATTGTTTAGTGTCAACGATCTCGCGTGCGGCTAAACGATGGTGGCAGAGCATTGCTTCTGTGGGCCGTGATGAAGGCGTATATCTCGAGCCAAGTGGATAGGAGACTACCTAGGCCAATATAATTAGCTGCTACTGTGGACTTTGCAATGGGACCGATAGAGCTGCAATATAGGATGTATTGTAAGCTCCGATAGATCACAAGACTACACTGCTAAATATGCATCTTTGTCGATATGAGACTCAGAAATGTTGTGGCATTTAGCATTATACCCACTTGATGCTTAGTTTATGTATCACGTGAGGATCTGTGTCCTTCTGAGTGGCCATTTTTGGCGATCAAGCTTCCCATCTTCGTAAGCCAAGGGCTGACAGTGACTAGCTAACTTCCGCAAACTCATGATCTCACGTACAACTGCGCCTCAGAAAGAGGAATATTCCGGGAATATTCGAATAATGTCAAATGGTCAAGTCCATCCACCAGCGAGTTGCCATAACCAATGAAGATCTGCGACGATAAAAGCATGAGACCCAACGATTAGGAACCTCGAACACCCCCGAGGCTGAGCCCATTCCACGTCAAGCGCCACCTCAATGGACATGCCTTGATGGCGCAGTAAGCTGTGCTGCTTGGCAGCCAGCTGAGTAGGACCTGAAATGGCATATATATTAGGCATTTACTCTGCCGCCCTGGTGTCGTAATACTCTAATTTCGACTTGAATCTCGACATCAATTGAAATTTGAGCACGAAACGTTACTTTTGACACATCACTCTACCAAAAGCTTTCCAACGTTCACTATGCCTCCTATGCAGCTCGCTCCCGTCAATCCGCCATTGGGCGTGAACCCCGGATATTGTGTAAATAAGCAGACCACTCTCGTAATGAAGGAGAAAGTCTGGTATGTTCATAGGAAGCTTGTGATGATGGACCCCAAGCTAATTTTCGTAGGTCTCTATCAGGCGACACTTTCCACATAGTCGATGAGAATGGCCATGAAGTAGTTCAATGCCGTGGACAAACCTTCTCTATCAGCGATCGCAAAGAGTTTGCTGACGCCAGCGGGCGACCCCTCTTTTCCCTTCGCACGAAACTCCTCTCCATCCACAAATCCTTCTATGCCGAGAACTCGACCGGCACCATATTCGAAGTCAAGGGCAAATTCAGTATTGGCTCCAGCAAGATGATTGCTACATTCGTGAATGCGAGCAATAAAGCAAATATCGAGCTTTTGATCAAGGGTGACTGGTTTGATCGATCTGCGACTATAACTATGGGAGGAATTACAGTGGCTCAGATCAGTAGAAGCTATTTCAATATGAGAGAGATATTTGGTGGTCAACAGACATATTATGTCACTGTTGCTCCCAATGTCGACCTCGCAATGATTGCGGCTATCTGTGTGTGTTTGGATGAGCGGGAAAATGAGAAGAAGTAATGAACAAATGGCGGTATATCCAATGTTGGAGTTTGGCGTTCGTCCGGGGCCGCTGCACTCGGAGCACTTAGTTTGTTGGAGTGTCTTAGGGATATGTTATATACCCATTGGATCTACAATTTCATGCCGTTATGATCAGAGCATTCCCATCTTCTCAGGATTTAGGTGAAAATTTGAACATTTTGATGCATATCATCGGCAAGCTTTCATAGCGTCTTCACTTTCGTTAGTAATCACGAAGCAAGGCTTCTTCTACTCGGTAGGGAGATTTATGTTTCCAGTACAATTTGTGATTTACAACCTGTTCCTACTGGTCAAGCAGGTATTTTATCCTACAACCTTGCCAACGCAGGTAGTTTCTCCTTTGCAATGACTTTGCACAGCTCTCTACTAATCCAATCACTAATCGCCATATTAGTGATCATAGGGTTGACCCCACTAGCACTGGGAAATACGCTAGCATCCGCAACATAAAGTCCCTCCGTATCCCACACCTTCCCTCTCATATCCACAACTCCCATATCTTTTCTTCGACTCATGCGGCAAGTTCCCATCTGATGAGCTGATCCGAAAATACCAGCTGGTGGCTTGTTCCCTCTCTTCCGTACATCTTCTAGCCATGCTTCAAACCGAGCGTCTGTCTCTTCAACAGTTTCTTCCTGTCCAGGTGTTGCTCGTATGAAGGCTGGAGTGCCAGCTATGCAGACATGCACCTCACTGGCGCCCATAACAAAATTAATTTTTGCCAGTGCCAAAACTCCTTCCAAAGCATGCGCTCTATCGAAGTCACTTGGTGAGTACTCGATTCTCGGGAAACCGGTATCCGGGTCAGGGTACACCCGTCCTGTATCGCGGTCTCTTACAATGGAGATAAAGGAATTCATGTGTCGATATTTCAGTGCTTGGAGCTTGAAGTCAAGTCCATTGTTCCAGTTTAAGAATGTCAGACACCAGGAGGGCATCATGCATGTTGTCTCCAGCTTCGCGCCGTGGCCATGATTATCCAGATTTTCGAGGGACCCAACGACAGATGTCAGTATACCACCTTCCCATGGTCGAACATCCTCCGGGAAAACTGCAGCAGCCAAATTTACAGGATGCAAATAGAGATTTCGACCAATGTGTTTGTTCTGTCAGGGTCAGAAGGCGGAATTTGTGAGGTAAATGGAGGCTTACAGTCAATCCACTCTTCTGGAGAATTATTGGCGACCAGAGTGTGCCAGCCGACATTATAACTCTTTTCGCTCTCACGATCACCGAAGCAGTCGTCCTTTCACTATCAAGACCATCAACGCCACCATTCTTGTTCCTTCCCTTCCATGTGCCCTGTACTCCCACCGCTGTTTTCTTCCCTCCTACATTCTCAAATAGCACTTTTTCAACAGTAAACCCTTCCGCAAATTTAGCACCAGCTCTTTGCGCATCTGGTAGCCAAGATACTACTGGCCCCTGCTTTTCTGCAGCACCGCATCCAAGTGTGCAATGACCACAGGAATGTTCATTTCCCCCCGTGTTTTGTGGCACGGCCTTATGTGTCATTCCAAGTCTCCGGGCACCTTCCATCAACACCTGATTTCTGTGGTTATGGCGGATATGCTTATCACTGACGCCCATACGATCACACACACGATCAAGTGATTCTTGGAATTTCGTGGATGTAAATAGTGGAAGTCCACGGTCCTTTGACCATTCATCGCGAACATAGGACTGAGGTTGCAGAGACGCAGACCAGTTGATTGTACCTCCACCTCCCCAATTACTGCCCGCTATCACGGTCCTACCAAGGTCAGCAAGTTCTCGAATGTGAGGAAAAAGAACTTACATCGACGCATCATCGGATGACACAACACCGCCATCAACATACAGATGAATTCCTCCATCCCTTTCAGACATTGGTAACTGACTTGGTGAGAAGTAATACGACTTGTCAACAACCAAAACTCTGTGTCCCGCTTCAGCAAGATTCTTCGCGCATACAGCACCTCCACACCCAGAACCGACGATCACCACATCCGTCTCAATAACCTCTGCCTCTCCCTCCCGCCCTGCTCTTCCAGCCTCAAAACCACCTTGTCCAAACTGTTCAAAACTGTATTCGAAATGCGGGCCTGGCGTATAATTATCAGGTACTTTTGGGAATCCGGTTATGGGATAAAAGGAAGGTGAGGTTTTGATCCAGAGGTTTTTGCCAACAAAGGTCAGTTGTTTGTATGCTATTTGAAGGGTCCGGAGGTAGGATGTTCGCCATGAATTGAGGATTTGGGTGCGGGCAGTTAAAGGTTGAAGGTGGAAGGGTGTGGGTGAGGAGGTGAGGAGGAGGCAGCCGGCTCGGGTGCTGGTGGTGGTCAGTATATCTGCTTTCCTTGATGCTGCAAGTATGTGCTCCGATGGTTGGCCATCAATAGCGTCATTCTAACCATGACAGCAGCCTTCCCTATTTCTACCTGACTTCAGGTCCTCTCCCCAACACTCCAACTCACACGCTGACCAAGAACGGAACACGGAACTTACTTCAAAGCACTTAGCAAAAAGGAAAATCCTTTCCTCGCATCCTCTCTACTATACTGCATCAAAGTCCTCTTAACCAATTCATGAAACTCCAAATTATCACTCGGTTTCTCAGCCAAATACTCATCCAACATCACCTCCTCAGGCGGGTTCACCAGCACCTTTTTCAAATGATCTGAAAAAGTTTGATAGATCACATCTGGGATATGTTCTTCTGACAGGTTTTTAGCGGATTTAGAGGTAAGAGCCGATTCGCGTTTAATGGACGGAATAACCGTGTCCATTAGAGCCATCAAGGTCGTCCATTGCGATTCTGTGAAATAGTTTCCTAATGGAGCGGCTGGAAGAGCGACGGTGAGAGGGGATGCAGCCTTCAGTGTCGTTGAAGTCATGTTGAAGAGGGGTGAAACATTGATGGTTCGATGAATGACGGATTTGTTTCCTTATTTCCTTTCTCTCTCGGACTCGATGTACTGATCCGTCTGTAAGTGGAGTACAATCACGAAATTCAATTCAAAATCTAAGAAGAGAAAGAATTAAAAAAGGGGGATTCAGAAAGCTGGAAACGGTCTTGAACTTCATCAACGTCCCTGTCGATCTACCGGCACCTGGTCGAATGTATATTGGTGCAATAGTGAGACAGGTCTCATAGCGTTTGCCTCGGCCGGTGGAGTTACCCCGCGTTCAGGTGTTGGGTTGGGGAAAGGGGCGAACCCCACTATTCGTGCCGAATAAGCGAGAGGGTTGAACTCATGTGAAGTTTGGTGATGTTTCTTTTTAATGCTTGGAAGCGTTTTGTAATTGAATGTTCAGATATTTTCGTTGTAGGTTTTGTATGGAGTTCTTTTGTGATTTTGTGATTTCATTATGGAGTCTTTTCTAAAGGAAACACGTTCTTGTAGTTTCATGTTTGGTCTGCAGAGAAGCAGATTCCACATGATTCCGATAACCTAAATAGTCTCATGTTGTGAGTGTACAAAGCTGTACAAAACTCCAGGCTATGCTAAATGGAAGAGTAAAGATATCCGGGAAAATGTTAAAGGAAACACAAAGGCCTTGGGAAAGAATTGACTGCTGTCGGTTTTCGTTCGCTGTGAACGCCAAATGCTGGGTGAAAGCACGCCATAGTTCTACTGCATTGGAAGGAGATCATTACTGTGATGTTCACAAAGAGATATTATTTTCATTGTCATTTTTGTTAGACCAATTTACATCCCGTTATGTAGTACACACCAAATGCTTTATTTCCAAAGCTCTCATTGCAAGTTTATTTAATTGTTTCTGTGTTGTATTTTATTTTGATAGTGATAATCGTTCAGATTATGCTACATCTGAACTAGCTCCTCGTGCATAGCGAAGATCCTCAACATAGATACTCCAGATCTCGAGACAACATTGCCATTCCCAGCTTAGGTTTAGGCATTAAAGTCTGCTTCCTCTCTAAAGCGAGTATCATCGATAATTCCATAAATTAGACCGCTGAATCCAGTTTATTTTTGCGAACAAAGTTGCAAGTGAACCCTGATTTCAAACCCAAAGGTCTTCGTATCTGAATGGCCTGGCCTCCTACCCACGATAGTTCGACCCTCAAGATCAGGGTCCTTCGCGTCGTTTAACTCGATCTCAACGTAACTCCACACAATACCCCGCAAAAACACGTTTTCTCCAACAATTATTTGTAAGCCTAATTTGATCTGGTTGAGGTCAATTGAAGCTGTTTGAGCGGTGCGCAGGACTCTCGATTTGCAAACGCGGCCTGATCTTTCCCAATTTGGTAACGACATCAAAGGTGATTTCCTCAACGAGTAAGCCCCCCTCTTCACTAACAAACTTTCAGCACCCCAACTTCCTCAAATCTCTCTCACTTCCAAAAACACGGTCACACATCGTCAAAATGCCTCGAGGTAATGAATACACACGTGCGTGGAGCGAAAGACACAATGACGCAATTTATTCTTCCGCCCACGATGAAATGGTGCTCTGGTCAAGACCTCCAAGCCCTCCTCCCAGATACGACATGATGCGGAGAGAGAATTTCCAGAACTCGAGAATCTCTTCACTTGAGGCTGAATTAGACAGATTGCGGGAACAATTCGCATACACAACCAGGAAGAATAAGGAATTGCGAGAGAAGAATGATTGCCTCGAGTTTCACCTAGATAACTTTGAAACTCAACTGGGTATTCGTGATGAGGGCTACAGATATTACAAAGACAAGTACTATGACGAAAAGGACTGCCATGAAGTCACCCGAAGACACAGAGACGACGAGAAGAGATTCCATGATATTCAAGTTACCACATTGAAACGCGAAATGAAGGAAATGGAGCGTGACCGTGAAATCAAAGCCCCTCTCGTTGATCTTGCCGCACGAATCCGCTTTCGATACTTGGAAAAGGCCCGCCAAGCAGCTCTTTCAGTTTCTGCCCGAGATCTTGACAAAACCCTCACCCATAATGGGAATATTGCTGCGCATCATGGTAACGGCCAAGCTGATGCAGCTCTCTTTATGGCAAAGTTAATTCCGCGACATGCTGAAGATTCTATTCGGGAGGTTTTCGAAGAACTGTATGAAACTTCCCCGGAGAGATACAAGGACCATTCCGAACACATGGCAAGAATCATCAGCGCTGGGGCTACATTGAAAGTTTCAAAACACGGAAAAGGCCATGTCTTCTCAAGCAAGAGCCGATTTCTTGCAGCTTGTAAAGAACACCAGATACTTTGCCGAGGGGTGGACCGAGCGAAAGTTCAGAAAGGATACCCGTGTGCAGGAAATGTACTCTGATATTGTTCTCCAAAACGAAAACGTCGTCTTACCAGGCAGGAGTCAGGGTCGTAATCAAGGATGGGGATATGAGTTATCAGATGATGACTCCGTAAGTGCTCAGTTTCATATCATTGTGTTTATTCCTAATTTTGTATACAGGATGCACCATACTATAGCGACCGCGGCTATTAAACGAGACTGGGAGAGTGGTCTGTGTGTTCAGTGTTGTAACAACTATGTGGGGAGGAATAAATGTTTATGTTCTCAGTCTCGGTTGTAGATTGAAGAGCTTTGCGGCAAGAATTGTTTGATTTGACATTTCGGCTTGATCCAGGAGGACAGAACTGTAAGAACACTTCAAATTGGCTGATGGTAGCCCAGCTTCTACGCCCTTTTTACGGAGATTAAATAGGACATATAATATTGCAAACCAAAAATGCAGAGAGATATCTGTACTTCAAAGTTTTCCACAGACTTCCACGTCACTATTAGTAGAGTCTGGTTTGACTTTGATATGATGCTCCCGTTTTGGCATTTAAACTTTGGGTTCGTGAGGCAAAGTAACATCCCACAGACTGGCGGAGAAGCAGGTTTCAATAATCAAAGACAACAGGTATCGATAGCATAGTTTTTCTATTGATTTTGAGGTATTTTCAAATTTCTGCAATGGAAAATGATTCTTTGACACCATCATCGCGGTCACGAGTGGATGAGAGTTGCCATAATTCAGTTTCCCCAAAGTGAAATCGAGTTCGCAAATCTAGAATTTCCATCAAAGCGATGGAGAATTTGTGATTGCAATACCAGACATTGTTTTACTCTACAACTTACATCCACAATATGACCAAAAGGCAAGCAGGAATTCCCGATTCTCGAAATGTAACTCCTATCCACGCAGCAATACAGCAGAAAGCTATCAAGTTATACTGTCCTTGAACATACACACTATTGCATCCACATCGCCACCTTCAACATTGTGCTTCTAATTGCATAATCCTTGAAGAGGTGTATCACCTCCGCATTTTGTTGTCAGATAAATGTGTCGTTGAAGATTTTCAAGGACTAGTGAAGAGTGTCAAGTCTGCGGTCCAACTCTATGAACGATATAATCATATTGTATCCATTTTCATGTCGGAACACAGGTGCTTTTGCTTCAGCTTGACAGTACACTTGACGATAGTACTTCACTATTTGCGATAACAGCAGTCGAAATTGAAAAAGAACAGCTTTCACCCTCCTAATAACTTGATTCAACCTTGAATTGACAGGAAGCATGAAGACTCTAGGTAACCAAGGCCCATAATGCAACCGCATCCCGAAGCAGACATGCTGATGCTGCATCTCGCTTCGAGTTCCCCTTTGAGGTAACCGCCTGACGGCCTCCAACCTCTCACCCAACATACTCACCTTGCTCAGCCTCATACCCCCGAAGATAAAACTGAGACTCAAGAATTTCAAATTGTATCTTTGAAATACAAAGAATCAAAATGGATACTTGGAGCAGCTGCCCACAAACACCGCTGACTGCCACCGCGCAGAGAAATGGCAAACAACACAAAGTCCACAAGAGAAAGCCAGATGGCCCACTCACTCCTGCATCTTCTGTAGGCAACCCAAGTCCCTTGTCGCAAAGCTCAACGCCCCAAACTAGCTATAGTGAAGAGTGGCTGTTTGAAGACTCGCCAAAAGGAGCAAGCCAAGGATCACCGACATGGAGACAACCAGGAAATATGAGTCTACCATTCAGAGGAAGACAGAACGATGTTGTAGCGGGTCTGAGGGCTGAATTGGAGAAAACGAAGAGGGAAGCAGCTGAGGCTGAGGAACGATGTAAAGCAGAAATCAGGGATCTACAAGATGATTTGAAAGTAGAGCAGGATTACACAGCAGACCTTCGGACTCGTTACAAGGCTCTCAGAACCGAACACCATAAACTCGTAGCACAAAGGTCTAACCAGATTCCGAACGAGTGTGACGGCACCTCCGGACCAACCTTCCTCAATTTTGATGTCGAGACTGGTGCAAGCGTTTCAGGAGCCACCGTAGCCGATATACCTGAACTACACATTCTACTCGAGGACATGGAACGAGACAAACTCATGAAACAGCCACTCTTCCAAATTGGTCTCGATATTCGTACCCGGTTTCTGGAACAAGCTCGTGAACCAGCTCTTTCTATTTGGAGAGGAAAACTAGATAGCGGATCTATCGAGCTAGGAAATCAAGCAGCACACAGCGGTATGGGAGACGCCGATGCCGCAATATTCAAAGGAGGCTATCTATCTCGCCGAGCCAAAGCCAGATTATTCAAGGTGTTTGAAGAGTTGTACCATTACAAACCATCAGAATACGGGACACTGCCACAGAAAGTGAAGCAAGCTATCGATTGCCAGGTTACAATCCGGACGCTGAAGGCTTTGAATAGTGGGATGAATCGACCTTTGAAAGAGAGGCAGCTGGCGATGGATAATATTGATTTCATATTACAGAAACATGGGAAGTTATCTTTGGAGGAATTTGAGGCTGATGTGAATATTGGGAGGAGGCTAGAGGTGGTGAGGGATCTGACAGAGACGATTGTGGAGTTTGATCGGAGACAGGGAGATGTGAGAAACACACGAACAGGTTAGTCTAGAATCTTGTTCCTGGAAAGGATTGCTGACATTTGGTTTAGATTCCAGTTACTGAATGTAGCTGCCTTGCACCAAGTTTGTATATTACGGCTTTCAACTGGATGAGACGATTGAAGTATGGTGGAAGAACGCCATGATGCGGCAATTTTATGCGGTAGGAATCTGGAGTTTTTTGATATAGGATCTTCGTCGAGATGAAATGGGTGGCGGAGTGGTCAAAGAACCAATATTTGGGTTTGTACTTTGGAAGCTTAGCGTCATGCATCAGTCCGAGAACAAACTTTGGAGTATTCTCATCATTTGGAGTCGTTTTTAACATCAATATGTCCAAATACACCCAAATCCTCTCTTGTCAACAACTCAAAGCCTTGCCTCTAACTTGCCAGCTCCATTTTCAAAGAAGTCCTGCAAAGCCTGATTCGTTTCCTTCACTTTCTCAAGCATAATCCAATGCCCCGCATCAACATTAACAACCTATGCAAAGTCAGTATTGCACTTTTCATTCCCTGAACATCGAATCATTTCCAGATATGTAGGAGAAATCAAGGAGAGACCAAGAATAGAATTAAACAAACCTTCAACAACCCCCTCCCAACACAAGCCCTCATAACCATATCCGCCCTCCCACAATCACAAACCACATCCTTCGTTCCCCCCAACATCAGAGTCTGAACTTCCACTCCCTGCTTAATATTCCCCTCTTTCAGTAATTTAACCTCATCATTTACACCCAAATTATTGATACCGCGATGATACCACATTAACGGAGCAGAATAATCAGTTCCAAAGGCTTCGAAATGATGTGTTTTATCTTCTTCTGTAACAAAAGTTTGGGAAGAGGGGAAATTAGGAGCAGGAGTGGAGGAGAAGAGGTAAGATCGGAGTGCTCCCAGGGCAGCGAAGTCGTGGGACCAGTTTTGGGAGAGCGGACGGTAGACTAAGGGGAAGAAACGGTCGCGCTGGGGCTGTGTTAGTACCGAATTCTAAACCTCCCTTTCTCTCCAACATGTTGATCACACTGATCCTCCGAGATATGATATTATAGGATAGATTTCGTGAGCAACAAAGACAAAAAAATGAGAGAGAAAACATACCTTCTCCCCAATCTCCCTCCCCGCCTCCGCACCCGTAAAATAAACCCAATACCCCAAACTTTCAAACCCTCTCTCACTCTTACTCACACTATTAATCCTCTCCACATCCCCTTTCCTCCCAGGAACATTAAACGGCACACTTAAAAAAACTAATTTCTCCACTCTCTCCGGATGGTATATATAAAACTGACTTAAGAGGTAAGTTCCCCAATCATGAGCTATTCCTATCACCTTTTCCACCCTTTCGTGATCTAGGATATGAAGGAGGGAAAGAGACATAGAGGACCCGATATAGGGAGAGGGGAGAAGTGGTTTAGAAGTGAGGCCGTAGCCTAGAAGATCTGGGGCTATGATACCGTAGCCCAGAGAGGAGAAATGTGTTATTTGGTGGTGCCAGTCGTGCGATGTGGAGGGGAAACCGTGGAGGAAGAGGAGGGTAGGATGGTTGATTGAGGGAGAGCAGTGGATGTAGGCGTACGTGTGGCCTGTAGAGGGGATATAGAGAGATTTATTTGGTTTCATTATTGTGATTTTGATATCCTTTGAATTGTTTTGGGTGTTGGGTATGGGGTGAGGGGAGATTTGAATTGAATGTATTCTCTGTGAAACGAACTGGCGAAGCTTAACAATTAGGTATGAAGTGAAGCGACACAGAAGTACAATCTGTCTCTTATTTCCAAGTCTGGATATAAAATCGCTTTATATTCTTGCTTCGAGCTACCTGGCCAAGATGAGCCTCCTCTCACTAGCCTCGGCAACCGGTAACTTTGGTTGGCTCCCCACTTACCAGACCAGTATAGGCTTCTGATCCCCATGCCCCTGCAGCTCTATTCTATCATTTAGTTTATACCTATTAACGTATTAAAACGAACAAGACTGTGAATTTATTTCACGTTCCTTGATGACTGGCAGGCTAGTATCTCGAAAATCGAGCCAAAGAACGAAGTCATCCATGCCATTTCACTTTCGATTCTCAATTACCTACAGCATTGGCGAGGTGATCCGCCGCCCCCACATTACCCCAAATTTTGGTAAAAGAAATTCCATAGCAAACATCAAGTCCGAACCAGACATTGGATGGTTATATCACGGCATGGCGGCATGGTGAGCCAGCAAGATGAGATTCAGGAGGGGATTGGGTGTCTGTAGAACTTTGAGAACAATCCTCGGACATTTGATTGTTCCGAATTACTTTTTGGTATCCTTGACATAAAATTGCTAGCTGAACGGCAGATTGCCGGAACTATGATAGTTACAATGCAAAATGCTGCCCACAAAGTTTCTTGCGTATCACTCTTAACTCCTTCAAATTGACCCGATGCCTAGTTCTTTGCAGAGGCTATAGCACTGCGGTACCAACACGTTAAGCAAACAATCATGCCGCACAAGCCATTGTAACAACCGGAACGACCAAACGCTCTCGCCTGAAAGATCTTTCTTTCCCCGAAAGCGACCAAAACTAGACCTTATGCACGGAGCTCTATCACAATGCAGAGTACTGCACCTCATATTGACTTCCCTCTATGGATAGGAGCTGTGCAATTTTGGAAGGCAAAATCATGCCTTGTACGATAGATAGGCGTGGTAACAAAAAGTCCTCATCAGAGTTCTCAGCCTTCAGATATTCGTATTGTTCCCGAATATATTCCAGCTCAAGCATTTCGCCCTTGTGATAGTAAGCTTTGCCAACAACATTGTCTAGTGCATGAGAAACCGTTGAGAAATCCCTGAGTACCAAAGGTGCATTCAGCTTTGAACATTTTTCATCAACGCAATCTAGCAAGTTCCCTGGAATTCTCTTGCTCCGACGATAATGCATGGTATGGGACTCTACGAAGAGAGTTTGAACACGACCAAATAAAATAACCGTCTTGAATACCCAGTCCCTTTCCGTGTTTTCGGAATATGATGAGGAGTCATAGGATGGAATCCGTTGAGGCTGAAGTGCCAAATGTCGAACTCGCTCACGGTCTTCATGGGAAATTCTCCAAAGACTATCCCATGCAGAATCCTCACTATTAATGCGAGGTATGATCGAATTGTTATCAAGGTAGAGTATGTCTCGATCGAAGTCAAAGTATATCTCTGCACGACAACCGAGAGTAGCAAAAGCTCGCTGATATCGCTGAGCAGCAAGTTGATGGGACTCCTTGCAGGCTAATAGCAAAGCCGGGATGGGGAGTGTTGACCTGAATCCTCGAATGACTTCAGGAGTCCGACAGCGAACAGTAGGGAACTCAAGAGCCACCGCAGTTTGGTCAAGATAGGTGGCCTTATAAGAGCATTCTATTGCCTCGAAAGGGGCGAGATCGTTGCTTGTTGTAGACGAACCAGGGGTGAAGGACACAATGTCACCAATGTGACCACCTCTCCCCTTGATTTTCATACCGTTTTGCGGAATGGTACTGGGAGGAGGACCATCGAATGCCATAACATAATGATCCATCTTAAAAAGGTATTGATCAAACCACGAATCCACGCCCCAAGGTAAATCTCCTGACGCGTCAAGGCAAAACTCGACTGTCAGGCGCCGACTGGCCACCTTCTTTGCTAAAGACCGATATTTTTCGCGTGTGACCTTGAAATATTTCAAATCAACTGGAAACATAAGGATATCGCTAGGCGGTTGACAATCGGACCTGACCCTGGCATAATCATTGAAGTCATGCTTGGCGGCGGATTCTCTGAGGTGCACAACTCTCGGACCAATATCCTCAATTGCAATCTCCCATATCATTTTTCTGATTTCGTACGGCAAGTCGTTGAGACTAACTGGTGGCGGACGACATATCTCGCCAGGCGAGGTAGGGATCTCGATCGGTGAGGTGGAAGACCGACCCGACATGTTGAAGGTAGGACGTCTGTTAGGTCCGGTGAAAGTAACAATTATGAGAAATGACAGGACGACAAGGCCCTTGACGCAATACTGTCGCTCAAGGCGAGATCCAGGAAATAGAGTGTTGGTCGAACAAGAAGGATAAACACCAAATGAAGGAGACAAGTGAGGAAGGTGTTAGTATGACGCGTGTTCTGCCTACTTAAAAGTCAACAATCATTCGATGGATGGATAAGGTTGAACGCGCAGTCAATGGAATGTGTAGAGTACCTACCTCTTGCACAAAGAGGAGCAACGTATGTATGACCTTCCAATGATAAGACCGATAGTCGACGAAGAGCTTGACCTGCTTGAAGACAGGCCGAGAAGCACAGGACTCTAGTATCCTCAATGAAATCAACGATGCGGCAGCTGTATTCTCTACAAATCTCAGTAACAGCACAAGCAGACTAAACTCAGCATGAAGTACATCGAGCATGAGATGTACCTCGTTCTTAAGCTTCCCTTCAGAACAAGGAAAGCACGATAATCCTCCCCGACGTGTCCCAGTCAAATTGTGTTGAAAGGATGAAGTTGCTGAAGAAGATCCCAAGATGAAGAGTATGATGAGTCAAGGACCGGCGTGGGTTGAGTGAAATATTAAGATGGAGCACGTAGCGAGCCGAGATTGACCTGAATTGAGGAGCTTGCCAGCAGTTGATTACTGTCTCGAGATGCCGACAGAGCAAGAAAACCGTACTCGGAATGAAGATTATAAAGAGGTGAAAAGAGTAGATAGTTGTAAGAGTTTGAAATCGTGTGTGCTGGAAATTTACATTTAGACCCAGCCGAAATGACACAAATGGAAGTCGCGATGAGAGGACCTACAGAATTCTGGAACGAGATTTGGACCACAGGACTCGAACCTCACCCCTTGATGTTTCTTCCCCTTTCGCTTTCCACAACTCCAGATGATATATTATCTCAATCTTGACTACCAAGTCAAGTAATATGGTTGAAAACAGGCATATCAATTAATCTGAGTTGCGATGTTCAGGAAATCGCTGAGATTGGAAAGAGAAGATCACTCGCTAATTTCTATAATAGGGGTATACATACAAATAAAATTCCTAACTAGCGCCATCGAGGTCTCAATCTCTAGCCGACCATACGCCAGTCCTTCAGAATACCGTCCTTTCTGGAAATCCCAAATTCAATACTCAAGTCCCGTATAGCTCTGGCTTCTAACCAGACTTCTGCTCCGCCGTCGTCTGTTGTTCTCTGAATTTGAGATCGACTCACCCTCTTCAAGCACTCCTTCTTCCGGCAACTCGACCTCATCCTTTATCCTGCTGGTAAGGAATGCAGCGACAAGTGTACTGATGCCTCCTGCGGCCAAGACCACTGCAATACTCCTGTCACCTGGTGTGCCTCGTGGCTTTTGCAGGAATTTGAAAATAATACTGGACCCAATCGTTGCCAGAATCTGAGGCGAGGCAATAGACATATTATGAATTCCGAGAATCACACCCGCTTGATCCACAGGCTCTTCATCATAGACTCCATCCGTATCTCTGTGAGCATTCTTTTGCGAACGACGGAGTGCATCACGCTTGCTGACTTCTGCTGAAATAATCGCGAACGGTGCCCACAATGTTAATGCCCATGATATACCGACGATGCCAATAAGGGCTGTTGCAGCTGCGATGCTTCGAACAATAAGAGTACTGAACATACAAGTCGCAAATATTAAATGTGAGATGAGCCATGCACGACGTAGCGTGAGACCTGGAATAACGAGAGCATCTAGAAAACGTGAAAGCCGAGTGGTGTAGCTTCTCTGACTACGAATAGTTGCATTATCTTGTGCATCGAAAGAAGGTGCGATGAAAAATGGCAGAAGGACGTTCGTAGAGAGTGAGGTTATCGCGTAAACTAACAAAGCAAATGTTCCTACTCGTGTTGCATCCTCGTACAACCGATCAATTTCCGCTGGGGTCATATTTGGATTTGCTTCGAGGAAGGGTTGGACATATATGTCGCCAATGTACGATGACGAGTAAAACAGCTGGGGAAAGAACCCGATCCAGGCAAAAAATTGTACCTCACAAACCTTTCTCGTTTGTGGTGGTAGACGTCGAATAGAGACAAATACTGTTTTGAAGAATGTGGTAACACCTCCTTTCGTGACTGGCGATGGAGGTTCAAGACTTGCATCTCGTTCCTTGACCGTAAGTATACTGATGGCGACAGTACTACTGAGTGAGATTGTTGCAATTACACAGAGAATCTTGAACTGTGTGTTACCGAAAAACCAAAGATACTTCGGAAGGTCTAGGTATCCAGCAACATAGCCGATGATATTGCCAATACCTACTACTCTGCTTGCCATCGAGTTTGCAGTTTCTAAGGTGGTTAGAGATGCATTTAGGTTTGTCAAGAACCTTACCTTGTTGATGACTTGGGCAGCAGTCCAGAATGAAAGCTCTAATTCCGGCTTGAACTGAAATAAGTTAGAATGGAGTTTCAAAATTTGTGAGTGTAAGAATCATACCTGTGTTGATGGCGAAATCTAAGATGTAGACGAAGATTACAGCTACAACGATAATCGAGATTCGTACTCCCTCTGACTCTCTACCTGCACCAAAAATTCCAAGAAATCCGCCCACAATTTCTCTGACCCATGCAAGAGCAAGCAGTGATACGATAGTTGCAGCCGATCCTACAACCATGAACGGGGTACGTTTTCCCCATTTCGACCTGCAGTTGTCGCTCAAGATTCCGACATATGGTTGCACAAGCGCCCCTGAGAGCGGACCGGCGATCCAGACAAGAGCCATCAACGACTTACTCAAGCCCAGTGAAAGAAGATATGGTGTCCCATTCGAAAGCTCAACACACCATGCGAGTTGTAGGCCTCCGATACTGAGTGTCAAAAGGATCATATACCAAAGATTCTTGGTCTCTTCATGTTCGTCGTGTGGATCCTCTCGCAGAACAGCTTGTATGCCCATCAGGCCATCGGCCTCTTCATCGCTGGAGGGCGAGAGTAACGGAGATTCTTCGTGCATAGGTTTCGAGATTCTTTCTATCGAGTCCTCTCTTTCAGTCACACCGGAAAGTGTAGGAGATCTTTGGGGTCCTCCCCGGTTCCCCGTTGAATTTGCATGTGTCATGTTTTCCCTCTGGAGATTTTCCAGCCTAATAGCTTTGTCCACCACCCGCAGATCTAATACTGCACCGGCCAGTTCGACTGAGGATGTTTCGTCGAGTCGAAGTTGAAAAAAAGTGAGGGGTGTAAAAGGTGGGGGTTGTTTTGGTTGCGACTCCGAAAGTCAATATCGTTTCAAGGCTGCTGGAGTTTGTATAGCTTCTGGCGCAGGATTCCGGGCATGGGACGGCAGGAATAAGGCTGACAATAAGTCAAGAGAGTTCAAGCCCACGAGTCATAGGACATCACAAGGCTTTTGAGGAGTAGAGCATTGCTGGCGGGTGGTGATTGGCGATTCGGTGCAGGAGTCCAGGTTCCGGCGAGTGAGCTGTCTTGGGTTTCGTGCTGAGCGAAACAGAAGTGCAGGCGGCGGAGACGAAGAATTGAAGATAAGTCCTCGTGGACGGTAAGCTAATTATGATGACCTTGGCAGTGTAGAATTAGCGGTTCGTAAGATTGGTGTTGGTATTGCCAAAGCAGATCATGCCACTGTAACTCGTGCTCTTGTGCTCTTGTTCTCAGCTCTAATATTCCACCAAGGCGCAATGCAGGGAAAATGACGGTGGGAAGCAGCGAGGTCCCGAGTCCCAGTTCCTGCCTGCCACAGCCTGCGCCTGGTGATCAACCAAGGGAACTCTCCAGGTACGGCCTGCTGACTAATACGCATTCTGGGGAAGTTGGAATCACACAGTATGGCATGTTCTTGGCTGCTTGGAACAATGCCAAACTGGGAATCCGTTCTTCATCTAAACATTCAACCTTGGTACGGTACTCGAAATTCAACCTCAAAATTCTAGTCAAACTACCGTGTATTACTGTTGTACTAAGATTTTTACCCTCAGCAGCAGCTGTTCTCTTGCATTCGTATTCTCCGATAACTGCACCCCATTTCTTCATTGTCATCTTGTGCCAGTCTCTGATCACATTACTACGGCGGAGTACGGCAGCTTACTCACCCTGTTACAGCCAAAAAAGATCCAGACAGACAGATCTGAAAGTCGAAGCCTACACTAATTACGACGCCGGTTCATCCTAAGCCTCGTTAGATCTTCAACTCCATCATTTCTGATCACATCGCACACTTTCCAGCAAAAGTGTCATCGCGATAGTTACATGTGTCCTTCCTTTCCACCAGTTTGCTCGTCGTTGAGCCACGACTTCCCTCAAGCGCCGCATACTGAACGCGCAGCTTCTGCGAAACCGCCTTCAAGATGTCTGCGATCATGGCCAGCGTAGTCCATCAAATACTGAGTACGTTGCAGTATCTGCCATTGCTTTATGACGCAGGAACTAATTGATTTCTCGCTGCAGAGAGAGAATCCGAAGATGATTCTGAAAATGGTAGGGCGAAGTGGCTTGAATTGCGAGGTACACAAGGCTGACAAGCTTAGGACCCGATTCGTCCCAGATGGAGATATTCTCATCATGGGCCCTTTTCATCATGATTATGCTGCTCATCGCAGCCCTATTTACCAGTTACATGCTTCAACAAAAGAAGGTTGAAGCTGTGCACGAGACTGTAATGTCGATATTTGCTGGTTCGTGGTCAATTCCGATTGTACAACCACGCTGACTTTGGTAGGAATGACGGTTGGCCTTATCCTCAGATTAAGCTCTGGAACGTCGATACAGAACCTCGTCAGCTTCAACTACCAAATATTCTTCAACCTGCTACTACCCCCAATTATTCTAGCATCCGGATACGAATTGCATCAGGCAAATTTCTTTCGAAACATTGGCACGATCCTGACGTTTGCGTTTGCCGGGACTTTTATATCTGCTGTAGTATTGGGATTGATACTCTGGGTTTACACACGCATTCCTATCGATGGATTCGAAATGTCATTTGTCGATGCGATTTCTGTCGGGGCTACACTGTCAGCTACAGATCCTGTGACGATTCTTGCGATATTCAATACCTACAAGGTCGATCCGAAATTATATACCATAATTTTTGGAGAATCTATCCTAAATGATGCTGTCGCTATTGTCTTGTTCGAAACCGCTCAACGATACAAGGTCAAGGAGGGAGGTACAGCAGGATCCCTCGGTATATTGAGTCTGCTCGAGGGTATTGGAATCTTCTTAGCTGTGTTCTTCGGAAGTCTGCTGATTGGAATTGCCATCGGTGTTGGTACCGCACTGGTCCTTAAGTTTACCTATGTTCGAAGATTCCCGAAGATCGAGAGTTGTCTGATTGTATTGATCGCATATGCTAGCTATTTCTTTTCGAATGGCTTGCACATGTCAGGTAAGAGTTCTTGTGTTTGTGTCAATTTTATATACTTATAAAATCAGGTATCGTCACACTGTTATTCTGTGGAATCACTCTTAAGCATTACGCTTATTACAACATGTCTCGCCGTACACAACTCACCACAAAGTATCTCTTCCAGGTCCTCGCTCAATTGTCAGAAAATTTCATCTTCATATACCTAGGACTTTCTCTGTTCACAGAGAGCAAGATGGATTTCAAACCACTATTCATCATCATCACGGTATTTGGAATTTGTGCTGCGAGATGGACGGCAGTTTTCCCACTGTCACGCCTTATAAATTGGTTCATCAGGTACCGTGCCAAGAGAAGAGGAAAAGATGTTGCAGACGAGCTTCCATGGAACTACCAAGCTATGCTGTTCTGGGCGGGACTTCGTGGAGCAGTCGGTGTGGCACTTGCAGCAGGAATGGAAGGTGCTAATGCTTGGGTTTTGAAGGCCACCGTTCTGGTTGTGGTTGTGCTCACTGTGATCATTTTCGGAGGTACCACAGCTCGCATGCTTGAAATTCTTGGCATCCGAACAGGTGTGGTAGAAGAAATTGATTCGGATGATGAGTTTGATATTGAAGCTATTCCGGGAGGATCATACTATAAGCATTCCGGAACTGGAGTCGGCAACAACCCTAGTCGAAGAAATGGCTCATATCCTCTTGACGGTCTTAATGGCCATGGGCGAGGCCCAGAGCGTGGCACCTATGTCAGTGGAAATTCGAGTCCAGCTCATCGGCCATCAAGTCTTAACAGAAAGAACTCCAATGCTGCAAATGGACGAAGAGGAGAACACGAAAGCGAGGAAGGATTACTGCATCCGAACTCAGCGACTGATTCGGAGATGGAGTTAGATCTGGATGTTGATAGCGACACATCTGATCTGCCTCCGGCAGCTAAAAGATCCGAGAGAAAGAGATCCAGCACGCAAAATGATGTTGATTTAGGAGCTCCATATCCGACTTCAGGGACCACACACCCCGAGGTACCATCCATCACCGCATCAGGCGCTATTAGCCAGCTTCTTCACGGAACAGCAGAAGATCATGCAGCATGGTTCAAACAACTTGACGAAGGATTCATCAAGCCCAAACTTCTGCTTGATAGTGGAAAGGGTCCTGGTGGACCTAGTGGAAGCTAGATTTGCATTTATTCAGCATTGCGGACGCGCGACCGCGACCGCGAGTGCTGTATTGGATTGGATTGGAATTGGGTTTTGGCTGGGCTGGACTGGGCATATGCGGAGTTAGGGTGTATATTATAGGTGCTACGGCGCCATTCATGGGTTAGGTGCATTAGGGGGATAGTATAGAATAGAGATCTCGTAGGTACCTTCTACCTGATCACGTTTTGACTTCGATGGCGCTTTACTTGATTTGTTTGCCTAGGCTTCATTGGCAGTTGGAGGAAGTATGCTGTATGATATGGCTGACTGACGGGAAAAAAATCTTTTTCGTACAGCATTCTACTGACCCTCCCAGCTCATAGCTTATGCTCGACCCCCACCATTAGTCTTGCCAAGAAGATTATTTTCGAGAGATGTCTCTATGCATTAGCTAGCTTCAATTTAGCCCGGAATTCGAGAAGAAGCCGACAACCATAAGACAAGCACTAAAATCACTATTTGAATCGTTGCATGTATCTTTAGGGCATATATGTGAGAATTTTGATTGATGATATTTCTCACTAGATATCCTTCAACTTGATGACTTTCCTGATCCTAATCCCAACATCACATCTCATGTTCCTCACTTATCCTTCTTCTCCTTCTCCACACTCTTCCTACCGTTCCCAATCCCACTCCCCCAGAACACTCTCCCCAAACACCACAAAACCCACACAAACCCCAACATAACCACCACCGCCGTTCCCCCCTCAACATACCACGCATTCCCCAATTCCAATACCGGCGCAATAAGCGTATTTCCTAACCTTTCTTCTCCCACCGCCAACTGAGGAGAAAGATGATAAAACAGCGTTCTCGGACCGAAGAGACCATCATATCCTATGTTCACTTTATCAAATGGATTGATAGGGAATTTCGATCCTTCGTCTGCGGTGCAGGCCCAGAATAGTACTGGAGACGGGAGATGGAAGGAAGTTTGGTCTCCTTCGGAGGAGGGAGGCAGATAGCGGAGATGAAGGGGGATATGGACTGTGAAGACTTCGTCTTTTGATGGGGTAGGAGGAGCGAGCTCTAAGAGGACGGATGATCCCCAGGTTGAGAGTGCGTATGCTGGTGCTTCGAGATCCACGGGTGAAGTGATGTAATGTATAGCAGATAAATTCTTGCTAGCTAGAAACAAGGGATCAGAGAGCTGGTACTTGTCTGCGAATATCTCCCTTGGGAGAGTGAGATGGGTGTGTAAAGCACATGCTCTGTCTTCCAAAGGTGGTTTTGAGGAACTTATCCTGATCTCCAAGTTGGGATGGAGACCAGTTGGCTGAATAAATGAAGATGAGAAAAAGGAAGAGAGTGGATGATGTCGAGCTGGGAAGGAGAAGAGGGTTGGTGAGGGTTTGGTGTCTTCGCCTATTACGGTGAGGAATCCACCTAGACTTAATTCCTCTGGTTCTTGCGGCTTTTCAACAGAGAGAATACCGACTTCTAGGCGAGAGGACCCAGTGCTGGGTTTTTGGATATGGAGATCTTGAGTTTGGGGAGGGAAGAAGGCTGTTAGGGTTAGAGCGTGAGATATGGTGTCGAAATCTACGTCGAGAGTTGCTGCGGAGAGGATGGTTTGGACTCGGGAGAGACATTGTGATTTTTCTGAGATGAGAGAGGGAGAGGAGCAGATTTTATGAGAGAGATAGCTTTCTAGGTCGGAGAGACTGGCGAGTGGGGAGTAGTATTGTGTTGCTGCGGAGTGGGAGAAGCGTTCTGTTGGGAGTGTGGTGAATGATTTCTGTGGGTGGTCAGAATTCAATGCTTGGAGACCAAGTAGGGACAATTATACTTGGGGGCTAACACAATCTATATCTCCAAAAGCTTTTTGCAGAAGCGGACATAGCAATTCTCTACAAAGAATTAGATATCATTCAATTCCCAAATCTAGGATTGACATACGAGCTATGATTCCCTTTCTGGCCCGAATAAAACACATGTAACCCCGGACTCAAACGTGCAACCAGAGGAGATAAACTCTCATAAGGTCTTTCCCCAACCCATCGTATATGTATCTCATGTGCCGCCTTCAATACCTTATACAGCTCCTGTGGTAGCTCATCAAATCCAAATGTAATCCTCTCTTCTCTCGCAGCTTTCAATCCAGTTGTCGAGATTGAATTTTTGGATACCTTGAGGTTCTTCGGATCGACTGAGTCCTGAGGCTCTTGAATAAATGTTATTCTTTGACGCATGATGGGTGTATATGGGTGCTTATGGAGCTCCCTCCTCAAGTGGTTGAAGTTGTAGGAGAGCTTCAGAATTGCCGCTTGTCACCGCTTTACGGGATGGATTTTGGGAACAAAGAAGCAGCGTCAGAAATGCAGCAAGGGTGCTGGACATTCAGATGCATTCCTTTCTCGGCATTGAAGGATAAATTTCATTATAAAGCTGTTATAAATAGCGGTTTCCAGCTCTAGATCTCTTCACATCATCTCATCGCAGATACAATCAACAATTGCATCGATTCTTACATTTATTTCCAGTGCCGCTTTAACATAGCACCACTAGACAAGGCTGAGCTTCCAAGGCAGAAATGTAAGTGGCAACGTCCCGAAAAGTCGTCACCACAACACCTCCTCCATACACCATATCTGTCCTTTATCCTCTACTTAAACCCCGAAGCACACCTCAGTTCGCAGAGACAGCCCCATGTCATAAAGGCCTTTGTGCAGCTGATACCTGCACACCATACCTCGAAAACCAAGTATCGTCACCATGCAGCTCCTACCCTTTCTCTACCCCGCCATCGTGGCTCTCCTTCTTACACCTAGCTCAACCTTCGCCGCAAAGAAGGTTCCTAAAGATGCTATTCTCCTTTCTCAAGTCAAAACTCTGACTCTACGGGATAATGCAAAGACCTCTCACCGTCGCGTCGCCGCAGTGCCTCAGCTAGTCTGCAAAGGGCCAGGATGTAGCCACTACAAAGTCGATGTTATGCGGTGTACAAACCAGGGCTCTTCATACGGCGGCGAAGATATAGAGTGGTCTTGCACTACTTCTTTACCTGAAGAGTTTAAATTGGGCAGCACGGAGGTGATTTGTGAGGGATATGCTAGTCGAGATGATCCGTACGTATTAAAGGGGAGTTGTGGGGTAGAATACAGATTACTTTTGACGGACAAGGGAGAAGAAAAATATGGAGGTGGGTATAAATGGCCTGGTTCAGGATCAGAGGAGGGAGGATCAGGTATTGGGAAAGTTCTGTTCATGATGCTGTTCGTAGGAGTGTTGGGGTGGATTGTTTATTCAGCTTGTGTCAATGCTGCAGCTCCTGGAAATGTAGCAGGACAACCTAGAAGACCTGGAGGCGGATGGGGCGGAGGATGGGGAGGGGGCGGTTGGGGTGGTGGAGGAGGTGATGGTTATGATCCTCCACCACCATACCCAGGGAAAAGATACTCAAGTGGTCAGGAAAGCTGGAGACCAGGATTCTGGACTGGTGCAGGTGCTGGAGCAGCTGCTGGTTACATGGCTGGGAGAGGAGGGAACAGACAACAAGAGCCTTTACTCGGAAATCGAGGGGGAAGCTCCTGGTTTGGCGGTAACGACAATCCTGCACCTCGTCGAAGTGATTCAGGTTCAAGTTCTTCGGCCAGACATGAAAGCACCGGATTCGGATCCACATCACGAAGATAATTGAGAGGAGGCTCACAGAATTATGTAACGAAGTCTAATTTTAACGATCATTTCAGAGAGATCTAGCTTTACAAACGCTGTGTCTGTCCAGCATGCCCTATCCGTCAACCCAAAGTAGACGAGCGCAAACACCTCAACGGTGTATTCATGCGGAACTGAAAAGAAACGTGGTATACAGAGGGAATTAATTCGGTGATCTTAAAAGCCATGGGGTAAGCCAGATAGCCAATTTCCATCCAATGCAATGATACAACCCTTATGAGGTTACATAACGCCGAAAGCTCCCCATAAACCAACAGCCGAAAGCAGAGACTAAATCACAAATGAATGAGCATAACATCGGATTTGTCAAATGGCTTGGAGCAGTTTGGACATTTTCGCATGCGGTTGTTGATCCGATCCTCGACGCAAGCTTTGCAGAATGTGTGCCCGCAAACCTTGATAGCCGTGTTTTTGAACTCGTGGCGGCAGATTGTGCAGAGAGCCAAAGTCTATAACAGTTAGTTTGGCTGAAAATCAAAGGAGATTTCGATACTTACCCTGAGCATTTCCTCCTCACCAGATTGATTGCTGAGGGACTTGGTCTTCCACATATCCCGATCCTTTTGTGATTGCTCATACTTGACGCGGAGTTGCTCAATTTCCAACTCGATAGCTTGAATGCGTTGCTTGGTAGCAGAGTATTGGGAGTCCTTGGATTTGACTAGATTGGTGAGCTCCGCAACTTGGTTCTTGAGCCCATCAGTCTTGCTAATTGCTTCTCGACTTGTCGCATCCATCTTCTTATTCTCTGCTGTGATAGAAGTATTGGCTTGTCTCATTTCGCTCAGTTGCTTTTCCAAATTGCTAAGTAGGGTTCGATTTGCAGTTTCGACGTCCTTCAACTGAGTGATGATCTCTGAACTCTTCGAGTTTTGGGCTCGGAGATTACGAGCTTCTATCATCTTGTTATCGTTGTCTCTTCGAGCTGCAAAATATTTCTGTTCAGCCTTTTGCTTCTCGGCATTCAACACAGAAACTCGCTCCTCCAATGCAGCAAAATCCATGACCTTCTTTGTCGACAATGATTGGACTCGTGTATAGGCACTCTGCAACGCGGGAAGCTCCTTATTGATCGCCTCAAACCCTTGCTCCAAGGTCTCATACTTTCTCCGAAGCTCCTCCAAATTCATCCCGTCAATTTCTGCTCGTAGGGTAGGTTCACATGCTTGCTCATTCAATAACAAGCTGATGCGCTTAATTTCAAGTTCCAAGGCAGCAATTCTTTCGTCTCTTGCGGCAATGAGCTCCGTGAAATGATCGGGAGAAGCACGGTCATGCTCTTCGCCGGCTTTTCGGATCGCCATTTCTGCCGCAACCTCGTCCCTGGCTGCTCTGACTCTGGCAAGATTGGCTTCATTCTGTTGTAGCTGGCTTTCGAGCTCGCTGATTATGATTTCGGATTCATTTTCGACTTGCGCACGATAGGCTGTACGTTCGGCTTGATATTTTTCGGCCTCCTCTCGTAATTGAATATTCGTGGCTTCGAGATGATTAATGCGCTTGATCACATCCTCGTGCTGTACCCGAAATTGCTTGAACAGCTCAGTTCTTGCGTAATCATCTTCCGTGAGGTTTGATAGTCTTGTGCTTGCTGCCGTGAGTTGCTCTATCAACGACTTATTCTCGGCGCTGATGGCATCCAGTTGCTCCTTTTGCTTTTCGACAACTGCGGTTGCTTCCTTCAATGCCGTCTGCGACTCTTCACTTTGCTCGGGAATTCCATTCGTCATCTCGATGTCGCCCCCGTTCTCGACGCCCCCAATACCACTGCCAGAATTATTACCAGTGCCAGCAATGGCTTGTTGCTCTACTTTAGCAACAGCAGCGCTTCTAGCCCTGTCCAACCTCTTCTCAGCCTTGATGTAGCGTAATGATGCAGTCTCCAATTTCTCACGCAGTTCCTCCTTCTCAGTTCGCAATCTTTCGATCTTCACCAAATACTCCTTCTGTCCAGATAGTAATTTTGTGATCTTGGCCTGAAGTTGCTGTAGATCCGCTGATGGCTTGCCCCGTACAGATGAGAGATTAGTGAAGATAGCATTCAACTTAGATTTAATTTCCTTAGCCTTCGATGCCAGATGGCCTTGGAAGTTCTCGCTGCCTTTGAAGTTTAACGCGGTTGGGAAGGAAGCTGCCAACTTGTTAGCATTGTTAGTTCTATGCGCTGCCAAATGTTGCACTCACCATCAAGATCATCATCAGAAGGGACCTCATCCTCGACTAACAATTTCACTTCCTCTAATAGCTAGATATAGATCAGCTAAGGTGCAGGAGAGCACGTGCGCAAAGAAAAATTACCTGTGTCCACCAAGCATCAACGACTCGCAAATGATCATCATGATCATGCGCACGCTTCTCGACGTCTCTTAGACTGGTTTCTAGGGTAGCCTTCTCCCGCTTGTACTCGAGCATTTGGCGGTATATGGCATCCTTCTGGTAATTCTATGACGTGACACGTGTCAGCAATATGTTCCGAATACTCTTTGATATGCTCATCGCGGCGAATGAATTGTGTGTGATGTATGGTTGGGGATGCTGTACGAAGATAGAGGTTCAAGGAGGTCTGCAAGCTATGCAACGTGCTGTGAACAGCAAGCTGCGCATTAGCACCAGCCCAATAGACCATACACCGTGGAACATATGAAGTGTATAGATCTAGGATCGTACATATAGGGGGATAGAACAGATCGAGCATTCCGGTCATGACGGATCAAAAGCGAAATCATGGAGATGGCCACACATACCTCAAGATCGTTGGCCCATGGCATATCAGCATCTGCAGAGGGTTTACCATTGACTGCTTGTCGTTTGGTAGGTGGCCCAACATCATCGCGGGCGGCTCTCTTCCTATCCTCCATCTTGATGAAGGATGGGTGAGATGATTGAAGGGGGCTTGTAATCGGCATCAGACTATGCGCGCCAAATGGCAGAAGATATGCGAGCCCGTCAGGGTGATGTAGAAGACCTGCTGCGGTGATTGCAGCAAGTCGAAGGTGGAGTTGTGCAGCGATGTGGTGGCAAGATTCGTAGATTGGAAACAATGAGGTTCAGTCACTAATGTTGAAGAGATCTTGAACGGAGGCTGTGTGCTAGCTTAATTGAGTTAGCGTCCAGAAGCGAGTTTCCAGACTCAGACTCACATCCCCGCAAAAGTCATATCGAATTCAAAGTCACCACCTTTTGGTTCCGCAAAGAATGCAATTGTTCTACTGCGACCATGTTGAAAGGTAGAAGCAAAAATTTCGCCCCAAAAAAGGGTCCCCGACGACCAGGCCCCACGTCCGCAGTCCCTCCTGTGCGGCCCAGCGTCGAGCGACAGTCGCAGACGACAGCTTCTACGCCATCGACTACCGCACCAGAAATCCGGACACAAAATGCAGAGAAAGAGCCTACAAATATCGCCGCTCAGGATAGTGCGCAGCCAAAAGTGTCTATTCCATCGCAGCCAGACGCAAGCCGCACCTCGCAGATTGAGTCCGCCCCAGTTGGAACTGTCGAATCCACAGATGAACCAATTACCGCACACCTAAAGAGGAAGACAAGAGAAGAAGAAGAAGAACAACCAGACCCGGCACCCAAACGAGTAGCTATCGAGACGGAAACCATAGTACCTGAAGCATCTACTGCTGGTCTTTCTACCCCAACTTCGATGGTACCAACTGTACATACATCCACCCCTCAAATAGCCTCCGAGGCACTCCCACACAGAGTTGACGATCGAGTAAGTATCGGCATCGAAAGTACATCATCTCAGCTGGAGCCTACGATACAATCAACACCGACGACAATTCCACCTACTTCTTCAAATCTGCCTCCACTAGCTTCTGAACACAGCTCAACGGAGACGAGCATTCCTCCACCGGTCCAAAATGAATCACATCACCCACGCTCAGCTCCGGTCCAACACACTGAGCCAGAAGATATACGATCTGCGCTCATACGCCAATCTGCGGCCGAATCCCAAAACGAAAGAGGAAGATCTCCATCTCGAGATAGAACCCCAAATCCCCCACCTTACCGATATCCGTCCCCCGAAAACATTGCACGTCTTGCTGATGAAGTTCCTGGGGTGGCTACTGGCTCAGCACATATGGGTCCTGCTGGAGGAACAATATCCTCTGGGCTTGGTCCTGCAGGGGATGTAAATATAGCTGCAAGAACATCCGAACTTGTTCCAATGGCTGTTCTTAATCCCGATGGTTCATCTGGTCAAATACTTGCAGAGCAAGAGCCTGCCTCCGGCACTGAAAAAGGCAAGAAGAAGAGAAAGTATACCAAACGCCGGAAAGTTGTACAGGAAGCTGAGGAAGGGGATGATGGTAGAGCTACTGTGGAAATGCAATTAAATCGACCAAGACGGTCTGCTGGGTCAAAACGGGTTCGAAAAAGAAAAGACGGCGGCGAAAAGAGAAGAAAGGAACGAGCTGAAACTCCCGAAGGTGCCTCAGACGAGGAAATCGATCACACTACTATGACAATGACAGATCTTTGCAAGGACCTAAAGATTGGCAAGAAATTCAGCAGGCATGATGAAATTAAGGAGAGGATTTCTAAGAAGAAAAAACTCGCAACAAAAGAAAAGATCCGAAGAAATCATCCCGAGCTTGTTGATCTCATTGATGCTGACGGAGAGGCGCAGGCAGAACCGGGAGAGGTAACTGCTGGACCATCAGGAACCAATAGAGAAGCTGAAGAGGAAGCCCCAGAAGTTGTTATGGGTAACAATATGGGTCCCCAAATGCGTATCGTTGATGGAAATCTTGTTCTGGACGAATCGTCTCTACAAATCGATCGCCACAAACGTGCACAGGCAGAGCAAGAAGAGTTTCAAGAAATCGAGGAGAACGAATTTTCACGTGTGGTCACTTCAGGCACTTATATGAAACGGGAGCGTGCACAAGCTTGGGATCGTGCTGCCACTGATCTTTTCTACAGAGGACTCAATCAATTTGGTACGGATTTTGAGTCTATTGCAAAATTGTTCCCGCACCGCAACCGTCGTCAGATCAAATTGAAGTTCAATAGCGAGGAGCGCAAGAACCCAGCAAAGGTCACCAAATATCTGATAGGTCCAAAGAAACCCATTGACTTGGAACATTTCGAAAAAATGTCTGAGATCAAGCTCGAATCTGTGGAAGCTATCAAAGCCGAGGAAGAGCGCTATGACCAGGAACAAAGAGAAGAAATAGCAAAGGTTCTCGAAGCTGCAGCAGAAGTTACAAGACAGAAGAAAGCAGAAATTCAACGAGGCAATGGATCTGTATCTAAGGACGCGGCCAGAAGAATTCTTGCAACTATGGGTAGCGATGACGAAGGAGAGCCTGGCACCAGAGCTGAAGGTGATAGTGCTAAGGAGAATAGCGGTCCTGGTTTTGGTCCTGCTCCAGGTGGAAAGAAGGGCAAGAAACCAGCTCAGAAGAAGTCAAAAAAAGACAAACGCACTGCGCGTCTCGGAGGAGAGGAGGTCGAGGTTTTAGGAACTATCGACTAAGTTCGGGTGGAAATGAAATCAGAGATGTTTCGCCCCATAGATAAATTGCGGATGCCAACCTGCATTTCTCGTACAGGCGTTTACAGATGGGACGGCTCTGATCAGATAGAGGAGCGCTGAGGCGTTCAGTGTACAAGTGATAGAATCGCGAAGTCTTAAAGATCGAGGCTGTCGTTATACCCAAAAAGATCTTGAATGAAAGTAAATACAATAATAGTCTATTTCTTCATGCAAATGTGATTGAGATGCAACGCTATTTATCTACCTATTCCTTCTTGATGTAAGAATCAAACAGTGGCCCGATGACCTTAGCACTCTTCTTCAAGTATCTCTTTTGTCCTCCCTCATAATCCACATACGTAACTCCAAATCTCGTCTCGTATCCCTCAGCCCACTCAAAATTATCCATCAAACTCCATGCCAAGTATCCTCTTACATCCACACCGTCAACACCTACAGCAAGTGCCAAAGCATTGATATATCCTCTGAAATACTCCGCACGGAACTCATCATCCAGAATCTTCTCTAATGGCAAATCGTTCTCGCCTTTCAGAGAAGTGCCGTTCTCGGTACAGTAGATGGTAGGGTGATTATATCTCTTGCTAATCCAGTTCAGGAGGTCTCTGTAACCTTGAGGGTTGGGACGCAGCCAGAACGATTGGGTCTCTGGACCGATACATTCTCCTTTCTTGCTGATGAAGAGAGTCTCCAGGTTACCGAGGAAATCATCCTCGGTGGGAGGAGTGGTCTTGTGCTTGATGTAGTTGGCGGTATAATGGTTCATGCCGTAGAAATCATTGGAGCCTTGGACTAAGGCAACTTCTTCGGGTGTCCAGGTTGGGAGACGGTCGCCGAGTTGCTTGACCATTGAGGCGGGGTAGTGGCCGTGGTAGATGGGGTCGGCGAACCAGGCGATGCTGAATTCGAGTTTGCGTTCTGCGGCTTCGACATCGAGTGGGTCTTCTGGGTCCCAAGGGTAGACGGCATCACCTGTTCAGATTGTCAGTCTTGTGATTGGAAGAGATTGAAAGATACAGGAAGACATACCGTTCAATGTGATACCAATCTGGCCACCGTTCTTGGGCTTAAATTCCTCTCTGTAGATCTTGACAGCAGTTCCGTGTGCAAGCAAAAGATTGTGTCCAACAATCCAGCATTCTCTAGAGCTATCTCCAACAGCACTCTTCGACCTATCGCTAGTATGACCAGGAGCAAAAAGACCAGTGTTGTAACCCAAAATAGAGCTGCACCAAGGCTCATTGAATGTAATCCAGTTCTTGACTTCTGGGAAGTTCTCAAACATGACCCTGGAATAGTGTCCAAAATCTGCTACAAACTCCTCCTTGTTCAAGAGTCCTCCATATCGTTTATCTAACTCATCAGGTAAATCCCAATGGAACAAAGTAACAAAAGGCACGATTCCGGCATCGAGAAGATCTGTGACGAATTTTTTGTAGAAAGCTATTCCCTTTTCATTGATAGGATCATTGCGGCCTCCGAGAGGAATGATACGGGACCAGGAGATGGAGAAACGGTATGCTTTTGCGCCGGCCTCTTTGAGGAGCGCAATGTCTTCGTCGGTGCGGTGGTAGGAATCGCAGGCCGTTACTCCGGACGAGCCGTCTGCGATTTTGCCTGGGATCTCGCAGAAGGTGTCCCAGATAGATGGTCCACGGCCGTCATCTTTGATACCACCTTCAATCTGGTAGCTGCAGAATCAATCAGTGAAAGCTCTATATAGGCTGAAAGAAAAACCGAAAGAAAAAAACATACGAAGCTGTAGCAAATCCCCAGAGGAAATCACTTGGGAGAGAAGCCATGATTGTGCGACCTAGTGAAGTTATGCCGGATAAATTTCAGTGTATCTTGGCAATTCAGTTGCAAGATAGAAAGAGGAATGAAAAGGAAGAGAGGACCAGAGAAGAGAGAGATCTAGTTATTAAATATGTTTGAGGCATTAGTGGGATGACATATAACAGGATAGCAAGTGATCTATGGGAAACTCGCAATGGTTTCGGACCGTATAGACCGGGTCTATTCCAACATCTCGTGTAGGAGGCGTTCGTGAGGTTCCGAATTGTGTTGCCCCACTAGAAAATGGAGACAGATGGCGGGGTTGTTGGTAGATTGAGGAGAAGTGCTGAGGCGGAGTAGAGGCCCGCGAGCCGCCGGAAGCATTTGAAGCGTGTGATCACTTTTGGCATAGTAAATAAAAACACGTGAGAGGGCGTTGATATGGTGATGCTCTTAAGTTGGAAGTTTTGCACAAGGTCATGAGGTTTGAAAAAAAGGGCTCTTGTGTTGTGTTGTACAGTGTATCATGATGAGCCTCAAAATGAGGGGTCTCGGAAAAACTCCATGCTATGCAAGCCTCCCATATTCCTTTTCCGTCCATATATCCACCCTGATGCCACGTATAAGCCGTGCAGCAAAATATTACCCTGCAGTAATCATCGAAGAGCCTCCTTTCGCAAAGGAAAGACCCCGTCATTATTGACCCTGCATCTTGCATGACCTGTCGTAACATCATAACTCAGCCTCCAAGCGCACTAAAACCCCCCAGCAATAATTGCTCGAGAGTTTTTCTTAATTGACACCTCCCATATGATCATCCTTCTCGTCTACGATGCCAATCTTTCGCTTTTTTGGATCCGTCTCAACATCATCTCCTTCGGTCCATTCCATGATCTCCCATTCTATCTTGAATCTGCCATCGCCACTTTGTCGTGAGCCCCAGCTTTTTCTCATTCTTCCGAGGCGACTTCCAGCAACCATAGTCTCGAACCAGGGCAACCCTTCATTGTCGATGGTAGCCAATTCGTCGGCACCAGTGATGGGAACTGCGTTCTGTATCTTCTCCTTGTCATTCTCTGCATCCTCCAAAGCCTCCTCCGGCAAAAGTCCTAGGTCCTCGAGATCTCTCAAATCCTTCCCAGCCAGTGAACCCAAAGTCAAAGAAATGTAATCTGCTTCGCTAGCTGGCGATTCAGACCAGTAGGATAATGGTGTGCCACAGAAACCGCAGAATTGGCGCTTGCAGCTTTGTTCGGTAGGTGAGGTGTAAGTTCGGCGGATGGAGGAATGTGTCTCATCGTCCATGAAGGCGTACGTTGAAGATTGATACCAGGAGAGGGGCACACGCAGCCATGCTGAAAGAGGGGTTGCTTGAGATCGGCCTATGGAAAAGGGTCAGCCCATATAAATTAAACATGGTGTTGGTTCAAGACATTGGCAACGGAACATTCGGAACGCATTCCAAGGAAGGGAAAAGAGGTGCAATGTGGAATTGTAGATCATAAGACTTACGATGGCCATGGCTATTGTCAAAGAAAACTCGAGCTATCTCTTTTGACTCTTGGGGTATTTGGATTATGTATCGGTTTCTGCCGCAAGAGCAGCCACCTTCGAGTTGTTGCAGCGCCATTATGGAGGTATTGTTGACTGGTGAACAGTCGCAGATGTGGAGGAGGGAGGAGGTGATTTAAAGAATTGATAGGAAGAAATTATGAGTCGTAGTCTCAGGTTGCGAATCTGTGAAATACAAATGACGAAGGGTGAACTTCGTTTGATTGGTGGTTCAAGGAGGCGGCAATCGCTTCGTTTGGTGGGTGGCCTGATCGGCAATAACATCGGACATCATGGCACTTTATTCTTTAGGCAACACAGTCTTTATTTGCATTTGCAGCACTTTGGGAATCGCGTTCTTGTCACCTACCTGAAATTTCAATCATGCCTTCGAGATTGAAATGTTGTGGCAGATTGTCTTAGCGGCTCTGTGAATGGCTACCACTTGCTTTTGGTATTTCGTTTTGAGGCTCCTTGACCCCTTGTTCAGCCGAGGATCAAGAGTAAAATACACAAAGACTTTAAAAAAAAATTGGATTCAAGAGAATATCGTTCTCAGATCATCCAAGCTATTCAATTGCCATTATTTTACGCCATCAGGTTGTTCATTCTTTGTCATCTACCTCGAAGCATTCGTTCAGATATTAGACGAAACAAATTTGCATTACCAAAACCTACGGAATGAATTGGTAGCACAAGAACCATGGGATGTATTATGCTCACTTTTTTCCTCTTTACCTAGCCTCCCATCTTATAACCTTTCATGAGCCATTGCTGTACTTCACTTGATAGTAGTCCATGCGCTGTGACTCTGAAGCTTGAACGTTCTTTTTCTTTCTAAGTTACTGCAAATACAAAGATTGCAGCTCGATGCAAAGACTAGAACAAGCATGAAAAGGAGGTCTTCACTGCTACTCTTTCGAGATTGATAGGGTGAGATGGAGGATGTGTCTGACGCCATTATGCACCTTTGGTTATTCAACGCTCAAAGACCAACCTTTTCGTAAGAAATGATCTATCTGACCCTCTTTCCCTTATTGGAGAATGGGAATTTTGAGTATATCCCTCAATGAACTTCCCAATGATGCCCGCAGCATGATGTCGCTCTCATATTCATATTCATTTTCATGGCTCCGCTGATTAGCATGTGAAACTTACATTTTGATATTTAGATGAGAAGAATATCATGAGCATAGCATTCCGTTCGTTGTGGATCAGCTGGAATTTTTAAGTTTCGTACTCTACATATATTGCTTGCTACACAAAATCAACATTGGTGTCATCCCACATAATTTAGTCGTGCTGCTCATCAAATTGAGCCGAGCTTGCCATGACAACTACCAAATGACGAAATGGTGCTATTTGATGTGACAAATTAAAAGAGTCATTCTCCTATTCCACCGCGAAACGGGGGTCCCACCTTTTATCAGAGCATCTTTTCAATCTTGATTTCTATCTCGCAATTAAAAAAAGTGTGTCTCTGCCAATTTGCACATCCTCATACCTCTCACGTTGCTCTATCTAATATCTACATCTGCAGATTAAGCAGCGCCAAATCGTCTCAGACAGTGATATCACTGCGGCGTCACCAACGTCTTCCGCAGCAATCTCTATCTACGTCATTGTTCCGCGTGGCCTAAGTATTCCTAGGTGGAGCATCTCTCCTTGGATCTTCTAAAACTGGGTCTGGGGTTGTCGTAGTCACGGTTGTGGTCCGCGCAAGTTCTCTTACCATTGTGTGGTACAGCGGAGACTGGAATGATTCTTCTGCTGATGGGAAGGGTGTACCTGGGAGTTGACTTGGAAGGCCTTCAAAAACTTAGCTATCATCGCGTGAATATGTAGGCAATACAATTGTTATGACTTACTTTCTATCGCCTTTTTCAACCCATTCGGATCCGATCTGAGAAGAAGTTCGGACAACTGTGCAAGTGCTTTAACAGAATCCTCGACCTCGTCCCTAGTATCTTGTTCCACTTTCAACTAATAGTATCCAGTGAAATATGAGATCTGCGAGATCATACTTTCCAGGTCATACTGAACATAATCGAGCAGTACTTTGCTCTCACCAGATGCTTGAACGGGCAAGTTGGCTGCGGCGTTCTTAGCAATTTGGTACAATGCAGGAGAGGTACCAAAGTTTCCCGGCTTGACAGGGTACAAGAGTATAAACATGGCATCAGGGCCCCCCTGCTGGATATTACAAACTGCCTCATTCGCAGCTCCATTGGCATGCAAGATTGCTTTCTCGGCCCTCAACTTGGATATGTGCAACATTTTCGAAGTCTTGAGGGCGGGCAAGAGTTTTCTCTTCTGCATTCTGCAGAAATCCATTTCTAACATCGACTGCAAGTTCTAACAATGGTTGTTGTATCTCACGGTCTTCTTCGAGTCTGAGAGTCTTGGCCGTGAGTACTTCCTTTTCGCCTATCAGCTGCTTGCATAACTCGTAGCTAGCCTTCAGCCCATTGTGTTCATTCACAAATGCACGCAACTCCTTATTCTCCACTTCAAACCGGTTTCGTTCTTTTTTCAACGGCGCCACGTTGCTTTCTCATCTCTTCTATTCGAGTCCATAGCTGATTTTCGCTAAAGCCCATTCTCGCCTCTGCATGCGCAAGAGATGACTTGTCTCTTTCTAACCTTCCTCAGTTCCTCGCACTGATTCTCAGCCATTCGTCTTTGAACTCACTCATCAAACACGGTCTTCTGATTAATTTCGATGAACTGAGTTGCACGATCCAATGCGTGATGCAGGTCTGCCACAACCGCCTCCCTTTCTTTGGCCTGGCCGAGCTTTTGGGTAGGGTGCTCGGCTGTGTCCATATTTTGTCGTGATCACTTGAGAGCTTCTAGTGGCCGTTGTTCAGAAGTTGATTGGGCTTCGATCATGCGAGACTGAATGTCAGATTTTCGATTCTGGATGGATTGCGCGTTGAGCGGGTGGCTGTCCATTGTTAAAGCTGTGACAGGCAGGTCTTCACAGAAAGTCGCGAACAACGCGGCGGTATTGTTGTATTTCTGATGTTGAAGAATCGTAGGTATCGACTTTGCACTTACAATCCGCGTCACCTCCGCATCGATCTTGAAGCACAACATCTACAAATCAAAATGCCTCCTGCATTGGAGCTAGAGGATTCAGACTTCCACGATGACTTCTCAGATGCCATGTCAATTGACGAAAAGCCAGATGACAATGTCGCCGATTTGGAAGATCAATTTGATAGAGAAGAGGGGAGACTCATAATATTGTGCAAGAAGATCGAGATCGCAAAGGTACTATATGCCTAACCCAAACGCCAATTTTCTCATATATCATCCATTGCTAACTAATAATCTTGCATAGGCTCAAGCTAAACTCAATCATCTAAAGTATGCGGCTAGAGATCTTGACCAACAAATGTTCGTAGCGAGGACTGACATCGACCAACAGCGTTCCAGGCTCGATTCTTTGAAGTATGTACTTGATACTGAAAGAGACCAGTTTAAAGTTCTCAGAGACCAAGTCAGCGATGAGCTGACCGCTGCAAAACGTTCTGGGAATCTGGAAAGAAATGTTGCTGCACTTCGAGCAGATCAAGACGTCTCGAATAGAATGTCTGTTCTTATTGGCAAAGACATTCAAGCTGTGCAGGCAAATATTGCGCTCCAACGCTGCAAAGAGAAGTTCAAAGCATTGGAACAGGAACAACAGGCTATAGGCAATATGGAGCAAGAATTAAAGCTAACAAGAGCTAAATATTCCATCGAAGAACAAAAATAGTGCAAGAAATAGAATTCTAGTCTCCTCCTTTTCTTCCTAATCAACATAATGATGAATTTAGCACTATAAGTATCAGAAAATACATAAAGATGCATTGCATACACCAGCTAGTCGAGAAAATGAGAGTTTAGACCATGAACCTCTAACAGAGTACCTTAAAAAGAACAATGAAGCTTCTATAACCTAATATGCGACGATGAAAACAGAGTATAGGTGGGCAGTAGCGGATCAAAACGCACAAAGGAAGAGACGGAGGCAAGTCGGATCGTGAACATCAAGTTGAGATAGGCTGAACGGTGCAGTCATGAATTGGAACCCAGGCCACATCCACGGCCTCCAAAGCTTCAATGCCATTGGGTACACGTACAAATACAGCTCACAAGACCTTTTAAGCACGCCAGCCACCTTCAACCAACTCAAAATTTTAACTCTACCTATGCTTTAGACAAATTGATGGTAAGCAGGCTATCCCTTTGTGATAGTCATTTAAGGTATTACTAGTTGTGATACAGACTAGTAAGAATGAAAACGTTACCGCATGATCTTTGATTTTCGACTTTCAAAGGTCGAATTTTGAGCCGTTGAAAGGACTTGTACTCTTGCAGACACCAAGGTGCATTTCCACACCAGAAATTTCGTGAGATGATTATTTCGAAACCATACTCGTCGCCAAGGTAGAATCAATGTTGAAAATTGGAATACTCTGTCTTCGTGTGAGGTAGTACGTACTGCGTTCAAACTGTGTGAGGGAGCACACCAGCAGTCGAACCATTCCGAACCATGTCGCAAATCACCTTCGGAGCACTGCCGAATCATACAAGCAATCCATCCAAGATTGGAGGACATTCGGAAATACTCCCAAGTCAATCCCTTGCCTTCCTCTTATACCTAATTTGATAACTGTCTTATTAGCTATCTCGAACCGAAATTCGCATAAAACCATTTCGAAAAGCAAGTTCACACCACATCACGAAATTGAAACATTTTAACTCTCAAATGGTCGTCAAAACAGAGTGCGCTTCTAAAATTAGGCTATCCCCACGATCGAATATTCCCTGTAAACATGGGGTCGCCAAGCCACGAGCTGAAGCTAAGAAAGTTGAATGGCCAATTAAGGGGCACACAATGCTTGGACTCATTAAACATGCATTAGACTGTTTCTTCTGCAGAGGTGGACCGAGAGTACATAATTTCAATTGTCCCGAGCTAGGAGGCCTCTCCTGATTTCTGAATTCTCTTCTCTGTTCTTTCTCTCCATCATTGAAATATATTGAGGTTGAAATATCATCACTGTCGTTACTTTACACTCCTTTTGAACAGATCTGACTTACTCGAAGCTATATTATATACACCTTCTCTCTTTCTCGACACGTCTATACGAAAATCAATATCCTCAACGAAAATGCAGCTTTCTACCCTCTTCTTCCTCGCGACCGCGACTCTCGCCCTCGCAAATCCAGCGCCTCAAGCGGCCTCCGTCTCTCCCTCAACGACCGCTACCCCCGCAGTAACAACAACTTTCTCTCTCTCACCAGTAGCAACCTGTCTTGCCTCCTGCAAAGTAGGCGACGTGAATTGTCAAGCAGCCTGCATTGGGTCCGCGCATCCAAATTCAGTTCAGGTCTCACAAACCAACGAGTGTGCTGCCAAATGTAATCAGGGAAATGGAACTTTGACGGAGAATCAGGGGTATAAACAGTGTATTGTGGATTGTATCGCGAGTTATTATCCCACGAGTCAGACCGTTGTCGCCGCGGGAGCTGGAACAGGGACTGCTGGAACCGCAGGGACTGTGACGGGTACTATTGTGAAGAGTTCGGGTACTGCTGGTGAGTTCCAACATTTTCTTTGATGCCGAGAATATTCTCTCTCGGCGAGGAGAATTTAACAAGAGATATGCATGCAAAGTTTTTACTAACATCCAAATTAGGTTCAGCAACAGTCAATCCCTCCTCTTCAGGCACGGCGACCGGCACAGCAGCTGCGTCGACCTCTTCTAAAGCTGCTGCTAATGCCAACATCAAATCATCTGTTCTCGGAGCGGGAGGTATCGCTGGTATGGTGCTGGCTGTTTTGGCGCTCTGAGGTGATTTGTAGACGATGCTTTGTTTGATGACGAGGGTGGAAACGTGGAGTTTGATACTAGGTACTGCGTATTGATAGGGTTGGTTTTATTTTTCTGCTTGCGGTGGCAGGAGCAAGATGGTGGCAAGAGAGGGTGCGAGGGTGAAGGAGGAAAAAGAGGGGAGAAGGGGATTCATGATTATGATTGGAGATTTGTCTGTATGCTAGGAGGTTAATAATTTCAAGTTTTGATGGTTCACAGGCGAGCTTCTTGATACCTATCCCCTCTGCTCTGCTTATACTTTTACAAACTCACTAAGTTACTGACAATCCCGGTGCCAAGTGGGCTTTGGAAGTATCAAAAGACCAGCCCTCTGTACGTAGAGACAAGTGTACAAGTACAATCAAGTGATCTTACCAACCTTACCCAGTTACAAGGACCTTGTATATCTCGATGTTGATATTCTAGTAGTTCTTCAGCAAAGTCAAAGATAGTTTCCACTGAAACTTTGTCGCATTTTTTCCATCAGAGAATAGCGGCTGAAGTGCAGATTCGGTCTCGTTACCAAAGTTTCAATTATTCTGGCATATCCCGCAACCCCTGATGTGCTGTACGGATTGACACTAAAATCTTACACCCTTCGGTTAGGAGGCCGACGACAGAACAGGGAGATCGAGAGGCTTGATTGATGACTAGATGAGGTCTATTACTAACGGGTGGAAAGTTTTGTGGTTGGGAAGTACTTGAATGGTAGGTACTTCTGCTAATTTTTCTGAGATTTGAGTTGATGGATTGCGAAATTTGGTATATCTTGGTTCAGGGGTTGGAAAATGGGAAAATTGAGTCGAGATATAATATCCTAGAGTTTACTGGACTGAATATGGTTCAATTCACAGATGGGACGGTGGAGGAAATAGATGCTGTAATTTGCTGCGCAGGATATACTCGAGACTTCAGTCTCACCCCAGAGCTCGAGATGGAAAGAGGAGATAAATGGAGCCAATCCCCAAGCTCAGATGGTCGACCTCTCCCTAGGCTCTTTCAAAATATCTTCCCTCCTCATAACCCAGAAGTAGCATTCCTGAATAATTTCACCTTCCCAACAGGATACATGCCCATCGCTGATCTACCTAGTATGGCAGAGGTACAAATCTGGAAAGGGATTTCCTCTTTCCATTCCATTGAAGCCATGAACTCACAAATCGACACTCATCATTCTTGGCTCACTAAAATACCGGACAGAGAGACAGTAGCGTCCGATTTTGTGGATGAAGAGAATGGGTTAAAGTGGTGTCATGAGATAGCTGGAACAGGCGTTGAGAATCTGGATTGGGACAAAATGGGATGGAGGTTTTGGTGGAAAGAGAGGAGGTTCTGTGGGTTGTGTATGGGGGGTGTGGAGAGTCCGTTTTTGTGGAGGGTTTTTGGGGGGAATAGGATAGTGTGGAAAGGGGCGAGAGAAGCAATTAGGAAGGTGAATGAAGAGGTGGAGAGATTATGAGGGGGATGAAGTCGGAGATTGGAGGTGAAAAAGGGGATTGAGGAGTATTTGTTGTTTGTCGGGGGTGTGGAAGGAGGGTACAATTTCAATTAATTAGGAACAGAAGCTTCAAGCGAAGAAAGGACTGCGAGTGGATGCTCAGCTGGTATTTGTAGCTTGTTATGTATAGATTCTGAATGTAGTTGATAGAATCGTGTAGATGACTTTTAGCTTCTCGTTGGCGCCCCCTAACTCGGAAGCGAGCTGAAAGGGGGAAGAGATCAATGGCTAGCACTACCGCGGTCAACACGCTAGGTAGTGCATTGAATGCGGGTATCACTACGCAATATATCGTTATCGAGTGCCAATTACCAAATTTTCGAAATAGGTCTTTAGAAGTCAAGAATTATGATCTCCTAGAGATCCTGTTCGTCTCTCATTCCACACTCAGCTCCAAATCCAACGAAATCATCTAATTCTAAAGCAAGAAAGCGTCAGGATGGGACTATCTTCTATATTCCGTAGGAATACCGAATCTAAGACGGATACAGCAATTGAGAATACAAGAAAAGAAGCACAAAACTTTCCTTAAACTCGGTCAACCAGTCCTCCTTACCTAATTCCACAAAGAGTTCCAACCAAATTATGAGTTCTCTCTACCCATCATCAAAGCCCCCCAGCTTACATAGACCAAAAAAGTGTGCAAAGAATGGCTAAATGAACTATTACTTTCCCTAATCGACAAGACTCTAAAGCTCCGCTCGATGGTCAAACCCTTATATTTCCCAGGGCTAGGCTTCGATACCTATCTTTACACCATCAAGGACTGGGAGAAAGTTGTAGGAGAGCATTTTGTAGCATTTGCACATGCGATATGTATTGTACTAATGGAAGGGTCTAGAGTGTTGCCTTAGGACTAGGCATGGGATTATTACTTTTGTAAACAACGTGGTTGTGTGTCTGGGTGTTCTCATACAAGATGTGAGCATGTTTCTTGAAAGCACATTCAGCTGATACGGGGCATACCCTCAGAAAATAAAAGAAGCAAGAGTAACGGTATAGCGGGGTGGTCTAAGCCGGGATGGTAGAGATGTTAGGACAGGTAGCGACGGTGTTGGAAAGGATGGCGAGGTGAGGTTGGGAATTTGGGCAAAAGTCCGAGCTTCAACTTGGACAATTTTAGCTCACTCAAAGATCTACCTATCGAGAGACAAAATTTCAAGCCTGAAGCTTTCAGAATTGAACGTCTTACTAGTGAATTGCTTAAGTAGCCCATTTTACCTCTCGCCTCAAGCAGCACCTTCAACTTTCAACACTTTTATTCCACATCAAGATTTAAGACGCGAACGAAGAGACGGCTGCGCAAGAATCTGATCTACTACCCACTTTTGCCTGGAATCGAGCTTCGTAAGTCTTTCCTGACTTTGCTATTCTGTAAATCTTGGCGCTCTCATTAGATTGTCCAATTCTGAACTCTTGGGTCGGGAAAACCGCTGACTTGATTTAGGCTCATAACTACATAAGAAAACATCGAGAATTTCAGAATTTTGTTTCATCAACTTCAATTAGCCATACCTCTCCATACCTTCACTTCCCAAATGCCCTCCAAAATGCCTAATCCATCTCCCATCGACCTCGAAAAAGAGTGGGCATTGGTGAAAGAAAAGCAAAAGATACTGGAACCTTACGACCGCAAGAAATTGGAGTTAGACTCAGCCAAGATCGTCTTTCACGCTGCAGATGCAGCTGCAAATGCCCTCTGTGCCAAACATCGTCAAAACCTATCCCTTGAGATTCATGATCTTTGTGATGAGATGAATATCGCCGACCTTGAAATACGCAGAAGAATCCTTAATCTCGAGCAGAGACAAGAAATATTGAGAAACGCTAGCTCTGATGCAGGATTCAATATTTCCACACTTTCGTTTGACCAACAGGGGCTCAGCTTTACCACTCAAGTTAAAAAATGGGAACGTGCGACAGGAATTGTGCAAGAATCTCTTTCGCTTGTGAGCGAAAAGACATCAATCTGCAAACTTGAGAAGACTATGTCTGAGAGTAATGAGAAACTCAAGCGGATGAGAGAAGTGCAGAGAGAATGGTCAGAAACCCACAAACAATACCGAAAGCTGAAGGTTGAGTTTGCTGCTTTTGAAAAAGAGTGCTGTGAAGCTTTGGCTGCTTTGACAAGAAGAGAGTAACCCAGGGTCATTGTGATTGATGATTCGGAGTCTCCGGACATCAAGATGGAGGACGAATAATGTTTTACATCACTTTCTGACACAGGCGAGACACGGATCAGCGACCGGAAGAGGTCATTGGGAATCTAAAAGCCTCATCATGAACGAATCTCTGAGAAGTACGTGTCGTAAGATAGATAGAGACATAATTTATACTAACAAACAGCAGGCCGACACTTGTGCCATCGAAGTGAGACCTCCAACCACCTCTTGTCCTTTCGAGACGAAAATTAGATACACAGCGGCATCTCGGCATCTCAGCAGTCCCCTCGAACCTGCATCAAACCGTCCCATGAGTCTCTGAAACGTCCTCAACAAACAGGGTTTCCTTCTCTTTTTCACTCTCTTTCCCATTTCATCAAGCATGGTTTCCGTTTTCAGTTGCAGTGGAGTGACACCGGCCCTTGGAGGCTTATCTGGTGTCTCATTTTCATTCTCGGCTATGGTCATCAGTGCCATCATTTTTCGGTTCGTCCATCCTGATTGTCTGGGACAAGCAAATAAACTAGCATTACGCACACAGCTAGTTTGTAGCAGCGTCGCCCCAAAGATCTATGCTCCTTAATTGTTCATAAATCAACTAGAAATCAACATCTCGATTGAAGTTTCATAATATATGATCTTATTTTCTTGAAGCTTTGGAGTGTGATCGCGACCATTTCGAACATTGACTGATCATCTTGTTGCTCGTTGTTTACTGTAAACTTTGATAGATTGGTAGTGATTATCTTCAAGTCCATGGAAAAAGTATTTGGGAGTTAAAATTGGCGTGATTAAAGAAGACATTGAAAGTTCTTTGCCTAATACACTTGAAAGCTCAAATTTGTGAACCGTAGACGTCGAAGTTGCTATAGTTTAGGAATTGAAGCTGAACTTCAAGGGATGTGATCTATTAAGAGATTTAATTTAAGTCAAGTTAGAATCTTGAGTGAATTGTGATATCCTGGAGATAACCTTTATCACAAGATTGATTAATCTCCAATCTCTTCTACTCTTCAACAATAACCGTCTTTACATACGACCAACACTCTGCTGGCTCCCAAGTCCCTCGTCGTCCCTCTCAGAATTGAGATTCACACTCGTCTCTGAGGATCTCAAGTTTCTTCACATCTGTAAGCACACTGATCAGTCTCTAATCACGTCGAATTATCTCGATCAAGCAATTTCTCTTCACTCCTGGCGTCTTTATTCGATTGCATTGGTAGTAACGGTTTCAAAGTCCTTCTTTCACAGAGACCATATATTGGAAGCCTCCGCAAAACTCGACTCAGAGAAGCTCCCAGAATGGACCAAGACTTGGAGGCAAACTTCAACGAGAGATTCGCCAGGTGGGACAACGACTGCCAAATATTCGAAGCATACGGCAAGAAAAAAATCGAGGTTGAGACTGCTAGATGTGCCCTTGATACACAGCCGAATCAAAATGCATGACCATTAGTGACAAAATCTCAAGCCTTCAGGCGTGGTTCAATTTGATGGACAAGCGGGCTGGAGTACTTGAGGAGAAATATGCCGAATTGAAAGCTGTCCTGGATCTTAAAATGGCTCAGACTATCAACACTTGGACGAGTGCCCTATTAGATGCAGACTTCGACAGCTTGGAAGAGGCAGATAGGAATTTGGGGTTGGAAGACGAAATCGGTTTGATCATGGACAACAGAGGCCTGTTTGAACTCCGATTCTCCGCCCTCAAGCAACGAGGTAAAGCTTCCTGGATTAAAGCAAGCCTCGAATCCAGGATTGACACCCATACTCAAGAAAAAGATCACCTGACAAAGTGTACATCTCAACTTGCCGATCTTTCAGCCCAATTAGAGTCTTTGAGAGTAGGTGCTATCAAATTGCTATAATTCAACTCATCCAAGGTAATCGATTCAGTTGAAGGTTACCTCAGCACCGAAACAAATATATTTTCCAAGAAAGAGACCAAACAATCCTGAAACAGAAGGAAGAACTTGCAGCGAAAAACAAAGAGATCTCGACTCTCTCGATGCTGGTGGACCAAATTGTTTCGGAGATTCAGCCATGCAACTTGGTTTCATCCAGTGCCACAACAGTTGCTAATTATTGACCCATGGTGGTTACATGGACATTTTCCATCAACCACTAGTTTCTTTTCTTTTCATCAAATTATTCCCCAGTCGAATAATTAGGTCACTATAATTTGACTCCCAAACTCATCCGATTCTTCAGAGAGAGGTTTTGGGTGATCTATGACTTTCCCCCATTTGGGTTTCTTCAAAGGACTGTCTTTATGGGCGTTCAAGGAGATACTCAGGATGAGTGGGACTTTCTATGGCCAGCAAGACAATGTCTTTCGAAGGATGGAACGCAAGTTCAATAAATAAATTTGATTAAAACTCATTGTGCATTCCTCGCCGTTGTGAACTCAGTACTGCTGCTATCAAACCGTAGAGTACTTGATAAAACCATAAGTTTTGTGTAAAATGTATGAACATGATCGAAAACAGTAGCATATCGTTGAAGTGGTCACATTTTGATCACTTAATTCTTCTACTTCGTGGTAAAAGCTGAAACTTTCGTAATCTGGTTTTCCCTTCAAGTATAATCAGCACCCAAACCTAGTCCCTCTATCGCTCGCTCTTTTAACGTCGGTTTAAGTGCTACTTAGACCTTGACTGCAGAACATTCTTGCTCAAACTCCTGAACGGGAATACCTATGACTTTTTGGTGGGTGCGTATGGCAGGTTAATTTTGCTGGTTGAATCTGCGCATGCGATTGATCAATGACTGTAGCCATCGAGAGCCAAGGCAGGGTTAACCTTACCGTTGAGAAGGCTGATGACTTCTTGCTTCGTCATGGAAGTACGTCTTCAGCTTCTTGTACATAGCCTTTCCATCGCTCAGGCCTTCAAATAGTTCTCCGTCTGGCAGGTGACCATGATAGAAGAAGTCTTTAAGAGCGGCCAAAGTCCAGGTGTCTGGATTGAGCCGAACAGATTCCAGAAAAGGTTCAGAACAAGCGTGGAAAGGAGTGACCGTGTACAACTTCTCGTCGCCATCGTTGAAATCCTTGACAGCGGCACGGTAATTGAGTATGTCTATGAAGTCCCCACAGTCTTTCACACTGAGAGCATAATCTGGAGCGACACCATAGAGATTGATGTAGGTGTCTACATCCAGACGTGTAGGTCCAGTTTCCACAGGGCAAGGTAGATAGAGCGTGGCATCTGCCAGAGCAGCACCGTGATGTGCAGCCGCGTTGCCATCTTTGATATGCATTGACTGCGAACTGTCCTCCTTCGTCCATTCAAATTTTCTGTTGCGAATCTTTTTCCCTTCTAGATAGAGGGGTTTGATGTCGAGATCAACTTTGCGCTTTAGTTTCTCGAATTCTTTGCTTTGGGCCCTCAATTGATCGACTTCCTCCTTAAGCCTCGCAATTTTCAAGTCCTTATCCTCCTCAACTCGGACAAGCTCCTCACGACATTGCTCTGAAATTACAAGCAGCTCATCCTGGAGTTCCGTTGTCTTTCTGGAGTATTTTAAAACATCTTCGAGTAGTATAGTCATGTTCTCTTGCATCGAAACGATGTGTCGAGTCTTCTCTTTGGCAACCGATTCTTGTTCAATGACTCTAGCTCTGTCCTTTGCGAATGCGGAGGCTTGATAAAGGAGCTTCGCAGCTTTGTTCTGTCTTTTGGATGAAGAAGAGGCTTCTTTTTCAAGTTGACTAAAGTCAGGATATGCAATTTCAAATCCTACCTCAGACCATGAATTGACCCAGGTAGATCGCATCTGTTCCATGTCTTTCTCCCTCCTTGCAATAAATGATCCAATGCCTGAGATATCTTTTTTGAGATTTTCAGTCATTGTAGAAATCTTTAGACGGGACTCTTCACATTGTGTAGAGCAAATGAAGCTTCCTCAAGTTGTTTCTTTTTGGTTACATAAGGCTCCAGTACTTTTCGCTTTGCGTCGAAGATTTCGAGTTCCCTTTCGAGGTCGACTTTCAGGGAAGCAGACACAATTGTAGAAAGTGTGCAGTTTTTGGAACTCTAGATTTATTCGACGCATCTGTAAAGCTAAATGTTCTGTCCAGTACGTTTTCCACAATGCAAAATGCCACACCGCACAACCTCAAGCCTCTCCTTGCCTATTCTCACCACCTTATCTGTCTGCTCTGCTTTGCTATTGTTGATCAGCCCATATTCAAATTCACCCTCAGATTTTCTCAATACTCGGCTTTTTTTCTTTCTGATATCCTTACACTCCGATTTCCCACTCGAAGAAACATTCGCGACAATGGTGGCATCTCCAGACACCCTTGTACCATGTGGATTGACATTGTAAGTCCCTGTAACTGCAAATACCACTAATTATAGGATAGCTGAGTGAGGCTCAGTAGCCTTGCGTAGTTATTCTTTCTCGGTCTAGCGACAGTTCATCTGGGTAATGGGCAATTTGGAGTGGGTTGGTAAGGGACATGAGGATGCAGTTGGAAGTAACCACGAAAATTCCTCTGCGAAAGCTTTGGGCTATCAAAAGTCTGGAGGTAGTAATGGTCGTTCCGGCAAGAAGCACAGGGCTCTGGGCTGATATGGTAGGCCGAACATATAAAATGAAATAAATTAACGTATGGGATCAGAACTATTCAATCTGTCCTGGACTTCGAATGACTGAGTCGACCTATCTCAGATATCCATTGTTCGGGGATCAATATCAAAAAATCTGGAATGGTGAGTCCAGGGGCCCGTGGCTCTGATATCCAGGTACCAGGTAGAAAAAGGCAGATGTTGGGTTTCAAAAAAGAACCTGAACTCGAGGTAAACTTCATGAGAGAGGCAGGTGAGACGTCATTGTCAAGAAATTGCATGTTTGTGGCATATTAAGAGGCTTCTGTCTCTTCGATATATGGCACTCTTGCCAGCCAAATTCGGGTATTGTGGTTGGCTGGACAACTAGAGATATATGCTTAAAACATATTTCATCAATAGAAAAGTAAGGACCGATGGAGATACAATATATGCAGCGAGCAGGTGGGGGACAAAGAGTATATAGAAACAGTAGGCCATCTCCCAGTGCTCAACTCCGTAATAAACACCATATGTACCCATCCTCATTTCAGATTCTTTGGTGTCCCTTGTATCTCATATACAGTAGCTGAATCTCTTACCACCTGTTGCCGCTCTTGCCCGCGCGCCGTATGATAAACCGGCACCCTATTTCGTCTACTCCTTCGAATCAAAATGAAACCGGCGATGAGGCTGCAAACTCCCAAAACACCAAGACAAATCCCAACACCAATGCCAGCCTTAGCTCCCGTACCCAGCCCACTAGAGACTGATATAATTGTTGCTGTAGTAGATGTTGTTGATGTTGGCACAGTTATCGCCCCTGTATTAATGGCTGAAGATCCGCTCGACGAAAGACCAGTCACCGAAGGCGTCGCAAATATATAGCCATTTACGTGGATACCAAATACACTTGCTCCTTCGTTGGTAATGGTATTTCGGCCTAGGCTTGGCTTGCTCCATGTTTTGACATCCATAAAGGTTAAGACTTGACCGATGGAGATGGGAGAGTTACATTGTCCAGCTGACCCAGGATCTCTCGTGCCCATGAATGTATAACTTCTGTGAGATGTATTAGCTTCTAATCGACAAGGTCAAACAGAGGTGAGATGGGACTCACGAAGGGCAACATCCAACAAATGTAGTGATTGCATCTACGGGGCTCATCATGGCTGTGGTATATCCTCCAGGGCACATAAATGGACCAAAGTTTGTGCGTGTGAGTATAGGAGTTGAGGATGATTGATTCCACCATAATGTCGCAATAGGCGGTAGACATGTAAGTGCTCTGTCAATCCTGAGGCCATACAGAGGATCATAAGCCATCGCCAAACCACCTCCCGTGTCCGAGTATATTCCACCAGTTGCGCACTCCGGGACGAGAGAAAAGGTAGACGTAAGCGGTAACCATGAGGTGACTACACCTCTATTGGTCTCTGGAGGATGTGTGATAGTTGTCATGGTCAATTAGATTTTGTAGAGAAGAGAATTTTGGAAAGTCGATTCACTCCCCAGAAGAAGAACTGCAAGTCTTGAGTATGGGAATCTTTTGTTTGGGGCTGATGTTGGTTCTCATGCATATTAGAGACATGACATTGCGGCACGGCACGGTTGAGGTGTGCCGGACAAATTACACTAGAAGAGATTCTTCTTACGGAGGATGCATGCATGTATGGATCCTGTGTTGGATCAGGTTGTGTATTTACCTCCAATCCTTCTAGGCATACAATGACGAGCGGTGAACCTTCGATTCGTGCCAACAGGCCATGATGACCGCCCGTTAATCGATATCCGTATCCAAGATTTCACCTGAAAATGGGGGCTCCATTTCCAGACGAAGCGTGGGGTTTAAGATGGAGGGGTTTGCCACCCGAAACACCAACAACTGAAGGGTCCCAATCTCCAATTTACGTTTTGAAGTGGTGTCGCATACTGGCCGATCTGTGACAAGTCACTTGCTTTTTGTGTAATGTCCGTTGAAGTCAAAGGTAACATATGAAGGAAGGACAGTATCGTAAGGAAAAATTTGCGGTGACAATCCGCTAGTAGGTCACCACATTCTAAGCAAATTTATCATACGGCATGAGCATAAAACGCGATAGAATATTTCTCCAGCAATGCATCCCAACTCAAACTTGCATTTGGTAATTCATTTCATGTACATTTCAAGTCTTATTGGCCGATTACCTCGCTAGTTGCCATCCGATGTACTGGCCACCATCGATCGACCTGATCTATCTTGTCTGCTTGCCATCTCATTGCCTGATGATATCCCATTGGCTTATCATCCCAGACAGCCTCCACAGAGAAGGTCATTTCAACTTCTTGACTTGGAAGCCTTTCAAGAGGACGATTGTCTATGATCGCTGCGACATTCTTCGTGATGAAGAGAGGCACCTCGGAAGAATATGTCACGGTTTGCAGCTGGTGTGCAGGAGTTGTTGGCGTCTGGCATGAACCAAAATGGAAAGGCAGCTCCGATGACGAGCTGAAGGACCGCGAGAACAAGTATGTGATAATAATTGCAAAAGTATCACAGGCACAGAGAGCGGTCCGCCTACTTGTAAGATGCGAGCACAATGCCATCACGGCATCTGAACAGAGTATTTTGCAAACAAAGAGGAAATGACGAATGAAGATTTTCTTCTTCAATCTGACTCGTCTATACTAAGGATGTTGGAAAAACCTAGTTGCTGCTTGGGGTCAATAGGGCCTCTAGCCTTTCAACAGACTACCAACACCCACGGTCACTCCTGTAGAAATATAGTGGGACTGAAGGGCTCCATACAAATTGGGAACTAACCGAACAGGTCATCTACTGGTTTCAGCTGTGTTGGTTCTGAAAGTCAAATCACTCGATATCTTCTGGCGGACATTTCTCGCTTGATAAATACCATATGTAACATCTGAAACCTAGATAGCAGCTGAAAAGTGTGATAGGCGTATATCCATGACGACTTAGGACTCCTATGTCCAATTTCACTTGAATAAAATCAATTCCGTGAACCTCCTGTTGGCTATCTCTGTTTCCCGGCAACGTCTGATTTGGTCGAACGATCCAATCTCCAGGATCAAGCCTAAGCCATAGGCCAATCAAACGGGCGACGAAGAGACCGAGATAGCAGTACTCCGGCGTACGTCTGCTTTGATGTTGCAAAACATGTTGGTGGCTCGAACGTTCACCGGCAATATGACCTGATCAGGTTCGGATCTAAACTGTCGGAATTCCTGCCCCGTAGGTACAGACACAATCTCGGTATGATTTCGAAACCCGGCACAGGATCTGGTGCAACGCTGCATGGCAGCAGTTCTCCCCAGAGTATCTATGATGTCAAATTTTAATGCTGACTGCAAGCTGGAATTTCAAGCCGTGCAAGAAGAACAGGATAAGCAACAATGACTATTTGAATAAGCACCAAGCATCCGCACTAGAGAACATTACATCTTAAGTACTACTCCATGCTGGATACGTTCTGTCCATAAAGCATAACTGTAAAAGCAGATGATGGATATGGCTACTCTAGGAGCAGTTTTTCACCACTATGGGAGTCAGACTGCTCCGCAATTTAACTGAGGTCAGCGAGTTATCGGCGCAGCTCGAAGAGGCTTCGAAGGATTCACGTCCTGCTCTTCGAGCAAATTCTTGTGCGTCCGCATCTAGAGAGCCCTTCGACCAAGATGCAGGCAGCTTTATCAAGTGTCGAGGATACCGCTATTCTGTTCCACAAGTAATGGTCTCTAGTTTGCTGATGAGTACGCCCTGTGCTCGGCGCAGCGGCGTCTGAGGAGCAGGAACGTATTTTCTGAAAGAAGAACAAATTCTGTTTTGATTCTGATGGTGCCAGCAGAATATTTATTGCTAAGACTTAAGTCCCAAAAAGATATGAATCTTGTCATCGCCCAGGCAGATCGGTGACTTGGGTAGCTGAGTCGCTGTAACAACCTTGCTCAAACCCCGGAACCGCTCCAGCCAGCTGCCATGCTTGGTGACGAAGGATACATGGGAAGACTCCCGGCGCGCCGAGATATTGTTTTTATTACGCAGGCGTAGCTGGAATTGGACGTCGTCACCTGTGGATATTTCTAAATAAATGCACAGTAGATCTCTGCCCACAGAGGGGATTGTTGCGGTTCGTGGGCCTTTAGAACTCCCATACAGACTTTTTCGATTCTCCTGCAAGACCAGACGGAGCCTGGGTGCTCGGTATTTAGTGTGCACTCATTTCCCAGTGGAATCAGACTGCCAGAATCTGCCAGAATGCCATATGAGAATATATGGTGCACCACGAGAGAACACGAGGTATTTTTAGCCTTTGTCTGAACTGCCCAGGAGATCATGAAGGGCCATTCACCATTCGCAAATCATTTCATGTATTGGATTTGGTCCAGTACCCAGTCGACCGAGTCGTATGCGTATTTCTCTTGGGCCAGGAGAGGCTCCCCTGAGAAACTCGTACTCGTAATTGACAACCACGACCGGCTGGAAAGCTTACAGAAGCCAGAATGACAAAGATAGCCTTCGGATAGCAGATTATAGTCTAGATCTTCATCGTCAAGGAGCATCTTGATTCCGAATAAGATATTTCATGCCAGTTCTTTTATTCGATGCGAGGAGAAGACGGCGTGTTCAACCGCGCTTGTAGTGCGAAAATGATGCGCCACCTGTGGGGCCTCCCTCTAAAAGCAACTTTCAATTCCATACCAACATTACCAACACATCGAGACCTTCGCAACTACCACTAATTGTGGCCGAATACCTTCTACGAAACCTCTTACGAACTCCATCGACGAATCCAACCAGTCTAGAGAGACGCGGATCCAGATGCGGTGCAATCACTGGTGATGGTTACGAGAGCCACTATATATATTACCCCACCATGAAGACAATTATATCACAGCTTACCACAAGCTTACAACTGGCGTTCCGCCCCGACTCGATATATCTATTCGGAAGGCTAGACATGTTGCGTATGACAAGGTGCATCAATATCCAATCCTTGCGCAAACACGTTCTGCTTGCAAAGCATTTTCTCGAAATCCGTAGCCACGATTATCCCAAATCACAAGATTATCCTATCCAAACCTCGGCCATATACGCCGCTACAAGTCGACAGAAGGATATGTGATGCATCTACGGCTTGACATCTTTGATACCCATGCCAAAGGCTCTCGTTCTCCTTTTCGGTGCAGTTCTGCGAGACTAGTTATGTTTCGACTAGATTCGCTTGCAGACAATACAGAAGCTATTGTTGGCTTGCTACTAAGAGTATAGACTATGCACACAGACAGCCTCAAAGTGAAATTGCCTTTCGTGGATCTGAAATCTGGGGATTCGAGAGATTGTGCAAGTTTGTAGAACTGATGTCAATGGTGTCGTTCAATGGCACTGTTAATGAGACTGGTCTATCTTTGTCGCCTACATGGGTTTACGATTAAGCAAAGTTGCCTCCATGTCTCAAGTTCTGGTTTAAATACCTCTCTCTCTTGGCCGACCTATTTCTCGTAGGTGTTGTGCTACAAACTGAGAAGTTTGGGAGAAAGTTAAAATATTCTGTTTATTGATCGTGATATGCATAGTGTTGCATTCACAAGTTGTTGCACATGGAAGAATATTTTAATATGAGGCTGCCCAAGGTTGAATGAACACTTCATAGCGAATTTCGTTTGTTTTTCATTATCAACTAAAAGAATATTCCACTCATCATCCCTTTTCATCCTCTTACCAAATCTAATCACTGTATCAATGCGCCTCCATTCGTGCTGACACAAGTGCCAGTGCTGTTGGAGTCTTTCATCAAATAAATGTAAGCCTCTCCGACCTCCTCGGCGGTACCAGCTTTTCCCAGTAATGCCATCTTGCTATACATCTGCCTCCTCAAAGCTCGCTGCTCCTCATTTCCCCACATCTCAGTATCGGTGGCTCCAGGACTGACCACATTGACACGTATGGGCGCTAGATCTAGAGCAAGAGATCGCGTCAATCCGATTATTGCAGCAGCCCATGCTGCGCCGACAGTGTAACCTTTGACGGGTTTCTCAGCTACTCTGCCACTGGTGAGAATGAGCGAAGATTTGTAGCTCGGGTTGAGGAATCGTGGGGTGAGCTTTGCCAGTAGCATTGGTACCACAAAGCCGAATTGGCCACTGTCGCGAAGATATTCGGCTGAGACTTCATTCAATGGCTTCAAGTTCATCGAATTAGCAGTATATATGATGTGGTCCAGCTTTGTGGAGGCGGTGATATCCGTAAGTAAAGCTTCGAGACGGCTTTCGACCTCTGAGTGGTCCAGGTCAATGGTGTGGCCTTTGATGACAGCATGAGGAACAGATCCTCGAATAGTTTCGATAGCTTTTGCTACCTTTGTTGGGTTGGAGGAAGCAATATGAACGAGAACGCCGTGCGATGCTGACAGTTTGGCGATCGCCGCGCCAATTCCGGAAGAGCCACCGATCACCAGAATCGACTGACCATTGATGGGAGGCATGATGAAGTAGCAAGCAGTATAATCGCAAGTGGGAGGACTGAGATCATGAGAAGTCTTATATATAAGCCACTTTCAGAATTTTCGGACTTTTTTGTGCCAAAGCCTGGGAACTGTACAGCATATACGGAGTTACTACCTAATTTCCGGGGCTGATTTCGAGGTTCCTAACCAGGCCGTATGCATCATGCAGCTTTGTAGGGAGTGACCGACAACTTGGGCCAATAAATTGTGCTTGCTCGGTACATTGGGACGTCTCTATACGAGCGGAGGTTAGAGCATTCAGCAAGTGTCGCATCAAGTTCCTTTGCCCCTTCAACCTCCCAAAAATGCCAACAATCATTGAATAAATTCTGGAGCAATTCAATCGTGGAATGCCCACACTGATGCGAAGAAGTTGTGACGATATTACACAAATTTTCGGAGACGGTGTAATTTTCGACCCGTCTAAGTAGGGGTCTTAATGTCAAATCCTGCAAATGTCCGCACCGAATCAAACATCTCGCTTAAAATAAGGGGTAGTTGAGGAGAGTCATACAATAAATATTGCACGCAAACATTTTACCTTTAAGGGGTGAGATGAAGATCGAGGACGTATTTGAACGCCAGGTTCACTTGCCGATTTGGGTGTAGCATATCTCTACTCAGCATGCTCGAGTGTTTTGGAGGGCATCAGTACATCTCCATAGCCATTGCTGTGGTTCCTCGAGACTCGAGGCTCGAGTCGTGAACGACCAGGAGTCTGGGAAATAAAGACAGACGGCAAAGTTGCAAATCAACTAAGGTATTCATTTAGGCTTGACCAAATAGGAGATATATAACTATTTGCGATAGTGATGGTTCGGTCAGGACGGCGCACTTCAAATTATTTGCCGGAATAATATTCGCTCCTGAATTCTGGTACTACGACCATTGGAAAGTCACCGCGCGGTCTATACTGGCCCGAGATACCATACCATACCACATAAGGTAAAGACAAAATGTCTGACGGGTCTGCTATGCAAAAGCTGATTGGTAGATACCTGCGTAGTCATCGCCATGTTAGGACAAATCTTAGTCAGCCCGTCCAAATCTTGACGCGCGGTCAAGCGTGGAGTAGGTTACGTTGTACAAGTACACTGGCTGACACATATATTTCCTGTGCCCAAACTTCTGTTTGTATTCGCCGATGGTGATTTTCTGTATTGATTATGAATATGGACATGGATACGGACTCATCTCGCGGCCTGCGGCGTCAAACGAGTATCACACGGAGCTTCAATGGTTGCTGGACTTGTCGACTCCGACGGAAGAAATGCGATGAGCGACATCCTGTATGCGATACATGCTCTACCCTCAGGGTAATTTGCCATTACACCCAAGACAAACCAGATTGGATGGATGGCGGGGCGAAGCAGGAAGAAATGGCCGCGCGGCTCAAACAAGAGATTAAAGAGAAATCCCGCCGCCGTGGAGGTGGAGAGCGTACCGCCCGTATCTCTAGCCATCCCGTATCGGTCGTTGAAGTGGAAGCTTCTAATGGCAGTCGTCTTGCAGCTATTCCGGACCACGATGTCGTGAATGAAGCGTCACTCGATGGTTCTACTGTCTGTCTCCAAGGCATGCCCAATGCAGTAGACTACGCGCTTAGCCAAAAAGCCACTCCCAACAACGCAAACTTAACACAGCCCGACTCGATTCTCCTCTTGTTTTATCTAGAACACTTGTTCCCATTCTTATTCCCATTCTATAACCCCTCCCTCTTTCACGGCGGGAGAGCCTGGATCCTCGAAATGATCATACGGAGCCCGGTTGTGCGACAAGCCACATTGTCCCAGAGCTCCTATTTCTTCTCGCTTGCTCGCGGAACTGCCAGCCGCGAGGGAGTCTGGGAAAGAGTGCTCAAACAAAGTAGAGACGCTTTCGAGGTTCTGCGTCAATCGATACAGACTATAGATAGCTTGGGCATTCGTGACCATTTGCACGACACTGTTCATATCATGACGAGCATTGTGCAAGTCCAAAGATTTGAGATATCTATTTCGAGTTTTGAAAATTGCCAGGCACATCTCAGCGCCGCTCTGGCTTTATTCCGACAACTTCTTGACAATATCAATTCCACTGAACCGACTTCTCCTGGCTCAAGCTTCAAGTCTGTTATGAGCCAGTTAGGTCCGTATCCATCTGCCTTATCCACCGCGTGTATGAACATTCCGAGTTCTGAACAATCCGCCTTCCGCTTTTCATCAACCATTCTGATGTTAGACGACATCATCTTGAGCACAGCTCTGCAGGACGAACCTAAATTATATAAGTATCATCCTACTCTCCTTGATGACGGGGATGGTCCTGGCCCTCCAGTCACATTTGAGACGGTGATTGGATGTCAAAATTGGGTGTTGCTTCAAATCAGCGAGATAGCTGTGCTAGATGCATGGAAACAGTGTTGCAAGAGAGCCAGAAATCTTAGCACTATAGAGCTGGTAAATCGTGCCAAGGTCATCAAGGACTTTTTGGAGCATCATCTCATGCTGCTAGAGAGTAGGGCGGAAATTAGTTCAAATGAGGGAGGAACATTGCTCGGTGTTTTGTCAGCAGATCACAGCCAACAAGTCAGAACACCTGCCAGCCAGAGCCAACGGGTCACCCGAGTCTGGGCTTCTGCAGCACTGCTCTATCTCTCCGTCGTCGTATCTGGATGGCAGCCTGCCAACGTCGATGTACGATATCACATTAATTGCATAATCGAGCTCCTTGTGCGACAGATATCCTCGCCATTACTTCGTACAATGGTATGGCCATTTTGCGTTGCTGGTTGTCTTGCAGAACCAGCTCAACAACCTCTTTTTCGTGGAATGGTGGAGGAACTACAACCACCAAGCGTCTTTGGGACTGTTCGTAAGGCGCTTGAGATTATGGAGAGTGTGTGGTGTCATGGAGATGCCGACGATTCTGAGAATCGTGATCTTGCAATGTGCTTTAGAAGTCAGGGTGATTTGGTGCTACTCGTTTGAGTGAGGACTTTCTCACAGAGAAAGGGTAAAACTTCTTTTCATTCTGGTTAGGTGAAGAACTGCCAAGTAACATTTAACTGATCATGGCAGACAAATCTCACGATATTCATCTCTACCTCTCAGTTTTTAAACTGAACGTAGCCCTTACCTTTTACGAACGTCGCCTGCCAAGGCACATTCTCCTCTTGCTTCGCCAGCTGCAGGTAAAAGTCTCCGTGTGCACCGCCATCCAGCGCGTGCCCCTTCAATTTCCCATCCTCATGCCTCTCATCGGCATAGAAGAATCTATGAGGACGTCAACTCAGCTTCTTTTTTCCCAATTCCAGAATTCTCAACAGAAAGACCCAAAAACATACCGAAACCCTTGACCTTTATACAAAGTATCTGCCAGTCCAATCCAAGATGCCGAAGCCGATTTACCAATACCAATACTCAAAAACATTGGCATAGGTACGACAGTCACGTTCGTCGCATTCCCAGTATATATGAATGTCTTCTTGACCCCCTCACCAAGCTCCTTCCATCCAAGCACAGCTTGCTGCGCAGCAACATACGCACTCAAAGTATTAATACCCAGATCTTTAGCCACACTCTCCGCGGAAACAGAAAACATGTTATCTTTCTCGGAAGGCATAGTAAGTCCACCGGCATTGTACACGACAGTGCTAGGAAAAGAACCGAACTCTGCTTTTACGGCAGTGAAGAGAGAGGGGATGGAAGAGTGGTCGTAGAGATCGGCTTTGAGGGAAAGAAAGCCCTGAGCGTTCAAAGAGTTGCTGCCATTGCGAGAGACGAGGGCGATTTTGTAGCCGTTCTGAGAGAATGATGCAGTGAGGGCGGCGCCGATTCGGGGACCTGAGCCTAGGATGAGGATGACTGGTGCCATTTTGGTGGTTTGTGGGCGATTGAAATTGAGTTTGAGAAGTTTGTCGACTTCGATTGTGGAAAGAAGTTGGATGTGAGTGCAAAGAGAATATGATATGGATGGGTTGTGATATTTGAGAGCGCTTGATGGAACCCTTTATATACTATATGTATCTACCTACCTTGGAAGATCATGCAAGACATGCACATTGTCAAAATGCTTTGAAATCGAGATTCCATTTTCCAACATGATTTGTAAGTATATCCTTGCAATCTTCCTCAATTAAACAATATAAGCTCGATTTGCTGGAAAGGAGGAGGCACATCAGATGAGATCTAGGTACTTTCAAGCTCTCTTAAGCTGGACCGCGTGGTTGGATCAGGGAAGCGAGGATAGCTGATGTGGACCGCGCGGTGGCATAATAGTTCAGCCCAGAGCAGAATCGAGGATTCGATGAGTCGGTAGATTGATTCATCATGGGTTTGAGATACAATAGATGGATTGGGTGAAAGTCATCAGATGGTTCTACTTTCTGGCTTTGACAGTACGAAGTCCCGGGCAGCTGGACCGCGCGGTTCGGGCTGTGGACGGAGAATTTCGGGGCGGAGCGCGCGGTGGCAGGAAGGTGTAGCTACCCGCCTCAATTCAAAATCGAGAAACCGAAGATTCGTAATCGGGTACATGTTAGAAAGCGTGGTCAATATGAGAGGGCAAATACAAGATGCAAATCTTGCAGCAGGTAGCTTGCGGTGAGCTTAACAAATTCCAATACGAAGTTCTTGACTGGATGGCTTGTGCTAAGCTGCACACGCTGAAAGCACAAGCTGGGTAGTGGGTCGTGGGGCTTCGCATGGTATACTACATGCTATATAGCCTATGGCTTCCCTACTAATTTTAATCTTGACAACACTAAGTATATTTTCTTCAATGAACCTTTTTTCTACACTCTCCTTTCGCGATTGTCTTTGCATCAGATTGTCAATTACATGCTTCGATATCGATATTTGAGATAGGTTTAACGGCAATAGCCTGTACATTAGTACTTCCTTGGTCTGCCCTTCTTAGTCAGCATATTTTTGTTCTGATGTCGGAGCGAGATGGGAGGGGACGCGCCTGACATGTTACAACCACGGGCACTGTATCAGTGTCGGTACTATCAACGACCCTTCCCTTTCTCCAGCCCCCTCTCCACACCACGAAGAGGACATGTGTATAAACTCACCTTGCATCAATCTTCGTCAAGTGACGATAATTCGAGAGGCGCGTAAGACGACTGGTATTGTTTCTGGTGTTGAGATTGTGATTGGACTTCTGAAGTCGTTCTGCTTTTGGATGTTTTATAAATTCTGTTCAATTTAATCATTTTCCAAAGACAACTGTATCTCCATATACGGAGTATGCTGTTGTATGCTTGTATACTCAATGGCGGGGACTTTGTGCAGACAACGCCCGAAAATTATGGAACTGCTAGCATCTGGGACGCCATGTTCTATCCAGAACCCCAAATATCTAGTGGTAGGGGGCACAAAGTTTCTTATTGGATCATGAGGGATTATTCTACCAAGTTTTACTGTCCTCATTGGAAGCTGGCCACTGGCTACGTATGGCTCCGAGACATTTCAGCCTCATGCATGAATTTCTTCTGAATCGAGCGAACATCTTTGCCCAGTCATGCGATGTTCTGCAACTATGACATGATGTCAATTCTGTACGGAAAACCCAGTTAGTCCAATGCTGAAGGCGTCGGACAGTTTGGATGGGCGATATTCATCCTGCCTAGCGGTGCTTTCCCCTCCTCGTCTTGACAGACACGTGTGTGGCTTCTTGTGCCTCTCTTAGAAAAACATATACCAATCAATAGAAGGCTTCATCCAGTACATACATCATTCTAGCGGTGTGCCTAATTCAACGCCCGCTCCAGCTACTTCTCAAATGGAGCTGTCCCGGCCAGAGGGTAGCATCTTCCAAACCATCGCTTGCTCAAAGTAACATGTCTTTGCCTGCCGGATCATCAAAACACGATAGTCCAGCTTGTGCTTTCAACTTTCAATCCTGCACTGGCTCAAATCCGCCAGTATGGTGGTGTGTCGACTGTTCAGCACGAATCTGCGACGCATGTTGGGCGCAAATTCCCGGACATCGCGATGGTGCAACTGCACGAGATGGACAGCCTCATGAAAGAACGGATGCTCGACGGCATGATCATTTGCGAAAGATCTTGAATCCGCCAGTGTCAGAAGATGAATTGGAGCAATTGCACGAGGCTGACATGAAGACGACATGGTTTGGTAGCTGACCTCATCCAAACTCAGGATTTCTCGAAGCTAATCAATTGGTTTGTAAAGGCATCGGTAGAAACCGTTACAGAGAGCCATTCCTTACCGACGGAGGGATTTATAACACATTGATGGCGGAATGTCCAAATCAGGATGGTACCAAATACCCACAGTTGGTATCCTTCATTGGGCAGACAAATGCGGGGAAGAGTACACTGATCAAGATGCTTATCGATCGAGAAGAGCTACAAATGGCAACTCCCCAACCCCTTTATGCTACGCCTGTTGTCGGATCCTCGATTCACAAACGACTACCGACATCTGCAGACGTTCACCTCTATGCAGATCCAAAAACATACTGTAGCTCAAAACCATTGTTCTACGCTGATGCTGAGGGCTTAGACGCCGGAGAAGAGACCCCTATGGGTGCATCAGCGAGAAGGACTTCGAGAAGGCGCGGCATAAGGGGGGGGAGCAAGAGGATTCTGCAATGGGCAGACACGACCGAACGTCGAGAGCGGGGTTTCATCGTGTCCGAGCTGTACCCTAGGTTGTTATATACATTCTCGGATGTGGTGGTATTTGTGTTGAGGAACGAAAAGTAAGTGCCTGAAACCGTTTGGAAAAAGCGTCTAATTCTCCAGGACCTTTGAGAAAACAGGACTCGAGAGGCTGATCAAATGGGGCGCGGCTTCTCTTGAGACGTCCGTGAATCAACCAACATTGCCACAATTAATCATTGCAGTAAATGCTGCCACAACTAATGTAGCCACACAGCAAGAATGGAATGTGGAATATGCTACCCGAAGCCTTCTGGAGGCTGCTCAAACCAGCTTGTCGAGGAAGAATTACTTCAAAAGCCTAGCTCGAGATTGGCGGGACAGGGGTCGGCGAATTGACAGTGTCGAAGATCTTATTCGATGTTACTATTCATCGTTTTCGGTTGTCCGAATTCCAGCGGAAGGCCGCTATGCCTTGCTAGATAGACAAATTGAAGCATTGGGAGACAGGATTACAGTTTCCTGCAAGACATCGTTCGAGTCCAGACGTCGAGCAAATATGCTGTCGAACTCAGACGAGTTTAGTATGTTCCTGCACTCTGCATTCGATCATTTCACCGAAGATCTCCAGACTCCATTTAATTTTATCGAGGTTTCACTTCGCAATAATGTAAGTAGACTCAAATCAAAGCTGCTCGGCACTAACGAATCTTCTAGCCCATCCAACAAAATTTTGGTGGATGTATTCTCCAGCTAGCCATCACACTTCATGATCAGGACCCGGAAGAAAGCGGGCGCTGGGTATTTGAGGTGTTAAGTACCTTCATCGCGTCGAGCATGCTACTAGATTGTGTTCGGAACAGGAAAGGTAGTAGCACCAGGGCGCTCCATTTTGAGTAGGCAAAAGATGAACTAATTCTGAAAAGGTTTGCCACAGGATCATATTGCTGATTACGAGGATTATCTCGACTACGTACTTTCTGAATTCTGCAAATTTTACTCTCCTTGCACCTTTAGGAACGAAAATGGAAAATGCGTAAATACACGTTCCGCACACATCAAAGGACACCAGAATTCTCGAGGTAAAATTTTCGCTACAGGGCCGTACAAGTCAGATCTTACCTTTGATGGCTACTTCGAGACTTGGGCAGATGCCATCGATCGAGATATCCAGAAGTGCCAAACGAAACTTGAAACACTCCGAGATCAAGCAGATCCACGGGATCCAACGATGTCTGATGAATACCATGCGCTTCGAGTCCACAAGAAATCGATGGAGAGATTCTACCGTGCCGCAGGCACGGCGAAAGAATTTCAAAGTCATACAGTATGTTTCTCATGTCTGATGGGGCTCCCACAACACGCGCTTCCATGTGGACATGTATTGTGCACACCCTGTATCAAGGGGTTTGGGAGGCCATTAAATCGGTTCGATATTAGCCTGAATAATTGCCCTTTGCATTCCGATGATCCTTGGCCCGAGCCTTGTGTTGTTCGTTTCAAACCAGATCTAGCTGGAGTTCGGATTCTTTCACTTGACGGGTAAGCCTCGCTCGCGATGTCACGTATGTCGAGTCTGCAAGTATCGCATGTACTGCTCCTGCAACTCCTTTCATGTTCGCTAATCAAACGGTCGTATGAGAATACTACCTCTACTATATTAGTTCAACTTTCGAGGCTTATCACAGGTCGCTAACCTAACATAGAGGTGGGGTTCGTGGCATCGTTGAACTAGAAGTTTTGCGTGCAATACAAGAGGCGGTCGGTGACAAGATACCTATCCAGGCATTTTTCGACCTCATTGTGGGTACAAGGTTAGTGCTTCTTTGCCCTGTTTCAATATTGATAGTTCTGATGACCCAAAAGTACCGGGGGGGTCATTGCTCTAGCTCTGGGCAAAAATTGGACAATCCGTAGGTGCAAAAATGAGTTTCAAACCCTCTGCCACCAAGCTTTTACTCCGCGAGAGTTACACGGAATTCCACTTCTCCAGCGACTGGCCACACTAAATCATGGCAGCATGTATAAGACGAAACAGCTACACCAAGCCTTGCAAAGGGCGCTCGGTGACAAAAGCCTTTTCGGAGGACAACTTCAAAACGAGACAGACTATACGCCAAAGGTGGCTGTAACAGCCACTGATGATGGGGGTCGCAGAGCTGTTGTAATTGCTAACTATAATCGACCTATCGCCATAGCCAAAGGCAGAAGCAATACGGAAAGCCAATACGACTTTCCCAGACCTGATAACCCTTCCTTGGAGTTGAGTTTCTGGCAAGCTGCCGCTGCGACATCTGCAGCGCCACCGTACTTCAAATCGTTCCATCACAAGGCTACAAGAAGATCTTATTTAGATGGCGCGTTCTATAACAACAATCCAGCACGGGTTGCTCAGCAGGAACGTAAGCTGCTTTGGGGAGAAGTAGCAGACCGTCATCCTGATATATTTCTTTCCATCGGCACCAGCAAAGACGCTCGCCAAGTGGAAAGAGATATGAGACAATCCAAAAGCAGCACAGCATCAAGGTTAGCGCCTGCTCTCTCAGCGTTTTCAAATTTCAACTAATATCGCGACTTCTTAGCAGCCGGCGTCCAATAATTCCATTTCCACGGTGGCATCAGTTGTTTCACGCAATGGTATGTGTATCTAGACTATCTTGATTTTGACAGCGACTAGACTAACATATTTGGTCAGCATGGGCGAATCGATAGCATACTTGACGCTGAGAGATCATGGAAGGAATTTGTAAACAACACCGCTGATGTCAACACAGACGAAAACAACTACAGGTACATCCGGGTCAACCCGGACATTTGTTGTAAACCCCCACGCATTGATGCCACAGACCAACTGAAATCACTCAGCGACGCAGCTGTAAAGGCACTCGACGGGAAAAAATCTACTATACAGAAAATTTCTAGAATGTTGATTTCAAGCAGCTTTTATTTCGACATGATCACTTCTCCGAGTATTGAGGCGTCTACTGGCTTCAAGTGTACAGGTGAAAACACCCTCGTCACACATGCACATCATACTTGTCAATCTAGCTAACATGATACAGGCAGGATTCTATGCCGTCTCGAGGGCTATCTTCGTCCTTTAGGTGATTATTTCTTACTTCAGCAACGACCAGGATTCCAGCCATATTTCGAAGTCTCCGAGGATGACTACCACCGACCTAGACAGCAGGTAAACACTTGAGGCTTCTTACTCTATTAGTTGCTAATCTGGCAAATAGCTATATATAACGTCCGAAATCATCAACAGAATGAGGCAGCAGGGGTCGTTTGACATGGGAACCTTTGATATGACGCTTTCGTCGCGAAATTCTCGCATTCATATTGTTTTGTTCCTTGTACCTGTAGGGTCTGTTTCCAGGGAGCCGCTCTCTTGTCCGATTAGTGGGTTTCCAAGGACTCTTGCATCAGAAAACGCATCTGGTTGTACGTTCCACAAAATTATATGCGTGTGATGGTGAGGCTGATCTGCAATAGGGGTTCCACCAACTTCTTCAAGTGGTGAAAATATTATGAAGAAGACACAAAAACCAAGAAGAAAGGAAAGACGAGTACGCCGGTCGACTGGGGGGATTGATTTCGGGCACGTTGATCATTTTACGTTATCTAATGTGTCGAGATCCTCTTCCCTACCTGCGGAGCATAAGATTTCCTCTTCTGGCGAGGAGAAATGGGACTTTGCTGCAGAACTTCACGGTATGATTTTTGAATTGGTAGACTATGTGCTACAAAGATACTGATGTCTCTACAGCACCGCTCACACCCGCTCGTCGGCTTTTCAGGCCTACGAATGATGAGAGCGTTGAATTATCTGAAAAAGCCGGTGATTCGAGACAAGGCCAGGGAACGCCTGGATTGGCTTCTGGCCGTACCCATTTACCTTTGCAATCCAAGGAAATGGCACAAAACCAGTTGCGTGAATATATAGGAACATCTACGAGACCGTCTCTATCTTCATTGGAACAGGATATACGACTGGAAGTAAATAGTCAGTTCAAAACCAGGTCCATTCTCAGTGAACTTCCTGCTGAGGATGTCTCCCAAAAAACGCCACCAGGAGAACAGGGATCCATTCAACGGGGATCTGCTCGACAGCTACCAATAACTGCACCGACACGGAACATGAGTACTCCTTTGATCTCAAGTTCCAGGAATGAGCCTGCTCCGAAGGTAAAAACCAGAGTCGATGAACTCAGGAAGGCGAGGCGCATGCCATCGTCTAGAGATCTGGTACCCAACTCAAAGGAGCGAGCAGAAACAGCAATAAACCCTCCTGAATGCACCCGGAGACGGGCTTACGTTGACTCTGATGGCTTTGTTAGCTCTGAATCACCCTTGTCGAATCTGGAACGGAGATCTAAGACGGCAATTTCGCGGCATGGATCCAATGGTTACGCTTCTAAAGAGGATGCGGAATCCGAGATATCAATGGGAATGACGGTGCCAGCGTGAATTTTTGAGAAGAATTTGAGGAGAGAGTTTCGTTATTCACGTCTATAGTCACGAGTTAAGAGTAATATCTAATGTGGATTTATAAGGGAAGTAATGGTACCACAGAACAAAATGAGATCCATTTTCTGTATGGTGGCGCGTATTGTGCAAGAGTTTCAAGGTCGCGATGTAGACATTCACACTAGGTCGGATTCCACGTATTGATATTGTCTTCTGATGAAGCTTATAAGGACAGCCTCGCGCTCCAGCTTCTCTTCGACTGTTCCATTCGTTCAGGTAAGTATCGATCAGTAGGAGGTAATTCATATAATAGCCCGTAATTTTGCGCGTATTGAGATTTCGGGAGCTCAGATATCGGACACCAAGGAGAGATTGGAGAGGATTTTTCAGGGAAAGGGGAGATGTGTGCCCTTGCGGGCTTAACTACTCTGGCTGCGTTTGGGGAAAGCTATTATCTACGACAAGAGGACCTTGAACTATCTGCGATATCGCACAAGATTTCTTACAGCAACATGCACTCCACGCATGCCTCTGGCTCACTCCCTCTCCATATTTTCTTAATTCCAAGTCCGCTCTTCGCTAACAATTTTTTCCACTGACTTTCATTTCTCTCCATCCCTCCAATAGGAAACATAGAAATGTCTCGGATAGCGTCTTGCATAGTCACATTCGCATCCGGCAGTACCAAATCCACGAGTAGTAATTTACTCTTCGGCTGGGCTTTTAAAAGCGGAACGACCTGCTCCAGGAATGTTGTACAGTCCGCATCACTCCAGTCGTGGAAGATATGTCGGTAGTAATAGATATACGCATCTTTCACCGGTTGCGGAGTGAAGATATCATAGGCCATGAACTCCACTCCAGCTGGCGCAACGTTACCTACAGCATCAAAAGAAGACTGTAGATCCTGTACAATAAATCTACCCTTGATATCCGGATTCCGTTTCCGGATTTCTTCGCTGATATGGCCTTGCCCACCAGCAATATCAACAAGAGCTATATCATCATCTTTCAGGTTCAACTTCCCGAGCTCTTCGCCCCATGGATAAGCATCTCCAGATACGTTTCCAGCGTTATGAGAACGCATTCCTGCGACCATATTCATAGCTCGATCTGGATGGGAGCCAAGCCAGGTCCAGAGTTCTTCGCCGTGAGCCCATTTGTAGGGAGTACCGGTTTCTTTGGTTGGTGCTTTGTAGTTGTGTTCGGCGAGGGTGCGAGGGACAGCCATGATGGAGGGAATAATGTCGACGAACATTAAGTTGTTGAATGCTCGGTGGTCTGCGTTAAGGTAGGGTGTCCCAAGGTGAGTGAGAGTGAATACTGGGCCAGGGCTTTCTTTTAGAATGCCGGCTGCTGTGAGTTGGCGGAAAATGCGAACTGTTAAGGTCAGTATCAGTATGATTTTGGTGATGTAGCTAGCGGGAGCTTTTTTGCTAGATAGCAACTTACTGATTATGATTTCATCTGCACCAGTCCATTTTACTATGTCAGCTTGTGCGACAGTTGCCCCTCCTTCGAATTTCTCCCATAATTTCAGGTTAGAGACGATTTCAACTGCTGCGCTGACATTGACCTATCTTAATCAGCTTTCATGCTTACCCACTTATACAAGCATCAAGTATATAAGTGGCTATGTTAAGTCCAATTTGATATCAAGAAAAAGCTCACCTGGAAGATTCTTGGCCAGACTTCGGTGTTTGGCTCCTCGAGAGAGTACAGCAGCTTCCTAGCCTCAAGCTGCAGGTTTCTTCGAGCTACATGTGCATCTCCTGCAACAGCACTTCCGAAAGTTGCTGCAGCTTTGTTCACATTTTCCACCAGTACAGCTACTTCTGCAGCTGGGACATACGAATCTGCCATTTTGATTTAGAGCTCTGACAAAGTTTGAAAATATTTCGAGGAATCCACTTCAACTGCAAACCGAAAGGAAGTTGAGCCATCTTTTGCAAGAGAAAGGAGACGACAATCGTGACTGGGATCATGATCCCCCGCTCTTCTGAAGTATCCTTACCTACCCATCATGACTCGAGACTTTCTCCAGCGGAACACTTCCTGACGAGATCTCCCCGCCACCATCTTCAGATTATTTCTCCATTAGGATACAAAGACAAAGAGGATTTCTGTTCAAGGTTGCTCCATTCGTCCTTGGAGTACGTTTCGTCTACAAGTAGAAGCAAGTCCGGGCTTGCAAGTCTCGGATTATGCACGACGTTACTCGGGGAGTCGTAAACCTTGTACGAGGCTCGTCCCGAGCCTGTCAACGGTGTGAAGCGGAGAATTTAAAATGGGATGGATGTGGGTTTCAGGGGAAAAGAGGGAATAGTGAACAAAGTGGACCTTGTTTGAGCGGGTCATCTTCGGCCTCGATGCGGATCCATACAAAGGAAATTAGAGGTTTACTCGAATCATGAGATTTAGTGTTCTCACGAACTTAATTCCTTCAGGACGGGAAATATTCATGGCATCGAACCTTGAGAAAATTGAAAAGCATCCATCATAATTGAAACTGAAATATTCACATAAAATCGAGGAAAATATGTTTGTATCTTCGAAATATTCATACTACACGGTGCAGCTTAAGCCCTTCCTCGAGTAAGTCCCCATGAAGTCGACAGCTACCCATGCTGCCCTGAAGTGCTCATCGCCGATTGCAGGGTTCGCGCGAAAACTCAAAATCTGCTCATACACCGTAGATGAGAACGGAAATGATTGACAATTGGAAAACTGAAATGCTACCGCAATTGAAATGTAGAAATAGAACTGCACTAAAGAAGCAGATTTGTAAATCGTAGGAATCATTTCGAACAAGCTAAGGATGCGGAAGTCTTCCGGATACCAGGTCAACTTCAGACCTGGTTTGGATTTCGAGATATTCCAGAGCATTGGTACATGTAGAGATTGTTTGAGGATGGGGAGAATTTGGAAAAAGGGTTGTAGTTGGGCTTACACTCTATAACTTTCAAGACAGTTACACATGTTGAATCTGTACACACTAGAAATTCGCATTGGATTGCACGTTTTGGCCCTACTTGATCTATCAAACAAATATCTCGAGACGAGCCTCAGCTGTAGAATAACACATCGTCATCTTTCAAATTTCTTTCGTCTCTACCATCATCCATTTGTCCTTGCCCGGGAGAGGCGTCAGAATCGCCAGTGATGAGAAGCCAAGGATACGGGTTCATCATGCTGGTTGACAGCGACAGGATTAAAAATGGCCCTTGCAAGCTGATTCGCTCGTGCAGCTTGACAGCCTGAGAGAACCATGAGTGCCACCCAGTCAGGCACTAATGGATCTTCTCACTTATGGTCTGCTTTTGATATTTTCAAACCAAATGCCTGCTTTCGACATCCACCTGGAGCGAGTCGACCCAAAATTGCCAGAGAACATCGGCACTTGGACGGCTCTCAACCCCTTGATTACTTTTATATAGGGCAATTGAGTATCAGAATGTTTACTCACTATTCATCGTCTTGTTCAAGATGACTGTGACAGCGGCCGACTTGCCAGCAGGCACAGAAAACCGCCTCGACTTACGGATTGGTTGCTACATTCTGTTTGCCATTGCGACGATAGCATACTTAGTCCGGTAGGTCGAAACAAGAGTGAACCAAATCCGGGAACTGATTGATCTTATAGAATTTACGTTCGAATCTTTATCGGAAGAAAGCTGGGTTTCGATGATCTCTTGATCACTCTTGCCTGGGTAAGAATTCATTCCTTCAGCTAATGCAGAACCATTCAGTACCACAGATCGTTCTAACAAATGTATGATAGCTTGCTGAAGTCGTACATATTGCTGCAGTCAAACTCCAATTTGAGAATGGGGTCGGATTCCACGTCGCAGATTTAGCTGTTATCAAAAATGGTCCAGCAATCTTGCAGAGGATGATTCTGGTAAGTTGACGAGTTGTATTCATCACAAAAGAATCATCCTAACATCACAAAGTGGCCATGGGTAACACAAGCTCTCTACTACTTTGGCCTTGGATGTGTCAAAGGCAGTATTGTAGCACTCTACCTCCGACTAGCTGTGACACCACTACAGCGCAGGATTCTTTGGGGAACGATGATTTTTATTCTTGCACAAGGAGCATCTTCAACAATTGTGAGTAGAGAATCATCTATCCTCCCACTGTGATAACAAAATAACAATTGCTAGACAGTAGCTGCTTTCCTTTGCACACCACTCAGTCAAGTGTGGACAAATCCCAGTGCTATCGGAGGCCCAACTTGCATCAACATCTTATCGTTCAACTACTACAATGCTGCTCTATTTATTGTCACCGATATCTTCCTCGCATTAGCTCCGATCGCCGTCATCAAAAATTTGCAGATGGACGTCAAGAAGAAGCGTAAGTCTCCAAAGCAGTGATGTCCTTCTGATCATCAATTCAGACTTGGAATATTGAATACTAATATGTGTTAGGTGCGCTTGGTATCATGTTCTCCCTTGGTATACTTGCCATTGGAGGCACAATCTCTCGTCAAGTCACAAATGCAATTGCTCTAGTGAATGTGGCAGATTTCACATGGTATGCTATCTCCTGCTCTTAATACCCAGGCAAAGCGACTGATCGATCCTCCCTTTTTAGGCACTGGGCACCGACAGCACTATGTTCCATCCTCGAATCAAGTCTCGGCATAGTATTCGTCTGTGTTCCTGCAATGGCACCTCTCTTCCGAAACTGGGTTGGAGGTTCAACGGCAGGGAAATATCAAGAAACACCTGAATACCAGCAATCCGGACGATCTCGTTTTGGCAAATTGGGCAGTAAGCCAAAACTCAGGCCAGATGATGAAAGCATTCTGTGCGTTACGAGGGTGACGGTGACGGATCAGAAAGATCGTGATGGTGCTGTGGAAAGCTACGAGATGGATCTTGAGACCGGACATAATACTGGTGATAGTGGGAGTGAGACGAGGATCATCACACCGCCACATAATGAAGTCGATAAATTTGGGTCGAGGAGGCAGAGTAGAGGAGCAGCGAAGAATGTTGTGAGGGTGAATGTGGAGTATGAAATTGATCGTACTGAGGTGAGAGGGAAGCGGTGATAAGGGAAACGAGAATACGATACGATGTCACAACTGGGACCGAGGAGTATGTATGATTTGCTTCACTGGAAACAATAATTTGGGCGAGGAGAATGTATGATAATGAGTTGAACATTTGACTTCCTACAGGAACAACAATAAATGATCTTGATTCTTGCCCTGAACAAGGTAAATTGAGTTTATTGGATTTTACCGCCACGTTTAAGATCTACTTAGCCCACTATAGCACCTGTGAACTAAAGAAGAGTATTCAAAGAACTCGAAGGTATCTAATATACATACATTTTATCTACACTCTCGAAATTGTTCCCAATATACATGGGTATCTGGAGCGGCCAGAATCCATCCCCAGGAAATATGGCGTGCTCCTTCTCTGTCTTTGTGACACATGAAACCTGGTACAATGGCTTTGTTCAGTCAGTATTGTTCCTCACTCTCTCCACACTTCAGTTCAAAGACCTGCATGGATTTTGTATAAAGAATTCCTTCACAACAATCTTTCTGACGTTCAAAGACTTTATCCTGTTGGTGGATAGAATGGCTGTAAGGCATAGCTGCCAGTGCTGCCGCTTCCGAGCCTTAGAGATTTGGTGAATTAATAGTTTTGTTTATAGTCGATAAAAACAGCTATGTACGGCTAACTTGACAGTGAGAACAGCCTTTTGGCTAAACAGACTGGACGAATTCACTATACATAGCGAGGATGAAGGGAAAATAATTTTTCGACTTGAAATATCGCCGTCCACAAATACAGGTACCGCACCGATCTTTCAAACAACACCGACGAACACCAACAAAGACCAGTTCTACACACCTCACAATTTCAAAAATGTCTTCCAACTGTGAACGGTACATTCACTTTTTTCATGCCTGTGGGCATGTTTTGGGACGTGTATATCACGTCCGGGAATGCTCAGGGGGAAACAATCTTTTTGATCATCTGGACGATTACGAAGGGCCGATGAACGACTTTTTCAAAGAGTTTGCGCCAGCTGCCTCTGGTGAATGGATCCCATTTCGCGACTCGAATCCCCCAGGAAGATTTCACTACCCCATTCCCCAAATTTACACTCAAATAACCTACAAGCCAGAAGAGAAGGGCAAATGTGACCGCTGTCAAGCGAGCGCGAGCGGACTTTCTCGCCCATTCCTGACAAACGCACTGTTGGAATTCCGAAGAATGTACTGGCGTCGAATCGCTAATGGAGAAGCTATAACCTTTACGGAGGTGGAATGGTTGGAAGCAGAGCTTCTTCAGAAGGAAGAGATTGAACAGCAAGAGCGCAGAGAGCTACGAAGAGCTGCTTGGTGGAAAGCTTGCAACGCTTACGTGAACGAGAGTTATCGGGATGATCCTACAGTTGACCCAGATACAATCGTGTACTCTTACGATCCGGATGAGAAATTTTGGCCATGCTCTCCATTCAAGCCAGTACATCCCTCAACCCAGCCTGACGAGGCATGCGGTGTCTGCAAGTACGAGAGTCTGAGGGAGGGTGATCCAAGACAGCTTCCGTGCGGTCACGTTTTCCATCTTGAGTGTGTGGAGGACTGGGTAATTCAGAAAGAAAACTGTCCTTACTGTCGCAAAAAGATCAAACTCATCATGCCTCCCTATTTTGATGACCCTTTTGCGGGCGACGAGGAATACGATGAAAGGATGGCTACCGATTTCGGATCCTGGTGGACACTGTGGTGCAGACGGATGCTAGATCTTGATCTTATCCCCATAGATTCGATTCCCTTCGTAGCTGGTATTTGTGATTGGGCGCCCTCCGATCATGCTGATGAGGTTGACTGGGACAACTGGGACGGGTGGGATGAGTATGAAGATATTGTCGGGTAACGAGAATATGTGCACAAGCTGTCACGAGTAGTATCCGTCCTTTCACAGTGTATTAACAATGGAAATTGATAATAATTATGAAGTACATTCAACAAACTTAGAATTGACCAATAACGTCCATCCCTACGTAACGGAAATCCTACCGTGCCGGAAAAAAATGTAGGTACGTGGACTATAGACACCTCAAAAATCCACATTCCTTTAAATTCCTCACAAGGCTATAACATCTAGGTTCTATAATCACTTCTCAATCTGCCTACTGAAACTTAGGCCTTATTAGCCTAACATTGTCGCACTATATTCAATTCTATTTTGAAGGTCAATATAGGAGCAAAATTATATCTGCCAAGGCGGCTTCAGGACGGGGGCATTATAACTATTAAACCGGTCAACCGAGCTCTCCTCAAGTAGCAATACCTAGATCTTATTCCGCAAAATCTTTTACTGCCGTGTAGCGTTCATAATGTCTAAATTGGTTCGAGACTATCGGGCGTTTAGGCACTTTCGAAGGAGGGGCATAAAGCACGTGATCGAAAGCCGAGTTCTCGCTTGTTGGAACTTGCAGGGTCCCAACCAGTCATATAGACCAACTTAGCACTGTACACACAGCAGGGTAAACACTTGGACAAGAAGAGGAATCAGTTCTGTTGTTGTCGCTACTACTACTAAGCTTAGTATATATCTACAGATCTTGGCCAGACCCCGCCATGTCAGACGTGCACGTGGTTTGCCATTTGGGCCTCAGTCGCAACATCTGGTACAGCCAAGACAAGCTCCCGACCATGACGGCAATTGTGACACTATTTATTAAGGCTGCTACCGGAAGTGGTGTATTTAATCAGTATTCAGGAAAACTTCGCATTCCACCCTTCGAATTAGCCGCCTGATTATACAGGACTGGTGCCTAGCAAAGCCACCTCAGTAGCTAGCCGTCGCCTTGCCATTCGCCTTGCCATTCGCCTTGCCATTCGCCTTGCCATTCGCCTTGCCATTCGTCTAAGAAAAAGCCAAGCCGTACGAGGCTTAACAGAAAGTGAAGATAAATAACTCAGAGTGCGAGCCTCTCAGTGCGCCATTTAAATATTATTGGGCTTTCTTAGAACGTGCTTGGTGTGAAGAGAAAAAGCCGATGAGAACTCGCCATTCGCCTCAAAAGCCAAAAAGTATCATTGTTCGCAGACCATCGATCTAAATCTAAATCACCCTTCTTCCGCCCTTCTATTGTCGCTCGGTGATTCTCAGCACAACCATTGTAAAAGGGCTCTGAAATCAGTGTTTATTATACTAGTCACGTGTGGCACGTGTTCGGCTATTTTCTAGTATTTTGTTATATCATTCCAGGGCTCGACCTTCTATACTTAGAGACTTAGACAATAATGCCATAATTACTAAAGACCACCAGCTGCTTACCCTTTTTATTATTTATATTATTTATGGTTCTATTTACATTAGTAACCTACGCAGGGAGAAAAACCGAAGGCTCTATTTCCATATACCCTTTTATTATAAGAAATTTATTTATATAATTTCTAGCCATAGGAATAGAAGCTTTAAAGCTATCGACATTTATAAGATGCTATGACATAGATAAAATGTGGGCTATGCCAAAGACCCTAAGAATATTTAAAGGTCCAAGCTTATTATAATAACGTTAAAAAAAAAGCTCCTACTATAAAACGCCTCTAAAAACTCTATAATTCCATATATAATCGATGACCGAGATGAGTTATATAAGGGATTAAACCTTTTAAGACCATTTAAAACCTAAAGTCTAATAAAGGAATTAATATATCAGATTATTCTAAGATATATTAGAGTTTATATTACACTCTATAACTTATGGCTTAAATTGGCAAAGATCCTTTTAAATATCCTAGCGAAATATCTTTAAATATTAAAAAAAGGGGTATTATTCCTAGAATATAAGGAGATTTTAGGGGAAGGAATAAGGGAATCAAACTAGACTCTTTATAAGCTTAATACCCACATTTAAAAAAATCATTATTTAATAAAAAAGATATAAGATATAATAGCCTTACTCCTAATATTAAAACTATTATTTAATATATTTATTATAAAACCGATAATTATATTTATTAGAAATAGCATAGGAACTCTTAAAATGGATAATATTACCAAAACGGACACATTGGCACTAGTGGATAACGATAAGTTTAAAGCACTTTTAGCTATTACCCCTAATATTATTAATTACTTTAGCCCCATGCTAGCACTAGGGAATAAAGGCATGCCATACTTTAATAAAACTTATACTAAAGAATTCACACGTCGTTTTAAAGAAACGTGTAATAATTATAGAATCTCAAAAGCTAATAAAATCCAGAGGCTCCTAAGATATGCTAATTAAATTAGACGACGATAAATTAAAGGCCTATCCGAGTACCTTAATAAGAAATCATATGCTAAATTCGCTCTTATAATCCATAAAAAATTCGCTAACTCTAACCCTAAATAACTTAAAATGTCTATTACCTTCCTTAAACAATTCATTAAGGTTAAATGCAAATCTATTAATCTTAAAGCATTTCTTAAGGAATTCCATACTATATTAGGAGAGCTAGTTATAAAGGGTATCTTAAGTTATGCTAATTAAGGGAGATTTCTACTTATCGGCTTGCCTAAGTCCATAAGGGAAAAGATTATTAATAAGTATTAGGTTAATTATAATAAACCGGAGTCTTATAATAAATATAGCCAATTTAGAGAATACGCTAAGAATTCTGCGAATACTAGATATAACTTAGAGGTTTGGGAACTTTAAAAAAACCCAATAGCAAGCTATAAAGAAGAGATAACATCTATGGTTAAATAGCTTAATAATCCAAAACCACCTATAATATTAGCTATTAATCCGCCGATAATATTCTCTTAAATAGCCAATATAGACGCAAAGTTAGAGGCACTTACGTTAGATTTTAAACATTTAAAGATTAGGAATATGAGAGTGGAAAAGAGATTAAATAGCGAGAATTATAATCTAGAATTTGGAAGAAAAGCAAGAGCTTAATATCTTATATATAGGAATAAGTATAATGGATATTCCTATTAGGACTTAAGATATAATAATAATATTAACTTCTTAAATAATATTTCTATTAATGCTATTAGAGTCTATAAAAGTTAGGATATCACTTATAACTTTTATAATAGGAAATTTAGAGTAAAATAGCATAGGTTTAGGGATAAATGTCCTATATACCTTTATATAATAATTATAGGCATAATCCACTCTAATAACTTTGGCAAAATTGCACTCGGTCCGAGAAGAGTAAGAGCTTAACCACTAAGGAAAAAAAGAGACTAGAGTTAGGTAGCTATTATTTAACTAGCGATAAATAGCATAAATCTGGATGAGAACGTGGATATAAGACGTATAAATACTTAAGTATTTAAATAATTAATAGAGCCACCACATTTTAATATATAAGGAGCACGTTTATAATAACCTACCTCCTTTATAGGCTACCAATCACCTGCACCGTCATTATAATTAACCTCTATTCTTTAATTAAATAGGCTAGCGGGAATTAAAAAGATCCAGCTTTCCGGATAGTCGCCGCTAATAAAATTAGACTTAAAAGTGGAAAAGGACTTAGCAAACGTGGAAGTAATATCAAGTATAATTATTAGAATTAAGAAGCCTATTATGCATTTTAAGAATATAATAAAGGTAGCCAAGAAAGTCTTAAAGCCAAGGATTAATCCAAGAAGAATAATAAGAAAATAAAACTATGGTATTATTTTATAGCGCCCAAGCATTAAGGATAATAAGGAATTAAAAGAGTCTAATATAATTATAATTAATAAAAGCTAATTATAATAGCAAGATTCCTAAGGGAATATTAAAATGGAGGAAATTGTAATTAAGTTAAAAGATGAAGTCATTAAGCTAATAATTAAGAAACCCAGAAGAGCCTTAAATCAAGGAATAAAGAAAAATAGGGACTGAATCCTTAATTAATATATTAGTCTAAAAGCAAGAGTAAAAGCTATTAATTGACTTTTCTCGGGAAAAGAGATACGTTTATAAGACATTTATACTATTTAAGAAAACGTCTTTAAAATGGCTCAGGAAAGATATATTATTCTAAAAACTAAAGGGAATAATTTTATTTTATAAAATCCAGGAGAAACTAAAAATTAAATGCTAGAAAGATTTAGGAAAGCAGCTATTCTTAAAGTTAATACTATTAAAATGGGTTCCATTATTTAAAGGTGCCTAGCATTAGCAATGAGAATACCGAAAGTAAAAGTCTTAATTAATAATAAAATTAAGGTCATAGTAATTCTTAATATAGGAGCAGAGGTTAATATTATAGGAAGAAACTAGGTAGAGGAAGCAAAACTTATAATATTAGAAATAAAAAGATAAATGACCTATTTGATTATTAATGATGAGAATAGACCATTTATAGGCTTCGTTAAGAATATCCCTATTAATGCCAGAGATATTATTTATTATATTAACTTTTAGGTAATCTCTTATTATTAAAAGGAGATTCTTTTAGTGTCAGGTATATAATTGGAATTATAGTTTTACATGACCTCGACTATTCGGTTATATTCGGCAATTCACAGGAACCCCTTAGGCACCCCTTAAATAGTCCAACTCTAGCATTCCAATAGGCCAGAATTTAGTCTCATACTAGAATATAACTTATTTTACTCATTAAATTGCCTCCCATTTATACGTCTCACATTCTAAACTCTCTGCCTTTAAGGACGGGAGTATAATTCATCGACCTTTTAACCACCGATACTATATTTACTAATAACCCTATTACCACCGGCGCCGCCGCGCGTGCCACTAATATTACGACTCGCCGATAAGCCTCTTCTTAGATCACTAGGAACCATAATGGCGAATCGTCTAGGACGGTTATTATAGAGGTCCTTAGGACCGCCGCTAAGGAAGACGAAATTCCTAGTGAATATATTAATGGGATTAAGTCCTAGGTTACTAATATGGCGGATAAAGGCCATTAGCCCGAGCAGGAGCAGGAAGACGTGGAAATGACTAGTGCCCTTTTAAGGGTTTCCCAGGAGCCCTCCCGTATTCCTACCCCTACTCTTATATCCATTCTCCGAGAATATTATAAGAGGGACGTAGCTCGACTTAACGCGTTGCATGCTTAAAAGATTATGATTAATGAACTAAAGCAGGCTATTAGACGCCTTAAAGAGAGTGCTAACTATGATAAGCAAGTATATAAAGCTGCTATCTTTAATAGAGGATCTATACCTTAAGGTCGGTTATATATTAGGTTTATAGACCCTAAGGGTAATCTTATAGGTGGTCGAGTAGGCCCTGATAACACTTCGTTTATTGCTCATGCACACCATCCTATTATAAAAACGGGCGCCAATTACGGCCCTATGGTGCAATTGCCTATGCATATCCGTGATCCATATGCTAAGAATGGTGGCTTTAAGCCTCCTATGAGTAACCGCATATGGCCGTAAACGGATCAAGAGCGAGGAGTAAACCTCTCCTTTAAAATAAAGAAGAAGGCAACCTTCCTACCTTTCTATAAAGGCAAGAACCCTGGGGAACACCAGGCCTTTTTCGATGCCTTCGAGCTAGTCTTTAATAACTAGCCGAGTTTATATAACTCCTATAAGGAACGTGTAAATACTATAGTTTAAAGGTTTAAGATGGGTTGCCCACCTGCAAAGCACTAGTCCATTCTCAGTAATAAATGTCAAGATCGCTAGGGCCTTTTAATAGCCTGGGATAACTTTAAACGCTAGAGTTTAGATATTATATAAAGCAATAGAGAGCGTAGTGCTAAAGCCTACGGAAAATTGCAAGGGCTAAAACAAAGGCCTAATGAGACTATTGTGCAATTGATTAAAAGGATGGAGTTATTAAAGCAAAACCTCTCCGGAAGTCGAGAGGAGTTTAAAAGAGTAGCTACCCTTAAGCTTGCCCTCATAAATGAGACATTAATTAAAAAAATGCAAATTGTGACTATAAATATAATACCGGATACCGTCCTTAGCTGGTAGATGGCCGCTTAAAAGGCTAAGATCCTGGTAAAAAGAATAAATAGTGCTATAAGCCGAAATAAGCGCAAGCAGGAGAATAGCGATGAGTCCGAAAGAAGACGTGGTTATAAGGGCAAGAAGCCTAAGAGGAATTCTTTAGGAGCCTCCCAATGGCCCTGGCAAAATCGTGACCGTCGGAAAAGGAACGCTTCCTCCACCCTATCGAGCAATTCTATAAGCACATCTTATAGCGACCGGAAGCCTCTCTCTAAGGTAACCTGCTATTCATATAAATAAAAGGGCCACCTTGCGAGTAGCCCTATTTGCCTAAATAGAGCTAAATGGGTAAAAGCTAACTTAAAGAAAGCAAAATTGCAAGAGGCTAAACGGAACCTCCGAGCTGCTAAAAGGCTAGCTGCCATTAAAAGAGAAAATTCCTTAGGGAATTCGGGAAAAGCTCCCGCCAAGTCTTAAGCGCCGAAGGGCCTAGTAGCGAATCACATAAGCGTTTAACAGTTATTACTAAGTTACTATAGACCGTAACGGGGGCTAAAGGTACCCTGGAGGCACTCGCTAATACGGGTGTAAACAATTCCTTTATCGACATCCATAAAGCCTAAAGGTTAGGAATGGTGCCTTTAGCCCATTGTAATATCTAGTTTAGCATAGTGGGTAAAGGTAGTTTTCAGGTAACCAAAGCCTATGATATAATCATTAAGGCAAGGGACTCCCAAGGAACCACTAAGGAGTTTAAAATAAGGCTTTACGGGTTTAAAAAGAGTGGATATAAGCTAATCCTAGGGTATGACTAGTTTTACCTAAAGGATATAGGGTTATACGATTAGGCTAGCTCTCGCTAGGCCTATACCAAGGACTAGAATAATATTAAAATTTTATTTGCAAAGGAGTTTAATACCATTCTGGCTGCTAATAACACCCTAGAGCCATAAGCTCTATTTATTATAAAGGCAAACGAATGCGATTATCTTTAAAATTATTAAGGGAAATGCACTTGTCCTAAGAGGTATAATATTAATGCCGAAATGGCACCTATACCCTTCCGAGTATATACCATTAGTAAAAAAAAGGAAGTCTAATTGCCAGAATACTTGGCCGAGTTTAAAGACGTGTTCGACTTAGATAGCGCTACTATATTCGAATGAGGTTATAAACATGCTATTAAAACCAACGGGCAGGTCCCTTATAGGCCCCTATATAACCTCTCTAAACCTCAACTTGCGGCCCTTAAAATATACCTTAAGGATGCATTAGAAAAAGGATGGATTAGGCCATCCAAAAGCCCCGCAGGTGCCCTAATCCTATTTATTCCAAAGAAGGATAGGGGAATTAGATTATATATAGATTATTAAGGTCTTAATAAGGTTATTATCAAGAACCGGCATCCTTTGCCCTTAATAGATAAAACCCTTAATCGCTTAATTAGTGCGAAGATTTTCATGAAACTAGATTTTAAAGATGCGTACCATCGAATAAAGATACGGGAGGAAAACGTCTAAAAGACTACTTTTAGGACCCGTTATGGTCACTTTAAGTATTAGGTAATGCCCTTCGGGCTAACGAATGCATTAGCAACTTTCCAGGCCTATATTAATAGTGCTATGTCGGGAATGCTAAATGATTTTATAGTTATATACTTGGATAATATTTTAATTTACTCAAAGGATCCCTCACAGCATCCTAAACACGTCTATAAGGTTCTCTAGAGACTCAGGAAGCATGCTTTATTTATAAAACTTAGCAAGTGCGAATTTGGAATTAAGACTATTAAATTCTTAGGGTTTATTATAGCTGCAAATGGTGTCTATCCAGACCCTATAAGGCTTCGGACTATAGCGGACTAGCCTGTGCCAGAATCTTATAAGGAGATCCAGATCTTTCTAGGATTTTGTAACTTTTATTAGAGGTTTATTCGTGGATACTCTAACCTGGCTATAGGCCTTATCAATTCCTTAAAGGGAATAAAGAATGGTATGAAAACAAAACCTTTCATTTATATTCCTAAAGCTATTACGAGCTTCGGTGCGCTTAAAGAAGCCTTTTATGAGGCGCCTTTCCTGCTCTATTTTGACTCCTTTAAGAGGATTAGACTAGAGATAGATGCCTCCGGATTCGCTATAGCTAGCACGCTCTCGTAATAGGTGAGGGACGGTAATATAAAGGAATATTGGAAGCCAATAGCGTTTTTTTTAAGAAAACTAAACCAAGCTAAGCTAAATTACGCTATATATAATAAAGAGATGCTAGCTATTATTAAAAGCTTTAAGGAGTGGTAACACTACCTTAAAGGTACCATTTATACGGTTAAGGTGATTATAGATCACTATAACCTCAAGTATTAGATAAACGCAAAGTACTTAGAAGGAAGATAAGCCAGATAGGCAATATACCTATTTACGTATGATTTTGAGATTATATACCGGAAAGGTTCCTTAAACCCGGCGGACGCGCCTAGCAGGCGTCCTAATTATGAGAAGGAGGCTAATGCAAATAAGACCTTCTCAAATCTATAATTATAATTACCTACTTTTTAAAATAAGTTGGCCGGCGGCTTCGCGGTAGTAATTAGGTCTATGAGACCGATATAGCCAGAGAATAGAGCTATTGAAATGATTAAAGAAAATAAGCTATACTCTATATAGATAAAGTAGAGCAAAGGCACCTGGAAACCCTAGGGGGAGGATAGTGAGGCGTCCTTAGGAACGGCTATAATAGGCCCCTTAGAGAATCTATCCATGGATTTATTTGAGCCTATTAGTGAAGGTAGTTATACGTACCTTAATATATTATGCCAGGGAATAGCAGGTTATAAACTACTTCTCCCACGTTTATAGATAAATATAGTAACTCGCTTAGCCACTATATTGGCACCTCTCTAAACACCTCTCAAGGTGCTTATTAAAATAGCTTAAACCAATAATAAGAAATGCATTATATATAAATCTAGGAGAGAATATAAAAACCCGTCTCAAGATTCTAAGACCTAGATAATTAATAATTAAGGTGCTATTAGGTAAAAAAATAGAATTTATATACCAAATAATTAAGCGTTAAGGCAAGAAGTTATAAAGCTTTATTATAACGACCCTTTGGCAAGGCACTATGGTATAGAGAAGACTCTAAAGCTACTCCGTAAACACTACCACTAAGAATAAATGGAATCTAATGTGAGAAAATACATTAGAGAGTGTATTATGTGCTAGAGGAATAAAGCAAAGAGACATGCTCCTTATAGGTTGCTCTAGACACCCCTATAACTAACATAACTATGGCAAGAAATTACTATGGATTTCATTATAGGACTTCCGCCTATAAAAGGCCTAAATGGGAAGATCCTTAATAGCATCCTTATAATAGTTTATAGATACTATAAGATGGTAAAATATATCCTATATAATAAGGAGATCATAGCTCCCGAAATGGCAAAACTTCTTTAAGAAAGAGTATTCTTAGTTTTTGGGTGCCCTAAAGGCATTATTTCGGACCGTGGTAGCGTATTCACTTTAAATTTCTGGTTTATATTATGCTTTTACTTATATTATAAGTAGAAGCTATTTATTATATTTTATCCATAAATAGATAGGCAAATGGAAAGATAAAACCAGGTGCTTAAATACTACCTAAGATATTACTATAATATAAGAAAATTAAATTGGGTGCACCGATTTAGCTTTGCTGAATTCACTTATAATAACTCTATTTACTCGGTTCTTAGTTCCACTCCTTTTAGGGTATATTACGGATATGATCCTAAGCTGCCATAGAACCCTAAGGTTAGGGGTATTAAGGGGGAGGTACTAGCTACGCGAGAAAGAGCAAATTTGATAAAGAAAAAGCGAGAAGCCCTAAAAGGTCTTTAAAAGCATGCTTAGGAAAGCCGTAAAAAGTATTTTAATAAATCACGGCTAAATAAATACTACTTCCTCTATTAGTGGGTAATGCTTTCCACTAAGAATCTAAAAATAAAGTATAATAAATTTTAGCCTAAGTATATAGGTCCTTTCCAGGTAATTAAATTAATAAGAGAATTTGCATATTATTTAAAGCTTTTAAGCATTTACGCTAAATTACATAATATATTCCACGTATCGCTCCTAAAGCCATATTATAGAAGGAAAGGAGAGGAGCCTAAGCGGTATTAAGAGGGTAAGCTGCCAGAGCTTAAAGACGAAGAAAATGAGCAGGAATGAGAAATAAAATCCATTCTAGACCATATAAAAAATAGTAAAATAAAAAATATGAGATATCTTATAAAATGGAAGGGATAGCTAGAGGACCATAATACCTGGCTCCTAGTATACCCAAATTTAAAAAACGTAAAGGGAATATTAAATGCGTATCTTAAAAACCATGGGCTACTTATAAAAGAATAAGATAATAAAGTTAAGCCACCTAAAGCAAATTAGGAAGGAACCTCCTAGCCACCAAGTAAAAAGAAGAAGAGGAGGGGAAGACCCCGAAAAAGCGGGAAATGAACTAGGAATAATGGCTAATATAAGTGAAATGAAGCAAGAATAAAGGCACATTTTAGGAATATTATAGACATATTTGGCACTTGGGTAGGAAAGCATTTTATTCCATTAAGGGCAAATACAAGAATAGCCTAGGGTATCTTAAAGCAAAAATAAAGCTACCTAAACGTTACCCAAAAACCACTTAAATCTAAGAAAACATCGCGAGGATGCCCTTAAGGATATCTTTATTGATATTAGGAAGGGAAAGCTTATTATGAATATTATGCTATAAGGCAATTAATAGGAGTATCTCAAGTTAAGGGAAGGGTTATACCTAATATTTATAAGCCAAACGGAAGCGCTTAACCTCTTGGACCAACTCTTAAAGAATAGCGATTTTTTTAGCGTTAAGACCACTAGCATCAGGAATCTCACGAGCAGAGGTTAGTCGTTAAAGCTCGACACGAAATTCCATATGCTTCTTATATAGGCGCAAGTAAGACTATAGGGTATTAGCAGGCACTAGTAAGTAGGGGAAGGGAAACTTATAACGGGAAATCCATTAAAAGTGAGAATGTCCTCAGCATTTATATCACCCCTCTTTAGAATATTAGAGCTATCCTTTATTCCCTAGCTAGCTAACCAGATCGCGAGAAAACCCTTATTGGCACCAATGAGCTCCTTGCCAGCATCTAAGGCAAGAAACGCATTAAAGTCATTGGCATAGTCCTCGATTTCGCGGCAAATCTAGTATAGCTTAATAGGAATCTAATCCTATTAATATTATTATAATAGCTTAAAAGGAGACTTACCTTCTCGTAAACATTACTCATTTTAGTGCATCGAGTGCACGCAGACTTTCCCACTCGAATAATATAAGTGTAGGTGGGATTAATTAAAGTATGCTTTAAGCATCTTTAATAGCGAAAGATAATAGGCCAAGTATTAACCTTATTACCGCGCTTGCGCTTATGAGGCCTGCCAATAGTAACGTTACGGCCGCTATGACCTGATATAAGAGGACCCATGATAAAGCTAAAGAAGATTAAAGATTAAGAAATAGAAAAAGGAAGAAGCACACGCTATTATGCAAAGGTTATTATGAGCTTAAAGAAAAGAAGTAAAAGTTAAAAGGGAGCCACTATTTATATAAATAAGCTCAGCCTAATCCCAACTTCTAGATTACCACCTAAATGATTCCTGCCCTAAGCTATTTTAGGGTGGTAAATAGCTTTAACTATTCCGAAGTTTTATATAGCCAATTAAACGCGTTTGCCGTTACGTAGTGATTTAGTTTTCCAGATCACTTAGCCTTACGCGCAAGTTCGGGCCCTTTAGCCAATTAGAACCTCAGGTTCACAGGTGTGGGAAAGTAAGATCACAGGAACCAGGCGAGTTTATTTGCTCTTTAATATAAACTCGGACCAAATATAAAGCTATTCCTATGTGCCAAGCCACGCGGCTAAAGCAAATAAAAGTTGCGGAATGGCATGACACCCGGGGAGCGCAAGAGCCAATTAGGGCCCTATTAGAGCTACCTCCCTATGCAAGAGTCATAACTTATGAGATTAGTTATACCTTAGTGGGCTAAAATATAATTTTATAATGGCACTCTTATATTATACTTAATTAAACCGAACTCCTATAGGGAAACGTAGGTAATGCGGTGGCTTTTAATCACTATTACGGGAGTTAATAAGGCCTGGGAACTAATGCTAGGATAGCATTATTAAAAGGGGGGAATCTTATTAGGTATATAATTGGAATTATAATTTCACATGACCTCGACTATTCGGTTATATTCGGCAATTTACAGGAATCCCTCAGGCACCCCTTAAATAGTTTAACTCTAGCATTCCAATAGGCCAGAGTTCAGTCTCATACTAGAATATAACTTATTCTACTCGTTGAATTGCCTCCCATTTATACGTCTCACATTTAGGAATATCATACTTATTAAAAATAAAGTTTAACTTTTATTATCTAGGAGGAGGGATCGTGTAAGCCTACTTTATAAATATTTAAGGAGTGGTAGGAACGGTTATAATTGCTAAAAATGAAACTAAGTATGCTAGCGCTAAAGAAGTAAAAATGGCGGGAAAAGTTTAACTAATTTATAAAACGGGTTATAAGTTAGTAAGGTTGAAAGCCTAGGATTAATATATTATAGCTCTTAAAGTAATAGAGAATAGAGTAATAATTCGAGGTCAAAGCGACGTAATAAATGGAAGGAAAAGAAGAAAAACATAAAAAGGGAATTATACGCAAAATTTAATATATATATAATATAAATGGATAGAGTTACTAGAGTAAATAATTTTATTATTATTATTAAAGAAAGAAAAGAAGGTGATCCAAATTAACGCTACCCCTAAAGACTATTTAAGGTTAATATAATATATAAAAAAGTCGCTAATAAGGTTTAATTAATAAGCTTAAGAGATTCTAATAGGACGAATCTAAGAGGATTAATTAATTGGCTTGAAAAATTAAAAAATAAAAAGCCAAATATTAAGATAGGTGAATTTAATAATTAGATATTAGGAAGATTTATAACTAGTATACCAGGAAGCAAACTCATAATAGAAAAGATAAAGCAGATAATAGTGGGAAAGACTATTATAAATAAAGAAAGAAGGTTATTTATGCAAATACTTATAAATTATAAGGAAGCTATTGCATTTAATTAGATAAAAATAGGAATTATTACTTTAGATATCACATTACCACTTAAAATTAAGACCATTCCTTATTAAGCATGGCAAGAAAGCTCATTTCTAGTGCCAAAAGCGCTTAATAAAGAAGTTATTAAGATGCTAAGAAATAAAATGCGTAGAGGAGTAATAGAATAATATTATGGTCCATATAAAAATAAGTGGTTCTTGGTAGTAAAGAAGGAAAAAAAGAGCTATTAACTCATTATAATGGTAATTAAAATAAATCGAGTCATAATTAGGGATGCGAATATTCCATTAAATATAGACCAATTCTTAAAAGAATTCATAGGAATAATAATAGCATTATTAATAGACTTATTTTCTAGCTATAATTAAATGTTATTAGATCTTAGGGATAGAGATATAACTATTATATACACCCTAATCGGACTTATTAGGTTAATAAGACTCCCTTAAGGTAATATTAACTCGATTATATAGTTTTATAAAGTAGTTTATAAGATTTTGCTTAATTACGTGCTATATATCGCGCTATTATATATGGATAATATCGGAATAAAAGGATTATATTTCTTTTATAATAATAAAGAAGTGGCGCTAGGAATTAGACATTTTATATTAAAATATCTTTAAAACTTGGACCTGGTAATGGAAAGATTAAAAAGAATTAGAGCGACTATTGGAATCAAATTATAATTCTATATGCCAGGCTTAAAAATTATTAGCTATATTACCGATTTAAAAGGGAGACACCTAGAAATAGCCAAAATTAATAAAATTTTAAAATGGTTAAAATGCGATAATATTATAAAAGCTAGAGCATTTATGGGCATTTATGTTTTTTACCATATTTAGGTTAAAGACTATGCTAAAATTATAAAACCGATATATTCTCTAATAAAAAAAGGAGTGGACTTTAAGTAGGAGTAACCTTAGAAAGATGCGCTTCTCACAATTTAATATGCGCTAATATTGGCACTAGCCTTAATAAAAATAAGGTATGGGAAGGACTTAGGAGAGATTATTTTAATAGTGGATATTAGTTTAAAAGAATGGGGTGCTATACTTTAATAGCTCAACGAAAATAAAAATAGATATTTAAGCAAATATAAAAGCGGACTCTAGTCTTTAATTAAATAAAACTATAATGCCATTAAATGAGAATATAGAGGTGCCTTAAAAGCTATAAAGAAAATGAGAGGAGATTTATATGGAGTGCATTTTATCTTAAAAATAAATGCTATAATTCTAGTAGCATAGCTAAATAGAGCCGCATCTGACTTGTTAGGAGTAATACTCATATGCTAAATAGCTTAGATGAGACTAATGGACTTTAAAGTTAGACACATTTTAGGAACCAAGAATATTATTATAAATGGCCTATTAAAAAGACCAATTTTCCTAGGAGATAAAGAGGAAAGAAAAAATAAAGAAGACCTAAATAATTGGATTAACGTAAAAATTTATTATATATTAATATATAATATAGCATTGGCTTAAAAGTAATACCTAAATAAATCCTATTTACCTAAATCTTAAATAATTACTTCCTTCCTTATAATACTCTAAAATCCGGGCGATATAACTATATTATAATTTAAAATCTTTAAGAATAAAGCCTTAGATTTTATTATTAAAGATTAGCAATTTTATAAGAGAGCCTCTAAGGATATTCCAATGAAATTAGTCGTGGATAGAGCTAAAAAGAGGAACCAAGTCATATCGGAATATTATATTAAGGGTAATTATTATAAAAAAGAAGAGATATATCATAAATCCGCGAATAGATTTTGGTGAAGTAGTGCATTTGCTAACTATAGAGCCTTTTATATAAGCTATAAAGAATATTAGATGAGATTAGGGTTAAAGTATAATAAGCTACTTTATATAACTTAAATAACCGGCATATAGCAGAAAATAGGTCTTAACGTGGTTTATATATCAAATGATAACGGTAAGAAGTTCTTTATTTTAATAAAAGATGATTTATCTGGCTAGCTAAAAGGAAGAGCCTTAATAAAAGCAAACGCCGCTTTAATAGCAAAATTCATTTAAGAGGACATTATTTATAGGCATGGGATTTTTAGGAAACTTATAATAAATGGAGATCTAGAAAATAAGGGTATTATTACGGAGTTTATTAAGAAGTATAAAATTAAAAGAGTGCAAATTTTAGCATATAACTTAAAAGCAAACGGAATAATTAAGAGGGGACATAAGGATATTCTAGAATCGCTAGCAAAAATAATAAGAGGAGAGATATAAAAATAAATTAAGAAATTTTATTTAATCCTATTAATATGCCAAACTAGCATACACGAACCAACTAATATTATATTATTCTTTTTACTTTATAAAAGGGAAGCAATTCTTTTAATAAAGACATAGCATCCCGTTTAAAGAATATTAAATTAGAAGAAAATAAGAATATGAGCTAATCTTTTAGTTATACGAGTAAGATAACTAGAATTAAGAAATAAAGATATAAAAGAAATCACCTTAAAAAAAAGAAGAATTAGGGAATTAGGAAAGGAAGCATTTAATAAAACTTATAAATTATAAATATATAGCCTTAAAGTTAATAACATTATTCTAATTCTTAATATAAAGAAGGTAATTAATATATCTTTAAATACTAAACTCAAATACTAATAAAAGGGACCCTATTAAATCACCTTAGCAAATAATATAAAAGGATATTTTAAGCTAAAAGAGCTAAATAATATTTAATTATAAGGATTATTTACAGGAAATAGGCTAAAGAGGTTTATTTAAAGAAGAGAAGGATTTATTATAATAGACCCTATTACATAGGACAATAGCGATAGCGATAGCTTAAAAGGGTTAAATAACTTAAATAAATCTAAATATAAAGACTCTAAGGGCGATAATTAATAAATATTATTAGCGGCGACTATTTTAAATCATATCAAATTAGCTAGCTATCTTTAGGCCTAAGCGATATTATATTAATATTCGACTTGGCCCTAAATAGGAGCCACTCTTCAAGATAGCGGGAAAATTAAAAGCTTTATAAGCGCTATCCTTACGCGGTAATTAGAAGATTACCTTAATAGTTAAAAACTATAAAGGACACCAATATAACACCCCCTATCTGCTTTTATATAGGATTTATCAGCTCGCGTTACCCTAATATATAAAATGAGGCCAACTTTAATTATAAATAAGCGGGAGAGCCGAAGCTCTATAAGCGCTCCAGATTGGTGTCTTTAGACCTTTTTTAGATAGGATTAGGAGATATCTTAACCGCACCCTAAGCAAGGTTTTAAGACACCTTTCTTATAACCACAATTCCACGGAGGGTTTAATATTGGATTTGCTCTAATAAATTAAAGTAAAAAGGTAATAGGAGACTGGGATTAGACTAGGAACCTATTATAAGACACACTGAAGTAAACCTTAAGAAAGCCCTTAAAAGAAAAACCCTTAAAAATAAAATAAAGCCCTTGGAATTCCCCTTAGTTTTAAATGGTCGCCATCTCAAATCTTAAGGAAAAGTAGCTATGGCTAGCAATTACCCCCTATTAAGACTTAAAAAGGCAATAATCTTTATAATTAATTTAAAATATATTTATTCTAGCTTAAAAAATAGAGTATTTTCCCTTAAATAATTAATATTCCCTATTAGCTTCTTAGCATACTGCTTATTAGAGTATAAATATAAGGTTTAAAAAGTGCCTAGGCACTTCCCTTATAGCTATAATGACTTAATAAATTTAATAAGCTTTTATTATAAAAGCAAATAGCCAAAGTCTATAATAGCTAGCCACTAATTAAAGATATACTTCCTCTATTAAAGGAGATATCCTTGAAATTTGCATTAATAACCCTTTAAGAGTTTTACGTTTATTAAAGAAACTTTAGCGATAATAATATTCCTAACCGTGGGTAAGTCTCTCTCACATTCTCGCACGGATCCATAAAGAGGCACTCTCCCTAGCGAAAGCCAAAGGTGCATGTGATATAGGATAAGCTATTAAGATAAGTATAGTATAAAAAAAAAAGAAGCTATTAAGCCCTTTATAAAAACTCTTAATATATATTAATCAGGATAATATACCGCTATCTGGACATGTAAAGCACGCCCTATATAGCTTAAATAACCCGTAAAAGGCACTTTATGGAAATAGAGGCTTAATATACTTTTAATCCCTTAACCCATAATTCGGCACTAGCTAAAAAGATCCTTGCAAAACTCTTTATAATAACAAAAATGAATAACATTATAAGGATAAGCAAAGAAATATAAGGAAAATAATTAAACTAGCTATGCTATTAGTGCTTACCGATATTTACCTATTTATATAAAGCCCTATTACCCAATACCTCATTATCCTATATATACGTTCGAATTCGAGGTTCTCATTCGAGGTTATCGACTTATTTATATCCTAACCACTAATATATAAGTCAAAGTTATTAAAGGAAGAAAGGATTAAAGGAAGGAAGGAAGGACGGAAAATAGGATTTAAGAAATATAAAAGACGGTTAGCCAACTAATTCTTTTAAACCAACCAACCGTAAAAGAAATCATATCTGGCCCAAGACTAATTAAGGACGTGTCAGCTGCCTTAAACGAGTATAAAAACCCTATATGTGATTACCATGAGACTATTATAATAAAGTGGCACTTAGCTTATATAATTACCTTAATTCAATTACTCTAAAAGAGCGCCAAATAACGACGATAATATTAAATAGCGATAATAATCATTAATAAAGGAATAAGACTTAATAAGAAGTTAGAGAAGAGATAAAAGATATATTAAATAGCAAAACTTAGCTCTAATAAAAGGCTAAAAGTGTTTATCTTCGAGTATTACTATATCCCGTAATTATAAAAATCTCGATTTATTATTAGCGTATCTTTTTATCACTTACCTTAGTAATAGACCTTTATAATTAAGGATAGCAATAATAATGAGGGTATTTAAGGAAGGATCATTATTGCTATAGGCCACTATAAAAGAGGTAAGCGAAAAGTTATAAAGAAAATAGGAAAGATGTTAAGTTTAAGAGGTTAAAAGGAATGGGAGGATTTATATACGCCATGAGAAGCTATATAAGCCTGGAATTGAGAGTAAATGGCCAATTATCCGCTATTTTTTAAAAGTAAACTTCTAAGGAAGGTCACGGGATATTTTCTTTTTAGGTTCTAATATTAGGGATTACTTTATTCTTTTAAGCATTTCCTTACGATTAGAGTTATTTGGGCCTATTTTAGAAGACTTAAACGTACTCGTTTAATAAAACTGGGTGGGGGCGAGTATAAAAGGGCTCTAAAATTAGTGTTTATTATACTAGTCACGTGTGGCACGTGTTCGGCTATTTTCTAGTGTTTTGTCATATCATTCCAGGGCTCGACCTTCTATACTTAGAGACTTAGACAATAATGCCATAATTACTAAAGACCACCAGCTGCTTACCCTTTTTATTATTTATATTATTTGTGGTTCTGTTTACACCATCATGGGAGAATCAAGGACTCGGTCAACTATGCCACATGAGAAAGGGATCGCGGACTCAGACTTAGTAGTCCCACTTGCAAAACTCAACGCGGAGGCAGCAATAATGATCTATTCGCCATTGAACCAAGACGAGATCCGATTAATCAAACTTCATCGTGGAAAGCAAGATGATATGATCCGCTGTTCCATTTCTGTTGTCCAACAGCATAAGGCTCCTTCATTCGAAGCACTTTCGTATGTCTGGGGAACTTGTGCCAATCCAAAGACTATCCTTCTAAATGGGGTACAATACCGAATCACCCAGAGGCTGCAAGAGGCAATGCTATATCTTCGTTCAAGTTCAAAAGATCGTCTACTATGGATTGATGCCCTTGCTATCAACCAGTCTAAAACTCCGGAAAGAAACACCCAAGTCGCAAAAATGCGGTTCATTTATTCCCTTGCAACCACAGTCTTGATTTGGTTAGGACCTTTTAAAGAATCGGATGAAGTTTTATTTCGAGAAATCAATCAGATTAATGGATTCGCAATGAGCCGGGGCATTGACATTAATGGGCACTCATGGATGGCTAGACTAAACGACAAGGAAAAGGAACACCAGGTCGTTGGACTACACAAGATTGCAATGATGGATTATTGGACAAGGGTATGGGTCGTCCAGGAACTGATGTATGCCCGGCAAGTGGAAGTCGTCCTTGGGTCGCAATCTCTAACGTTCGCGGCTTTGTCTCTATACTGGAACGCTGTTTCTACTTATTTACACGATACGGAGGGGAAGTCAGACAGGCTATTGCCGAACCATATTTGTACGCAAACATTGAAAATAATGGGATTGAACTCTATGCCGGAGCCTGGGACAGCACTACAACAGCACTTCTTAAGTTTAGAGCAATGGCTCGACATGGTACCCCTAAAAAGGTGTAGTGATCCTCGAGATATGATATATGGATTCCATGGCTGTTTCCCACCCAACTTACGAAATCGAATACCGATAGACTACTCTAAAAGTGTAGATGAAGTATTTGTTTCAATGACGATACTCATAATCGAAACCAGTAACCAGCTAGACATAATCCTCTTGGGCGTCTATGATACCAGCCCTGTTGCAGCTCATCGACAGAACCGACCTTCGTGGGTTCCAGATTTCCAGCATATATCGATGGACCGGGAAATCTTCAAAGCCTTGAGCGCTAGGGCAACTGGATCTTTAAAACCCGATTACTCATTCAAAAACGACAACACGATATTGTGTACTAAAGGCATTCAACTTGGCATCATTCAAAGGATAACCCCAACTATTCGCTATTCAGATTATGCGAAAAGGCTAGTATCAGCTTCCTCAAGCCAAGATATAATCGAGCACCTACGGCACATTTTTCAGATCCTTGAAGTTTCGTCGGAGCCGCTGGAGTCTACGTTACAACTTGTGGTAGCATTCAGTAGGAATGTAGCAACGCCAGTACTGCTCATTTCTTTATTCATTGAAGACTACGTGCCTCAACTAGACTGTAGAGACGCTCTCACGCTTCGAGAATTCACAGAAGGGAGCCAAATGTTCTCAATTAGAGGAAAGATAGCTCAGAATCACACAATTTATGGAATAGCGGCATGTCAGCTTCGAGAAGGAGATCACATATACTTACTTCTCGGATGTACAGTCCCAGTGATCCTTCGACAAGTTGAAGAACAATACATTGTTGTGGGGTGGGCCTATATACCAGAAGATATATGGGGCGAAGCAGTCAGAGGCATTGAATTAGGAATTGAAGGACCTATAGATGTACTTATCTGTTAAAGTCGTTGAAGCCCTAAAGCGGTTTATTTCTTCAATGCTAATCTGCGCTGTTCGCCCTTTATTGGGATTATAAGTTGTTAGGGCTAGGGTTTGTGGTTAACGTCTATCCCTACGTATGTAAGGGGTTAAGTCCCGTAAGCTCAGCCCTCTGACCAGTGTTGGCCTTGATGTCTAAGGCGCTTTAATTGAAACTGGAACGGAATTGCTGCAAGCATGCGGGCTATACCCCATTTCGATCGCCACTTGCTTCGATCCGAGGTACCAATCCGTACAGTGATCCTCTATGAATATTGGATGCCACAACCGCCATGCATCCTTTAACGATTCCGTATATATTAAGAGGTACTAAAGCTCAAATAAGACTATTTCATATATCTTCGGCGTAGTATAAGCTAGGTAATGCAGCTGTTGTAGAAAAAGTCCATTACGCTACAAATAGAGACTCTTTACAAATCAGGCGTAGGGCGACGACGTGAACATGGATTTTCCAGTCGGAGGCATCCAAGGTGTGTAGGAGTGACCATAGAATATAACTTACAAAATATTGTACGAGATAGTCCAGTGTGCATAGATTTTATGGTGCTTGAAGTCGATGTACCGGTTGGATTTTCCGGCACGTAGTGTTTTCCGTTACTCGGGGATGGACGTTAGAATGTCAATTTGCAAATAAAGTGACCATCCACAGACAGAGTGACAACAGAAATCGACACCTCGACCATTAGGTGGCAGTCCAAATACATGATAAGCAGGAATCGAGCATATAATGAAACAATTTGTCAAAGAAGCAGTGTTTCTTCTCGAAGAAGAAAGCTTAGATACACCAGACATTTGTTCTTTGTACTTCCATGCATGACGAGGCCTAATCGAGGCAAGTCTACTATACCTGTGACTGTATTTCGAGTTGCAGTCGAACCCCAGGCGAGCTGACCGAAAATTCATTTCGATGCATCATGCACTTGTGCAGTCTTTCCTGCGAAGAAATATTTATTAATTGTTCTGGCCACCAGGCGAAACTCGAGATTCTTGGTATTCCCCCCTTTCTTTTAGCGAGATGAGGCGTACATATCTGCCAACACATCGATCGAATGCAGAAGCTCAATCTATCTCAAATGTATCTGCCTCAAATATATCATTGTACTAAGATGCTCTCATGTCAAAAGGACCAGACTTCTCTTAGTGCATATTCAACCCCTTCGATCCTCATCGAAGTCGGGGATAGGCTATCAAGACGCGAGGCCGGTCGGCCGTTCAGCAATTGTGGTCGAGCTGCTGTGAAAAATAGACTAAGACGTTTAGATATGTCAATGGAGTAAAAAAGCTTTCCTGGTCAGTTGCATAGCAAATCAGGATGCCGTCTATGAATCTGGGGAGGAGGTCATTCAAAGCCGACGTTACAGTGAGACGATGCTGGAGTGGAATGAGCACAGAACATGTCAATGATGATGATAATCGATTTCCTATCAATTGATTGCCCTCACAGCAACAATCTTACCGGACAGACGCACGAAAATGTATCGTAGACCACCCAAAACTAATTTTGGAAAGGGGAAAGTGAGAAACCACGGGCAGAACGGAGACACAAGTTCAATGAGGGGATCTGCCAGATTTTGAAAGTTGAATGGGAGATACTATACGAAAGCCACAATGAATTTGATCGTGAGTGATGTGATAGAGAGCTATGTATTCGTTGCATAGCTATCTATGGACCAGAAGTCATGCCAACTCCCGGCCCCCCACAATCTGTAAAAGGTGCATTCACAGGAACGGCCCGCAAAATAAGAACACAACCAGCCCAAATTCCAAGATCCATTGCATCCAGAGCCGTCTCTACAGACGCTGATTGAAATGACACTAGCTCGGATATTGGCTTGATCAAGTCGCTTGCCACGGAGAACTTTAGAAAACTCATGGCCGTAGATGTACGAGAATTGTAGACCGTGTTTATCCGTATCAAAGAAGTCAAGTTCAAAGAGTGATCTATCAGCCTTATGATCGCCTCGATGAACAGCCGCATTCTTGGCATCGATCAAGTCGAAGTTAAGCGCACCAAAATCCAGAACGGCCTTGATTTGCGAGTTTTGTCATAGCAGACCCGTTTGCAGTTCTCAAATCAACCCAGGCGGGCATCTTTGCCTTTCTCAAAAACCGGCTCCTTTAAGTCTAACTCCTCTTGGAGGGAATCAATCTTGTTAGTCGCCAGTTCCAATTCCGAGTCAAGAATAGAATTGTCCTTCTCAGCAGCGTCCAGTTTACTCTTCGCCTTCCTCAATTCGGCATGAAGTGAAGCATTGCATTTTGATAACGCCCGAATTTTTTCTTTTCCGTCTCAAGCTCTGCCTTGAGATTACCATTGATGTCGGAATTATTTGCTGGAGCTAGAAATGCAACACGACTCTTGAGTTTCTACCAAAAGTCAGGAAATGTAATGTTGATGCAAGTGGGGAGTTTTACCTGGAGGAAATCAGACTGCGCCGTAATTTCCTCGATAATTTTTTTCGCCTTTACGAGCTGCCACATTTGACGCGTGGGCATCATACCGGTCACCATGTGATGCGGCGGGCCTGAGAAGGAAACCGAAGAAAACTGCATGCATCTTGTCTTCCACCTTAGTATCGTCGAGAACCATTGATTTGCTGCGCGAACTCTCCTCGATAATTCTGGACGGACTCTAGCTTCATGGAAGCCTCAGTATACTCCCGAGAAGGCCTCATCGTGACAAACTTCACAAAAGTGAGACCTTTGCAGGCCCTACCAAAGTAGATGGGGTTGTAGTTGGAGAGGTGAAAAGTGACCGAAGAGAAAGATCGAAGGTTTAATATAGCCTCGCTCAAAGACGCGTCGCCTCACTCTAGCGAGTGAATTGGTTAGCGCACCGATCCAACGTGTCGAAGAGTTCAGGGCCGCAAAATTTTACTTCAAACTTGTCTTTCAGTAGCACGTGGAAAAATAGTAGTGCCGAAGGGACAGTGGAATGGTTAACACCAGGGAAACACTATCCGTCTAGATCTAATATCCCGAGAATAGGACCAGAGAGAACTTTGATGCTGTTTGGTTTGGGTAGAGCCTAATGGCTTCCTTCTCCTTATAACTGTTTCATTCCCATGTATCATTTTGAGATTGAAGGACAGCCCCCAGAACAATCTTCTGAAAATTAAACAATACATCGGCCCAAGCAGATCTCGGAGATAACATACTTTGGCTAGATGATGTTCTAAACTCCTTTGCTCATTATGCTCTAAGTGGGATGTAAATTCAGAAGGAAAGACGGTCACTACCATCACTCGGTCTGATCAATTTCATCATCGAAGAGCTGCTCAGAGATTTCTGTCTTGCAACTACAATATCAAAGAGCCAACTGAGAGCATCTGATGCAGTACGAGATGAGCGAATACATGGCTAAAATCAATACAAGAAGGTGCAAACAGAAACATTCAGATTCCCAGTCGTTCCTATTCTTCCTACCGGCTGCGCAGTTCTTCTAGAGCTGAGCACTCTATGGTCGAATCCGAGTTCATCTGTTGCGACAAAGCCCGCATTCGCTCCTTCCTCTCCTCCTCAATCAGTGCAGTACCCTCGACCATCATTGTCATCATCAGCTTCTGGTTCTCCCAACTTGCGAAGTCCCCCATTGACCAAATCCTGATCCTAAATTTTAGCACGTCCATTTGCAAGTCCCAAGGTATCACAGCCGAGGTAATTCTCGTATCGCCAAATCGTGACTCTCTCATAAGCGTTTAGGGGACGTTTACGGTCGTGCCGTATTTGATAAAGCCCTTTAACCATATCAAAACCTCTGAAGCCACCTGTGTGAGCTGGATCAGAATGGGACTGGGATGACGCGACAAAGTTCCTACGCACCAATGTCATCGACAGGGGCATGGCCGCTACCCGCAATGCAAAAAGGACACTCTGGTGATTCAGCTCGACCTTTCACATAAATGAAGTGGTTCCAATTGTCTCCGAGGTCATACAGGTACCAGATGAGCTTATCTTTGAGCTGCCTACGATCCAGGATATCACAGAGACGAGTGCTCCTAGTGTCCTCGTTGGGTTATCTTCCGGGTCAGGGAAGCCACCTCAGACCGGCTCTCTATTCTGGAAGCAGAATGAGTACCGCTCTCAATTCCAGGAGAACCGTATCGATAATTTGACAAGTTAAGGAGAGAGTCGGCAGAGCCTGTCATTTCTCAGCGTCGGCGTTATTTGGTTCGACGTCGAGGGTTCGAACTCACAACAATTATTCTGGCTTAGCTTTACCGCATTCAAAACCGAGAATCTGCATGCATGGGAATCGTCCTAATCAAACGCAGCGTGGATCGACGCATGTAGCTCCAAGAACGTGTAGCTTGCAGGGACAGATAAAGTCCGACTGACTCGAGGTTTGGTAATGGCACCTGGTTCAAGGTCAATTTTGAGAATGCAATTAGACATCATGAATGGTGAGAATTGGCGGGAAATAGCATTGATATGATTAAAAGGAGGGGTTGCGAAGACACGCGCAGAGAGGTTAATTAGAAAATGACAACGCGAATCATCCAGTATCATGTGTAAAATGGCAATGAAGTCTCGAACTTGGGCGCAAGCCGATTGCATGAATGTATATACTGATAGATGTAAATGTGATTCGTGCCGTGACTCGTTCATGGACCTGAGAACCGAGCGCGGGTGCTTTGCAAGGCATATGGAAGTCTTTTCTTCCTTTGGTGGGAGCTCGAAAGCCGCATGTTGATCTTCCTGCCACCGCATATATTCTGATGCTTGGATTAGAGTCCTGTTCAATGAGCGAGGAAACTCTCAGCACCATGCAATCATCGACCTATGGTCAGAGAGAGTCCGAGGATGTTGCTGTCTCATTTGCTCTGCACGAGGTGAGTCAACAAAGTCTACTTCTCCTTAGAAGTTTCTGCATCCAGGAGTCTGCCATTATTCGCCAAGGAACTGGAACAATACTCATCGTCCACGCTTTCCACGGCCCCTGCTTCCACCTCTACCACCCCTTCCGCCTCTCCCGGACGAACTTCGTTTCGGACCTTCTATCTCGAAGATATCTTGCTTGCTCAACTTCAGTGTCCCCCCAGAGAACTTGCCAACCCCTGGTGCTCCCACACCTCGATCCCTCTTCCCGGAGCGGATTTTCTTTGGATCAAGTTTTGCCCTCTCCAAGATGATACCGTTTTCTCGAGCTTCCCTTCTCCGAATATCCTCCTTCATTGTCTGTTTCGCGACTATGCCCTTCCTATGGGTCATTGGCATCTTCTCCTGTTTCAAGATTGACGTCTTGGATCCAAGTGCTTGTAATCGCAAGTCTGTAGCTTTGTGTCTGTTGGTACCACTGAGTGTGGGGTTCGCAGATGATTCCAGGAGATGGGACTCAGCGAGAAGCCGTTTGAGGGCCAGGTCATTCTTTATGTTGTCTGCCTCTGTGCCATCATCGTCTGTCTTTGTAGTGAGCTTCTCCCGGAATGACATTGAATCTGGTCCATTTGTAGGGGGCTTGGAGCTCTGGAAAATGAGTCAGCTTTGCCAATTGTGAGCATATAATTGTCTTACCATGAATGCTTTTCGCTCTTCTTTTGACATTAACACCATATTAGACTGTGCGTTTGAATGCTCGACAACCTGGACTACATCCTCTTCGTTATCTGAGTTTGATTCGAAGCCAGAAAAGTCTGATTCTTCATCTTCTGAGTCCTCAGCTGCCTTCACTGGTTTCTTTATCTCAGGCAAAGGAGCGAATTTTGCTTCAAAAAAGCGGCGGAGCTTCTCTTGCGCCTCCAGTTCATCCAAACCCGGTCTTTGTGATACATGTTTCTCAGTCTCCTGCACGACGCGCCGTTTTCTCTTTCCCAGGGTCGAAGACATTGTGCTGTGCCAGTGAAGGTAGGTATTTATGTGCATCACCAGAATTAAAAATATTGTGGATGTCAGTCTTGGCGCGGCCGCTTCACCGCATCGACCCGCTTCTGCCCCGCCCCCTCCTCAAATTTGACTTTCCGTCAATTATTCTGATATCTCTCAAACATGACCAAATTCCGGCCTTGCATAGACCTTCACTCTGGTCAAGTGAAGCAAATTGTTGGTGGTACTTTAACGACCGCATCATCGGATCTCAAGACCAACTATGTGTCGAAGCTTCCAGCAGGCCATTTCGCAAAGCTATACAAAAACAATGGACTTGATGGGGCTCATGTTATTATGCTAGGCCCAGGAAATGAGGAAGCTGCAAGAGAAGCATTGAATCAGTGGCCTGGCGGTTTGCAAGTTGGTGGTGGGATTACAGACAAAAATGCAAAGCAATGGATCGATTGGGGTGCCGAGAGAGTAATTTTTGCCCGCAATGCATATAAAAGAACCCGAATAGCTAAAAAGATGTACAGGTGATAATTACATCCTTCTTGTTTCCGTCAGGGAAGTTCTCTCAGGAACATCTTGATTCTGTTCTGGCAGCTCTAGGAGACGACAAAGAGAAACTTGTCATTGATCTGAGCTGTAGAAGGAAAGATGATACCTGGTTCGTGGCTATGAACAAATGGCAAACAATCACAGATATGGAAGTAAATGAAGGTACTTGAAACAAGTACAAATTCTAGATATCCACTGATCAAGAAACCAGCTTCCATCAAGGCTTTAGAGCCATACTGCTCGGAATTTCTCATTCATGCTGCTGACAACGAAGGGCTGCAGAAGGGCATAGATGAGAAGCTTGTGACAGCACTAGCTCAATGGTGCAGCATACCAGTAACGTATGCCGGTGGCGGTAGGAATCTCCAAGACTTGGACTTTGTCAAAAGTCTCAGCAATGGTCGAGTAGACCTCACAATCGGGAGTGCACTTGATGTTTTTGGCGGGTCCGGGGTGACCTTTGAAGAGTGTGTACAGTGGAACAAGCAGCATTAGAGATCCTTCACAAAAGCCTGTCTGCTATGCTTCCAATCTATGAGCAGTAAAGAAAAGTGTTCAATTATTATTTAATCATCTATTGCCAAACGTTTCCAAGACTGGTTCCGTTGAGATTTGAGAATGTAGACTCTGCAAGATGCATGGCCGCCATAGGTAGATGTGTTGCACGTGGTTCGAACACCCCCAGGACTGCCCTTTCTCAAATTCTTCGTTCAGAAATGACAGTGATTGAAATTCAACAACCTCGATCTGCTAATTTCAAGTGGAATCGCCAAGCATCCTGTATCCTTTATCGATCACTCGAAGGCGTTTTAATGTAGCACGTGGTGTGTCCAACCAAGTTGGAATGACACAAAGTTTCAGACCATGACATGAGAATATTAGTTGAAGGCTACCAATCCGTCTATATCTCAAATAATTACTCTTTAGGATTTTTTTCATGCTAATTGATAGAAAATTAGAGTGATATAAGAATCACGCTTTTCTGCAGCGCCACTGGCCACCCACAGTCTCAAGTTAATTGTTTTGCATAGAAATCAATTATACCTTATATCTACGCAAAATAGCAAAACAATAGCTACTCACATATCCAAGCACCTGATATACCTAATAATTATGTTGCACATCGCAGCACATCGTGTGTAACATCCTGTAGTTCATATCAAGCCACCCGTGCCGAACCCACGAATCACACATGCAGAAGCGGAACCCCGCATAAGTGTTGCACGTCGCAACATCTTGCGCCTTCGTTCACTCGGCCATATGCTAAAAATAGATTGCGGATGTACTGATATACTTTTTTGCTTTATGCATTGAGGGGAATAATTATCGTAGAATATGAATGTAATGACTCATCTTGTCCTAACTCAACGACTTGGCTATTGGCAATTCGCTGACGAAAGAGGGAATTGTTTAGTACAATTACAAGTATGATAATACATCGGTGGATTGGACCTGAGTAGCAAAGAAGGTAGTATTCCCGTAGAATCTGAATGTCAGGACTCATCTTGTCCTAACCTGACGATTAGGCAATTGGCTATTCGTTGAAGAAAAGAGGGAATGTAAGTACAATTACAAGTATCAATATACATTAGTGCATTGGGCATGAGTAGTAGACAAGTTATCATTCTCGTAGAATTCGAGGGTCAAGGGTCACGGGATTGAAGTTTCACGCAATATCTTGTCCCGATTCAACGGCTAGGCTATTCGGGAAAACAGAGGGAAATTGTACAAGTATAATACACAATACAATTACAAGGATCATTGTACCTTTGTGCATTGCAACACAAAAAGTTTGATTCTCATTAGGACTTTGAATATGAGAATCATAATATTGAAAGTGAATTACAACTGCACCCCTCCTTCTCCAAACACCACTCCACAGCCTCCATTATACCCTTCACCTCCTTATGTGGCTCATACGTTGGTTTCCCCTTCTCAGGCTTGTACACCCCAGTCTGCACCAAAATACTCTTCCATTCTACCCCAGAAGTCGATTCGAATTCATTCGCTCCTCTGATGTCTGCATGCGGGGTATCACCAATCATATACGCTGTCCTTATGTTTTTCGCCTTAACACCATTCAATCCTCTATGCCAAGAATGGAGAACTCGTTCTGCGAAGCCGAAGGTGAAAGGTGAGGGTTTGGCAATCCAGTAGAAATTACCAATGAAATCTCTCCCTGTTTTCTCGAACCATGCCTTCTTGAGTTTGTTGTAGAATAAGCATAGAGCGTTCCAGTTGCTGAGCCAGAGCTGGGGCTGAGAGTCTTGCTGATAGCCATTGTTTGGGAGTGAGGTGTTGCCATTGAGAGGGGAGACTGTGCCGAGTATGCCCTTATGGGATAGTAGGAGATGAATGATCAGTTGAATGGTTTGTGGTTCTTCCTCGTTTGTTGGTGGTGTCCACAAGGTGATCAGCTTGATTTGCATCTGTGGAACTTCTGTCTCGAGAGGCGCGGGTTCCTGTTGAAGTCGTGCAATGACATCCTTAAGCCATTCATCTGATGGTCGTACCGGGTTAAGTCCGTATGATTGTGCGATTTCCTTCAGGTCATCTCCCATATTCTTCCCAACCACAAGCGTGTGAGCATCCCTCTGTAGAACTACAAGATCTTTGAACGGAGTGTGACTTTGCACAATTTGGGATGCCTTCAAGGGTGGAGACAATGTAAGTCGATCTGAAATTTTCTTTGACAGCGATTCTTCCGAGTAGCCCAAGCGGTTGGTGAGGATGATGAAAGGGATATTGCACTTTTGAAGCAAAAGCAAGACCTCTTTTGCTCCTGGCAGTGGTACTTTCCCTTTGACCTTATCAATCAAAACCCCATCAATGTCGATAGCGAAGGCGAACGAATGTTTGTGTTTGCAATCTGGTTCTAGGTTCGGATCAATTCTCCTAAGGCCAAGAGGGTAGGGCAGCCGTGGGAGAATGACAGTTGTGTCGTCAAGCTTTATCGTGATGGAAGAAGCACTGATGGTCGCAGTGAACGGACAGTCGAGATCTTTCTTCAAGGACTGGTGTATAGCTTGTATTGATTCGTGGTCCTTCTTCAGGATTTCGAATCCTTGGCTACCTATCTGAATTATTCTTCTCTCATCCTTCATGTCTCCAAGTCTGATAACTTTTCCTCCTATATCTTGAGACATATTGGATTTAGAAGCCCAGGGAAGAAGTAGATAAATTCTGTGTGTCGGGTGGGGCGACGAATTTGTCGAACAGCACTCAAGCAATATCGTGGATGCAAAAGTCTTATATGAGCACACCGGTCCAACCTCGATCTTTGGATCTGGAAGCCCAGGGAAGAAATAGATGATTCTTTATGCCGGATGGGGCAACGAATTGTTGTATAGCGCCCAAGCAATATCGTGGATGCAAAAGTCTTGTATGCGCAAATAGTCTCAACCTCGAACTTGTTTGTGTTGCTTAGCGAGGATTTAATTATTTCACGTGGCAAAGGTCAGACCTTCAATAGCAAATCCTTTCTGTGAAATGACGAAGCTTAAATCGAGAGGAGCCAAAAAGAAAGTAGCAGGGCCAAGTCATGGATCTGGAGGGGAACAAGTCTGTGAAGAAGTCATACATACATGACTATGCAACAAGAGTCCACTCGAACTGTATTTGTAAATTGAACGCCAGACACACATGCTTAGACAAACAGATCAGGCCAAAGAGTGGCAGATCTTGAATTTAAAGAGATGCATGGCTAGTGTAAAGCATCACCACTTTTAAAACAAGGGTGTTGTGAATAACATGCCCAAACACAAGAGCCACCCCAAAAGAACTCTGTCTAGAATTCCAAATTTAACCAAGCTCATCATTGTTTTATAAAAGGGACTGTCAAATTCATAGCTGAGACACAGACTTGACACAACACTCGCAGCGGGAAAAGGGCAAAGTACAAATTACAAGAACAAACGTACCCAGGGTATCACTTTAATACTGGTCTCAAGGGAATGCCAAAGCCAATGAGGTGCTGAGGAGAGATGGCTTGGTGCGGGTCGCCAGAAATCAAGAAAATGAACATGCTCAGACATAATGTTCAGGCTTCTTCTTGTACAGAAGAATGTAGAAAATCTTTACATCGTATTTGTAGCCTATCAGTTGTTGACTACGACCTTAATAGTATGGCCGTACATCAAGACATCAATCCAACGCCGCCTTCCATTTCATCACCTCATACTGATAGCCGGGAAGAACCTTGGCCCTGCAAAACCTCTGGCCACGACACTCTGAATGTCGATGTTACTCGACGCGCTGTGATGAGGACTCCACATCTTCAATAGTATAAACCGACCACTCACTGGAGGGTCGAACCTCACAGTGCATTTGCTTTTATCTCTCTCGATGAAGAACCTGGCATGTGGCGCCATCAATTCACCTCCAACTGCTCTTACGGCTTCTTGGGTTGCGATTTGAGATGCTTCTGCAGCCTCCGATAGCGTGATATTGCTTGCTGTCTCCCGCCGTCTAAGTCGTGGAGTTCTGGTGGCTCCAGCGAGGTTCTCCTCCCACCATGAATTGCCGCTGTGGTCAGCAGGTTCGTCGTCACTACTATCCGAACTTTCGAATCGTAAACCCATCGCGCGATGCAAACGATATCGATTGGCATGAGACGGAGGGTCTTCGCCTTCAGAGTCGCTACATTCTGTAGTGACTTGGAATGGAGGGGCATTCTCGGTAAATTCAGTAGGAATTTGAGCGGTGCGATGATCACAATCTTCGTCCTCTAGTCCGATATGGTAAAGCCGACGAGCTCGGGCTTGAGCCGTGGAAAGAGTGCCATCGTCATTATGTCTTACAGAAAGAATAGGAGGAAGATCGTTTGGGTGCGAGATTGAACGTCTCCGACGTGGCGGTGAATATTGGATCTGGTACTGTGCAGTCCTCGCCAAGAGATCATCAGATGTCATAGATATGAATACCATCCCCTCTTGTACACTAAATATCATTAGCACTGAATCTGTAGTGCCTTCAGAAAAGAACCTACGGAGCGGTAAAACCAGAATGAGGTGCTTTGATAACCAACTCTTTGAGAGAAAACACGGTTCCACCCTGATGCCGAATAACCAAATTACAGCGGTTGCTCTTCGTACAATATACTGAATTGTCGTTTCGTAATACATTTTCAGCGGAGTAGATCGTGTCATTACCTTGAAATATCCCACCATCGCAGCTGACTATTTCCATCTTCAACTTTCCTGGCTCAACCTGGCCATATCGACCATAGCTAAATCCTGAAAATCCTGTATCGAAATGATCCGAATCCAGCTTCCTTCGCTTCGCCCTGGGAGTCTCGTTCTCGTGCGGGTCTCGAGGCTCCAACGTCGGTGATATCAAGTCTGGAACGGGATCGTCGAGTAATGCCCTTAGACTTGAGCTAGCATATTCCAATTGCCTTCCTGCATGTTGTAGGTCTGCAAAGGTACTGCTGTTCTCGCTAGCTTCTCTGGCATTTGAATGTGCTTCCCTCATCCGATCGCTCAGAAAAGCTCTTGCCCTTCCGCGCCGAGAGCTTCCAGCTGCAAGTCTAATGAGCTCTCTTGGGTGAGGCCTTTGCTCGTTCGCGGCGTGTCCTGGTAGCACGAACAAGGGGGAACCTTCTTGCCCATCTCCTTGACCTCTGCGCCTGCGCTCCGCATCTTGTTCCGACATATTACTCGTCACTCTTGGTTCTCCTGGCAGATGCCCCCTTCGTCTGCGAAACCGTTCGATCGCTCTGTATAATTCCCCGGACGGGCTGATGTCATCTGCTGTCCGGTCTGAATTATTGAGGATAGATTGGACCACCCGGGTTGCGGTCTCGAGGTAGGAATCGGAGGCGGGCGGATCGTCAAAATTGCCAGACTGTAATAATGGATTAATATCTCATAGTAGAAGAGAAACAAGGTATATGAAGCTTCCGTACCATCAATGAGAACGCCCTCGGCATAGGACGAGGACACGGGTTAGGCTGTGAATGTCTCCAGATGGGAGAGTCGCGAATACGATAGAACAGATATCGAGTCAAGGGAGATTCCAGGTGCTGGTTCGGTTGTGCTACCCGTGAGGTTATCCGCGCATAGGTGGTGTCGTGGATTCTTTGTAGAGTTGATGTCGTTGTTTGGTATGTTCCGACTGACTGTGGCTCGCTAAATGGGCATTACTTTGTGGGGTTACAACGTCATGATTGGTGCTTTACTATCTAAATCACGATTGTGAATAGCCGCGGTCTCGATCAGGAACGACCAGCCGCGTTGATCATTTTGGCGCGCGTTTGCCTGCTTCGATATTCAAGCTCAGCTTTAACTCGAGCATTTTACAAAGTTTGAGCTAGTATTTGAACCGTTGTGAAGTTTGAGGGTAGATCTCCAAACTGTGGCAATGCCCTCCACCTTTTAAGGCCCTAATACTGATCAATTGTTTGCTCCAGCACGATTTTCAACAACACGAAACTAGGATCGCAAGGCTTCACTCACAGCAATTATGGACGCAACATCAGGTCTACTGGGCAATGAAGCTCAAGACCAGCTGCCGATTACTACTGATGCGCCAATACCAGCTCCTGCAGGAATCAGCGCAGGTAAAGATCGGATATGTTACCAGACTGTAATTGCAAACTAACAGTTGGCAGATGAAATCGCCCTCTACGATCGTCAAATCCGACTCTGGGGTGTTCAAGCGCAAGAGAAAATCCGCAATGCCAATATCCTCCTTATCAGTATGAAAGCCCTCGCGAACGAGATTGCGAAAAACCTGGTTCTTGCAGGAATTCATTCTCTTACAGTCGTCGACCACGCACTCGTCTCTGAACAAGATTTGGGTGCGGAATTCTTCGTATCAGAAGCAGATGTAGGCAAGAATCGAGCAGAGGCAGCTGCACCACAAATCCGAAAGCTGAATCCGAGAGTCAATGTGATTATCGATCAGAGTGATATTAGGAGCAAAGGACCTGATTATTTTGGCGCGTTTGATGTAGTAATTGCGACAGACCTGCAACCCGAGTCTCTAAACCTCATCAATACCGCAACTAGAATCAATCACAGGCCGTTCTACGCTGCAGGTGTTCATGGTTTCTACGGATTTATTTTCTCGGATTTGATCCAGCACGATTATGTGGTTGAGAGAGAAAAGAGTAATAGGCCTACAGCAGTCACGTCAGAAACTCGAACTAGAAGTGTTGTCGATGTCAAGGAGAAGCGGGAAAATGGCAAAAACGTCGAGCTTGTGACAAAGCGGGAGCTGTATTCTACTTGGTTCTTGGCTAGCGATGCTGCGAATTTACCACCAGAGTTCCTGAAAAGCAAGCGTCGTCTGAAAGCCGTAACCCCAATCCTGTCTTGTCTTCGTGCCCTTTGGGAGTTCATGCAACTGCAAGATGGTCGTCTTCCAAGCACCGCTGAGGACCTCAAACTATTCACAGTGTTGGCGACACAAAAGCACAAGGCGTTAGGTCTTCCCGATGAGACATTGAGGGCTGAGGTACTACGCAAATTTTTGCAAAATTTAGGCAGCGAAATTGCTCCAGTGACCGCAGTGCTTGGTGGCCAACTTGCACAAGATGTCATCAATGTTCTTGGTGCTCGACAACAACCAATTCAGAATCTGGTAGTTTTCGACGGCGATGCGATGGAAGCACCAATGTATTCGTTGCATCCTGAGGGTGCTCTCGGTGAGGCACTGCTTCCTCTATCTGTTGGTGCTCAGCCGCCTCTAATGATGGACGGCGACATGGCGATAAACGGAGCCATGGGCTTCGAGCCTATCCAGGTCTAGATTTCGAAGGCGGTTATGCATTCTTTGGCCTTGTTTAGATGATCCGAAAATATGTTGCAATATCATTGCAATATTTCAAGCATGATAGACGACTCATGATCCGGATTGGCGTTAATGGTTATGGAGTTGAATATCACAAAGTGGTGGATTTCCCATCTGTAGCGGCTGATGGAAGGCATGGATATCAGACCTGAAAGCCAATGGCCTCTCAATCCTCAATCTCCTCCTCCTCGTGAATAGATATGTCGTCTTCGTCGTGATCTGAAAGTTCCACCTCATCCTCGCTGCTCTCATATTTTTTCTTCTTCCCATCCCCTACAACGACTCCCTCACCCTTTCTCACAAAAACATAGCTTCTAGCAGGCCTTTCTTCTCCCTTCCAACCCCCACCACTCTCACCATTCTTCCCCTTCACCATTCCCAGTGTCCTCGCATGCTTGTATCCGGGATACGCACTCGCCTGAAACTTGAAGCTCTGGCATACCTCCAACCCAGCATGTCTCCCCAAATCTCTGATATTCCACAACGTATAAGGCTGTCCCTCAAACAGCGTAACCACAATCGAGCTGCCATGTTTTGGCGACAGCGACGGAATAGCTTGTCTAAAGAATGAAACCAAGAGTTCTAATCCATCAGCATTCTCCCTCGTGCATCATCCATTCGTAGCATAACATACCCTGATTATACCTAACCTGCCGATTAACATCCGTACTTTTCCCCCCAACATGGGGGAAATTAAACACAATCCTATCCATAACACCGACTCTCTTCTCCATCCAAGGCTTCATTTTCCCCGCATCAACCGCATATTTCACCACCCCTCCCTTCTCCCCTATAACCTCAATGTTATCTCCTACATGCGGATATTTCTCTCTCAGCTCACTCTCGCTTTCATATACCGTCGCAGTAACATGGTTGCAATCATGATGCTCTACCAGCGAGCGCGCAAAAGAGAGATCGCCCTCCCCGATAAGGAGGATGTGGTCAGAGGGAGAGAAAGGGATGATGGCGCGTGCTTGGTGTGGTTGATGATGTTTTGATTTCGCGGCTGGTTTTGCGCTCGATTGCGCTTTTGTTATGCCCGTTGGGCGAGCATTTTTGCCCGTGGATTTATTCTTCTTCGAGGATTGCGCTCCAAGTTTTTGGCGTTTGTTCTTCCCCATTGTATAATTGGGGCTTGGTCGTTGCGTCGCGTGTAATCGTCGTAGTATTTTTGCGGCTACTTTTCTTTGTCCTGGCTTTTTTGGCGGAATGTGGGGGATGCTTGTCTCGAAATCTCGAGTGCACTTTCCAAGACGAAACAAGGTTTAAACTTCAAACTTTTCAGTGAAAGGATCGCGATGGAGACACATCTATGTTTTCAATTGCATTCTTTCAAGTATGGGATATCTGCTCTGTAATTTTCACTTACAAAGATTTAGCCGTTTTGCTCCTATCTGCATTTTATCACGAAGTGAATTGATAAGCAATGAACGCAAATTCAACGCGTGTGGCAATCATCATCGCCTATACTCTCGATGTTTGGGGAGACCGGCTCCGTCTAGCAACGGCACCATTTCTAAGTCTTGAATCTTGAAAAATCGTTTCAATCTGAGCAGTGGCTGTATATTGGTACCTCAAGCAGCATATCACATCCAAGTGTAACATGTAACGCTGAACTTCAGTCTATACGCCTTTGAAAGTCGATATTGCAATGGCAGATTTGGTCCCAAGATGCAATTTGACAGTACCAGCCAGTTCATTTCTACTAGTTTGTGTGTTTGACCGAACATTGTGAAGGATACCTGCCATCAGTTACCTATTCTCAATAGTTATGTACCGCTGGCACAGTAAGAAGATCACCAAATCCTGTCTGAGGCGGCTTGGGATACTTGAACGCCCCAAAATCATTATCCTCATCCCTCGCTAGCATCTGTTTCCTCTCAACCCTTGCATTCCACGTGCTGGCGACGGTCCTCGTCCTCTGCCGCATTTTCGTCATGATCATCCTCTCCATATCCTCAGAGCCGTTCTCTAAGTCATCGTTTTCCCTATCGAACTCACGACCCCTCTTCCTATCCCACCAGAGCCACACGCCGATGACAAAGAGCGTGACGGGAATCGTCACTGCCCAATAAAGCCAGAATTTTGGCGAGACCGCCGAGGAGAGAGTCGGCGAGTCGTGGAAGTCGAAGAAGGTTGTGGAGAATATTGACTTTAGACTTGATTAGCCTGGGTAGCACTTGTGTGAAATGAAGGAAGAAGGATGAAAGTATGGAAAGAGAAACTGGTATGCACCAATCTGGAATGAGAAGAAAAAATATCAACTCTTACCGCTAGGTATGCCCCTGGAAGAAACACGCTTCCGAGAAGAGAGATTGTTTTCATCGTCGAAGAATCTCTTTTGCTCAAGTGAGCCAGCTTCCTCTGCTCTATTGCCATCTGCAAGTTGAGCTTGCTTTCCTTCTGGGCGAGGAGGTTATACAGCTAGAGCGAGTATGTGAATCAGCCTCTGCACAGTTCCAATGAAGAAAAACTGAAAAGTGTGTCCTCACCGAACTTTTCTGGGTCTCGATTCTCTCTAGCGTCGTGCTGGCATATGTGTCAATCCCTTCCCATTTTCTTTTGTAGAACTCCAGCCTCGACCGCATCTCATCGTGGATTCTTTGAGTGTCTGAATTCTTTCTTTCTGAGGACAAGTTATTGAAGACAAGGTCTAAAGCTTCTTTGAATGAATCAATCAGCCGCAGATAGGCAATGGGTCGCTTCCACAAGACTTGTGCGTGGCATTCGACCAGATCCCGATTCACGGCATCAAGATCTACTAATCCGTTTTTCTCGTAACCTTCCGTCTCTACGATTTCATTGCGCATGGAAATGACATGCTCAAGGCGGCTCAGCCAGTCCCTAGCACCTCGCTGTTTGACGTCTTGATTAGAAGAGGCATCATGGCTGAAGATTATCATGGGGAACAGCAAAGGATGCTCAGCATCTCGACCGCATGCTTTGAGGAGCTTGATGGAATCCATAATATCAGAAGATGGCGTCCCCTTGCAGAATGCGGAAGTGGTATTGGTACGAAAGTCATGGCTCAACATCAGCTCCCAGCCCCTGGTGTACCCCTTCTTCCGTACGTCGCTTTTGCGCTGCACAATCTCTGGTCTTATTAGTGTGCGACATGCTTGTTTATCATTGACTTGAACTAACGCAGGCAAGGGTTTTCTTTGTCCGACCCAAGGCCTGCCCAGAAGAAAGGACCTACACAGCTCGAGCTTTCAACGCCCCTCATCGGCAAGCGTAAGGCGTGCACCATATCTGAGTAGCGCTCTCGCTTCATACTCAGCACATTTGGGGCGAAGGTTTCTGGGTGCCTGGCATTTTTTTGAAGACTAATGTGGCAATTAGGTCTGTTTAAATTCTGCTAGGAGGCTGACACCCCCCTGCAGTCAAGTTCTCTGGAGCTCAACGGTTTCGAAAACCTACACTGCGGAGCTATTACGAGTGTAGCAATTAAGGGAATACATGGTTCACAGGGAAAAACCACATCAATAGTGTCAGGAGGTCAATGAAATGCGATTTTACTCACATGAACCGAAGTCCACTTTGCAAAGTCGCACCTTCCGGAATATATGGTTGAAAACAACCCTGCCAATCGTTAGCATATCTTCAATAACGTTAATGGAACTCTTAATTTTTGGTATAAGAAATTCTCGAATTCATCAAGCGGTAGCGGATGCTCCTCCGTCGTATCATATTTCGGATCCTAATCGAATCAGCTTCGTACTTAAGAGGGGGGGGGGGTTGATAAATTCGGCGTCTTACCGAGTAAAAGAACATTTCCAAGTATGTTGTATCCTCAGCTACTTCTTTAAATCTCTGAAGATGCGTTTCAAAAATGAGTTTTTCCATTGTAATGGACTTCGCAAACGACGTAAGAACTTATTCAGTCGCCAAAAGAGGCGTGGCTTAATACCTCACCCAGCAGCGCTGTTTTGATAATATTTTCTCAAATAAAAAAGCTGTAGCTTTGCCCTTTGATATAAATTCTCAAACTGTCAAGGAACGCTTCATTTGATGCACGTTTTGAAGTGGCTCGCATGTATGTTTGTTGTATTGGTTCTCGACTGAGGCGGTGCATTGGCGCAGTAACGCCACCACCCCACAGCCTCCCGATGACAATATCTACTTATTGGGGACCTTTCAAGGAGCGAAGTTCAAGTGTTGGCTCACTGCCATTCGGTCAGTGTTCCGTTGTACAACTGATCGCATTCCCCATAGTGGGTGCAATACTTTACTGTTTCGCATGATGAGTTTCTCCTTCAATTATACCTATACTTTACAGACAACTTCTTTGTCGTCCCGGAAAAATCTTCCGAATTAATAATTGTCAGAAGAGTGCTTTGCAGTCTGCTTCAACTTGCTAGCACCATGATAGAGTCTTCAATTTACACCCATGCTCCCAATCACACCTATAATTGAACGGTTGTCAAGTGATGGCACTAATAGCTGATCTTGAAAGTTGACCATATCAGCTTGTTTGGTAGCAAAAGGTTGAGAGATCTGCTGCTCGAGTAAACGGTGTGTTTCTTGGGATGGTCATTCATACCTTGTTGTACTGGAAGAACTAACTATCAGATATACAGAAAATAAATCAAAATATCAGGTCATATGATGTAGGTCAGTACCTTACAATTACCAGCCTTCCCTAGTGGATTGAAAATCAAATCTGGGTTACCCATTACTCATACCAAGAACAACTAATCTATGATTTATTCGCGAGCTTCAACTTCGTTCCAGATTATCAGACCATCACATGATCACTCTCCTCAAACGAATAAAGGGGCTCGGAATAACCTCATGACAATCTCACGATCCAGTTTCGAATTCAAACGCGCCGCACATCCCACGGTCCAAGCTCCGGTATTAGTAAGTAGATGCACATTTCATGTCGGCAAATCATCCCATCACAACTCTAATTCGCCTCCATGACTGGCCACATAACTCCGAACATTCCGAATCCCAATCCCGTTTATCAAAAGCTTGTCCCACAGAACCACAAAGCATAACACCACCTCTAGAGTAACCGCCCTTTCCGGCCATTCAAAATGCGAGTTTTCAACGAGGAGGAAGTATATTGGTTCTCAGATTCCTGAATAACCTCATCACATGCCGTGCTTCCCGCTTTCCATCATCTGACGATGAAGATGGAAATTTCTGGCTCTGTGGCTTCCAATAGCGTGCCAGAACAGAAATGCAAAGTCAGCTTTTCAGAACCTGTTTGTCAGATGCCGAAGTTGCCATGATGTGATTGTGACGATATACTCTGCAGCTCGAGCGAGCAGGCGCGAGGTTATAAGTTTCACTTATTTCCTCTCATCAGCTATTCAGAAAAGCTTAATTCAGCTAATCTCTCTCTTCTGAACTGGTCTCAAAAGAATCAAATAAGAGATTAAATTCAATCATCATGTCTCTCCTCCAACGCTCCAACGACGCTCTGAAAATCAATCCTTCATTGGAGGACTTCAAGCTCACAGTACACGGCTCCGACTGGCTCTGGGCCGTCGATGCCGTCTACTGCTTCGCTCTTCTCTGTGTAGTAGGAACGACCTATTTCGCGCGTAATGGGGAGAAAATCTTCCATTACCTGTTCACCATCTCACTGTTCACAGGCGCTATTGCGTACTTCGCTATGGCGTCGAACCTTGGTGCTACAGCTGTGTTGACTGTGAATGGCGATGCAGGAACGAGGGAAATCTTTTGGGCGAGATACGTTAATTGGTACGACTCCTTCGAATATTTTTCTGTTGCTGTTTAATTTGATAGAGGATGAAGACTAATGTGAACAGGTTCGTGTCCTGGCCACCTGTTCTCCTTACTCTTGGTCTCGTGTCAAGTGTCTCTTGGGCAACCATCGTATATAATATCTTCCTCTCATGGATTTTCATCGTCTCCTATCTCTGTTCCGCTCTCATTACTACCAAGTATGCTCCTCTTTCCTTTCCACTCCTTCCCCGATTCAAGTTGAAATAAACTAACACCCACAGCTACAAATGGGGCTTCTTCGCCTTTGGCACCGTCGCGCTTCTTCTTCTCTTCCCATCCCTACTCCTAACAGCCCACCGTACATCCAGCCGTATCTCGCTCCAGAAAACCAATTTCTGTCTCGCCGCCCCTCTCTGTTTCCTCTTCCTGCTCTACCCAATCGCGTACGGTGTCTCAGATGGCGGTAACAAGATCTCTGTTACGTCCTCATTCATTTTCTTCGGGATTTTGGATTTATTGACTGTGCCTTTGTATGCTGTAGCCGTTTTGGCGATGGCAAGGAAATGGGATTACAAGGGTATGAATCTTTACTTCACGCAGTATGGTCGGGTTGCTCAGGGAGGTGTTTTCCCTGAGAAGGTGAGGGAGGAAGAGGCGACTGCCGCGGGTGGACAGCAGGTGTAGGCGTGGCTAATAGGAGAGTCGATCGGTGACGCATCTTGAAAGTCGTGGGACGGGAGTAATGAGGTGATGTTTGTAGGTGAAGAATGGTTGGTGTTTGGGTTTGTTGACGATACCAGTGCCGCGCTGCTTATAGTTGGCACTTGATACCAGACTGCTCTTTCTGCTACGATATGTTTTGATGGCAGACGAATGATAAGTTGTAATGTCTAATGAATTTGTTGTCGTTCAGTTCTTCATACAACATACAAAATTCTGCAAGCCACCAAAATTCCTCTGATATGTAGTGCCTTTTCTGTGAGAAACAAGGATATATACCTCACTCTTCAAAGTCAATATCCCAGATATCTAGTACACTATCCCGATTTCGAATACCCCTAAGTAAATCCTCAACGACAATACGGACCCACAAAAACACGCCTTCGGCTTTCGTGAAAATCTCCTGGAACCATTGAAATGTCGCTTCAGGTTCCTCGATGGCAAGTCGCCGAAAAGTTGTATTTGCCTGAAATTTCTCTGCGACATATTGTATAAAATCTTTTTGTGTCAGGTCTTGTACTTGAAGAAAGGGGCAACCTGCAAAAGTTTCCCTAAATACCACCCAGGGTCTGCTCGCCACGCAAATCTTGGGACGGAAATTTGGATCATATGCTACTCTATCCGTCTCGATAAACAGCTCAGCCAGAACTTCATTGTCGCACTCAAACTCGTCTAGGCCATCAATCATGAAGAAGAGCTTGATGGGGATTTCTCGTTGGGCTATCACTCGCTTGAAGCCATCCAGAATGGTCCGTAGAGACCAGCTTTGGGTCCATACTGGTGGCCCCAAATCAAGCCATTTTCCATACTCCGCCAGCCATTCTGGTGAGGCTGTGTAACAAATTGAGACGTTAAGCCCACAATCCAGAATACCTTCGTGCAGCGACTGTAAAGATGAACGTAAACGGATGAAACATGCAACCAGAAGATGGAAATGTTAAAGCGACCGTTGTTCCGGCGCTCTTTGTTCTCTTGCCTGAGACGCTGAGCGAGGAGTTCCACTTGATCTGCTCCAAAACAAGTCCCATTTCCAAGGAGATATCAGCTAGAGATCGTAGCATAAAGCAGGATTTATAATTAAATGTATAATAATAAGTAAGGATACTTGAAGCAAAGCCCAAGAATATCTACTCAGAGCAATCTCCGAACACATGTGATGTTAACAAGACCCGGTATGTAGGTTCCCGTGAGGCTACGACAATTTGGAGGCCAAAAACAGCCGAAAGGCAGGAACCATTAAGAAGTCGAAGCCACTTGTTACCATCATCCACGGGCTTGGCGGTGTCGAATTTCCAGAAACGACTGCGCCCAAGGCCTGCTTTCGACACGTTTTATTGGTCCAGGAGAAATCGATATTCCGCCTCCAAGCGATAAAAAAAGCAAATATACACGCCACGTTTGGGGCTGGGATATACCTGTGATTGAGCAGTTTTCAAAGATGGTGGAAGGAACATGAACGGAAGGAAAGAATATTGGTATATAAAAGTGATATATATCGTTATCTAAGAGCAACCGCTCTCGTCGCATATCAACCCCTTACTCAGAGCTCATACGGCAAAGGGGGCTTGTTATAAGACGGAGGAGGAACAGGTCCCTTATCCCTCTTGAACAACGCCAGAATAGGATCATTCCCACAAGCAGCAGCAACATCCTATACAAATTAGCTATCATCTTTATTCCAAAACAAGGCAGAGAGTACGTACTAATGGAGTCCTCTGATTATTATCCTCCGCCATGGGATCCAGTCCCAACCCCATCAGCCATTTGAAATTCTCCACCGTAAAATTCCTATCGGAACGTGCAAAAGACATATATCTATTATCGTCCAGATGCTTGGCGACGATATGTAATATCGTCTCACCGGTATTATTCCGCGTGAAGAGATCCGCACCTGTATTTTCGACTGCAGCATACAGTGCTCTCTGACCCATTGGGACGCGGAAGAAATTAAACAGCATTGTCTCTCCATCATTGTTTTTCTCGTTGATATCGATTCCGAGATCGAGGAACCTTTTGAACCAGGACAGCCATTCATCCTGTTTCAAAGCAGAAAGAGAACGCGCAATGCAGTGGAGAGGTGTATTTCCAGATTCATCTTTGTCGAGGACGTTTGCACCAGCGGCTATGAAGGTCTCAACGGTCCATATTCTGAAAGGACTTACCGCTAAGTGCAGTGGGCTATTGCCACTAAGGGTTTTCTGATTTAGCAAATTTGGAGCCTTTTCCAAAAACAATGTCAGAGTCTTTTGGTATTGCTCGTTGTTATGAGGTGTTGTAGAAACCAGTAAGTGAAGCGCATTGTTTCCCAAGTTGTCAATTGCCATCAAATTTGACCCTCTTTCGAAAAAGGTCCGGGCTGGGGATGGATCATCTTTTGATAGATCCTGATTTTCTTTTTGCCGTTCCTGGTACGATTTGAATCCGAATTCGTGAGTGTCAATGAGAGGAATGTGTGATCCGTGGGAAGATTGGCAAGCAGCAAGGAGAAGCGTTTGACCCTTCTCATCCTTGTATTCCAGGTCTAGATTAGGGAGGTCTAAAAATGGCTGAAGAAGTCCGCCGCGTTTGAACGTGTCGTGAACAATAGTTGTTCCGTCATATGGCATGAAAGGGTTAGCTCCATGTTTAAGGAGAAGCCTGGTGATTTGAAGTGCGATATCTCTCAATCTGACGGTGTTGAACTTGGAGCTAGCTGCAAACCTAAGGGGGAAATCATTGGGCTCTTGAGGCCGACGATTTGACCGAACTATCTGCGGATCGATGCATGTAATCTTCTTGATATTACAGTTCGCACCTGCTTTCAAGATTGTTGTCACGGCTTCAATATCTTGCGTTGAAATGGCAGAGAACAGTATAGGATCCTCGCCCAGCGAAATATCTGCTCCGTGTTCAATGAGTAGACGTACCATTTTGATGTCGTACATGGCTTTGTTGAGGCAGCTCGAACCCATCTCGTCAAGCACATTCGGATTTGCGCCATGTGCTAAAAGAATCCTAGCGACTTGTCGTCTTTTACCCCTCCCATCGGGACTACTATTACTTACGGCTGCGTGCAAAGGGGTAAGTCCTTTCTCATCAACCAGTTCAGTGTTGCCGCCGTGTTCGAGTAAGTATTGCAAAGCCTCCGCATTCCACCAATGCTTTCCCGCTGCCAATATATGCAGGGCGCTCTGTCCGGGTACATATTTGTATCCACCGTCGCGGAGGTACACCGAGCTCTCTGGCTGTACGTTGACATCAGCCCCGAATCTCTCCACTATGAGTCTGATGACATCAAGATTGGGTAGCTCTCTTTGTGCGGCTGTGATAAGAAAGGGAAGGGTAGTCTTGTGATAATCATGGTCTTCATTGGCAATGCCATTGATCCACTCATGCTTTTCAATTGAGTCCCCCAGCTCTGCGAAAAGGCTTGCATATCCCCAACGGACCAATTCGGTGAGTATATCGTCACTGCGTTTCGGATTCGGATAGAAATCGACTCCCAAAGATGGTAAGGCTGCAATGGTCTTGTGGTTTCGGAGAGCAAGAAGGTCTTTACAGAGACAAGCGATATTGTCTTGGCTCTTCAAGTCCAAATCCAGAATATCGATACCGCTAAAGCTAGCCAGACACTTTGCGCGGAAAGGGTCATGTCTAGTCATCCACCTTGATTTGTCTGTTCCTACTTCTTTATAGACTTGTTCCATTTTTGGTAGGAGTTCATCGACCATTTCTGCACAACCTTTCGATATAGCAAAGTTTATAGGAGATTGACCAAACTCGACAGCTGCAAGATTTGCCCCCTTTGCAACCAGAAGCTGGATTATCTCACGTGTCCTGACTGTATCTGACTCCTTGTGTATTCGAGCAAAGTGAGAATCGGAATCAGAATAACTGCATCCTGTGCCCTGTTTTGGTCTACGAGGATCTGACGACAATATACCGCAAGCTTTCAAGATTCCACTCGGCACAATTTTGGTTGCTGGAGTTGACCATAAGAAGTCCTCCTCTTGGAATTCCGCGCAGGCATGTAATGGAGAAAGACTCTTCTTGTCCAATATTGTTGGGTCAGCGCCAGCATTCAATAGAAGCTGCACAGTCTCCAATCGACCGGATCGACAAGCATAGTGAAGTGGTGTTCTGCCAGCGGAGTCCTGACTATTGACTAACTCAATTAGACTGATTGATTCGAGAGACGAAAAATGCTCGAGAAGCATGCCGACCATATTACTCTGTCGCATCGATGCCGCGATGTGTAGTAAACTTTTGTTTTCGTAGGTGACCGCTGTGGTATCAGCTCCAGCTTCAATAAGCCTTGTGACAAGGTCTTCTGAAAAGGTTGCAGCAAGATGGATTGGCCGGATTCCATCATAATCTTCAAGATTGAGATCGCTGCCCAGGGCGGAGGTGACAACACAGGTCAACGCGTCAATCCTGTCACCAGTTCCGTAGCTTTGGGGATGCATGCTGGCAATTGCATGGTGGATTGGAGATCTTCCAGCATTATTCTTAGCCGTGGGCGAAAGTCCAAGGCTGAGCAGATATTCAAGCAACCTGAATAACTTATCCCCTTCTTGCGAAGAATATCCGATTACAACCTCATGAAGGAGAGTGTTGCCGTCATGATTTAGCAAAAGAGGATTTGCACCAGCATTGACAAGAAGCTTGATCTGCGAAGCGATTGTCAGCGAACGGGGAGCTCCATCGAAGGGGTGAAGACTTACCAAATCAAGATTGCGAGACGCCCTACAGATGACATGTAGAATAGAATCACCTATGTTATCACAGACATCGAATTTCGCACCATTTTCAATGAGACAGTCCAGTGTCTGCTGAAAGTTGTACACATGACTTGTCATCACACGGAATGCAAGGGTTTGGCCATTTTTGTCTTTTGCTTCCAAGTCTGCCCCTGCCGTAAGTAGGTCTGGAAGTACAGATTGTCCTATCATACTAGAGCAGATTTCCTTGAGTCCATGCAGAGGAGTCTCCCATTTCTTGTTCCGAATGTGAAGGTCCGCGCCTGCATCCAACAGCAGTTTAAGAGTGGATTGTGGATGATACGAAGATGACAAGAGAAGATGCAGTGGTGTGTTTCCATCATTGTCTTGAACATTCCAATTTTCGACATATGGTAAAATAGAGCTAAGTCCAGGGGTGTAAACATGTGCCATCATTGTATGGAGGGGTGTCTTCCCGTCAGTAGGCCGTTTTGCCGCTACATCAGCACCATTCTCCAAGCACAATCTCGCCATGTCAGCCCCCGACTCACCCAGATTTGCTAGATGTAGTGGTGTATTCCCGTCCTTATCTCTCGCCATGATATCCGCCCCGTTCTCAAGAAGAAGAGTCGATAATTTGCAACGAGTAGGGCTAGATCCCGAGTATCGGCCCCTGGAAACACTGTGATGCAGCGGGGTCTTTCCATAGCTATCGCGGGCATTGATGTCACAGCCGGCATTATACAGCAGGTGAAATGCCTTTTCCACAGCTTCCTCATCTTTCCTTCTGGAATAAGTTTCAGCTCCAACTCCACAAATAGCATGGAAAGCGGTAAATCCAAGTGGGGTCTGCATCAGCTCATAGGCCGTAAACCCGCGCATCCGTTCGATATTTCTAGATCGTCTATTCGGATCGATGCCTTTCATGAGCAACGAGTGCATGATATCAAAATGTAAACCTGATGCTGCGAGAAACAACACTGTATCTGACGCTTCAGGAGGGTCGATAGGAGTTTGTGGATGGGCTAGAAGAAGATCTACTATTTGACACTTGCCAGCCTTACTAGCCCAGCACAAAGCCTTGTGCAAATCGTTGGGAGCCAGGAATGGTATCATTTCTCTTACTGAATCGGTAGCTCCTGCATTGCATGCATACATGAGAGGGCTGTGCCCGATTGAGGAGGGTGAGTTCCCGCAACGTCGACCGGGATCTCGAGTTTTACCCGTCAAAGGGCTCACTCCAGCGGCAAGTAGGAGTCGGACTATGTCGTGGTGGTTTGCTTGCGCAGCATAGTGCAATGGTTTCAAACCATTGTAATCGTCCAGATCTGGGTCAGAGATGCACTTCAATAACAAAGCCGCGACATCTTTGTGGCCTCTTTCGCTCGCCCAAGATAGAGGTGTTCGATCCAAGCCATCTCGTCCATTATTTTCCTCGCCAGACTTGAGAAGATGCTCGGTGTAGGTGACTAATCCAGCCCAAGCGGCAATGTGGAGGGGTGAGGTATTTCTAAGCATCTTCTTTTTCTCAAAGCTCAGTTCAAGCCATGCCAAAAATGCAGCATTCTCGATTTGAATGAAACCTCCCAGCGATTGAATCAAAGACGCATCAACGCCTGCTGGCTTCCCAGCATGTACATACCAATTGCGCATAGCATAGTCTAGGAATGGATGTTGCAACTTGAGGTCCTGGGCGGGAGTCGAAAGTCGCCGGCGACGGTTATCCTTGATTCTTGGAGCGTCAAATTCACAACTAGAGAGGCGCTCCGAGTTCAGGTAAGAAATGCATGTCATCGCTAAAGACTTGTGAGTTTTGACAGGATCAATGACAGGAAATTGAGGATGCTGGGCATTATTCGGTTGATGTCTCGTCTCCCTTTCGGGATCGGTGAGAAACTCAGTGAAAGAGTGATGGATGACCGACACTGTCTCATCCTCCAAAATCTCCAGTAGTGGGCCACAAGCTGTTCGGACGATGGATTTGGTGTCTTTGTTGCACCTGAGACTATTTTGGGAATCGAGCATCGTAGCAATCTCGAGAAGTCGTAGAGGACGTGAAGAGTGTGTAACCCATTGTAGAATGGTGACTTGTAATTCTTGAGAGACTCGTGACCGGAGACTGTGGTCAAGGAGCATGCCGTTGTACATGTCTTCCAAAGTTATTGGAAGCCAATCTAGGCTTCGCTGTATGAATTTGATATCCGGAACCATCTGCTGTATGTGATCAAGTAACTCATCCATCATCAGGCGGGCATATAGGAATGAACCTTGTGCCTTGGCGTTGATAGCTGCTTGAATAGCAACTCGAAGTTCAAGGTTGACTTCTTGCTGCTTGTTCAACTGATGGTCAACATAGACTGCAATATCTTTGTCTACTTTCGACTGCTCCAGTCTGATCTGTAGTACAGAAGGTTCTTTCAAGAATGCTTCAATGTACGGAAGCGGGCGGGAGGTCATCAGTAGCTTGATTGAGCCAGGCCGTCGCTTGCCCAGGGCAACCAGGTTGCCAAGAAAGTCTTCATTTTCTATATCCATTTCGTCCAAAGCATCGACAACAATGTATACTTTTGGAAGTTCCACCAGAGCTTGGACAAGATCTTGCCAAAATTCATCGGCGGAAACATTCTGCAAGCTGCGGCGCTCATCAATGTATGTTTTCATCCTTTTTTGAAGTGCTGGAGAATGATTCAGTAGCATAGATATGAAATCTCGGGTCATGGCATGAGGGGTGTGATTTGTGGCCACTATTTGGCGGAAGAAGAAGGATAGAACAGGAACTCTTTCGAGTCTGGACAGTTTTGCAGCTATCATTGCTGCGAAGACACTCTTGCCGGCACCGGCAATCGCCTTCGTCCAAAGGGATCCATGCCCGGGGGAAGTGTGCCATTTCTGATAAGCCTCGGTTTCTTGAATCCAAATTCCTGTTCCAGGAACATATGAATTCAGGTGTTTATTGTACTCGCTGGCCTCTCCAGCGTAATCAGTCGGTTCGAGCCATTTCTGAATATCTTTCAGAATTTCTGGAGATTGTGGGAGAAGACCAGCCTCGTTGTAATCGTTTACATCACTGTCCCCAACAAGCACAAAGTCGTGACCATCTGGAGCATCCATGGCAAAGAAGAACTTGATATGCGATTCTAGGGCTCACTTGGAAACGTCGAACTCGGCTGGCTCGAGGTACTTGATACAAGTGAGATTGACTGGACAAAAAAATCTGACCAAGTATATCAAATATCCCTAGCTACTTGATAGAACTGGAGATATTGATGATGTTGTTGATGGAAGTCGTTGTTGCAATCCAAAAAGAAGTCTGGTATAGTTGGCGTCCTGCTGCCTGGGATCCTCCACTATGCAGGCAGGCGAATCCAAAGAGGAGCTTGGGCTGTGCCGCATGTTGACTCACGCAATTGGATCAAATTGGGTGTGATAAGTGCTTGATGAGACTCTCATGTTCGTCAGAGTTGCCAATAGACTCCGAGTCCAAGTCACACAAAGTCAGAGATATCTGAGAAAGTGTGGAGGCAGGTGCTCGAAAGGACGAAGGTTAGTTTGCAGGTTGCAGATGAGATGCGTAGAAAAAAGACATAGACCGTGCACAACCTTGTGCGGGAATGAGATAGGGTAATCAAAGAAGATTTACCTTTCAATCAAAGAGTACAGAAGGAATATGGAAGGGATTCAAGAGTCAAGAATTTCAATAAGAATTATATTGATAAGGCGTAGATGTCAAATGCCTCATGCATTAAACAAAACTAAAGCTGGCAGCAAAACAGCAGCTTGAGGAAAACTGGATTAGTCATCCACATCATCGAAACCTCCAAAATTGTCTTGTCATAATCGCATCCCCCACCACTGCACATCTACTGCATACTTATACTCTACTATACCAGCCTTCTAACTATCACGACACTGTTGAAGGCTTGTCTCTCTGCCGCCATTTGAATACCGAAGGCGAAATCATGGCGCTCATCCTAAACGTACGTTGATACGAAACGCTTTCCGCACCCGCCGAAGTTCGTATTTCACTACTCTTATCAATAGCGTGCTGATACGAACTTACGAGATATCTGGATGGGTTCACGATCTACATACTGGTCTACAATCTCGGAGATGGATGTTGTCAGCTTGTACGAGAAAATGGGTCGCGACATGGGCGAATTACAGTTGCAGGGAGGCGGCAGATGCGGTAAGATGACTGGGAGACAACACAAGTAGTTATCGAACGAAAGCTTCGAGATTTCTTCACATACATGAGATGGACAATGGATGGATGCCACGGCAATCGCCGTCCTCAGTGCAAAGCTTCTTCTCAGCATGCGCATCACGGTCTGTCGGTGTAGGGGTAGAATGATCCCAAAACCTGCAATCAGAAACGACTTGTTCTCGCTCTTCCATGTGTTCCAACATTTCAGTAAGCGCTTGAGAATCACTTCATCGCAACGGAAAGCCAGTGAATGCAAGCAATCATAAAATGGCAGTGCATGAGGAGAGAGGGATGCATAAGGATTTCCTACCATGTGAGGCTGTTGGTAACGGCTCCTCGAAAAGCGAATCACAACAGAACTCAGGATTCGAACTGACCTAACAGGCCCTCGTGAAGGCTTTCTGAAGACCACTCAGCTGTGCTACTTGTCGGCACCATGCAGGCAAATCAAGCATAACGGTGCAGGAAGTTCTTGAGCCCTACGCTTGAATATCACATGTATGTTCAAACAGCAACATACGTCCAAAAGTGTTGATATCTGGTGTGCATCAACTTGTTAATACACCGCTAAGCCCGTGCATTGCGGGTCTACCACTACGCTGGGTCGTACAGAGAATGCTTCAATGCGAAACGAGGCCCAAAACATGCGTGCGATGCTTCATCATCCGGCTACTGGATAATCTCATTATACTTTTTAATCACGACTGTTGACAAAGCCGACTATCCCGCAGATGAGGATTCCAATATACTCGAGGTCAATTTAACCTCATCTGATGTTTGAATCCAAAGGTCAGATGTAGTCAGATGAAGATTCCTTGAATCCGAGAAGGCTGGCCACACCGTAGACGCCTCGTCCGTTTCCTTTGTTCAGCCTTTCGTTGCTTGATGTGCTGGCGCTTTGCTCCCCCAGACAAGATCTCGGAGATGCTAGGCGAATCAAAATCTGAGGTGACATGTCCACATGCGGCTAAAGATGAAATTAGAAATCCGCTGGCTGTGCCACCCAAAATATGCACTGTCAGATTGCGCCTCACCATATCATCCCAGCGGATGATTTTCCTTGCATCGCGTTTTCCATAGGGCGGTTTCTTCTCGCTTCAACATGAGCGCGAAGATGCACGGCAGCTTGGGAACATACCAGCAATTCCGTTTAATGCATCGCGACAGTAACTCGGAGGGGAATAATCTCAGGCAAGTTGTGTGTCCTGCTTAGATTCAGTTTCGCTCATTTTTTGGATGCTATTTATCATTTTTATGTCAAATTCGGTGTCGTGATGTTAGCATAGCTGTGCCGTATTTTTAACCTTAAATCTTGGCGACCGAAACTCGTGAAAAGGGAGCCGAACATGCTTACCTGAATCACGGATGACACCAGGTGAAGGTACCCTTTTTTTTGGTGCTTATGAGGCTTACATCCTCTTCCGATAACCAACAACGCAACCTCAGCCCTGTCCTTAACTAGGCTCAACAGGATCTTGGTATCGGTGGGAACTGTATTCTTGGATCAAGCTTATGCCTTGATCCACTTGCTTGTCTGCTTATTCCCATCCTCTGGTTCTTGTTTTGGCCCACAAATTTAACCATGATTACACTCCATGTTTACGGCTATCGGCAGAGCCATATCGTATCTCAAATTCTCACTGTCCCATCCAAAGACAGCTATTCGCAGTCGGTCCAAGTCTGCCTAGTATCAGGCCGACCTATCCTGTTCCTGGTATCGAAATCATATGTAATCGAGTCAGATACACTGCATCTTCCTCAGACACGAGTATCGTATCTTGCTTGTTAGTTCCAAGGGTTCTGATGAAGGCTGAGTAGGAGCCACCGATTGAGTCAATATATATCATGGTCGTTCTCTGTCTGCAACTCGTTATCCGATATCTTCATATCACTCCAACTCACCATTTCACTTCTGTCGCATTATTCCAGACCTTCATATTGTATTTTGGTCACAGTATTTTCATCGTATTACACAGACGATATTCCTTTCCTGAAACTCAACCAACGTAGTCCTATCCCCTCCTCAAATATCTCTGTGGACACCATCTCTTTAATCAACTGACCCTTCAAAGCTCCTTTTCAGGATGCTGCTCCAATCTCTTTTGTCTTCCTGCCTTGTCCTCGGACTTGGAGCTGCCTCCGTCCTTCCTCGGATAACATCAGCAAAACCTACACCAGGATGTGTCAATGGCCCTTCCTGTCGAGCGTGTTGGCATGACGATTATACCGTCAACACAGACTCCGAAGAGAAGTGGCCAAACACTGGAAAGACTGTGCACTACCACCTAGACATCACCAATCAAACAATGTACCCTGATGGCACGGCGCGAGATATGCTAGTCATCAACGGACAATATCCTGGACCTACCCTTGTTGCAGGTAAGTCGCGAATTCCTCGGACATTTCCAGCTCAACTAACATCCACACAGATTGGGGAGATTTCTTTGAAATTGACGTAACCAATTCCATGCAGGACAATGGGTCAGAGATCTCGAAATGAACAACATATTGCAACCTGTACTGATACTGTATAGAACTAGTATACATTGGCACGGAATTGTCCAAATGAATACCAACACAGAAGACGGGTATGTATGAGTGCCGCTGGTCATGGCATTTATCTAACCTCAAGCAGAGTAAACGGTGTGACCGAATGTCCTATTCCACCAGGAGCGACAAGAAAGTATAGGTTTCAAGCCACACAATATGGTACCACTTGGTATCATTCCCATTTCTCTGCTCAATACGGTGATGGCATCGTTGGAACAATGGTTATCAATGGCCCTGCATCGGCTGATTACGACTATGATCTCGGGGTTCTACCCATTACGGACTTCTACTACGACTCAATGTATAAACTTGCAAAGGTTTCCAACGGAGAGACGCCTATTCCCGGCCACTTTGGTCCACCTGTTGCAAACAACGGTCTCATCAACGGTACGAACATGAATGTTGCCAAAACAGCAGGTCACTACCAGAACAATACTCTCATCCCAGGGAAGAAGTATATGCTTCGACTTGTCAATACTGCCGTTGACAATGCCTTCATGGTGTCGATTGACAAACATCCTTTCACCGTTGTGCAAGCTGATTTCGTGCCTATTGTCCCTTACGAGACTGACTGGGTCTTTATTGCTATCGGGCAACGCTACAATGTCATATTCACTGCTGGAGAAGATCCTGGAAACTATTGGATGCGTGCTGAAGTGCAAGTCGGTTGTGGGACCAATGCCAACAATGGAAGTATCAATGCAATCATGAATTACAAAGGCGTTCCTCTCGCCATTCCAACTTCAAAACCAGCAGCTTCCTACACACCCGGCTGCGTCGATGAGCCCGATCTCAAAGCGGTTTTCAAGAAAGATGTTCCTCGAGCCGAATTTGAACGTACCTATGGTCCTAAAGATACACTAAGCATCAACCTCACCACCAATGCCAACAAAGCATTTATCTGGACCATCAACGGTAACTCTATGAACGTCAAGTGGGAGAAACCAACTCTCCAATCCATTGGCGAAAAAGACATGTCCTTCCTTTCCCAGCCCGAATTGAACGTCTTTCAACTCCCCGACGCAAATGTCTACGCCTTCTGGATTATTCAAAACACCGGCGCCATCGCGCACCCTATCCACCTCCACGGCCACGATTTCTACCTTCTCGGCGTCTCCGAGCCTGACACTTCCACTAACAACCCAAACCCAGCTCTCAAAGTCTTCGATAAAGATAACTACGATGATCTGAATTTCTTGAATCCTACTAGGAGAGACGTAGCTATGCTACCAGGTAATGGCTGGATGGTCATCGCATTCCAGACGGATAATCCTGGGAGTTGGTTACTCCATTGCCATATCGCGTGGCATGCGTCTGAGGGCCTTGCATTGCAGTTCTTGGAGAGAGGGAGTGAAATTGATAAGACGATGAGTTTGGGGAAGGTGAAGGATAATTGTAATGCGTGGACGAAGTGGTATGAGAGTAGGCCGCCAACGAAAAATGATTCGGGGTTGTGAGTTAATTTTGGTGGGTTTCTGCGTTTTAGGTTCTGGGTTCGGGGCATTGGGTGGAGCGATTGGCATTGATTGATACCTTGTAGATTTTTTGGATTGCAGCATTGCTGGTGTTTGGGCAGGATTGATTGCATATAAGGTGTTTTGGTGAATTGGAAAATTATGTGTATATCATTAGAGTACGGTGCTATCAATGCACGAATTTATACTGCTTACCTTTTTACATGCATACCTCCTTACAATAAGCAACTCACGACTTTTAAGCAAAATCTACAATCTGGTATGCATATATATCATTATAATTCCATCGCATCGTCTCTCAACTATAAACTTTCGGATCATTTCTTTGTCCGAATACCCGACAACAATTAAGACGCCGTTCAGCGGGTTCCTCATTGCCGCTGTCTTAGTGTAACGTCAAACTCGCGTGTGTTAGACTTTCGTGAAACCACACTTCTATCGTACCATATCACACTTCCAACCCTCCTCTCCAAACGACTAAACTCACTTTATATCCTCATCTATTCTCAAGATTTCAACTCTGAAATCCAAATATCACTCTCCAACCCGTATCAAAAATAAAAATAAAAATGGCAGCACCCATTCCCCACCTCCTCCACCACATCTCCCCTATCTACCGCATCTACTTCCTCACCATAGAACCCATCCTCGCCCTCTTCGGCACTTACCTTTGTATCTCCCAGCCCCAGCGTTTCCTCCTCGGTACTCTCCCCCATCCAGCCTATTCTTCCTTCACCTCTTCTCCCACCTCCACCATCCCCCTCACACCCCTCCACACCTTCCTCCTAACCAACATCGGTTCCCTATACGTTCTCTTCGCCATCAATGAAGCTTTGGTCCTCCGCCTCACCAGAGAGAAAAAAGTCTGGATAGGTATCATGATCGGGATGTTGGTTAGTGATATCGGACATATCTATGGGGTTTGGAAAGTTGCGCCGCAGAGGATGGGGATGATGGGGAGTTGGGAGGTGGATGAGTGGGTTAATTATGGGACTTTGATTCTCGGGACGGTTTTGAGGGCGGCGTTTGTTGGGGGATGGGGGAGGGTGTAGGATAGAGGGGAGAGGGGGCTAGAAGGAAAGAATTGGGTTTGGGGAAAAGGGGAAGAAGGATTGTCAACCCTCTGGGTTGTTCTGGAAATGGGTTTTCTTTGTGGAGTTGGAGCTATAGATGAGTTATCAGCCGACTCTTAATGAGATCACAAGCTAAGGTACGAGAGGCCTGAGCTTTTACGAGATTCGGCTCCTGAGCTAGGAGTGTAAAGCTCACCGAGTCATGAGATAATATATAGTATATTAAAATTTGGAAAGATTCATTTCGTAGATATAACCAATCATGCAGTCTTTTTTTCTCGTCTTCTAGATTTAAGAACTATTTAGTACATTATTTTGTGATTTTGTATTATCTGGGATCTTAAATTCACTTTCCAAAGCTTCCGGAAGCAGGAAATGTCACTGGTATATACACCTATTTCACTATCTTAGATTTCTAGAGTCGTTGTTTGAGATAGCTTAAATGGACTCATGTACATATGTATAATCAAATATTTCGTTATGTATAGATATAGTGAACTATCTCTTATTATGTTCCCATCACGAATTCTAAATATCTCACTTTAACCACTATTTATATCTCTATGCCTCCTCTAAGCACCACCCCTTCCATCTTGCCCTCTTCACTCCTCCAATCACAAGATGAAAACCACATCTATCTCTCCACCCACCGACAGGTTCACCTAGACATCAGGTAGCGTAGCGATCCTCTCAGTTGGAATCCTCATCAGCAGGCTAGTTCTCAGCATGTTCCCCTGTGCTTTCGGCGAGAAAAAAGCAGTGGTAGATCTGTTACGCGAGTTGGAACCTATGAGCGAGAAGGAAAGAAATGTTATGATTAGCGATATAAAGAAGGGGCTGTGTGGGCAGTTCTGTTGGGGGTGCTCTTACTTGTGAGATGATGAATACGTGATGTGAGGTGGGAGAGAGGAGGGGCATATACTTTTCGAGGAATTGGAGGTTTGAGGATGAAAAGTTTGTATAAAGTGATTTCTGGAGAAGGATTCAGGTTTAGATATTTGTTATTCGACCTAGAAAATCTAGCTTGTAACATAAGATATAATTTGCAAAATAATATTTACGCTTCGAGAGGCAAGAGGTAAGAAGTCATCTCTATTCTATCTAAAATCTTCACTAGCTATATTACATCCCCTAATACCCACTCCTCAAATAAAAGCCACCTCCCTAACAACTTCATCTGCGCCCCCTTCCCTCTCACCCCTCAATCTGCTCGCCAATTCCTCCGCATTCCTCCTCAACTGAGCCCCCTCCTCTCCCCTAGCCCTCTCAAAAACATCCCTAAACTCCTTTTCCACATCCTCAATCTTCCCACTAATCTCCTTCCCAGTCCTCCATGCCTTTCCCCTCGCCTCTCCAAGTCTAATCTGCAGTAGCTCAAAGGCAACTTTCTTCTCTAACCCATAACTTAATAGAGCAGCATTGATCCCCTGATCACTGTGACATAGTGGCCAGCAAATCATAGGGACACCTTGGATGAGACTCTCGCAGATGGAGTTCCAGCCTGCGTGGGTAAGGAAGAAGCCGATTGAAGGGTGTGACAGAATGGCTTGTTGGTCTACCCATGTGTTTTGGATCCAGCCTTTGCCGCTGCTATTGATAGCGGCAATGGTGCTAGCAGGTATAGCGTTCTGGGAGGTTCGGCCGCCGAGACAGAGAAGGAAGGGATAGTTGATTGACTGGAGGGTGCTGAGGAGAGTGGAGATTTCGTCTGGGGAGGAGGTGGGGAAGAACATTGATCTGGAGACTATTAGAAACTCTATTGCACCAAAGGCAGTCGAAATGGAATAAGGTATACATACCCAAAAGCAATATACAACACCTCGTTTTCACCATGTCTATCAAGAAATGTTTTGACGTCCTGATCCTCGATTACCAGATTCTTTTCCCACCCTCTGGGCGCTACCTGGATACCCACATTCCATAATTTCTGATACTTGTTACATGCTTTAATAGCTTTTTCTTCGAGAGCGAGGGAGGTAGAACAGATGATGCCGTCGACGTTATGGGCTAACTTTATCATTTCTACGAGCATCGGGGCAAGTCCTAGAGAATTAGCTTCTTCTTATTGTTCCAAGATGAGAAGAGGAAGAGGGAAATGTACCAGGTGGTGTAGGCGTATTACTAGCTTCTCGCTCGTAATCATATAGTTTTCCTACGCCTGGTACATCTAGGAGTGTACCGTCCAACTTATCACTTCCGTTTTTCGCTATACAGACCTTTTCTCGTTAGTTTTGCTCTCAGTGAAACGGAATAGGAAAGCAAAAACCTACAGCCTGAACAATCTCCTCCATCTCTCTACCATTTCTCCTATCCTCGTCCCCATAAATCTTCTCCGCGACAGCAACAGCATCACTAATCCCACTCTCGCTGCTAGGAGCTAACATACCGTATTCACACGTAGCGCTAGCAGACCAATGTTTCAGGTACTTACAATTAGGACCAGCGATTTCTTTCGTTTCTGGCAGGAGGAGATTACCGCCATATGCATCGAAGACTACGACCGTGGGAGTAGGGTATTGTGTAGAGGTGGAACAGAGGGATTTGAGAGTGGAGAAATAGCAGTCTACCTGTTGCTGATAGGAGACTTTCATTATTTCGTTGAAGGGGAGCTTGGCCACTCTTGTAAATTTTCTCATTAGTATGAGATTCTGAATCGCCATTGAGCCGACAATGGAGAGGGGGAGGGGGGGTTGAAAGGAAAAGGGGGGATACTCCATATCGCCCGCTATCACGAGATTCAATCTCTCGCGTGGAAGAATTTTGTATCGAGCGAGATCTGCTTCGACTTTCGGTGCTGTAGTTGTAAGTTAGCTTACGAATATGAGAGGATATGGAGAGAGGTACCTATCATAGCATGAATCACAACCGTTGTGACAAGACCTGGATTCAATTGTAACATGCGATTAATAAGTGCATTAGCACTTGTCAAGTGGCCCCATCCAGAGATTATGAACCAGATATGATGGTGTGTGAGCGCCATGTCTATCATCTATATAATATGGATTCAAATTCCCACGGGCTCGGATAGGAGGCGAAAGAAATAGTCTTTGAGTTGTGAGAGGAAAGAATTTGAGCTTGCAAAAGTGGAAGAACAGAGAAATTTGAGAGTAAGTAATATTTATACCTAATCATGCATAAACTAAGGAACACAAGATAAATTTGATACTCATCTTGTGTACAATACGCCGCGTAACAAGAAAATGCTAGCTGTCTAGTGATAGGTTGACCTGTGCGAGAATGCTGATGTCACGTGTTGTCCCAGGTACTGCAAGAAGGCTGCTTGATTGGCTGTGGTTGCAAAGGGTACGAGATGATCCATACATGCGATGAGCTTTTATGGGACATTGTTAGCTGGGAAGGAGGAAACTTAGGGGATGTAGTGCTTACATCGAATCCGTACTTCGGTTCTGGGTAGACGGGCTTGAGAATGGCAGACGTAGGTTATCCGCCGGAATAGACGGGGGGTGTTGCCACACAGATTATAAATATGAAACGGATTTGCAAAGGTGTCTTTATTACATATAAGCGCCATTAAGCGCCTATGGTATTATCATAGTTTTATCGATATTGTATACCCTGTCCTAGTTCTCGTAGAACTTTCTCTCAAACTTGAAACCGGCACCTTCTAGCCTATCGATGAACTTTTGGCCTAGGCAGGCTGGAGTATATACACCTCCAGAAAGCCCTGGGTTATCACGCAAGATGGTGATTGCTGCTTCAGCTGAAGACAATCCAGTGACTATCATTGTTAGAACATGTTCCCAAAGGCCCCGACGAGAAGGCTTACATTGATACGCTGATCCCTCATAAGCAGCTTTGCAAAAAGCTCTTGGCGGGTTTGGAGTCTGCACATCTGGTATTCCAATACCGCGGTATTCCAGTCTATTGTTCCTCATTTGATCTCTTGTTGGTCCATCCCCTGGTTGATACACACGTTTCTTGATAAAGGAACGAACAAACGGGATAGCGAGGAATAAGGCACCAATGGAGATAGCGAAATGAAGCATAGCAGCTCCAAGATAATTTCTCGCTTTCATGAACTCAACAAAGCGGAAGTTGGGACCGTAAAGCTTGTCACCTCCGAGTAATCCCCAACTTCTATATACAATCGGACGATCTGGTACCCCTCCGAATGAGGAAGTCAGGATCCCGAGATCGGGAACGGTACGGATGCCGAAGATCTTGGTGGTCCATGATGTTGTGTCTTTCACTTTTGGACCGGGAATTGGTGTGATACTGTATGGGTGATGAGCTGCGGCGACTTCCTTCAGGCTGTATACGTCGAGGAGACTGAGTACAGTTGCCAAGGTTCCACCTGATGGTTTGGAGCTGAACATGTTAGTGGAAGCCTCCGTAGCTATTTAACTCAACTTACCTGAGCTCCTGCACTGATACAACCACTTCCCCTGTTGGGGCCGATAACCTCTTCCGGATCATATCGACAAGAGTCCATGTGACGAGATCAGCCGGGGCTGATTCGACTCCAATCTGGGGAATCATAATTGCTCCGGTCTTCTGTGCAGTTTTCTCGTACTTCTTGATCATTTCGGATACGTATGCGACTTCACCAGTAACATCAAGATAATGTGTTCCATTTTCAGCACAGGCTTTGAAAGCATGTTCTCCGTAAAGACAATAAGGTCCAACAGTGGCAATCAGGACAGTGGTTTTCTTAGCCAATGCATTCAAGTCCGCGTCATTCAGGCTACAGATTTCAATTGCTGTGAATTGTCAGCTGTGTCGCCATGTAGAATGTATTGATCGTCACGAGAAGTATATTACACGTGATTGAATAGTATTCTCAGGGGTATCAAGTAGTGCTTACCTGGTTGGACTCTATCAGCATTCAAAGCTTTGCATTCAGCTGCTACAGCTTCAAGTTTATTCGCGGAACGTCCAGCAAGAGCCCACTTCAAGTCTGTTGGTAGACTTGTAACTATATGCTCAGCACACAGCTTTCCAGTGTACCCTGTGGCTCCGAAAACGATCAAATCATATTGGCGAGGTGTGGACATATTTTCCCGATGTCTTAGCTTAAGCTAAAGGTTGTTGGAATGAGGAAATCGTCTGTAGTCAAGCTTTATGTAGAGAATTGGAATGTATGATATGATGAAATGTTGCAACATGTGCACATCACACTCACCTCATGTATGACGATGGACTTGATAAAATCCTCACCTCTGTCTCAAACAGGCTTCAAGACCGTGTTCCTCGGCCTCTGGTGAGTTCCGGAGTGGAACCTAAAATGGCTTAGCTTAAATATCACATGCTCAGCAGGTTGAGTCCTCAACTATCAGGCTACAAGGCTACAAGTGGAGGGCACACACTCGCTAAACAATTTACCACAATTCGAAATCGAAAGTCAACCTCGAAAAGAAAACCTCCATCTTCAACCAGCTTTCATCTCAGCAACAACCGCAAAGATGACCAAGAGAACCAAGAAGGTCGGTGTTACCGGTAAATACGGTACAAGGTACGCAATCAACTCTTTCCAGTGGATTCGAAGGTGTTTTGGGAAGGATAAATCATGGGCGCGCATTATACAACTTTGTGCTTGCGAAATCACGATCCATCGCTGCGAATTTCGAAATCGGAAGGAATAGAAGGGATGCAAGGAAGAACCAATTACTGACTCTATCTATCTTTTAGATACGGTGCCTCCCTCCGAAAGCAAGTCAAGAAGATGGAAATCACCCAACACGCCAAATACGTCTGCACTTTCTGCGGAAAGACCACTGTTAAGAGACATTCCGTTGGTATCTGGAACTGCAAGTCGTGCAACAAGACCGTCGCTGGAGGGGCATACACCGTTTCGTACGTTGGCATTGGAATCTGAGACCAGATAATTTACACATGTCAAGAACAATTGCTGACTTTTCACAGCACACCTGCCGCAGCTGCTATGCGATCAACGCTTAGACGATTGAGGGAAATTGCTGAGGTTTAGATGGCTGGGATGGTTTCTGTTACGGTTGGCATTTGCTGGTGTCTGGGTCGGTCTCGAACAATGATCACGAGCTTCGACATCGCTTTTCGATGAGGATGAATAAAGCAATTCAAAAGCCACGCCTGTTCCATTCATTTTCCGTTCGAGGTTCGATCGACTTCGATACTTGTGATTGTTTCTGGTGGCCGATTGATATTTTGGATACTTGTGATATGTGAACTGTGGTGATTGGTTGAGTGCTTACATGGAAGAATTATAGGCAATAGGCAACAGTTCCTACATCAATTCGGCGGTCAAACATTTTCATCGCACTGCACCTCGTGGATTGTTAAACGATATTTTCAAGGAAAGTTCTTAGCAGGCCCGAGTACCGTTTGTCGACAGAAATCAAACGTCGATGAATCGGACCGCAGAATTTTGCATTACGCCGAGTCGATACAAAAAAAAATAAGGCTGTCGATCGAGAAATGACCGATACCTGCAACTCGGCAGTTCTTGCAAGCATCACGGAAACAGGGCGGATTCGTTGCCTTCTGGCTGCCTTATTCGCATGCGCTATAAGAAGGCTGGTCTCCCTGACTCCTCGATGAGTTTTGATTTCCTTTCCGTCTCTTGTGACTCACAAATCTGCCAGTGAATTTCGGTCTTTTCAAAATGCACACACAATAGGAAGAAGGTGGGTCACTTGATGAGATGCTCGTGTATCATGAAGTTGAAGAACAAGGCGACATAATTATCCAAATTCTGCAGCTACACACGAGTTGTGAATCAAAGAGACCAAAAGGCCAGTCTTACATCCGATACAATCCACTTATAAAAAGATCGGAGTGCAGAAAATAATTCTGGTATCACGATCAATACGAGTCCGGTGTCAGTCAGACAGCCAGACACAGAACCGTTTACCATTTAACTTGGTTCTTGGGTCTCTAGCTGACCTAGTCAAGCTAAGCATAATTGACGTCTATTACTTACCACACCAACCAGCCCTCGGAACACGCAACAATTAATTGTGGTCACGCTTGACAACGAATGCGTGGCCCACACGCAGGAACAACAAGTTACAATAGGCTTAACAGCAAATCGGACCCTCGATTCAGCAATAGGGAGAGACCACATCTGCAGAAGCACGACAACCACATCCGCTCCCGCATCAGGCGCTGGGGTAGTAAAATATTGGTAAAGGTGTAGAGGGAAAAGTGCTAGGTAGGCTAGGTAGGCAAAGGTAAAGGTCGGTGTGGTACAAGTGGTGGGGTCAAGGGAAGGGTTTAGCTTCAGTGAGTGTGAGTGTGAGGGTTGCAAGTTGCATTTCAGGTGCATCGGCTTTACCTCACTCAGCACACGCTTTACTCTCAGCTGATTCGACCGACCTCCGTTGAACGCTAGTGGCAGGCTGAGCCAGGTCGTCAGGTCCATTTCACTTTCACTTCGCTCCATCAATCTTCATCCAAATCTAAAACTCGCCTTCCGCCTTCCTATCCACTCACCTTTACTACCTCGATACTACCGCCAAACTTTCAACCTTCTCTTCCACCACCACCACCACCACAACTTCATCTCACAACCACTTTCTCTTCACAACTTCAAATCTTTTTCATGACTTCCTTCCCACAGCTTCTGCATCAATTTCGCAAATACTTTTGTCAACATGGTTAACCAACAAGATGGATGTATTGTCTGTATGGAAGACCTCGAACCCGTCCCGCCTCCGCCACCCCTTCATGATGCTGTTGGAGATGCACTTCCGGAGTCCATGCCAACCCCCCATCCAAGTCCACCCCTCGAAACTCAAGCAATCGCCCTTATTATTCCATGCAAACATGTCTTGCACGACATTTGTTTGAGGGAATGGTGCAATACTGCAAATAGTTGCCCTCTCTGCCGGGTAACTTTTAATTTGGTCCAGGTACTAGATAAAGTTGGAGGTATGTTCCCCTCATTCAAACCCGAATTCCAGCAATCACAAAATTCCGCGAATTATTTCCTTTACAAACTCGAAAATTGAGTCAAGCAATTTTAATTGAATGACTTGATGTTACTTGGTTATTATGCCAAGAATCTTGAGAGATTTCCGCCTGCGACTTGTCAACTCTTACTAACTGCTTCTCACAGGAACTGTCCTCTCTGAATACGAAGTCGAGAATAAAAAACAAGTTGCTGTATTTGATCCGAGTTCTTGGATTGTAGATGAAGAGGAGGAAGATGCTCGCCCTTGCCCACTCTGCGGATCTGCCGACGAAGAGGAAGTCCTCCTACTTTGCGATGGCTGCGATGCACCATACCACACCCACTGTATTGGACTTTCTTGTGTTCCTGAAGGAAGATGGTTCTGCATGGAATGTGAGGACCGTGGTTTTAATGCAACAGCTGCAGCGGTCGAGTCTGAGGATCAACAAGTTCGTCGTCCTTCTCCCTCACGCAACAATCCCCGAACACTTGCTTCTGTACGTCGCGCACAACGCAGAGTAAGAAACGATAATTGGGCTGGTGCTTGGAATACATTCAGTAACAGAATCCACGATGTTGCTGGTTTGGATTTGGATTTCTCCGACATTGACGAAGATCATCTTGCCGGTTACAGAATTCAGCAACGTCGAACTTCTGATGAGCAACGAGAATTCCGTCAATGGCAACGCAGATTAAATATTGCCAGTCGACAAGGTGCCAGAGACGTTTTCCGCGCTGCTGCACCAGCCAGACTTCGCAACCAATCACCACAAACTCCTCCCGAATCGATTGAAGAGACGGAAGCTTGGGGCGCATTTGAGAAGGCAAAGGAGATAGACACTGCAACCTCTCCACGAAACGGTCGCAAGCGCAAATCCCGATCCGTCACTGCCTCGCCAGGTGAGGGCTCATCTCGACCACAAGAACCAGAACGTAAACTCAAGCGTCCTCGAACTCGAATGATGAGACCGGAACCAGTTATCGCCAGTTCAAGTAGACCAATTGGTTACCAACCGCCCTCTCCAACCTCCCGCATTCTTGGAAATACCAATGGTGAACCTTCTTTCTTGTCCTCGCTTCTTAAAGAGGTTGAAATGGCCCCAGCATCGGATGATGATAGATCTGGTTTCAGCTGCACAACTGTGTCTGCCGGTCCTCATCGAGTCACTAGTCCATCTCTCGATTATTCTTCTCCAGCTTCGCCCAGTTCGTCTCTTTATTCCACACCTCGAGCGATGTCTATTACACCTCCACCACATATCATCAAGCGACCTGGATCGCCACTCTCCCTTACTTCAAGGGTTGAGCCCATATTTCCACCTGCCGATTACTCGCCAAATCGTTCCCCTCCTGCAGAGATTAGGTCCGATCAAAAGCAACAAGCGCCCACCGAACTTCGACAACCAAGACCAAGACGCAGACCAGCAGTACTACCTCGATCAAAGGAAGTTTCACCGGTCCGTGTAGAATTACCTCGACCTGAGGAATCTTCACCCATCCGAGCAACCATGTCTGTAGAAGCAAAGGAAGCTATCAACAAGATAGTCAAGACAGCTCTTGCTCCATACTGGAAAGCAGCCAAGTTGAGTAAGGAACAGTACGCCAACGTCAACCGTGATGTATCGAGAAAAATGTACGAGATGTTAGCAGATCGCAACGTGGACGATGAGAAAGAGAAACTCGTATGCGAGAAGATGGCGACAGCAGAAGTAGCAACAGTCTTGAAATCACTCAAGGTATAATGGAACAATGAAGGGAATGAGAAATGCCTCATGATAATCGGATATGGCGAATGGTTGTGTTTTCGGGACAGGCGTTCTCGAGATACCCCGGTATATTTGCGTTGAAATGGTCATGGTGTTTTAAGGGTAGCTTCTTTGCATGCAGAGATCTTGTCACTACTTGAGAGTTGAAAGTCCGGCTGGGATTGAACTTTTCAGTGATATTTGCATTGTTTGATGAGCTTACATAGATTTGCTCGTCCGTTTATAGAGAATATTTTGATTTGAACAATTCTGCGTAATTTGTGATGAATTGTGATATGATTGTACAGGCGTGAATTTTGAGGTGTCTCATGATCTAATGAACAAAGGTATGTTGTGATATATTGTCCCTTACATGAAAATAAAGAAAGAGATAGTCCAAGTCGGTATTATTTAAGAACAGCAGCTCGAAGTATATATTGGTCTTGGAGAATGTGAATTGTTAATTATATGGATTGGGAACACTTGGATTTCGAGAGTATGAATTATAAGATCGCATCCTCTCTTTGCGAATCGAAACACATTTCAGCAAACTCGATTCTAGTCTTGGGGAATCTTAATAGCAGAATTATATGAGGTGGGAATAGTTGGGATCAGAGAATCTACATAGCAGAAGGGGATTAATTGAAAAAAGAAGATAAGAGCCTTGATATATTTTATGTCTATTAGCTATATGGTAAAAGAAAGTCCTAACGTCTAAGTTTTTTTGTGTGAATGGCAATTCAGGTTACATGTTAGACGGAAAGAATCTGAACAGTATACTAGCGATTCAAATTTGCACTTAGAACTTGGAGATTTTGTACAGAGGGATTACATAATGGTAGGAATAGTTGGGTTCAAAGTATAAATCACAGATTGTGTGAAATAGGATATAGATGAGAGAGATAGGGAAAGAGAGGAAGTGAAGCTGGCAGACTTGTCTGAGATTGCGCGACAGCTTGTCCAGGTGTGTAAAGTAATGATGTGAAGCATTCCCTTGGGTGCAAGCGCATTGCGCAAACAGTAGGATTGAGCGATGTGAATACAGCATCGCAGCATCACAACACTCCAAGCAATACCTCACATCATGCGCCATCACTTATCTCCTCCCCTTCTCCCTATCAAGTCCATTTATCACACATCCATATATCCTCTCCCTCCCTTCCACACACACACAGCAAAGCTGCCCAAAAAAAAATGTCATTAGAAACAATCTAGCCGTTCCCGTAAAAGCTTCGAGGGTACCGCTAGCGAAAAAAGCCTAAGTTTTCTTACTCTAGGCACCCGTAAATGATCAGGACATTCTGGGAGGAAATAGGTCTTGATGATAAGGAATGGGTGTCTTGGATTTAGAAGAAGGATTGATGGGGACGGACGAGTTTTTATAAGAACCCTCGCCTGCGGCTTGGGTGGACGCTAGCATGATTTTGGTTAGGGTGAATACTGGTTTGGCGAGTATTTTTTTGGTGTATGGTGGAGAGGAGAGGTAAGGTGGTAAGGGAACGAAGGTGTAAAAGAGAGATAGAGAAGTAAAGATGTCAGCCAAAAGTAGAGGATGTAGAGCTGCGGCTCTGGTTATAAGTACGTTCCCCTTTTCAATCCATCATCAGAATCCCCAGCTAAAATCTCCAGAATCCCGTCCACGCGCAACAATCTGCACAGAATGCATTTCCTCTCTCCAACGAAGAAGCTATGCCATCGCCGCCACGTCCCTCAAAACCTCCTCTCCAGAACCTAATTCCTCTCTCCCTCATCTGCAGCAATCAATTGCTCCTATGACCCACTCTCCCTCCCAATACAAAACCAAAACCGGCATCCTACTCACCCGTCCCCCGTTGCTAACTCGTCCCCTCTCCTCCTTCGAAAAAGCATTCTTCTTTTATCAAAAACGTATGAATGAACGACTTAGCATGCCATTCACACGCTATTTCTATTTCAAGAAAGACACTCCCGCAGACACAGACTACAAAATCAAAGCTCGTGAACGAAACGGGGTTGCAGCGAGAGAATTAGGGGGATATAATGCATATGGGGAATTTGGATGGAATGACGAATTACTGGTTAAAGATAAAGCGATGGCGGAAACGAAATATGTGGTTGAGAGTCTGATTAGGGATTCGAAGGTCAGAGCTGTGGAAGGGAAGGATGGAGCTGCAGTTGAGGTTAAGGAAGGGGATGTGGTGGAGCGAGGGGAGGAGGGCAAGGTTTTAGGCAGACGGACGGAGAGTGATAGGAAGGGCGATGTTAGGAGGTTGGATAGAGCGTTAGAGAGGACGCTGTATTTGGTTGTTAAGAGGACGGGGGGAGGATGGGGGTTCCCAAGTGGTGAGATCGTGGGGAGGGAGAATTTACATCAGGTTTGTCTTTTTCACTTTATTTTCATCACACTTCTATTTCAATCCCAGAGATAGAACTGGAAGCACTTATTAACAATTCATACAGGCAGCAGAACGCATCCTAGTCCAAACAGCCGGTCTCAACATGAACACCTGGATCGTAGGCCATGTCCCAATAGGCCACCACATCTCCAAACCCATCTTATCTAAAGAAGATTCTTCTCTTATCCACGCAGGCGAGAAAACTTTTTTCATGAAAGGCAGGATTATGGCTGGTCAAGCGAATATCAAGGGGAATATGTTTGGACTAGAAGATTTTAAGTGGTTGACTAGGGAAGAGGTAGAGAAACATGTGGGATTGAAGTATTGGAGCTCGGTGAGGAATATGTTGAGTGAGAGATAGGTGGGTTTGAGGGAAGCAGAGGAGTGTATGTATATTAGAAGGTGTAGATTACATGATGGAATGGGTGTATTGTAAAATGTAACAACCCTGGACAATACTTTTCTTCATTCTATACTGCTATCTACTCCTCGAGCATTGGATAGACATTGGAAACTCGTACTTTTGCAGCAGGAACTGAGATTCAATGCTGTTAGTCAATTTCATCATGTGAGTGATCTTGATGTTGATCTCCCGCCAAACGGCTGAACTTCTGTCCGAGCTGAGGAGTTTATTCTTCCCCTCTCTTACAATACCATGTTAAGCTCCTTCAGTTCTGAGTCTAAAAGCTTGTATCCCACTCTTCTTGGTCTCACGGTAAGCGCCCATTTTATTCGTCTCTTTATTGTTTTCTCATCATTATTTCATGTTTCTAGAGATATAGAGGTCTATTTCTCGGTTCTTGAGCTCATTTTGAGCTTGGATGTGGATAGGGACTTGGTATTACCTTGGTTACAATTGCTGCAAAGCATCGTGAACACACTTTTCATCGTCTGCATATCGAGGATATAAGCAAAGGATCTATCCCGGAGTTTCTTCAAAGAGACCATACATCTGTCGAACTGTTAGATCCTTACTCTCTATCAACCCTAACGTTACCGCGATCATGGACAGCACCTCCAACCCAGTCCTAGAACCAACGCCAACCACAAAAAGAAAACACATCCTCATCCTTGGCGCTGGAATCTCTGGTCTGAGTACAGCTTATTCGCTCCTAACTTCTCAATCCCAATCCCAATCCGAACAAAAATATCAAATCACACTCATAGCATCCCATTTCCCAACTGATCCTCACTCCAACAACGATTGGTCTGAGGAAAAAGAAGATGATGGGAAAAGAGAATATACTTCCCCAAAAGCAGGCGGTCATTGGCGATCTCACGCTACGTTCTCTGATGAAGAAGCTGGGATTAGAGAATATGATGGTAGGACTTATAAGGTTTGGAGGAAGTGGTTAGACGGTCAGCTAGATGGGAGTTTTGAGGATGGTAGTTTTGGTAAGAGTGAAGGAGAAGAGGGGAAAATGCAGAGACGAGAAGAGAAATTAGGATTAGGATATAGGACCTGTAGATATTTCTACGGTCCTTCATATACTGGTCCTGAACTCTCTTTCCCCCCCTCCTCCTCTACCCCAGCGCCGAGAATATGGTTCTCCTCCCTCGTCTCCAAGTATAAAACTCTTGATCTTGCTACTCTGCGAGAAGCTGGAGAATCAATTCCAAAAGAGGCGATAGCTGGTTTCGAATACCAGACGATATCTTTCGATCCGATTCAGCATCTTTTATTCCTCTACACCCAAATCCAAAACCTAGGCTGTATTATTCTCCACTCCTCCCTCTCTACCTCAACCGGCCTATCCGGCCTCATGCTCTCCGCCAAGTCCACTCTCAAAACACACGGCATAGACCCCGAAATCTGGACGTTGATAAATTGTTCCGGTTTATCAGCCCATCATTTCCTCCCCCAAATTGAGAAGGGAAAGCTCTTTCCAGTTAGGGGACAGACGTTATTGGTGAAGGGACAAGCGAGATTTGTTAGTACGTATGTGGGTGGAAAAGGCATGAAGGGAGAGGAAATGTTGTATGTTGTTCCTAGGCCTGGAGGGGGTGGGACGGTGATGGGAGGATGTAAGATAGTGGGGTGGAAGGGAGGGAATGGGGGAGAGGGGTGGGATGAGAGGGAGGAGAAGAGGATTGTGGAGGGTGTTAGGGGGGAGGGGATGGATAAGGGGGCTGTGAGGGGAGATGATGGGAATGTATGTACCATTCCTCTTTCTCTTTTTTACCCTCTGTCTCTTTTGAAATCGTAGGTATAAGTATAAGTAGCTAACAATCAAAGTATACAATCCTCACCCGCACCATAGGATTCAGACCAGGAAGGAAAGGAGGTCCTAGGATTGAAATTGAGGGAAAAGTGGAGGGGACATGGGTGGTACATAATTATGGACATAGTGGTGGTGGGTATCAGAGTAGTGTGGGTTGTGCGGAGAAGGTTGGAGTGTTGGTTAAGGAGTTGGAGGCGAGGGAGTGAGTGAGAGGAGGGTTGAGTTAGTAAGTGTATAGGAGAGCGGGAGAGAGGGAGGGATATTGGAGATTAGGGGTAGAGAGAATAAGGGAGATGGGGTGGATATTAAGACGAGAGAAATTGGAGAAGCAAAGATGGTGATTTAGAGGGAGAAAAAGTGCGCTTTAGAGTGGGTGATTGAAAATGCCGATTGTTATTTAATTATTCTTAGCGAGGAAAATGTCTTGGATATGGGCCTATGGCCTAGCTAATCGATCTTGAGTAAACAATCTCCTTTAGTGTAGAGAGCTTGCGATTAAGGGTTATTTACATACAAAGATTACAGGGTAGACAGAAGAAGAGAATTTTGTTGGATAGAAATTTTCCGAGATTAGACAATAAGGATGTAAATTTGATTTTGAGTCTATTAGGGTTATATATGTAAAGTTTGGCATTGATTATTTGATTGTGGAAATTCAAAAGTGAAATTGAGAAACTGGGATCTGGGTATAATATACAGACTAGAAGCTCAATCCATTCTAGGATAATGTTCACGTCATATCTTCAAGATCAGGGAGACCGAACTCTCGGATTTTATTCATTCTCCATTTAGAGGAAGCATATTCGCACCTTATTAAAAGACCCAAAGTATAAAAACAATTAAATAGCTAGTCTACAGCTACCTAAACCTAGGTCTATGAATGGATCAATGATTTTCCGGGTCCAAATGAACATTCAGATCCGCAAAACCAGCCTCACATCCATAGACCCTCAGCTGATTGAAAAACGGCTTCCAGAACCCATCCTCAATGGAAGGAATCCATTGTCCCACTCCTAATTCTGCTACTGCGGGAGCAGCGGGAGATCCATCAGAAGAGGGAGCTGGAGCTCGCTCTTGCTTGTAGCTAGCATACATGTGAGCTACTTTCTTCACAAAGTACTCTGCCGTCATCCAGCCTAGAGAGGTTAGTAAAGTATGTAGAAAGATGGAAGAATACTCACTGTCAAATCCAGCTTCGTGTTCCTTACCGAATGATGCTCCGTAGGAGCTATGTGCCTCCTCGAGAACAATGAGAGGGACGTGAATGGTCTTGTACGGCTGGAGATATTCTTTGAGTCCGAAGCGAGGATCCATTACATTGTCGCCGCAGGTCGCTAGAAACTTCGTGTCGATGATGTGAGGGAACATCGTCGTGATTGCTGCTGCGAAGTCCCAGATTTTGGCTGGAAGATCTCCGAAATAGATGGAGTAGAAGAAGCAGAGGTCTGCAAATAGATTGTGTCCGACGAGAATTGGTCGACGTTCCTTGAGCTTGGATTTGATTTGCTGTAAGGAAGTCGTGACGCTCTGGAGCTCAAGTTCGGCATCCTCTGCTTGTTCGTCGATGAGCCATTCTGGATTCAATTTCGATAGGTCAGCACCTGTAAGCGCATCCAATAGCCAACGTAAGCCTACCATGCTGTCAGTCAATTCCGTTTCAATCTACAGAGCAGATCTCATACCTATTTGCTTGCCAATCTGCTCATTGAACCGGTTATGTCTCTTCTCCAGTTCCTGAATGTCCGTCAGCATATTGACTTCCAGACAATTTAAGCAAGAACAATGCTGATCAGACGTGCCTGCTCATCCTGCTGTTCATCACGAAGCACCACTTGCATGAATGCCCCTTTATTCCTGGGAAATGTCCGACATGTTGGGAACTCATTTTGAACCAGCTGGAATATCAGTCGTCTTTGGTAGCCGTTCATAGAACCAGCTGCGTTGGTGACATTGACAAATGAAAACTCAGGCTTCCTGGAAGTTAGCTATGTAGAATCTGGAGTACAGAAACACGTACGTTGTCTTCGGTCAACCATTCATTGATTTGATCACGGGCGTCATTGTAGAATTCAACTGTAGGGAGATCTTGCTGTTCGACCTGGATATCCTCCTCCTTACGAGTAAATCTTTCTTTGTAGTCTTTTCTCATCTTCTTTTCCTCGTCATAATTCAGATATGTCAGTCCTTCCTTGAATACCTTTGTGATGTCAAAACCGTGTGACATTAAAAATTCGATGGATGAGCTAGTGAAACTGAATGTCCGATCGAGCTTGATATTGCAGCCGGGAGCAGATAGTGGGGAAACGAAAAAGTTGTAAGGACGAGCCAAGTAGTATTCTGTTCAAGAACTTAGCTGCATCATTTCAGAAAACGGATATCAATTTACCTTTCTTAATGTCGGCTTCAACAATCGTGATGCCAAATTGGACGACATGATAGCGTTCAGCAGCAATCTTCAATTCATGATAAATTTGTTGAAGTGGCTTTCGATTGTTTTGAGTGATGCGTTGAGATTGGATACCACCCATCTCCATGTCAATGGTGACAAAGGAAGCATTGGATAAGTGGCTGAGAATATCAAGCAAATGCTTGAAGAGTCCGGCTTGGTTGACTTCCATCGTGGAGGCTGATGCAAGACTGAGCTATGCTGGCAAGAAGGGAACAAGATTTATTGTCAAGAGGCGAAGATCCAGTACGCCTGTACGTTGATATAAGGTTGGTTGGTGGGAGTCGTGATTGCGTGCTGGCAAAGAAAAAAGTAGAATGACTTCTGAGATAAAAAGCCAGAGTGTTTGTAGAAAGAAGCAGACGCAAGGGCGGACCGGGCCTTGTTTGGGTATTGGCAAAGAGTGAAGTAGGATTGACAATTGAAAGCGAAGAACCAGCGCGTCTTGAGCCTAAAAGTTGACACGAGACAGAATGGGTTTCTTTTGAGTTGTGGCAAAAACAGAAGCAAAGATGTTTGCCAATTCGAGAGAAGAAGAGCCACCGTGTGTTAAGACCAGAAGCAGGTACGAGGCTGGGTAGAGTCTTTTTTGAGTCTGGTAGCCAAAGAGACAAGAATTGTTGTTGGGAGAAGATGGATCAGTGTATCAAGAATTTTAAATAAAACTTCAAAGCTGAGATTGAGGCTCTTAAGCGTCTGCTTCCGCCCATTTGGGAAGAATGTCTAGCCGTCTTGGTCGTCAGTGCCTCGAGGCAAATGTCGAATGCTTTACTGAGGTTCCGAATGATGTCGCCCTACAAGTTTTGCAGAGCGAGAGCTTCCAGACATTGCTCTTGCCCGTTTGATACCACTTGCGAGTTGCCCAATTTTTCCTTTCCTTTACCAAGGCTAACCGACTTAGCTAGACGAGCCCGGAAGTACTGTCGTTGTGCAAGAATCACGAGAGGGAGTATTTAGGAATACTCACGCTGCTCGTCGTCCTTAATCAACGGCTGAGTGACTATTCAGATGCTGTGAAATAGAACTCTAACCCTTACTCCCGCCCGTTTGAGCACAGTTTCAAATCGTGCTTTTGTTCGTGTCCTTAGGTAGTGGTAATTTTTGAAGCTGGGTACGATTAACAGGAGATTTGACAAGTCGTTCTCGCCTTGTGATTAAATGCCTTAAGACATAAGCAAATCGCCTGCTCGATCTCATAGCGTTGTTATAGTACTAAAAATTGGTCAAAAATTGAGAGTCTCGACAACTGCTCTCGCTTTTTTAAGAACACTTATAGGTTGTACCTTTCCATCAGCGCCTTTGGGCAACGGTTCCTGACCGAATTGGACTCGAAATGGTCTGTCTCAAACCCTGGCGAGATGTTCTCGCCCTTCCGGGAATATATTTGAACCGTGGTGCAGCTTGAAGTTTCTGTAAAGCACCAAGTCGCCGTTTTCAGAAATCATCCGCGAGTCCTCGGACACTCCTGAATGCTCTCCCCCTTTGACAACAACTACAGGTTGAGCTTGGTCGCTTTCATCACTGTCATCACTGTCGAATCAATGAGTAAGCAGGTATTGGAGCTGGGGATAGGGTGATTGCTCCCAGATTCTCGACCTTGAGGGGCAAATGACTCAAGGGTATCCTTCAAGTGAAGGCTTCAAACGTATTCTCCGGCCCGATAAGGAGAATTCAAAGCAAAGTAAACTCCGAAGCTTGGAGATTGATACAAGATTCCCACGAGGCACGGCTTAAAAAGCTAGGTGTAGCAATAATCCTGCCTCGATTTGCAAAACTTGGCCAAGTAACTTCCTATTCAAAAGCTGTGCCCCGAAACAAGTTAAAAATACTGCTCCTAGCCGTCTGAAATAGGGATAACTCGAAGCCTTGAGCTGAGCCAACTATTGCTTGGATAGCTTAGATGTAAGGTAGCGAGGTTACGGCCTGAAGTTTTGAATTTGAGAGTGAGTATGATTTCTACAATATATGTACAGAAGCCCAAGCCAGACTAGGCAGGTACGCCTGACACCTTTCGTAAGAGCTATCTTCAAAACTAAACATATCTCTTTTCGACGCTCATCCTCTTTCACTCAAATAGTTGCAAGTTTTAAAAATAAAGATTTAGTTGAATAGTACTCCGTGAAATTTCTATTGCCAGGCTTTGTCGGCGGCTGGAAACAAAAGCTGGTTGCATCGAGAGTTTGTAAAAAGAAACGTTTGATGACTTATAATGTTGAAATTTCAGACTCCCTGTAAGTGCGCGTAATTGAAGTAAGAGTTGACAGGCAAATGAAGGCTGGACATCAACTTCGAGCACCTCAAAAGGAATGGCGGCTGAATCCCAGCATAATTTTATGCCTTGCACAATTACTCAGTTGGCCCACCAATTGCAGACCACCCCTCTGGGCCGAGGCTTTCAACCTGCCGAGTCGCTGAAATCAGCTGTAAGGACAAGGACGAGAACATCGCGATCTTCATTCCTCGTGCTCCATGTGTTCTCTCTTTCTCCCTTCCCTTTCAGCCCGCGCCCTCGACGTTCCTCAGCATCATGACTTCTAACGGCTCTATCGCGACAACTCTGTCACCCACGAGAGATACTCTGTCATCCTCACAACTCCTCACTTCATCTATTTCCTCGTTGAATTCTTCCTCGCGTCAGGCCTCGTCGCAAATATCTAAAATCTATAGACAATCTTCAACATTGTTTTTAACGCGTCGCCTACCTGAATCGCTATCTACAATTCTACCTGTCATTACTCCACCACCAACCGACGACACCAATGCTGACCCAGAGGCTGCTCCAATATCCAGAGCCGGCAAAACAACTCGGGTCAAGGTGTGGAGTTTATACCTGACAATCTTGAATGCTGTCGTAGAACTGGATCCTGACGAGGCGAAGTCTGCATTTGGAAGTTCGGAGTGGAGGAGTTTAGTTTCGAAAGTACGGGACGGCGAAGTCTGGGAAGAAGTGGTGAAGAACGGGTATGGAGGGGTAGAGGGAGATGTTGATTCCGATGTGGTCATAAATCTGTAAGTTTTCTCTTCTACTGAATATGGCAAATTGTTAATGAGAATAGCGCAACACTCCTCCTTGCCCATGCTCGCTCCCAGAAAACCAATCAGCAGCGTCTGGAAAATTATCTTGCTACCTCTACAACTCCAAGCCTGGATGTCTCCTCACATCTTCAATCACCACATCCCCGGAACGGACGAGGTCCAAGTCCAAGCAAGAATAGCGGAACAGACACACCCCGAGATTTAAATGCTCGGGTAAAGATTCTAGAATTATACACATTACACGTTCTACTACGAAATAATGAATGGGACTATGCTCGGGAGTTCATTACAATATCATCGGTATTAGATGAAGAAAGAAGAGAGGCATTTCTACAAGCGCTACAGAGTTTACAAGATGAGCAACACGAATCGGAACGGAGAGAGAAGGAAGAAAAGAGATATCAAGAGGAGCAGCTAAAGCGGGATATCGAAGATGCAAGGAGGCGGAGGATAGAAAACGAGGAAAGAGAGCGGAAGAGAGAAGAGGAGGAGCGTCTTAAGAGGGATAAAGCAAGAGCGGGGAGTGAGGTCGATTATGGGGTTGACGACACACCGAGACCTAGTAGCAGCAAGTCCAAATCCTCAGTCAAAAACGGATCAGCGAATGGTTCGAGGCCAAAGAAAAGTTCAGTACCAGCCTCTTCACCAACAGCCAGATCAGCAGCACCAGCGAAGAAAGTCCCTCCAACCCTCATCACTCGAGCCGGCAACATCATTCTCAATCTTCGCAAACTGGTTGAGGATATGGCTGGGAATTTCAGCACAAGACCACTATTTTTATTTCAGATGCTGGCGTTTATTATTGGGTTACTTGTGGTGTTTAGCAGACGGGACGTAAAGGAGAGAATCAAAAGGATGTGGGCGAAGGTTTTGCAAACGGCGGGAATGGGAGTTAAGGTTAGTTATATTTAATGGGACATCAGGCATAGTCCTGGTGGAATTGTATATTATGATGTTGGTTACCAGCTGGCCTTCGATGCTGGTTTCGATAGCGGAATTGAGCTCGATTGGAATATTCGATTCTATTAGCATCTATAGGTGATATTGTGAAAGCCTTCGTTGTTCTTTGGACTTTGACTCTTACGCTATATAAACTCGGGTCTTAATCTGCTGCTCTGATCAGAATGTTCAGCGATACTCAGCTCCATAAATACTTTTCTAAAGCTGAGCTTCAGCTTTGGTAATTTGGCAAACTTGACGTCAACTATGCGAGAATTTCACAACAGCCTTCAGATGTCTTTTCACATTACATTCAAGCCCGAAGCCAAACTTTAACTCGATGCGTTTCATACTCTAAAGTAAATTCTACCCAAGTAACATGCCCAAATCGGAAGCAGCACCCGCTCTAGTCTAGAAGACCAAACCTATATATTTCCCCAGGTCGATGAAGACTGGCTTGGTATACGACCAAACCCGAAATCAGATTGTGCATGCTATGCGAGGTAGAATTCCTCCCTTAGGGAAGGATGGTACAGGTCTCCTACACAAGGGAATAGAACGAGAGGGCATACTAGCAATTGTTCCATAGCGATAGGTCAGGGGCGGAAGGGGTTGAGTAGTTCTAGGTATTAACCGTGATGGCTACAACTAGGAGGGCAGTTGCACAATGTGGCGGAGGACGTAGTAGAATTACAGATATGCAAATGTTCCGGAGGCAATTTTCATATCTAGGTGTTACAGGGAGTATAATGTTCGGAGAAATAAAAGAGGAGGAGATGGCATAAGACGAGTAAATATTTTGAAGTTACCAATTAAGAAATTCATCGTTCGATGGCTTTCGACAGTTCCGCTACTTAGGATCCGAGGTATTCGACGACGACAGTTTCGCCAGTTAACCGCGAAAGTCCTCGACGTCGACAATTGCTATTTCCCTCTATCCCTAAGTATAATAACAAGGAGAAATAGCAGCGAAAATAGCTTTCACATACCCTATAATATGCAACATACCTCAAAGACCTTAATACCTGTAGTACATCCGTATCTCAGACGCCTTGTGTCTGCATTTGAGGCCCTGGCTGAGTATAGCTTTCTAAAAGAAATTGAAGAGAGATACGATATATATACTTCATTATACTTCGCTTATTAGCAAAGTTTAAAAGGAGTAGGAACGATGACAATGGTAGGATAAAAGTCGAAAGCGAGTTAGAGATATATACTAAGATAAGACGTAGGAATTTGACAAATTGTCTTGGTGATGGAGTTTGTGTTTTTTTATTGTTGATTTGATTATTACGCTAATGTGATTGGGATGAAAGAACGGAGTGGAGAATATTCTGCCTTGAATAATGTACGTAGGGAAGTAGGAATGGGAGAAGAGAGATGCTGAAGAATATAAGAAAAATCCGGAGGAATGTTCTGACAACTATGTCCCTCATTGCTCGCACCTGTCAGATATAAAATGTCCGAGGAATTAACATACAGTAACAACCTTAACCAAATCTCTGAAGGGTACGGCAGGGTATCATTGTCTCTATCTCCTGAACCTATTTACACATCGGGCCAATCTTCCTAGGTCGTAAAATACACAACCAAAAATCCAATCCAGCTTCCCACAACCCCAACAGCCGAGTAACTGCTCATGAACATCAATGGCAAAAACTCCATCTTTTTACCAAACATGATGCCATGTAACAAGCTGCAGTACACAATCAGCGGTATGCTAACAGCAATATACCACAAACTGAATCGATCCAGTAGGAAAACTCTCGGTTTGTTGCTTGCTGGTGCCAACCTAATGAAAGCAAGCAAGAATAAGACAAGCCAGAAGATTGTGTAGACGGTTTTGATTGGGAACTCTGATGCGGTGAAAAGCAGTGGGAACAGAGAAACGTGACCTGCTACAATCAGGGGTCTGAATGCACCCAAGTACCGACGATTGTTGAGTGCAATTAATGAAAAGGGAATGATCACAAGTAGGATCGCCTTCTCATGAACATGGTAGCCAAACAGGAATGAGGCATAGCCACAGAGGGTGACTCCGCCAATGAAGGCTTCCCAGGTAGGATCGAAGAACAGCTTGATCAGAGGTGGGATTTGGAATGCTAAAGTTAACACGAAAGTCATCGCCGACGAGATTTCAGGAAGTACTGCGAATGAAGTGTCCCCAACAAGTCCTCGGGTTACACTGTCCACAGCGTCCTTATTGACCGAAAGCTTCAGGTATGGCGCAGCATAGATGAGGACTCGATCTGTGAATGAGTATAAAGCCCAAACATTGGGTGCCCAGTACGCATGGCAAAGACCTCTGGCAAACGGAAAGAGTCGACTTTGCAGTTGTGGTAGTTGACCCCACAGAGCGAAAGGCCCGAATGCTGCTGCAAAGATGGCAATGATTCCAGTCCCAAGCTTTACACAATTCCAAAATCTAATTTGGAAAATTGACTTCTGTCCCAGGCAATACGATCGTAAGAGAAAGACGAAATATGCTGGAGCTAGATACAGATAAATGTGCTTCATGCAGAGAACGATGGCGAATAGCAAGCCGCTTGCAAGAGTAGTCGACTTCTTTCTCGCGAGGACCAGGGACAAGATCAAAAGTCCATACATAAAGCCATTATATTGGAAATGAATATGGTCGATGATTAAGAGGCCTGGTGAAAGAAGGATCGATAGTGCAGCGGCATGGGAGGGACGCCTGAATGCGGCCGGAGCTGTCTGGACAAAGCTTCAGAATATTAGCATTATCTTGTACCACTCGTGAATCAGCACTTACAGATGAAGCGCGTAAACGAGAACCAGCTCCGTGATGATTACGGTCGCCCTCTGGAAATATATCGTCTGCCAGCTATCGTATCCAAGATTCTGCACCTGTAACATCGCCGGATCTGCCAGCTTTGCAAATTGTGAAAGAATCCATTCAAAGTAGGCAAAGAAAGGTGGGTAATCGAGAGTCCATTCTGATGTCTTCTCAAAGTACCAATCTTGAATTGGCAAGCTGTTGGTCAAGGCAAGCCAATTCCTGTGCACTTCGAAATCGGTGGATTTGCTGTAACAATAAGCATTGCGGTCAATTGAAGGGTATGTGGTGTACTTACTATGCCGGAAACAGGAGCAATTTGAAGGCAGTTGCTACCACTGCGCATTGCGCTATCGATGGATACAAGTCGGCCATGGAGACATTGCCAGGTGTTGTGCTTGTTCTTGATCAATGTGAGGGCGGGAATGTTCAAATTAAATCCCGGCCAGGTTCTGCCAGATCTTATCTCACCGCTGAGCTTCTCTAAAGCCACCCCAAGCCACAACTGGCTTGCGTCTACAGCCACACCGTAGAATGTACTTACAGGGGCGAGTCTCCCGTGCATCATTGGACAATTTACAGCTTCACTTTACTATCTGTATTATTATGGACGCAGCTTTTGTCCCTTCGGAAATCGTAGTCAAGCACTTCGTCTCGCATAAATTTACCTTGGAGCTTGGCCCCTCTATTACAAGCCTAGGAAAGCCAATTCGCAACGTGATACTAACTGCAATTGTGTTATATTGTGTGGGTGATATTGTCCGCGGGTCGCTGCAAGCTGTCCTTAACAGGAACCGGGGCGATAGAAAGGATTAATATCCAGGCTAAATCTCAACTTTTTTCACTCCTTTCATGAACTCTCTGCTGGCAAGATAGAGTACTCAAAGAGCTTGGATAGTAGCTGGTTGCATATCTGTCAACACGATGTTGTTCAGAGCTCCGTTATCGTTCCTAGCCTCTGCTATCTTCTTTGCTTATGCGCAAGCTTCCTATCTTCAGGATGAATTGAGTTTTGGCCACCATCAGAATGAGAGGTAAGTCTGCTGTTTACTAGAAACCTCCTTTCCTAATCTTACCACAGAATATCTCCTCATGGTCGAGCAATTCCCTTCTGGCATTTGACTGGCAAGCCTGATCCTCCAGAGATACTCTCCAACAAATTGGTCCTTACCCCGCCATCGCCAGGAAATCAACGAGGAGCAATATGGTCGGAGAAGACTCTTGTACACCACGCATGGACGGCAGATATCGATTTCAGAGCTACTGGCCCAGAGAGAGGTGGTGGTAATCTGCAGATCTGGTATGTGCAGAATGGATTAGATGCGGTTGGAACTGCCAGCGTGTATACTGTTGGTCATTTCGATGGATTGGTATTGGTGGTGGATCAATATGCAGGCTCAGTAAGTCCTCGATTATGGATAGCTGGGTGGTCACTAATTATATACAGGGCGGCTTCATTAGAGGTTTCTTGAACGACGGCTCTACCGACTATAAGTCCCACCACAGCGTCGACAGTCTTGCATTTGGTCATTGTGAATACTCCTACCGCAATCTAGGTCGCCCTTCCCGAATTCAGATGCAACAATCGGATGAGAAGTTCAGGGTCTCAGTTGATGGCATATTGTGCTTCGAATCTACGAAGGTGAAGCTTCCAATGCATAATTTCTTTGGTATCACAGCAGCTAGCGCAGAAAACCCAGACTCTTTCGAGGTCTTCAAGTTCGTTACTACAACTGAGAAGCATGAACCTGATTGGGAGGACCCATGGAAAGAGATTCGGGATAATGCTGCTGCAAAGGCGGCGGAGATGAAGGGATTTGCTAGTCCACCAAACAAACACCAAGACCAAAGTCCCAACACAGGCGACATTCCTGCCTTCTCCGATCCCCCTGAGACTCCAGCGGACAAGTATACTAGTTCATCGGAGCAATTCGCAGATCTGCACAACCGTCTTCAAGCCATGACCAAACATATCAATGCGATTGGAAGAGAGACTAGTCTTCTTACAGAACATGGCCGCACGAGACATGATTACCTTGTTGACCACATCACTAAGCTCGAGACTCAAATCTCCCAATTGCGGACTCTGAACGACATGATGGAATCCATCCAACGAGATGTTCGTCAGACCAAGGAGGATGTTCATAACGCGCTTGACCACCACGTCTCAACTCTAAGATCGCAGCTTACAGCTTCAACAACAAGTCTGCATGAGACAGTGAAATTAGGTCATGGATGGGGTAGATTCCTCTTGATAGTGTTTGGCAGTCAAGCATTGACCGTCTGCGCATATCTTGTATACAAGCGTCGGAAGGCAAATAGCCCGAAGAAATACTTGTAAACTGTATCATAGTTGAGGGTGGATAGGGACTGCAATTACATACATGCAGACAAAATGAATTTGACGTTATACCCTTGAGCCGAGTTGGCGGTTGCGGCGTTGGTTTCTCCGACGCGCATCTTGATGTCTTGTTCAGAGTTCGAGACATGCATAAAGGAGCAATAGTGAGACCTTGAAATCGACATTTAATGCGTGGTGTCTTTGGATTTTCCCAAGTGGGGCAATATCTGTTTCTGCTTGCTCCTATTTGTGTTTCCCGTATGTTCTCCCCCTGCTTCATGGCTTCAATAGTAGAGGGAGGTTGCTGTGCGGATGCTGACTGTATGCAATAACTTCGAGCTTAAGAGTTATTGCTCCTTGCGCTCGTGTGGTGACTTTCTTGGCTTGCGTGCTATACTTATTAATCTCTGCTGCTCTTGCTTGACACCAAAGGCGTATGCGGCTTTCACACAGATCAAAAACCATCGTTGTCTAGCAAAGTCTTTGTTGGGACGAAGTGGTAGAGAAGTGACCACTTTTCCATATACAGAGCCCTAGCCAATAGGTCATAGGTCGTCTTGCGCTTGTAGCTTTGTGGGCGGTGAAAAGACTGGAACGAAAATCGAGAGCACCTTTTATAAAACCAAAATTTGCACCAAAAATGTGGCAGAACTAAATGCTTTTCCAACTTATGTACCAAGTGGTTCGTTTTAGAGTGGGCTGTAGTCGTATCCATATAAGTCCTGAGGACTCAACACCACATCCAGATGAAAAGATTCACAATACATGTGCTTCGTTACCCCGTATTCGGGTGATGTTACAACATCCAACATCGATCCTCCTTTCTCCAAGCGAAGCTCGGAGGTTATGTTCGGAGAAAATCACACATTGCCCCGTATACGAATCTGAGGCTGTTTGACTGCCGAATTCCTTATTAAAACCACGTCACTTATCAAATCTTAATATATGTCCAAGTAGGCGGGCCAGTGGAATGTTCTGATGTTATATCACACGCAACAAATAATATTTAAATACAAATATCCGATAGGTGCGCTTCTGATATAGAAACTCGTTTCCCAAGCCCATCCAAGTCCCCCACAAGCAGAGAGAAAACAACTTAGGCGTAATGATTCACCTCTACCCGGGGCAGATCAGATGTACCTTCCATACAAATCACTCTGATCTACAGGTACTTACATTCAGGCTATTCGGACCTGTTGCGGCATTTGATTCCCGCCTGTTTGGTCTCATTCTTATGAACCATTACCCTAGTTCCATATACCCCTTTCCCCACAAAATCATCCTCCGCTTCGATCCGCATACCCTATTCTGTCCTTGAATCTCTTTCCCGTTTCACCCATATGTACCCCACAGCGCCATCTATGTTAAACGTTTTCCGGATAAATGTAGCTCCCAAGCCGCCAAGAAGTGTTTGTGGGGTATTTGGTGCGGCCAGCTGACTTGCTGCCCAGATAGATCAACGTAGTAATAATTTATTCTGTACCTCGAGTAAGTCTTCAGGGTAATTTATTGTTTTTGTGATGGTCTGAATATGAGTTTTGATTCAGGCTGAAGAATATATTGCCCTTTCGTGATGAGGTGCTGGTCAATAAGTATATCTTGCCCCCGCAATATCGAAGCTTCGATGTAGCTTTTGTACTTTGAAGCTCCAAAATTCTTCTTCTGTTAATTTCTTGATCCGGTAAGTAATGGAATATCATGCCTTCGATATCACTTTCTCGACTACTCTCTACATCCATGAGCTACCAACAATTCTAACAATACATCAGCAAACATGCGTGCTTCAATCATCTCAGCCGTTTTCCTCACACCAGCTCTGGTCCTGGCATCACCAATTGTTTTCAACGACATCGACTGGGAGGCAGAGCTCACCGGAAGGAGTGAGCCCGTTGAGAAGCGAGCAAGAACTGAGAAGAGCTTGGATGCCATCTTCAAGGCCTTGGGAAAGCAGTATTTCGGCACCTGCGCTGATTCCAGCTTGTTGAACAATGCCCAAAATGCCGAAATTTTGAAGGCGGATTTTGGACAGTTGACTCCAGAGAACAGGTACGATTTATCCTACGTGAGAAACTACGGACAAGACTGATACTTGGTAGCGGTAAATGGGAAACCATTGAATCCTCGCAGGGAAAATTCAATTTCGCTGGTCTTGATACTCTCGTCAACTGGGCACAAACCAATAACAAGCTCGTGCGTGGACATACGACCGTGTGGCACTCTCAGTTGCCTGGATGGGTTTCAAACATCAAGGACAAGGCTACTTTGACCTCCGTCATCCAGAAGCATGTTGATACTGAGATCGGACGATATGCTGGCAAGATTTTGCAATGGGGTAGGTGATCTTTCGAGAGTGTTGATGTACCTACAGATGCTAATTACCTTATAGATGTTGTCAATGAGGTCAGTTCAAGTTATTCATGCAGGATTCGAGACTCTAACGGACACTCGATTGCCTCGAGACATCCACTAACCATAAAATAGATGTTCGACGAGCAAGGAGGTCTCCGCTCCTCAGTCTTTTCCAACGTCCTCGGCGAAGACTTCGTCCGCATCGCCTTCGAAGCAGCTCGCAAAGCTGATCCCAAAGCAAAACTCTACATCAACGATTACAAGTAGCTTCCCCTCCCCTCCCCCTTCACCGCACCCAAGCTTACCCTCCTAGCACCGTCGAAAAAGGCGCCAACTACGGCAAAACTACCGGCATGGCCAAATACGTCAAGAAATGGATCGCAGCCGGCTGGCCCATCGACGGCATAGGAGCACAAGCGCATCTCATGGCTGGTGAGGCCAAGAACGTGCCTGCCTCTCTTGCGGCCCTCTGCGCCGTCGCTCCCGAATGCGCAATCACAGAGATGGATATCGTGAACGCCGCTTCTGCCGACTACGTCACTGCCGTCAAAGCCTGTGTTGATATCCCCAACTGTGTCGGTGTTACAGTCTGGGGTGTCAGAGATCCGGATAGTTGGAGAGCATCAAATAACCCTCTGCTGTTTAGTAGTTCTTATGCTGCCAAGCCAGCGTACTCAGCGCTCGTGCAGACGCTGGAGGCGTTGCCTAAACCTACGCCTGTGCCAACTAGCTCGGCGGTTGTTAAGCCTGTTGTTACGCCTGTTGCTTAGGGGAGAAATGGAGGGGAGAGGGGCTGTACATAGGATATAGTTGGGCTTTTGTACATAGCAAAATCTTTGAATGTAATGCTTTTGTTCAGTGCTCGTTTTCCAGTCAATCAGCTGGCTCACCGACGAGATATGCTTTGTAAGACGACTTGTATATCCTTCATCTCACTTCCAAATTCCAAAATTCCATATGTGGAACTCCACAAATCCCCACGTTACGCCCCTGTGCCCCAACTCCCAGCTCCTTGATCCAAATTATCACGACGCATCACTCTCTCCTTACTATCCCTCCATCCCGCCCACATATCTACTCCACCTCATAAATCCTACATCTCATAACTCCCAAAACCACCTCTTCTTCGGTGGATCCCTAGCCAATTCCTTCGATATAATTACACCACCTAATATGCTATCCTATCCTTATATCAGCTATTCCCTCTCACCAAACAACTTCAAAAAGTTATGAACTCACATTTTCAATCCCACAATCAGCTAACGTGAAATCTACCACGCCATTAGCCTTTCTCTCCCCCTTCAACAGAAAGTAAAGAAGTAAACATACCGTCATCCAGCCCTACCCCTCTCCAATAAAACCCAATCTGCCTAACAGGAACCCCAATCCCATCCCTAACCCCCGCTTTAATCTCTTTAATCGTCATGTTTTCCTCCGCTATGATCTGGATTCTTCTGTTTTGAGGGGGTATATGGAACGAAGAGTAGTTTTCTTGGATGAGGAGGTGGAAAGATAGGTTTGAGGGGGAGGGATGGGGATGCGGCCAGGAAATGGGGGAGGGGAGAGCAGTGCGGAGGTCGATGAGGAGGGGAGATTTAACATCGGTTTTTGTGCGGCTATGTTGCCCATCTCTTGTAGTGTCTAGAGAGGGGACTGGGGAGGGTGCGAGAAATGAGAGGATTGAGGATGGGGAGAGGGCGTGTGGCATTGAGGGTGTGTGGGTGGGTATAGGTATTAATTTTGATATTGATATTTTTTGGTGGGTTTGAGGATCTGTAGTTCAATTTAATGATAAGAGTAGAAAACAGAATAGTTGTCTGCCTAGCAAGCCTATGGGATATATTTGGGATTATGGAAGCATCTCATGATTGGCACGTGATGTCTCTCATATAGACCATTTGTGACCGAGACAGTAGGTGTGGAGTGTTCTCACATCACGCAATATGGCGAGGGTGACACTTGTCTCGAATTTGAGGTACGGGTGGCTTTAAGATGGAACACGGTGGTGTGAAGAAGTGGTGTGATATTCTCACCAATCCCAACACTCGATTCCCCTCTACCCACCCGAAATTTCAAATCTACACAGTTCGATATGAATAGGACGAAACGAAAAAATAATTGAAGCAGAGGTAAATGCGGACATGTAGCTAGCGCATACAGTCCTGATATATTGATATAATCTATTTATTAAAAATACCATCCCAAAAGCCAGGTCTTATGCCTACACCGTTCTATATCTGCGCCATAAATACAAATATTATCATATCCAAACCTCTATAAACGCCTATGTATACATAAGAGACTTTTCGCTCAGAGAGAACGTGCTAAAATGGAAATGAGAAACAAGAAACTATGAATTTATTCTGCCTTCTTGCTTTGCTTGGTTCGCAACTTCATGAGCAGATATACCATAGCGTAAGAACTGAGTGCGAAAAGAGCTACGATGGCAGCATCTCTCCAGCCATAATAGTAGTCGTTGAGATTGACAGTGTAGAGATAATCAGCTCCACTTCTGTACTGACAAACTCTACACCCCTCTGTAGCAGCCGGGTTCGTCAAGTTGGTTCGTAGACCCATACCTTGCATGTAATCAGCAAGATATTCTCCACAGGTTTGATTGCTTGGTGGGTTAAAGATTGCGAATTCACTCTCGGTACAACGGACTGGTGTATCGAAAGTGGTAAAGACGAGTAGAGAGCCGATGAGATAATTGAAGGGATTGAGATAGTAAAGCCAATATCTCCAGAACGGCTGGATTTGCGCGTAGGGTACGAGAACGCCGCAGAAGGAGACCAAGATACCGATGATAAGGGGATTGACTAGGGAAGCGAACACCGCGTTGGGTGCATAGGCAGCAACGAATTGGCCGATTCCTGTGTAGACGAATTCGTACATGAGCATCACGAACAACACCGCACCCGCTTTGTTGGCGTCGTTTGGGAAACCGACAGTGTAGTACCAGGGGAGGAAATAGGCTACTGCACAGACGCAGAGATATGGAAGCTCGCTGACTACAAGACCAGTGACGAATGCGACCCAAGAATACATTTTTGACTTCTTCTCGCGAGCTTCGTAGATATCTCTTCGTTCAAGGAAAAGAGGTTGAAGTTGGGCGATGACTCCAGGCGCGACGAAAATGAAATTAAAGATTGTGAAGAGGCGGAGTTGGAGATCTCCAACATTGTTGCCAATTTTCCAAAAGGAGAAACCGTTAAAGAGAGCGGATCCGATATGAAGTGCTAGTTTGTTGTTGATGTAATCTGTATTCCTCCATACAGCAGTGTTCATGCGTTTGCAGACCAGTTTGGTTTGATCCCACAAGGGCATCGCGAACTCGAATCCATCATCTTTAGTACCTGGTTCTTTGGCAGCGGCTTCGGAGATGATACGGTCGAGTTCCTCGACAGTATGCTGATATTCTGGTGATTCAAGCCAGACCTTATTCCAATCGCGACCTTGTGAGAGAGTACCAGAAACGACATCAATCATGTGTTCGGCTGGATTTGCATCCTTGGGACAGGCAGCATCATAACGAGAGAAGTATTCCTTAAGTGTTGAGGCTTCAGGACCGATATCACCAAAATAAACTGTCTTCCCTCCTTTGGCGAGAAGGAGCAAGCTATCGAATTGCAAGAAGAGTTGTGCAGATGGCTGATGGATCGTGACTAGAACAGCTTGGCCGACATCTGCGAGTTTACGCAAGAATCGGACGATGTTGAATGCGGCTTGTCCGTCGAGTCCAGATGTAGGTTCATCCAAGAAAATCAAGATAGAAGGCTTGGAAACCAATTCCACACCGATGGTCAGTCGCTTGCGCTGTTCGACCGAAAGTCCAGCACCAGTTGTACCGATAAGAGTGTTTTCGATATCGTGCATTTCAAGAAGGTCAATGATGGTATCCACATATTTGAGCTTTTCTTCTCTCGGTGTATCTCGTGATTGACGGAGCAGGGCAGAGAACTCGAGAGCCTCCCTCACAGTCGCAAGAGGTTCATGAATATCAAGTTGCTCGCAATAACCAGCTGATCTTTGAAAGCTGACTGACAAAGGACGGCCGTCGACGAGAATTGAGCCGCGAATGGTACCATCAGTCTTACGTTGAGCGAGGACATCGAGAAGAGTAGTTTTTCCGGCACCAGAGGATCCCATAAGCGCACCCAGCATGCCAGGTTTGACCCAACCTTGAACATCATCTAGAAGAACTCTATCGCCAGATGGTGTCTTCACTGTATAAGTGAGATTCTTCCAGGTGAAGACAGAGGTATTTCGAACAAGCTGTTCATCGTTGACTCGGGTTTGATCGGTAGAAGAACCACTTGAGGTGGGAGGTTCCTTGCTACGAGCGCTATCGACAACTTGAGATTCCTCATCCGGTGCGAGATGTTTGGTTTCCTTCTGATTTTCTCTTGGGATCAATAGGAAGCCACTATTACCGGAGCTTGACTTCCATCGGCTGGTGAAGATAATAGTGATGGCGACAAAGAGAGCCCACCATGCCCAGAGGATACCAAAATTGCGCCAGATGTTAGCAGGCGAGTAGGAGAGCGATGCGAGGTACTCCTCTCCAGTCACGCTGATAACACCGGCTCCAGCACCTCCAACACCGGCGCAAGCTTGATACAGAGAATTTGTATAACCAGGGCCATTTGGTACCAAATTAGTTGCGACACATGGAATGATGGTATTTTTGAATTCGTTTGCCAGGATTGCACTGAAGCCGTAGGCTAAAGGATCTATCCAATAAATCCATACAAACCACTAATGCACATTAGAATTTGACTTAAAACAACGGGACGATTACTCACTGGGTGCATTTGTGGTTTCCTAATCATATATCCAGTATACATGATCAACGCTGCAATCATGAACCCGGAAACTTTACTAGCAGCGTCAAAAGTGCTGAAGGCAGCACCAATGGCCCTGAATAGTGCCGTCATGCACATGGCAGTCGCAAAGACAATGACCCAGAAAGTAAAAAAGGAGCCTGCATCTTGCTTGAGACCGACCATAAAGTATAGGATAATAGAGAATGTCGAGACTTGAAACAACAGCACCGGGATATCAGCTGTAATCTGTGCTATACAGAATGCGGCAGGGTGATAGAGTGCGAAAGAGCGATGCTTAGCGAGAACAGGACGACCAGAAAATGAGTCAGTGACCTCGGACATAGCGAGAAGACTGTTGAACAGAAGAGCAAAGAAAAGGGCACCAGATTTGACGAAGAGACCAGCTGAATTGGACGGCGCGTTGTAGAAGAGCGATCCGGTAATCAACGCTTGGGCGATGGTAGAAGCTTGTTTGATGATGAATGTTGCTTTATCACCCCAAAGGATTTGATATTGTCGAGTCACGGCAGCTTTGACTTGTGTGATAAAGCTCGTGGTCAAGGGTGATTTCTTTGGCAAGCTCTTGTGTTTTTCGTGGGTGACACCAAGTTTGAAATCATCAGTATTCGTCTTTGCTTCGTCGCTGGCAGGGTATGAATACTCGGCTTCCATATCAGTTTTGATGCTTGATTTCTGATAGCATTGTCTGATGTCATCCACGGTTCGCGGGAATGAAGCTTCGAATCCTTCTCGAATCCTCCTTTCTGATGGAACGACTACACCGGTCAAGTAATCGGCGACATTCGCACCATCGGCACAAACGAAACCAAGACTCTCCATGAAAGGTCTGGCCTCTTTCCTTGGTCCATAGTAGATCTCTTTTCCTTCGTCAATGACGAGAACTTTGTCGAAAAGGTTGTATATTCCATTTCCAGCTTGATACAGGGTGACAATCGAGGCGAGGCCAAAAATATCTGTGATGGCACGGATGGCCTTGGTGTACTCGAGAGCCGTGCTAGCATCAAGACCTCGTGTACTATTGTCCCAGCAGAATACGGATGCCCGAGTGGCCAAGGTTTCGATAATGCTAACTCGCTTGCGTTCACCTCCAGAAACACCGCGAACGTATTCGTTTCCGACCTTGGTATCGCTGGTGTGGGAAATACCCATGGATCTCAGAAGGAAATCTCGACTCTCTTTCTGAAATTCCTCTGGGTTTGTCTTATTTGAAGGAAGGTTGAAGGGAACTGACCGGGCATTAGTAGATACTTTGAGAATTTGAGGTACACATACTCTTCATCCTGGTTGCAAAATCTATTGTTTGACCAACAGTAAGTGTTGGGAAGAACAACTCCTCCTCAGTGTTCATGACAATTTGTCCTCGAAATTGTTCCGCCTCTTTGGGATTCAGGGAACCCCAATGTACGTCGCCTGACACTTCTGCATAACCAGCTCTATTATTTGCAAGCACCTTGAGCAGTGTGGTACATCCTGAACCAGGTCGACCAAGCACCAGTAACATCTCTCCCGGCTTAACACATCCGTGACTGCTGTCAATGATTGTTTTTAATGGCGCAGCTCGTCGACCTTCCTTAATGGCTCGAGGGATATTGAACTGCGAACCCACGTTCTCATTGAATGCTGCATCTGCTCCGATACCTTTAACGGTCAAATTGGTCCAGGTGATACCAAGCTTCCGTCGTCTAACACCATCCTTTTCACTTTGGTCAGAGAATGCCTTGATCTCTGGCATAAGACTCCAATCGCTTGATATTGGATCATCTTCACCTTCGTCGTCAGAGTCGTATGCTTTGCTTTTCCGCCGAGCAGACACGATAGAGGAATTGGTAAACGCGCGAAAGAGTCCTTCGGATTGTGGACGAGAACGATGCGAAGCATGTGAAGTGATGGGGGCAAACCCCTCTGGCTCGTTCGTCGCCATGGTCGTGGTATAATAGGAAAAGTTGAATTAAGAAACAAGAATAGTATGAAACTGGAGGTAGCGAAAGTGATTAAGTAGAGAGTAGAAAACTCTAAAGTCTAGAAAGTACTTTGAAAACATCATAAAGGAAAATGTCCAAAACGGGCCCCACATTAATCTGCAGGGCTAACTTACACCCTGAGATGCCATCATCATCATACGGCTCGGCCAAGAGGCCGAGGGGCGATCGAGGGGCAGCTACAAGAACCAGGCTGGGTTCTGCATGCTATGCCGGATGGTGCTTTGTAGTGATCCGATCTCTTGGGTCTGCTGTTGTATTGGAATTGGGTGAGTTCGGCCTCAGCGTAAGGCCGAACCGCAAGGCGTCCGAAAATGACAGCGCCGCTTGAAGGACGTGCACGAAAAGAAGGTTTCCATTATGGATCAATTGTGGATCAAATGTGAGGTTGGTAGAGATGAGACCGGACGTAATCGAATCAGATATGAGAGACTTTGCGGGTCGTGGTCTGGAACGGTGTTCTCGTCGTTGCTACGGAGTATTGTTGGTGGAGCTGAGAGGGAAAAGAGAAGACGCGGACTTTTGATGTTTCCAGACTCCGACTGACGAAGGCTGTGACTGGTCCATAGCCGAATGCGAGTCACGTGGTGCTTGGTAGGAGGCAGAAATCTCCGACGCCCGATATCACTTCAGCATCAAGTACATACCGTTTGGCTTGCATATGCCACGTTTCTACGTAAGACTCTGTTTAAAAGTTTGTTTCCGATCAGATATGAATGACGATTACATTCTATACGGTGTGTTGGCATGCTAGGCAGGACATTGGCTGCTGAAGAGCAACATATGCTTCAAGCTCTATTTTCAGCTGCTTTGTCACCTGTCACTTTGTGAGGATCATGTCAACATATTCTTTTCTGTGTTTACCTACGTCATCGTTATGCTCTACATTTCTTTTGCTATGTTGCGACATCCTTAACTATCCACAGTTATTACTCCTTGCATATAATTGCTTAGCCGGTGCAATTATCCTCCTTATCCTAAAGTTATCTTAACAGTCAGATCCCAATTATTAGATATTTGTTATCATTTACTTATTTATAGCCGGTACGATAGGATTGTGGAAGATCTCTAGTCGTTATGTTATCAAGCGTCCGGGTCGGAAGTTAAACTCGCGCCGAGGTGGCAGTTTTAGTCAGAGTAGCTGGACGACACTGTTTTGGCTCTGCATTGATTAACCTATCATCGGTTGACGTTCCAAGACATCGTACAAAGATATTGCTATTGAAATGCTTGTTCAGGCATGCTGATGTCCATTTTGGAAATTTTTGGAGGACGCAGTACGTTCCTGATATTGGACTAGGATTTGAGGGGAAAAGGAGACGACTAATTTATGTCTCGGCTATAATATATGTTGGGAGCGAGGAGAGAGGACATTTGCTGATTTTCGAGCGATGCGTTGCATGCGCAGAGAAAGATGCGAAAGCTCGGTGAAAGTCAGGCAGCCTCACAGAAGTGTACTTTGCTCCTAGATACGCGATCTACAGGACTGACATCTATATTGAATGGCTGGGACAATCGAGGATTTTGCAATCGTATTTTCAGGAACACTAAAATGAATCTATCAAGTCAACTGAAAGACCCCCGAGTGTTCTATGGTCGCTGATAGAAAGGGGTAATGAAGCCTGGCTCCGTCGTACTCAGGAGATACAGACCGCTAACTCAATAAGAAAAGACTTGTTAGGACAGGTCGATCTGAAAACTGAAACCTGAACATAATGTTTTGATGGAAATTGAACCCCGCGTGGGTTTCGCATCAGTATGTGCCCCAATCTGGACACCAATTTGGTGGTGGTGGCTATACCTCATCCTCACCCAAACATTCATTGACTTATTACGGAGTAGCAGCCGTGAATCTGAATGCGGAATCCAGCTCCGCCCTCTCCAAATAATTCATCTCGTCTCTTAAAGGCAGAATGTTAGAGTATTATTACCCACCTACTACTCAGGCGTGTTTTGAATACACTGCATTAGCACATCACCGTGGAGGCATTGTATCAATCTTGCTCCTTAATACTATCCAGTCTGCTTGCGACGAACCAAGGGGGGCTGAGAATTCCGAGTGAGGTTATTACGTGTGTATGTGGATTATTGGATCTAATCTCCATTAGTTAGAAGTGAGGTGACAATAGCACGGAAGATATACAGCAGGATCCCACATTTTGTTATCAAGCATCCGGGTCGGACGTTAACTTAGTACCGAGAGAGTAGGGAGCTTCTGTTTCGTCAAAATAGGGGATCGCACTAGTTTGGACGAGTACACGATTGACAACCTTTCCGTTCACAGTAATCCATCATGCTTGTATTCTCAATGTGTTGGCAAAATTAAGTCAAGAACTCGCGTCAGAGAGGAATCAGATTCTAAAACCGATAAGTCGTTTAGATGTCGTGGTGTATCACCGTACAGATCGCATAAATGGTCATATATGTTTGCCACTTTCTAGATCTATCTTACCTAACAACGCTGTGTGAGGTAGACTACTGACAACTCTAGGGTCTGATTCTATCTCAGCGACCTGAAACAGCTCCTCAATGCAACCTATTACTTCAAGCTCACGACGTCATGGATACTCACCTGTATTGTTCTCTTGAACTTTAGCAAATCTGCGATACCCAGCTCCTTAGGGCGCTAGAACGATTTCGAATCCGTAGGGTTCTTTACTACTTATGTTCTCTAGATTCAATCGAACTTCAAAGTTAGAATGCGAGCATGCGGCGTTGAAGTAAAAAAGCTATATCAAACACTCTTCTATTCGGCAACTGACGCAAACCAATTCCTTACTGAAGCAGGAACTTATAAGCATATCTGCCAACTTGTGAGTAGAAAGTCTGTACTCCCCGAGTTTGAATCCTATTTCTAATAGGAAGGAGAGGGTATAATTACCCTCTTGATTCCCCTAACAAGACTAATTGTAATCAGGAAAGAACTTCAATCATTCCCGTCAACGGGAAAGAGCGAATTTTTGTTGCCAGACTATAAAAACATCGAGAGTGTTGCCATCTAGCTACCAAAGTCTCGTATTCAGTCTCGCCTCCCAGCCTTTGTGGGCATGGGAGGCTGTTCAGCTTATCGAATCCCACCCATACTACAAGCTTGGAGGATCTCATGGCAGACATCTCCTCGACTCCCCGTTCTCCCACTTCTGTATAGTACTATTTGTGGTCTACCCTCTCACCCCTCATCTTGGACAATATGAAGGCGGCAATCTCCTCGATCCCCCAATCTCCCACAGCTGTACGCATAACTTCCTGGTTTCGATATCCTTCATAAACTCGAAGAATTTCAGGTGGGTACTACGTCTGCCTCCCTCTCGTTAAGTCCGAAGATATAATTTACCATATAAACATCCTCCATACTGCATGACCGGATCGAAACTGTTTCTTGCACCAAGGGACACAGGGAAATATGCAGGGTGACGTTGGCCCTATGATTTGTTTGTTCAGAACTTCAGTAGATTTAGGGGATTTAATGCCTAATACTTGAGCCCTGAGGTATCGACATTCGAGGCGATCGTGTCAATAATTCACTATCTGTCGGCATTTTGATACTTGTTAGTTATTCGTTGCTCACTCTACTTGGCCCCTCTCTATCATTCACCTCTCCTCTTGCTACCTATCTTCTATTCGCCTCTGATTCCTACTTGATTTATTCGATCCTCTACTCACCCCACTCTTCATTCTATCTCATCTGAAATATCGTCAGATGGATCTCGGGTAAATTATTATTCATCCCTTCCGGCGTGTTTCTAAACACTTCAACGCCAAACCACGGAGTGTGCAATTGAGACCCGGTGTAGGATTGGCAATAGAGAAATATCAGGGTGAATAATGTAATACAAGAGAAAGGGATAGCAGAGTATCATATCTTTGATATAATATTTGATTATCATTTTCATTGCGCCGACCACCTGCCATCCTTCAAGACATCAACGTCTTCTGACAGGAAACCAAATTTTGCAATACCACAAAGATATATCCACAAGAAACAGCCTCGTAACTCCATCCCATGCCTCTAAATTACATGCATCTTCACACTAAACTCACAACCCAACCACCAATCCCACAACCAGCGCACCAACAGCCATACCCCCTTGAACACCAACTCTCAACGCACCACTACCTGTTTGCGTAGCCTTGGCACTTGAGCTCGATGAAGTGCCACTCCCAGACGTAGAGCTAGAAGGTCCGGCGGTAGTCTGCGCTACAACCGTAGCATAAGTAGTACCATACGTCGTCCCGTAAGTAGTAGTGTACGAGCTCCCATCTTTCGTGACTTCAGTAGTGACCGTAGCAGTGACACTCTTCGTAACAGTTTGCGTCACCACAGCAGCCGAGCTTCCAGTTGTATCTTTAAGTGCTAAAATGCCACCTACTGCTCCCCCTGCCGGAGAGCTGGATAACGTAGCATTCTGAGCTAGGGCTTTGAACGCGAGAAGAGTGTTTCCTGTGCTAGGAGCGTTGATGGATGCTACCATGCCAGACTGACAGTGGTTTCCGGTAGTTTGACCGCAGTAGATCCAGATCGGCTTACTGTCTACGACGGTGATGGTGAATGTCTGGTTTCCTGTGGCGCCGGCGGCAACGGGTTGGAAGGTGGAGAAGAAGCCGTTTGCGAGGGGGTGGCAGGGGTCTTTGAAGGAAGATTGAGTTACTGAGTGGTTCTGTTGGGGGTTAGATTAGATTTGCGATGGGGCAGAGAGGGTAAAGTACCTTTGGGAAGAAGGAAAATTCTATGAGGGTGCCGACGGTGGCTTGGATGTCTTCGGGTGTGAACTTCAGACCGTTTTGACCAACTGCTACTTGTATTTTTTGGCCTGCTTGAGCAGAGACTGTAGATGCTGTGGCAGCGATAAGGCTGAGTGTAGTAGCGAAACGCATGATGAGATAATTTGCGAGGATATGAGAGAATTATCGAAATATATTGAGATATTGAAACACAAGAGAAAATTTGTGTAGGAAAGAAATACGGTTCAGATATTAAGAACAAAGGCGTATTAGATGATGTAATTGCAGATGGGAATAAAGAAGATACTTGGCGGGGAACACTCGATCTTTATACTTAAAAGGCAAAAAGAAATGGTATATTTGGAATGACAAAATTATTATGGGAGACAGGGCTGGCGCTTGCACAGACAGCACAGCCTGCGATGTTGGTTGTCGGGTCGTTTGGTGGCTTGACTTGAACGGATGCGAATGCGGCCGAATAAACGGCCAATCGTCAATATCTCACCCACCGTACTCGTAAAATCGCGAGAAAAAATGACGGGCTACCCAAACAAACGTGAGAAATCAGCTGGAGCTTATTCTCACTAATTCAGAAAATTGCAGATGACCTTCTTCAAGACACCTCGTGCGCTCACATCACAGCGCAGATTGAAAACCGCACAACCAACATTGCGATAACGCTGCAAAGACAGAAAATAGAAAACATAAACAAGCCACACGGAAGAGAAGCGGGAATGTCTATGAATAAATCCTGAAACAAGCGAGGCAGGGCTGTGACTCTGAAATAGATCAGGTGGCAGGTGGCAGAAAATAACACGCGCGCTTGAAGTTTGTGTGTTGTGCAGGCGCCCATGTAAATACGTTGTGGTGGTAAGAGTCCTCTGTCAGCGTCGGCCGCCAAGGGTAGTTTAGCCAATGATGTTGGGAAATGTGTCAGAATTTAAAACGAAATGAATGCATTTGGTTGGAGAGATATTTCGGATCGGATTGATGCCGGGTTACTATTTGCCTGGAATGGATGATTTCGTGGCGAAGCTGACTGTATCACGTGATTGATCATTGGTTTTGGTGACGGCTGGCACTGGGTTATTGACCCAAGGCCTGGGGATTTGTATAGGTTTCAGGATAGATTCGACGGGTGGGTTCAGCCCGAGGTCGAAGGGGTCTATGATGATGATGGGTAGGTCGTTCTAGAACCATGATGCACGAGCAAGTGACAGCATGCGACTAGAGTAACTCTTTTGCAAATGCTGAGTGAGCACCACTTCAGATACACAGGAACTTCTCACACTACAAAGTCGGAGATTGTGTCATATAACTAGTCGCGTATCTCAGATCCATACTCTACGCTCATTTGCCCATTGAACGATCGTCTATTGCTGGAAATCCCATTGTTGCCAAAAAACGGCCACTTGCTTAATGCAGTAGCAATAGAAACATCGTAATTGTAACATCCAGACTCTGCGTCTTTGAAATCTGTCGGGGATATATTCTGGCTGAATGGACTGCATCTGCGGCCTTGCAGAAGGTTTGCGACGTACCGACTGAAATAGCACATCAACACAACTTTATCTTTAAATTCAAGCCCCATATCAAGATTTCGATCACCTTGGAATAGAGTTTACAACCTCCTTCGGCATAACTTAAACTAGGATAGGATGGAGTGGACTTGTATCAACACCTCACATGATTGGGGCTAGGAACGGAAAAACGATATTCCGAGGATTACAATAGTTGATCAAGTAACAGACTAATTCTAAGAGAGGAAATGTTGCTCTGGTGTCATTTGAGGTGGAGCTGATGTGCATTCATATAAGTGGCAAAGCGTCTGGTTTTTCTTCCTCGGTAGTCTGCTAACGGAGCATTTTGCAAGGATAATAATCGAAGGACAATATAATTGGACAAGACAGGTTACCATGAAAAAAGAATTGAGTGCTTTCCTACTTGCCCATACACGAAGCCCTATAGCTATTCATGTCGGCTGTATCTTTGCTTTTGGTATGCTGTTAACTTCATGCCATCCGCAGGTCGCATAGTAAATGAAGGAAGTGTTTTTTTAGGATAGCAACATGTCGTGAGATCAAATTGGTGATGATGCAATATGATTTGAATTTGGCCACTCGTCGAAGGACAATTGTTGGCATAACACTTGGAGAAGTGAAAGAAAAGAAATCGAGCCATACAAGCGCTTTGTGTAAAGTACAATGCAGTTGAAATTGGTCATGTGCTCAAGGTGCAGATGACGAGGAAGTCAACTCGATTCCTGATGCAATTAGTGTAGACCGAGATGAACGCAGGAATGAAAAAGGTAGTACCAAATCAGGACTGGATAGAAACATGGTCATGGACACAGTAAATCAATTGCGATAGGCTGACGGGAGGTATTGGAGACAACCACCTAGGGCATTTGCCGAGGTGGAAGTACTTAGAGCCCAATCAATTCTCGTAGACAGATTCGGGAGTATATCTGGCGTCTTGTGGATCTTATTCAGCCCTGTGGTGAGTGAAGGTCCTGATGGCGCGTTCTACTTCGGTCGTGATAGCCTCAACCATCAAAATTGTGCCGGAAGCCATCACTGGCAGCTCTTACTCGTCAATTGCCAGAAATGGAAAGCAGCCCCTGAATTAGCGAGTAAAGCAATAAAACCTTCCATGTGAGTCTTCTCGATTTCATTCTCTCCACTCAGCATGTCTGCCATTCATAGAGTTGAAATGTCAGGACTTCCAAGTTGCGGTGAACATTCAGAAATCGGCGGGGTGTTGCGGAAGTGCTGTCATGGTCAACACTCGAGGTCCCAGGTCAGACAAGCGAGCATCACGTGCGCCGGACGCTAAAATCCCAGGCTCACCTCGCTTCTCAACGTGGCATCCACGGACCTGAATCGTTGATGGCAAAGCCGGCGCTGCCATGAATTGGTTTGATGCGATCCGGAATGTCCTCGTTTTCGATAATTGTAAGTTGTATGGGAGGAAATCGGATCGAGACTAGGTTGAAAGGAAGCGACCATCGGCTGTAACAGGAAATACCCCTGGATTCAAGGACTACCTTCAGAGGACCCCCAACCTACACATATATCAAAGACTTCAACCACAACGTCCTGATACCATCTCACCATTCTCCAAGTAACATCAAACTACAATGATAATGCTCATTGGAGTGTCGCAGACAAATTATTTGTCGTTCGTTTTGTGCTTCAATAAGGGGCGATATCGAGGTGGATTTCTCGATAAATGGCTATGTTTTCATACGGCTCGCCGGAAATCTGTAGAGAACCATAAACTTTCCCAACACAATAAAAGATATACGTATCAGTACTCAGTCGATTGTGCTCAATCAGAGCTTCAAATAGAGTGCAAAAAAGTGGTTGAAATGCGTATATTTATTATTATTATTGACATGGAGGGGTTCGGGTTGAAGGCTGGGTCAAAAGTTGGCTTGGGCTCGAAGAGCGACCCCTGCTTTATTTTCCTGGCTAACCCACCCTAGTGTCAAATCGGGAGCCCTACACTCTTTCTCCCGACCACTCCATCTTCTGCTCAAACTCTTTCTCTTTCCGCAACACACGCGTTCAAATCAATCAACAATCCACCAACAATTCTACCAAATCCACCCGCGACTCTATGCGACTGCAGTAACACGTCTCGAGGACCTTTGACGCGTCGAGACTCAATATCTGTAAGTACCGGCACTCAGTCCCGCCCTGTGTCTTTGCAATTAGTTCCGGCTGCCCCCTTGCGACTGCACGACGTCCAGGAATCAATCACTCCTCAGAGCGGCATATCATAAATATCTAAATCAAATCTGCGGAGAGGAATACAAGATATAGTGGAGGTCATATCGAGTCTGACATCCCATTTTCCCCAGGTTCTTCGGCACGTTCAAAGCTCTTGAGCTACGTCAGAGTAACAAAATGGTGCCGACTTCCACCTAACCCGCATTATGTGTTCATTTCTAAGCTTCGCAGGTTCTATTCAAGCGGAAACCGGTCCAGTATCTGTCTATACCTCACATTGATAATGACGACACCGAGGTATGGGTTCACAATGTATACCACGGCGCAATGGCTGACACCCGGGACAGGTATGGGAGATTAAGCAGACGGGCGAAATATTCACAGACTATGAGCAGTATCTAGCTCGGTAAGTCATTAATCCCCGGTCTTAGAAGGAATACTAACTTTTCGGTGAAGGATGGATTTTTACAAACAGGTTAGGAAATATTATCAACAAGCTTGCAGACGCTCACTAACACACTAAAGCGGAGATTCATATGTCAGATCACTGGTCACTCTGGATTGTCATTTTTTGAAGCACTTAAGAGCGAGGTATAAATTGCGATCTGGTTATTCAAGCGCATTCTGACTTTCCCTAGCTGGCAGGCGCTCAAGAAGTCGAGCAGGCTTTCCCCGAAGCTCTGAAAGGTCCAATTCTCAGACGCGTCCAATTTCAAACCATATCCCGAATCGATACCCTTGTCGACCTTATTTTCGATGAGTTTCGTTCCGACTACTATCCTGGCGAGGCTGTGACGGTGCATGTGGTGACTGGCGAAAGACTTACTGGGGTTGTGAGAGATAAATCGCGATTTGGACAAAAGGTCATGCCTGATGGAACTGTGAACCCTCCGTTTTCGAGATATTTTGTCAGTCTGGACAATCGACCCACAGAGGAGGCCGTAGTGGACGATTCGCACATCACCAGGGATCGAAAGATTTTTACAAAACAGGTTCTACGATCATTCATCAAGAAGACGGTAACAAGGGAAGCATGGACAGGTGCTCCATGGTTGGTAAAGCCAGACGTTGCGCAGGTTTACCACATTGACACTCGTGTCCCGCCACACCTACGTTATGAAAG